>OZ021698.1:34014986-36414986 GCA_963978495.1 Athalia circularis | reverse complement strand
GATGAATCCTTCCGTAATTCATGGGATAATTTGTTCATTTATTCTCTTCTTCTTCGTGCGTTTTTTTTTTTTTCCCTAATTCGTTTGGATATTCCCAGATTTGCGTAATTTGACGCTGTCCTCTTTCGAGCCGGCATTACCTAACGAACTAGCTGTCGTTGGGGAGCATCAGGAATTACAGATAAGCTGTTTGCCACCTTCTGGTCTGCCTGCGCCGAAAGTCTATTGGAAAAATCCGAATGGCCGTATCATCAGCGATTTAGGGGTCGTCAGGGTCCAAGATAACACCCTGATTATCGGAAAAGCCAGGCTTAACGAAGACGAAGGAAATTACACCTGTGTCGCTGAGAACTTAGCTGGGGAAACCGAGATGACCGTACAACTAGTGGTTTCTAGTAAGAATTTTTTTCATCTATTTTTACAGACACCATCCCGTGTCCGTGATAAAATCATTGTCAATTTGATGAGATTGTTCATTTGTTTTTTCTTTTATTTTCCAGCGGCACCGAGTCTGATGAGTTCTCCCGAATCATTAACGGTCGCTGAAGGAAGTCCCGGTAGTTTGTCGTGTTCTTACGTGGGCGTCGAAGCCCCTATAACCCACGTGCGTTGGCTAAAGGACGGTGAACCTCTGCGTGAAAGTGGCGGTCCATCTCGTCACCGAGTAACCGATATCCGTGGCAACGTTACCCTGTCATTAAAAAGCGTCGAATTATCCGACAAGGGCAGCTACAAGTGCGAAATATCCACTAAGGGTTTCCCCTCGATTTTTTCCGAGCACGCCGAGCTCGTCGTTAAGGAAAAATTGAAGTTTTCGCCACCCCCGGTTAACAAACGACTCGAACTTGGCTCGACCGCAAAAGTTTACTGCAAGGCTCAAGGCGCTACACACCCCATTGTTAAATGGGTAAAAGAGGAACAAGGTTCGAGCGAGTTCCCCCCACATATTCAAGACATCAACGGCACCTTGCACTTCAACGGTGTCGTTGAAGACGACAAAGGGAAGTACACTTGCTTGGCTACGAACACGCAAGGCTCCATCAACCACACCATTACCATCGACGTTGTTAGTGAGTATTCGAAAACTTCGATCGTACACCTCACTTTTTTCGTTCGCTTGTTTATTGATCATCTTCTTTTTCTCAACAGTCGCTCCGAAATTCACCGTTCAGCCTCAAAATCCGACCGATGCGATCGAAGGCGATTCGGTGATGATTCATTGCTCAGCCGAGGGAGATCCGAAGCCGACGATTCAATGGGACAAAAATTCTCGTATGAACAATTTGGAAAGCCCTCGTTTCGAGGTGTTATCAAACGGAAGTCTCTATATCCGTGAGGTCTATCTTACTGACGAGGGTAAGTACGGATGTACAGCCGGAAACAGCGGGGGACTCAAGAGGGAGGAAGTTCAGCTTATTGTCCGAGGTACGCTATCGATTTTCCCGTATTTTTATACTCACTGTTTTTCAGGATATTCAATCCCTAAATTTTGTATCTTCTCAATTCTAATTATACGAAACAGGTGGGGATCGTTACCGCTTGGATATAGATCTTGAGACCGGGGAGGATGGATCAATGATGACGAAGACAGTGACGATAACGCTGAGCGCTGCTGCTGCTTACATGGTTTTAGTCGTCGGACTCATGCTGTACTGTCGTTATCGTAGAAGGCGTAGGAAGCAGCAGTACTTGCAAGAACAAGCCGAAGGTAAATTTTGATAATTTTGCTAATTTCGTCAGGTTTTCAAGTATTTGAAAAATTCATCAATTCTGTTAATATCGGAGTGTTCTAAAAGATTTTTCCCTTTAAAAATGAAAAATCTAGAAAAGTTGGAGAATGGCGACGTCCAGGAAGAGCAAACCGAGTTGAAGGAAACAAATCACAAGTCTTCATCAGGTGTGAGTGGAAAAAAGGGTGAAAATCGCGACTCTCATCGTAGCGATGGTGCCGAGACTGCTCAGAGCCAGAGTAGTAATCATTCGAAAAAGTCTAAATCAAGTTACGACAAAATCGCTGTATCTCGTAGTAACCTAAAGGATCTGAAGCCGCTTGGTCGGGGTGAATTCGGGGACGTTTTCGGTTCGAAATACCAGCTAGACGGTGAAAAAGAGACTCTTGTAATGATAAAGAGTCTGATGAGTACAAAGGACGAGAATTCACTTCAAGAATTCAAACGGGAACTGGATCTTTTACATAAATTAAACCACGAGAATGTCGCCAAATTAATCGGTCTCTGCAGAGAAGAAGAGCCGCATTACATGCTCCTTGAATACACAGACTGGGGTGATCTCAAACAATTTTTAATAGCATCGAGAAAGGATAGCGCTTCAAGCCCCTCTCACGATTCAAAAAAGCGTGCTCCTCAGCTTTCAGTCGCCCAGATACTGTCGCTCTCGATACAGGCGGCTAAGGGTCTGAAACACGTTGCCGATAATCGACTGGTCCACAAGGACGTTGCCGCCAGAAACTGTCTCATATCAAGCAATTTTTCAATAAAGATATCATTCCCTTGCATGACCAAAGAGCCGTACCATCAGGAGTATATGAAATACCGTAACCAGGTGATCCCCCTACGGTGAGTAAATCGAACGATCGCTTTTTGTTATTTAACTCGATGATTGCTAAAAATCTTCTTTCTTTTTTCTTACAGATGGCTTCCTTACGAGGCGGTATACGAGGACGAGTATTCATCGAAGAGCGACGTTTATTCGTTCTCTTGTTTAGTTTGGGAGATGTTCCATCAAGGAGAATTGCCGTTTAATAAATTAAACGACGACTCAGTTTTATCTCAATTACAATCTCAAAGTTTAGGTTGGAAGGCCCACAAAGCGGCACCACCTGCGTTACAGGGTTTACAATCAACCTGTTGGGCAAACGATCCAAGAGAACGTCCCACTTTTGATGAAGTTGTTAATAAATTAGGCGAAATTGTTTTAGATAGCTGCCTATCGACGTAGGTGATTTGCGTTGCAATAAGAAAAAAAAAAAGATAAAAGAAATTTGAAAACAAAGGAGAACAAGTAAGAGCAAAAAAAAAAAACGAGAAAGAAAGTGAATTCTGAATAACGAAAAACAAATTAATTGAAAATTGAAAAATAATAATAACAACAATACTGTAACACGTCAATCACAAAGAGAAGAAAATCCGAGAGCTCTTCACCTTTTTGTCCCTCTATCTCTGTCTTTTTAGCTTCCACTCTCATTTATTTCAGGTATCTAACAGTAAAGACTGATAATCGCAAAACTCTTCTCATCATTCAATTATTCAAAGAAGCAAAAAAAAAAAAGAGGTCAAATTTTTAATTCAATCTTATCTGATCTGATTGGCGTCTCAAACTTACAGTATTTGAACTCGTCCATTAGCTCTCTAAGGATATAATATTTATTTCCGACTGAATAACTTTATCCATCCATCTGTACCTCCCTCCTTTCCTCCCTGTCGCATTGAAATCCGTGAGTATCGCAATTTGATGCGAATGAGTAGAAGAAAAAAAAATCAATTACACGTAACATTTAACCATCATAATCATTGCACTTGAATCGTATAATAACGATATCATTAACTTAATAATAATAATAATATTTATAATAATATCAACATTAATTATACAATTGATAATAATAACAACTGCAACAATAATAATAATATTATATATATTAAAATACGATGCTCACTATAGCTGCATAAGACGTACAAGTCTGATTCATCTCACATCGAATAACAATATACATATGCATAATCAATTAT
Source organism: Athalia circularis (assembly GCA_963978495.1). Taxonomy (NCBI): domain Eukaryota; kingdom Metazoa; phylum Arthropoda; class Insecta; order Hymenoptera; family Athaliidae; genus Athalia; species Athalia circularis. The sequence continues at coordinate 36,411,237 of OZ021698.1, read as the reverse complement.
TCCATAATAATCGTAATCAATTACCTATACATATAAATATACAACTGTGGAGAACATTTTTTACAAACATTGCTCATTTTTTCTAAGTTTTTTTATCAAAAAATAGTAATAGTAATAATAATAATAATAATAATAATAATAATAATAATAATGATAATAATGGTAATAATAATAATATTAATGATAATAAAAACAAAAATGAGAAGAAAGTAACGAAATCATATCAATTATACTAACGAAATTATACATATACAATGATATACAATCGAAAAAAAAAAAGCTTAAAACCATGAAAATTTCACATTCACAGAAACGTACGTATTGATTATTACATTTATAAAGTGATACTCTCACACCGTATACTTGATGACCACGAAATTAATGCGAAGCAGTGGGAAAAAAAGAAATTTGAGAAGCAAGGGGGAAAAAATGGAATTTAACTCAAAGTCAAACGGCTACAATAATTTATGTATTATTCAATTGTAATCACTGATACATACAATTTTCTACAATTATAGCCGCAAAAACGAATGTATCGGTAACGTATAGTGTACCATAAAAATAGTATAATGAGAATAATAATAATAATGATAATTGTAACAATAATAATAATAATAACTGACGCGTTTGAGAAGAAGACAGTAACGCAAGCTCATAATTCTTGTTAACTTGATATAACAAAATTGTAAGTTAGAAAATAGAAACCAAAAAAGAAAAAAAAAAGAGAAAAACGGCCTTGTATATACCGTGTGACGAATAACGAAAGATGAATGAAAAAAAAAAAAAAAACAACGACAACGAGGTGAATGTAATTTTTTTTAACAAAATTTTCCGATGTGCTTGGCTACGTTACAATATAATATGCATAGAATTATACGCGATCGTACTTGTAAAACGAAATGAAATATTTGTGAAACGAAAAAAAAAAAAAAAAATGAAAACGTTGATTTTATCTTCATTCACGTTTATTTCAGAACAAAGAAAGACAAACCAACGATTATTATATCGTCACTACACGCAGTCGATTACCCCTTAAATTTATTTATATTATTATCATAGATTTTTATATTATTATACACATTCATACTATATATTAATACATTATTATTGAGTACTCATTAACAATAAATATATTATACAATACGATAACGACGATAATAATATTAAAAATAGTAATAATAATAATAATGATAATGATAACAATCGTAAAATAATATCCATACAAACACTGCCGATATAATATTCATAAACCCGTCATATTAATAGTAATGATAATAATAGTAAGTACAATAACGATATCACCAATTTGATGTGAAGCGATAGTCGTCATTATGACAAAATCAATTACATTCAGCATTTGAATCAGACTTATCATTATTCACCATATGAATCTGCGATATACCGTGACAGATTTTCTTTAGTTATGATATTGCTGAATTTTGAGAACATTCAAAAGAATCATAACTAATTGGTTCGAAATTCTATCGCAAATTACATACCGTGCGCGTCTTTAATTGATAATACTCATTTTTGATTGGAAAAAATTCGTATAATTTTTTGTTCTTTTTTTTTTTGCAAAATATAAATCGACTCGTCTTCCTTGTGATCGTGAGTATAATAAATTTAATAATCGAATGTATATTGAAATGATAATAATTCTGATGATGTGTCTGCGAGATTGTGATACATCTAATTTTATAATATAAATCTAGTCACCGTATTGTGCAGTGAGATGCGAACTATTTTGGGGGAAAAAAGATAACTGAAAACTATCAATCATGAATTATAGATCTTTCATTGTTATCTCATCAGCGTTCATCGTCATCTCCATATAATTCCGTAGATTTTTCACATGATCAAAACGTATTATCACTTGTTATTATAGTCGGCAATTGGAAATGATAAAAAAAAAAAAAAAGAAAAGTAAACTCAGAAACAAGAAAAATGAAATGTTAATAAACGGATACTGAGAAACAAGAAAAATGTTACGAAATAAAGCGAAGACGGTACTCGAAATAATGAAATTGGTGAAAAGGGAAAAAATAATAATTATTATACAACCTTTATTATGTTGATTATAGTAATTTTGTAAATATATTTGTACTTTTTTATTCGACATAATTATTTGTATATCTATTTATGATATGTATTGTATATGTAGATTTAGGTATGTATACATATAATATGATGTTTATAACGATAAGATGAAACGCAATTATGCAGCATTTTTAGAATTAAATATATGATTATTATGATGATATATACTAAGAAGGTATATAATTGTTCATGTAATTATATAATATTTATAAGTTATTATGCTATACATATAATGATATTAATAAATGAGCAAAACATATTAACTGTGCTTTTTTATTGGTTATTAATCGATCGCCATTGTATCCCAATGAAGGAGACCAAAGAGTGTTCCGATGAACTTTCAGCTCAGGAATCCGAATCTGCCAGCCGAATTGATCTACCTATAGAAGTAATTGAGTTATTACTGAATTATGGCTTTGAACGAAAAAAAAAAAAACGAGATATCTCGATTGGTCGTAGCCTAATTTAGTCGACGTATTCGTCGTCTCGTCCAGCTGAGGCATCTGCAGTATGACCACAGCAGCGGGAGCAGCGACATCAGCAGCGACGATATCCTCGGAAGAAAGAAAAAGAGAAAAATTCAGGTATGATGGCCATAGGTGAAGATTATTATTCGCTAATTGATCTACGAATGAATTCCATCAAGAAATCCTTGACTTTTCACATTTTCGCGCGATAAATTGGCGATAACTTTTTCAATTTTCTAGATAGATCAATTTAGCTTTCAGATTCAAATTCCTGAGATCTAAATATTCAAGGATATCATAGAAAACGCGCAAAAAAAAATTGTCGAATTTTGGCTCAAATTTTGAGAAAAATCAAAGGCTTAGGATTTTTGCGATTTTGGAGCCAAAAATGAAGTATTTATAAAATATATTGCAGGACACTTTGTCAACGTATTTTGACCTCAGAAACACGAATCCTTCGAGTCAATAAAGCCAGAGCCAATACTTGTCGAGATATCTTATTTTTTCCAGGACTCTCAGGGCATCTGACGTTCCAAGAAGTCAGCAGTCGCACGGACTTGCTGCAGGGGACCAGTGCCAGAATGATGACGTTGCATTTCCTGACGAGCATCTCCTTGCCTTCAACCGGAAGTGTATTTACGTCCACTAGTTTTCAATTCAGAAGTTGATTATCACAAATGTATAGCGAATAATTGTTAACGTATGATTAAGTTACTGTGTCTTCATGTCTTGTATTTATTAGAATTACTAGAGCAATATTGTAATATTGAAATAAACGTACTTTTTATGAATCACATCAAAATATTTTTGATATGCACAGTAATGAATATTGTATAATGAATCAATTGTTTAATGTATCCCACTTGCATAGTTTATGAATAAACGAAGAGCTATTTTCGAATAGATTTCTTAATTCTTATTGATTACACCCCTGCATCCAACTCTCATTAACATCCTTTATGCACGCAACACCTCACGACATCAGAACCTGACTCGGAATGGCTCATCCCATGAATATGATAAGGCATGCATGCATGCACATGATGGCTTGATGTATCCGACTGGCTCCTCGCCTATCCTGTTCGCCTGATACCAAAATAAATTTTTGGCCAAAATGTTCCTTGAATTTTCCGGTGTGGTATAGTAGCGCTCTACCTTATCACTTCCGGTTGTGATGAAGCATGATGCGATACACACGCATGCACATGATGAGGCCTGCATATGATCATATGATCTATTAATGATTCGGCACACGAGAATGATGCGATACACATGCATACACATGCATGCACATGATGGCTTGATGATTCGGACTGGCTCCTTGCCTGTCCTGTTCTCCTGATACCAAAATGAAATTTTGGCCAAAATGTGCCTCAGAGCCGGTATTGTAGAGCTCTACCTTATCACTTCCGGTTGTGATGAAGCATGATGCGATACACACGCATGCACATGATGAGGCCTGCATATGATCTTATGATCTATTAATGAATCGGCAAACGAGAATGATGCGAAACACATGCATACACATGCATGCACTCAGGGCCGGTATTGTAGGGATTTACCTTATCACCTCCAGTTTGGCAAATTTGCTCAAAAATCGAGTTTGGTATCAGGAGAACAGGACAGGCGAGGAGCCAGTCCGAGACAGAGCATGATGTCAAGCATGCGTGTGTGTGATGATGTATGCCATCATGTATGATAGCGTGTACCGAGCAAATGATGAGGCCTGCATGCATGCATGTGATGCTGTATGATATCATGTAAGATATGATCTATGTACTTTGCCAACAACGAATATGAGTGAATGAGGTATGCAGGGATATGATCAATAATAGTTGAACAATCTTGTATTGGTAATAGTTATTTTTTATTGATAAATCAACGGTCGAAAATACATGTTAGGGCATCGTAATACCTATTATGGATTCATTGTTACAGATACATTCATTCCTATACGATTATAATGAGTTACAATAGTATATGCAACACTTCTATTTCGGTTAACATTAGATTATTAACTTGACAGTTCTTGAAAAAGAAAAATGTATTCAGAACGATCATATATACACCAGTCCAAACATATGATGATTGGCTTTGAAGATGCTTCGAGGATGGTCTCGATGAGAGGCCAATCTACTTCGTGGCTGCTCGTTTGTCTCCTGAAAGAAAAATCGAATAAAGGTGAGTATACATGATAAACGTAAATTGCAGCTGCGGAAGAATTGAGTTGTCTTAAAGAATATTACTCCAAGCCTAATTCACTCAACGGATTCGTGTTCATGAGGTCAAAATACGTTGGAAACGTGTCTTGCAATCGGTTTCAGAAATATTTCATTTTTGGCCCCAAAATCGCAAAAATCCAACGGGGTAAAACCTCAGTTTTTTTTTGCGATTTTGGGATCAAAAATCAACTTTTTTTTTAATTCGGGTTTCTAAGGTATTCTCACGTATTTTGATCTCTGGAATTCCAATCTGAGCGCCAAATTGATCAATCTATAAAATTGAAAAAGTTATCGCCAATTTATCGCGCGAAAAAGTGAAAAATCAAGGATTTCTCGATGGGATTGATTCGTAGATCAATTAGCAAATAATAATCTTCATACCTGGATTTTTCTTTTTCTCTTTCCTCCGAGGATATCGTCGCTGCTGATGTCGCTGCTCCCGCTGCTGTGGTCATACTGCCGTTGCCTCAGAGACGAGAAATCTACAACATGCTTTTTCAACTGTACCGTATACCAAATCAAACGCCCGTGATTGACCGTTTTGAAATTGGCTGCTCAATTATATTATCCAGCAAAGGATTGAAGTTCAAATTCATCGTATAAAAGTCAATTGATGTCGAATCGTTTGTGAATCGGAAGATGAAAAAAATATTAAAAAATGTGCTGACCACTTTTCAGTATATTGAGAGCATCTTTATTTCCAGCTCAAAAAAAAAAAAAAAATACCCTATGTACATTTAAATATATTGCTATGTATACACATACCCATTGCATATATCCATACTCATCATACACTAATTAATATTCCCATAGATATACCGGCAAGATTTCATTAAGATTTTTTTCTGCTAAAAAAAAAACACCCTGTACGACGATTTGTAAGCTAGTTTAACATGCCTAACCCACTGACCTACATTTTACTCCCCTTTTTCGTAACCCTTCTACTACGGTATTTGTAGTAGAAGGGGTATTCGTAGTAAACGCTGATAGGCTGCTGCCGCTTATTCATCATTGCATCTAAAGTAGGTGTTTTATGTTTAAAAGAATTAGTGTAACAGTACGACTTCTGCGCGAAAATAGTCTATTTTCAAACGCTCCTACCTTTTGGAAAAATGCACTTAGACGCATGAAATTCGAACCAAATTGAAGCTTGAATCTCCTACTTTCGGACGGGTTTGATCGAAAAACTTTATCATTTTCTTTTTCTCTGGTGCAACGCTCTAAAACGATTATTGCACGAATTCACTCTTTGAGAAGAAGTTCAAAGCCACGCATCAGACTGTCCGATTTTTTTATTTCCAAAATTGGTTTCGACTCTAAGTAACGAAATTTAATCGGAGAATATTACATTGCGAGAATAAATAAAACGGAAAGAATGGAAGAATAATTGATAAAAGATCAATAAACGACGATGTCACACACACACAAATAACTTGAACACCATATGATTCTGTGTATTATTTTTATATTGTCGACAAAAAGTAACAATGGTTTAACCGTATAATTTATCTACAACAATCTACAATAGATTACAATGTGTGGTTGTTTATCTTTATTTATACTTATAGAATATTTTATCTTATTTTTTTTTACTTGGTATTTCCATTTTTCTTTTTCTATTTTTTTTTTTCTTATCCTCATCATCACGGTCGTCGTTCTCTCCATTCTTTTATCCTTTCATTCGCAGTGTATCCATATTTTCTAATCTCTTTTTATTGTTCTTTTAATTTCACCCTATAGGTATAATTACTGTTCGCTATTATTATTTATTCATATGTCCTGCATTTTCGCTAATTCTTTCGCGTATTTCTCATATCTGCTCTTTATTTCATATTTAAATCATTTTTGTTTTATTTTTTCATTAATTATTATATTAATCTCATTATCATCATTATCATCATCGTCATCATAATTCTCCTCTCTCCACATAATCATTCAATAGTAATTATAATCAATGCATCTCATTACATCTCCTATCTGATTCTCATTATTTTCCTTATCATTAAGAATATTAGTATATTATTATTTTTCCTACAATTATCATTATCATTATTATTATTTACGCATTTATTCACCTAATTAACGCTGCTAGATTTAGATTTCAAGCTACAATTAATGTATAATACGTGATTAATAATTTATACTTATATTTAATTGATGTAATATTTGTTACGACGATCGGATTGTTGGTATCATTGTTATTGTTATTATCATTATTATTATTGATAATAATATTATTGTTATCGGTATTGTTATTATTATCAACCATATATTTTTTTTTCTTTCATTTTTATTTCGAAAACGATCGACGAATTTATATTACGATGGAACAACAATTGCAGGCCTGTAGAACATAATTATTATTATTATCATTTGTTTTTTATTTTTTTTTTAATTGTGTGTTTCAAAGGTAATTGTATATATAATGGAATTATATACACCACGAATTCATGTCATTTCATAACAATTATAGTAGTTAACAAATTGATATAGTCGATATATAGGGTGTGGTAGAATCATTGTAATATATGTATAATATATGTATACATATATATGAGATGTAATAGATCATAATCGTTTAAACAATTGAAGTATAATTTTTACATATTTTGCATCGTTTCAAGTGTAACAAGATTATTAGTTTTGTTATTAAATTATTTTTTCATATATACGCAATCTGTTTTTCTTTTTTTTTTCTGCATTGCAATTTAATAATAAATTATTTATATATGTATGTTTAATCAATAGATTTGGTGCAATAACTATAACAATGTATATATAATCGATGTATAATCAATGATATATATATACGTATATATATATAAAGATATCTGCAATTTTTCTTATCATTATTATTGTTATTATCATTATTACTATTATTAAAATTGAAATTATCATTATTATTATTATTATTATTATTATCATCATCATCATCATCATTATTAACAACGTGTTATACCGAACAAATTTTTGATAATAATAATGATAATAATTTGTTATTCAGTTTACATCCGATGAATATTAATTTAATGATAAGAGAAGTTTTTTCTTTTTATTTTTTTTTTAATCCATATTTATTAATACGTATATTGCGCCGTTTCAACGATGTGAATTAATTGAATATTTTCATCGAATTTTTCAATGGAATAATTATTATATTAAGTAAGACGAATAGATAAATAACTAGATATATTATAGTTTTTGATAGATGATTAGATAGGACAGATAGTTAGATTTTTTCTTTTCTCTTATTTTATTCATTTTTTCTTATTTTTTTGATAAATAGATAAGAATAATAGATGAATTGATAGAGATAGTTGGTTAATAGAGATATATACGAAGTATAGTTGAATAACAATATATAAATTATGAATGAATATATGGTGTATTTAATTTTGGTTTAGTTATTCTTTTTTCCCCCTTTTTTTCTTCTTTAAATTTTTTTAAACTTGTATCTTTAAGTTTTTTGCCGTCTTGCAAATAAACGATGGGTATTGATATTATTTTGAATTTTTCCTCCCGCATATCTGTATGAACGTTTATGGAAAAGCATGTGAGCAATTCAAAATATAGCGACAAGTAATTGAGGGAAAATTCGTTTTTCTAAATGCCCGAACGTAGCGAATTATTGTCCATAACTTGTGATTCACAAAATGCATGTAATAATTTAATAATAACAGTAATAATTGTAATGATGATAGTAATGATGATAATAATTATTAACGGTAAGAGAAACGATGTAACAATTGTTAAAAATTATATTAATTATAACAATGGTAATAATAATCTAATTAGATTCATAGGGATTTGTAAAATACAGTTCACTGACTTACTATATGAGGCCGTTACCGTAGGTGCGGATTTAATGCAGTAAAAATAACAATGATGATGATGATGATGATGATGATGATAGTGAATAACAACAATAACAATGCCAGATAATGACGATGATGATGATAACAACATCAACAACAATAACAATAATAGTGATAATAATGACGGTAATGATGATAACGATGATGATGATAAAAACTATGTGAAATCGCGTACAGATGTGACGAGAACATGTTGAAATTAAAAGATACACGGCCATTGATATGCCCAAAGATGATTATAAGCGATCATCGGTAAATGCATGCCTATATACGTTTAAATTATCATCATCACCATCGTCAACGTTATCATCATTACCATCCTAATTATCATTCCCTCATGAATCTTCCATTGTCTTTTCGTGTCGCACTGCACTTTCGTCGCTACAAATGTAGCTCGAATACGATAGGTGTACGTATGTTATTAATTATTCCAATAATAATAATTCCGAACGTTCTATGCGTGTATAATTAATATTACGTATGCAATGCATATATCTATATAGATTTATTCATTTATTTATAAATGTATGTATGCATGTGTTATCCATAGGTGTAAGCAATTAAACAATCTTAATTAATGATAATGATTACAATGATAATGATAATGATAATCATATATTCATCTTTATACATTTACGTATGTATATAAACTATATATATTTATGTATAATATATGTATACGAATCTACGTAATCTACGAATAGTACAACGCTATAGGGCAGGTAGACAACAACATTAATAATCGTACTATAATAATTAAGTCATGTCATCAATGATGATAATTACAAAAACATTATTAATCATGCGATGATTTCGACGACAACATTGATATTGCTACTATCATCATTAATTAATTATCTAAAAGCTATACATTATTCATCTATTCGTGTATAATAATTTGTAAAAATTTTTCCTTATTACTTGTTTTTCCTTTTTTATTTTTCTCTTTTTTTTCTCTTCTTTTCTTCTAGTTTTCAAGCTTCGATTCGTTTTCATACGTATGCATTGTAAAATGTATTCAAGATATTCATCTATGCTTGTAATAATACGTTTATTCTTCGCACAACTATACATAATATGGCTGCATGAATTGAAGTACCAAATAATTTCACATTATGTAATGATAATGATAACGATGATGATGATGATGTTGATGATGACGACGATGATGACGACGATTGGATGCCGATATAATAATATGTACCCATAATAATCTGATTTACAATTCATTCACGTTTCCGCATAATTATCATCATCATCATCGTCATCATCATCGAGATATTTTTCAACAGAGAAATTCTATTTTACATAACAGATGTGAATTTACCTATACAATATATTAAAAACGATATAACAAATCTTTCCTATAACAATAATAATATTTTTCATTCATAATAATAATGACAATATATTTGTAATGATATGAGTTATAATACCTTACAATTTCCTTTCACACAATCTTTACTTCCATTTACTAACTAAATCTATTAATTCATTTGATAATAATAAATATATAATAACAATAATCAGGATAACAACAATAATAATGCTGAGAATAATAACAATAATAATCAGAATAATAATAATATTACCAATCGATTATAATAATAACAATGATAATAATATTAACAACATTCTTCAGCGTCATTTCTTTAAATATTTTTTTGGTTGTTGCTGTTTTTTGTTTTTTTTTTATTTTTTCAATGATATGTGCGTTTGCGTGCTTCGTTATATTATATAGAACTATAATACATATTTTTTCTTTTTTTTTTTCAATATCAGATAAATTATTAATTATCTCATTCACGATTATATATACATATCTGTGTATATACTTATTATAATATATAGTACGTTGCAACCATCATTTAATATATTATTAATATATTATTGAGAAAACACAATGATTATGTGTCATCATTATTGTTATTATAAATATTATTGTTATTACTATTATCATTATTATTATTATTGAGATTCACGTCGGTTCGTTTTTTCATTTTTCGTTATTTGATGTGATAATGTTTTTTTTATGGTTTCGTAAAATTTTTTTTTCGTGCTCTATTTTCGCGATTACTGTGGGGTACGATGATTGTCATCGTGTAATGCATTTTATATAGTTGTAAATTATAATGTTGTTATAGATTTTTAAAAATTTAAATCAACTCTCGTCAGTATATTATATCGAGAGATTGAGGAATTAGCTTTTTACGTCATCGGTAAGGGACTTTATTTGATCATCAATGTTAATTACTTTTTGGGATTTTTTTTTTCGTAAGCATTACGTTACCACAACGCCGAGATAAAAATGACGGCGACATTTTCAAAATTATTATAATAATAATGATTTTATTCTCACTAATTAATTCTTCATTCTTTCTAATTTCTTTTCTTCCAACGATTTTACCGGTAACTTCATTCGAAATGAGCAATTATGAGCAATGAGCATTCGCAGAACAACCGAAAATCAAATTTTAGAAAAAAGAGAAACATTATGGGCAATGACAATAACGATAACAATGATAATTAATCTGGGCTTGAATATAATCAATCCTTATATAATGGCGTGAGAATGTCATATTTTTTTTTTTCGTTCAATTTTTTGCAACAATTTGTATCAATTAATTATTCATTCAATATATTTCTAATTCTTTTTTTTTGTCAATTTTTCTTTTTCTCTTTTTTGTCAAAACGCGATTCTATCATATGTATATAATTAAATACAAACCTGTGTATAGGTATAGATAATAATCTATGTATATATGGTGTACGTATATTTATATTTTATTAATTCGCTTATTTAATGATTTAATATTAATCATAAATCGCGATAATAATGGGGTGTACGGATGTAGGTAATTTAAAAATTTTGTTCGTTTCTCAATGATTTTTCTGTTTCTTTTTTTTTTCTTCCTTCATTGTTTTGTTTCACGTTCTTCGAATTGAAGTTATCCGCGTACTCCTATGAACGTATCTATAAATTTACTATAATATATAATAATATATTCGTGATCGCGATACATCGGGAAGATCGTATTGTGCATCTCTCTAATTTCATATAATATGTATATAGGTACTATATGAATATATTTTAATTATTATTAATCATTCATTATCAATCATTAATATCTTACGTAGATATATCGCATATAATTTTTTGATATTTCTTTTATTGTTATCATTATTATTAATAATTTTTATCATTTTCATTACTACGCGCACGACGCGTCGACGCTGTGCTATATTTCTCCTCGTCGTTAATAATTTTCATTATTATTTTTATGTTAGTATATAAATTATAATTATTATCATAATTATTAATATTATTACTATATTACTGCAGCTCTCGTAATTATTATTATCATCATTATCATTATTGTTATTGTTGTTGCCGTTATTTGTTATTATATATTAGATATATATTGATTCAGACACATTCTCTCAACTTTTTTCAAATCTGTTCGTATTTATACAAAATTAACTAACTAAATAACAATAATAGATATACATATATTACATACGTATATATCTATCCACTAATTGTATATAACAATAATAATCATAATAATAATATTGTATATCTACATAGAATTTAGTAATAGGAAAATTTCATAACAAAATAACGAGACAAATTAAATAGTTAAACAATTAAACTAATAACAGCAATAATTAACGCTAACCATAATTGGTGTCGATATCAGCTCTTTATGTATGTGTATGATAGTTACATTACGTGTATATTCTTCAGATGAACAAACAATAATAACGATAATAATCTTCAACTCAAATCCGTTTATTCCGTTCAGTTTTGTCGAGCATTATTGATTTTTTGTGTTTTATTTTCCCACGGTTTTTGATCGTTGTTATAAATTCTTTTGTTTTTCATTCTTTCTCCGTTTACTATTTTCAATTTCATTGAATGTTTTACGTACCGTTTAAAATATTAATTATTACGCCTTAATGTTACTTTCATTCGCTACGTAGCTAATCATTTTCATCTGCGGTACTTATAGGTTTTTCTTTTCTTTTTTTTTTGTTGTCAATAGTATATGCGTAATTAATGATATAGTAAATTTAATTATGGTCATATCGCTTACTCTCAATGATTTTCTCTTTAGTTAATTGTTTTGTTTTTTTAAATTTTTTTGTTTGTTTTTTTTTTTTTTTTTTTTTGTTTTTGTTTTTCTATACATGTAAATATATGTACATGTATATATGTATAATTTATTAAGAAAGAAAGCTAGGCCGCGTCTAGGCATATACGTTTTTATTTTATTCCACTACGAGTAATTGTATCAACTATTCATTTGTCAATCATTGTTCTTATATTATTATCATCATCATTATCATTATTGTGTATATATACGTTATTATTTGATCGATGTTCACATAATCGATAGTAACAATCTTATACATATACCTAATACGATAGAATATTATTCATCTAGATTTATTGTGATTCATTCATGCGTTTTGTTGTTGTTGTTGTTGTTACTAATGTTATTAATTTTATTATTATCATCATTATCATCATTATTAATGAACAATATTCAAAATTAACAATATACACGACACTTGGATTGATACAGTATAGGTATATATTGTATAATTATAAATTTGTGGTTTCTTTTTTTGTATCGTACATAATCTTACATGTAATATTAACGCGTATTGTTATTTCTTGTAATAAAAATTTCTATACTAATAATTGTTATTCAATTTTGTTTTTTTTTTGTGTTTTTTTGTTTTTTTATTTTTTGTTTTCCCCCTCTTCAATTTCGTTATACTTACAACAACGATCAATATAATTATTCAATAGATTCTTTTCTTTTCATTTTTTTGTTTTTTATAACGCGTATTAATTATACACTACCTAACAATGTAATAATAATATATATTGTGTGTTAAACCTATAATTTATTTATTTAGGTGTATGCCTTTATTTTTTGTTTTTTGGGCTTTCTATTAATTTTATTATTATTATTGTTATCGTTATTGTTATCAATACTCTCGTTATAACCATGTAACATGTGCGACGTTGATTATCAATGTAACATATTTTTATTGTTATTCGTTAATCAAATTTTTTACTCTTCTCTCGTGTTTGTCCGTTTTTTTTGGTATTGTTATCCTTTTTTTTTGTCATCAATTATTGATTTAAAATTTTTTTTTTTGTTTCTCCTTCGTTTCTTGTATAATTATTATCCGCTCGTTAAACTTTTCAGGTCATCGTTAACTATTGATTATAAACATATCTGCGTCGAATATCGTATAGATATAATATTATGATTATTATTATGATTATTTTTAATTATAATATTATGTATTATATGGGTATAGATATAATTTGCAATTGGCATATAACTGTATGCAACGATCGATTAACTTCTTCTTTTTTTTCTTGGGTCTTCATTTTTTTCCCCCCCTCAAATTTTACAAGTGTATAATTTTTAATTATGGGCCGCAAAAGTTTCCGCAGCTATTCATTTATTTATTCATTTAATAACTCCTTTATTTATTTATTTAATTATTTATTTATTTATTCATTTATTTATTTATTACTTTGCAATTTCACAGTCGGATTTTTCAACATTGCTGCCCTTCAGTTAATGTTTTCGGAATATCATTTTGATCGTTATAGCGTGTATTGTAAGTGAGTATGTGGGACCTGCACGAGTCGGAATAAATTTCTTTGGAAAAATTGATTTTATCGTTATGGTTAATTTTCTTGCGATTTTCTCAATTGTTTTATTTATTCATATTATCTTTTACCTTTCGAATTCATCAATCATTCAATTGTCTGCGGAGCGCCAACCTCCTCAGTTTGGACGTAATTTTGATAATAAATATACAATATGTTTTGTTGCTTTTCAATTTTGAGCCAATTTTTTAAACAATGAAAAAGAAAAATAATAATAACTATAATACCAAGAAACAAGAACAACAACAACGTAGAAAGGAGTAAACGAATTATCACATGATATTTTAATTTTTTTTTTGTTGCCTTTTTCGTTTTTCAAGTATCAATAATTACAAGAAAATCAATAACATCAAATGGTACTTTATACATATTCTACATATAGTACTAATTTGTACTATATTTATGTTTTAGTTTATCAGTTTGTTCTTATTTGTTTTTTTTTTGTTTTCTAAATTTCGTTCAACCCTTATATAGGGACAAAGATTGGAGAGAGAATTGAAAAGAAAAAAAGAAACAATTCTTCGACTTTGGGAAAAAGTATATAATAAAATTTGAATGAACTGAAAGTTGTGTAAATAATTTATCAATCACGATCTTAAATGCATTTTGATAAAAGATATCTAGGATAACAATTAGTCTTTTCAAATAGGAGTAGGGGGAAGGGTGCCTACCGTCGCAGCGTGCACAGGGTCTGTTACGATTCAAGGTTAAACTTGCGGTTGCGCCCCGCAGTTCGCCATTACACCCTATCCTTCTTTCTCACCCTCTTTCTCTATCTCTCCTCTCATTTCCTTTCTCTCTCTCTCTCCTCTCTCTCTCCCTCTATCTCGGTTAAGGGAACTCCTTGCGATCGAACCACCCGACGGCCAGAGAGAACCGCGCCGCGCCAAATCGATACCTGCACAAGGGTGGTTCGGAGCGCCACTTTTCTCTCCATTTCTCTCTCTCCCTTTTCTCTCTCTTCATTTTCCATTTTCCATTCTCCATTATCTTTCTCGCTTTCTCCTACTGTTCACATCCATACATATGTCCACGGATTTTAAATTCAAGTCGAAATAGGTGTGTGCGGACGTGAGGACATTCAACCTAATCTCAAAATTGTTTATAATTATACGTGTTTTTTGTGTTTTGTTTTGTTTTGTTTTTTTTGTTCTGGTTTTTACAATATTTACACACGCTTTCCTTCGAACATATGCAGCGTATAATAATATAATATAACATAAGGTCGATCCGGTAGGTTGGTATCCTGCAGATATTCCATATCCTTGCGCTAGATCGACGTTCTCTTCTCGTCAACTTTAGCCAAGTTGATTTATCATCTTCCGTTCGAAGATCGTGTTTTTTCCTTATAAATGGTGCGGTAGTTTTTCTCCGATCTTATGCAGGACACACGAGGATCTCGTATTCAAACATTAGTGATACGGCGACGAACACGAAGTACAAGAGGAACATCGTGAAACCAAGACCCTTGTTCATTTTCCAACGGAAACAGGCGATGCTCATTATAACGAATAAGAGCATGCAGAAAAGGATCGCTATGCTGCACACCATACCGACTGAATTCACTTCGACTGGTTTACCGTATATCAAACCGTACAGCAACCACGGCACCGGAAGTCTTCGTTGTAGCAATTATTGTTGAAACAAATGAAAGAAAAGGAGAAAAAACAAAAAATAAACAAAAAATAAAAAAGATAAACATATTTTTAATAATCACATCGTTTTTCTTAATCACGGTCGTTACAAGTACATGCGTATGATAACACGTTTCACCGTACAGGGTGTTCGAAAAATCACCCACGACGCCATCGAGAATCGACGGCGAGAAAAAAAAATAAAAATAGTTTGCAGAAATCGTTATACGAAATGTTATTTCTCACACCGCCATCGGTTTTCAAACATCCGGTACGGTTTTAGTTCTCGGTAAAAAGTTGACGGCATAATTTGAGCCGGTTTTTAGGTTATGTCTGTGAATGAATATCTTACCCGACAGTGACGTCGAAAATGTTGCTGCCAACGGAACTGGATACGGCCATATCCCCGAATCCCTTTCTGGCAACGATGACGCTGGTTATGAGATCGGGAATACTGGTACCAGCGGCTAGGAAAGTTAAACCCATAACTTCCGGTGGTATTCGTACCGTGTCACCCGCTACGTTCGCCCACCATACCATTAGGTACGAGTACGCAGCGATCCAGAATATTGAACCGATGAAGGTTACTGCGAAGAACTTCTTACCTGGAATAGTAATTCGCGATTATAGCAAATCACTTCTTAGGAGATAGCGCTATAATAATTTTCTTTTCTTTTTTTCTTCGTCGACAACCAGCGAGGGTTTCTGTTGTTTTAAAAAAGTTCTAGTTTCTTTATCGCTTGTATCGGACGCTCGAGCCTAATTTCCCGATTTTCTTTTCGTTTCTCTGACCGTGATAGTTAAAAGGAAAAGCAATTTTTTCTGAATTAATTTTAGAAATTTCTTTTTTTTCAAAATCTTTTCTTTCCAACCTCTAGGTGTGCGGGTATCTGGCAGTGTCAACCACAACGGAAATAGTATAGGTGCAACCAGGATGTAAGTTAGCCTTTTACGGTTATTGCTCGGCCATCCCATGTCCAGAGCTTCCGGTGGCTCGTCCTCGTCACCCTGAAAAACAAAAAAACGAAAAAATGAAACAATCAAAAACAGTATCTATTGAATAAAAATTATTCTATAGCAAATATATCGAACGCAGAGACATGAAAGTTCCCAACGCATTGTATTGTACATTATCGGCCCACCCATCAACTTGGAAATCAGTCAATAATGTCAGAAAAGTCGGTTATGATCGGTTAGTCGGCATCGACCTACATTCGCGTATATATTTATAGGTTAATGTATTATCTGTAGTAGCTTTTTAGGTTTTTAGGTTGGGTTTAAGTTCGCACGTCTTTTAAAAATGGAATACTTTATCCTATATAACAGCTTATAGTCTCCACTCGGTGACTATGACTATACGTACATTTTGTTTGTATGTATATGTATACCTGTATATGTACATAAAGGTATATGTGCTGCTATATATCTGCATATCAGCATCTCATCCCCTCGCAGGCTATGTACGGTATATAACCATCTGTATGCATATAGCTGGTACTCTTTTCATTGTAGACAAAGCTTTTTTCGTTGAATGCAGCTAGGCTGCATCCAGATATATATAAGGCAACGTTTGTAACGCTCTCAGATTTGCTGCACCACAACATGATATGATGCACTTTGGCGTTTCCGCTGCTGCAGCCGTCTTTGAATAAGGTAGGTTGGTATTTCAGAAAAATATCTACGATCTATGAGTATCCGGTATAGGTTGTCTTCCCGGAGCTAATATCCTGGAAAAAGCTACAAACGATCCCCAATTTTCGGCAATCGATGATCACCTCAGCTTTTCCTCTCTCCGGTCGCTTCCATTTTCCAATTTCTTTGTTTCTAGATTTTTCTTTCTTCTCTTTTTGTCCCGTTTCTTTTCTTTTTCTATTATTTCCCGGTTCGTCCCTCGAGTAAAAAACCCCCTTCTCTGCCACCACCCCTCGACCCCATTGCTGGCTGCTGCCGTCGCCTACTTTTGTATTTTATACATGAGAAAAACCATCCTAGGCTAAGATGAAAAAGAAGAATATATACTCTGTATAGTATATAATAGAACTAGATGAGAGAAATCATCTTTTCTTTGTAGAATTTTATATTATCCTATATTACGTAGCTTTTCCCTTATATATAACATGTACATATTTATTTATACCGATCTTCAATAAAATGTCATACTTTGCCAAAATGAATTTTTTTTTTCAAAGAAACTTATTGAACAATATCTATTTAATATGTCGAGCTATGCAAAACTACCATTCTGCAGTTTTTTGGAATCTCAAAACCATCCGTAATTTTTTTTTTTTTTTGTTTCATTCAAAATTCTCGTTACGAGAGAGAAGAAAATAAAAGAAACTAGATCGACGGACGAAGCGATCAAATTTTCATCGATATGGATTCGGATAATCCGTGAGACAATTTAATTTAGCTCACCGACTCGAGTCCGGCGTCGAATCCTGATGCGGAAATGCCCCCATTTGGAAGTTCTTGGATACCAGTTGTGGTCCCAGCGGTAGTTGTCGTTGTCATCGTGGTCGTCGTAGTTCCCTGTGATCCCTGTTGAAGCTGTAATGTAGTTTCCTTGGATGCACTTGAACCAGAATAATGAGCGGCTGTTGACGTAGCGGCGCCATTTTGAGGTCTAGTTGCGTCCAAAAGAACTTTCAGCGACGCTATCGCGTGCAATTGTGTTGCCTTTTCGTCGACCTTACCTACACGGGTTGCACAATTCAACGATAATAATCATCATCTCGATAGAAACAAAATAAAAAATAAACAGAGATAACAACAATTAAAATAGTAACGACATAATTAGCAATAAATGTTCGAAGAAGAAAACGTCAATTATATCATTATATACGTATCTAGATATTTCTTTCGTAACAATTTTCTTTTACTTTTCATTTATTTCCACTTATTCGATATAAATATATATATATGTGTGTAATATGTATATACCTACGTATGTAAATAAATCTATATGTTCGCATGCATCGTAATATATATTAACGTAAAGCAATAGTTGATATTATATATACTATGCGATATTGAATTAGGTATATAGGTATTTAATATGAAAATCGATTTATCGAGCACATAGATATATAAAATATATAGTGAAAATAAATAAAAAGCTCTGCACAAACGTTCGCTAACGTGAAAAGTATTAAATATTTTCAAATGTTTGCATGCGCGTAACGAAAAAAAAAAAAAGAAAACAGAAAAAAAAACCAACTAAAAAATAAAAAATAAAATAAAATACACGCTCCGCACAGGCATATATACATACGTGCGAGTCCTCGTCATATGTGTAGTAAATGTGTATTGAACACACATACAATAATAACTATAAAATATCGACCCCATCGTTCGTTCGTTCGTTCGTTCGTTCGTTCGTTGGCTGTCGTGCCTTGGGCTTTTAAACTTGTGTACACTGTACATATATGAAGTGAGGGTGGTGGGTTGCCAGAGTGAAGGGAGAGAAGGGAGGGGAAAGGACTCTGGGGTTGAAAGTCAATTTGAGACTTGCGGAGGCAACTTATATGTTGCATACCTGTACCTATATAATTATACATCAAATACATTATATATATAGTCGTTGCAAGAACTCGAAACTTTGCAGGGGGGATCGGGGAGCGGAGGGAGGCACAAGGTGCAGCAGAACTACGCCAATTAACCCGAAAAGTTCGATCGTGAACATCTCCCCCCTCCCCCCTCTTCACGCCCCCAATCACCCAATCCTTCGACGCCATAAACAAAAAACAAGACCGTGTAGATGAAGAAAATCAAACTGAAACTTTAGACTTAGTATACATATATGTATTTGTATATTTATTATATACTTAAATATATGTGCACTGAATATCCTATGTAGTATATAAGGTACGAAGGTCTATTGTGGAAAGGATTTGTTGAGAAGAGACTCGGAAAGAAAAAAACTTGATTGTATAAGCGATTGATTGATTGATGAGGGAAAGTCAAAACGGCAAAGTTATGTCGGCTGATTCCTGAGAAGAGAAGGAAAAAAAAAAGAAGAGGGAGGTAAGAGAAAATGAATGAAAAAGAATTGCGAGCATAAGGCGTGCTGCAGGGAAGTTTTTATTATTCGAAAATTCGCGCGGGGTGGCTCGAGAGATTTGCCGCGTCGGCGATCAATGCGTCGTTGGTTTTCTAGGTCATGGCTGTCGAGTAGTGTTCGACACAGTTTGCTGACTGGTGGTGCATGTGCAGCTAGGGTCCGAGGCTGTGCAGAAGCAGACGATCGTCGTGTACTCTCTGTGAGAGGTACTCGAATACGCGACTATATATTTATGTCTATAGGTATACGTGTACACAGAAAATGTACTTATATATACATCTATGCACACCTCATTCCATGCATTCGTGCATGCATGCATTTAAAAAGCAGATGCAGCCCCGCAGAATCATGATCTGTCACATTTTTTCGAGTCCCGTATGGCGCGTGCACTGCAGCTTCCGATATCCGCTGCTTTCTCGTTTTCATTATATTTTTCGTGACCTTTTTTTTTTTCTTTCATTTAATTTTTTCTCAACTTTTACCGAACGATAGCGTCGTCGATTTCATACCGTTAACGGAAGCGAAATCATAAAACAGCTTTGAGGAAGTTGAATTAGAATGCCGAAGGGCTTCTCAGCACTCGACTTACCAAGTTATAAAATTATACTATCGACATATCTTCGCATATACTGCTCAGTTCAGTTGATTGGAAACGACAACGATTCGAGCGTTATAATACTGCAGAAAAAAAAAAAAAAAAAAACGCGACGAGATAATTTTTTTTTTTTCACAGTATTTCTTTTCTTTTCTCTCGTTCTTTTTTATCTTTCATTTTAATTGGCTTGATTTTATTTTTCGTCGCTACTATCGAGCCGGAATAATATAGGTAATAATGACGAGGGTACTTTTAGCATTGAAGTGATAATTATTATGTTACGATAAGATTGAACATGGCTGCCAGTTGAGGGTGGAGGCGTACATAATGTTCGTAAAAGAAAAAACCTTGTTGCCGGATTAGAAACGATGGCAAACGGATAGCCTAAAGCAAAATAAAAACTCCACTGAAGGAATCTGGAGAGTAGCCTAGGGGATGATTATGATGAGATCGTTGTTGATGGAGATGAGATATGATCATGCTCCGGGCCTGTACTAATCATAAGCCCTTATATGCTCGGGAATTTGGATACTTCACTTTTCTTGCAATATTTAAAGAGCAGCCGGTGCGGTGCGGAGATGAAAACGTTTCAAAACTGCATAGCCAGAATTATAGGTGACAAACGATTCTTTTTCCTTTTTTGCTTTTTTAGGTGAACCAGATGGTGAATAATAAATTTAGCTTGTGACGTGTAAGATATGAATTTTTCACTGACAAATATATTCGACTCGATTTTTTTTTGTAAGAAAAAAAGAAAATTGCAAAATTAATGTATATATATATAAAATGGTAACCGCGAAATGAAAGTGTCAAATTAAATATATAATCTTGCTGGTAAACATTATTCTTTAGAAATATATAATTTGCAAACCCTGCAGTAATATCGCGTTATAGTGTCAGCTATAAAGTGCTCTTCAACTTTCAAGTAGAAATTGGAAAGAGCTTCGAGGTTATATATAGACAGATTGTAACCTACATATACATATATATACGTTCGCGGTTTATAGTAGGAGGGTAAAATAGCCGGTGTCGTATCCTTGCTGATGCGCTTTTATTTTTTTTCTGCTTTTTTTCTAAATTTATTTTTATTTCTTCTTTTTATTACGATTCGTATCTTCGCGTCGTGAAAATAAGTCCGGAAATAAATATCCGAATTAAAATGGACGCTAAGTTTGATCAGAGGAAGAAAGATATTATGTACTACAATAATTTTTTGATATCAGCATCGGAGCGAAAGTAGGGGAAAAAAAATAATTTTCAAGATATGGCCGTTCCAGTTTTACTTATTCCGTATTATTTGGGACAATAAATAATAAGGAAACAGCTCGCGTGTCTCCTTCTCCGGCTCTCGTTACACCCGAAGATATTCTAAAGCGGCTATTTGAGGCATGCCAAAGGCAAAACTGAACCCAAATGCCCGGGTTGACATGAAACTGATTGGACATTGGAAATGTACCGGATAAGTTCGATCGACACGATTCCAAAACCCCCACATCCATCTTCCATTATTCGCTGATTTCTATTACAACATACCATAACCGGTAATAAATTTTACTATCCAAGCTTTGACTCACGATTAAATCCCTCCGGTTTTCTTATTTTTTTTTTTTTTCATTTTTTTCTTACGATCTGAAATTGTCTGAAAATGGTACCGTAACTGTATGACCTAGCCCGAATAATTTTAGCCGAATTTTAAAAGTGACTCGCGGATGCGTTCGATAATTTATGTAGTCGAAAGCGCAAGCAACCATTTAACGAAATGTTGAAAAGAAAAAGTAACCTTTGAAAATTCAAGCTAATAATTATGACAACTCCTTCAAGTATACCAAGCGGCAAGCGAGAGTGATAGAGTGTTTCAGATATACCGGTGCGGGACTGACCGTCGTGGAGTGGATCGATCGTGTGGATCATCAGCTGTAGCAAACCGTGACGAAATTTAGCGTGGCTTTCGCGTGTCGTGTATCCTCCGGTATTAGCGGTTTGTGATCCACCACCCGTACCGTGATGCACCCCCGTCGTACCTCCGTCGGCGCCTTGACCACTGCTGCTTCCACCCCGGCTGTTTATACCGCCGGCAGTTTCACCTCCGCCGACAGGAACTCCGCTGCTTCCGCACGCACCCGAAACACCACCGACGCTCGTCTCGCTGCTGTTCGTTGCGTTCGGATGCTGCTGAAACAGAATTATGGGAAAAAATAGTTGAAAACCGGTGCTGAAGAGTGGATTTTCATTGAAAACATTTTTCAATCTCACGCTCGGATTCGTCGATCCCAAAAGCGCCTGTGGTAACCGGAAACGTTTTCACTTTTTTCCCCGCGCGCGATAATTCAAAATTTTGCTACTCAAATTCGGAGGTCAGAAAACCCTCTGATTTTACGAAGATGGAATCACTGCGGAACGAAGAGAGGAAAAATTGGCGTGAAGGCGCGTTAAAGATCGTTCCGGATTTATGAAACTTTTGATCCATTTGCTTGCGGATTTTTACGCCGATGATCGAGGCGGATAATCTCGGGGTAGCCCGAAATCGGAGCAGCTGTGGTTTGAGCCAAGTTCTGGAAATGCTGTGTCAGATCGGATAAGCGATTTCATGGTTGTGGGTGGTATTATCGGAAGAGAAGGTAAGCGACGGGTGAAGACACGTGACCTCGATTAAAATATTACTACTGCAGTTTGATTTTTTATTAAAAATAGAACGTCGCGCGCTGCAGTGCGGGAGCAGAGCATCACATCGGCGGTAATTGTATAGAAGGTAGTGGAATTCAAGAATCTGTATAGGAGCCTTCCGCCATAGGCCTGAACAGAAATCATCGGCGGCAACCCAACGCAACGCCTACTGTGAGTATGTAGGTCGATGAATCTGCTCGCGCGTCAATTTATAGTTTCAGGTGTATAAGAAGACCCTCGTGATCGTGAATATATGGGTCAATCTCAAGCGTTGTGTTACACGAATAACGAATTATTAATCGATTGGGTCCCTCCCTCTTCCCCCTCTTCGCATCACATCAATGCCTAGTTATGTCAGACTTTTATGTCTGTAATAACGAAGCGCGTAAGTGAGGAGCCAATATGGCGGCTGTGAAGCGCGCTTCACGTCCACTTCGCGATTTTAATCCGTTGTTAGAAAGTGGCGTTAAAATTTTGAAAATATTCAAGTTTCTCTTCACACTACTTGAGTACATCCACGACACGAAAATAATCATGAAACATTCGCGGAGTTTCGATTTTTATAAAACTAGTTCACGGAATAGTGATCGAGCTTTTTTTTATTAAACTTCTGAGAGGAAGTGCCGTAGATATTATTCAAAGTTACGGACCGGTCGAATTACTAATTCAAACAGTATTCTAAAATTTCCAACTAACTTTTCCACTAAAAAAAAATTACACGATAGAAAAAGAAAATAAAATCGCTAGGGATTTGCTTTCATCCAAAATCGTGCCTGATATCTGCAAAGTTTTCGATGCAGCTGGAAAATTTTGAATTGTGAAAAAATTTTCTGATTTCGGGGTTGAAATTCTGGAAAAAACAGTCGCTCAAACTACAATTCAAATACCATTATAGCCTCTGATTTTTCTCAATTTCGGGGCAAAAAATTTTAATCCTGACGTTCAAATCGAAATTCTTCGTACGAATTCGACTGCATTTATACAACCCGCAATCGCGAGTGACAAATTCTCTCGCAAATCGTGTTAAGAAATGAAGAAAAAAGGAGTCCGAAATAAGATTCAAAATTCTTTTTTGACCCGTACACCAGAGAGAACATTCCACATGGAAACATTTTCTGGCTCTGCACTGTAATTCTATTAAAGTTCTTATCATTGTTTTTAATTAATATTTACATCATTATTCGAGGTAATGAACCACTCTCCTAATTAGTGAGTAACGTTGACACCTCGTCATCCATTGCGACACTTTTTTATAATTGCTACTACTTGACGTAAGGTTAATTTTGCGTTAAAACTCAGACGATATGATTATAAATTCTGAGAATGCGAAAGAGGAAACAATATGGAAAGGGAATGAATAAAAATCCAAGAATCGAGTGAATCTCAGCGATAAAATATTTCTACATTATCCGGGGCGCAGGTAATATAAAAGCGGAAAGTTTCAAGTGTGGAGGGTGGTATGAATTGACTGTCGGGTGAATTTCAATTTTTTGTTTCATTTTCATTTTTCAACCTTCCAGTGTCGCGTAAGGTTGGCATCGTCTTTGATATCGTCAGAAGCCTGGCGCACTGGGCGAGTTGGAAGGAATTTTCAGTGTTGTTATCTGGATAGGCGCAGGGGTTGTAAAGGTGGAAGTACAGAACATTTCTGGGTCGAGTCGAGTGCAACACATCTGCACTGTCCGTTGAAAAAATTGTATATACGGTATGTAAAATCGGAGTACACGGCACATCTGCAGCTAAAACAACTAGCGGTAAGAAAAGAAAGAGGAAAAATCATTAAAAAAGAAGAAGAAGAAGAAGAAGAAGAAGAAGAAGAAGAAGCTGGGGAGTGTAGGTAGCATCTACTTTTCTGGATTGATTTTTTTTCTCGCACATACGGTATACGTAACGACAGAATTTAGTCTGCTCTAGCTGCATTCGCGAAGCTTTTTTATGAATCATTGAGAACGACGAAAAGACGAAACAATTGCGTGGAAAGCTATAGAAGCGGAAAAGGAGAAAAAAGAGATGTCACGTGTGCAGTTCATGACCTTGGAGATGCGTCTCTTTGTATCGTTGATTTATGTAACATCTGATATCGTCCTATTGAATAAATATTAAGTGCACGTATCTATTATCTGTCTCCGGTGATTCTGCGTTCTGAATCCTCGCAATGTATCAATTGTTCGAGTTGAGAGGTACTTGAAAGCATTTTCAAGGGTTTCCGTTTGGTTCCTACAGCGATGTTCATGGCTTGTGGTATTCTAAGGTATTGTATTACATGTACAGTCCATTCAGCAATTTGTTACCACCGTTGCAACCGATTTCTCAACGAACCAAATCAAATGAAATTGAAAGCCAACTCAACCCAACATCGAATCCCTCGACCCGCGTACGCTTTCTCGCAGGGTGTTTATTACCCCGTAAATAATCTTCGAAGGGAGCGTTTGAAGTGGTCATTCATTACAACCGAATATTATTGCATAATTAGAACAGAGAATTGGCGTGAGTATAATACCAATTATTTACACCACATGCACCACGTTTGAAGTTTCCTATTCAAAGGAATTCATTTTTTTTTTTTCATCTAAAATCAGAGAGGCGCACGTAAAAAACGAAAAATCTTCAAAATCAAATTTCAAAGACAATTTCCGAATGTCTTGAATAAAAATCCATTCCCTGTACCATTTTTTTTTTTTTTGTGTTAAAATTTAACGGTGGAAACTTCCGATCCTCCCTCGTTTCGACCTTGATGAGAAATATTTCTATTTGCTTAGAAAAAAATCGGTCCGTTTATAATATCGGTGAACTAGATGAGAATGCGACGACGATAGGGGATGCATTATGGGTGTAAGGTCATTGAAATATTTACAATAGAGAAAACGCGAGAAAAGGAGATAGATGGGAAGCGGATCAGCGGCGTGGGGGTGGCAGTTAGGTGGGAAATTGAGCGTGCAGTCTAACGCTATAAGCCGCTTAAAGCACCCCGTGGATGGGTACAAAACCCTGCAGCGCGACAAATCCCGTTCAGGACTTACGATATAAGGGCTGCAGCTCAGAGGGTTTTATATCTAGAAGATCTGTCTGAAGTTGTCCATCATACGTGCATACCTATATCGTAAATTTATTCGTAATTCGCATATGAAAAGTAATGATTTAATCAAACGATTCACTTTCTCTTAGTTTTTCAATTTTGATAGTACATCATAATTATTTCCAAAATTCGGGAGAAAAAATTTACGGTCTTAGATATACGAAGAAACTACAGTATACGAATGGCGTTTTGAAAATATGGCTATAAAAGCGTCTTCATGAAATGCAATTCGATGCAGCTGTGTTTCTCCCATCGTCACATCGCCCTTATTCTAGAATCTAAGAAATAATTTATTCAGAGTTTAGCCTTGACCAAAATTTCCAGTTTTTAAGTAATATACCTTGGAACGGCCTTCGCCAGCTGTACGTACATACATGGATGAACGGAACAATAATTCTCTCGTCCAAGCGTTCGAGCTCGTAAACTGTGAAACGACGATGACATTTTTTTCCCCACCCCCCGAACTCCTTCACTTTGGAAAAATAAAAAACAACCTTTCAAAAATGCTTCTTTTGTTTTTCACGCCTCGCAGCTCGTACATATGCATGTACTATATACCTATGTACATAAATGCATTATCATGCACATAAGTACAATAGTATATACACGAGAAAAAGCGGAGCGCAATTCGTGTAATTAAAAATCCCTCACGTCTCAATGTTGTACATAATTCGTGCCTGCACATATGCACTTTATACACTCACGCGACATCTTTAGAATTTACGTACCATGTAAATACGTAGATTCAGGTGAAAAAAAAAAAAAAAAAATACCCATGCACACGTACAAATTGTACATATATATGTATATTATAATATACCTTCGCATTTGACGAGTGCCGTCGAGCGAGTAGTAAAAACCGACATAATCGGCCGACTGCGCAAAGTGCTGTGCAACGATATAGCGTGGGAAGGTAATACGTGAAAAAAAAAAAATTTTTGAAAAAATGACAAACAAGAAGAGATCCTCTGTGTGTATCTAAATTAAAATATGTTACGTTATATACGTTTGTGGTAGGAAAAAAAAAACAAAAAAACGAAAACAAATATACAACAAGAAGCAAAAAATGAATAAAGTGAACGAGATAGAGAGAGAGAGAGAAAAACTCACGCAAGCACATAAATGTTGATATTATTATACATGGAACATATAGCTATATCAAACCCATATACATATATAGGTATATACATGGAATATACATGTAATATGTAAATCGGATATAATGCGGCGCATAAATAAATTTTTGAGCACGACGCGCTTAGGGTTTATTGGAGTTTTTCTTTTTCTTTTCTTTCCGTTACTTTTTTTTTGTCTTTATTTTTTTTTTTCTTTCGTTCTTGGCGCGGGTCGGTATAAGGGATGAAGGGGTTGGGGGGGGGGGGGGGAGGTCGATATTGATTACAATTTGGTGTTGGTTGTTGGTGGGCGGGTGTAATTGATGATACAAAATAATAAGACGAGGGCATGCGGACTCACCAATGCCTGGGCGGCGCTCTGGTGCTGCAAGCAAGAAATTACACCCAGTTACAAAAAATACATTCGACATGTATAGGTTCAGGTATATTTATATATAGATATGTATGTTAATATATAATATATACAGTGTAATTTATTCATTCGTTTAATTTTTACTTTGCGTTTCAAGTTTCGAACGTTTTTTTATTTATTTTTTTTTCTTTTCTTTTCGCTCTTTTTCTTCTCACATTTTTTGAGGACTCCGGACTCTCTCAAAAAAGTATTACCACATCTGTACGCTCGACTTCCGAAGCAAAGTGTGCAGGGTCGGTTATTGTGCGGGAAAAATTTTGCGAAAGAAAACAAAAAAAGAAGAAAAAAAAAAATTCTACGATCTTTTGAGGCCTCGTCGAGCGAATCTCGGATGATACGGCGCGCACACAACAACCGGTCCCCGTATCACGTGTGTTGTGAAGAAAAAAAAAAAAATCGCTAACGTGTGTCGATAATAAATGATTCAACGATGCACAATATGTTATATGTACATATTTATACATACATGACGATAATTGCGATGACGATGATGAAATTATGATGGTATAAATTTACATTGTCATGTGGTATATATTATGTGCATGGTGTGGCCGAAAATGTCGACAAGCTTTGCAATTTCTATGTAGGTATATATGTGATCACTTAATTATATTATATTAACTATATAATCACAAACACACGTGTAACATCAAACGCAATATTTGCAATAAGAAAGCAAAAAAAATGAAAAATCTATATATATACATATATATTATATATTGAATCCACTTATCCTGAAGGAAAATTCTCCCACACAAACATCACTCCGTATTCTTGTATATTTTTGCGTGTCTTTTTTTTTTTCTTTTTCTTTTTCATTTTCATTTTTTTCTTTTTTTTTCTCAAGGGTGTTTTGGCTATTCACACGTGTTTACAGTAGATCCAGTTATCCAATTGTTGTACGACTGTGCAGGGGTCTCATTGTTAGTTAAGCAGAGTTGAGTAACGGGGAATTACGCTGGCGACGGGTGGGGAAAAGAGGGGGGGTGGAGGGGTCAGCTTACGTACCTATAATTCATGATAACTAATTTACAAGGGAGTCAGGTACAAACGCTCGGGGTTTTTGGTTATCAAAGGACGCCATCTTGAGAAATGAAAGCTCTGCTTTGATCCAACGTTCGATAACCTTTGCCTTCCTTCCCTAAATTACCCCGCGCCTATTATATACCTACCCCAGCCGCTCTCTCATGCTGCAGCATTGCTCACCCTTGCTTTTATTTTAATAAATATACACACACACACGTGGGTATGTAAATACATACATTCGTAGTATATGTTTAATATAATTCTACTTTCGTCATTTATTACGGGATGTGTATTTACTCACGTATATGACGTGTGTGTGTGTGTATGTATACGTGTATACATAAAATACTTAATTTGCATACGTATATATTATGTATGTGCCACTGGATTATTAACTCAACCACCTTCTTTACGACGCGACCCTTTACCCCTTTCCAACCATCTCGCAAACTTCGTCCAACCTCATTAACATTCAGACTACACACAAATCTTCCTGCGGGCACGTCGCTTTTTTCTTCTGTTCTTTTCTCTTTTTTTTTTTTAGATTAATTTTAGAAGATTTTTTTATTCGTTTGTCCGCATTGTCCGCGTGTCATTCGCTCCGTGTGTATTAATTATAGTTTCCATTAGACGCGGATAAGAATATAATTTGAAAAAAAAATTCTCTCGCCGCAGCAGGTTTATTACGGAGAATGTAAAATTGAGGGACCTTCTACGGGGGTTGAGGGGCGGAGTTGTTCGTGTGACTTGAAGCGCGACTTTGAGACTTTCACAGAGACTTTGACTTTGACTATAACATATACTGAATGTGGGTAAAACGGGGTCGGGTTTGGAGTTTCGGAAGGAAAGAGGGAGACGGGGGTTGCGGTGTCGTAGTATAAGGGAAATCGAGTCAAAGCGATACTTTACGTTATATACCTGTGTAATAATACCTGCGAAAGCAGCTGTATAAGGTATACGAAAACGACTACCAACCAACTACGTTGCACACCCCCTCGAGCGATTTGACGCAATTGTAATAAAGACAATGGCTCACGATGTCGAGTATTAGAGCGGCGAAGAGAAGAAGAGAAGAAGAGAAAGTCGAGTGCCCCGCACCCCCTTGGGGTCCGGGGTAACCAGGGAAATTGAAAGAAAGAGGAGAAAAGGAAGGAGCGAACGCCCCGACAATCATGTCAGCATTATTGTCATATTGTGTCTACGGAATAATTACTTGGGAAATTATATTAGCTAGCGCCACGTATATTTCTATGTGCGTCTTCGTTCAAAGGCTGCTTTACATGAAACAAAAATGCTTGGGTCTGGGTGTAAGGTGATCACATCGATATAATAGGTGCAGAAGACATAAAAGCGATAATTTCAATATTCATGCCATCGATTGGAAGAAATGAAAAATTCTAATCATAGATTTAAGATCGCAAACGTCCAACGTCCTGCATTCCATGTCGGTGCAGCACCGGGTAATACTCGCAGAAGTTTCGAAAGGACGTGAAAAATCTGAAGGAAATAATTGAACGAATGGAAGAAAAAAAAAAATGGGGGGAAAAAAAACTAGATGGGAAATTCTTTACTTTTCGCTTATAGATAACTCTTCTTATTCTTTTCTCTCTCTCTCTCTCTCTCTGTTTCTCCTTTCAATTCTTATTCTTATGCCTCTTAGTTGGATTGAAGAAGTCGAATTATAACACCGTGGAGTGGATGTTGCCTCGGGTTGGTCGTCCGCCTCCGGCTCGACCTCATCCGCGGATCGATATATAAGGGTGGTTAGTGGTCGTGGCTGCCTACCCCCCACCCCCCCCACCCGCCCACCTACCTACCTACCAACCTACAAACCTACCCGCGAACCCACTACGGAGTAGAAATGCAGGTGGTGGAGGAGGCAGCGCGTAGAGTACTAGTATGTGAAGAGCGTCGAGGGTCACTGCATTCCGGACTACGAACAGCACCGCCAATAGAACCAAAAAATAAAAGACAAAAAAGAAGGCAACAAAAAAAATTCTCCACTGTACATACATATCATATATATACAACCCCGTCTGCCGAGAGACGAGTATGTACATTTCATGTCGGTATATATATATACGTATAGGTATTATGTGTATGTGTACATGAAAAACGTGACTTCCGATAAAATTGGTTTGAGGAAACTAAGGGAAGGGGGGGGGGGGGGGGGTAGAAGGTTTCCCCAACTCCAATTTTACCACCTAAGCATGCGAAGTTTGCGAAAGCGCGGAGATCGGGATTGAGGAAATCTCAAAGGTGGAGAAGAAGGTCATTTCAGCGAGGAAAAATGACGAGAAATTATATTCGCCGATGACGATGAATTATTTCTGAAATGCTGAATGATTTGCAGCATCGGATACGTTGCACGTAAAATTTTATCTATAATTCTGAAGAGAAATGGATTCAAGGAATTCATTCTACGCGACATCAATGGAACTCGATATCATACTTCGGGATAATCGATCGATATAGGAGAGCCATTTTTTGTTTTATCCGCAAGCACATTTTTTTTTCGCCGGTACAAGGAAGACGGGACAGCATCGATTCTTGTACGAAAAAAAATTCGATAATAAAAATAAATACATATGTATACGAAAAAGGTTGAGGAGCGAACGATAATCGAAATATTATACGATTCGGGTTTTTTTTTTTTCTTTTTCTAATGATACAAATTTCTACTCCATTTAAAATCGCGGCATCATCGGGATATCACCCCGCGAATCACCTCACCCGATGTATCCTCTTCACACGCACACAGACGCTCGGTTTTCTTATATTCAACAATTTCTCCATGCATTAATATGTAAGTTTGATATCCGACTATATGTATAAACGAAGAATAAATTGGACTTGTGACCCTTTAACTGTACATGGTTGTTATACCTATACATATAGTTTCACGAACGCTCCACTTCGTAATTGTCACGTGTCACTGCGCACGTACATGATCCATCTATCTGTCTCTGCCTGTGTGTATATATACGCCTTTTATGATATCGAAGAAAGAACGATTCTCCATTTTTCATTTTTTAACTCTTTTTTTTTTTTTTGCTCATTCTATTTTTTTTTTTTTCATTCGATAATTAGAATACCGGAGGATACGATCGTCGATGTCGTTATTCTCTCTGACTTTTTTTCTTTTTTTTCATCAACCTCACATCTCGCTTTTTATTCAAGCTTGTCGATATTTTCATCGCCTGATACCTATAAACCCTTAGGGGTGTACCACAATCAGGGTCACATGGAATACCGAATGACTGTTTTATTTTTTTTATTCAATAATTTTTTTTCTGTGATCAGCGAATTTCTGAAAAACACTTCAGAATGCTACAACCACCCGATTCTGACGTCCTCTGATATATTTTTCATATTTTTGGAGTTAAGGAAAAATAGTATTTCCCATGGACTTTCGGTTCCACGGATCTTCAATGACTTGAATAATTTTCCTATAGATTTTCTTTTTTGATCGGTGAAACTGAATATACGATTAAATTTGTTTTATGGTTTGAGACTTACCAAGGGCATAAGCTGATCCGTAGACCTGACCCTGGTGACCTTGTTCCTGTAAAGTATCCTCTTTACTAATTTCTCCATGGGTTGATTCCACTTCATGAAGCTGACGTAGGCTAAGTAGAAACCGAATAGCACGAGTGCTTCCCACCAGTGAATGTAGTTGTCACGAAAGAAGTAAATCAGTGTGATGAGACTCGCACTGTAAAATGTGCAGTCCCGGAAAAGTGGCCACCACGTGAGGGTGAGTACAGTTCTTGAGAAAAGAGCGCACATACCGATAACAAATAATATGTTAAAAACGGCCGAACCTACGATAGTGCCGATGCCAACATCGTCGAATGACACGAACACCCCTATAATCGATGTGAACAATTCGGGTGCCGATCCACCAGCAGCCATGAATGTTGCCCCAGCAACGTCATCTGCTATTTCAAGTTTTTCTATAATAACGTCTAACGATGGTACGAAAAACTCGTCGCATACTATCGCCAATGCTACGAACATATAAACCACCCCTAATATATGAAGGATAACCGCTCCTCGTCTTCTCTCTTCAAGGCTGAATATATCTGTCGGGAATAACGGTGCCTTTTCTTCCATAATGGTCTCGTTACCGCCAGCAACTTTCGAATGATGATGATGATGCAGTATGGTGTCGTTCAACCCTGAAGTTACACCCGATCCACCAACAGTCCCACTTCCCCCACCCTGTTGTATTCCAGTTGACAACGTCGTTGACGGCGTGTTCTGGAGATGGACGGGATTGCTGGGTGCCGGACGGTGGCCATCCGACCCTCCCATTATCATAAACAGTAGTACAACTATTATATTTAAAACCCACAACCATTTTACCCCGTTTTTTAAAGAATATCTTTTCACCGTCGCCATAGTCGAAACGGGGGCCAACCCTCAGGGCCTCGTCATGTCCTGGTAATTCTCGTCACTCTCAGAATCATCTTTAA
This sequence comes from Athalia circularis, assembly GCA_963978495.1. NCBI lineage: Eukaryota > Metazoa > Arthropoda > Insecta > Hymenoptera > Athaliidae > Athalia > Athalia circularis. The sequence goes on along the minus strand of OZ021698.1, from coordinate 36,377,794 downwards.
CATTTTAAACCTAATGTTTTATTATATCCTATACTTGTTTTACTTTTTTCCGCCGCTTCTCACCCTTACATAGTTTTCAACCTGCACCTCCACACATGCAAACACACACACAACAACCCACCCCCTCCCCCGTACTCTCCACCCTAAAACAGGCACCTCTTTCTTTTTCTTTTTTTGATGCGGTTTTTTTTTTAATTTTCCTTTTATCACGCACTAGTTTCTTTGTTTTTTTTTTACCACCCTTCCCCTCTTGCACTAAATTTTCAAACGATCACCCTTAAGAAGTATATAACAAGTTTTTCCGAAATTGATATTTTGCAGACGGTATTTTTCTCTGCCGATTGTATTATTTGCTTTGTCGATTAACAGTTTTTTTTTTATCTGAAATGACTTTATTTCTTTTTCTATTTTACGACGATGGTAATGATTACGACGACGAATGAGATGATCGTTACAAATCGTTGTAGGTATATTCAGACGATCGGTTTTCGGTAATTTCGTTTTTTTTTTTTCTCTACGTTCACCGACGAAAACTACCGCATGTAATTATCCGATTCGATGCCTTCTGCCGGTAATTATTTTCGGAAGAATAATCTGCTTTTTTAATTTTACTTTTTTGACGGTGGTTCGTTGGTGGTGCCGAACGTTTCATGTGGGTTATCCTCTATATTATACTAATAATAATAACGATGATACAGTATAATAAGGTATGTATAATATATTAATATATTTATGATGTGTACATATATATATACGTGTATATATATGTATATATTCAATAGCAGGAGGCAGCAGAACGGCGCGACCGCCGCGATGCCCGCCCGCTGCACACTGGAGGAACAACCCTGTAGCCCCTCACAGCGCCCTCAGTGGCACCCGTAAAACACCCCCGTCGTACTCGGAACTCTCCGTAGCTACTCGACGTTTATAACCCAACCCCCGAATGTAGGAAAACCAAAACGCGCGGGCGCACCGCCCTCCTCAACGGCGCCTCTCTCGTTCGATATCCATCCAACACTGGACTAGCTTCGGTTAGCTAACGTGTAACGCGCGGTCATGTACCGGGTGTTCGTTACCAATAAGATTAGCAGGGTTGGCCACTTAAATCCCCCCCCCAGAACCCATGAGATCCGGAGTAAAAACGGGACTCTGCTATGTAACTGTGTAAGTAAAAAGATTCCGATGAGTTAATCCGAGGTGTGAATGTTAGGGGTTGAAACGAAAATTCTCCATCTCCAGAGGGTTGGAAAAAAAGGATAACTGTTCCGTGTGGAAAGTGAAAAAATAAAAGAAAAAAAAAATTTAAGAAAAGTTTTTGTTTTTTTATTCCCCCCCCCCCTGCCCCCCTCCGGCACTTCTTGGAGGGGGATTTTTCAATTAGTGAGATGAATAAATATAAATCAGGTAACAAGGATATGAAGAAAGGGGAGGTTAATAAACCTGAGATTTATTACACCTGAACAGAAACAAAATCCTACCCCATTATAGACTCACAGAAATATGAACAATAAAATTTAGTCGATCGTAAAAGAGTAGAAATAAAGGGGGGGGGGAAAAAAAAAGAAGAAATCCTTCTCCATCATATTCCGAGTATAGAGAAATTTATATTTAATTTCCCCCACCGATAAAAGATGCGCCTTTTTGTCAGGGGTACGTGGGGTTATGTATGGAGAGAAAGAAAAAAAAGGGCGGCAGGGGGGGGGGGGGGGGGGGGGTGTGAGGAATGAGGCGAAGGTATAGGGTTGTCCCGATGGACCTCTGCAGGAAACCGGGTCACCCCGTATGCGCCGGGGTACGGTGGATGGCGTTAGCTGTGGTGGTGCGTTCTTCGCGAATTCTGTAGGCCAGAGAAGGGGAAGGGGTGTCGGGAGTTTGGGGTGTATTTGGGGGAGGTTTCGAGTCCGCGGGTAAGCTAGGAATGAGGCGCGCGCCGATGAGGTCGGACCGGGTATTCCGACGCTGCGACACGCTGTGCCGACGCAAGGGTGGTCCCGGAGTACGAATGCGAGCAGTGCAGTATATATGCGGGGGAGGGAATCCGAGAGAGGAAAAAAGGGCGCTTCGCGGGGGCCGCAAACCTGGGCGACGGGGGTTGTAGAGGTGAGAGGGGCAACGGGGGGATACGTCGCAGAGGTCTGCCCCCGAAAAAAAAAAAAAAATTTCTCTTTTTTGATCTCGTTTTATTGTTAGCGATGATTGAGAGGGATGGGGTGGGTGGTAGGAAATAAAAAAAAAAAAAAAAAAAAAAAAAACTTAACAAAAGGAAGTGGAAAGGAAAGAGGAATAAGTACTTCATATATATATATCCGGTATATAGGTATAGATGTACAAACGAACGAACGAATAACCGGCGACTCAGGAATTACCTCGGGGAGATCTGTTAGAGACGCGCCGCGATTAATTAGAGGCGGACGAAACTTGGCAGAATAAGAAAGAGAAGGAGGATGAAATAGGGGTAGATATAAGGAGGGAGGGGGTAGCATTAAGGGAGAACGTCGTATAGTGTTATTCCGAGCCGTAATTCGATTGTTTAGGGCGATCGAGACAAAAAAGGGAGAGAAATGTGCCGAAAATAATTTTGAGGAACACCGGGAGTTCGCTTTCCAAAAAAATGCAATTCATAGCAGTCCAAAAGAAGAGAGAAAGAAAAATCATTATAAGTTACTCGTTTTTGTTTCAATTATTTTTTTTCATTCATGTGCGGTCGTAGTTGTGTGTGGCAAATTCTAACGAAGTGATCAGATTACCCTGAAGAAGACTGTTTTTTGACTGGCTAATTCATCGACCAGCGAGTTTTAGGCGGTCTTCAGCTTCTGTACCAACCGTTGGCTCAGCAACCTCCTGAAAATTTTCATTTCTTTTCAATTTTTTTTTCAATTTTTTTTTGCGTTCTTCACTTGAGAAGTGGATTATATAAGGTTGCTACCAAACCCCCAGCCCTGGCGGCGGTGTGTTAATTCTTTAGCGAAAAGAAGGGGGCACCTCTATACGGTTTAGCTGGTATCCATTAAATATGCAGCAGCTGCGTTTTGTACACAGAAAAAAATGGTTTTTTTTCTGTTTTTTTTTGCCATGTCTCAAGTACCACGTGCGCGCGCGCGCACTATCTCGCTATTGCTAGCGGGTAATGAATTTTTTAAAAAGCAATTCCGCAACGCGCTTAGACTTGAGATCAACCTTGGTGACTCTGCAAAGCTGATTCTGCTGCTGCTGCTGCTGCTGCTGCTACTGAAGTCGATGTCCTCGATGCAACGCCTCTACTTCAGCATAAACTCCCCTTCGCTTGCTATATATATACAGTTATTCCCATAATATACTCGAGTTATACGCTATAAATAATTTTATCCAAATTGAACAGCGGATCACAGTATTTGTTCGTGAATTTTTCATTCTCAATTTGCATGCACGTTAATGATATCGCATTAAATTTAGTGTTTCCTTTTTTTTTGCTCCTAGTTTCCATTTATCGCTTCGCGAGATACTGTGAATATCAAAAATTGTTACGTCCAACTAAATAGCAACCAGCTGAAGAGGTTGTTCTTCAAGTTCGTAGTAACAGCTGTTCTTTGTATTATCGGCCCACACGCACGCTGTAACTTTCATCCACTTCAACCTCCCGTGCGTTGATAATGATCATCGCTGATGATCTATGAAAAATACGTAGTAATGCAAAAGGAGTAACGGTTCATACTCACCGGTACTGACCTTTTCATAAACTTCTAGGGTTCGGAGCCACTGTCTAATTACCGGCTCCTTAATGTCCTAGCAATGTCGTCGTGAAAAAATCTTTTCATTATGAGGTGTGAGTGGAAAAATTCTGTATCAGATTCTCATCGTTGGTTTTTGCTTCGGCGTGATCTGTGTAACATGCATGTCTGATCCGGTGCGCAGCCTCCGAACAGTCTTGCCTCAATATTGGTATGGAGCGTCGGCGTCGGCGCCAAGAGATGAAAAAGGGAAGAGAAGAGAGGAGAGAAGAGACGAGGGTGGAGGTAGAGAGCGCCGGGTCGAACGGGAGTAATCCTAGCTTCGTTTGTAATATACAGTAGCCTCTGTGAGTTCGGGAGGTGACGACCAACGAAGAACTGTAACTTTGCCAATGCTTCGTTTTAAGAGTGATACGTAGATGGAGACGGTACATCGGATCAGCTGAGAAGAGAGAAGAAAAATTGTTGAGTTTCGTACGAATTTAAAATCACCACCAACAGTGTACCCGATTATACGAGCAGCGGTGCAAAATCGATCGATGAACGTCCGCCGGCTCATTGTTCTCTTCGATATCCTCACAAGGCATGGAACCAGCCTCTAATGTTCAACCGAAGAGAATATCGCACATGTGATATATTGTCCAGGAGTGTGCGCGCGGCACATTTAGAGAATTAATATCACAGCGCATAGAAATTTTAGACACGGGACATAGTCTTGGTACAGAGATTGAAAAGATTTTAGGGATGTAACATCGTCTGGGCGGGTCTTCACAGCTGGAAATCATCATCATTTTCATCTTCAGCGTGGTCAAAATTTATCGTAATGTGCTATTGAAGATACTGTAGGATAACCGGGAGCTGGGACTCTAGTGGTCCGGGAAAACCTGGAGGGTCAGTCGAGCGAATGCAGAGGAGAAACTGGAGAGTGGGGGTTTTGATCGAAATTCTACTGTAATTCAGCGACCTGCTTGGTTTTGGATTCGGAATGAACACTGAGGATGATATGGGAATGACGATCAGTCTGGAGTAACAGGATTTCCATCTTCAAATGCAGGACCTCACAGGTTGTTGTTATTGTTGTTGTCGCTGCTTCAGGGGAAAATCGATCCAACTCAATAGTCATCATTATCGTCATTATCGTTGTCATCAACATCAACAGAAGGAATCAGTAGTTATTGATATCGAATCCTGACGGTCACTGAAATGGTGTGAAGGGAGTATGAAGTCGCAAACGTTTTAATTGCTCCTCTGTCCCCCATTATTTTTTCAATTTTTGAATATCTCCTCACACTAGCGCCTAATTGTCGTTTGTTTTTATATATCGTGATGTGCGGGAGTGTTGAACTCATTTCTGTTGCTGCACGTGAGATCGATAAACGTTTAACGCATGCTGGCCAATTCCGGGTCGAGTGCAGCCGCCGTTCCTAAGTTTTTATGAGCCAGTGTCCAGTCGAGTATAGTGCGTTCAGCGAACTGCTCAAACACCCCATCAGCTAATCTTATCATCTGAGACAATGATTTATCCAACCAATAACATCAGACTCTTCATCTTCATCGTAGGCATCGCCGGCATGTTGGGACACTGCAAAACGGATGAAAAAGGTAATAAGATATCTTGAACGGTCGCAGAAGTTGAGTCATAACTCTTTTTTACTTCGTATGTTCGAAACGAATTTATGATGCCCAAGTACGTTCACCTCTTCAGGGTTAATTGGGACTAATTACACGGGGGGGACCGACTAATTGAATTATTTTCCGCAATTGTTTTATCAAGTGCATCTTCACATATTGTTTTTAGTGTCTTTTTATGGCGGTAGTTACATACACCTGCCTGTCCAAGAAGCACGAGGAGCAACAGACATCAGTTTTAAATTTCGAACGCACTTTTCCGACGCCATGCTCCTTCTTGCAGCAGGAAAGACGGACTATTGTCTAGTTAAATTAGTCGCAGGTCGGCTGAAGGTAAAGTGTTTCAATTCCACTTAGCGAATTCGGCTTTCCGAAATACCATAATTTCATTTTTCTTCAGGTTCACATTGATCTGGGAGCAGGTGAAAGTGAAATATCTAGTGCCAGAGGACTGACCTTGAATGACCTGAGCTGGCACGAGGTTAACATAACAAGACGAGAAGCGAACATCTCATTACAGATAGATGTAATCCACACGACTCGTTCGGTCCTTCCGGGACGATTTTTCGAACTCAATATTCACTACGGTGTCTACATCGGGGGGCAGGGAGACTTTAACGAACTTTTTCTAGGTAAAATAAAATAGATCACCATTTTCTAGAACTTGAAGAAAAATAATCGAACACATGAAGTCGGGAGACCATTGAATTACGCTCACAATCAGATTTGACTTCTTTCGTACGAACTCCAAAAACTTTTCCTTCCATAGGTCACACCGAGTACCTTCGCGGCTGCATGGCGGATATATTTTACAACGGTTTGAAAGTAATCGAATCGGCAAGGTCCCGTAAAGGTCAATCAGTCGCTTCATCGGTGGCATGGGGTTGTTCACCTGAGTTCGATGCTAGTCGCGATACGGAAATAAGTTTCGTTGAGGATGGTGGTTTCACATCGATCCCTCGTCCGATCCCTCGAACTGGTTCTCGGTGGGAGTTGGACCTGAAAACAGTGGCGGAGAGTGGCCTTCTTTTATACAACGCTGGCCAATCGCTTCACGCTGACTACCTCGGTGTCGAGCTCTTCGAGCGTAAAATCCGTCTCCTGATGAACACGGGAAATGGACCAACTGAGCTGATCCACGGTAGTCCAGTCGCCGACGGTAAATGGCATCGCGTAGTGGTTGAATTTGATCCAAATGTGATCGGGATCAGCGTTGATTCTTCGTCGAAGACCTTGGCACTTCCGAAGGGCAGTCGTTACCTCGACCTGGCGGGTACGTTGTACATCGGTGGTACCGAGCTGAATCAACGAGCGAAGGCCTTGGGAAAGGGTCTGAAATCGGGGGACGTCAGTTACAAGGGATGTCTGAAAAAAATGACCTTGGATAACCGGCCCATAGGCCTTCCCGATGTTAAAGTCAGCCAGGGAATCGTCGTTGGGTGCGTATGGGGATTTCCATGTGAAGAAGCTCACCCTTGTGTCGAAGGTGCTTCCTGCGCTCAACTTGGAGTTGATTCTTTCAAGTGTTCGTGTGACCAGCCACTCTGCATCAAGCCGAGCTACGCTGAGGATTACAAGGTCGGTGACAAACAGAAGATCCGTTGGCTCAAGAAAACACTTTCCAATTCATCGTTATTCTTCATCTCTAGGTCTATTCGAGTGCAAACCTTCCAGTTGACTTGGAGATCCTTTCACTCAGCCCACTGATTGTTTCGGAGGGTGAACACGCCCTTGTAACGAGTCAGAACATCGCTATGGTTTTAGATATAGCGAAATATGGAGTTGAGGAGAGCGGAGTTCTCTTTACGCTCGTTACTCCCCCGACACACGGAACTCTAGCACTTGATTTGTTGAACACGAAAACCGAACACACGTTCACATTGCTGGAGGTCAACCAAGACAAGGTAAGAGACGTTCTGAATTGTTTCTTCATTTATTTATTTGATCTTTTTATTTTCAAGTTTCAATTTAGTAGGGTATGACAAACGATTTATTGGCCTCGATTTCGTGTAACATTTTTAATGATAGATTCAAAGTGTAATTGAAGTTTCGATTTCGGTGTGTTTTTGATCTACGAGAGCAGTGTTTAAGTCCCTGAAGCTTTGATTCGTCGTTTCTGAAATATATGTATACGCAATTCAATTAAAACTTGACGCCCCCGTTAAAATCCTGGGACACGACTTCGTCGTCCGTTTATTACAACCGAGTGGGGGTCGTTAAAACACCGGCGTCTGAAGAGGGTGAGAAGGAAAGGAAAGGGAGTAGGGACAAATATTTCGAAGAATCGGGTGTACGATCACCCGCAGAGAGAATTTAATTAATTGTTTTCCCTGCTAATTGTACTTTCTTGAGTTTCGAATTAAGCGAAATATCCTTTTCCCCTGAATCCGAGCGCGGTCTCTGATAATTATTTGAAGTGAAAGAAAAAAAAATCGTCCGTCAAGCACATCGAAAATCGTGATACGTAAAAACGGCAATGAAGAACATCGTCATGTGTTCTCCCAGTTTGTCATCTAGGGGTCTTGCCGGAGCAGCAACAGCAGGAACGGTTGTCTATAGATAGCAAGGCGGCGTAAGGCCTAAGTTTAGACGTTAAAAGAAGCAAAAGTTAAGAGAAAAAGAGAGGAGAGAAACGCGGGGCTAACTCCGGTGTACACAGAAATCTGCCTAAAGACGCGGGCGACTATCCTGGAGCCCGAAATCTATTTATAAAACACACATACGTGTGCCTCATGCTTTTCTATGTGTGTCCTAAAATTGTCCTAACCCATTAAAATTTTTCAAAGAAGGATTTCTACTCTTTTAATTTATTCACCTTTTCGTATTACGGCGACGATTTGGTTTATCGATAATAATTAAGAAAGCCGTTGCTCCTTATGGCTCACCAAATTAGTTTTTGATTTGTTTACTCTACTTCATCTACTCATTATTCAATTTTAGTAACCTCATCAACCTTCTTCTTGTTTTTTTTTTTCTCATCTCGTTTTCTTCGTTGCTTTCGAATTTTCCTCCTATCAATCTATTATGAGATGCTAATCCGTTATTGAAATCTCTCTCTGAAAAAGTGATTCAATTCAATTCTACACTCGGTTTTGGCATCCCCGGATTCCCCGGGGACTCAGCCTTTCAGTCACTAATTATAATTTCGTCGTGACTCGATTACTAGATCCAATATATGCACGATGGAAGCGAAAACACGGAGGACAGTATGGTACTGGAAGTGACTCTATTGGCCGGCGCCGGATATACTCTTCCAGGATATTTGCAGGGACGATTGCGGTTTCCACTTCACGTAAATGTCACCTCTGTAAATGACCCTCCGCTCCTAGAAATCCCGACTGCGAAGGTCCTGCGGTTGGCACAAGTCAGTATGATGGTTATATGAAAAGTTCTTGTAAATTTTCGCCCGTTGATTCATTGAAACTCTTGACTGTCTGAAAAGGGGACGAGGAAAGTCCTGAGCAAGGAATTAATCTGGGCCATAGATGCTGATACGCCAGTTCAGGGACTGGTCTACACAGTCCTCAGAGGTGACATGGATGCAGGTCACGTGGAAAGAGTTACTTACCCGAATAAACCAATCGAAAGCTTCACTCAGGCCGAATTACAGCAGGGGCTTATCGCCTACGTTCATAAAGGAAATGGTGAGTAAGATATCCGAGAAAAATCATAAGTTAAAAATAGAACCTTGAAATTACTAGTTTCTTTTTTCTTTTCAATTATTTTCAGCCAAATCGAACGCGATGCTGGGTCTTCAGGTCAGTGATGGTATCGAGAGTAGTCAGCCTGCTCATTTGAGGGTATCTGCCTACCCTTTGCAAATAAAACTTCAACACAATACTGGATTAGTGGTCGTTCACAGGTCATTTTCTTACCTTACATCGGCAAACTTGTCGTTCGTAACAAATTCTGACGATTCTAGCATAGAAATACGCTACGATGTTGTGACACCCGCGCAGTATGGAACGATTCAAAAACTCAAGGATGTTTCGGGATCGTGGAACAACGTCGACCACTTCACTAGTAAAGATATTGAATTAGACTGGGTCAGGTACCTACATAATGTTGGAAGCCCAACACAGGATGAATTCAAATTTCAAGCAAGCGTGAGAGAAGTTAGAACGCAGCATACATTTGACTTTAGGATAAACTTCATTGACCTTGAACTGAAAGAGTCGAGGAAAAATTCGGTGAATTTTACCAACTCGCTAGAGGTACTGGTGGGATCTCAGAATTTGAAGTACGTCACAAATCCTCTGACCACGCCACCGAATAGAATAAGTTTCACGATACAAGATGGCCCGAAGTATGGTCACCTGATCCTCGCTAAAAAGAACATTGGAAAAAGTGATTCATTTACTCAGGATGATCTGGATAATGGAAGACTGAGATACAAACTGTTACGAAGGTCGTTTTCTAACGTTGACGATGATGTTATCCTCAAAGTTAAGGCACCCCAGTGCGTGGAACTTAGTACTGATATCAGAATTAGATTTCAATTACAGAAAAACGCCGGAGGTCCGGAAACAATCGATAAACTCAGAGTCAATGAAGGCAGCAGAGTGCCATTGAGAATCACAAGGTTCGATGGTAAAACCTACGGTGTTACATCGCTTATTTATAATCTAACAGTTCCCCCGCTCCACGGATGGCTGAATGTCCTCAACGAATCGAACGCTAGTGTAAGACCAAACGCGACATGGTTTACCTCCGAAGAACTGTCAGCTGAATACGTTTACTACGTGCACGATGACTCCGAGACATCCGAAGACTCTTTTACATATCTCGCCGCTTCATCACTGGCCGAAAATTTCATGTACGTCGGTGTTTTCAAGGTCGAAGTTAACATGAGGAACGACAATCCACCGATAAGACTGAACGCGAGGGTCTTCAACGTCGTTTTAAACGGTGAAAGAATTCTCACGGACAAAGTACTCGCCTATGTCGATGCTGACCTTAACACGAAACCTTCGGACATCGTTTACTCAAGGAGGGACCAGGGAAACGGAGGACTGTTCAAGGTCAGCAATCCAAGTGTTCAAATCTTCGAATTCACTCAAGAAGACGTCAATCAACATCAGATACTCTTCAGACACCGGGGAGAAGAGTCAGGTAGAATTGCGCTAGGTGTTACCGATGGTCATTTTTACACCGCAGGAATATTAGAAGTACAGGCGAGCCTACCGTACGTTCATCCAGTGGCCAGCAATGGGTCAATCGTGAGATTCAATGAGTCTACTACCCTTTCGATTACCGAGTTACAAATAGAAACTAACGTGAATGCTAATGATAGTGAAATAGTTTATACTGTGATCGATAGACCAAGACACGGTGTCCTTCTAAAAGGCGACAGAGAGGCGGTCACATTTACTCAGGAGGATTTAACACACAGCGAAGTTAGCTACAAGCATTTGGGAGGCTCGCTTACGAGGGATAGTTTCAAATTCAAAGTATCGGCTAAGAAAACCGAAGCCGAAGGTCAATTGGCGGTGAAAGTTTATCCAGAAAGTTATTGGGAGCCCTTGATAGTCGCTAGTAATAATACAGTCCTTGTTGAGGAGGCCACTAGTGTTCTTCTTGGTAAAAAACATCTCGAAATAATGCACCCGAAGATACCACCGTCGCAAATCACTTACCTGATAAAAGAAAAGCCCAGATTTGGGTACCTCGAACTCCAAGCGCAGGATCAGGAACACAGTGATGAGGCAAGGGATGATTTTCTAGTCACCCACTTTGAACAGAGTGTCATAAACGAGGGTAGACTTCACTACGTACAGTCGGAGCCTAATCAAACACGAGATAGTTTTAGTTTCGACGTCACCAATGGGATAACATGGCTCAAAGATCTTACCTTAAATTTTCTAGTAGTTCCAGACAAGCTGTACATTGAATCTAGAAATCTAACGGTCGTGGAAGGTAAAAGCGTCATCGTTGAGGAGTCTGACTTTGTGGTTAACACAGCGTATTACGCTGGAAAAGTAACTGACTTCAAAATGGTTGAGAAACCGCGACACGGTAGCGTTATTGACTCGACCAAGAATTCTGCGATCAAAAAATTCTCAGCCAAACATCTCACCGCTGGAGTTATAATTTACAGACATTCCGGTGACGAATCACTCAACGACAGTTTGAAACTTGTAGCTATCGCAGGAGACAAAGCCAGCGAACCTTTTGACGTCAGGATCGAAGTCCTTCCAGTCAACGATGAAGTTCCTCTACTAATAAACAGGACTACGTTGAACGTATGGCAAGGCGGCTCTGTACCTATTACTCCTGGGGATCTTGCTGCTCTGGATAACGACACTGAGCCCAGAGACGTCGAGTTCAGAGTAACGAGCATCAGAAACGGTTTTGTGTCATTACGGCAATTGAGGCAATTGGAGATCTCGAACTTCACGCAAAAGCAGATAAATGATATGGAGATAATCTTCACCCATACTAGTCAGTATCAATTCACCTAACTTCCGGTACTCCCGCTCCATGATTGAAGGAATTTTCATTTTTATTTCAGATGGATCTGACGCCGAGTTTTCTTTTACTGTCAACGACGGTGTCCATACATCAATAAATTACACCATGCCCGTTGTGACCAGGGAAGTCCGACTTTCGCTCAAAAATAACAACCCTCTGAACGTCTTTCCGCTTACTAGAAAGCCGATAATCGGTGAGCAACTATTTGTGGAAAGCACGGACGAAAATAGGGAAGTTAAATATATGGTGAAAAACGGTCCACACATGGGAAGGATCATAATGGAAACGAACGAAGGGATATGGCTGGAAGTCGACAGATTTACTCAGCGTGAATTGAATGCAAGTAAAGTGGTTTATGAGCACACCAAGCAGTTCATGGATCTATCGGCCAACGATTCTTTCGTCTTCGACGTCGAGGCGCACTTCGCGAAGCCCCTAATTAGCCAGGTATTTTTTTTTTTTTTTCTCTAATCCGTCGATCTCCGATGAACTTTGAATTGAAACGAGAGCTAATTTGGCATTCTTTCGATTCCAGGTCTTCCAAGTCGAGATTTCCGTTTCTAGCGGTGGTCTGGACAGATATATTTCTTCCGAAGCTGTCCGTGTTGAAGAGGGTGGTTCGGGCAAGGTGATAGTGAACGTTACCGGAATCGTAAGATTCCTTCACAACAAGGCTGGTATAGAAAGTCCGGCAGTTATGACGCGACTGTCTTCGCAACCGAGTCACGGTCACGTAATGCTCCTCCCCGATTTGAACGTGACGACGTTTACCCTTCCGGAAATTGAGGGTGGAAAAGTCGCTTATTACCACGACCATTCGGACACTATCGAAGACAAGATATCCTTTTCCCTCTATTTAACACCGGGGCACATTTTGTTATGCAACACAACCGTCCCAGTGATCGTTACGCCAGTAAATGACGAACCATTCAAGCTCGTCACGAACGCTCCCTTCGTTTCTGTGGTTAGGAATCAGAATCAGACGATTACAAGGGATAATTTGCTGACCACTGATCCAGACACAGAGCCTCAAGAGTTGGTCTACGACGTGATATCTGGGCCGACTTACGGCAGACTTCTTCTTCTACCGCAAGATCAAAATTCCTCAGAAGTTCATCAAGTCAATAAATTCACCCAACATGATGTGGATTCCAGTAGACTTGTTTACGAACACTCTGGTCCCCTTCAAGCAGCTTCTTTTTACTTCAGAGTTTCCGACGGCCGATTTAATCCGGTGTACACGGTGTTCAACGTACACGTTCTCCCGATAAATTTAAATGTGAGTGTTTTGAGTCCAGTTGGTCTACAACAAGGGTCTAACGTCGCGTTGATATCAGAGGATAACATAAAGCTTGAAACCAATGCCAGACAGGATTTGGTAACTTACAATGTCACTACTACTCCTAGATTTGGCGTCGTCTACGTCAGGGATGTTGCAGCAACTAGTTTTAGACACACTGACTTACTTTCTAAGAGCGTTATGTTTATGCAAACTGACATGACGGTGTCAAACGACAGTCTGGAACTTGCTGCTCAGCTCAGTGACTTCGAAGCCAAACGTATCCTGATCGAAGTTAGGGTAGAGCCTTTAATGATAGTAAATCCGATGATCGCGATCGCTGGTGAAAGAAATCGTTTGGATTTAAGATATATGGACGCGACGCCACTCGCTAAATTAACTAGCAGTAATCCGACCTTTTCGGTAACTAGAAAGCCGAAATACGCGAGAATAAAAAGGATAATAAGGAGTTCAGGTGATCGTCGGGGAACCCGTGAAAGAGAGGTCGGTAGATTTTCCCACCAGGAGTTAATTTCCGGAGTTATATACGTTGTGTGTAAAAAAATGCCTACTTTAGAAATCGAAGGCATAATGGACAGCTTCGGTTTCGTACTTGCAGCATCGATTTTCCAACCGGCAGCAGGAGATTTTGATTTCAGAATAAAATTCAACATCGACGAATTTAACATGACCCTCGGTGGTCCGATGGATCCAGTTGGTCACGAAGGCGAAATGGCGATCGCTCCTAACATGAGTAACGACTATTTACTCATCTTAGGAATGTTACTCGGTGTATTCCTGCTCGGTGTAGTCGTAATCATTACGATCAGATGCAGACATAACAAATACAAACATGCCGACGACCACGACAAGGGCGAACCGTCACCTGGAGTTGGTGTAATGCCGCTTCCAAGACCACCTGATCACCTTATGCCAGCAACCCCACATTTGAAGAGGTTCGGTAACGATCACGATCACGTTATGACCGGGAGCAGTACTCCTCTGCCAGTCCTTCCCTCCATGCCAGCGACTCTCCCACAGTGCAAAGTAATCCCTTTGAGTCCTCTCGATAGTATAGCGGGATCTGAAGTCGATGTTTCGGCAAGGTATCCCTACGGTGTTCCAGACGGGGATGAATGGAGCAGTTTTGATACTTCTGACTTACCATGTCCTTCCGCCACAACCCCGAGGGCAAATCCACTCCTTAGAAGAAACCAATACTGGGTATAGCACAAGGCCTGTCACGGGAGCGAAAAATTTTTACCGCTCACTCAATTAAGATTATCATGAAGGGACGCTATGGGGGCTGTAATCACCACAAATTTTCACTTTTAAATAATAAATAATTACGACGACTATGATGACGAAGATGATGATGATGATGATGATGATAAGACTTTTTAATAGTATGATATTATATAAGTGATTCATTGAGTAAGACTGTAAAACAAAAAAAAAAAGAAACGATTGGTAATCGACTTAAATTGAAGGGATATTGTAATTTTTTTATGGTCCCTTATTATAAAATTGGGATCGACAGAACTGTGCCGTGAATCCCTTGAACTATTATTTATAATACAGCCGACGCTATAAATAATTATCTTGATAAGAACGAACGAAAAATGCAAACTTTACTCAGATTACCTTGAGAGGGGCTATTACCAAAATAAAAAAATTCAAACGAAAAGTAAAAAAATAAGAATAAAAATTAAATAACAATTACGACGTAAAATTTATAGATATAAATGTGCCTACCGAGAGGATATAAGCGCGGCTGAGAAACTATTCGTATAGGTATATTCGATTTAGGAATAATTAATGTTGCGATTTTAACTGAATGATGAAAAAAAAGGAAAAAGCAAAATCCGGATGTCGAATTTAAAATTATATTTGAGGGGAGGAAAAAATAGTGTTAGGAGAAAAACTGACGTGAAACTGATGAATAAAATTGCGTGCAGTAAAAATATTTGCCAACTGCCGCATGTATAGTTATGTTAAATTTTTTTATCGACTTAAACGAAAAAAACGAGTAGACGCAAGAAGAAAAATGGTAAACAACTAAATGGAAAAAAAAATGTTGTAAATGTGTATTTCAGTATTAAAGTATATAATATATGATTGAAAAAAATTTATGAATGTTGATAATTACCTGGCAAGTGTACGTAAATTATTGACTGACAAAAATTAAGTCGTCCGCGTTGGCTATATTTAAACCGAAAACTTTAAATTTGTTGTTAGACCTATATAATTATTATCACATACTGTAACTATGTTGATAATCGTACTAAAAGAAAAAAATTATTATTAATATCACAACGTAAATAATTTTACCGCTATAGAATCTTAAAATATACAATGCTGTACATGTAAATATGGGTCATTCGAGATCAGTTTGAAAAGGGTCAAACTTTCATTATTTTATTTGATTGAAACCACATCTTCAGTTTTTTTTTTTTTTCCGTGCGAACGATTTTGAGGAATGATTATGCCTTAAAAATATCTTGAAAAAGCAAAAACTGAGGGTGTTTGTAAGGCGCTACTTTTGTCTGTAAAGACTTTCAACCGATAAAAAATCGTAAGGGACAGACCCTGGTAGAATTAACCTGGAATGTCCCATGTATACACAATCTTTAAACGGTAGATAGTATTATAGGTATGTAAACTGTTGAATACAACAAGAAGAACAACTACTACTACAACTATAGCATATGCGTCGGTTCAAGTCGCAAGAAAAGAAAAGAGAAACAAAAAAAGTAAGATGAAGACGAGGCAACCTAAACTAAGCTAATTTAACACATTTTTTACACGGATATAGTTATTTGTCGGTTACGTTTATATACATATACATATTGTAAACAGCTGATGTATTGTATTACATAATTACATAAATTAATCGTCTGCATATGCTATAGACACAACGATCAATATACTACACATATTATAATAGGCTTTTTTACAATCAATATTATTATTATCGAATAAGCTCCGATGCGAGTGCCAAATTATTAAAAAAAAAAAAAAAACACGAAAAAAATTAAATAAATGAAACGTATGCTAATCGTCGAATGTATCTGTGAACCCTGTCCACCGTTATTAACAAAATAAAAGAAAATACATAAAAATTAGATTTTCTGAATACAATTTGCATAATCGTGTCATGGTCAAATTACCCAGGATATAATACTTATGTAAACTAACCAGCATTGAACGCGCGCGCCACATTTAATTTAATTTGTTTTTTAAATTATTGTCTACTATTTTTTTTCAATTTCATATCATTGCATTTCAGACGCATCTGCATTATTGTTATCGCAATTTGAATTTTATGTTCAGGGTATGGGATTGGACGTTCGGTCCAAACCTTAGATTTTGGTCGATTTTGGGGTCAAAAATGAAGTATTTTTGAAATGGATCGCTGCACACTTTTCTAACGTATTTTGACCTCAGGAACACGAAACCGTCGAGTAAATTAAGCATATCAACTTTTTAAGATAGGATTAAATGACCGATGGAGGGCAATATCGCGGAAGAACCACGAAAGCGCAAATAATATAAATTGTGTCTAGAGTATTCCAATTCTTAATTGTTGTTAATTGTTTGGAAGAAAGAGAATTCAAACTGTGGCTCGAAGATGTTCGATTATGGCAATCGATAGTCGCAATTATATTTATTTATTCTTTTCCAGCTCCCAGAGCACGCCACGCGAATGGTGGTGAGCATTATACTAACCACGCTTTGACCTACCCTTACCTGGAACACCTCAACTGTAACCTAAAAAAATCTTCCATAAACCTTAATTACTAGCACTGTAATGAGACAATAAATAAAAAAAATTACAAGGAACGAGAGGTGAATAACAATTTTGGTATTATGAAATTATCAGAAACCGAAAACTCTCAAGCTGACGAAGAAGTTGATCCCGTGGATCGTATGTTAAAAAAAACCGGTTGCATTGAGCTACACTACAAAGTACAAGTGAGAATTCATTGAAGCTGATTTGTGGCTCACTTGTATTTTTATTATATTCTTGATTTTTCCCTAGGATTGTATAGCTGAGACCCAAGATTGGCGAAAATGTCAAGAACCAGTACAGGAGTTTAAAAACTGCATGGAAAAATACCAAAAGAGCCGATCAAAACCTGATTTAACTAAGTAACAATGATTAAAAACTTGCTGGCACATCTGCTATCTAAAGAACCTTCCACAGCATGTTGTAAAATGGCTCTAGTTGTTCGTGCAGATATATCCATGGGCAAAGGAAAAACAGCTGCCCAATGTGCTCATGCAGCAATAGAATGTTATCGTCACGCTTCGAAGAATCAAAGGTATGCTAAGGTGCTCACTTCCTGGGAAATGTCTGGGCAGCCTAAAATTGTCCTCAAAATATCTACGAAGGAGAAACTTGAAGAACTGCAAAAAAAAGCAAAGTTAGCCGGAGTCATAACTGCAACTATAAGAGACGCAGGCAAAACGCAGTTAGCTCCTGGCACCGTTTCAGTCCTAGGAATCGGACCCGCGTCTCAAAACGATATAGCAAGCTTGACTTCAGATTTGAAACTACTTTGAATTGGTTAGAGAAATATTAATTCACATTGTTTGTTGTGGATTTATGTTAATTTATTTTATTATTAAAACAGTTTGTGACGCATTTTTTTGGCAGTCGCCTAGTCTGAACAATGATAAAAACGTTCGATATAGCATACACTCATATTTAGAACGTAATTAAACTACGTAATTAAAATGTAAAAGATATCCATAGACTACAGATATAATTAAACAAATATTGTGCAGTAAATATTTTGTGTTTGAATGAATCGGTGAGATTTTTTTCTTCTGTTTTCATTTCGTTCAAGTTCTTGTTGAAACATAATTTTATTTGCACTTTCACTCATGATTACGTTATACTGAAATCTTCAAAGTTCTACAAGGACTAATAATTACGATTATTCACATAAAGTAATATCACTAGGTTGCTATAATATAAAACCTGTTGTAGATGATTTCCCCCATTTATTGGGATTCCGATTTCAAGATGAACAAAAACATTGTGATCATCTTGCAATGATTTTAGGTCGTTATAAATCAGACTATGAATGATTTGTTCTGTCTCGACAGGGTGAGAATACTAATAGAGGGAATTTAGTCATTTGACTAAAACAATGAACTAAAATACATAGTTCGATTATAACTATTCTATACAGCGTACGTATTACGATAAACGATCACGATAGTGTTTTTTTTTTCTTTCTTTCTTTTTTTTATCTAAAATATTATGAGATTACAACAATGCATAGACGTACCATGTGTTTTAATATTATCCAATATACAACTTTACGCTAATTATATCCACACTTGTCACGTAGTTCATTGACAAGATTGAGCAACAACAAATGACGACGATCATCGGCAACGCGGGAAGATGTGTTTGTGATGTGTGATGTGCAAGTGTGTTCTGATTTCTTTTCAATAAAATGACGAATATTATTCTTAGATATCTATCAATACGTATAAGAAAGCCAGAGCTCGCTCTTTTTTTTTTTTTTTTTTCATATTGTAAATTCAGTTGGTACGAATATTTCCGATTCAGCCTAGGTTACAAATAATTGCAAAAAAAAGAAAACCCAACAGGCTGATCACATAATCGCCGTGAAAAAGTGGAAAAGTTTAAAAGTGAAAAAGCTGTGAGCAAAAGCTCGGAAAGGTATTTATTACGGATAGGGAGAAAAAAATTTAAAGGCGGGAAATGGTGTTTTTAAAAATTATCGGAATTTTGTACACGGTCTCAGGAATTGTTACTCGACACGTAACAACTATCATCATTAGTAACAGGTAAGTAGGTAATACGTTCTTGAGTTATCGAATAATTGAGTTTTAGGACACATTTTAGTAAGAAAAAAAAACGAAAGGGTGTTGCGCGCAAGGTACTTCAGTCTCAAAAAGTGCATTTTAGAGTATCATACATCACGTTATCTCGTATATAAGTGTTTGTTTTTACCATTTTTATATCCGTTTGGCAAATTTTTGATCACATCGTTCAATTTTCCTTACAGTAAATATCTCGTTGATTAATTATCGGTTATTTACTATTTTCGCTCCCAATTAGTTCGTTAAACTTAATTCATAAACCTAAGGCTAATTCTAAGCCTAAGTTTTACCTGATATCCGATTTCATTAGGCTAGTACTTTACTGAGCTCTGGAGGCTCCACATAGTTATTTAGCACGTGTGGTGCTTCGTTGAACTCATCAAGCTCATCTCCATTATCCGCGCCCTGCGCCAGTAGGAAATACTGCTCACTTCTTGTCGGCCATAGCAAATGAGCCATCACGAAATATGCGAAACAATCAGCTGAATACGTGATCCCTAGACGAAAGTTTTCAAAAGTATAGTGAAATATTGTTAGATAAAATTAATCGCTGGATGAAATTTGCCAAGTACTTTTTATTCATACCTAGCAGAAGCTTAAACCTCCATAGCGCGCTAACTTGCAGAGCAATTAGGGCTATTATTGGGAGATAGATGAACCAGACTAGCGAAGATGCTCCAAAGTGTAGGAGAAAGTTTAGTTTCTGGGTGTTGTGCTCATAAGTCATAGTATTTCTCAGCTCATACAAGAACCAGACCATTATCGCGCTGCGGAATAATAGGATAAACCATCCAGGCCACGTCTGGTACTCATCGACATCTTCAATGATATCAACTTCCGTCTTGGAAATAAAAGGAAAAAAGTTTTGAATTTCTCTGTAAACTAATTAACTCATCGAATCTCTTACCATATTCCAAACGTACAACAGGATATGAACAATCCCATAGCAGAGCCAGATAGCAAAAACCAGAGGCTTCCAGGTCAACTCCATCCTTGTCACTGCCCATCCCTTGGCTAAGAGGAGTAGTAGAAGCATGAACGAAGTCTGTTGAAATAATCAAAATTGCAGCTTAACTTCAAAACTTTGAAAATCCAATCTAAGCCCACAATTGATGCTTACCCTGGATAAAATATCAAAGATATCCCCTGCGACTTCCAGCTGCTCGTAGCCAACACCATCGAGGGCGAA
This sequence comes from Athalia circularis, assembly GCA_963978495.1. NCBI lineage: Eukaryota > Metazoa > Arthropoda > Insecta > Hymenoptera > Athaliidae > Athalia > Athalia circularis. Next base: position 36,357,654 of record OZ021698.1, on the reverse strand, counting down.
TTTAAGGACATGAATGAGGATCAAACAAATAGCTACAAACTCCAAAAGCAAACTAGCTGTGAAAAGCCGAGTTACAGGATGCCTTTGCATGCTAGCGGCATACAATTGGAAAGGAACGAGGATAACATAACAGACGAAGAACAGAAGATAAAGTTCAATGGTATTTTGTCTGTCATAAGAAAACTGATACGATAACGCATTGACACCACTGGTATTAGGGTTTCCATTAACGAGCCATATATCGTACTCTAGCTCATCCTCCTTGTCATAATGCTGCCACTTACAAGTGGTAGTATTATGATAACAAGCTACAAGGCTCATGTACCAAAATCTTGGTCTCCGGAGGTCCTGAATAACATAAGTGAATTGATATCCTGGCACAACATTTGACGCCTTGTCCTCATTATCACAGAGTTTTCCCTTAGGACATGGAACTCTACGTAGGTAGTCCTGCCCCTTGTCGTTACAAGTTGGATCATAGGAGCTCTGGTTGAGGGTATCGAACATCAACGAACAGGCAACATCTTTGTTTCTAATTGTTCTGTTTCCATAGTACTCTAAAAAGTGACCACGGTCTAAAACTGCCATGGTTATGGGATACGAGAAATTTCTACGGGATGTGACATTCCCAAATATGTAACCGAAGGAGTCCTTAGGACGATGACGATCGGTCTTTTGAAAACCAAACTTCATGAGAAATCGAAAGAATTCACGAGTGTTGAACGTTCCTGTTATGTGTGTCGATGAAGTTGGGTGAGACTGGAAAATAACCAGCGATGAAATCGCTAGTATTATTATGATGAAACTGTTGACTGACATTTCTGGGAACGTAGAAGCTTGCAGAATGAACTTTACTAGATTGTCCGTCAAAACAATTGCGCTTTTTTTATCCAAGTCTCGCACATTTTAGATGATATATATATGTATATTTTGTTTGTCACAATTATTACACAAAACTATTATTCCAGCCGACAGCTGTTAGCTACACCTTTCACCGCTCCATCACACTTTCATTAGTCACAGTATTTTTATACATACTTTTATAAACTGACACGTAACATTCTTATTGATTTTCGACTTCACCCCCCGCGTAAACTAGAGGTTTTAGGTCTACGTTTAGATAGGCATAGTCGGCTATTTCGTCGTGATCACAAAGATCGAGACTGCGAAATGGGATTCTGACTGAGGGCTGTGCGCTCCTCTATCGTCAAGTAAAGTAGCCATCCCTTTTTTCATATAAAAAACTGCTCAGAGATGGAGTTACAACTCTCATTATGCGAGTAATCGAAGAGGAAACGCTCCACACTCAACTCGTCGAGTACTGACCCTCCGCAACGCTCACTGAATTTAAAGGATTTGGTCCGAATCCTGAATTAAAAAAAAAAAAGTTTTTACAATTTTCGAATCGGCATCAATACCTAATTTTACATCTTTCTCGATGTAAGAATCGTTAGCTGTGATGTACTATTACATATTCCGAATGCCTCAGTTGATTTTACTCCAAATGTTATTCTTAATGTGGAACTTTGATTTTCACGTTAATATTTGATTTTTACTTGAGAAAAATAATTGTAAAAAAAAAAAAAAAAAAAACGAAAAGAAAATTATACAAAAATTTCATAAGAAAAAATTATTAAATTAAATTAGTTAACGTATTTATAAAAGACGCATATCAAGCAGGCACACTGCCGGCCCCTTGGGTTTTGAGTTTCTTATAAAGTTAAATATAAAATTTACCAAATTAACTTTTACGTTTTTTTTATTCTTTCCTCCTGAACAGTTTTAATTCATCGTCAGTTTTTTTGTTTTTTTTTTAATCCGGTTCTCAATTTTATAAAAGACCGAAAGATGAATGAAAATATTTCTGATATTTTGCCTAGATACATGTTATATCTCATATTTCAGAGAGCGTACAATCGGTGATGTAAAATTTGTTCGAAAGAAAAATTCAAAAATATTATCGAATTCTGATTTTTATAATTGCCTAGGTGTTCGAAATAAGTCAAAGAGATACATGAGGCTGCAAATTTGCAAGGCTAAATTCACTTTTATATACTTATATACTTATTTACCGTCGTTCTGCTGCTTCTGTTAATAGACACGTATACGTATATGATATACGTATGGGTAAGCTGTGTATATTAATACGTACACCGATCAAGGAAGATCCATCACTCTGGAATTGTAGCGATCAGGTTGTGCCCCGGCACCCAACGCGCAACGGGGGTTAATTAATCGAGTCCGACGGTGTCACGAAGAGCAAGAGAGTGAGAAATCTAGACTCACCAGAGTAGCAGACTGACGTCTGACGTCGTGTATAGGGGCACGACGAGTACGGTTGAATTACAGTTACATGACGCAATCGGCTCTGGAAGATAAAAAAAAAATCATAAAATATAATTCAAACCAGGTGTAAAAAGAAAATATACCCGTATTTGAATTCCGTTTCGTTTACTACATGACGAACGAACATGTATAATTACGATAGGAAATTCATAAGCATAATAATTCGCTGACTTTCCTTCATCATCTCGTAATTTAAGGGGTCATACCACCTCGATCGGGGTGAAAACCGAAAAAATTTCAGATTACTTTTACCAACTCAATCACTGTATAGGAAATGTTGATTATATCAGTGTGCTGGAATGTACTGGGGAAGCCAACTCCATTAGTATGGTATGGGCTTTGTAAAACCAAAAAAATGAATATAGCAAATATAAATTCTACAGCAGGAATGTAGAGCGCGATGATTAATTAATTTATTTATTTGTCTTTCATTGTTGTACCAAAATGGCGTGAGTTGATAATGAATATTATTGTACTTTTGGTTTAATTAATATAGAATATAAAAAACATATGTTTGTATCAATGAACAAATTGAAATATCGAATATCTCTTGCGTCGCATAATTATTTCGCAGCTATAGGGTATTCATTTTCAATGGAAATGTGTTCGATTCATATAAAAATTCTGGGTAAACTATTCGTCCGCGATTTTATCTTGATGTCCAAAATTTTTCCTACAGAAATTCGAAAAAATTTTTTTCACGAATCTATGCTCGGTATGATCTTTCGAAAAAATTAGCGAAACACCCCGCATGTGTTCAGCTATTTTCAAATAGCTCGACGATTTTTTCAGTCAAAATTCTGTCCGAAGCAGGGATAGTCTGGGTGTTTTCCAAAATTTGTCCAGTTTTGCCTAGAAAACTTTCATAGTTAAGAACAACCTTATTTTTTCTCCTATTTTTGCCATCACCAATTCATTGTCTTCGTGGATTGCTTTTATTCCCATAGCATCATAATAGGAGCTTACCGAGATAGTTTACCTCGGATGCCAGCTTCCGTCTGCTTTTCTTGGTTGCTCCGGAGTTCTCGTCGGTCCCAGTCCTCGGTCTCCTCTTATCAGTTGTCGCGCCGGGGTATGAGGAGGGAATGAGGAGGGAGGCGCGCGCGCTCCAATCCTCTCGTATAATTTCGTGACTGTTCGATAAAGTCCGTGGATCTCTGCGGGGGCAAAGCCAGAAGCCTCCTCTTGGTTCCCCGGCTTCCTCTCGCGCTGAGGGCACCGGGTTACTCCTCTCCGAGAGGTCCAAGCGAACGCGTCGATCCCGGTGAAAAAAAAATAACAAATTAATAACATTAAACGATAATTCATATAAGTTTCGTAATGAGCTAACGAAATAATATTAAATCTGAAATTAAATGAAATCAGGAAAACCGAAAAAAAATATTATACAAATTGGAGAAAGAAAAGATCGTCTTATCAAATTGAAATAACGCAATTGTTCGGTTTTAGTTTTTACTCAATTTTTTTCAAAAGTTCATTATACGTGCGTGTCGCGTACTGATATTTGGAAGTTGAACCGCAATCGCTGATATTGCAGAAAGATGAAGAATGATGATAGCGCAGATAGATAAAAAAAATTTAATCTAAGGGTAACATGTGTACGAAATTGGGATAATATTTTACTCGATGCCATACAACCCTTGGAATTCCGCAACTCATCCGGTTTTTAAGAAACGGAAATTGTTGTTCCTGTACTGTTATCTTCACGCATCGAAGATCTCGATAAAGGATTGCACAAAGGACTAAAACAAAATAAAGTGAAGATCTTCGTTTTTCTTACCGTGTCAAGTAAATATTTTGATCCTGAAGGAAGACGAAGAGAACATAAAGATCGAGGAAGACTTATTGTGTGCTCTATAAATTCGTACGACCGGTAAATTCAAAAATTAAATGACCGGTGATAGATAAATCTTCAGATCGTCGTCCTCGTGTGTGTGTGTTTTTTTTTTTGTTTATTTTCCCTTTTTATTTTACATTATCATTTTGCGTAATTATTTTTTACATTTTCTGTGACACAACGTACAGTTTTTTTTTAATTTTTCATTACTTCGTTTTTTCTGTTTCGAACTGGAATACAGTGCCCGCACGTTTTACGTAAATGTGATTACGTAATTTTTGAATGAAAGTGTTTATTGTATCACCCAAAGGGGTGTTTTAGGATGATAATGATGATGATTACGATGGTAAATTTGATGTACACGTGGTCCTATAAAAGTTGATGAAGTTCAACGAGGTGCAGAAGGCTAGAAATAAACCAAAAAAGAAGAAAAAACGAAACAAAAATAATCGAAATTGATTGTTATCATTGTTCGATAGTAACTAATTATTAACATAATTATACATGATTGGTGGTTGGATTTTGAAAAAATGTTCAAAACTATTGAAATTGATCGTCATCAAGGATTATAATTAACAAGAATATTAATCATAATAATCTGTCTATGAATAAGTGTAAAACAGAGGCAGAGTAAAAAGTTATGAAAATTAACAGAATAGACTTTTTTAACAACAAAATAAGAAAACCAGCGAGTTTTTATTTCAAAAACGCATTCGTATTATAGGCGGTGAATATAGAGAAAATTGAATTAAAATTTTCCAACGAAATCCAGCTTTAATTAATTAATGATTTAATCAATTAATCAATTAATCAAAATAGTTATGAAACAACTGATTGATCAATTACTGAGATTAAACATCAAATAATTGATACAGTTGCACGAAACTATATTATTAGTAATAGTACTAATTGACGACGATTTCCAAAGCGTTATCAATTTATAATGACTAACTAATCAATATATATCACAACTCAACGACTTGTGCCAATAATTAATCGAACAATTAGTGATTTTTTAAAACTTCGTATATATTTTTTAAAAAAATCGTGCGTGTATTTTTCTCTTATAACATAATCGTTGTTGACCTTGTTCTCGCAATATAAGCGCCAAATTTAAAAATTTTGAATCATCAAATTGAGATTAACAAAGAAAAGAGGAAGGAGGAGAAATTTAAAATAATATACAAACGAAAAACGAATCCAAAGAAATTGTGCTCTCGTTTTGGATAAATTAAAAATATAAAAAAAAGAGAATTAATTAATTAATTAATTTATAGCTCGCTGTGCTCAATAATAATAATAAGAAAACTAAGAATAAAAATAAATTCGTGCCAAATGTTTATCGTAATTTTTAACCCGTTCATTGAAAAGGTGTTGAAAATTAGCTACGGCATTATTATTAAAAAATTATTATTACTGGAATATCAAAAGAGTTGATAAAGTTTGGAAATTGATTTGCACAATCAAATCGTTAGTTAGATACATACATATTATACATCGATGTATATATAATAATAATAATAATAATAATAATATTGAAAAATGGAATATTAATTACTTGACAATAATAATTAATCGTTATTGGAAAGAATTAATCAATTCAACAAATATAAAATCAATATTTACAATACAATTCGTTCTCTTTTTCAAGTTCATCGTCATCATTTTTTGTTTCTGAATTTCGATAAACAAAAATAGAATAAAAAATAAAATCAAAAAACCGAAAAACTATCTATCGCGTGCTTACATCATAAAAAAACACACACGTAATTGAAACAAAACAAGATTGAAAAAACCAATTAACAATTACTGTGTAAATATATCAAAGAAAAGGAATTTCAGTCCATTACTCTTATCGTAATATGTGTGGTGCGACGGTGTGAAAAAAAAAGAAATCGGAATAGAAGAATAATTATAATTTGTGTAGAAAAATGAAAAGAATGGGTGTCTTGATGATCTGCAAAATGAAGTTCTTCGTCGCTTCGCTGTTCTACGTTTTTGCTTCTACGCTTGTAACAGGTAAACACATATATATTTATAAAAAATATTTATCAATTGAAAATATTCGCTCTTGTTTTTTCTGGTCAGAAAAAATCGCTGCGGTTGTTAGCCGCGGTGCGCGACGCCCTGAATCAAATTTGAAATTAAGTTGGCGGGGAAAAAGGCAAGAAAATCCAAAAAATCATACGCTGACTGAAAACTTAAACTATGAGAAACTTAGTCGTTAAAAAATTTCATCCGATCAACGAAACAAAAAATTTTCAACCTTTGGATTGAAAATTAAAAATTTTCAGACCATATAGCGTTCGATTCTTTTCGATTTTGGGGTCAAAAATCAATGCCGTAATTTTTAGTGTATTCTTAATGTATTTTAAGTTGAGGAAATTCGAATCTGCTAATTAAGTCGATCCGTTCATCGAAATGATCCAGTTACTTCGGCATTTTTTCGCTTTTTCGGAGCAGAAAATTGAGATATCTCGATTGGTTTTATTCGTAGCTCAATTCGGTCGATGGATTAGTGAGTCGATATAGATTGCCACAGTTGCTTGGCTTGGAATTCATTTTATTCATCCACTAATTGCGGTAAAGTATTTAACTGCGAACTCTAGCAACATCATTTTCCGCGGACTTTGGATATTTACTATACCCATACGCGTGTTGATGAGATCTGCAACTAATGTATAATAACAATAACTATAACTATAACAATTTAGGAAAAAATGTGCCTGTATAGGTAACTAAAGAAGTCATGTATACATGTCATGTGGTATACGTTGTGTGTCCCATGTATACCTATATAGATACATAAAGGGGTTGATTTTCCGGAGAGTTTTTACAACTCCCTTAGGACCAATGTCTATATGTATATGTATATTATAGACACATATACGTCTTATGTACAAAATATATACATCGATCTATACATATATATATCCACTATACACATAGTTTACGTAAACACGTCGTTACGGCGATCGATCCAAAGTGTCTACTATATTTGGTGTCTAGTTTCGCACATATATATACCTATATTTACTTATATGTAATTCGTTGTACATACACATGGGTGTGTACATACGTACACATATATCTCCACACATTATACCCAGCGAAAAACGACGACGAATAGTAAAACTACTATAGGATATATTTGCTATAGAGTTATATATAACCTACATACGCATGTATATCTAGTCTATATATCCCCTGAAAATATACTTTTATCAATAATAGATTCTTCTCCATCTTCATCCTCATCGAAAGAAGAAATTTTTTTTTTATGTATTACCCATATATCTGCCCTATGTATATAACTATCTTGTTTTCCTATTCAATATACACCATATAGAATAATCGATGATCTATATTTGTTTTCTCGATATTTTATCACACACACATATGACTTTTATTCATTTTTTATTTTGCTTCTTCTCATTATTACTATAAAAAAGTATATTATATGAATTTGAAAAAGTTCGTGTTCTTTGTGATCCTTTGGAAAAAAAAAGAGAAAGGAACAAAAAAAATTTTCGTCGAATCGAAAACGAAACTCCGATTCCGTATCGAAGTTGTTCGCAACAACCCCCTGCTCCCGTCGCTCCGAAAAAGAACCCTTTTTTTTTTCATCGAGCTTTTTCCAATTTCAAAAAAAAAAAAAAAGAATCTCTTCGTTCGTCACACGCACGCACTGAAAAATCAAAGAATGCGAATCGCTCACACCGCGCTACCCGCCGATGAAATTGATTCGTACACATGCGCGCGTTTTCGAAAAATAAAACAAAAAGAAAAAAAAAAACCAATGGAAAAAATAAATAAAAAAAGAAAAACCAACACACACAAAACGAAAAAACAATGCGAATGAAAAGATAAAAGAAAAAAAAAAAAAAAAAAACGTGAGCCAATCCGTTTTGTTTCTCTTGTCAGTCAGTCAGTCATTGTCAGTTGTGAATTTGATATTTGTTTTGTTCAGGGTTTCTTTTTATTTTTTTTTTTTGGCTCTTTTTTAGAAAAAACATTTCTTGTTTGCGTCCGCGCGCTAGTCGATAGCATCGCATCTCGCTGCAGCTATTTGTATGTACGTATAGATACCCATATACGTGCGTAGGGTGGAGTTTAGTCTGAAATTAGGATCAATTGTGTCCGGTATGCTCGACTATCGTTAAAGAACGGAAAACGACGGAAGAGGTTAAAGTACCTATGGCGGATTTTTTTTTTTCTTCTTTTTTTTCGTCTTTCAATTCAACCGGCGAGGGGGATGAAAATTCAAATCGGCCATGGAGGCGTGGGGTAGTTCGGACTATTGCCTGCGACGTCTGCCTAGGGGCATTTTTCTGCCTATAAGATATATATACGCTGTATATATGTACATATTTTATGTCTACATATATAGATATTTATTTATTTGTGTACGGCAAACCAGCGAGCTCCTCCAACGGTGCAAAGCTTGTTCACGGCGGTTGGGTAGAGAAACATCATTATTTTATTTCTCATCGTTGTACAAAACAGCCGTCGGCTGCAATTATGCGAACTCCTCAAAAGTCGCGGACATGTTGCGTTACTTTTTACTCTGCAGATTCGTATCACATTAAATATATGTTATATATATAATTTTTTTTTTTTTTTTTTTCTCTGAATATTTATGCTTTATTATTCGCTTCACTTTCGCAATGACATATGATATCGAAATATACATATAATATGCACGTATGAAACTTTGAAAATGAAAATGTGAAAAAAAGAAAAACTCAATTTTCTCATCTACAATGGCTATACCTACATATATACGTAAACGCGAGCTCATAGGGTTTCGATCACTGCAGCTATACGAAAAGTTTCGGAATAAATTTTTTCCTCCGTAATGGATTACAAATTTTTTCGAAAAATTTGCATGACAAAATCTCAGCGATGGTCTATACTATATACATGTATATATGTCTATAGCAGAGTTTATGTTAACTTTTTTTTTTTCAATTTTTTTTTTTCATCATACAAATGTCATGAACTTTATGAAGAGTTCGGGCTGCACAATTTATTTTTGAATTTCAAATCTAATTCCCGAAAGTCAATTACGCTTGCATGGTTCTGGGGGTGGCAAAAATAATAATAATAATTATTATTATTATAATTCTCGTCCGAATTCCAACGTAATTCAAAAAAATATGTTCAGCGAGATAAATTTTTTGTCCACGAAGTGATGAGGAATGAAAAAAAAAAAATTAATTTTTTCAAATACCTTGAGCGGAAATTGTGCAGAAAATTTTTATCGTGCCAGAAACTATATGGTCGTGAGTATCGCGTTGTTTTTTGTAACTTGTGGTAAAACTTGGAAGAAGAAAATATGGCGAAATATATTTTTACCCTCGTATGTATAATTTACAGTACGTTTAAAAATGTAAAATTTTGTACTTTTTTCTCCAGCGGCGAACTTGCTAGGCATATACTTTATACTGCGGAAAACGAAACGATACGAAGCACCCGTGGTGTGGCTCTTATTCTCTCTCGCGTTTACCACACTACGCAGAGGACAAAAAAAAAGAATAAAAATAAAGAACCCAATAAAACGAAACGTCGAAAAAATAAATAAATAAATAAATATATGAAAAAGTAGGATGACAAAAAAAAATAAGCGAGAAAGAAGAAACAACAACGTAAATGTTAAAACAACGAACACACTTTCTTCCTTTTCCACCCCCTTATCTCTGATCTTTTTCTTTCTCTCTTCTCATCATTACTTTTCTTCGCCCTATCCCTCTGCTCAGATTATTTTTCTTTATATATATGTATATAATTTTTTCTCTTATTTTTTTCTTTCTCTACTTTATTGTACCGTTGTACGTACAACACATAAAATACCATACACCTATAAGGCTGCACCCACTTTTATTGTATACATGCATAAGTATATATCTGTACTGCAGACTTTCATATTTTTGCCTTATTCTCATATTTTTTGTCGGCTTTTCCTCGCTTCATTCCGTTTTTTTTTTCCCATTTTTTTTGTTTCATTTTTTTCAATGTTTTCATCGATCTATTCGTCGTTTTTCGTAAACCTACATTTTCTCAAAGTTTATCGGATGTAAAGACAAAAAATCAATACACAAAATAAGAAAAGACAAAATTAGCAGAGTTTCGAGATATCTCCAGGGTGGGTTTCTTCTCTTACTGTATTTTGCTCTCTTTCTTTTCCGACACATATTTGATCTTCTTATATTTTATTTTCTACATAGGTATCTCTCGCTTCGACTCATTCAATTGTTCTTATTTTTTCTTATTCTTCTCCAATATCCTAGTCCTTTTCATTATCTTTCATTTCATCTTTTTCTCCTTATTATCGCGCGTTATTACGTTTCTAACGTCAGTCAGTTGATCTATTTTATTCTTCATCTTTATTTTCTTCCAATTTAAAAAGAAGAAGAATGAAAAAAAAAATAATGATCTTCTAGACTGCTACGATTAAATTACAGATTATTATACTATGTATAGCGTGAAATATAGCGTATGTATAGCTTATGATCTAAAGTGGAAGTCCTCATCCGTTCATCCGTCCGGTTTTCTTCATCATATACGCGATATTTTATGAAAGCCCTGCAGGCCGTATTATAAAAGGATATTGGTGAAACCCTATAGGTGCATAATATTATGTACATGTAATAAACGGTGTTCTCTGCAGCTCCAAAAATTATTCCGCAGCCTTTTCCTGCTGCTCTCCTTTTTTTTTTTCTTTTTTAAGCAGCAACAGCTGAGCACAATTGAATCAGGGCAAAATCGGTACGACATTTTGTAACGTAGATATTTTCACAATATCAAATTCGATTTTTTTTTTCTTTTTTTTTCCTACGAATCACACCGCGCCGTTCATGATTTTATTAACGGTTTAGGATATCGATTATATAAACGATCGAGTAGTTTATCGATTTTATCGATTATTATCGAGATCTCATACGCGTCGTTTATCTCACCTGCTCTGTAATTCCGTAATAAATTACAACAGTACGAGTTAATCGTCGATGGCTACCTGCAGTGCCGCTCCTGCTCCTGCTGCTCCTGCTGCCGCTGCACGTGGTGTCCGTTACCTGCCCTGGACAAAAGTATAGCTGTTAGTATAGACCGTTATACTTCGGAGTTGATCATCAGTTGTCGAGTTTCTATATATATATATACATGGAAAAAAATGCACCTCTTAGAATAGCTGTATAAACCTGTACGCCAGGATATGTTTTAATTTTTTCTTTCTCTTCGGAATTTTTTGCCGATTTTTCGAAAAAAAAAAAAAAAAATTCTATCCCGTTAACTATTATTCGTTTGGAAAATCTAACCAACGTTGAATAAAATCGGATAGTTTTTTCGAATCGCAGGTACATATTTTATAGAAGATGAAATTTCCATGTGAGCTGGAGTCCACTCTATTCTGTTGTTTCCATCTATATTTTATTTTCATAATTTTTTTCTTCATTCTTTCTCATTTTTTCGTTATTTCTCGGAGACGTTCGCAAAGATCGAGAGCTTCGCTCTGGGGATGATGAGAAGGTTTCTTCTCAAGGGAAAACGAAATGGAAGTTGCGCTTGGCTATTTCGAGGAGACCTTTTGACATCGCATGTTTCGACACACGACGTCGCTTGAGGGGGCGTCGAGCCATGGAAATAACGATATTTAAGGGTCAGAATGTCCTCTATATATAGGGTGTGCCAAAAACATCCCTTGTTCTATTGTACGCGGATACGTGCGAAACGCTACGGAGAAGTAGGGACGGGAAAAATGAATGTTGAGGGCGATTTTAACGTGGAAGAAAAATTGCCGGATCGATCAGTTTTGCATTATAAAGCTTCTTGCAATCCCACAGCGCCGCACGCCGTTCGGGCGTAACGTGATCGCGCGACCGTTACAAAATCGCTCGAGTTCGCGGTCGGTAAGATCTTGTTGCGGCTGTAATTTGAAAATTATGAGTCTCACCATTCGATTGACTCGACGCAAAGTCGTAGCGATTTTTCATCGCGAACCAGACGCGATTCTCGATACGGTATGGAAAATCCTCGCAGCTCATTTATGGTCTAAGGATATTACGAACCCATAGATCTACCTTGCGGCTAAATCCATCTGGCTGATGACGTCTGTGTGGTTACTGGGTTTTACAATAATCATAATACTGATAACTCTAATTTGAAATTAAGCCGTTTTGGTCGCCGCAAAGGATACGCAGTTTCACCCGTTACCGGAGGTCGGAGGTCAGGTGGGCTGAGCGACGCCTTTGGGGCGGACTGGGAAACCCTTTCTGCTTCTGTCTCTACCCTTTAGACCTTACCCCCGTACCCACCACCATTCCCATTATTTTTACCACCACCCACCCCCTTTCAAAGCACCTTCTACTTTAGAGGCCAAAATGTTTCCCCAGGCATGATATTGTCTACCCTGGTCCTGGACAGGGCGGTCTGTAATCGCTAGGTAGCTATATCAATATCCTTACGTATGTACATCGTAGATATGTACATATATATATACCATGTGTACATAACCCACCCGGTATTCGTATGTGTATACGCGTTTAAATGAAAATTACGTGTATGAAATACCACCCTTTATAAACACGTGTGTAGATATATACGTAATATATATGATAGTGGGGCATAGTTTGCGGTTGATTAATTATTCCTCTAATTAATATTGATACACAAACCGTATATATGTAGTGCTACTGTACCGTTGCCTCTCATACTCTTGGGTACAACTGAGCCTGTTAAGGGTCCTGTACCTTTATAATTCAGCTCTATGTTATTCCCATATTACGGACACGTGGAAACCAGACCCGCAACTGTACATCCCACATCTATACACATAACTACATATGTAAACCCTATCTTCATATATGTATATTCCCTCCCATTTTACCGACCAATTAATTTTCCAACTAATTTATATTCAACATCGATTCGGAAGAGATTAATTACATCTACTTTTATCCGTGTTATTTCATTAGTCTGAAAAGTGTCAAACAGATGCTGGAATAATTTTTCCTTCCCTAGGAATTCCCGAATCTGAAATCTTCAATTCGACCGAGTTATATTGGATGAACATCATTATTCCATGTGTATTACGCTCCTTCTGGAAACAGGGAAGGGAATATGTGATCGTCAACTTTTTCAAAGGGAATTCGCTCGAGTTATTATCATACCGCCACCCTTGGGAGACGGTTTATTCTTAACCTATTATATGAATATGCATATATGTATATGGGAATAATATATAATATACCGAAGAAAATTACGGAACGTCTATTTACCTCGGTTCTAAATAGCGATGAAAATATATCTACTCTCTCTCTCTTCCGTTAATTAGACGATTCAATCACGGTTCTCTTTCAACATTGCCATAGGGCCGAACGAATCATCGGAACGATTCGCGATTTTAGCTCCACGACTTAGACGGCATTCCATGTGAATGAAATGAGCTTAGTATTTTGGATTATGAATGAATAATTAATCAGTAAATTGTGCCGGAGCCGAAGATCAGGTAATCTGTACGATCAGCGATGTGTGCGATTAATTTTTTCTCATAGTGAAAAAAAAAGAAAGAAAGTGAAATTTTCGTTGTTTCGTTAATCGTTTTTTTGTTTCCCGAATTTGTTTCGTGTAACGTGAAGTTGGCTGGAGGAGTGAGTGATCGGCACGGTAGCGGCGCAGTCGTCCTCCTATTTCACCCGCACCTTATAGTTTCTTCAATTCGTCTTAGTCTTCTTACTTCGTATTCTTGAAGGAGAGACGTCTTTGTTCTTCTCGAGTTTAATAGGGAGACCCGGGCCAAGAGGACAGATTGCGATTGAGATTCCCTACCGTTTCCTCCTCTCTATACCCTTCACCACTTTGTTCACTCTTCTTAGACGTAGCGTCGCGTCGCGTCGCGTAACGTTCCGCGTTCCAACCTCACACAGGATCTCCCAACCTTCCAACGTTCCAACGATACAACCACCGCCGCACCACACTCCGGATTTGCACCATCCACTTTGTCTTGTCGCTGCATCTATACGACCCATTATTACCCACCTATGTAACTACGTATGTACCGAGGAACGTGTATACGTATTTAATACATACGAACTTCAAGTGCACACACAGGTACGTGTGCACGGTGTAACTACAAAGTACGATACTGAAGTGGACCACATTTTCATTTGAACAATATACGATATTCGGTTTATTTCTTTTTCTTCTTGCTTCTTTCTTTCTTCTCTCGTCGTCTTCTGCTTTGTCTTCGTGCATATTTTACGAGGTATACATACATAAGCTCTGGTTAGATGCATGGTAAAAGTATAAACCCTACCAATGTGTACCGGGTTCTCCTTATACCCTGGAGTCCTGGAGGCGCGGAATGGGGAGGTAACGTTGGAAACGATTCTGTAGAGAACCCAGTCTGCAAGAGTTTGGCTAACTATGTACATACATACGTACGTACATAGCTGCATAGGTGGATACGTAGATGGGGTTATACGGTCGGTAGATAGATAGGTGCGCGTTTATATCCACCTTCTTCTCTCTCCTACCAACCTGACCTCCATGGGCATAGGTTTGAACCACGCGTATATACATGTATGCGCACCTCCCACACACCCCAGACATTGTATGGGGGTTTTCAGGGTTGGTGAAAAGAGCCCAAGTCCTGGTAACGTTTCAGGCTATATGGGTACACCTTAAAGGCACGTCGGGACATCTTCAAGTATTCATAGAGTCGAAGTTTGCTTCCCGCAGGCGAATGGCAACGTACGCCGAATGTGCTATGCACGGAAGAACGGTTTTCATGGGTGTACCACCTATAGGAGCTACACCAATGGAGCTTGATGTTGGATATACCTTACCTCATACCACCTCGCGCTACTGCGCTTCGCTCTTACTTCTCTTACCCATACCAGCTTTACCAGAATTCTATAACGTGTTTGCACCTGGTGGTTTAAACTCACGCTTCTTCTGCTTCTTTTTATTATTTTCTTTTACCTCTTCTCTTCTTAGATCACCGGTACGGTGTTCCACGTCCGCAACATATTGTCTTCGTGTACGCCGTGCACCATTACATCGGGAAACCTTCAAGAGATGTTGTTTCTTATCTCGATTTTTCGTTCTACTGATTTTCTCTTTTGTTTTTTTTTTTTTTTTTCCTGTCTCCTCTCACCTGGACCGGGTTCTAACGGCAATGATAAAGCACTCTTCAGGGTCTTGCAGCGATAAATTCATCTCTACCTTGTTTTTTTCTGTTTTACTTCTCTTCATCTCGCTTTTGATTTTATTACCATTGGTTCACTTCGTCCGATTTACTTTTTCGTGTATAAAATCTTCCACGTTCGTGCCGGAAAATCCGTTCCAGTTATCCCGATATTCCCGATCCATTTCGTACGACCCAATGCTCGCCGCATCACATTACCAAGTAAAGTCAACAAACGCCATCCTCATCCAATTAGCTCCACCATTTCTCATGCTATTTAATTATACAGCTGCTTAGATCAGACGTACGTATTTACGTATACTCTGTTCATTCTCGATCATCCTAGTTGTCGCTCTTTTGTTTACAAGTATCATCTCTCAATTCTAACATTCTCTTCTCTTTTAGCTTAACATCACCGGGTCAACTTACGTAGGTATTACTGATCCCCAGGGATTTAGTCCCGACGGGTAATCCGCTTCTTTATTTTCTTTCACCGCCCCCGGCTTCCTTTTTTTTCTCTCTCTCTCTCTCAAAATATATATCAGACTCCCTACTTCTCTTCTTCGCCATCTTCATTCTTCTCTTCTTCTTAATTCATAATCTTATTGTAACAGCAAATCCACCTACGCCATATTATGTGTACACCTTCTGTTCAAAAAGCGTAAGAAGATTCGGAGAAAAAGTAATTGATTCGGATGAAAAAATCGGATGTTTTTGTTTCACCGCAATGATCTCATCTTCAGACTACTATTAGATACTCGCGCAATCGTTTACATGTCTTTTATTTTCTTCATCTTTCACTTATTATACTCAACTTCCCTTATCCGTGGTTAACCTCAGACTATTTCTCTGGATAGATATTTATGCACAGCTCTTAGGTGTTTGCGATCATTTCACCGCGAAACACTTGGAAGATAGTTTGGCCTGTCTTTTTGAGTGTATGTATATGTAGCGACACATTTATTGTATCTGGTAAAAAAAAAAAAGAAAAAGTTTTTTGTATTCTTTTTCTTCATACTTAAGCAGCGACGGTGGTTGTCCTCATTCGGTATACATATAACTCCACTAGTATAACTAGAGAACAGTTTTCCGAGGTTGATGCTGTAGAACGACTCTCGGAAAGGGGGGGGGGGGGGGGGGGGAGAGGTGGTGGATGCTTTGCCCGTGTATTTCCGGTCCACCGAACAACGACGGGCGGAAGAAATAAGAAGAGCACTTTTTCCTTCCACTCCGCTTACCGAAGATTCCTTCGAACGCAATTTCACGAGGAGATTTTTCTTCTTCTCTCTTATTCCGCGCATCCCTCTTTTTTCTCCTTATTATTCTTTTTCTTATTTTCTTTTCTTTTTTTTTTCATTCCGTGTTTTTTTTTCTCCCTCTCTCTCTCTCGCTCTGGGCCCCCAGTTTCACCCTCTATCAGTCACTCGGCAAAACCGAAACCGAAAATACGCGAGCGTTGGAAAAGCCAAAATCATAAACGAGCTCGTAGCTCCGCTACGTCTTCACGGACGCAAACGTGATCGTCGTGTACACATATAGAAGACGAAGAAGATGAAGAAGAACAAGGGAGAAGGCGGAACACCGGGAATGAGCAAAAAGGATGAGGGAGGGATTTTGGGAATGAGAAATGCTACGCACGCTAGGAACTCCTCATCTTATACCATCCCTCTTTGAGCCAACGGTAGCGCGCGCAATGCGTGCGTGCAGCTTATATATTATACGAAGAACGCTTTTGAAAAATCAATTCCCCCAAAAAATTTATCGCACGGTTCGTGATTATTATTATTATTATTATTATTATTATTAATATTATCATCATTATCAACAGTCTACCGATTCTCTTTTCTCGCGTTACTTTCACTATACGTTTTATTCGTCTTTTTTCTTCTTCTTCTTCTTCTTTCGCTGCATAGGTACAAGGGTATAATACATAGGTATACATATCATTAATGTGATTGGTTAGGAGTTAGTGATTCGATTAAAAACATGGCGTCCGAACGAATGCCAGCAATTAGTATAAAAGTACCGTTCGCTCAATGCCGTGAAGGAGTGTGGGGGGGATGGTGGTTGTCGATGGGGGATGAGGAGGAGAAAGATAGAGTGAGGAATGAATAAAGTATAGAGATAGAAAAGAGAGATTTGGGTGATTGCCGAGGATTTCTCTGTCCCCCGCACAGCATCTCGCTCTGGGTGAATTTTTTTCTCTTCCTCGTTTATTTTATTAGTTTCTTCTTTCTTTTTTTTTCTAATTTTTTTTTTTTTGATTTTCATCCGGAACTCCCGTGTTCCCATCCCTCTTTATCATCCCCTCTGGATATATTCTCATTCGCGGTACTCGGAGGTTTATATGTGTTCAGTTATAATACCTGAAAACTGCAGATTTTCCTCCCCCTCACCTCCCCTCCTCCTTCCCCCATATAGCTTATTCAACTAAATTTTGAACCTCGGTGTTTTCAACATTCTCATCCCCCTGCGCGCACCACCCCTAGTCGGGGCCACCGCCACCGCCCGCGCTGTCGCCGCCTTAGCTACATCCACCAAAAACGGGTGGTTGGTGATGGTGATGGCGATGGTGATGGCGGTGGCGGTGGTGGTGCAGGGGCAGTTTGGAATTTGGAAGGAAGCCAAGGCGAATCTATTAGACTTCGTGGCGTGCATTCGAAACGCCTTATTAAGGCAGACGAACCACCGGAGAAGCACCAACACCAACCGAGCTAACGCATTTACTAATTGCTACTCGAATAAATTTTATGCTCCACATTCTACTGCTATAACAACCTCGCTTCTGCTATTGCTACTCCTCTATCCTCTAGGATGAAGCCACCAACTTCCTCTCCCCCCCCCCCCCCACCTTCCCTCCTCCTTTCCTTCTCAACAAACTCTATACCTACCCCTTGACAATCATGCGCCGCGCCCGTCTCCTTAATTCTTCTGCAAACGAGGAGTTCCATCATTCCTCCGGTTTAGAGAGAAACAAGAGAATGTTTTTCTTTCCCCTCTTTCGGTTTGTAATTTTTGTTTTTTTGTCCACGAAAATTTTGTTTCCAAATTTTGTTCGATGGTTATCGAGTATAATAAGGTATGTTTTTAATACCTGATTTAAAAAAACATTTCGTACTTTATATCAACACCACGATGTTGTTATTCATAAAATGACAACGATGGGGGGGGGGGGGGGGGGGGGAGGAAGAGAAGAAGACTTAAAAAGAAAATCAGCTTTTCCATCTCTGCAGGCGCACGTCGACCTCCGGTTACAATAACGTTACAGACGCGGGTATCGCGGAGGTCGTCGCAGACTGCAGATCTTCGAGAGAAACTCCAAGTTTCTCGATCTTATTATTTTCTGCATTCTTGATCTTCTTATCAATTCTCCAAGCTTTCCTTTTTCACCCCATCATCTTACCTCTACCGTTTTTTTTTTCGTTTTTTTTTTATTGTTTTAAATCTCCTTACACTGCACCGATATATTTTCCGCGGTTATTCTTTTAATATTTCTATCGATCGATCGATCGATCGATCTTTCAAGCAAATAATTTCGCTCTCCTTTTCGTTCTGGTTTTCAGCCATTTTCGCAAAGATTTCACTCTGGTGTCTGTACAGTTTTACTTATAATATTTATTTTATTTATTTTTTGGTTCCGTTATTCCTCCTCGAAACTTCATCTTCGTCTTCCTCGAGTTTCTTACATCCAAGTATTTGACGACCAGCTACTTACCCCATATATACATGTGTACTATATATCTATGTATTATACCCATATACACCAAAAGAACAGCTCGCTCCCGAAAATGGCGACGTCAACCGAAGTGATTAATCGGCCCCCAGGCAAAACCTCCGCGCGCGTTCTTCACAAGAGTGAAATACTCTCCTCACGTCCCATCTTTTATACCTATATGTATGTACATGTATATTACATAATATATATATATATGTATTGTATATTTCACATGTACACGAGCTTTACGTATATGTATATTGTGTACATAGCATGATCCACGCATAATACGCGTGCAGAGGCGACGATCGTTGATTACATGCGTGTGTTGAAATAAAAACCAAAAAAAAATTCAAAAAAAAACCCAAAAAATAAAAAAATAGAAAACTGAGGCTGGCACAGATATGACAGAAGCCTTAAGAGCGCGGTTATACTACGCCGCACATCGGGAGATACTCTCCCGGAGTACATTATATGATTTCACAAGCGACATAAAACAGCAATCATGTATTTTTCGTTCTTTTTCTCTTACTCACTTTTAGTGCAAGTTTCATCTTCTTTTTTTTATCTTCTCTTTTTTTCACTCCATTCGATGCCCATATGTCCATATGATCCGCCGTGTGGTTATCCCTTGTGATTCGGAGGAGGAGCTGCAAATGGACGCTTTAGAGACAGATAAAGAGTTACTTCGTCACCTTTTAATTCATAACCCGTTGAAATCGTTCTTAGCCCATAAATATATACGTAACTGTATATAGATGTAGATACAGCATGTAGAGGTATATATTTATGTTATGATACACACGTGAGATCCATTTGTTATTTACATAATAATATCAATGGTAATAATTTAATGTCCTATACTTTTTGGACTCGCGATTTTTTCCCCATCAGCTACTAATAATGATGATGATGATGATGATGATGATGATGATGATGAGGTTCGTTCTAAGGATATGCTTGTTTTTCGAAATTGTCAAGCGCGACTGCAGTATTCTCAAAATTGCGAAGTGCTCAAACGCATATGTATGTATGTGTTGTACATCTCATTCATTATTTTTTCCTCTAATTACTGCTGCTACTGCTGCTTTTGCGCCTCTCGCTGTTTTTTTTGATGCAACTATATAACCTGTATATGTAGACCTATATTTTTTTATTTTTAATTACACATACCAGAAACAAATGTCATCATGAAAAATCCTATTTTAACTAGCTTAATTTACTCGACGGTTTCGTGTTTCTGAGGTCAAAATACGTTGGAAAAGTGTGCAGCGATCGATTTTAAGAATACTTCATTTTTGGCCCAAAAATCGAAAAAATCTAAGGTTTGGACCCAACATCCAATCCTATACCCTGACCATAAAATTCAAATTGCAATAACGATAATGCAGATTGATAAAAAAATGTGTCTGAACTGTAATGATATGAAATTGAAAAAAACAGTAGACAAAAATTTAACAAACAAATAAAATTAAATGCGGCGCGTGCAATGCTGATTATAATTAAAATTAGAATTAGAATTTGCGCATGGGAAATTTTTGACGAAAGAAAAAATAAATTAACAAATAAACTAACTAAAAAAACAATGAAATTACAGATTTCTATATAAGGTTTTCCATAAAATTTTCTCACCATCCATATCTGAACCCCTGTAACGGACCATATAAGAATTCTCTTCCGTCGTTTTCTCTTTTCTCGCGAAGAATTTCAATGCACGCCTATAGTAGGTATGTAATAATGTATCAAAAAATTCGTATTCCGATTCCGCTGCAAAAGTTTCGCAGAAAAAAATCCGACAGAAAAAAATGAATAAAATAAATAAAAAAAACAACAAAAAAAAAAACGTTCAAATCGTACCGAGGAATAAATAATGAATTAAAAGTTGTAGACAACTTGTGTAATATTTTATTTTCAGATTGATCGTTGGCTCGCGGGTGTACCTGCGGTATCGAGTAAAAATAAGAATAATAAAGCCCCCATTTTCTTCCCTCCGCTCCATCATTTCCCCATTCCCCGTTTCTGCTATCTGTTTATTATTCAACGTTGAACCTGCAACGAATCGTCTTGCCAAACGGCGTTACCGCGAGTAGAAAATACTTCGCTACAGGGTCACCCGGCCGTGAGTTGAGCGTTTACATGTGATTTCTTTATCCACCCGAACGGTTTGCCCGGCACCTACATAAGACCCCGATTCTCTTCATCAATAACCACTTCGGGTTCGGCAGGTTAGACAGAAGGGCGTACTCCGAAGGTTGTTGGAAAGGGATTAACTGAGGGGCGGCGGGTACGAAACAAAAGGAAAGAAAAAAACCACAAAAAAAAAAACAGAAACAAATCAAAAAAAGAGATAAAGAAAGAAGAAAATAAAACAAAAGAGACATAGTATAACGGGAATAAGAAGACAAAAAACAAAAAAAGTTTGGAAAACTGAAAGAAAAGAAAGAAAAGATGGAGTGTGAACGCATATACCACGGGATCGCAACTCTAACGTGAAAAAAGCACGTCGCGGTGTTAAACAGCCCTTGCAAAGTATTGTATATACATATATTGTGTGTAGTATAACCGGAGTTTGTTTATTTTTATTCTTATTTATTTATCCTCCGATTGCTCTTGGTTGTATACATGTATACAAGTTGTGCGCGTATATTTTATTTTATTTTATTTGATTTTATTTTTGTTTTTTATTATTTTTTATCGCGAGTGTGTTCACTCGATAAAGTGCGTTTGCGTTCTTCATCCAGCCTAGATATCTCATCGGTCCGGAACGGTGAGCGGAAAATCACCGGAAGGAAATTTACGGAATGGCTAAGCGGCGCGGCGGCATGGCAACGATCCCGTCGTGCTATTTTCTCCTCAACTTCTATTCAAAAAATAAGCAAACCTCAACCCGTATAACTCGTCCCCATTTACGGCACAGTTACACTACTCAAATAGGATTATCATATACCATATACCCACTTGAACTACACAGTACACTATACGATACGTTAAGATCAACAGATTCTATGGGCAGATTATTTATTCTTTATTAGATTACATTTTCTTCAGATTTTTTTGCCGCCGCGCACAGCACAAACGAATTTTACACACACACATGTTCGCGAATTATCATAAGTTCCAGTTCCTCTTCGTTGAATTTTTTTGTTGTTTTTCTTTTTTCTATCGATTCTTTTGAAACGTCAACAATATTTTTAACGTCATCGTCGTACGCGGGGGATTAATTTCTGCGCGAACGGTCGCGTTTTGGGGATTATATATTGTAACATTGATGGATTTTAGTTTGAACGTTTGGACAAAAGTTCAGATTATCAAGCGTTCAACGTATACGTATATATAATACGGGTGCGTCGGTCCGAACTCAAAACGTTCGTCGATTCACCTAATCCATCTCCACACACGTTCAATACGGTATTATTTCCTACTATTCAGCCGAACGATTGAAATGCGAAATTGAATCGCCATTACACGTATCTCATGTATATATGTACGTACAGTTGCGAATACACGCTATACACGAATGTCCACACCGATCTCTACGATGTTCCTAACGATTGATATCCGTCCATACGTCATCACATTCCACGCGTTATATATCAAAACGACAGTCGCCGATTCGTCGTGTTGACTGAGAAAGGGATATCACTTAACGATTATCAACCTCACATATACGTACGTTTAGATTTTTCTTCCTCTCGTTTCTTACAAATGCCATAAGGCACGCGGGAGCCCATTAGGAATAAGATACGCGAGATTGACGCACCGCGACGCCCGTCAGACGAGTCGCCGTTTATATATACGTGGTCAAAATGTCCAGCTTCTGATTCACCGGTGATATTCTGTACAGAGTGAAACGTTTCCGTCGTGAAATGTACACCCGGTTAGGTTGATTCTGAATAGCTTCGCGGCCAAGCTCGTTTGGGCAAATTTTCGTAGCCGGCTCAGCTGCACGGAAAAGTTGTCCAAACGCGCGCTTGGCCGCGAAGCGATTCAGAATCAACCCAACCGGGTGTACACTGGCAAAGTACTCGCAAATCGGAAGAGATACAAACAACAAAAAAAAAAAAAGAAAGACAGACAGAAATCACGAGTTGATCATCGTCATTCTGATTAGCAATGATTTTTTTTTCTGCGTATTTTTTTCCGAAGAAATTT
The DNA here is from genome assembly GCA_963978495.1 of Athalia circularis. Taxonomy (NCBI): domain Eukaryota; kingdom Metazoa; phylum Arthropoda; class Insecta; order Hymenoptera; family Athaliidae; genus Athalia; species Athalia circularis. The sequence goes on along the minus strand of OZ021698.1, from coordinate 36,334,419 downwards.
CATTTTTTCCATAGAAATTTCACATCACAGGACTGCTCGGAATAGGATTTGCATGAAAATCTCATTGATTAAAATTACGGCGAAGTGTTTTAAATAATTTCTCGTAATGCGTAGGTAATACGTGGAAAGTGAATTCGTTCGCAAATAGTGAAAATCACATTGCTTTGTAATAGTTGTTCAAAAGTTTCGCCTACACCTTCCTACCGCTCGCTTTTAACCAGCGATTGTGGTTTTTCGACAAAACTTTGAATACCCTTCTGCACAAATCATGCACAGGGGGTTTGAAACGTAAATGGGAAAGTTTAATGAGGTTCTAAAAAACAGAAGGAGAGTGAGAAAGAGAAAAAGAGAGCGTAACGGAAAACGGAAAAGGAAAAACTTTTTCAAATCTAGAAGTCATTCTATCATAATTACGAAATCTCGCTTTTCGAGCTTCAATTGTCCCCGCATATATCCTCTGCTATATACCTACGTTAAAAGAGTGTACGGAGTCGATAAAACTATAAAAGACAAAAAAACAAATATAATCAAAGGGAATTCGATTTTGTTCTATGCACGTACATGTAAAATTGTAGACTTGTAGAGAATACATGGGGGGGGGGGGGGGCTGGAAAACGTTACAACCACGTTTTCGACTGCAGTTACTATAACCCCGTTATAGGACTTTGCTCTTCCTCCGGGTTCCTCCCTCTCCATTCCTTTTTCGTTATCCCTCCCTTTTTTTATATCCCCGCCATCCCCTTTATTTAGTTGGCAACCACCACCACAACCACCACTACTACTACTACCACCTACTACCTACTACCTACTATACCTTCTACCACTAGAAATGCATCGTGCAACTCAAACAGCTATAGGAAAATCCCGTATCGCGGGGGTCGAGCAGTTGAACCGTGACGGCCGCACGGAGTGTGAGGAAGAGGGATGAAAGTGGGGTGGGTGTGTGACGTCATGGGCGCGGGGGATCGATCCGTGTGGACCACCACGAAGAAGAGGGAGAAATGTGGTGGTCTAGATTCTGACTACCAGCTTTCTACCCCTCACGCTCGCGACGATATAGTTCTACAGGGTGTTTCGAATGTGCAAGTTCGGGGGGATGATGCTTTTTTTATGTTCTCTTTCTCTTCTATTCTATTTTTTTTTTCTTCTAATCCTTCGAAAATCGTTCTCTGATTTTTTCCGGCGCATGATTCTTCGGAAGATGAAATTTACCGGGCGTTTTTTTCTGTTTCCTTTTCCCCCATCGAGACGGTCATTCATTATCAATGAATCTGCACACGTTTTATTCGTGATTGGGTGGGAGTTGATTCGTCATTTGTCATAAAAGTCATCGGCATCAATTATCATAGTTATGACAATTCAACCCCCCCGTTCCCCCCGCCCCTTCGCATCAACATCTTCGAACAGCAGCCAGCCGCAAATATTCGTTAGCTGAAATAGCTGGAGAGTAACACCAGCTGTCGCAAAACCACTATACCCGCTAGCTATCCATCCATCCCCCATATACCGGAACGTAATGAGATTTAATAATCCATTTTCACTCAACCCGAGATATATAATATTTTAGCCCCGGTTATAGAACAATTCTCATTTTTCTTTCTTTCCGTTTTCTCATCTCCTTCTTGGTTTTTTTGTTTTTTTTTTTATTATTTCTCTCGTTTTCTTCCACCATCTTTTTTTCCTCCGTTTCTTTTGCTGCTACCAATTTTCTTCCGAAACTTATGTACGCGAATTTCCTCGACTCGCATCCGGTGCGCGCGGACTTTTCGGCGAAATAGATCATTCGTATCACTTCACCGCTGCTGTTGCTCTCGGTTATAGGTCTTCTTTTTCTTCGACTCCCCTTCGCCTTTTTTTTTTCTTTTTTTTTATTCATTTATGTATTCCCATTACATAACTTCTACTTGTTTTTTTTTTCTTATGACAATCTCGAGGCCAGATGATATAGAAACTTGGGGGTTGATTAACGAGACTTTAAATCCTATACACGGTGAACGATTTTGAATTTTCATTTTTTTTTTTTCATACGATACGTGTACAATACTGATGAATTTTTTCGATTTCTGATTTCAGGTGAGTTGTTCGAATAAACTATAGAAGAAATATTCGAGACCCCGAAGAGGAGGAAGGTTAGAAAATTGTTGTATCTGATTTAGAAAAGTTCTTCGGCAATTAGGGAACGACGACTTGTAAGTATAATTACGCAACGAAAAAACGTAAAAAATCGAAAACGGGCGGCATCATTCAGTTGTCGAAAAAACAAAAAACAAAAACTGAAATGAATGATATCAACGTTTGAAGATGAACGAGAAAAATGAAAACTCGTTGCCGAGTTTCTTCTAGCGTATACTATACGTATAATTATACGGTACGAAGAAAAAGGTAAAAAATGTATGATAATTTAGCACAGTACCATGAATTAATTAACGCGGAGTGAACACGACAACCGGCCAAAGTCGACAAGAAACTTGAGTATCAGTAGACCGTCCGTTAGCCCGTCCGTCTGTCCGTATACCGCGATATGCGCCACTGTGCATGTTTTAATAGTGCGTCAGGGCGTCGAGTATCAACATCAGATTATGCACGGTACAAGTATAGGAGCAAACAGCAGCAGCAGTCGCTACTAGGCAGCGGTAGGAGCAGCGGAATCAGACTTCCAATTAGTAGAGAGACGTTCACATCCTAGGGGTGCGTCGACGTAGCGGTAAGCTTGAATTTATATACGCGGTTACAAAGCGACGCGACGGTTAACGGCGTCGGTGTTGCGCAGGTGGTCGTGGTTTTCAACTCAAAACTTGATACTTCACTTTTCTCTCGCTGACGTTATACACCCGGTCGTGTATATATGTATACAGGTATAATACGTATTTTCAAAAGAATTGTTTATTTTTATTTCTCTAATTTTTTCTTTGTTTTTTGTTTTTTTGTTTTTTGTTTTTTTGGCGTCATTTTATTTCATTATAAGGTTAGTTTATACGCGGTTTTTTTTTTTCATTAAAAATCTACACCGCATAGAAGAGAAATATTATTCGAAGAAAAATATCAACGCTGCGTGTATATAATCATTTCGGCGTTAATTGTCGCGACTAATTAATTGAGATGAATTTATTCTGCAAACTGAATTGTTGATGATTGTTGAAATTTAGAAAAAAAAGTGGCAATACGATTAGGTAATACGATTAATTTATCATATTTATTAATAAATTCGATTTTCGTTTGTTACAGCCGATTGTTAATGAGGTTTCTATATAGTTTTGCGTAGCAACGTTTATACGCCGAGGAAGTTCGCGTCGTTGAGTTTATTTCGCGACCGATTAATCACCTGATTAGATTTTCACTCACCCTTACCACCCATTCTCGAAGCCCTCAAAATATCGGATATTCTCTCTCTCTTCATCTTTGTCGCGCCATAACATTACTTTCTCCCGTGTATAATACACCTTTCTAATGATGTTATTGTAACACCGTTTGTAGTACAAGGTTGATTGAAAATTGTGCGGTTTTCCCGACACCGCGACCCACTACCGCTTATTCACTTCGATCTCACCCCGAAACCCGGGGCGTCCGTCACACGTCATTTCGACATCGTAATTCGAAGCACTACGCTAGTGATGTTGGAAAAAAAAAAGAAGCAATTTGCAAAACCCTCTTGTTGAACATGTTTAACGGATAGGCTGGTTATCTAGATGAATGGGATATAGATAGGCAAATATACATATTGATGGGTATGCGGATGAGGTATGAAGAGGCGAGCGGGATGTACGGGCGAGTGGGTCGGTAAGAGGGAGGTTATTATTTGGGGGTGCTTAGTATGCGGCCTAAGTTCATTATTGAGCGACTAATATATACCTATCTGCGCGCGTCGGGATTTACCCTTTTGCCCCTGGAAACCACCCCGCGCGATTCTGATGCTGACCATCAGAAGCTCGACGACCTTTCATCCCCCTTCTCCCTCCGGCCTCTTTTGTCTCTCCCTCTCTCGCGCACGTATTTCCTCGTCCGCTCTACACTACCTTTCTCTTTCATCATCCCTACCGCCCTTCATTTTCTGTCTTTGTCCTTCCGTCCGTGCGGTGCGTCCCCCCTACCCCTAGAATATAGTGAGGGCTGCTTCAAGCCCGTGTTACACGTGACCTGGTACACCCGCACCTCCCTCCTATCCATAAAAGGTCAAGTGCCAAGTGCGCTCTTCTGTCTACGCAATAAAATGAGAGAGAGAGAGAGAGGGAGGGAGAGAAAGAGAGGGAATATTCATCCTACCTCGAGTCTACCGCGCTTCCGGTTTTCCTCGATTTAATAACATTGCACCCACAACGACATTTATGTATTACCCGATAATTGATCATTTCCAAACGACAAAAAAGAAAAGAAACGAAAGAAAGAAAAAAAATACTCATCGGTACATTATTTTTTTTTCTTTCCAAAACACACTTTTATTAATTTTCTTCCGTCTTTTTTTTTTTTTTTTTTTTTTTACCGCAAATGAGTTATTGTTAATAAATCTAAATTAAACACGAGAAGAAGAAGAAGAAGAAAAAGAAACGAGAGAAAAATAGGGATAAGAATAAGAAGACAACGGTTTTGAACGGGCGCGCGCAGCAGACAAATGTATAGCCGCGGGTAGATCAATATAAATACGTTCGTGTTTATACTTGCCGTATTTATATACGATGGTTGCAGGAGAATTCAACCTCTTCCTACAAATTGCTCTCGTATCTGAACCGAGAATGTTTTTTTTTTTTTTCTTCTCTTTTTTTCCCCTTATTCATTTATTCTTCTACCCCCGTTTATCTGTTATTTTTTTTTTTTTTCTCTTTTTTTCAGTTTTATTTTACTCATTCTTACTCGACATCGATATACGATACGTTAACCTTCCATTATTCGAGTGTATTTTTTTTTTTTTTTTTTGTTCGTTGTTTTTGTTTCCTTTTTTTTTCATTATGTTTTTCAACCCCCCCGTGTATATGCGTACGGGGCGATATATATACGTTTGCGGAATATAACGCGTCGCCCCATCTTTTTTTCCTTGGACAATTTTGAGGGTAATAATTTAAGTCGTATTAAATGATCCTGCGGCATATTTCGCACCGCCGCCATGGACCATAGCAATTTGTAAATCAGGAACCGTAAGACGTTGAGCCCCCGGGCTCTAACGCTGCGTTACGTCGTCGTCGTCGTCGTTCTATGCGGCTACCTTGTGGACGGAAAATCCTCGACTCTCATCCCCGTGCAGGCTCTTATATAGGCTTGGAAAAGAAACGAGATATAACCGCGAAGGAAAACGTAACGTGAGAGAGAACGAGGAAGAGGTAAGGTGCCCTGGCCCACCCCCCCTTACCACCGCCTACTACTGCCACTCCACGTTATTCTGCAGCGATATTCTGAACCTTGGAATCTAGACTCTGGAAGATTGCCGCGATTATTTATAGTCTAGAAAACCACCCCTTAACGTTCAAGGGCAGAGAGAAATACCCTCGAAAGTATTTTATTCAAACCCTACGCGTATTCTACGAGACACTCGAAACTACCCCACGAGAATACGTCGGTGAGAATTATATCTACATTTTTTTTTTGTCTTCTTTCTTCTCTTTTCTTTCTACGTGTTCTCAAGATTGCCGTAAAAATAGAAAAAACTAGTTTTTATCAGTTTCAAATCGAGACTATGAAAAATTTTCTAATACATTTTAAAAACAAGTTACATCTATGATAAAACATTTCAGTTGTACTGGACAGCTGTTGAAAACTATTGTTGAATTTTAGGGCCCCGGGAGGGGGTTGAAAAATGGCGTAGACAATTCGGAAGAAAAGTTGATTTATTCGAGTAAAATGGGTCAGAGTTTATCGCAGTCTTTCTCTTTAGATAGATTTTTTGAAAAAAGTTGAAAAGCGATCTTCACTCCAAATCCGCTTTCTCTAATTTAGTCGTAGATATGAAGGTGCGTTCAAAGATCTAATAAAGGAGGGAAAAAAGTGAATCACTCTTTAGATGGAGTCCAACTATAGCCGTCTAACACTTCCGGTTGAAGAGTTATTAGCGTTTGAAGAAGTTTTTGTGGGTTCATTCGAAACTACCGGGTCGTTCTCAACATTTTCCTGATTTTCTATCTCGCTCGAGGCGCCTAACCTCCCACTTTATTCCATGGGGTAGATTTTCTTTCGGATGTAACCCGCGGGGTCATCTAGATAAAACGCGTAGAACACGTAGTCCCGTCCACCCCGGGGGGTCAGCTAATAGTTTTCCAAATTGTTTCGAGAATTTGTTGACTATATAGAAAAAAAGAAGATGAAAAAAAAAGAAAAAAAAAAAAATAAAAGAGACAGTCGGGTCGTACACCGTTGCCAAGCGTACGGATATAGGACAGTCAGTCGTGTGTCCCGCGGCGAGTGACGGACAACCTGTCCCCCTTCCGAAAATCACCCTAAAAAAAAGAATGAAATCAAGAAAAAAGGAAGAGAAATATAAAGAAGTTTTTTTTTTTTCTTTTTCTTCTTTTTTTTACAGCTGCGAGGCTAAAGTCCTACGTATCCGAAAATCCCGAGGGTACTTCCCTTTTATTTATTCCACGAATTAGGTGTGGTCATTGAAATACCCCGGGAGATTCATGGGGAATCGGTGAAATCGATAAAATTTTTCACATTTTCTTCACATCCAAATAAATAACATCAAATAACATATAATGGATATCGCGACGGACGTGGCTCGCGGAAATTCAATCCGTTATAAATTGCAGTTTTCATTTCCCATAAAGCGACACGCGTCCAACTCTTCGGTATATAGATATGGTTTTGAGGAATTTTTTTGAAAAAAATTCCCTAACTTCATTCGACACCAGAAATATAAAACATTTAACCATGTATAATAAAAACGTAGGAAGAAGGTCTGAATCGCACATCGCCCACTCTACGTTTTTTTTTTCTTTTTTCTTTTTTTTTCGCTTTTCTCTTCCACTTTTCCGTACGTATGTAGCGTAAAGTACAAAAGGCTCAGCGAGAAACGGCGCTGGTACCGGCGGTGTTGGAGGTTATCGTGTAACCGTACTCTACGTGTATAATGGAATACTTTGCAAGAGACACAATTTATCAAATCGCAAGTCTGCCTTTTACACATACCTATATATGTACAGTGTCTGTAGCGAACCTCCATATCGTACGAGTTGCTTGATTTGTTCCGCGGTATGCAATTGTGTGTAACATGTCCTGTTAGATTGCGTACAAGATATGTATAGAAAAAAAGTCAAACCGTATCCCAAAGAGTATATCGACGCTGCTTACGAAAACTAGCATGTTCCAGATTTCTTTCGAAAACGAGCACGTTTGATATCGGCGTGAAAACTAGTATGTTTCAGCTTTTGCAAGGAAAACCAGCATTATTATGATTAAAATGTTAATAAAAGTGATGGGTTCGATATCGAAATTTAATCCCACCAAAAATTGTTGTACTTTTTTTTTATAAATACTAACAGTTTATTTATTCCAAATTTTAATCTTAGCAGTTCCAGTTCCAGTATTATTTCCAATATAGTTCGGTAACTTTTTCTAGTGGAAATCGAAATGTGTTAGTTTTCGCGGTGGAATCAAAAAAATGTTAGTTTTCGTAATAAATTTGAATCTTGCTGCTTTTCGTAAGCAGCGTCGATATAGTGACGCGAAAGTGGGAAGGCGGTTGAAAATATCAGAAGCAATAATGAATGAGAAAATATCGAGGCATAGGGGGGATGGGGGAGGGGGTTGAAACGAACGGGTTGAAGAACACGGCGAACATACCGAAGACTTTCATTTTTTTTGGCCACCCCTGAAAGGATCTAACGCAGTTACGAAAAATCTGTTCAAGCGTAAGCGGGGTGGTTCGAAAGTGAACTTTCGAATTCCTTCGCTTTCCAAGAATTAATACGCCCTGATCGCTATAGCATCCCCATGTTTTCGTGGGTTATAACCTTCCAGTTCTCTATTTTCGATACACATATATATTCGCAATTTTTTTTTTGTTTTTTCTCGCTTCTTTTGGGGCGTGGTATGGTGATGCGATTCGGTCAAATTGATGGCTTCGGGGGTTAAAGGGGTTAATATTTCCACGAGTATAAAATATTGTCCATCGGAGACTAGGGGGAAGAAGAGGTGGGGTGGGGAGGGGGGTTGGGGGGAGGGATGGTTAACGATTAAATGGCGGTGGGTTTCAGGTCGACTGCGTACGTCCAACGTCCAGCATCCTGCAGCAGCAGCATGATATGGTGCCGGGTGTTATATTAGCGTCGTCCCTTAAACGTTACGAAAATTATTGACCAACCACCCGATTCACTGAGCAAAGGGGTTTGTTAGTCATTAAACTTAACGAATTATGGGGGATGAGAAATTAACAAGCAAATACTGCCGAAGGATCATCTGACCATTTTATAGACGCATGCAGATACGTGTATGCTTGATATATTTTTTCTCGATTCCTTTATTTTCGAAATCATTATCAGACGTTATATCTTGTTTTGTGAAGAGGAGGAGAAGAAAAAATGTTCGTAATTTATGGTATAAAAAATCGAATCATTGAATAAGTAAAAAATTGTGGCGAAAAAAAGAAGGGGGTGTGAGCCCAACGAACGTAATAGAAGAGAATGGGGCTGGGGGGGTAGAGTTGAGTTTTAGTGGGAGGGGGTTATGGGAGTTGGTTGGTTGGTTTGGGCGAATGGTATAAATCAGGGCCATCCCTGGGATTAAAATATCCAGGAGACTCGCATTTATTCAACAGCCGAAAACTCCGGCGTCCCCGAGACAAAGTGCTGTGTTTAAACAAGAGATTTCTAGTCCTCGCTCGCAAAAATCGCACGTATTTTGTCTCACTTTATTCCCTACCCCCTTCCATTCTCTCTTTTTCTTCAATTTCTTATTCTTCTTATTTTTATTCCTCACGTCCTCTTCCCTCGATCTTTTCGGATCTTTTTAACCCACTTTTTTCACATTTTTTCTCATCTTTAAGTATGTGTTTTCCCTTTCTCCATTGTCTTTTTCTTTTATCTATTTCCTTATACGATTCTAGTTATACATATACATGTGTATAAATAATTTAATTTTTTTCTTTTTCTCTACGCGTTCCCGAATATTTTCTTTACATATCTCCCAAACTTTTGCCTTCTTTTTCTCGCTTTCTTTGTTTTTTGTTATTTTTTTTGTTATTTATATTTCACTTCTTTTTGAGACACGCGTTATTTGCCGTTTCAATATATGACCGTTCTTTTCTTCCTATCGTTTTTTTCCTCTATTTCATTCGTATATATCTGCAGGGTATTTATTATACCATACATACATCGTACATACATGGGGGTTGCGATGAAAAATAAGAGTGTTTGAAATTCATGCTCGCAGACATTTGACAGACGACGAAACGAAAAAGATATATTCATAAGACACGAAATAAATAGATACAAAAAAGAAAAAGAGAGCAAAAATGGTAAAAAACGAGTCGGAGAAAGAAAGAGCAAGCGATTCCGCGACACCGTTGCAGTGTTGAGAAAACTGACGGTGATGCCGTAAAAGTTTCTCTTATTGTTCTTTGACTTCTTCTTAATTTTTTTTTTGTTTTTCATTCGTTCGTTTCTTTAACTCGGTACATCACTTGTACAAGTTGACTGTACGTAATATACTGCAAATGACGTAATAGATTTGTTTCGTAAACGGCGGCGTTTGTGCAACGTTATAATTATTTATACACGATCGGTTATTGTTTTTTGGGTAAAGGAGATTCCGACTTGCATTCCTCCTCTTCCTACACTGCCCCATTTATTCAACGTATTTTCCGCAATTATATACCGTAAATCAAAAGAGAAGCGAAACCACGAACGATTAATTGTAAGTAAAGAGAAGAGGGGGGCAGAAATGGGGTGGGGTTTCAGGGGTGGAACGAGAAGCTGAGAGCGGGATGGCTTGCAAAATTGCCAATTTTGGGGTATGGCTGCCGAAAGGATATAGAGAGTTTGATTTCGAACCATTTGAATATCGCAGTTTCTATGTGTGTATATGTATAATATAACCTCCATCGCTACCCCTAAACTTTGAATCGAATCGCATCGAATCCGATCGACTCAACAACCCCTTCTTCTTCGTCTACATTTTCTCTTTTGACTTTCTTACCGTATCCCTCCTAGTTTCTTTCCTTCCGTTATTTCTTAACTGATACGGTTCTTTCTCCCTATAGCTCAACGTTCTATAGAACCATATATACAAATTCCCCCATTTTATAACCCATACGCAGAGGTATTCACACATATTATACACGGATGTATACGTTCCGCACAGGGTGGCTTTTTATTTATTTCCTTCTTTTTTTTTTTGTTTCTAGCATTTTTTTTTTCTCCGCATTCACCGGGCTACTCAGAGCGGCGGATCGAAAATCTAGACTGTCTGAAATTTTTAAAAAAACCACCCTCAAATCTCTCCCGATTATTTTCCTTCACGTTTACAAATTGGACCAATTCATTGTTTCACGCCACCCCGTATACTGTATACTCGCACATGGGGTGCGTTATTCGATCATGAACGGAGTGGCGGCAGAAGGCGTTTTTATATTACTGTAGAAAACGATTCTCAATTTTTCTGTACTAGGTATACCTATGTACAGCTACCTATACTCCGCACATATACATTTGTATGTACACGAGAGTAGGTATGTACATACAAATAGATAACATATATATACACACCTATACAAGGTTATGTGTATAAAAATCTATAGGCAGGGGATAAGGAGGCAGGTAATCTGCATATTGATCTAGCAAGGGTGACTGGCATCTCGGTGTACTGGAGTGCCAAGAGCAAGAGAGAAATATCATGAAGCAGAAAGAGAAAACGTTGAAATATAAAAGGAATGCGGGGGTGAAAAGAAAAGGGAAAAGTGGATGAAGTAGGAGAAAGAGAATCGGAACCGAGGGATGGTTTGTCACGAAACCCGGAGGTGGGGTGCGTGCGGCTCGCTCTTCTTTTTCTTTCTTTCTCTCTTTCCTCCTTTTTTTCCTTTCTCTTTTACATGTCTATCCTACGGGATAAAACCGAAATTCGTCTACAACCGCAGTCGAGGGAAAAAGATGGACACGAAACAGGGCGCGCGGGTGAAAAGGATCGAGAGGAGGGTGAAAACGCCCCCGAGGTCACGACAGGTTCACGGAGTTACAGCTTCCCTCCCACCCCCCGCCCCCCTCTCTCTCCCTCCACATTTTAATACATCGGCAAGCGCAAAAATACGCGTCCATTCATTCGCCTGAATTGATTTTGAATTTTTATTGTTTTATTCATTCGGTTTTTCGCTCATTTCTTTTTTTTTCTCCTTTATGTTACTTCGTCAACAACGCGAAACAAAAAATGGGTCGGACAAAGAAAAAATCGATTTTTCATAACCGTCGGTGCGTTACTCCTTGTTTATATATTTTTACTAATTTTCAACAAAGGAGTTATGGGAAGAGTCTTTTTTTCCGTTTGTTAATCACTTTTTTACCGAATAACGAGGTGAAAACAAAAACAAAAAAAAAAATAAGCAAATCATATCTCTACGATTATATGTGTACACCGCAGCGGGGCACGAACGGTTAAAAATTTGTAAAGAGAGGAAATGAAAAACGAAGAGCAAAGTCAAAATAGTGACGAACAACAAAAAAAACCAACAACAACCGACGAGCGAGAGAGAGAGAAAATCAAAAAAATAAATAATAATATTGAATGAATAAATATACCGAACGAATGAAAAGAATTTCCAATTGGTATACCCAGCTCGTATAACATTCCGAGTTCCATATTGTAGGGATTATTGGATGGCGATGATGATGGGAACGTATTTCCTGGGCTTATACCTATATGCGTATACGTACGCACAATATCGATGTTGTACATATACACACACGTACACATACAAACACATGCACTGTACATATTGTATGAATATACTTATACACGTATATATATATATACGCACTTTGAGGGATGATAACCCCGAGCATAAATGTGAGGGAGGACAGGTCCTTAGGGATGGGTGTGTTTGCAGGGAGAGAATCCTCTGCACGGATATATAACTAGAATGAACGTACCCACGTATATACCTATACATATATCCGCTACGTCTATCCATGTACTATACATAGACGTATATATACGTACATGGTTAGGCCTATACATCTACGTCCTGACGAGCCACTTGCTGGATATCCAAGTATATATATATATATACGTACGCGCTATATTTTGTACATGTCCTTTCCCCCCCCCCCCCCCTCTTCCCCGCCCCCGCCCCCACCCCTCGGGTTTACAAATCAATTCGTACCGGTATATCAACTGGGATAACGTATCGCAAACGTGTACGATGGATTCCACGTCAAGGTTCCCGAAACAAACTATATTTCATTTTTCCTTCTTCTTTTTTTATTTTTTTCTAATACACATCCGTTTTTGAAATTTGTTTTTTCTTTTCTTCCGACTTCATTATAGAGATCTCGAAAAACGAAAAAAATAAATAGATAAAAAATAAACGAAATCTTAACGTGGATCGTAGCTGTAATTAACGAAGAACTTGAGATAGTCGTACCTCGAGCATCTGTCCTTCCGACGCCGCATCATCTGCATCATCATTACGCCGACATCATCACCGTATAGTAGAGCGCGTTACGGATAGGATAGTTACACATTTTTAATGCTGCCGCCTGCAGACGTTCTTCTCTCCGTAGTGCGTTGCACCGGTTGAATTTTTGACGATGATCATCTGCGGACTGCAGGCTGCAGGCGGAAGTTTCTTAATTTATTATAGCTGCCGTTCATCTGATGCGGCTGCTGCTATAGACGATGGATTTAAAGGTGCGGCAATAAGAGACGCTCGGAGCTGGGCACGAGCCAAACTTTCGGTACTACGAGGAAGAGGAAAAAAATCCGAAAAAACAAAAAATCGTGAACGTTGCGAGAAAAAAAATACGAGTGAAACGAAAGAGGGAATGATAAAAAAAAAATAAAAAAAAAAAAGCGGTAGGCGCGTGCGCGCTGATCTTGAACTGTACTGTGCATCGCCGTATAGTAATACCTACCAATTCGTGGCCTTATGGAGACAGCAGCTTGCTGGCAGGCAGGTTCTCAGAGCAGGCGGCAGAAACAGCCGCGGCATAAGCAGCGGAAAATGAACAGGTGAATCTTTAAGGTGAGGGCCTTAAAGGTTCACCTGCCACGCACCTGGCTCTGCAAAGCCTGATACCCTAGTACGATTATGACTAGAAAGAGGATGACTCTTTTTAGTATTTTTAATGCCTGATGACCTTATATCGTACTTTACCAAGGGTATGGTCACGATATAGGGATGGACATGTGCACAACTTGGAGTAAAAGTTATCGTAACCGAGTCGGGTTATGCAGGTATATAATATTCTATGAATTTTTCAAACTGACATTTTTTTCTTCTTCTCTCGTCTTCAGTTTCAATGTCCTAATTTTTTTCTCGTTTTCTCTTTAATCGACGAATTTCAAATTCATTTCGTACACCGATTGGGTTTCGAAAGAGTTCAAGCGAAATTAGAATACTGAGAAAAATGATCATTTTTTTTTTTGTTTCTACTTTCCTTCTGACACTCCGTACATCATACATCTGTATAAATGTAGGTACTCGTAAATCGAATAAAAAGCTTACGATCGGTTGAATAACATTTCAAATGATCATCAGGATTACGATGATCGACGATAGACGTAACATTTATGGTTCAATGTATCGAATGAATTGAGTGTAAATCTTGTAACTAATCGTGATTGTACTTTGGGTATAAGGTGCTCTTGATACGGATCGTTGCATGTATAACTTTATCAAGTGGTACTGGCGTGCACTCGTGTCTCTGAAGAGACTGTAAAGGGAGAAAGAGAGAGGAAGAGGGGGAGGGAGAGGGATAGAGAGAGAAAGAGAAATTTACACCTATATACAGGCTACAAAAAGGAAAACGAGAATAAAAAAAATCAAAAATCAAATAAACGCGACAAAAATAAACAAAACGGGGCAAATGACGTCGACGATTTTCCGCCTCTGTAAGCTCTGTCATGACGTATATATACATTATATGTACATAAATGGCTAATATTTATACCAGCTATATTATGTGCATATACTATTACACATATATTATATATATTTATATACATGAAGTTTTTTTTCCAGTTAAAAAAGATCGATTTTTAATAACGGATGTAATTATTTGTATTTTTTTTCCCTTTGATCATCCTCTCAAATTATACCGCACGTTAATGCAGATGTATATAGGTATATATATATTTACTGTTTTTATCTTTTTATTTTCTATGTTTATTACATGCCAAACTCAATTACCCATTTTCCTCTCTTTTTCTCTCTCGATTTTCCATCAGATGCATACTTCGTCTAATTATGATGTACCTACAACATCACTCTTTAAACTTTGAGGCAGGATTTTTATTTTTCTTCACCTTTTCTTTTCTCTTATTTATTTATTCATCTTTGAATTTTTTGTTTCTTCTGTTTGTATGTATACATATAACAGATGATTTAAAAAATAATTTTTTTTCCGCGATTATTTTTCATTTTGTTTCCCTTGGTCCTTCCATCTTTACGTAATTCTGACAACGACGATGCTGATGATATTCTCAAGTTAGTGCCTTCGTTTCATCTGTTCGTGAATTTGAATAATTAAATAAATAAAAGTACAGAAATTACGTTCAGATGTGTATATTTATGAATTGTCATTATTATACGTTTGTTTTACGCGCGAATATAAATTACGTGTCTGGTAAAAAAACAAAAATAAAGAAAAACTGAAAAACCATCGAACAAAAAAAAGGAAAAAATGTTAAGCCTGCGAAGAGGCGGTAGGTATATCGGTGGAATGGGAGTTGGGGGGCGAAAGTACCACGTGATTTCTATGTCGGCGATAGTAATTTAGGAGTCGGAGATTACTGTTTGCGTGTCCCTAATTTATATTGGCAAAGTCCCGGATTTTAACGAGCTGCTGCTGCTGTGGCTGATCTGGCGGGAGGGCGAGTAAGGGGTGGTTGATGTGGAGGGAAAACGGGTTGAAAGTGGACTATGTGGGTATTCAGGGCTGCTAGGTGGAAAAGGAAGGAAAGAGGAGAGAGGAGAGGGCGTGCCTCGTACGCGTGTTCAACTGTTCTTTGCCGCTGCCGCTGGTGCTGGTCAGCGATTTCCCGATAAAAGCCTTGACCTATGAACCCAATTACATTTAGCCGATTACGAACATATAGGCTGCACGTATAGGTATATACCCAACTGTACATATTTCCGATTGTGTATGAATCAATCATTTCTTTGGAATTATTTCGTACGGTCGTATGGACGTCATCAAACTTATCGTTAGTTTCGTACGACAGATGAACAATTTTTTGTCCCCCCCGCCCGATATCTGAATTAATTTATCACCTCCGTGTTCAAAGAATACCGTTTTTTTTATTTTTTTGACAAAAAGTATCTATATAGTACTTTGATTATTTCATTAAAAAAAATCGATATTAGGGTTTCCCTTGATTGGGTCCTATTTGAATTTTCATGCTCCCTTGGGCTGGAATGTCACCGAAAGGGAAAAAAATTTCAGGTATTCAAAGTCTCAGATTCTTAGCTCAGTTCTACAAAGGTTACTACCTTCGAATTTATTCATCTATTTATATCTCTTCACGGATTTTTTGGTTCGATCAGATTTTTGGAATTTTTTTTGCCAATCCATTTTTCTTTGTTTTCTGTGATACGTTCATTTATGCATTTATGTAAAGCCGTGTCGCGACACGGATAAAAATCTGAAACAAAAATGAAGTGAAGCAAAAAAAAATTGCGATCGTTAAAAAAAAAAAGGCCCTAAATCTCGCAGTCCAAATTTGGTTTCGATGCCATGGGGTTTCCCATCAGCACATGATTTTTGAATATAACGAAAATTGATCACTGGACGCGCTCATATTTGTTCATCCTGGACAAAAATGAATGAGAAAAAGAGAAAAAATAAATGAAACAGCTATAATATGTACAAATGGGGGAGTCCAAATTTGTGGATATTCGTGTACGAAGGATTTTTTTTTTTTGTGCGGTTGGAAAAAGGGGAAAGGGGCCGTAAATGAAACAAAACTAAAAAGCACAATAAAAATCGGTACGATTTTTTTTTCTATCGTCGTACACGCGTCATTTGAAGAATTTCACAACGAATATGTAAGCGTGAGAGAATACAAGAAAAAAGAAAATAATTTTGATTTGTGAAAATTATAGGCTCACGATCGATGACTAGGTAGGAGGAAAATGACACACATATCGTTATCATCACGATGTATGTAACTTTATAAATACGAACGAATAGGTTTTTTTTTTATTTATTACTTTTTTCTCTCCATATCCCTAAGGCGATAACAGGAACGCCCGCGTTACGCCCCCTTTTACAGAACTCTGTGTATTATAATTCATTATGTGATATGTATGTACGTATAGGTACGAGTATATATATGTTGTACATATATTGATATTTATTACTCACATTTTTCCAATGGTTTCTTTTTCATTTTATTTTATTTCATTTGTTTTTTTTTCTCTCTTTATTGGTGTCCAATTCATTTTTCGGAAGAAGGCGAAAGGGATTTTTTTCTCACGGTTACCGCAAATGAGTTTTTGTTTCATTAATCTCTTTCCTTTCCTTTGTTTTCATTATCATTATTTTTATTCCCGTTGTTTTTTTATTCTTTCTTCTTTTTATTACTCTTCATCGCGTACGACAGAAACGTGTATTATAATGTGTGAAAAAAATTTACACACTATTTCTTCACCTTCTCAATTCGGACGATTACTTTAATACATGATATAATTTTATTTCTACTATAGTTTTGGAATCCAAATCTACTTCGTTCCCATCGAAATATATATATTTGGTTTTATGATAGAATCACTTGAATCACATTACTATTATTACTATTGTTATATTATTTTTAGACCGCGGACGCGAAACTGCATAATTTATCTTGTAAATTATAATTAACACAGATGTTAATTGATCATGTAATCTGTTCATCCATCAGACCGATCTATGCGAGACTGTTGGAAAAATTAGCCTAATTGTTACGTTTCTAACGAGTGTGCGCACGTAGGTATACGTAACGTCGCGGAAAGGGAAGAAAAAGAAGAAGAGAGAAAATGAATGAAAAATGATGATAGATAAAAAATAGAAAAACGAATACCCTGTCCATTCTTTGATAAACGAAACCACGTGACTTCATAGATAGGTGATATAAGGTTAGGTACCTACTTGCGATGTTATGGCGTAGGATACACGATGGTTAGTAAATAATTTTTTATTTAAACGTGTACAACTGCCCTGGGATATATATATATATATATGTATATATATACATTTACATGTGTATGTATAGACTGTCTTGAATAAGCGATAAGAACGCGGGATAGGCGCAATCGTCAGGGCCATCAAAAGGAAACGGAATCGTGTGAACTTCCGCCGGTGTTACCGGCTCCTTATTTCTTGAGGTCGGGACTCTGCCAGACGTTATTTTAACCTCCGATGCAGTGTATGTATATCTATATATGTGAAGTAGCTGCTGAAGTGGTTGTAAAGGTAATTTAAAAACAGTGTGTAGAAGGAATACACGCCTGTTGATGATGATGTTGATGATGTGCATTTATAATTGTGTGTATGGGTATGTAGGGTGCAGTATAATACGCTACGTACATGAAAGTCAAAGTGATGCGATTCGTGTGCGCATTGTTTATTACATTCAACGTACGCACGAATACGTATAGTAGTTGAGGTTTATTATTCTGCTACTTCTTCATCATTCGACTTTGTGAGAATGAGGAATAAACTCATCACCCTGAACTTCCAGGGCAACTAATGATTACTGTAGATGGAAGATTTTACCGGATCTACGCTATTCTCATCATCGTCCTCAACATTCATCACGTTTGGGGTCTTTAGATAGACACTTTACCGGTGAGATCTTTTGAAATCTTCGCCAGACACGCGATTCAATGGAACCTGTCGATTTTTTGGGAAGACAAATTCGCCATTCAAGTTTTTCTAAAGGGAAAGAAAAAAACAAAAGAAAAAAAAATCACACTCAGGCTTAGATCCCTGAAATATATCCTCGTGCTCCCTCGTTTGGTATCCAGCAAAGATTGATACCTCGGTGTCCATATGACGCAGCCATGTATGTCAGTTTGTCTTCCTGTTAGTAAGACAGGAAGTGTCCAGTTTCCGATTGTCCAAAAACCCCTCGAAGGTTTGGGGTGAGCAGTGACCACGATTTCCTCTAATTTCATGAAATACTCTCCCCGATGCAGTAAGCTAGTGCGCTCTTCACTCCTCCGGAAGTTGATGCAGGAGTACCAGGATGGCTTCTTCTTATGGTTTTTTTTTCTTCCTACCAGTACTCCTGATCTTTATTTTTTCTTTCTCTCTCCTTTTCTTCTCCCGATCAGCGATCCGAACTCTCTTTTCATCCACTGGACTGCCGCCTCACTCTTCGGTTCCTTTATTTTTTATTCCGTCACACGGCCAGCGGAGTTCTTCTCGCTGGTGTTGGTGCTGGTGCTCTAAAAAGACAGGTGGTACTGGACGGACGAACGTACCGTCGCTCTCCTCTGTCCCCGCGCTACCTCCAAGGGAATATCGTCCACTCACCTGAATAACCTGTTCCCTACTCTGCCACTGACGTAGTAGCGTTGCACCGGCAACAGCACCGGCATCGGCAGCAACAGCAGCAACAGCGGCAGCTCGTTACAAAACCTGCTCCGAAGCTCTTACACTCCATACTACCGATGAACGCGCGGCTCTGGATTACTTCTTTCTTTGCCTCAGGAACTGGAATGACTCCTGAGATTGACCATAGTGAGAAGCCACCGCCAAATATAGTCCAGTAAACAACCAGATACCCTGTTTTCTGTGTGAACGGAGAACCGACCGAACGAGACTGGGATATCATCCTCATCGACATCATCCTCCTGGACTACATAACTTCTTCGAAAACGTTTATCGGCCGATTCAAGAGAATCGAATCGGTTTGAATTCCTGATCTATTACACCGTAAGCTTAACTTAGTTAGTCGGCGTCATTCTCGTGTGGAACTTTAAAACTGGTCTTACATTCTCACAGATTTATCCCACGGGTTCCACAGTAAGACGTTTTCGTTACGAAATTTTATCCCCAATGATCGAACTAGATGTCAATCTAATTCCAGTAACGAAGAAACAAACCGAAAAAAACAAACTCACGATTTCTCGGCCCGAAACTCATCATCGTATTCACGTTTAACCAGTTTTACTAATTTAAATAAAAGCCTGGGAAACGTACTTGGCTGTTCATTGATAGTGTTTTGTGCTCCTCAAGGTCCTCACTTGAGAAATACTTGAGAAGTTCTTTCATCCTACCAAAAGATAGGAGCTGCTAGACGATATCCATGACACACTGGTATATTTGGTTCTGTCTCTCATTAGCAGCCCATTGTCGTATGTGGCGCCGAGCATCGGCGTGAGTTATACTCGCTTGTCATTGTCACGCGCTACCAGATAATGTCCTCGGGAATTCGAGACCTATAGACAAGCATAGTACATTCGGTAAGGGTGAAAATTACACCGTTTACTATCCGACTGGATCGTGTTTGTGGTTTGGAACATGTGCGAAGTGGATGTCCACGTACAGTATCTACGTTAATATCGTCGGGTTTGGCGAAGAAATGAAGAGTTTCTTTTATTTTTCTTTCATTACGCTCGACAATCCCATTGAACTGAATATCTTCTAGTTTATGATGAGAATGATCGTTAAAACAAGCTTTTCTCTCAACGCTTAACGCACAGACGATGTCGTCTGAAAGATGTGGAGAGAGAGGAAAATCTCAAGTGGAAGTTTGCATAGCAGGGTTAGAACTCAATGATATATATTCTGAGGTTTGACATTGCGCGGTCGTATGCCGTGGCTGGGACTTGTATTATACAGTTAGAATTAGTGAGCTAGAGCCTCATGACAGTTCTATGCTTGGTTCGTGATCTCGTTAAGCTCTTACACACACCCCTAATTTCCATGTGCGAGGAGCGAAGGGTTGAGGAGGTTACACACTCGCTCACTTATCATATAGGAATGTACCACCTCAGAGTTTACTGCGAATATCTTGAGAACCGTTAAACCTACGACAAGATCTCTTCCGAACAAATTCATGGAGAAGATCAAGACGGTTCAAACGGGGTATTCTAAACCCCCGATTTAGTTATCAAGATCGAAAGATATGCTAACTCAAAGTTTGAGAATCCGAAAGCGGGCTTTTCACGATAAACTAAGAAAATCGCTGACCAGTTGGAATAAAATGAAGCAGAAATCTTCTCTCCAACTATCGTCTGTCCAAAGTGTTTTTGACGGTCCGGTCTAAAAGTATCGATAAAAAATTGACCAACAGATTCATGTCCATGTAAAATGGGTGTTTATACTATATGCTCGTATTATTCCTGGTTGGTTCACGCGGATAGCTCGGCAAGTAGGAAATTCCTCTTCGTTTGCTGATAGTTTCGTAATTCGTGGTGAATAATTACTGGACCGTGAACCAATTTATTTCCTAGGGGCAAGAGCAGAGAGCCTGTGGGCTGCGGTGAGCCGGTTGAGCCGTTCAACCGTTGAATAAAGTATCCTCGGGCATGTGTAACGCATGTGAATACCGAATACGTATGTGTGCGCGCTTGTGCGTGTTTTTCATGAACAAGACAGTTTACGTTCGTGTCTCATAGTTCAGCTGCCGCTGCCGCTGATGCCGCCGCCGCTGCTGGTGCCGGTGGCGGTGATGTTGCAGAGGTCAAGTGAAATGGAACGAAGTGAAATCAAACTAAACGAAGTGAAAGAATTCTGAAGCAAGCGTATTCCGATACAAATGGATATGGACGTTTCAGGACAGGTTTTAGCTATCGACGGAATTCACATAGTCGTTACCAATACCGGAAGTGTTTCGACCCTGACCCCCGCATGCGACTACATCCTGTGAGAAAGACTTTGCGAGGTACCGACCCCCGGGTCGAGGCGACGGAGAGAACATATAATTAAGTATTGATCAGGGCGGTGGCTCCACCCGCGTTCTACTCCGAGCTTCCACCTGTTGCCCTGAAATGCCCATCCAAGTATTACAAATACACGTTACGACTTACCAGCGTGAGCATATTTTTCAAAACTCAGTTTAAACTGCTTTATCAAGTTTTTTGAAATCAAAAAATTTACAACGTTTAATAGTATGGATGAAAAAAAATGTTGTAAATCGTATCGAAATTCGAAATTCAAATGTTCAATTCGTAGATTTGATGCACGGCATGCGACTGATCGGCAAACTAGCTGGTTTAATCAATTGATTGCTCTCGACACTAGTCTCTTTTGTTTTTTTCAAATGCCTAGGGCGTTGCCGTACGTTGCTCTCGCGGGACGAATTTATTGTATAGGTTGAACTCCCAAATCCCAGAGTAGAGATACGTGCATTTATTAATCCATTTCTAAAGGATTGAACATAATCAAGCCCACGTATAACGAGGTCTCTTTATACCCCCGTCACCCTCATGTTCCTGTGATTCTATTCCTATCAACTCTATCTCCCTTTTCCTCTCACTCTCTCCACAGTTAATCAGGTAACGTTATACAGACGTAATCTGTTTATCCATCTGACGCAGATCGTCTCTCTGGGTTTATCAGCACGTACCACTGAAGTCATGCGTCATACCTAAATCTGTACAAGTATATTTATTGCAATGGTAGGTACGGTACGGTACGCACATTAATTTGAACGAACAAATTATGGAGCACATCTCGAAGGGGTTTGTCCATCCAATGAACTAAGAGAAATATTAGTCGGGGAGGGTTACGTTAAGCTCGGTGGTAAGGTCACTGTCATAAGTGAAGTAAGGTGGTATCCGATGAAAGGAAAGGGAAAAAGAGGAAGAATAAGAAGAAGAAGTACACTGTTGGAAGCTTCGAGGATTTCAGAACCGTGTAGTGACTCGCTCGACTGGTTTGTCCGGTTCTTTATACACAGCGGAAGAGAGAAACGGAGTATCTTGAGTCGGAGGTAAGCGAAGAAGTTGTACGAGGAAGAGAGGGAAGCGAACGGGATGGGAGAGGAAGAGAGAGAAAGATAGAGGTGGTCGTGTGGTTTCAGAAGTAGTATACTATGCGGTACATCCTATGAGTATAAAGCGTGGATCGTAAGGCCAGACGGCGAACGCCGGACACGAGCCTCGAGCCAATCAGAAGAACCAGTCCATGAGCCACGCGCCTTGTCCGAGCCGCGATAGAGAGAGTTGAATGTATAGTGGCGGACATGAGAGTGAGACAGAGAGGATAAAGTGAGAGGGAAAGGATCGTAGAGGAAGAAGGAAGGCCAGTCAGTATACCTTCTTTGTACTACGTAAGGAGAAGACTTTAGTCTCTGAAAAGAAGCGAGATAAAAGTGATACGCTACCTAAAATGTTACCTGATTCTAAGAAATCTGATATGATAAGAGTTCGAAAAAGAAATTCTTCTTTTTTTTTTTCTCAAACCAAGACAAAAGAAAAAATAGAAGCTGAGTGTGAAAACTGAAAGCAGAGGACGAAAAAGCTGATGAAGAAAAAGATGGCTACCACCTTGCAAAGGGCGCAGACTGCTGTTACTCGACTTCCGATCATTTAATTATTTTAGGCCTGCAGCCCATCCTTTTGTTTTTTTTGTTTTTTAGGTTGCTTAAGTTTCTGAGCAAACCACAAAGTGTAAGGAACTACTATATGTTCTACTTTAGAGAAAAGCCTTGAAGAAGATGAAAAGATGGGGAGAGAGAGACGATGAAAAAAGAGAAAAGGAGGCAGGGATTGCTGCTAGATCGTGCTACAGACCACGATTAGGAACGACAAGATTAATGACCGCGAGAAATTACGATGAACGGGCAACAGCGCGGGGGTCAGATGTGGAACGAATTGGAACTATGGAGAACGATTAGGAATAATTTTCAAATGAAAACTGGATCGACGAGCGCGGGACTGAGATTGTATTAAAAGACCAGCGAAATATCCTCGACACGGGTGAACATGAATTGCACAAGGCAATCTATGGCGGTTAGAATCTCTTATAATTTATCTGAACGTAACAAGTCCAGAAATCGTGGCGATTCTAACCAAGTGTTCGACAGGGAGTACAAAAATTATCGTGACTCATTACACGACTCACTCGTCGATCGATGACAGCCGATTAAAAGTTTGATAAAAACGATGAAAAAATTCGGAAATAAAAGTAAATATGGGTAAACAGGTTGGTAATCGAGTTCCAAAGTTATCAGGAAAAAAAAAATACCGCACAATATTTGTTCAACGGTTGAAAACTAGTGTAAACTGAACTGCATCGGCAACGAATGTTTATTTAAAAGGAAAGAGAAAATAAAAATTCATTAAAAAAATAGAAAATAAAAAGAAATTCGAGTTTTCCAAGCGATTAAAGGGTTCAAAGTAAACCCCGGAGGCTAACTTTGAAAAGCAGGAACTGCATGAAATACTGTCGTGTTCCTCTGTAGTAGCAGAACGCGGTTATGTTGTCGCAAAACGAGAGCACCACACATGCCTTTCATCCGCCGCATGGTCAGAACTTAATTAATTACAGTCTGGTTCCAAGGATTCAGTATACCTACAAAAAGTCTCTCTCTCTCTCTCTCTCTTTCTCACCACCCGTATTTACCGCAGCAGTCAGTAACAGATGCCCTTATGTGTATACATATATACAAACATACTTAAATTTTGTTTTAATTACCTCCCCTGCGAACGTATCTGCGCATATTGCGCCCATTTGGCCGACGTCACGTGACCTAGATTTCAATTTTTATTTTCTGAAAATTCAATTTTCGTTTTTTCGTTCCGTTCATGTTTTTTTATTTTTTTTTATTTACTTCTCTCGTCTTGAATAAAATGACAGAAAAAAAAAAAAAAAAACAAAAAAAAAACCTGCGACTCGCCAGCATGCATCCACTTTAATTTAGTTTACAGAAATAGAACTAAAAAAAAAAAAAAAAATCTTTTCACGTTATGCGTCAAATCTGCAGACCGACTTAT
Organism: Athalia circularis; assembly: GCA_963978495.1. NCBI lineage: Eukaryota > Metazoa > Arthropoda > Insecta > Hymenoptera > Athaliidae > Athalia > Athalia circularis. The sequence continues at coordinate 36,310,361 of OZ021698.1, read as the reverse complement.
CTCCTGGTGGATAAAATTTTATCTCCGCAGAGGATAATTAAATTTATTTTCCAAAAATATTTTTCGAGATTTTTAATTACGGAAAATATACCGTATTTGCTTTCTCTGCAACGCTTTTTTGCCCTACTAGGTTAATATAAAAGTATACATTGAAATATTAAGAAAAAATGAAAATTCTCTTCGGGCATATAAAGCGAAATGTATCGTTGAAACTTTTAGTTTATACTTTTTCCCTACCTCTCATCATTTCTGTCGCCGTATCATATTCGTCGTACACATGCATCCGAGAATTCAAAATCCAGAGTAAACTCCAACAATTCTTTACCCTTTATGGGTACACACATAGGTATATGTACCTATGTAAGTCGTCCTATATATTATGTGTACATGAACCTTTCTTTTACTTTTTTCGTTCCACACCCCGCGGGATCGTCTTCCGGATGGGTAAATAACTTGAATAAACTGACGACAAATTTTCTCTATGTTCTTTTTTTCTTCTGCTTTTCTTTTTTTTATCAACAACTTTTTTCTTATTGTCTTTTGGATTTTTGGTTATACCTATCCGTCTTTTTTTTTTCTTTTTCATTTCTTTTTACTTTCTTTCTTTAGATATTGCACGTAGTTCGGTGCATATATAGCCAGGCAAGTATAACATTTTTGTGTAGTAACTGTAAAATTCCGACCAAAAACCCGTTGTTCTATACGATAGAAATCAAAAATTCACACACAATAGTTTATTACGCGCCTGTGAGCCGGGTGTTTAGTTTTATTTTTTTTCTCTTATTCCAAACGCTGGTTGGTTATCAAACATAATTGACATATGATACTCACTGCACCGTGCGGTCCGCCGCTGCAATTATAAAGTTTTCAATTTCTTTGTTCGAATTGCAATTTTTCACCGCGGTTGCGAATTTTTTCTTTTTAATACTGAACATACATGATGCGTATGTTGCCGATACTCGAATTCTCTGTCGATAAAAATCGAAGGAAAAAAGCTAGAAGATCAAAAATGAAATCAGTGTCTCGGAAAAATTGAAATCTCCGATTCAGGCTAACGTGTCACCAGTAGGCGAAAGTAACCGTTAAATTTTAGATATTTCCGTCGTCTATTACATACTCTTGCCATGCGTGCAACCCACGCATTTAATGCCCACACGTGCTTTCAACTTCTTTCTTTTTCGGATTATTCGACATCTTCCACTTCTACTTCTTCTCCTCCTCCTCATCCTTCTTCTTCTTCTTACACTTATTTTTATTCTTGGCTCAAATTTTGCCTAGCGTGCAGCGCGCACCCCGCGTCGTTTATGTTATGATTATTATTATTATATTTCAAGACCAAAAGCGACTCCCGCAGAGATGAAGAGACACATCTGCAGTCCCATGACCAAGGCTAGGATTAATTCTTGTTATTATACGTTCAACATTCTGTTTTATTGTTAGTGTTATATTTTTTTCGCCCCCCCCCCCCATCTTTTTTGTTCCCAACTCGTGATGTACATAAATGTATATAAACGGTGGGCGATAATAAATTACGCGATGACGTAAAGTGATGTCTTGTTTTACAGGATTTTAAAAAGCAATAATCATTTGACGGAATTTTTTTTTTTTAGTATTATTTCATTTCTTTTCTTTCAAAATATCAATAAAAATGTTAATTCGAGTTGCGATTGAAATTTTTATTAGCGTAGGTATACTTAAATGACGTCCTGATTTTTTTTTTGGTTTCTCTTTGTAGTGAGATTTCTTCCACTTTCTTCGATTTTGAATAACAATAAGATTAACAATGATACAAAAAAAAAAGAAGAAAACAACAACAACATTAGGTAGAAACAAAAGCGCACGTAGCCCGGCCGTATTAATGGCGGATTTAAGTACCGCGCGCCGTTAAACGACGCTTAAATCCTGACGATCAACCCGCGAGGACGACGTACCTTTTATATACAGTTGACAATGAGAGAACCTGTTAAGACGACAAACGGAAACAATGATTAAAGAAGCTGAAGACACTAGAAAATCGTAATCACAGAGATTACACCCCCAGCTTCCTTGATTACGATGGAGAATCACCAGATCTGTACCATAGAATAATTATTCTCCCTTCTTCATGGCAGGTACTTTGAGAGAAGAAAACATTTTCTGACTTATGGTACACCCGATTTTACAGTACTGCAGATCGCATCGCTGTTATCATTATTTTGGTTTATAGAGGCTGAGATTTTTGCAAGAAGAAAGCAGTCAAAGTTTTTTTTTTTCGGATAATTACCGCGCTCTATGTAATCAACTTTATTTTAACACTTCTGATAAGTCGTAAATTTTCGATTTCTTTGGATCGTAAAAGTCAATTGTATAAATTCTATACTTCGAACAATACTTTCAGACGGAAATGGAAAGTCATCAATTTTCACAATTTTTTTTTTTTCCTTTAATTTTTAATCTTTCGAAAATTCCACCCTCCACAAAAATTCGTTAATAGTATAAAAAAATGAAAAAGAGTTCGTACTTCACAAGGGGGTAAAGTTTCTAATAAAATCTCTATAAGCAGTAACAAAGTTTACAACAATTGAGCATATTAATGTTTCAAAGCGATTCAAACGGTACCTACATTTTCGTTGATTACTTTTTTCCGCAAACTTATTACAAATAACACGAGTCATAAATTGTTGAATTCCAATACCTACTGTGAAAAATTATTCTCCTCCACTTTCAGTTCAACGTATAATACATACATCGCATAAATGTCAATTATCATAATTCGGTTAATAAAAATTCCCCTTCGGTTCGTCGACGGGGTGCGCGGTTGTAAAAAAAAAAAAAGAAAAAAAATAACTGAAACAAAAAAAAATAAAGAGAGAAATGTCTGTCATTATATCTTTTTCATATCTGTATACATTAAAGTATGCTCGTCAACGGGATTTAACACGATTAGATGATGAATTCGATTAGCGCAGCTGGAAACAGGCGCCCGGTCGGCCTGCGATATCAAGGCTGGGGTGGGGCAGGAAGGGCAGGGGGGTGGCAGGGGGTCATCGCAGAGCCCGGGGATGGTGGTTGGCGCTCGTTGCGTTAATAATGTCCTGACAAATTGAGAGAAGCGACCGACCCTTGAAGTGAATCAATTCTAAGCGTGGACATTTACCACTCGGTCGGGCGTTCGTCGATGGTGCTATTGCCGCCGCTGCACCCAGCATCACCAGCATCAGCTCCAATTCCAATTGACACAGCGAGTTAACCCTGCCGCTTGTGTTAGTTATCGTTTGACCTGGCTCGCCACTTGGTCGCCGAGGTCCCTCTGATCTCCAAACTCTTTTTCCCTCTCCACCCCCCCCCCCCCCCCCCCCCTCCCCCCCCAGCCAGTCAGCCAGCCGCTACCAAACTACTTGATAATTTCAACTATTCCAAAGTGACATCATCCCCCGGTGTCGTTTGTTTTTTTTTCCTTTTTTTTTTTTTTTCAACATTCAACTTTCACTTTCACATTTTCCTATAAGCTTCAACGTTCCATCTCTTCGTTCGTTTTTTTTTTTTTTTTTGTAAATTTTTTGTTATTTCGTCAAGCACTGCACGATATGGGAATGAAAAAGAATTGATATCGTTATTAGATATAGTTGAGTTAGGTTAGCTAACTATCTCTCGGAAAGTTTTTCGATAGTTTTCCAACTCCTGGAATACTGCGCAAACAACTTTTCTTCTTAGCTCCGCAGTATACATGCCTAACCGTGTATATACACGTACACGAATGTGTGGATATGTATACGTACGGCGTGATGTATATATGGATAAATATATATATATATATGTACTTGAATATCTTTGCGAAGTTTGGTGAATAGGGACAATCTTGGCAAATTGACTACTACGCCCAAGCTACGCCACCAACGACCGCCGCGTTCTAGTATTCGCTTCTAGGTGAGATTCGGAGTTTCGTTATTCGCGGGGTACCAACACCCTGCCAAGTCACGTTCCAGTTTCGTATCGCAGACCACTTCAGAGAGAGAAAGAGACTTTTTGCCATCGCTAAAATATAATATATAAACCCACGTATAGATGTATATAACGTATAGATATATATATAGCGTTGAAAAACCCCCAACTGCGTTTCTTTTCTCTTCTTTTTGCTTTTTCCTTGTCTGTTGTTGTTGTTTTTTTTTTTTGTTCTTTTTTTTTTCACTCTTGTCCTTTATAGCTTTTTAGCCCCTAACCACGATGAAATATTCTTTTGTTCTATCCTCTCGCTTCGATTGAGTTTATTCTTTTGCTATTTTCAAAAGTTTATCGTCAAATTTGATGGAACATTCGTTCGATCGGAGATCGTAAACGGTGTATGAAAATCGAGAGAGAGGGAACTGGATGGTTTTACAGTACCAACGGATTGGTTGGGTACGTATGTACAAACGAACTGCAGAAAGCTGTGCAAGCTCGGGATAACAAGCCGCTTATAATGTCTCTGAACAGTATCGGAATAGCACTCTGGTATCGGTGTACGTTGCATACATACATCCAGGTGTATGGATGCTTAGCTAAGTGTAATACCCATTCATTAGTGTTTGTTGAAGTACCCAATGTCATCATATTACGAGTTTTACACCAATACGTAACATATACCCGAAGCATTCGGAGTATTGAGAGCACTTGTGAAACGATATTAGTATTAAACCAATTTGAAATTTACGCTTTCAAGATTATGCCACTAAACTATTGACAGTTCGGTTGATCAGCTTTCAATTAAATCATCTATATGTATATTTATCTACTATTAACGCCGTATAATTATGTCACAGCTATCCAGTTTGAAGAACACGTAATATCATCCAATATGCAGGGAATTTTTCAGACTTGTACATTTTTTTATTATTTTATTTTATTTTTTTCTTCAATTAAATGACATGTGGTTTTCTAGTGGCGAATCTCTTTCTCCAGTAGCTTAGATACACTAAAGTATATGTGATACTTGTATTGTAATACTTTTATAATGTATTTTTGCGAAGGAACACGAATACGTCGATTAAATTAAGCAAGGAATAAATCCCATCGAGATATCCTTATTTTTTCGATTTTTGAAGTGAAAAATTAACGATAACTCGATCAATTTTATAGGCAGATCAATTTGGCTTGTAGATTCAAATCCCTGAGATCAAAATACATAATAATATCATAGCAAACTCGAAGAAAAAAATGTTGATTTTCAACCCCAAAATCGACCAAAATCCAAGGTATAACCCTTTGGATTCTTCCGATTTTTGTGTCAAATATGAAGTATGTTTGAAATTGATTGTAGGACGCCTTTCTGATGTATTTTTGCGTTTACAATCGGGAGATATACACATACATATATACACACTATGTTCCCAGTCTCACGGTGAATGGGATGTGAACGGTAAACGGGTGAATGGTGAGCGGTGTAGGAATGATGATGATGATGACGATCGTCATTGCCGTACTCTTTTTTCATTTCATTTCGTCTCGCATTACTATGGGAAAGAAGTTGCTCCGAAACTTGTTATATTCCTATAGCTATACACGCGTAACGATAACCAGATACCGATACTGGATATCGATACACGTGATGCATACGTTGCGATGAAACGCCTTCGTCGTGAGATGCACTGCAAAGAATACCCGTCGCGCGTAGTCGACTTACATCTTCTCACATATTCGCGAACCTACAGAGTGTACTGCGAAAAAGGATCCGCATCGTCATCGGTATTACATCTCTGTCTTTCTCGGTGTGGCTTTGTAAACTCGATATTTCAACTCATCGTCGATGTACAAACATAATATACCCTGAACAGCTAATTGATCGCTGTGAGAATCGGTCACACTTTTATTCTCACTCTTCTGTTCATGTCCACATGACATTGAGAGTCGGTCGTAATGTCACAGCATTTATTTTACGGTCCGATGTAGTCCGCGGTCGTCAAATAGAAACCGGAATTACGATGTTCCTCATCGATGTGGTCATCGGCGATGACAGCCTTATTTTATTTCCCTTTTTGGTCTTGATCCGATAATCCTGAACGATTAAACACAACCGAATAATCTTGATAAAAATGACCATATCGTTGATCATTGAATTATTAATAATTCGGCATTCGAATTGCAGATGATTTTCGGTATTTAAATTATTCCCGAAATTCTCAGTTGATTCCGCAACGAATTATTCTGATTCGTTCTAATAAAAAACAAAGTAAATTTTCTCTCAAGAATATCATCAATCTTGATTTAGGGATATTTTATCTACGTGAGTTCTAAGTTGAAGGTTCAAATGTGATGATCACGTTATGCAAATACCGATCCCCCCACTTCGCCGACATCCCACGGGCGTATGATTGGTCGATATGATTCCGAATCTGGACGTAATTCAGTTTACTATCAGAATCGCTCATAAGTTGTTGCGTTCGTGTTGACGATGAGTCGAGAAACTTGAAGGAAGGATGTCGTTGGCTGATCAAACCGCTTTGATAAACGTCCATAATATAACGTACTGTGTAATGCTTGGTTTCACTTTGTTCAACAACAAGAACAAGAACAACAACGCAACGACGACCACCTCTCTTCATGGTTATAGGTAAGATATGCTTCTAGTGGGTTCTCCTTACATAGCATGTATATTGTAATTATTGCAGCGGTTTTCTTATGCCCGTTCCCATAGCATTAAATCAGCCTTATTCTTATCAATTCCAACAATCCACGCCATTATTCTCATTCTGGGATAATAATATAATGCGGTGACTCCCATTATACCCTAGTGTATAAGATTTCTACACACAATGACGAGCCTTTCCTTTTTTTTATTCAGCTCTTTTTTTTTTCTTCTTACCTTCGAGTCCACTTATATGGGCACCATAACCCCAAGTATTCCTACTCCAGAAATCCCCGTGCATTGCACTTCGTTCGAAATTCATTCATGAAAAATTACATTTCCGTCTTCCTTTCGCTCTTCCCCCTCCGCACGGTCAATATCGGTAGTTCTCATTTATCTACTCATGATAGTTTCGAAAACGGAAATACCCATTCCCGGTTAATAGATCAGGTTTGATCGCTCCTCAGTGCGCATGGAAAATGTTTCTGGAAACGCTTTCAAACTATTTTCAACGGCCATTTACTCAGCAGAATCTAAACGGCTGGCAAACCAATCTAACAATCGGACACACTATTGTCAGGGCAAATTAATCTAACAAACATGAATAGTAATTTGAAACGTCAGAGTTCTGCTTGATGTTTCATGACCTTAAACTCTTGATTCTCAATTCCACGTTACTATTGTTGTTATTATTATTATCACTTCCGGCATAAATCGCCCTCTGCATCATGCGAATATTCAAAGAATAGTGGATTTTTCTATTTCTATAACAAAAGTCCGAGGATCCAAAGAGGCTCTTTCTTCTCTCTCATGATCATCATCGTTACGATGTAGAGTCGACTAGTCGACACAGTCGGTGAACCGCATAGCGATCACAATTTCTCGAGGCACTAGTCGGTTTATACCTACCAAATGACTGGCTACTTGCCCTGCCAAACCGGTTTTCCTTCTATACGCTGTCACGGAGCAAAAGTTTCAAGTGTATTCGACCAGCTATCCCTATTTCTCTCTCTCTCCATCTCCTCATTTCGGACCATTTCCAACAACTTTTTTCTCTCTCTTCGTGGCCCACGCGCATGTATCTCCGTCATCGTCACGCCGCGCCACGCGACGTCGAGCGCCGATCGTCTGTGCAGGGGGAAGGACGTCATCGGTGCACCTGCAGTCCCATTCCGAGTCCCAGCGTCTTTACCCCCCCCCCCCCCCCCTCCACTTCTGCCCCTTCCACTCTCCTCCCCTCCGCTCTTCGGGGCCCTACCGGCTTTGCCCGACGTTTCTTCTCGGAGCGGGCCCAATCCGAGGCCGCCGTTCGGAGTAGAGTAGAGTCCATTAAGAAGTTTGGTGCGAAGGAGCGAGAGAGAGGGAGAGAGCGAGAGGGTGATATAGGTGGGAGGTTCAGCTGTGGTGGTAACTTGGGAACAGCTTTGCCCATCATTCACAGAAGCCAATCTCTTACACTATAATATATAACTCTTTACTATAGATATACGTACCCACCGTAGACTAGTTACGATTCAACTTGCCTCTTCAGGGTCAACTTCATATCACGTTCACGTATAATACGTTATAACGCGACAATTATTCTCGTATGAATATTTATTTTTATTTCCTACGCTTTTTTGTCTTTTTTTTTGTTTGTTTTCTTCTCTTTCGTTTCAATTCTTGCCACGAATAAATTATTGCGCTCGTTGCAATTACTGTATTTACAATAATTGCTGTGCGGATGAATAATTACTGTTTTACTTCAACCAAACTAATTATTATAAATATAAATAAAAAATCATTCCACCATCGCGATCGTTGTACATATGTATACGTACAGCTGTATATAGTACCTCGTTAATTTATATGTGTGTTACTCGAATTGCTTAACAATTGCCTGCATAATCTGCAACGCTCTTACAATTTTATCAAACGCCTTCCAAGTTTTAGTTATTCATTCATTATTGTTAATATCATCATTATTACTGGGATTATCATCTTCGTAGAGAGAAAGAACACTTGGCGCACATAAAAATGGCCATGGGATTATATCGGCCCATTTAAAACACTGGCCAATATATATATATATATATTCAAATGATGTAGATATTCACAAAAAAAAGACAATTTTTTTAAAAGGGAAAAGAAAAGGTAAAAAACGAATCGAAAAAAAAATCATGGTATAGGCGAGAACTGAGCACATCTGGTGCGTGTTATATATATATATATGTATTTATAATATATACATACCAACCCCTACATAAGTTATAACTCGTCGGTTCGCCCTCGGAAGCTGTTCTTTTTTTTTTCATTCCTTCTTTTTGTTTTTTTCTTCAATTTTTTTCTCAACCTTCCGATATAATTCTTTCTGTAATGTAATTTATAAATTCGCTCTCTCCTCCGCTAATTCTCACCATGTCGATCATTTTTTTTTCCAACTTATATACGCACACCCCGCATATACGCGTGTATTTTAATTTTTGTAAATTGGTATACCTGGGTATTTTTTTTTTTTTTTTTTTATCTATCGCACTACGATTCTTTATCTCTGATGAGGCGTATCGCAATACGTATGCGAACTATGGTATAAAGGAGAGAGAAATGGAAAAAAAAAACAATTCAACAAAAAGTCACTACGGATCTAGGAAAACGTGACCAAAAGTTGTAAATCGGTTCTACAGCAGGCTGTTTTAATCCGGCTATACTACCGCAGCAGCAGCTCTTTCGTACTCCTCTCTTCGCCCCTCCACCTTTTTTTTTTTTTCTTTTTTTCTCTCTCTCATATAACCATCGAGTTCACGTATTTATATCCGCTTATCGGATTACGATTTAGCTGCTGGTACAGGTATCGCTGCTGATGTTACGCTGTTGGAGTAGGTATGAAGGTAACTATAACTACCAAGCACTAGGTGATTAAATAATATTATTTTTGAATTTTTATCACATCCAAAGCTATCGGGACTATTACCATTTTTAACCCTATCAACAAAATGTATATAGAATATATAGATACACACATGTGTATGTGCATTCTCAGCTCCAGAGTGATGGAAATCTCCATATCCTCGCGCTCGCCAATTACTCGAAATAATTGCATAATTAAAGGAATCCGAATGTGATAACTGAATTGATCTACCTACTGAAATTATCGAGTTGTCGACAATTTTCCAATCATCGAAGCAGAACGATTTACATATCTCGGCTGACTTTAGTCGTAGCTTAATTCGTGTTTTTCCGATTTTCATTTTTGCTTCTGGAATCTAAAAAAATCAAAGGCTACGCTCGTTGGGTTCTGGCGATTTTTCTAGAGCAAAAACTAGGAAATTTTTCAAAACGTTCAACTCGGACGAAAACCAATGAAAATATCCTACCCGTGAAATGCATGCGTACAGAGGGTTATCTTGCAAGGCTTGACTCCTGAGAGTAAAATTACATATGAATAGAATATACATCCCTCGGGAATACATGGTATGTTTGGTACAGGTATATATACGTACATGCATATAATATAGAAAATACATACGACGCGGTACATAAGAGGAGACGGGTGAGTCCGAAACACTCAAAATATTACAAAAATGATGAAAAACAGAAAAACAAAAAAAAACGATATGGAATAGAAAATGAAAAATAAAAAATGTAGAAAGCGAACGACAAAACGTCAAGAGAACAAAACGCATTAATAACTAAACAGAAGAGATCCTTCGGTATCCAAATTTCTGTACGTAGTACCTCTATGGTCCTTTGAAGTTTCTTGATTTTTTTTTGTGTATTTTTTTTATTTATTCATTTTTTTACAATCCGTTCCATACGTGTCGTATTTTATATTACCCTATTCCGTACATGCATGAAACACTTGATACCGTCGGCATGTCGCGAAAAAATTTCCTACAGGGATCGTCAGAGTAGAGCGAGGGTGTGATAAATATAACCGTCTCCCGGTCACCGAGACGAGAAAGGAGAAAAAAAAAAAAGCAATGGCGAGATTGAAAGAAAAAAAGAAATTCAGGAGACAAGACAAACAGAAGAAGAGCATGAAAAGTTCGTGCGAAAAAAGAGTGGGTTCAAAAAGTGTTTGCTTTTTTATTGTTATTATTAAATTTAAAAATTTTTTTTTTTTATTTCTCCTTATTTTTTAAACCCGCGAGGGATGAAGGGAACGAGGTGTTATAAAAAATAGAAGAGAAAAGAAGAGCGTCAAGGGGGGTTTGAAGGGTGGAAAAGTGAACAATAATATTGCTCTGGGAACGATAATTGCTGGATGTCCTTCGGAGAGTGATGGTAGTAGGTGGTGTGGTGGTATTATAAGGAGAGGTTAACGGACAACCACCACCCTTTTCACATCGCGTCCGTGTTAAGCGGGGACGACACCCTTAAACGTAGATAAAGACGGGGCCGATTGTAAGAGAGAAACGGGAAGAGAGGAAAAAAAATAATAAAGAATAAGGGAGGAGAGAAAAAAGGTCGCGAGAGAAAGAAAAAAAAAGGGAAGGGAAGGGAGGGAATGAAAATGTATAGAGTGGAAGAGAAGATGGAAAGAGAAAAAAGATACCTTTCACACGTACATAAGTAATACATGTGTAGTAGGTATAAAAGTTCTGCAAAAAGGGGTAGTTCAGGGTAGTTACAGTCGCAAAGGATCGTGTAGGGGTGGCGGTGGGTTTCTGTGGCACAACCTAAGTGGGATTTGATTAGACGATAAAGAAAAAAGAAGCGAATAAGATAGCAAGAATTAAGGGTTGAAAAGAGAACCGTTTCTTGTAGTACGCGGTTTATTCGTAAATGGGAAAATAATAAATCGACCGACCCTCTCGTTGCGAACTGCAGGTCCTTACACCTTGTACGGTATATAGCATGCCGCGAAGCACGGTAACTTTTTTTTTTCGAACACCAGCTCGGCGGATTTTTTTGGCGAATCAATCTTGGATGAGAAATGACAGATTTTTCGGGAGAGGGGACGTAAATGTCACAAGAAAAATATAGATCCGTATGCACATACGCACACGTATGTACACATCTATGTGTAATGTCATGTGATCGATCTTCTCTTTTAACAAACAGAACTTTATGTGCACACCCATACAGTTGGATATTATATTTACGCTGAAATACGCCCCTCGCGTCATCTGATGCGTGTAACGCGAAGGATAAAATAAAAAAAAATAAAAAACTAGTCCTTCCAAACTATCGAAATGTAATTATCCATTCCCACAGATCCTGCGTGACGAGATACCTCATGTGTTCAGAATCTGGTCCGAGGATAGGAAAGAAATGAGATAAAAACGGGCGAAAAAATAAAATACATAGAGGGATTTTGGTCGATGAGACTAAAGGGTTGCGGGGGGTTGGAAACTACGGTGGTGCAGGTCGTAGGTCGAATGTAGCGAGGGTGAGGGCGCCAGAAATTGGGAAATCGGGGATGGGAAGAGGTGAATAAATGGGAGAAACAGAGGAGCGTTGGGAGGTCGGGGGGGGCGTTCCGGGAGACTGGAATGGGACGGGGAGAAATGTTTGCAGTGCTGCAAGAAAGGCGCGGTATACAGTGGCGTCGAGGGGGTTGGTGGGGTCGTGGTAGGGTGGTAGGCAGCGGTGGCTCCCGAGAACCACGCAATCTACATCTTAAACAGGTTGAGCTCGGGGTCGACCGACTATGGTAAGAGGGAACAGAAGGATGGGGGAGGGTTGTTTTGTTCCTCGGTTTCTTCTTCTTCTTCATCTTCTTCGTCTTCTCTTTTCCCTCCATTTTTATTCTTATTCTTCTTTTTCTTCGCCTTACTTTTCTTTTCCTCTTGTTTCTCTCGCTTTTTCTCTTCCACTTCTTCGGTCATCAACGGCTGCAACTCCTGTGAAATTAAACGTTGAATTGTTTAACGATGAGAAAATATTTTTAAGATGCGCATACAATAGGGTGTGTGTAATTAAACTCGGAACGAACGTCGGAACGCTCGTCGTTGTTACGAACTTACGAAAAAACAAAAAAATCATCCCGTCATCTCAACCCCCGTATTACCACCCCTGTTTTAAAATTCATACGTAACACCTGCGGGATGTAGACATTTTAACAGAAATGTATACGACCCGAAGTTATGCACGCTCTTCAATAAATATCGCATCTGAAACACCGTCAGGAGGAGAAAAAAAAAATACAAAATACGAAATTTCATCCCCCTTTTCTTTCTCGATCTCTGCATACGTTTTTTATCGGCAACCCTGCTTTTTTTGGATCCTTATTTCTTTTTTTTGCTCTTCTCTCGTTCAATCCTCAGACGCTGGTCTATATGGTTATACTGCAAGAAACACGTTGACAATGTAATTGAAAAATAAAAAAAAATTCGAACAAACAAAAAATCGACAAGTTCAACAACGTCTGCCAATTTTAACGTGCAATAAAAAAATTTTTTTCCTCTTCTTCATGTGTTTCTTTCTATTTTTATTTGGTTCTTTTTCGATTCCATCTTCTCTCGGTCGTCTGAAAGTGCGTCTTATAAGTATCATGTGCATACCAACCTACGCGGATAGGTAGACATCTAGTTGCTAGTTTCGCTCCTGTAAATTTTTTTTTTTTTTTGGTTTTTGTTTTCCAACGTCCCTGTATACATGGGTATGTGCATACATCTATCTTCGCTGCTCTTTTTTTCCACGTTTGCGCTCGAAAGGTTTTTTCTATTTCCTTTTTTTTTCTCCTCCCTTTTTTCTCCTCCCTTTTTTCTTTTGCCTCCTTTTTCGTTTATATAAGGAGAAAGTCTGGTGCGGCGTGAAACGAGACGAAGGGGCAGGCGTCGTCTGCGACAGGGCCGCGGCTCCCCTGACTGGGTTTTCGCGGTGGTGGTGAAGCGAATGAGAATTGAGAAGAGAAGAGGGCAAACTGGGTGGTGGTTATAAGAGAGGGAATGGGAATGGGAACGGGGGTGGAAAAAGCGATTTGATGAGACGAGGGTTTATTGAGTGTTACCCAACTAACCCTCGCACAAAATACATGCGGTATACGTATAGAAACAAACCCTCCCTACCGCTCCCACCCCCACCGCCCTTTTCTAGATAGTCCGCGACCGCCTTCACGTCAAACTCAACCGCGGCGGACAACCACTTAAATAGCTATAACAAACAAAAGTAAAGGAACATAAGAAGAAGAAAAAAAAAAACAAAAGAAAAGCGAACAACTTTTAGGTGTACGGCAGAATTGAGATGGAAGAAATCTATAGGGTAGGTACACTTGGCGAGGACATAACTGGCGTAGTTAGACAGAACACTATGAGATTTAGGGGTTGGTATTGAATATCCGAGTCTAGGCAGCAAGTGCTTTTTAGGTCCACATTTTTCAGCAGTCTCGGAAAAATATGAACGAGGTGTCATTCGATTCGGGACAGCATGTAGAAGTTTTTTTGACAAAAAATCAAGTTCCGCTCGCAAAAATTTCAAAAGTCATAAAGAATTTAATAAAAAAAAAACAGGGGTTTGGTTTTTCGCAAACTTTTTCAAGGAAATTTCCTCCTCTTTTCGAATCTTTTTTCAAATTTCGAAAATCTCAATTAGTTCTTGAGATATTTGTGAAAAACCAAACCCCCGTTTTTGCAATTGCTGCCTAGACTGGGATATGTAATACCAACCTAAAACTCATCGCGTTCTGTCTAACTACGCCAGTTATGTCCTCGCCAAGTGTACATGGACTACCACGTATTCGCTAAAAAAATATAAATCGTGAAATAAATTCCGTGAACAGTTTTTTTTTTCTCGTTATTTGTTTTGTTTTGTTTTTTTTTTTTTTCATCAACACGCATATATATACAGAGAATTGCTTCGGAAATTGATCCTTACAATTCTGAAAAGGGGATTGGGGGCATGGTACGATAATGTTGTATTTTATTCGTACCTTACATGGAGTGAAAAAAAAATCACAAAAAACGAATGATTCAATGTATTCCATTATCCTGTACATAAGGTGGTAATTCGCTTTTTGCAATATTTTTTTTTCTTTTACACCCCCGCATGTTCGGTTAGTCGGGGTCAAGGGTAGGAGGTGAGAAGGGGTTTGTAAAGCGTTCTCCTTTTTTTCATTTATCGCTCTTTTTTTCGAGTGCACAGTGTGGATTGAATGAAAAAAGAACGAGTAGAATAGCAACGGACGGATGTGAGGGTAGGGAGAAAGAAAGTTAGGGGTGAAGGGAGGGAGTATTAGTTACAGAAGAGCAGTCTTGATTGGGTAGCAATCAGCGTCGTCTGCGGGGTAAATTATTGTTTGCCATGGAGTCGATGTGTATACATGTATAGATGGATAGATCGTCCGTTCGCGAAGCGCGAGTTGTCGAAGAAGACGAAGAAAGAGGGAGAGAAGAAATGAGAGAAAAGAAGGAGAAGTAGAAGGAAAGCTAAGGGAGGAAGAGACGAGAGACGAACGTCTGCGAAGGCGTCGGAGCGTTGGAAGAAGCGACGTAGATGTCGACGTCGACGTTGCTAGGCGTCGGGACGCTCGCTCCCTTGACCTCACCTCGCCTGCTCGCCCCTACCAGCTCCTCGAGATATCGCTTATACCATTTCATGCTCTCCTACTCTGATATCTGCTCGCCGGAGTTTTGGAATCTTATGATTCGATTACCCACATCGCAGCTGTATATCAGTTAGAACGTGAAACAAGTCGCGTATACACACCGTCTCTGTCTCTCTTTTTTCTCTCTCTCTCTCTTTCCCCCATTCTCTTCTCATCCCCGAAGAATATCCCCGTCGCAACACTCTTCGACTCACGCTATTTGATTCATCAATTATATATATACGTGTTGCCGGTTTACTTTTTTCTTTCCTTTACTTATGCTTTTTTTTTCTTGTATTTATCTACTCTAGTCTCGACATCTTCATCCCCGATCTGATTTAACGCGTTTTACGACACCGAGAGAAAAACGAAAAGAAAAAAAAAAAGTTAAAAATGAAAAGAAAAAAGAGAAAAATATATATATATGTCTCGGGAGGGTGAACTACCCTTGAAGTTATGCTCTTTCTTTTATGACGGCGGGGGAAAAGAAAATTTAAACTACGTTAACCGTTACGAAGAGGTTGATATTTCCATCTTAAAACAGCTGCCACTACTTTATGCAGCTTTTATGCACGGAGTGCGGAGTATTTATTGAGTTATATTTTATTTCATTTTATTCTTTTTATCGATCTAATTTATTTACTCGTTTTATTTTTCTTGGTGAAAAAAAAAAAAAAAAAACGTTTGACGTCCGTTGAAAGTTTAACCGCCACGATTCTCGTTCAATTCATGGCGGAAACACGACAGACCAACGGTGCAGGCGGTTTGCTGGGAATGATAAGAAACGTCAGTGTCATGAAGATATCGCATGTACGGACACCTGTACATATAAGTATGCATTTGCACGTATGTGAGCCAAATAACTGAGCGCGGTAAAAAGCACGAGGTGTGAAGTACGCCGCCGACGGAGGAACGAGAGAGAAATAGAGAGAGAGAGAGAAGGGGGATGGAAATTGCAGAACCAACACAGAGAAAAAGCTTGCAAGCTAAACTCGAAACGCTGCTGCTGCTGCTGCTGTAGTCATGCAGGTGTCACAAATTTCGTAGCATGAACACGACCCGTTTTAACGTGTAGAAACGTATAGGTATGGATAATATATACACGTGTAAGTTGTGTGTGCTTGCAAGCATACTTCTGCACGTATAGTTATGTATAGTTATAGCGGCAGCGCCGCAGGAGCGCGGCGCAAAGATCGGCGTGAAGAGGACCCGGAGGATGAGAAACGGATGGGAAGTGGGAGAGAGAGGACGAGGAGGAAGACAAACTTTAGAAAGGACAACGATAGGGCTGTTTTGTCCCAATGATTTGCAGCATCTGCGCTTAGCACCTACACACCGGTAGAAATAACCTGCACCCCTCTCTGGCTCTCCACGTCTTTCTTCTTCTGTTTTCGTATTCTTACACGAAAACGGAATACTTTGATTCGAATTTTTTTATCATCAAGTATCGAGACTTTTTTTTTTGTTTTTTTGCAAACGTTGAAAAACTTTCACGGAGAACCCTCTTCCGTTTTTCTATGCTTTTCTGCTGTTTCCTTCTTTTTTTTTTTTTTTTTTGCCGCAGGATTCTTTGAACGGGATTGAAAAAGCTCGGAGAGATTGAAATCATTTCTGAAGATCTCGGTATTTCAATGGAGTTTCAGATTTCAGATTTTATATTTATATCCGAAGATATGTATATTCAATGTGTATACATCTTAATGTTGGAGAGATACGATTTTCCAAAAAATCAAATTTTCCATCCGCAATCAAGATTCTACGGTGAAAAGTATTTTACCCAAAAAATACAGGCGACTGTAATCTGCGAAACACGTGTGATAAATAATTTTTTCAAAACCCGATTCATCGCGACATGTATTTTTCAGGAAAAAAAAAAACCGTATCCTACATTGAAAATATTATTCTACAGAGAACGCATACGATACCCTAACTTTTATAGAGTGAAATTTCCCAAAGTACCTTTTCTAGGTTAAGAATTACTTTTATGAGCGGTCCCCATAGGATATTTCAACGTGAATCGAATTCAACTGGTCGTTTCCAACGCCCGTAAAAAAATTTATTGGGCCTCTGGATACCAACGTTAACTTCGTACCGGCGGGGCGGCGACGAAATGAAATCAAATTTTCAAAAATCGTTTTAGTAATCCGAAAAAATGTTCATAGGTGTTATAGATTTCCCGCGATTCAATCGCCACTGTAAAGGCATGGTCAGAGGTGAATAACCTTGAAAATGGAGGGGGTAGAGTGGAAAAGGATGAGTTACATAAAAGGACATTGGTAAACCATCCATTTCACCCTTTTACTCTTTTAATTTTCGGCTAATATAATGACACGGAGTGACACCCCTTGCATGGTTCCGCACCACGGCGACGGTTGACGTCGAACAGTGACCAAAATTACGATTGAAGGGCAAAGAAGGGTGAATAGCGTGCGCGGCGGGTGGCGGTGGACGTGGTGGTGGCGACGGTGTTGGTGGTTGGCACGCACCCCCTGCGTGAGCGAGAGAGCGAGATGACAGAACGCCATGGCGAAAGTTCAGGAAGAGCAAGGGAACGACTGCCTCCGAGCCCCACCCGCTTCCAACGCGATCAATACACCCCCGCAAACCGACCAACGTGCCACCTTCGTACAGCTACCTTCGTACAGCTAGCTAGCTAGCTAGGCTACCTTCAGATCCGTCCGACCAACCGACCCGACCACCATTCTATTCCATCCCTTTCCATAGCATACCACCACCATCACTGCCACCGTCACTAGGGCGCCGGTGGCCTAAAGACCAAAAAGCACCCTTACCAGTTCTGCACTATATTTCAACCAACACCCTTTAAACACCACCGAAGATATGACGGTATAGAACCAGATGCACCATTGAAAATTCGAGGAGTTCGACGTAACATACTTTCCAGAGAGATCTGGTGCGGTGAGGATAGTTCGCGTGAAACTCGAGAGGGAGAGAAATGGTAGACAAGTTTGGTGGTACGTAAGAAAAAGTTGGCCTTCCATCCGGTAGCTAGCTGAGCAGCATCAGCACCGTGATCAGGATCGGTCAGTGACGAGGGTTTTGCAGTTGGATATGTAGTAGGAGTCCGAGGTACCAGTTGAGTCTGTGGTAGAATCGGGGCAAAATTGACAATGCTATCGTTGGCTATTTGCAGTCCTGGTTGGCGAAAAGGGAGAGAGATGGATCAGGAGAAGGGGGGGTGGAAGTCACCCCTGAAACTCTCCTTCCATTTCCTCTTCTCTCTCTACCCGTGAAGCTGGTTTCTACTATATCTACTCCACGTACATAGCTATGCAGCCAGTAGCACCGTTGAATAGGCCATCGAACACAAAGCTTCCACGAAGGAATGACCAATTGGGTAGAATCTACAATCTACCCTGATACTTCGCCAACTACGAACTTCGAATTTCAATATATTTTCTGCAGAAATTGGTGCCACCGAACTGGACAATTTTCACTATATATTTTTCTCTTTCTTTTTCATTCTGCAATCTTTTTATTTTTGGATTATATTTCGACGGATATTGAAAAAAAAAAAAAACGTATTTCGTTCGACGAAGATGAAAACAATTTTCGAGTTCATTTTCAAATTCTCCTCCGAAATCGGTTTTATCGAACTGAAAAATTTTTTACAACACATAATGTAGTTTTTATTCAACTTCTCGAGTGATTTGGAAAATATTTATGCAGAAAAAAATATTCGATCTCGTAATCAATGATCTTCGAAGGGGGAAGAAAAATAAATAAAATAAAAAGAAGAAGAAATGTAATTTTCTATTTTCAATCTAGAAAAATCCACGTGTCCAAGTTAATCAGTCGAATTGAAATAGTGAGATGGTAGTGAAGGGGAAAAGGTGGGTTTAGTGAAAATGATTGATGAATAATTAATAGGATGTAATAGATTGGATCTTATATCTATATATGTATATATAAGCCGATAGGGAGAGGCGAGTCGAGGCGTTTTCTTTGTTTGTTCTCGAAGAGACGTGATTCGGGTGAGTTTATTAGGTGATGAAGGAAGAAAGAGGGATGAAAAAGGGGGAAGGAGAGCCTGCAAAGATTGCCAACGAAAGATGCTGCCGGTGCTCCTTCTCCTCAGGAATTTTATTGGGGTAAATTCTTTTAAACGTATATAGTCCGCAGACTCTACGTGATCAAAAAAAAAAAAAAAAAAAAAAAAAAAACGATTATGTGTATATATATCTGTAATGAACAAACTGAATACAATTCATTTTCGTTCTTATTTTATCAAAGTCCTGCATTTTATTTTTTATTTTTTTGCATTCGTTGTCATTGTTTATCAAATTTTGCTGGGAGAGAAAAAATTTCTTCAGCGTATACCTTATGACTGGAAAATGCAAAAATAGGAGAGTTAAAAAAAATGGTAAAAAAAAAATGAATGTACCGTTGGTACGGTATAGAATACGCGTCATCGAGGCATTAGCATTCCACCCCTGTGACCGCGCAGCTATCGCCCCGAGACAAATTGGGGGCACCACGTGCAAAAACGTATATCCTTTAAAGCAGCAACATTGGAAAAAAAACTGGAATGCAAAAAAGAAAAGCTTTGGCGAACGGGTTTTTTCTTGAAGTTTTTTTTTTTTTTATCCTTATTCTTGTCCTGGCATCCCTCATTTCTTTTTCTCTTGCTTTTGCTTCTGCTCCTGCCTCCGTCTTCTTTTTTTTTTCGCCGTCTTCTTGGTTGGTTTATTTTTCCTTGTTCATCGGCCTATTTTTCGTTCCTACCTCAGCAGAAGCAAGCGACGCTGATTGGACGTTGATAAACGACAACGTTGGGCGTCGCGTCGCGTCGCGTCGATGTAACGCACGCGAGTGGATAAAACAAAACGATGTGAGACATCTTTACAGGCATCCTATATACGTTCGTGGGCATATCGAATCTGATAATTATATTTTTAAAACAACAAAAAAGACACCTAATTAGTGGATAAAACAGATTTCATATTCACCTTCTCCTCTTCATACTTCAAAATTCCCAAACCACTGATAATTTTTTCGGACCGACTTCTTCTTCATTTTTTTTTTATCAATCATCATCCCTTGTGTATAAAACTTTATATTATTCAATAACAGCTGACAAAGTATGTAAATTAAATTTCGATGGCGATTAATTATATGCTCAGCTTATTGAATCGATTTTCCTCTTTTTTTTTTTACCGATAACAGGGAGGAAAAAAAAAAAAGTACGATGTCGTATAACGACCCTAATTGGCTCGGTGTAATTATTTATCAATTTATTATGTCTACATACTTTGTTTCGAGAAGAAAAAAAAAAAAAGTTTTCGAAAAGTGCGCATTAAATATTCACCGTGTTTTTCTTCTCGAACAGCTCTTTCAACGGTGATTTTTTTGATCTCATTTTTCTTCGCGATCTTTTTTTTGTTCTTCTTCTTTACTTTACTTTTTTTTGTAACACGGCGTCATACAAGTGATCTGCAGAAAACTGCGCATAACTTTTGAAATAGATTTTTGGAGAACAGCGAACAGAAAGAATATTGAGAGAGCGAAAGAGAAGAAAATAAAATGAAATAATAATAATAAGAGGGAAAGAGTATAAAAAGATGGTTCAACGAACGAACTTTGGAGTCACGTCGGCGCCATTTTCTTCACTGGCCAGTTGATATTGGATATCAGAGAAGAAGAGTTTTTTTTTTCTATTTTTGATTTTTTTGCTTTTTTTCTTATTCTTCTTCTCTTACCCTACTCCCAATATCTGCTTCAGGGGTTGAAAATGGAGCTAAGGGTTGTTGGGAATGGCGATGAAGGGAGTTAGGAGGGGGAGAGGGGGGTGAGCTTATCTTCACACGTGTATTACCTATTGGAAACACTTTCGAGTTTTCTGGTAACGGGCGTTTCTTAATCCTTTTCGGTATAATCCAAAGATCACTGTGCCAGCAGCGTCATTCGGAGTTTGCGAGTGAAGGTAGCCGCTGATATTCACCCGTTTATACGATCCACTACCACGAATATCTTGTAACCTTAATATAGCTTACGTAGAATTCTGAGACTTCTTGCAGAAAAATACTTTTTTTTTCAAGCATCGGATGTAGGGAAAAGTTTATACTTACGTCATTTTACTTTTATGTTCCAGGTAAGTGTCTTATGATGGTGATAGTATACATCTATACGAAAAGAGTGAACCGAACCCCCCGCCCGATGTCCTTGGACCTTTGAACCCCTCCGAGAGGAAAAGGGAGGAAATCGAGGAGATGGAGGATGTTTTCGATCGATCAGGGGAAACGATGCGTTCCTCGGGACCCTCCATGCTAGATGGTTCAGAGCGAAGGACCGACGACGACGACACTTTCCTTCCCCTCAACCCGGCCTCATACCTCCTGCCATCCATGGCTTTCAAATTCACCAATCTCAGAAAGGTAGAGTGGCTTGGTTATTGTCGAACGATCCAAATAGCCCCCGAAACTCGACGTTATCTCATCCTATACCCTCACTACTCAAACACATCTACCAGGCGATACCCATGAAACTAGAAATATTTTACTACCCTGCCCTCATCCTTCGTTGGTCAATTCGATGAAAATGAAAATTTGTCGCCCACTCAAAGAAAAAAAAAGGAGAAAAATAAGACATACAGAAGAAGAACCTGAATCACGTAGAAACTTTGCGGAATACTATATTTTTCAATTCGCATTGTGTGCTTTCCAACGTCCAAGTATAGTCTTTAAGCCAGTGAAATTATTTATTATAATCCTGCAATGAGCTTTTCGCGATATTGCCATGAGATTTCATGCAAACTTCTCTTCCGAATCCATTTGAAACGAGAAAAAAAGGAAAAATCAAAGAAAAATAAAATGAACGAGATCAAATTTCAAATTCTATAGCTCGCAGAATTTTTATCTGCCAAACAGAGCCTCGAAACAAAAGCTCTCTTCAAAGCTTTGATCTGTGAAACGAAATCTCTGTGTATAGCACGGTAACTCGTCGCATATAAACGGAGTTCCGTGAATTGGCGGATTTATTGGTGAAAATTTCTTCATCAATTCGGCATCCAGTAATTCGGATAAAGAAACTCTTGGAAAGAGGTGAGCTTTCATGTTTCTGTAGAATCACCAACAATACCAGCAAGTTGTTAGTTCCCTGCAATCTCACTATGTTCTCTGTTAACCCGCACTGACATGACGCCATGAATAAAACGGTCGCAGCAGCAGCAGCGGTAGAAGTGGAAGGTAGAGTCTAGTACCTCTTCTCGTACATTTTCTTTCATTTTTTTTTTGTGGTTTTCTTCTTTTCTCTTTTTTCTTTTCTACCAGGTTATTCATATTACGTACGGGCCATCGTGGTCACAATTACCCTTTTTTTCAATTGTTTTCTCCCATTGTCACGCCACCGCGCGAAAGTATCGCGAAAAGCACCAACGACGATTTTTTCTACCTCGAAAAAGCGTACACAACAACCAGAACAAGGCTTCCCCGGTGAAGATACAAATGAAAGAAAAAATAATAATAATAATAATAAATAAGAAACAATCTAAGAAGTAAAAAATAAGAAAATCAAGGAGAAAAAAAGCCGGGAGCAATTTTACATGGTATATTATACATCCGGGCGATATTTTATATGCGAACAAGTTTTCGATTAATCATTATCAATTCCTTGGGGGAAAAGAAAAAAAAACCGTAACAAACAAACAAAAGTAAAAGAAAAACGGTATAATAAGTGAATGAAAAAAAAAAAAAAAAAAAAAAAAACGAGAAAAATAATGATAATTATTCATATTATGTACCGCTTCTTATTTCTGCTCTTGGAAAACAATCTACATAATATCTCGAGGAAAAGTTTTTACTTGAATAACAAAGGTTCCGTTAGTTTATAAATTTACGATATATAAGGCGTAAAATAATCATCGACTTCGACGGTGGAAGAAAAAAAGAAAAAAAAAATTCTTAACGGCCGTCGCTATCCACCATCCGCTACCATCGCGTGATGAGAGGATTTCGTATAGGAGTAGCTTTTGAGGAGCTATAACTCAAAAACTAGCGCAGCTCAATCGTTGTTATTTTTTTTTTTTCTCCTTCCCATTTTTTTACGTTACATTTTTGTTCGTAATTTTTCTTCCCCTCCACTTTACACGCACACGCTTATGTATCGCGCGTGGATATAAAACTCGCGGAGGTTGTACCGGAGGTTAAAGGTGCTCGTAGCGGTGCGGCAGAACGGGGCTGATATTTTAATATAATATAACGGACACCGCCTGCCAGGGATCTTAAATAAGAAATGGGGCCCCCGTTGGGGGTTTTCGGGCTCGTCAGTATTTGTTCCCTGCGATATTGCACGCGCGTTGCCCGTTGCTCGCTATTCTCGTCCACAACCAAAGCACACCCAACTTCTCCTCCGTCCACGTCTTCGTCTTCGTCTCACTATATGGGCTTGTTCTCCGCTGTCCGTTACTCTGACAACTACTAAATCGCCTCCAAGACGACGCTATTCTCTACAGCAATTTTTCAAATACTCGCGTCTGCCTCCTCGTCCCCCATTTTCATCTCTTCTTACGTATATTTCGCAACAGCCACCCACCCCTTCCCTCTCTCTTCATCTACTTCTTCCTTTCATTTTATCTCTCTTTGCTCCCTTTCACTCCCGCGGGACGAAGAAAAATACACGCGAACAAGTTGATCCCGCACGGTTACCCGCCACTTCGGTTCAACCGAACGAATGAACGAACAAACGAACGAACCGGGGAAAATTAAGTAAAAATAAAATTAGACGCCGGAATTAAATGAAATGCCGACGAACGCGCCTTGCGCGGTTACCCGGGGTGTTATAAAACGGCGGCCAACGTTTTCGAGTCCGGGATCATCCCTTAAATGGCCGATATAAAAATTGTATGTATCAACACCTCGTGAAAAGCGGGAGAAAAATTCGTCGAGATGCATTTTTTAAATTTCGGTTACTCCAGCGCCGCCGGTCGCAAGTGCGGACTTGAAACGTGACAATATTTTTCGCACCGAATGACCTCCTTCCGCCGCTAATGGAATTGAAAAGATCCGGCCGCCATGTATAGCTGGATAGAATAACCCGACAGATAACAAACCTCTTTACACTTCATACACCAGATGTGAGAGCGCAACACGTACTACGTGTATCATAGGTGCACGTAATCCTGGAACTTTTCAAAAATAAATGAAGTAAAATAAAAGAAAATGAGATGTTCCGGTTCGGCGAGAAGCGAACGAAAAAAAGATTAGACAAAAAAGAGGAGGAAAGAAAGAAGAAAACGGCGTGCGGAGAAGTATATGCCGGAGGATTAAAAGCAAAATTGTAAGACTCCAGGGGGCATACCTGTATCTTGGAATGGATTCCTTTGATACGAACTCGATACCTTGTAGCGATCGTTCTTTGACCGTACGTATCTTTGAGGTATACCTATAGCGGATGTATTCTCGAAAACAATAGGGGAGAAGACGAACCTCATCGCAGGAGAGTTAAACGAAACGGGTACCAAAGCATCGGAGTTGTATCCCGATGGAGTATGTATAGGATTCTCCATCTGAAGAAGAGCCAAAGGTAGACGTCGTCAAAGATCGGCTACCATCACGAAATCCACAGTCGTTGTCTTCCCTCCTAATTCTTCTTCTTCGTCTCCGTATTTTTCACCGTGCATCTATCGGTACACAGTGTACAAAGTTGGAATATGTCGGAAGAGGTCGGCAGATGAGTCTTCAGCTTTGGCTCGGGCTCGAAGCCTTTCATTCCCGATCCCGCCGCGGCGCCCTTACGCCTCCACTTTTCATCCCCTTTTCTTTTTACGGTTTTTTATTATTTCCATATTTTATTTTATTTCATTCTATTTTTCCCCTCCTCCCCCTCTCTTTCTTTTTTACTCTCCGTGAATTTGATGTAGAGCCGGGTATATCCTCAGCGTATACCTAGATGTGTCGACGTGCTCGCGGTGCCGTACGTGTAATACGTATATGTCGTACACGTACGGTGGTGTGTTGTCTGATGCTTCGCATTGGAGAGCCCTCCAGAGTCTCGGGCGCACTCTGCAGATCCTCCTGGTATAACAGCGCCGGCAGCACCACCGCCGTTGGAATAAAAAGGGGGATGATACAGTCGCTGAAACAGACAAACGTACGGAAAAGACAGACAGACAGACGTAAAGACGGAAAGTCGGAAAGACAGACAGTGAGAGAAGAGAGGGATGAGCTTTACGCGACATAAGCCGGCATACTTGATACATCTTGGCGGATGTGACTCCTCTTCCTCATCCTTCTGGTTTTACACCTACATATACCTACACATCCATACATACTATCCGCATGTATGTATACGCGGGATGACTTCTACACGCATCGAGCTGCTGCAGAGGTTTTTGAATCGCGTATAATAAACAAGATCTCAAGATCTCGGAGCAAGTAAAAATTCCCGAAGAAGAAAGAAGAGCGAGTATACATACCTTTATAGAGAACGAAGCGATATAAGGTGGTGGAAATGATTCTTGTTCCGTAAATTTTTTCTTTTTCTTCTTCTTATTCTTCCATTTCTTTCTCATTTCTCGCTTTCGAAAAATGTGGATGAAAAAATTACAAAAAAACAAAAAAAAACAAAAGACAGGGAGAAGATGAAAAGGAAAATATATAATATATTTTCATCTCGTTTTGCCCGAGTTGTAACCTACCTCGGGCGAAGGTTGGTTTTGATCTTGGAAAACAAGTAGGTACGTACATACCTGTGACACAAGGTGGATGAAATTTATAATTCTGTTACTCCATCCCTCTCCGATTTTGCAAAAAATTTCATTCATAAAACCTGCCCCGTTTGTTTTTTTCGACACGTCATTTAGAGATGTGTTATCAAAGTTCGTCGACTTTGAGCATGGAATTTTTCCGATTTTTTTTTTTTTTTTCAATATCAATGGCATCCCATTCGTTAATTTATTGCAGCGTTAAAACAGCGTCTGTATCGATGAAAAATGAGATCACAATTTGAGTTACTGCAACTTATACAATCACTCGGAAGTTTCCGGTCTTCCGAAGGATCTCCGCAACCGTTTCTCAATTTTCCCGTAAACCAATAGAACGAACAACGAAGGGAAACGTATTTAGGGAAAACAATGCTATACCGGTAAAGTTATGGGTGTTGAAAATGGTTGGGGTGACTTTGGGGTAGGAAGGGGTGGAGAAACAGAATTTTGGCGCCCTTTCCGCCAGGAAACTTTCCAATACAGAATCTATACATCCATGTACATTGTACGTACACATCTATATGTCCCGCATGTTTCGTGTATATACGCCTGTGTTGTACATAGAAATAGGTAATATATGCGGCGGTTTATTGTACATACAATAACGGGGTGTTGTTCCTTGACCCGATAATTCCTTCAACAAAATTAGACACACGCAGCCTATATACGTTCCTGTAACTTATGGTTTGATACAAAAGCTCCCCCTCCCCCTCACCCTCGCCGCGACCCACCCCATCTTTACTCCCCGTTAATATAAAGCATGGGGTTGCACATATACATAACACATACATACATACCTCTACACGTACGAGGCGATTCTGACGATCAGTTGCCCGTTTCTCAACATAGCTATTGCATTGTTCGCGAGCTGACCTTCCCCATTTACTACCCCACGACTACCCCAGTCCCAATCCCAACACCGAAGCAACATTCAATATATAGTTTACCGAGACTGTACAATTTGCAGTGCCTAAATAACTTTTGATTATGTGATTTAAGGGATTATGGTACATGTGTGCGAATGCATATTACTGTGGCGATAATATTAACGGTGTACAATATAGCGATGGGGGTTGAAATATCGTCGAGCTATTTTCACCCCCGTAAAGCTATGTATGTTCGGTCGTATTGGAAAATCGAAGAGTTTAGGAATTTTTCAATTTCTGACAGACGTAGGAATTTTCCAAAAATATAACGTAATCTCTTGGATTTGATTCGACGATGAGTTCGCGATTTGTCGAACATCATCCACCGGATATCCGTTTGATAGCTGTTAACATTATCGTGATTGCTAATTCCAAAATGAGTAACGTCGGAATTGAATATTGAATATTTGACGTTTCGTCGAAAGTACCTCCCCTGATGCATTCCCATGGGTATTACGTGTATAAAAATGTCTATTCGTATACATGTAATTAGTGATTTGCCTATCGGTTATTAATCGGCAAATAGACGGATTTTCAGACGCGCCTACATGTACGAGTGCATTTGGTGCAGATTGATGTGGCACGAGATAATAGAGATGAAATCATATCGGAGGAATAAATACATTATTCGATATACATAAATAAAATCGAATGCCTCGTGCTTTAAAAATATATACGTATAAGCAGTGCACTGCTTTTAAAAGCTGGCGTATCGAATCTCTATGTATGATATTTGAGAAAAAACAAAAAATAAACCAAATCAATATACAATATGCCAAAATACAAAGGCTGTCATTAATCTAACTGAACTCATATATATTTACAATACATAAATATATAATGAATTTTTTTATCATTTATTATATACTGTAAAAATATTGATTCATTTTTTCAGACGTACTTGGTCTTGTTCTCGATATCTGAAATTTTATTTTATATTTCAACATAGTCTTCGTAAAGCAGCTTGAAGTGATATAGATACATGTGTGCATATATTTTCTTCTTCTTCGGCTAAATTTTATAAATTTTTCGAACTCGTTCCCCCCGCCCCCATTCCCAGATACGAATACACGTGTATCATATGTGCCTGAAAAATTTTTCCTCAGAATTCGAGGCGGTTACGTAAATATTTACTGTATACGTGAAAACGTATAAGGGGATGCGGAGCGAGTCCTGATGAAAAAAACAAATAACAGTAATAATGATAAGAATAACGAATCAATTTTCAATTAATTTAATCATAATTAATTGTAAAATTTTTCGGCGAATTACTTTTGAAATTAAAATCGTTCGAGCATGATCAAATTTCGGGTATATACCCAATGGTTATACAGGGTGAGGCCTATATTACCTGAATACATACCTATTTAAAAAATTGAGAATGCTAAATCGAAATATTGTGATTTTTCGACTTTCCCATTTTACGCCATCTGGTTTTTCTTTTTTTTGTTTTTGTTTCTTTTGGTTTTCTCTTTAATAAACGCCCCTTGTAAAAAAATAGGTACCATTATACATATATGTATATGTCTGCACGACACACCATGTGTGTGTACGTGTAATATATCATCCCACTACACGTTGTGAGAATATGTATATTACATAGGGTGTAGGAATCGCAAAAGTAGAAGGGTGTAGAGAGGGGGGCGGGGGTGGGGGTGGGGGCGGGGGCGGTAGATATAGCCGTGCGAAAAGGTCTTATCCCGCGAGATGCTTGATGGCAGTTTTGCACGACTGCGTTGCAAAGACAGAATTCGCAATCAGTACCGAAGAGAGGAAGAAAAGGGGGAGGGGGCGGGGGGGTATCTAAAGAACGAAGGAAAAAGTGGTATGAGGGAGGAATAAAGGGAAAAAGAGAAAAAGCGAAGGGTGAAAACAAGGCTGGAAATACCAACGGGGCGAGGGGGCAGCCTCCTTTTCTTCTTCTCCTTCTTTCTCTTCTCCCTTTTCTTGCCTCTTCTCATTCTTCGAAAGCCTTTCCACGCATATGGAGAAATTCAAGGTTTCAAGGTTTGGCTCAAAACGAGTCGCTACCCTCCCTCACTCCCCGTTTCCCCCCTTTCGCCTTTCTCCTCTTTTCTCTCTACTCTCTTTCCCCTTTTTACTCCCCGTTCTTTATTCCCGCCGATCGGGTGCTCGTCGAGATGCGAACGAGAATCCGCTTGCAAATGAATTTTCAGTGCTTCGAAGTGGAACATTTCATTTGCATCGCGCCTATACGTATAGATATACCGGAAAAGCAGCTACCCACCGCCATCGCCGTGACGAGGAATATGTTAGGTTGCTAGAGTACCAGATTATTTGACAGTTTCCAACGAACAGATGTAATATGAGCACATATACGCTCTATTATACTGTACATTGCTCGCAACTATTTATTACACATTATATGCATCGCACTCATTTTTTTTACAGATTAGCCTAGATTCAAATTTATGTAGAAATTCCGTTGCAGAGAAGATCACGGAACGAATTGAAAAAGAAAAAAGAAAAAAACAACAATTACAATCGATCGATTCCCCGTACGACTATTCGAATTTCTTATCAATTGTTTTTTGCTTTCTTAATTTTCCTTTTCTTGTATTATTTTTTCCTTGATCTTGTGTAAAAGCTCTGGCAAGTAAAGTAATTAAAGAGATTACGATGTGTATAATATATATATATATATATGTGGTAGTCGTGGCCGTGGTGTGTTCGTTAGTTGTTATATATATGTATAGTTTTCCTGAACTCTGCCACAGCAAGTTCCAGTTTTAGTTCTAGTATTCTAGTTCCTCTTCTTACTCCTTAGCTGCTGGCGCGTGTTCCTCTCACTCCTTTCCCAAAAGTTCTGGCAATTAGTAAGGAGAGCGAATAGCTGCTCCGTACGTATATCTATACACATAGGATGTATACGCGAAGAAGAAGAAGTGAAGGCCACTTTGTGGATTAGGCCAGAAAGCTGAGGGAGTGTTCTCGGAGTCGCTTACCAAGAAGTACTAGGTTGAATGAGGAACGACAAGAAGACGGGAAGACAGGAACGCTAAAACTACATATATATACCAATATTCGTGAGGGAATGATATCTCCAAGTCAGAATATACATTATACATATATCTATGTGTAACCTATAATCGTGATGTCCCAAGTAGTTATGTACGAAGAGGACGCTGTGGAGGTTGACGATGAAAGCGGGACCGCAGTGGTTGTCAACGGGATGATCCAGCGCGGCAAAATTCCCTCGGGATTCGATGCGCCGAAAAAGCGCGGAAAACCATGGCGATAGTTGACCATCGTTATTCGCTCTCGCTTCTACCTATATGCATGCGTGATGGAATACAGATTCGTAAAACTATGACCGTAGAGCACATAATATATAGTCGGTATGTACCAGAAAATGAAAATGCATCGTCAGCGTTACATACGTTAAATCACGAAAGAGCGACAAATTCCGACGTATACCGGTTCCCCCGTAGTTTATATACTTTGAAAATACATAAAAAGTCTATCAGGGTATTGAAGATTATACCGATAACAAACTTTATTTCTCCCTCATGTACGAGATGCGGAAGAAAAAATATATATAGCTATATCTGAGTATATAGGAACCAAAACGAAATAAGATAAAAAAAGAAAAAGGTCACGATTGGAACGAACATAGGGAAGATTTTTTCCTTTTTCTCTTTCCGCCTCCTCCACTTTTGCTCTGCCCATCTACTTATCGAGTTAACGACTTTTTTCGAGGGTGAAATTGAGCATTCCACATATTATCACTTCTTTGCCTATGTACACGCCGTCTCGTCGAAAAATTACTTTAGAGTTCAAAAATTGAGGGTTACACCCTTCTGGTTCTTGCCACTCGATATCGCAGTGCTACAGTTTTTCCGAGTTGTTTATCGATTTTTGATCATCTCCCGTTGCATTAGTTTGACGCGAATTCGTCTGCAGATGAAGGATCAGGTTATAGGGGAAGGATGTCGTGTACGGCCACGTCAGCCACCGACCTTCGTTTCGCTCCTTTTTAGTGCACAGAAGGAAAGGAGGGAAATTGGTTTCGCTTGATCGACTACTACCACTACTTCTACTGCTAACCTGCCTCGCTCCACGCTCGTTTTCCTCTTCCGATTCCTTTTTTTCCCCCTTCTTTTCTTTTTAGATTTTAGATTTTTTTTTTCTTTTCTTTTTTTTCACTTTTTTACTTTATATATATATCCTTCATACTTTTGCTTCTGCAGCTTTTGCTTTTACTTTTATTATTCTTATTTTCTACCATTTTCGTCTCTCAAAAATAAGGAGTACATAAACCAACCTGCTTCGCCAGTTTTCTCTCTCCCTCTCTCTCGTTATTATACATACCTATATATTTTTTTATTATAAAAGCAGCAACTCTACGCCAAAGACTCAGACGTCGACGACCTGACGACGCGACGCTTTGCGTTTTTTCCTTTTTCATTCGTCGTTTTTTGTGCTTTTTTGTTTTTGTTTTTCTTTTTCTTTCTACCTTGCCAGGCTATCGAATTTAAATATCGCAGCAGCAGTTGGTATTCAAATTTTCACCGAGATTAGCGAAGCACGAAATTTCTCTCTTTTGTAAAAAAAAATATACCTACAGAGTTACAAATCGAACAAAACAACTTCCGTAGCATCCCCCCAACTATTACATAACTCAAGTAAATTTCGTATATTATTCGAATCTATTTATGTTTTTCTATCATGATTTCGATGAGACAACACTTCTATATTATATATACTTTCTTCTTTTTTTTTCTTTCTGCCTGACAGCGTGAAAAATCAGGACCTCATTATTTCTTTTTTTTTATTTCCTCACGCAGTTTTACGACCCTTCGTATCCTCCCACCTATCGTCCTTTCCCTGCACACGGTTGCAAAATGCAGCATAATGTGCAGTTTCGAGAGGTCTTTTCTTCGCTGCAGCGTTTAAATTCTTTTATTACCCGTACCAGTTATTATCGAGTACCAAAATTTTGAGAGTAAGATTTATTATAATGCTCGGCATATGCAGTAATGAATGTAACGTGTGCGATGAAAAAAATTTATTTATTATTGAGCTACACGGTAATAGTTGTTTAGAAAATATAACGAAGTTGACGATGTGGGCTGGTGGGAAAGGGACGAGGATTGGTGGCTGGGGGGGGAGGGGGGCGAGAGTAAGCGAGCTTAGCGAAATCGTTGTTTGAACGATCCTTTCATTTAAGTTTCAAGAGGTGATGCCATTAAAATTACTATGTACAATACACGTATGTATTTATATGTTGTATATAAATGCGTATAAATGTGTCCTAGGTATATGGAAAGCGAGTACTTATACTTGCCTATACTTGGTTCGTTGCTAGCTAGCCATCTGCTACTGTACATGTGCGCCCGTAAGCCTGAAATGTATATATATGTATATATGTGTATTTTAAGCATGTGCACATATGTATCAGATGTACATACACATCTACTATGTGCGACCAACAAGAAAGCTGCTTAAGAGGTTTCCCTATATATACCTATGTACGTATATGATTATGCCTCTTCGTCCCTTTTCTCGAACCTTAATAATTCATTATTTCACCCCTCCTCTCCCCTTAGCCCCTTTCTCGCTCACCCCTAATCTCAAGTGCTGCTAATTACGCTCAGTAAATTACATACCTTATACGCCTGTGCCTAGCCAAGCACACACTTATCGTATTTACTTATATGTACGCATGTAATCGCATATATAGTGTATAATACGTCTATTTCCAAGTCTCATAGAAATTCAAAGAAATTTGAATTTATTGCGCAGATATTTGAAAACTGGGTAATTTTCATCGTAAAAACGAATTTATACATATCTCGATACAAGGGGTTGCAAAAGAACCGGGTTTGTTTTTTTAAACCCCTTAATTTATCGATAAGTACAAAAAAAAAAAAAAAATACCATAGATGAGGCAAAGTATGGGGAGTGCGGGGAGCGAAGGGCTTGAAAAGACGGAACAGGAGAAAATAACAGAGTTTAAAATGGATGAAAAAAAAAACATAATTAGTGAAAGAAAAAACTGTCAAAAAGAAGCAAAACGGAGACAAAGAGAAGGAGGAAAAAAAAGGAAGAGCGTTGAATCACAGGATACAGTGAGCGAGCGTTTTACACTTTTACGTGTATATATTCTATGTAACTTGATATGCGTGTAAATGTGCACCGCGTTCACAGACACTATATTATACATAATATAAAAAGGTGTATGTAATGTACATATGTTCATAAGTATTTAAGAACGTCGTGGGAGATTTGCTCCGATTGTTCTGTCGCGGAAATGACGAGGCTCTAGACTCGATATATATACTACGCGGAGTACTGCACCTTATATGTACATAAAATTTACTATGCACGACGTACAACGTATCATCCGTGAGTCAAAAACCAAATGGACGTAACCAAGAAAAAAAAAGAAAATAAGGTATTAATTTAAAATAAAGCAAAAAAAAAAAAATGCCGACATCCGCCAAATTGTGCCTCTGACTCGATAACTCGATGTAAAATTCGGAAGTTTGAATATTTCTATTATTTAGAAAAAAAATGTGAAAAAAAAAAATTTCTTTCTTTTTTCTTTCTCCGTATATATGCAGTTATAACTCATCGTTTTTATATTACAAGCAAAACGCGGAGAGTGCAGCATGTAACGTTATCCATCAAACGTGAAAAAAATTCACGGGGTAGAGAAATATAAGCAGAGGTAAAAAGAAAAACGATGAAAAAAAATAAAATAAAAAAGATTACCTCAAATCCGGACGGCTAACGTAGAGAGAGAGAAAAAAAAAACACGAATCCTTTTTCCCTTTCCCAGGTCTTTTCATCATATACCATTTTCGAGATACCGAGTTTACCGAAATAATTCTGTAGGACTTTTTTATTTCGTTGTTATTCTTTTTTTTTCATTCGTATGTATATATTTATTTTGTTTTTAATTTTCCTTTTTCAAAAAGAAAAAATAGAAAGAGAGAGAGAGGGAGAGAGAGATAGGGCAGCGGTGTAATTAATCTGATCCAACGAGCTGTTGGTTCCTTGACGTGAGGAGGAAGAGAAAATCTCCTGTATACATATTATATCTTTGCAAATTTAATTCGAGGATCGTTTTGCTTCAGTTCTGAGGAAAATCCCTCCGGAAGATCGAAAGACGCGGGAATTAGGAAGAGATCGTTATCCGTCGTTGTATAATTTAGAAATATTAATGATTTTCCTCGCTAATATATTTGTATAATTTTTTATAGCTGTAAATTATACATCTGCGTAAGTGCGGAACGGAAAATGGGGGAAAAACGGGAAAACAAAAGAACAAGGAAGAAAGAAAAACAAGAACAATATATTTAATGAGCCGAACTTCGCGTGAATTTTATTAACGAAAATCTATGGAACGGTCCTCCTCCCAATCTCTTGCATATCAGAGTTTTCCAATAGTCTATGCAGGAAGCAGCGGCGAAAGACGACTCTGACTCACCCGTTGAATTTCCCTATCCGCCTTCCCATTTTCCTCTTCTCGACGCCGCCCATCCGCCGAAATCTACGTGATTGGAATATTTAATTCCCTCTGTACCTACGATACATTTTCGCAGTAACCTGCGCAACGGTACATATCACTGCACACAGCGCGTCGTGAGAGTTCACGCCGAAATTTTGTGTCAGCTGTAGTTTTGGGAAATTATGGTTGTTGTCGATTCTTTAGTTTGCAGCCAAAAAACAATTTTGTAAAAAAAATTCACATCATATCCCACGTTGATTCGATCAGTTTTTCAGTATATATCAGAAACTGTATCCACTAAATCAGCAACACCAACTTCCGAACCAAAAGTAGGTTGGGGGCGGGGCGAGGGGGTGGGGCAACAAATTTAAAATAAAGAAAAAGTGAGAAAAAAAAATGGCGAAAATGCGCGACGGTTTAATCTTCTAACCGGAACGCAGTACGGCACGACGCGACATGGGGTAGTACCGGCAAAACTTTGGCAAATTCCCAAACCCGCCCTCCGTTCGGGCGCCTTTGCTGCAGATAAGTGAAAATTAAGAATCACTTTTCTTTCAATATACCATGTAGATTGTTTCTCACCCTTGATATATACGTTATTCTCGCACGGTTATTACGTACCGTTAATTTGTCGATCAATTGATGAAGATTTCATTCCGCATATTATACGCGCAAGTTCCGAATTTACACGGGGGTTTGTAAATTCCGATTAGAAACTATATTATGTCAGAGGACCAATCCGGTCGCTCTATACGAAACGGGGTTCGGCAGCGTTGCGAGGGAGACGAGTATCTGCACCTATACGACGGGGTTTGAAAATTGTTAAATGAGCCGCAGGAGAACTTGAATAAGGTTAAATATCGGCCGTGCACAATATGGTGGGACTAATTAGCCGTGCCAGCAGCTTTTATACCTCATCCTAATATTCCGTTGGAGATATTACATGCCCATAGAGTAAAAGGAAGAGGAGAGCCGGGATTTTGTCTTTTCATAACCAAGGGCGTGCACATATCTCTATGTATATAAAATTACATACGTGTGTGTGCTAAGGTACAGATATAGGGTATATAGGTGAAGGATATAACTTTATATATGCGCGATCTCTTCGTCGGAAAAGTTCGTCACTGCATTTAGATTGTACGTCAAAGATAACGCGACTCGCGAATATTTGTTCACATCAATTTCCGAAAATAGAGAGCAAAGAAAAAAGTGAACGAAACTTTTTCTCTCCTCCGCATATCTATTGCCGGAAACTATAGAGGAGGAAAAAAAAGATGGCGCTAAGGGTCCGCGGAATATCTGGTCGAATTGGCGCGAAATGCACTGTACATATGTACATTGGATACATAGGCACACGAAGGTATCGATTTCAATTCATAATAATCTCTCGATCCCTTTGATGCGATATCTCCCCATTCACTACCGATAAAGATCATACTTATAATATAATACGTATTTGACTGACGCCATCAGCATTACGTGAGAAATTTCCAGTCACGAATCATTCTTATTCATATTATTATCATGATCGTCATTATTACTGCTATTATTATCACCATTCTTTGTCTCCTCAAATTTACTTGAATCCCCAAACCACCTTATGTACAAATTATACACGCGCGAGTCCCCTAATTAGCGAATATCACATTATACCTTCCTCTCTGAAAATTTAACCGGGAAATGAATCCTCCCCTGATACCTATTTACGAAACAAAAAAGAAAAAAAAATACAAAGGGAAAAAAAATAAAAATGGAAGTTCAAATGATAGAACAAATTGAGAAGATCAAAGAATAAAATTCTTCTTCCTACACTGGTTATGATGTGGAACTAATCAAAGCGTAAAATGAACCGTTAACAGATACAATGGAGAATTTTTGCAAAATTAATATGAAAAATATCGAAAATTGTGGCGTATTTTACTGCATGGGTTATGCTGACGTTCGAGCAATGACGGTGATTATTATCATTATCATCATTATTATTATTAATAACGAACGAATAATTAAATTTCAATGAAGCTCTACTGTAATTATATTATGTACCGTTTTTAAATCGTGTATAATACAACGTTATGGACGTTCGTTGTTTTTACTTCATTAAATTTATTGATTAAATTTTTTTTTTTCATTTCTTTGTAATATTAGCTCTTCTATGAAATTGATTGAAAATTTATAAATTTCAGAGCGATGAACAGAAAAGAAAAAAAAAATTAAACAGCCGGCATATCGTTTACACACGTAGTATACCTATATAGGTTATCAGTATTGTTGAACTTTTAATAAATTTGCACGAGGCTTGCAGGGTTTGAAAATATTATCAACGATATAATTAGTACGTAGGTAGATAGATATCGTATAGTACGTGTATGTAATCGTCGTGATAAATGAGACCCGACCCTC
Source organism: Athalia circularis (assembly GCA_963978495.1). Lineage (NCBI taxonomy): Eukaryota > Metazoa > Arthropoda > Insecta > Hymenoptera > Athaliidae > Athalia > Athalia circularis. Next base: position 36,273,752 of record OZ021698.1, on the reverse strand, counting down.
GACCTTTTCTTTCGCTTTTTTTTTTTTTTTTTCCATTCTCTTTATCCCTCGTCTCATCCCGGCACGACCGCCGCATCCCTGAAAACTAACAGATAAAATAAAACATTATGATTCTAATATTTCACATTATATTATTATTATTGTCTTTATTATCACGAGCGGATATTTAAACTTCTCTATCTCGGATATTTCGCCATTTTAATTATCTCACGCTTTCAATATATAATAGCCGGGGATGAAACGAAATGGCGGCAAATAAAAATTAGAAATAAATTTAATTTTCTCCAAAAAATGAAAAGCTGCAGATAGTTCGCTTCGATTCGATGATTTGAAATGTGAAATAAAAATTATTCCGCAGTTTTTTTCTCGGCATTTTCGACTTTTAACCAAACTCCTCGTTTCTCAGTCTTCCAACCCCACAAGAACACATGATGAATATTTATTTATATAACCTATACACGCTCAGATATGATTTAAAAATATGTACATATATGTATTTGAGATGTACATCACGTGACCTAGACGAAGCACCGGGGGTGTAGAGCGTAAAGTTTGTACGTGTGTTGGGGTGCAGTGGAGGAGGGGAATCATCCCGTGGGAATATCCCACACTGGGCAGACACCGGAACACCCTAGTATAGTTTTCCCCTCTTAAGAAAAGTTAAGCGTTTCGAACTAGCTCCCCCTACACATATATACGCCCGTCTTTTACTACCTGTTTCTATACGTAGAACCGGAAGTATTTTACAGGTGTAGGGGAACGACTTTTCGTTATACGAGGTAGAATAAGACAGACACCATTTCGGTGCAGAGGTCGGATTATAACGCTTCTTCCGGCCGTGCACAGGTGAATTATGAAAAAACAAAGAAAAAAAAAATTACATAGTTCATTTCAAGAGTAACGTACAAAAAATTATTCATGTTATAGCGAAACGATTATGACGGATCGTGATGAGTCCGAATGAGTTTTTGCATTTTTTATTACTGTTTATTGACGCTTTTTTTTATTTTCTTTATTTTTTCAACGCCCTGTATAGCAGAGCGGAACTGAGTAGAAGACAAAAAAAAAGACCGAATAAATAAAATTGATGGATTATTTCATCATAATAAATTATTGGTGCAGCTTGAGGAGCCGCTTCGTTTTAAACTTCAACTCCGTTAGATTTACGTACGTTGTACATATATACGTGGTGTATATATGTGTACGTATATATACACGATGTCATGCATGTATTAGATACGATTCGGAGGCTCTTAATTAGTTCCAAGCTGTATTCCTCTAATCTGAACATTTCCTTCCCTACCTACACCCGAATCAATCTAACACTTTCATGCGACCGTAGTAACAATAATTATACATATATATTGTACGTAGTATATAAATCTAATACCTATGTACTATGTACGTACATTGTACCTGTATACTTATATACATGTATATCGGATATTGCCACGGTTTGTAATTAACCCAATTGACGCTCGAAACGCGCAACGTGTTTCTTGCATCACGGTTTCAGGCTTTATACGTATATATACAGTCGATATCAAGGGCTGCGGACCGGAAGGGCGTGACCCACGAAGAGCCTAAAAAATTTTTCGTACTTTAAATTGAAAAAAACAAAAAACAAAAAAATTAAACCATTCGAACGCGTCATTCTCATTAGTACAATCTAAAGACACATCCATGTTTCGATACCTCTTTTCCCGTCTGTAATCTTTCTTTTCATTTCAATTTCAATTTCAGTTTAGTTTATTTTTGATTTTTTTTTCCTTTTTTTTTTGCTGATTTACATAACCATGCGTGGGAACCGCTATCGTAAAATCGCGGATTAACATAATTTACATCAATATAATATAATACGTGTACCCGAATGAATGAAGTTGTATTTTTTTTTTTTGTTTGTTTTTTTTCTTCTTTTTATTCACAATCATCGCGATGATCATTTGGTTCACGATTCAGCTGTATTATAAAATACATATTATACACCAATTAACGTGCGGAGAGCTTCCAGCGGTACAAGTCTGACCAGTTCGACACGGTTTTTTCCCTTTTTTTCTTCTTTCTTATTCGTTGATTTTTTATTTTTTTATTTTTTTTTCACCTTACCTCGTGTATTTCTTGCTCCGTTCCACATCGACGGGATGTCTGGATCAGTTTTTTGTCATCCTGAGTAATGTGGCTCTTGTTTTTCTTGTTTCTTCTTCTCTTTCGGTTTGGTTTTTTGTGAGGACTTCTCTTCTGTGTTTTTTTTTTCTTTTCCTTTTTTTCCATTTTTTTTTTTCATTCAATTACATGTTCGACTACGTGTGCGTTGATATTTGGTACACATGTAGGTTTAACCAATAATATTTGAAACCACCACGCGAATTGTAGTTCACGTATAATATAAACGCGTTTTACTCTACGGTGTTTCATTTCGATTTCTTTCTATTTTATCTCCGTTCTTCGCCATCTTTTCATTGCTGGGTATATAGATGCGTAAAAGAGAGATAAAAAAAAAAAAAAACAGTACCAGCCGGTTTTCAGCTAACAAGTTTCACTTTTTTGCGTTACAGGTGCCCATCGCATAGTGTTCGCGTCACTCACATTTTAATTCATAAAAATCCAAGGACATTCATACATACGAGTTATCATAGATACACGTCAGAAAAATTGACATTGCTCTATCTTGCTGCCAAAAAAACTGATTGGCACATCCACTCAATGAGAAGAGTATAAAACCTGGTGAAATTTTATCCAAATCGGCTTCAGCGACTCGCGACTTGAATCTCGTTCGGGAGAAAAAAAATCCATGCAGATCACGTAGGTTTATTACGAGAAGATAATAATTGTAAGACGTGGAATAAAATATAGCTACTCAGTCTTTTCTAATGGGTTAGCTGCAGTATTTATTATGATAAAAGATAATTCTGGGTCAAGTCGAGCCAAAAGTTAGTCCGCCGATGCTGTGGGAGAAGGTTGGAAGCGGAAGCTCGAAGCTTGCAAGCCTCGCTTTCCTTCTTCTCCAACCTATTTTGGCCTCTTCCTTTTCCTCTACACTTTCTTCTTCCTCTTCTTCTGCTCATTCTCGTTCATCTCCCGCTTTCCTGCGCTGGTATACGCGGGAATTGAGAAGTTAATCTTCCCGTTGACCCCGCAAGAGTTGATCCCGCGCCACCACCACCACCACCACCACCACTACCACCACCGACGACGACGACGACGACGACGACGACGACGACTTGGTTTCATTTACAGTTTTGCCAACTTTTCCCGGTTAGTCGGTGCAAAAGTCAACTTCCCCGGTCCCCCTCACCCTATACCATTGCCCCCCCCCCCCCCCCCCCCGAAGCCCCTCTGAGCTTGCAGAATGAAGATAACTCCGAAGCATCAGCCGTAGATATAGGCAAAGGTATATATATGTATAAATGTATATATGTATATGTATTAATATACTATGACTATAGATATAATAGGCGTTGACTGTGCCGCGAGCGGTAAAACCGTAAAGCGGAAAAGCATCGCTCGGATTCTCAATTAAATGATAACTTCAGACAATGAGACGTGACTGCTGCTACTGCTGCCGCTGTTGTGTGTAGAATATAATGGCTAGGAAGTTAGATATTTCTAACTTTAAATTCTGTATACTTATATACGTCAGCCTATATACATGCTTATGCAAACATCCCACCGTGGGATTCCCACGCCAGATCGAACAATCGTCATATTTTCCCTCGAAATTTCTCATCGGATTCGTGCTTTTTCTTATCTGACTTTGAAAAGACAATTTTGATTGTTTTTTTTTTTTGCCTTTCGCCATTGATTAACAAACCGTAAATCGATGGATTATGAATATTTGAAATCAAAAAATTTTCTCACATCAAAACAAAAATCGGAAATTTGATATCCAAAATTTATCACACCTCATATAAACCACCCCCATAGTAATATTTCAAAGTAATACTAAATCAAGTTACTTCAAGTTTTTCTTCTTCTTTTTTTTTGACTCCTTTTTATTCGATTTCGAAACAGTTCTTGCAGAGATTTCGTGAGCAAAAACGGTTTATGGTACTGCGGTTAAACGCCTTCCAACTGGGAATCAAGAGACTCGGTAGAGTCTCGCGCCAAGTGCATTTTATTTAATTTAATTTCTTTTTTTTTCATTGATTTTTCCCCCAACTTTATATTATTCCAATTGGTAATTTGGTTTGTTGTATGTTTATCCCAGTCTTCTCTAGTACTCCTATGCATGGTGCAGTTACATGTACTTGGCACAATAATTGATTTGGATCTATTTTTCTCAGAATTTAATTTTACGGTTATTCTTGAGGAACAACTTTTTAGTGGCGATTGATTTGGAAAAATTAATGTACTTGGCCATGTTTTTTGCACCTGAGGTGCTTTTGTTGGGATTACTTATTCCTGGCAGGGTGAGAGAAAGATTTTACAATTAGTAACGTTTTTGCATCTGGTCTCTATACGTGTGTAGTGAGAAGACTTTTTTTCGTCCCTCAAAAGTGTAAATCTCGCAGTACGTATACAGGTGTGTAGGTGTATATCCTATTTTTTCCTCATCCTTTTTTTTTAACGTTGTCTATAAATTTTTTTTTAATTGTTTGACTTTCCTAATTTCGCGATTTACTCGTCCGCATATAATGCAAATCTGTTTTCTCTCTTCTTCTGTTTACTTAAGAAAGGAGCTATAGCGTAAAGCCATATTGTGTTTAAACTTTCCATCCTGTGTGAAGTTGACTGATAAGTTTATAAAGTTAACCATATACAAGTTGTCTTTTATAAGCGCTACGTTCACGGCAAACAATCAGACGAGTAGTTGGGTTGGGTCGGTTGTGGGTGCTTCGTTATTCGGTACAAATCGAAAAAATAAAAAACACAAAAAGTTCAAAGACCATTTGTGAAATTGAAAAGTATTCACTGTATCGAAAAAAATGTCTACTCTTTACTTTTGTCTCTTTTTTTCTTCAATATGATTCAGCGCACGGTATGCGGTATTCACTAACTGATTGAAATTTGCGAAAAATATCAAGAAACTTTTGTACTCGAAAAATAGTAAAAATTAATAGAATGGAGTTTTGAAAGCTTGGAAAATCGCTGTCATTTTATATATTCATGCGATAAGCCTGTGTGAAAATTTTAACTAGGTAATTGCGCGTGTAGCGTGTCTTAACGATAGGTATCGTAGTGTAACCATATGTATTTCATGGCAGTTGGCTGCCCACTGACCACAACACCCCCCATCGTTTATAACGTATGTATATGATATGATCGCGTGCATACGCATCTCCGTAACAATCTTGACACCATCTTCGCAGTTTAACTCTGCATGACAGCAGTCACGTTGTAACTATGATCGTAACGAGTCATTATCCTATCTTATAAAGTTGGTATCGCCAATTTATTGTTCGAAAAAGTAATAAAATAAGAATATCTCGATGAGATTTATTTCTAGCTTAATTTACTCGACGGTTTCGTGTTCCTGAGGTCAAAATACGTTAGAAAAGTGTCCTGCGATCGATTTTAAAAATACTTCATTTTTGGTCCCAAAATCGACAAAAACCTAAGGTCCCCTTTGGATTTTTTCGATTTTTGGGCCAAAAATGAAGTATTTTTGAAATCGATGGTAGGACGCTTTTCTAACGTATTTTGACCTGAGAAACACGAATCCGTTGAGTAAATTGAGCCACGAATTAATCCCATCGAGATATCGTAATTTTTCTGCTCCAAAAAGCAAAAAATTAGCGATAACTCGATCAATTTTATAGGTAGACCAATTTGGCTTGCAGATTCGAATTCGTGAGATCAAAACACATAAGAATATCATAGCAAACTCGAAAAAAAAATGTTGATTTTTGACCCCAAAATCGACAAAAATCCAAAGGAATATATCTCAGATATTTTTCGATTTCAGGAAGAAAAATCAACTTTTGATTTTGATACGGACATGTGATGCGCCTGAAATGTAATGATATGAAATTGAAAAAAATAGTAGACAAAAATTTAAAAATCAAATGAAATTAACAGCGTTTGTTTTCTATAAGTCGCAAGCTTGCTCGAAATTTAGCCCGAGTAATTTTCGAGTGACTATTTTCTTTCAATTTTTTTCATCTCCGATCGCAACTCCGTATTCACAGGCGCCTTGATTTTCTAGTCGATAATTTTGAAATGAAAAAAAATAAAATATATATAGACTCGCCAAATATTACCGCTCTATTATCCGCTCCGTTCTACAACGTTATAATGTTCTAGTTGCGGGATGAACGAATGAATTTCTCATCTTTTTTTCTTTCGATTTCTACATTTCGCTTCCGAACGAACAAAATGAAAAAGGTAACCGCCATAAGATATATGCTATATGAGTGCCCTCGTGAAGGGTACTTATCCCTCAACATGACTTGTAACCATATCATTGAAGTACCACCGACGATTTCGGACCCGTAGAAATCTTTTCAGATTTAACAATTAGAACGATGAAAATTATGTGCGAGTACCTTTCATACACATACGTAAAAGTACGAATTACCTACCCGTGCAGGTTAACGACAATATCGACGAAAAAAGATTTAATTATTCCCTCGTACCGTTGTCCGTGAAAAACTTATTTCCAACCCTCGATGGTCGGCTTTTATTTTCCATTGTTTCTTTTTCCTCTCATTTTTTTCTATCCATTTTTCGAACGAATAGTCCGAGAGATTTTATTCGCTATCTCGTGGCCGCGTCGCGTCGTCGACCATCGCGATTTGCATCGTGGCAGCGAAGTGTGTGCTGAAAAAATTCAATTTTATAATTGTTAGTTTTTCCTGCTCTTAGATTAAATTTATCCAAAACTTTCGTACGAACAATATTTTTTTACATGCCACGTATTCAGTATACAAGGAGAAAATAGTTTTATAATATTCTCTCATGTTCCACGTAGGATACAACACTTTTTTTTTATTTCTCGTTCAGAGATTCGTTTTTTTCTTCCTCTTCTACTCCTCCGCTTGACTCCGTATATACGAAAAACAAGAAAAAAATGGGTGGAAAAAATAAAAAAAACAACTTCTCGGACAAAACTTTTAATATTCAGAAGTGCAGACATTTTGCGCATATGAAACGAACAATATTTCGAGCGAATGTACATGTAGGTTTTTACTCCACATTTTAGGACTAGTAAAACTTTTATTCGAAAACGATCGTTTTAAAATATTCTCACACACGTACATACAGCGCGTTTTCAATTCACCGTTTAGTTCAGATTTTTCTTTCCGCTCGAATAACTATAACATGCGATCCAAAGCAGAGAAAAAAGGAAAAGAAAAGGTGGGGAGGAAAAAAAGAACAACGACAACAACTGACAAAAACTTATCGTGCAAGCGAAAATAGAAAAAAAAGAAAGATTATATTATCGGCGAAAGATTATCATTGCATGAGCGCGATTGGTTATCTAATTCTATAATTTTTCTGAATTTGAATAAAAGTTTTTCTAAAAAAGTTGCGGTAGATTTTCGTTTTTTCGTTGCAAATCCTAATCGTTCGCTAAGCAGATCTGCATGTATTTTATATTAATCCATGCTCTGCAGGGTTTAGACTTAGGTCGGTATCACGCATGGATGAATACATGGGGTTAATCAAAAGCTTGATGGTTGATCGTGAGTTTGAGTAACTTTCAAAAGTTGTTATATACCTCAACCACCACCACCGCCACCTGCACCATCACCAATACCATCCTGCCAACCCTGTAAATTGTAATTCACGGGTTAGTTAAAGTGCGGTTGTTAAACGCGTGCGAGGACAACTCTCGGAATCGTTCTAGAGAGAGAAAGAGAAAAGTTTTTGAATCTGCACCGAGAGAAGCGAAGATGGTTATGGATATGGGCCGGGAGATGGTTACCACTTGCCCCCGTCGTACTCCTTCAGGATACGGTGATGTTAGACGAGCGGCGTTTATACGCATACAGATATACACGAAGTTACACCAAGTTATGTACGTGTATCTAACGTATTTAACATCGGCGTAACCGTAGCACCAAGAAGTTGCTATATATACCGCTTGCTATTCGTCAAACTTTACTTCTCTTCTCTGCGAGCGCATTATAGAAACAACCAGGCTAACTTCAACCCTTCCTCAGGTACTTCCTTTATCTTTCTTTCCTATTTCCTGCGCCAAACTTTGTATATCTATACACCTATAGTAACTATAGATGACATAAACGCCGTGATTCCCCACGGTATACATTCGCCCCGTCAAATTTCACCCTCGCACCCTAAAACTCCCTCCCACCATATCATCTCATCCGCGCAACAATACGCTAATGACGAAATTTAATGGATAGAACCTAACACTCATTATACCATGGGCATTAAATATATCGCCGGCCATTGTAATCTCCTATGTATTTAACAGCGACGGTGATATCCTAAGTTCTAACAAGACGCTATACGGGGTGATTCACTCCAAGTGTCGAGGATGGGAAGGACTCGATAGGAACGAAGCCCCGCCCCTTCAGCCAATCAACAAATAGAAGAATTTGGTTTACCGAAATTCTTACGAGAACACAAAATAAGATTTCTTGGTATAGGAAAGGGAAAGGGGGATAGCGTGCCTATTGAGCCCCTCCCATTTTCGACACTTGGAATGAACCACCCTGTATACCTAAAACTAACCCATAAGGGCTGCTTGGTTGGCACCCTGCGCGATGTATGCCGACAACCACTGCCAAAAGATGATGGATTACCTGGATGGGACGTCTTTTAGGGTTTGCGAATCAATTACAATACAAAGAGGGTTATTAAGAAAAAAAAAAAAAAAATTAGAAAACTGGAAAACTGGAAATAAAAAAATACATAGACCTCGAGGACGACGTAGTATCGACCCAACGTTCGAAGGGTAGGTACGTTCAGAAACGACCTCCTAAAAAAAAAATGAAAGAGATAAATAAATAAAAAATAATTTTATTTCATGTGTACGTGACGCAGGTATTTCTCGTAAGATAAATAAAAACCGTCGAGTAAATGATTCCATGCGTTGTAATGTTTTTCTTCGATTTGTTTTAATATAACAGATATATACGATGTACGAAGAAGAAACGAGATTTCATCTTTATCAAAATATAGATATAAAACGAAGGTACGAAAAAAAAATGGAAAAAAAAAGTAATTCGTGTAACGTACTTATATGGTAGAGAATATATATAGCGTGACTCGTATTACCTCGTACGAACCCGTCATTAAGAACGAATGTAAAAAAAAGACATGAGAAAAGAAAAAAGTGGAAAGTCGTATAGGTCGATCGTGTGGATATACTGTATTCGTTTTTATTTCATCAATGAATCAAGATGAAAATCTCGAGAGATTTCGTTGGAACAAAACTCGTGCAGTGTTAATATGTGGATACCGGTATATGTGGATTTTGGACGTAGAGGTGTAGGATAATGTGGTGAAACAAGGCGTGTCCATGCATGGATAAAAAGCGCGTCTATTTTTCGACGTGTGTTTGCGCTGCGTAAAAATTTTAAGTATACTTTTTATAAAACGATGTAACGACGTAACGGAGGGCAAAAGCAACGAACCGAGTCAGCTGTCGTGCGCGACACATGAATTTTTGCGCAACTCGATAGATAAAAGAAAACACGTATAAGAGATGGAAAAAATATATTTTTTTTTGGGGTCAGATCATCGGCCCCGCGGGATCGCCAATTCTCGCGAGGACCAAGTCCCGGATAGGCGTGCACCGTATAGTGAAAGCAGAAACGATTAGACGCCCAAATAGGTATATCTCCTAACGCCAGCTACTACTGGCGCACTAAATTCACCTTTATAACCATCCCTTTATATACGTCTCCCTTTACCTTCTAGTATTTCGTCTCCATTACACGATATAACGTGAATATAGCTACGAGTTTCATTTCAACCTATACAGTCATACGTCGTGTAGCGTAAATACATGGTCATGACACCCCCTAACCTTAAATCGCCAGAGAGAGCTTCTATCAGTTTTATTGTATCTTTACGATTTAAGACGTTAAATTAACTTCCCGTAAGTTCATGTTCAGATACTATATAAAGATAAAAAATATAACCGTCGTATTAAATATCTTAGATTGGATGAGAAACAAAGCAAAAAAAAAGGAATAGAAAGTTACATTAACGGTACGAAATACGTGCCGCGCAATAATTTGTCTTTTTTTCTTATTATCAAAGACCCCCAGAAATTTTCTTCTCCGCGAGGCAAAATTTCGTATTCCCGTTGAAAAAAAAAAATAAAAAATCATCAGGTGATTTTCTCTTTGCGATTTTGTCGTGAAAAAAAAAAAAAATCCTCCCAATTTATTTCGATACGAACTCACATAAAACTGATTGTCATATGCACAATTACTGTAAAAGTAAAAAAAATAAACAAAAAAAAGACAGAGATGAGAAAAAAAAATGAGTAGTAAAAATATGTTTATAAAATCCATAACGATTTTCAGTACCTCATTTACTTTTTAAATTCCGTTGCGAATACACTTTCGTTCATCCTCGGAAAATTAATATATGTATTGCGGCACAAGAAAAAGAAAAACAGGGGAGAAAGAAAAACAAAAAAAAAGGAAAGGAAAAATTGTGTTTCAACGAAGTCTTCATCAGTCAGAAAAAAAAAAACAGATAAATAAATAAAATAAAATAAAATCATTTAAAAAAAACATGAAGGAGGACTAACTACTGCATTCGTTGAATTGAATTTCTTGCTTTTTTTTTTCATTTTACCATCGCATACATGATATTCCAACCTCTCACTTAGTCATGCAACTAACTGAACTCTCGTGTAAATAGAGTATAGATATACTCTTGTGTAATATTTTTATATTTTATATTCAACCGTACATAACCGCGCACGATGGCGGGTAGCGAGACGGCGCAAATGTTTAAAGAATAAACGAAGAGAGTAGTCCCGGTAAACAAGAAACAAAAAATAAACTATAGAAAATTTTCAAGAATTAGAAGTTTGCTAAAAATGAAGAAAATTTTTAACGATACAGTGAAGTGTATAGCGAGACGAAAGAGTGACGTTGTAAAAAAAAAAAAAAAAAAAAAAAATCAAAAAAAAACAAATTATGAACAACGGTAAAATTTGCGCGGCAACAAAATTTCTTCTTCGTCTCATATTCATTCCAAGCGTATACTATACAATATATATATGTGTATAATAATGATAATAATAATATTAATTATTATTATGACGATATAATAATGATATACATATTATTCATGGCGTTGTTCCGCTGATTATTATACTTTTCCACGATACTCATCCGACTCCCCACCTGTGCTTCTTCCTCCCTCCCCCCCTTCCACAATCCTTCTGGAATTAATTCCTAATTTATTCTGGGGTAATTATCGTAATTATAAATTATCAAAGAGCAACTATGATTGCTACCACGACTTAAGTTTATATGGGATGATACCGGGAAGGTACCCATGAGAAAGTAAAAAAAGTTGTGTGACCGGTTCGGTCCGAGAGTTCCAACTCTCAACTCCTCAACACGTCCATATTTTTCAACTCGCGCGGTCGTCTATTTTCTCACTCCTTCTCACTATTTTTCATTCCGCCATTGATACACCGGATGTGGCTTTGCTGCCATGCTACACATATTTATACCATATACGTATATTCAGTCCTATGTAGTACCTATGTTGTATTTATGAAAGTAAAATCGTACAGGGTGTCTAATTAGCCCCTATAATTTTTCAACATTATTCAAAGTCTAACCGACGTCATCTAGATGATTTTTTTTTTCACAAACTTACGCCCGTTTCTCGGTATTCATTTTTTTTTCATTTCCATTATTTTTCGATGAAAAATTTTCAGTTTCTTCGACGTGTAACTGAGGGTGGTGAATTGGAAGGGGAGTCAAAACGAGACACCCGTTGTGTAATTTTTTTTCTTTTTTCATTCGGTTTTTTTGGCAGATAAAGACGGTGAACTCACCATTTTCACGGCTTCTACTAACTGCACTACGACCGAGTTTCATTTATGGTTTTTTTTTTTTTTTTCTTTCTGGCTCATTTTCTTTTTTCTTCTTCCCGCGCCGGTGATGACACAAGATCGTGTTCGTAACGTTCCGAAGCAAGTTGTTAATTACCCGATAAGAGGTTCACTATATGGTTAATATTAGTATCTGTACGTAGAATACCAAATGGTATATCTATAACGTAATAAGGGCAAAATTATAGGAAACTATAATCGTCGGTATTTCGAGCAGAAACTCGTTTACGACAAACCAGTTCTAGTCGCATCTTATCTTTACATACCTAAGCCTACAAAGTAGATAAATGGAAAAGATGAATAAATGATTTAATTTACTACCTTTCAGTTCTATCGTCGAGTCTATAACATTTTTTTCTGATTTTTTTTCTACACAATCATTATTTGATTAATTTTCTACTTTTTCATTTTTCATTACTGCTGGTTCCCTTCTTTTTTTTTTGTCATATTTCCCATTGTATATAGTACATGACCCGCGTGACTAAAATTCTTTCACGCGCGATACTATCGAATAATTTTTTTTAGGGTGGCGGGTTCTTCTTTCTTTTGAAGGTGAAAATGGAGGTGTGTAGCACAGGGTATGAAAAATTTCTCGGGTATATGAAAAAAAAAAAAAACTTCTCCCTCGAAACATATATATATGCACATAAAATGAGAACGAGAAACGGCGATTGAGGAGTGCGGGAGAAAAATGAGGGAGGGATGATATTATATATTGTAGCAATTTTCGTCGATAAATAATTCAATCGGCGTGTATATAGATATTATATAAATGTATGGAACATTTCATGCCAAATTGCACCAAACAAACGTTGCGGTGATCCTGAAAATTCGATATTTTTCTCATAGTACCTATTTCTTTTCATAATATGTGAATAGAAGAAAATCGTGGAGAAAAAATGTCTCTCATAATTTTTTCATCAAATAATTCGATTTTCCACGATTAAAACTTAGAAAAAAATGTGGAATCCCAGCTCCTTATTTTGTTCTACATTTTTTTTTTTCTTCTTCTTGAGTAATTAAGAAATTTTATTTCATATCTTGTTTTTTTTTTTTTTCTTTAATTTATATACTCATTACTACCATTAAAATTTCTTTTCGTTTCTCTTGTTTTTTTTTTTTTTTTTTTTTTGTTTTCCGCTCAAGAGTTACTGTCCCTTCGTAATGAAATTATTCCCTCGTTTCTGCTTAAATACCCTTACCTATGTAGGTATATCACATTGTATAATAACTGCACAACGAAGGGGTTGAAAATCGTGCGTAAAATTATTTGTCAACGATAAATAATTTCGCGACGGTTACGTCGGACGTCCCCTAAATTTTCGAAAGAGTGTGCGTTTATAATATTATAACACGTAGGCAAATACTTATACATATTTATAATTATTCCACTTTGTTATAAGGGATAACCGCGTGCTGTTATGCTGATATTACATAACGTGTATTTTACATCACCTCATATAATACGATACCATCGGTTGGTGATAATCAATCGTTATAAAAATGAAAGAAAAATGTATAGAAAATGGAAAATTCCATAGCTATCGGATTTCACGACTCCTTAACTCTCGCAAATTTTCTAATTTTGGACGGCGATAAATATTTTATGCTCTTTAAAACCATCACGGTTTTAAACGATTCCTGTAACACACCCCCGTATATTATCTTCACTCACCCTCGTGAACCTTCCACCTACCTTTATGTATGACGTATTAAAATCAACAGAGAGAGTATGATATGTTCAACTGTAGACGGTTTTCAACCCCATTCAGTTTTTTTTTGTTAAATGGCGGAAAAAGCTCCCGGAAAAAAGCTGACATCGAAATCCTGTGATTTGTCAGAAATCAGTATTCATGTATACGTGTATATAAATATTCGTGCGTACTTTTGAAATTAATTTTTACCCCATTTTTAATAATTATCTTTTTATTATACTAGCATTGCACGCGCGCGCTTCGCGCGCGCCGCATTTTATCACAACGTGAGTTGATTCCAACAGTTACAAAGTAAAATAATAATTGGTGAACAAGATATCGCTGTCATAATTTCACCAAAAAATTAAATCAACATATTTTCAACTCCACATACCTCAGCTTTGGATGAAGGAATCATAAATTTCTATAGTGCATTTTGCGCGCAAAAACGAGTACTTTCGAAATATGTAGCACTCAAAATATTTCAAAAATTCTCAAGCATGAAAAACTCACGAAATATGTCATTTCTATTTTTTTCTACCCGAAGGGTCACGCGCATGACCTTGAAATTTGTACTGAAATTACTTCAAGGTGACACGAGAGTGTAGTAAAATTTTCAGTTTGCCCTTTTTTTTCTTTTTTTTTGGATTAATTTTACCAAAAAAATTAATTCTAAAGAAAGAGGAGAGGAGCGAAACCAATTTTTACGTTAGATTAATAAAATCGTACATGAAAATTAAAATAAAGCAATGAATATCCAGTTCCTTCGGTTTCCCATGGTGGCCCTTAGAAGAGCCAATTTTATTTTAGGTGTTATGGTTACAAAGTACGAAATTCAATTTTAGAAGAGCCAATTTTATTTTCGGTCGTATGGTTTCAAGACTTGAATTCTTTACTGATGTAACGGAAGTGGAGTACATCTTAAATTCCATTTTTCGATTCTCAGCTGGCAAAGCTGTATGATATTCTTGAGTTCCTGGTACTGTCTTAGCTTCAGAGTATCGCTCTCTCAAATCGGATATCGCCAACTCATACTCGCTTTTCCCACAGAAACATTAGAACTGGTAAAAGATAAAACAGTGACCGATTTTATAACAGTTACTATGATTACCCTACCTGTCTCTGAACGTATCCCACTAAGACCTTCTTTTCCCAAATCTGAGCTTCAAAAGAATTTCCCTAACACCTGAAGCCTGAATTGGAGATCCACTCTTCATTGAGCCCCCTCTTCACCGAGTATCATGCTAATTTTCCAGACTAACTGAAGTTCCAGGAGATTGCACACAAAGGATTAACTTTGACTTGAAAGGTTTACGAATCCGTCGATTGAATTGAGCTACGAATCAATCCCATCGAGATATCTCAATTTTTCTGGTCCTAAACGTGAAAAATTGGCGTTAGCTCAATCAATTTCATGGATAGATCAATTTGACTTACGGATTCGAACTCCTGAGTTCGTAAAACATAGAAACACAATAGATAACTCTGATAAAAATTTGCTGAATTTCATCCGAAATTTTGAATAAAATCTAAGGCTATAGGCTTGGCAATTTTTAATTCTATTATATTAATAATCTTATTCCGAGTGATATTAACCGGTTCAATGATAGATAATTGTTTTACTTGATCACTTTCATGCTTTTCGATATTTTACTTCATTTTCTTCTCTCAATTTTCTCCCTTTACGTTTTATTTGTTTTTTCTTTTTCCCATGTTTATTTTGTATTCTCGCTCAAATTGCGAATTTTTCACGTGTTGACTGCACTATCTTCAACGTTTCGAGTGCATTCATACGCATGCATATTGAATACTTGTAAAGATGTTTTACACTGTCGCTGACCATTGACTGCTGGTAATTAAATTGATCATTACAGTGTAATATAAAATTGTCGTTTGTAGAGCTATCGAATCAGAGATGCTTTGGTTTCAAACCTTTTATCGGCTCTGTTTCCACGATTTACCACATTATATTTATTTGTTATTCTAAGTATGGTTTTGAAATTGTCCTATTCTCGGTTTTCAACTTATTTCCCTTTTTCTGGTTTATAATCTTTTTTACACACGTATTAAAGCAATATTCATTCTGACCTGATTCCTTCACTGTCATCCGAAACGTGGGCTTTCAGGTTTGATTTGCAGAGTATCTCTTTAACATTATAACTCGTACAGTAAATACTTCGATTATGTTGCATTTTGTTGATTTTTATTTCATTGCTTTTCGATTATATGTTATCCATCATCTATAATTCTACTACCCACTACTTCTTTTGGTTGCCAATGTATCAATTTCTAGCTAACCACTGTTCGTAAAATGTCAATCATTTGTGACTGCTATTCAATTTCCAACTTCATGTCTTTTGATTTTGTTCGATTTTAATCTCTTTATACATTTTGTTTTCAATGAGATTGCGAATGAAATTTTCATCGTGTATTTAATATAAATAATTTTTTTATTGGAATTGCAGTTGTCCATCACAATTTTTTTGCTTGTATACATTTTCTTCAAGCGTTTACCAATGCCTGAGTGAGTTTCTCTCAATTCACTTATTTTGCATTGAGTCGACACCTGCTCCTGCGTTTCAGAAGTAGAATTTTATTTCAAATTTACCAATAAACATCACATTAATGATAAAATAAAAACGGCCGGATTTCAAAGATCTGTCAAAGTGTCGTACACCGTATAACCAACGTGTATATCAAATTTCTCGCGTTTTAACATAATTTTGAAATCATTCACTAACAGAGCTGTAAAATTAAATTACAATGATATAGAAAAAATTAATTATTCGAGACGTTGTACCAAAGTTTGATATAGCCTTACCAGAGTTTAAGAAATTCATACGGTTAACCTACTGTTTCAGGTTCAACATAGAAATTATGTTTTTTGACATTTGCAGCATCCATGTTCACAAGTTATTTTATTAAATTAAATTTCTGAAAATGTGATTTTTATTATAAATATATCGACACTCGCGCCGATGTGTGTGTCATTTTGTAAATCAAATGTGAATTGATAATATTGGTTATTGTCAACGTCATATTTATACTCATTCGCTTTGTTATAACCAACTTAAACGCAAGTTTAAAAGCAACCAATCAGCAAACGAATAAAATGTCAGCAGCGTTCAGCGGCACAATTCACACATTTCGCAAAGTCAAATCGGTCCACACGCAAAATGCAACGGCACCAATCAAATTCGCAAAATCACGCGTAAAATGCGACGGCACCAATCGGTAACATAATTTTGAAATCATTCACTAACAGAGCTGTACGATTAAATTACAATGATATAGAAAAAATTAATTATTCGAGGCGTTGTACCAAAGTTTGATATAGCCTTACCAGAGTTTGAGAAATTTATACGGTTAACCTACTGTTTCAGGTTCAACATAGAAATTATATTTTTTGACATTTGCAGCATCCATGTAACCTACTGTTCAGGTTCAACATAGAAATTATGTTTTTTGACATTTGCAGCATCCATGTTCACAAGTTATTTTATTAAATTAAATTTCTGAAAATGTGATTTTTATTATAAATATATCGACACTCACGCCGATGTGTGTGTCATTTTGTGAATCAAATGTGAATTGATAATATTGGTTATTGTCAACGTCATATTTATACTCATTCGCTTTGTTATAACCAACTTAAACGCAAGTTTAAAAGCAACCAATCAGCAAACGAATAAAATGTCAGCAGCGTTCAGCGGCACAATTCACACATTTCGCAAAGTCAAATCGGTCCACACGCAAAATGCAACGGCATCAATCAAATTCGCAAAATCACGCGTAAAATGCGACGGCACCAATCGGTACACGCTCGTTTCGCAGCGCGAATTTAGAAACACGAGGCTCATCTCGAATTTCGAGTTTTCATCTCGTATTTCGATTTTCGATTGGTCATCAACTTTTATCAAATGTGAATTGATAATATTGGTTATTGTCAACGTCATATTTATACTCATTCGCTTTGTTATAACCAACTTAAACGCAAGTTTAAAAGCAACCAATCAGCAAACGAATAAAATGTCAGCAGCGTTCAGCGGCACAATTCACACATTTCGCAAAGTCAAATCGGTCCACACGCAAAATGCAACGGCATCAATCAAATTCGCAAAATCACGCGTAAAATGCGACGGCACCAATCGGTACACGCTCGTTTCGCAGCGCGAATTTAGAAACACGAGGCTCATCTCGAATTTCGAGTTTTCATCTCGTATTTCGATTTTCGATTGGTCATCAACTTTTTAAGATAGGATCCGTAATTTTTAATTATATGTATAATGTATACACGGTGGATTTGTGTCCGATATTGAAAGAGCGCAGAGCGAAGAGGGATGTTAATTTTGGTTTTTTGATTTTGTTGCAGGAGAAGCTCAACAGTATTTTCGTGTGGCGCCGAGAAACAGTTCGGTTCTTGAGGGTGGCGAAGTTGTTATACCGTGCGAAGTTGGAAACAGAGTTGGAACCGTACAATGGGTCAAGGATGGATTCGCCTATGTTATTCTGGCCAGTGAGTATAGACGAGATTATCCGAGTAACTTTGTTATTCATTTGTTAATTCATTTCCTCGTTCATTCATAGAGCACAATTTTGTTTTTTTTTTTTTGATTTTTTCAAAACCATGAACGTTGAATCGTGAAGTTGCTGATTCTTTTCTCTTTTTGTTACATCCAGACGGTGAGATCGTTGGTCATCCGCGGTTTCGAATGGTCGGTGACCAGAACGCGGGTGTTTATAACCTGAGAATCACCGACGCTTCTTTAACCGACGATGGCGAATATCAGTGCCAAGTTGGTCCCTACATGAGGACCGTTAAAGCCATCCGAGCCAACGCCCATCTCAACGTTATATGTGAGTAGAAAAATGTTTTTTTTCTTTCACCGTATACGATTTATCACGAACCGAATAACCCGATGAAATAGAAAATAAAAAATGATCGAGAGCGACGAAATGGTTCGACGTGAAAGATGGAAGAATATAACGTCTCCGTCGCGATTGTTTCCAAACCCTTTCAAATTATTCACTTACACTATTTGACATTCATTATTTCCCCGTAAATTATCATCCACATGGTTACGCAAATACACGTTACGCGCACCTTATATGTGCATCGAACGTTTTATGGATAGCCTTGTTTTTCCAAAGGGTTGAAAGAGTTCCCGCTCGGCTTTCAATTTTACAAATGTAAACCGTTAGCGATTGGAGGGGTTAAGGGGGTAGGTGTGGGATGTCGAAGGGCTGTCGTGGGAGTGGCGGAAATTCGTATCGGAAACGGGGGTGGTTTGAGAGCGGGATCAGATAAGCCGAAACAATTTTCACCCCTGCACGCGTATTGGATATAGGTACGTACCCATATAATCACCCTATACACCCCGAAAACCGTATATATTTATATAGCATTTAGTACATACGTCTTGTGCGTCTGTACATGTAATATACACACGTAATTCACATCCACACATTCGTTCAACGCATACATACACAATACATTCGTGTCCGTCGTTTGGCACTCGTAATCAATTAATGAAAGGATTGGCAGACGGGTGGTGGGAAGCGATTCTGAAAGTCTGCCTGGACTTTATGTACACATGTATATGTACACATAGGTACTCGCATATCGACACCACCTTTGGCACGCGCTTTCAGGTCGGTGAGACTAAATCCAATTTTCGATACCGCGGTATTCCATCATTTGCCAATTACCAAAATCGAAGTACTACATAGCTGTACAAAATACGTAAAACTTGTCGTGTGAATAGAAAAAAAAAATATTTGTACATTCTTTTTCTTTTATGTGTTTAGCTTTTTTACAACGATCCGATTTTCCTATATACCTATGCCACTGCTGTACGAAAAAGAGCTCAACTATTCAAAGCGTCATATCGAGGTTCTTTTATTTTTTAGTTTTTCATTTTTTTTCTTTCGCACCTTTTTACGTGTGTAAAACGAATTCTTTCATCAGGGGTTACCTGATTTTGATGAAAATTCCATTTTTTGTTTTTTTTTTCGTCGTTTCTATTCTCTCTGTTTTTTCAGTCGTCCGCGTTTGTGTTATATATATTTTCACCGAAATTCGTACACCCTTTCATTAAATCACTATATATATTTTAATCGATCGTCGGACATTGAATCACTTTCGAAAACCCGTCGTTTCGGTTTGTTAATTATTATTTTTTTTCCATCCCGCGCTTTTTGGTCGTCGTGAAAAAAAAAAAAAAATTCTCATCGTTTCATCATCTTTTGACAACGTGTAAATATATTTTCTTTCCCTTATTCTCAAATATCGCCGGCCATCGGAGCGATAAAAAAATTTACAAAAAAACGACAAAAACAGAAAAACCAACAACTTCATTAATGATAATTTATTTTAGTATAACGAATAGGCATACATACCACGTGTTTATTGTTGACACGTATGAATATATCTGTATAGCCCCTACTACAAGGGTGATAAATTGAGGTATACAATTGAGACGGCAAACAATGGCTAATATCGACAATCACTGTCGTCGTGTATACACATATATAGCTAAATAAGTTAAAACAATTGTCATACTCAGTTTAATATACAAGGGGGGTGCGAACGTTTGCATGTAGCCGCAGTTACATACAGTTGTATATATGTAAGTGTCACGTGTGTGTGTCTATATAAATATGTACACATCGTAGCGATGACTGCTGTTAACCAACATAAAGCAAACAGACTTTGAGTTTCGAGTTAAACAAAGCGATGTTAGGTAGAAGGTATAGTATAGGTGGGTAACTGGTAGTTAGGGGTAGGTAGGTAGCTACCTACCTGGTATATAATACATGCGATGGGGAATGAGAAATGGAACTACTATGGGTTGCAAGTGAGGCAAAGGCAGGCGAGCTGGTAGTATGAGGGAACAGAAGAGTGTATAACGGTAGTAGGGAGGCTAATTGATCGCGTGTGCCTAACAATTACGATTGTTACACCACCTCCTTTTCCACCCAGCTTTTCCACCCCTCTATATATATCTACCCTTCTCTTATTCTACTTCACCCCACTTCTCGTGCACTCCAAAACCGAATGGGGTACGAAGCACGGTAAAGCTATTATACTACACATGTAACGCACACGGATATATCCCATGGCTTGGAAAGGAAACGGGGTCCTGGATTTGCACGGATTTTAAAGGACACTTCTATCGGCCATAATCCGTATCGAGAAAAATCTTAAACCTGTTCAAAAGACATCAGATTTCGGTCAATAAACGAGTTAAATAAAACTAACGCCGGACTGCGATCAATCAAAGATTAAACACGATCATTTATCGCGACGATCTTGTAGCGACTGAATAAATATTCTTTCTGAAAAAAAAAAAAACAAAAAATATATGAAACGAAAAATTCATAAAATCCACGCCGATTTATCCTTTCGCGAATAAATCCTCCGTAAATCCTTCGAATAGGTTTTCATTTAGTCATACAAAACATATACATGGTATAGTACGTACATAAAAAGGAGATTACGCGTTTGTAAAGCTCCGAACTAATACTTTATATAAAAAAAAAAAAAAAAGACAGAAGAAGAAAAAAGAGATAACAATAATAAATAGATGAATAAACAAAAAATACCTCCAAAGCTTTGTTTGGACGAATCGTTATTGTTTCGTTTATTTATCTATTGATATAGGTATATATATATTTTTTTTGTTTTTCTTTCTGGCTGCATTTTTTATTTTTCCCGATAAAATTTTTTTGCCAACGTCACACATTTTATATCTGGACTAAATATTTGCGACAGATATATTTTTATCCGACTGAAATCCTTCCAATTTCAAGAAACACTCGACGTATTCCGGACCATGTTTCCCATCACAGGGAACACTGTATATGATTTTTCTAAATCCTTGTTTTATTATTCTCTATCAGAAAATGGAGACCGAACATGACATGGTACCCACCGACGGACAGGATAGTCGGACAGAACGGTACTGGACTGGACGGGACAGACAGATGGATAGACAGACGTGAAATAGACACGACGAACCATTCGAATGCTGTGGGATTTATCCGGCTATACAGATACCGTTACACAGACGCACCGTGCATTCACACCCACGTTCCAACACGCCACTAGCCGAAACGTAGGTGTAGAGAAAACACGCACACATACGACGAGCGCGGAACAGACAAAACCATTTTACGAGGTGAAATTGACGTCGGGTCAGAGATCGTGGCTTTCGAAGGTTCAAAGGTCACGTATGCGCCAATGATCAACGTGAGGATTTAGGCGCCATGATATCTGCGGCAATCGCAAAAATTCTTTGTTTTTTCTTTGTTCTTTTTTTCTTGGTTTCAACTAAACGCGAAATTAATGAACGAAAACTTGAGGAGAAAGAAAAACAAGAAGAAAACTTACAGGAAAATGTTTTGTAACGTTGTTTTGAAAATGTACCACAAACTAACGGGTCACGTCCCATATTTGCAAAACAGATTCTCGCTTGCGGAAGTTATAAGTTTTTTGTACGCAGCTAGCCGATCGTTACTTTTTTTTTCTTTTCCTACCGTATCGTCAAACTTGCGTTATATCCGTCGTGATGAATTTTGTATTCGTAACAGCTGTAAATCTAAATTTTAACAACTGCAGTATAGCTACTCGAAACTAAAAATCAAAGAAAAGAGAAGAAAGAAATGGGCTCTCGGTTTATCAATTCATCAAATATATTAGTAATTTTAAAACAGTTTATCGCAATTTGAATTTTCTGTTCAGGGTATAGGATTGGACGTTGGGTCCAACCTTAGATTTTTGTCGATTTTGGGGTTAAAAATCAACATTTTTTTAAATCGATCGGGGGACACTTTTCCAACGTATTTTGACCTCAGGAACACGAAACCGTCGAGTAAATTAAGCTAGTAAGATAGGATCCAGATCCGTTCCCTTACTTTTGCCTCAGCTGCCAAGAGAAAAAACAAGAAAAAACGAAATCTGAAATAATCAAAAATAACGATTTCTCGTTACCATATATATAATTAGTTTTTCATACGCATATTAATTCCACCGGTCAAATTATTTTTCATCGTTATTGCGCAAGATTTCAGTTAATATATATCTTTCAATTTCCACGACACGGTGCAGTATAAAAGTGAACATCTTTTAACAGTGTTTTCTTTTTTCCTCCTCTTCTCTTCGTTACAGGTCGCTCGGTGTTATCCTACCTTATATTAAACGCATTACATCCTTACGTTGTTACGGACTAAACATCTGCACCGCGAACGCGTTCGCATCGCTAAACCATAACCACAGACTCCACAGTAGATTATCTAATACACACGGTATGCGGAAATGAATATTTGATAGGGTGTGTAAACTGAATATATTCCTTTAATTATTATTTATTATTCTTTGTTGATTGAAGAGAAAAAAAAAAAAAAAAAATATTTTCATATCCCATTTTTGATTTTCAACTCGTATATATTTGTAAAATACATGGATATTAAAAATATAAATAATTCGTTTAATTTGCTCTGACGTTGAAATTTTTTTTTTTCTATCGATTTGCCAAATAATTCCATATTTATATTAAAATATGGTTGAACAAAATTATAAAATATAACATGAATTTATTCTCACCGATATTTACGTGTAAATAATACATAATATTTACATGTATAGATCGTTTGCGGATTCATCTCAGCTATATGTATATATGTACATATATATACACAATGCTTTGCCAGTTGCGCCATTTGGTTTATTCTGTTTATATACTGTTGGAATATTAGTGGAGGTTTCTCTCTATTCGGTGTAACTAATTCACGATGATGTGCTGTTACCATAGAATCGCGGTATGTATATGGGGACGTGTGTTTGTGTTTGTAAATAGCGAACTGCACGGTGGTCGCCGTCAAAGAGCATCCGGAGAGTTGTACAAACGTTCGAATTTACACAACCCTTTTCGCCCCCACCCCATCCGTTTCGCGATGATTATTAACAATGATAATCATAATGAGAAGGATCACGATCGAACCAAAATCACAACCGTTCCATCGGCTCGTCACACCAGAATTTTCGAATCGTTCGTTTTTCTTTTTTTCTCTCCTGCTTTCACTCGATAACGATTGATAAAATTTTTTGTTCCCACGACAAACGGTTTTTATCGTAGCTTTGAGAGTTTTTACAATCGGTAAATTTTCCGGCGAATTTCCAATCCTGTAGCAAAAATTTCTGTTGTATTTTTTCTCTCTCGTTTTTCGGCTTCCAACTTCGAACTACTCGCCGAACTGATGGATTCGAAAAATCGATCTTATTCAGATTGGTTTCAATTCTGTCGTTGAGAAGGAGGAAAAAAAAAAACAAAGAAAAAAAAAGGATGAGGCGAGGAACTTTTAATTTGCAGAACAGCAAGCCTTGATGTCTTCACGCGCCCGCCGTTATTTTAGACACCTATATCCTTGCCGGATGATCATCAACGGAAGAATTATAGAAGATACGTGATGTGGCGAGGGGGCGAGGCCCGGGGGGTGGGGGTTGGGAATTTGATGTGGGGGTTGGAGGGGAGGATTTATTTCGGTCCAAACTTCGTTCACGAACCTATTTCGCGCACCTGCTGCTCCTCAGCCATACTGCTGTTCCGTTCGGCGAAACCTCCGCTTTACGCCGGAAAGAGCCAAAGACGATGAGGGTAGCGAGAGAGAAAAAAAAAGATAAAACAAAAAAGGAACAAAAAAAACAGAGAAAATTATTTTATATTCGTAATGCGTAGACGGGGGGATGAAATTAAGCAAGGGATATAATATATATAAGTGTATAACCTAGTTTCAGAAAACGCTTTCATTCAACCTTCTCCCTTTTTACCCACCACCGTGCAGCCGACAGTAGTTTTCAATGAGGAAAATGTTTTCGAACGATCAACAAAAAAAAAATCTAAAACGATCGACCATCACTAACCAAAGATGAGATTTCATTGATTTCGTGTCATTTTCTTGTTTTCAATAAAACGTCAAGTTTGGATGATTCGATTATCGCAAAAATGGGAGTTTTTTTTTCCTTTTTTTTTTTTAACACATTCCGCGAATTCGATCTTCTCCAATACCTCCACACCCTGAAACCCCACTGTTGAAGAATTGTTTGGGGGGGGGGGGGGGGGGGGTAAAGAAATTAAAAAAAAAAAAAAAATGTCCAAGTACTGTGCAGCTTAAAAAACATCGACCCATATACATATAGCTTGCTCGAACTTGTTCTGCCTCCCGCAGGCATCTTGTGTTGAATAATTTTTGAAGAGTTTTCCTCGGTATGCCATGTTCTCGGCCTCAACAGCCAAGGGAAAAGAAAGAGAAGGGAGAGAAAAAAAGGGAGCGAGAGAGAGAGAGAGAGAGAGAATCTTTTCTCTGAGGTATTATCCATCAAGTTCGAGAGCGCGCGAAACGATGAGGCTGTGATGTTGATGCCTTGGCTTCGACGGCTACCTTCCCCCTACCATCCCCCGCGTTAACTCAACTTCATGATGTATGAAAATTCGATAAAGCCATTATGCTCTCGCGGAGACCCGAAATTCTATACAGACTTCCACCCTCGAGTGTTAACTCGGGTATATGCCGTGCGGCAGAAGCAGCATAGCGTCGGTATCGTCATCATCATCATCAGCGGCAGGAGGAGCGGAGCTGCTTACAACGTTTTTCTTGGTTCCCGTTCCGTCGTACAACGTCATCGACATTCCAACTAATCGTCAAAGTTGCGAGTGTCACGTGATTTATAAATATACATCGTTGATAAAATTATATATCAGCGGCGGTCAGAACAGGTTATTAATTATTTCATTCTATCTCTGTATTTTCTCCAACTGCAGTCGCGATTCACGATATCAGAATGAATAAAATAAAATAAAATCAACGAAGTACAACGGAAAAAAAAAAAAGCAAATGAATAAACGAATGAAATTACATGTCGCATACATCGCTGCAGGGCTATCGGTTCTCGAGACGTTACCCGTTTTTCATTTTCTTCCGTTTCTTGCTCCGTCGCCCCTTCTATATTTTCGAGTGAATAAAATGATTGAAAAAACCAAACGAAACAAAAAGAAAAATAGAGAAAAAAAAATAAAACAGAAGAAGGAAGGAAAGAAAAAAAGAATAATCCGCGATCAGCCTCGCTCGATAAAACGACCCTCTTCAATCCAAAACTGCCTTCTGCAGTAGCATTCGACAGTGGCAGTAGCAACGGCAGCAGTAGCGATAGCAGAAGCAACAGCCCATGTTAGTTTGGTTTGAAGTTC
Source organism: Athalia circularis (assembly GCA_963978495.1). Classification (NCBI taxonomy): domain Eukaryota; kingdom Metazoa; phylum Arthropoda; class Insecta; order Hymenoptera; family Athaliidae; genus Athalia; species Athalia circularis. Next base: position 36,247,812 of record OZ021698.1, on the reverse strand, counting down.
TAGAGCGTAGATTTTGCCGGTCTATATAAAATAGCTACATGTATATGTGTGTCCGTGGACGTAAAATAAATGTATATATATACATATATACACCTATCCTTATACACCTTGATACACGCATATACTGCAGGTCTTTCAATTACTTAAATTCCCGTTTTCCTTAAGAAGGGAGTAAGGGTATGAGGGGGATGTGGCCCTCGGGAAGCCCCGGAATTTTCTCTTCGCGATGAGAGAATTCCCTCTTACATATATACCATATAGATATATATATACATAGCACGGAAACGATCCTGAGGGATCTTGGGATACCCAGTTATATCTCCTTTCACACACTGTACCCCCCTCCCCCCCCCCCAACTGCCCCTTTTCCCACACTACCCCGATCAATCCTAACTTCCCACCCTCTATCCGGATCCAAATCTTAAGGGTGAAATTATCGTTGTTTTTATCAAATTGCTCCGAACGAAGATTAGAAGAATAATAATGCTTGAGGTACGGAAGCACGCAATTATGTTGAGTTTTTGCTCAAAAGCTTTCGACCCCCGGTCGAGTCCGAATGAATTTTTACGCCGGAAAGTTATCAGAAAATTGTCGATTCGATGATCCCGAATCGATGGAAACAGAAGAAAAATTTATTTATCGGATACACGGAGCGACCCACCCCCCGCGCGGTAGCAAAAATGAGAAAATTTTTATACGACCGTTTCCTCAAGCTTTTGTATACCCTGAGTGTGTATAATAAATGGGTATCTCGGTAATGGTTATAATAATAATCTTGTTTAGAGATCTCCTTGCTAGTTTCTGAATCACCCTTTAATATTATACCCACCTACCTACACCCAACCCTAAGCATTTTCCCGCTTAGAGATTTTAATCTTTAAAATCGTTTAGCCGGGAGTTGTTGAGGCGTACAAAAGCTTGTATGTATAACGTTTGTACAGATAATCGGCCGCGAGGGGGGTCGGCGGAAGGGGGAAAAGGGCGGGGGGGGGAGGTAGGTAGGTACTTCCCGTGTAGTTCACCGTTGCGTCAGTTCGTTGCGCCACGTCGCTTCGCATTTTCGCATCTTTGCATCTTCGCATCTTCGTGCGCGCCTTAAGCGACAAACAAAATGGATTGGTAGTACGAGAGAAAATTTCCTTATCCCACTTTCTTCTGCCCCCCCCCCTCCCTCCCTCCCTCCCTGCCCGACTCTCCTTTGCTTCCGTCCTTATATCCAGCGGGCGCTTTTCTCGTGATCCCCAAGGAAACTCACCCCCCGCAGACTATTAGCGACGTTAGTCGTTAACTGCTCCCCGGTATTAACTTCCGGAATTTTCGATAACCACGCCCTTGATTGATCTACCTTGGATGATATATTATAATGCCGGTGCTGCTGCTTCTGCTTCTGCTATAAACCTCCTCGTTGTCGACCGCTAAAAACCAAACTCCCCATACCATCATCGTCCCGTATATATATATTCGGCGTAGTCAACCACGCGACTGAAAATTCATTCCCCCCCCCCCCCAGCCCACCCCACCCCAAAACTCACCCCGATCTTTCTATTCCACCTGACGCTAAACAGACGGTATATATAGGGTGGAAAAATATATAAATATACACCTCAGGGTTCGGAGGAAATGTTGATCGTCAACGATTTATGGATTTACGATCGATCTATATATACGGTACATACACACCGGGTGGTTTCACTATATAAATTTAATCCACTCCATATCATCCGATGATAAATATATCTAATATTTATGACGCTTTGCACAATGTTGTGAATATCACGGCTAGGAAGAGAAAATAAAAAGAAAACAAAACAAAGAAGATGGAAGATGGAAGAAAGCTCTATACCAAAGATATAATATGAACTTGAAATAAAGAAAGAAATTTTAGTTTCACCTCGAACGTTCTTATTTATATCATCTCATCCTGACCCCTATGGGGATGATAAAATGTTGGAAGTACTTTGAACGACGTTTTTAGGGTCACTCGAAAAGTGACGTCAGGTGGAAAGATGAGGAGAGAGAGAAGGCCGTTGCGGGAGAGATGATCGATTGATCGTAAAGTATACTGAAAAATGACGTCGTCCACGGGATACGGTTTTATCAAAAGAATAAGGGAGAATTTGATAAGTTGAATAGCTGCTTCTTTTTTTCATTTTTTTTTATTTTTAGCGAATATTCGAGGAAGAAAAAAAAAAAACAAAAACAGTACGAAGAGGTGGGGAGAAAATCGTGCAGTATCGACATCTTATGTACCGTATAGAAAATTTCTATACTCATCGTAAAGTAAAATGATTTTTTACGTGAAACGCACGAAAATGAGAAAAAGATGGCGGTTTGAGATCGGTCGTGCAATATATCTTTTTTTTTTTTCTTTTTTTCGACGGAAATTTGTTCATGATTGTGCAGTTACATGGTGTAATAAACATAAAGAAAGCGCCCGGTTCATATGTTCTTTTTTTTTTCTTCCGTTTCGTCTCCATTTTTTTTTCTGCCTCGCTACACGGGTCGGTAAATTCGTTCTAGACGACGCTTAGGCTGCAAGAAGAGTTGGGCGTGCCGGGCATTGAGTATAAAAAATGTGGCAACACCTAGAGGAACAAGGAATTGTACCTAAGTAAGTTGTCAAGCTAACCGACGGGGCCGAAAACCCCTCCGTTTCCATGCGAATCGCGTACCATGCCCGACGTGACCCTACAGTCTCTATAAAGGACAAGCTAAAGTCGCTTTTCTTCCAGCCAACCTCCTCCCCTTCAGTTGCACGGTTTTCTCAAGCTTTTCTCAACCCTTTTTCAAAGTCAGAGCAGCTAACGGTAAACAAAAATTTGAAGGGTGAAATGAAATGAAAATTAGTTCTTTTAGTGCGATTCGAAAATTCGTGCAGGGAGCTTATTCTGCAGCCGGTGGATTTGGAATTCCGTGAAAATGGAGTTGTTTTTTTTTTCTTCACCAATTACGTTCTGTATCGGATGAGTATAATAATCTGTACATATACGAGCGGGGGTTATACGCGTTCTTTCGAACGATCCATTCATGTATCACTTTATACGCGAAAGTGGTCGAAAAAGAAGCAAAGATATATCCCAACTCTATACCAACCGGCCAAGCGACTGAGGTAACAACACAACTGCACACACCGAGCGAAAACCCTGCACAGTTTTACTCCGAACCTCCCCCAAACCAGCAACCACTCCCACCACCCTTCGAAAGAATGGATGGCCCAAAGTGTACCATAGATAGTGTCGATAAACTCGGCGAGAACTACCAAACGTGTGCGAGAGTTCCTCTATTTGTTTGTTTTGTCCGTTCGCTTGCTTGTTTGTTTTCTCCTTTCCAACCCTCCACCCTCCACATCCGTGCCTTTTATACCGTGCCCTCTACCTCCTTCCAAATCACCCGCCGTAAACTGTCTTTTTATTTTTTTTTTTTTTTGTTTCTCCCGTGCTTTCTTTCTTTCTTTGTTTCTTTGTTCGTCCACCGATACGGTCGGGTATCATGGAAAATGTAGCGATCATGTAGCCGATGTGTTTAGTCTTTTACTTTCCTTCTTTTTTTCTCTTCTCCTATAACTAAACGAGCAAATAACGTGTCTATTATGGTGTTCGGAAGTAATTTTTGATTGGTTTCATAAATAATTTCGTTTTCACATTCCTTTCCTTTACGGTGAGGTATAACAAGGGTTGTCTGGTGCGTAACAATATTGCGAAGGGTATAAAAAAAGGTTTTCGTGGACGTGAAGGAGACGTAGAATGCATTGTTAGTCCTTATAAAACGAGATGAAACAACCCCCAAGCAATAAACCTTGAAGGAGGTCCTGAGGGTGGTTATGGGGTGGGTTATCCCAGGGAACCCTGGAGAATCCAGGAACGCCATCTAGTGGGAAACCATGAGCTTCTCCAGCTCCTCATATTCTCGATCCTTCCCATCGCCCCACTTGAAATACCAACGAAGTAAGGGCCTTGGGTAGGTCAGAAGGTACGGAATTGGGTAGAAAGAAGAGAAGGGATAGGGTGAAAGGGAGGGTGGGTAAGGGTGGCGGCCAGAAACTGGCATTTCGCGGACGCGAACCCTGCGGAATTGCGGCGCTCTGGCCCCAGTGTTTCATATGTACACAAGACACCAACAACCTACCCCCCCCCCCCCCCCCCCCCCCGTTTTCCTCACCCCCCTTTTGGATAGTGCCGCATGGGGTTGGGTTTCAAACGCGGTCTGTAGCTTCGGAGACTATTTACCCTTGCCTCACCTTTATCATCTTGCCCTTCTCTTCCCTTCTCTTCCCTTTTCTTGGCTCGCCTTACGAGGGGGGGATACTTTGACGGTAAAAGATACGCCCGCCCAGTCTCCTCGTGGCAGCTCTTATTCTACTAACAATAAGCACCGTACATACGTTGCTGCTAACGGTGCAGGGGGTAAAATGTACGGGAGGAAAAGTACAAACAAAAACACGAGCCCCGATGTGATTTCGATACACGATGCCGTTTACAGATGATATAAAATCCTATCCCCTGATTCCGCACGTATCGTAAAAGCTCGACATATTTTCCACCCTCGTAGCATTAATATCTGCTGCACTGCAGCGGTTGATCAATTTGGAAAGAATATATTTCTTAGACAGCAGAATTCGCGGTTCTTCCACCGTCTGTAACGTAGTTGCCTCGGTAGATTGTTGTTTGGAATACCTTAACCCCCGCAAGCGAATACGTCTTTGGAATTAAATAAAACATCGTGGGGGTGGGTAGACGACGTTGAGTGGAAAAATTTGCATATTTTATCCGCAAAAGCTCCGAATTCGGCCAGCTGCTGTTGCCGTTCCGATGAATTGTGGTACTTGTATTCCGGGTAGAAAATCATCAAAATATTGCGAACGTTACGGCGAAATACGTGTTGCATATACCTGACAACGGGTTATGTAGGAGCTCAATTTGGGAACTCGCACCTCATCAACAAAAAGCTCTCAATTGGGCCAGGTGGTATTGTCGCCTCGCTGAATTGTTGGTCGGAATTTTCTTTTAATTGTCACGAGCGCATTCCTGAAATTCATAAATTCCCCGCCACACCCGTAGCTTTATCATGCCTCGTGTTCAGGATACGTAAAAAATCTCACCGCTGGACAAGCCACAACGTTGCGTTTCGTTTCGTTACGTTACCTACCCTTTCTACTTGGTTTCCGTTCAGTTTCCGTGCAACGGCCTCGGTCCCGACCAACTGCATCGCGCACCGCAATATACAACCCTTTTCCCCGAGTAGGTACACAATAGTGTCACTCGGGGCTTTTGGCGCACGATTTCGAGTTGCAGCAGTTAGACCCTGTGCATCCCACGCTATGCAGCTTTTCCCCCTCTCTTTTCTTCCTCCCGTTTTCCCGATCTCCCCTTTTCCTCCGACCCCGCCCCACTACCCACTTTACCAAACTATAATGCCTCCAGAAACTTTTCCCCTCTAACAATTGTTGGTGAAAATTTTCCAATCCTCTGTGTACCTACTAAGCAAAGCTTCGAGCCAATGTGGATACACCGTATTACGCTATACTTACCTACCTATGTGTACCTTTGGTACCGACCCACCCCTTTCCTTCCTTCGCTCTTTATTACCTGCTTTTTACCCCATTCTCACTTTATACGTTAACACACCAGCTAGGCAACGCTTTATATCCACGTAACGTACATAGCTGTACACACATATCTATGGATATGCACTCCATAGAGCTTTTTCGCAGCGCATTTTTAAAACCCAGTTTTATTTTATATACCCATCCGTACGGCGGTGTATACGAGGCGTAAGCTCGTCGATCAATCACTTTTTCCCAATGTTTACCATGTTTGTCAATGAGTTTTTTTTTTCCTTTTTTCTTTTTTTCGTTTTTCTACTCTTTCGTTTCCATGTAATTCGACTTTCGTATACGTATAGATAATCCGATGAAAATTCTTGGAAATCGTCGATACACGTATCGCGTGTGTGCTTGGTCAGATTTTCGTGAAAAAATGCAAATTTTCCCCAACAGCCATTGATAAATAGATTGCTTCTTTTTTTTTTGCTCTCGTATAATTACCCGAACACACATCGTGCCCCCTTAATTGCGCTCGCTATAATGTGGTTAAGGTTTGAGGAAGTAGTGGCGTTATATAGGAAAAGCTTAAGAAACATCCCCTTGCAATTTAGACGAACTTTATAAACAGACGTGATGTGTAAATACATGTGCATATGTGAGCATGTATATACTAATGTTGCACGTGTGTGCGAGCAAACGCATACATACTTGTATATAACTATGTGTACATTAACGCGTCAAGTAATACTCTAGTAAGCAACGAAGTCGAGTTGTTAAGTTAATACAATCCTCAAGCACCGAAAGTATAGTATACCTATAAGGTACAAGTTACACGAGGAGAAAGGGTTGCAACAAAAGGGCAGGAAGAGCTGGAAGAGTAGGAAGAGAAGAGCGAGGGCGGAAGAACCATTTCCTTCTCATTCAGGAAAATTATTATTGTTAGCATAACATAACGCCCGGCTATATGTGCGGGATATTTGGAACTAGCTTGGTTGCAGGTATTTCTCGATTTTGCCGTTAATAAAGAAAAGAAAAATGAAAAGAAAAAATATCGCGCGCACGCTACACGCCGGGACTGTCTGGTATTTTGGTTGCGCGCGAAAAAAGTGAGAGATAAAAAAAAGAATCGGTAGAAAATGAAAAAAAAAATCCCACCTGACCACAAGCACGATAATAAACGACTACACGGTTTTGTTTTTTACACATTTTAGCACGAACATTGTATAATAATGGATAAATTTTTCAAACAAGGTTTTTTTATAGGAAAAAAAAAAGTGCTGAAACACACCAGAATTTCTATCGAAAAGTGATAATTGGCTCCCGAAAGCTCGTCGTGCGAATGGCTCTTGTTTTTCCCCCCTTCTTATTTTTCCTTTCTTTTTTGTCTCTCCTTGTCATCGACTCTGGGAGAGAGGGACGGAGCGACACGAAAATGTTGACGATAGCGATTATCGTAATTGTAATAATCCAAAGCACGAAGTTGAGGAAGAGTTTGAGTCGAACTTGAAAAATATCAGATAATGCCCAACTTGGAGAGCTTGCGATTGAAATTTTCATAGAGCCTTTCTTCAACCTGTGTAAATGAAATGTCTATGGGATAAGAAAAAAAGTGAACAGAAAACAGTCTGATGGGAAAAATGATAAATAAATAATAATAATTTATGAAGCAACGGTACGGCTGGGATTGTCTAAATATTTCTCTTTCAATTAACAAATGAAATTTTCTACCATTCGCACGATGACGTTTGTAATTACTTAATTTTATTTTCATCCTTTGCTTTCTCATTTTGTTTCTTTTTAATTGTTTCTTTTTTTTTTCTTTTTTTTTTTTTGTTTCTTTTCGAGCTAGCCCATTTTGCGGAGAACTTAACCATTTACTATGTACACATTATATACGTATATAGGTGTACGTATATGTACGAGATAATATATTTTATACGCGATGCTTGCGCACCATTTTCCTAATGAAATCCTTAACTGAACTTTCACCCGCGCAGTATGTACAAAGTTATACTACCCACCCATGGTCCTTATACTCGAGGCTTATGTACAGCGGGACATTCTGAAGCTCTGTAATTTGCATACACTGAAGCTTCGGAAGGGGGAGGTTGGCCGTCAGTCGACTGGGGGTTTGAGAACGGTGTTGTTTCAGAGGCGTTACCTCGCGTTACACTTACAACGGCATATAGGTATATGTGTAGAATATGTATCAGGTATATACCAAACCATGTGCACATTATATACGCGTACACGTGTGTATATTAACATGACACACGCAGGGACAGGGAGGAAAAAGAAGGAAAAACGAATGGGAGAGAGGAAAAAGAAAGAAAAGTAAAAAAAAAGATGGAAAAATTCTGTCGTCGTTCGTCTCAGCCGTCAGCTATGTGTACACATCCTGCAAGAGCTGTTAACTGTTTTACAGCTGGTACAGACTCGTATTTCAAATTTCTATGGTCTTGTTTTACCTACTAACCAAGATCCACCCCTTTCCCACCCTCCACATCCACCGCGATATGGTAACAACTACACAACCGACAACAACAACCGGCAGCGTGAACATCAACCGAAAAAACCGCAGGAGCAGCTGGATAACCTGAAAAACTGGGTGTACAGTATAATACTTGTCTACACTACACCTTGTTGCAGGTTATCTTCATAAACCGGATAACTGCTCCTCGTTTTTTTTTTCTTCTATCTTTCTTTTTTTTCGATCATTTTCTACTCGTTTTGACGTCACCTCGACCGCTTCCTACGAGATTTAATTTTCTCAATGGAATCTAACAGTGTTTGGAACCAACATGACGAAAAGCTTCACTGTTTTGTTGACAATGTTGAATTCAGTCTGCACAATTGAGATGAAATATGAAGAAGATGAAAAAGAGAAAGATAAAGAAAAGAGTATAATTTGGAAAACTCTATCGGTCTAAAAACGTGAACAAAAAAAAAAAAAAAAAAAAAAAAAAAATGGGTGACGTGTCGTAACAATCGTTTTATTGTAATATAATTTCCATTCTCGTGTCGTACCTCTTTTTCTCCGATGCAAACTTTTATTTTCCAAAACTTCGTCGGAATATCTTGTTTCTCGTATTTATTGCAATTTTTCTCTTCATTCCTTCATTTACGTATTTATTTTCACGTATACCGAATCTCTTTTGCTTCTTCAACCGGCAGCAGCAGCAACAGCAGGATACGTTATACGTTGGCTGGTTGTAGGTTTCTCTCATGCAGCCGAAGCTTTTTCACCTTTTTTTTTCTGTATGCGTATAGATTATTACACCTATACGTATATATGCATGTATATACATAAATACGTATACATTCGCATATACTTATAGCTATATAAAGGCTGGGAAAACGTGAAATCGTGGAAAGCCTTCACCTGTTCACGAGCCCTTCCCTTTTGCTTCTTTTGCTTTTGTTTTCTCCGCGCTCTCCCCCCCCCCCCGCTGCCCCTCTTTTTATTTTCTCATTTTCTATCCTTCTCTCGGGTACATCTCGCAAATACTTTTAACCCCTACAGCAGCCGAAGCAGCAGCGCTCGCGCGTTATCGCAAAATAAAATGAAACCCACCACCATCGTCAGACAGTACAGCGATTCCGCCGGTGCGCACCCCCTCCAGACGTCAGAATTTTCGCTGACTGGCTCGAACGAAAAAAATGTGCAAAAAAAAAACAAAAAAAAAAGAAAAGGTTGTTGAAAAAAATTCCCTTCCCCTCCTCTTTATCTGTATAGGTATGTATAAACACATATATATGTACATCTTTATCTGGTATATACGCATACATGTACATATTTATATATGTCTGCGTACATCCGGTGATGTTGGGGAATTTTTAAATTAATTCGAACCACCTCGGATATCGCGTCACTGCGCATCCACCCATCCATCTATCCAACCGGCCCCCTTATTCCCATCAAGCTCATGATTTTTTACCCCGGCTTCATGACACAGGTATCTACGTGAACAGCATTTATAAGTTTCCATAAAACAGGTAGACAGATGTAGAAAAACTTTGTTTCTTATGACATTTCTTTTATTACTTTTTTTTTTCCTTCTCCAACGAATCGCCAATTAATGAGCAATTAATGTCAGGAAGATGGTTTCGGAATTTTTCAAAAAAATCTGCGCCGCTCGCCACGAACTGTACAGTGATAAAAAAAAAAACAAATAACGAAGAAACGGGGAAAAAAAATAATTATTATCTGAAAGAAAGAAATATACTGCACAGAAAAAAAAAGAAGAAATTAGGTAAGGGTTGTCGTGTTTTTCAAAGGAAACAGACGCAGGGGGAAAATAGATAATTAATTTAAGAATTCACTGCGGTAAAGAACGAAGTGGAAGAAAGCAACTGACGAAGAAGAACGCGGGGGTGCAAGTAGGGTCGGCGTGGAAGTTTTCAGTATCCAGAAGGGTTGAAATCAAGGGAATAATTACGCGGTACTGCAGGGGTGAAACGGACTTTCACAAGGGCTTTGGGTTGGGGAGGAATTGAACGAAGCGAAACCCCGTCCAGGCTTTCGTATGCACAACGTACATATATTTATATATATGTATATATATATTATAAGTATGTATATATGTTCATACTGCGTACATAAAAGCAGCTAGCTGTGTAATACTCTCTTTTCCGAGCTTTTCCTCGAGCTTTCGTCCCGGCTTTCCCCACAGTTTTCGTTCGTTCATTCGTTCGTTCATTCGTTGGTTAAATAAGCCTCGTGATTTATTTTTACTCAAACACGTCCAACCGTACTTATACATACATATATAGCCAATAGGTACTTCAGCCGCTCGTAATATCAATAAGACTGAAAATTGAAAAAAAAAAAAAGAGAATAAATAATCAAAAGTCAAATAGAAAAAAGGGGAGAAGGTAAAAAAAAGCGAAAAAATTTATGTTATGAAGAAAGATTTGACTGCGCAGCATCCCATTTTTTGTTTTTGTTTTTTTCAATTTTCATCCTGTGCAGGTGCAGGGATGTAAAAATCGCTGAATTGCTACATGGGTAAAAACAAAAATGAAAAAAAAAAAGAACGAAGATCTTACCTATCTGTATTTTGGCAGCAAATTATCTTCCCCTCGGAAATTCTGGAGCTTATATCCTTTAAGATTTGGTATATGACGGTTTATCGTAGTATATGTATAATACATACAGAACCAGGCGATATCGCTGACCAAATCCGTAGAAAAAGGGAGGTTAAGGGGTGCGATGAGAGGGAAATATCTGGTAAAATATTTGACGAGATTTATAAGGAATATAAGGGATGATATGCGGAAGCGCAAAAGCAAGGGGAAAAGACGAAGACGAAGAAGTAGAAGAAGAAGCCCGTCCACGCCAGCGCCACAGACATCGCCCGGGGCGAAAAGCTCCGAAAAGTATAAAGAAGGTGGTCCCGAGTTATGAGATTACCAGTTGTAAGCCCTGAGAAAGGTGGTAGGGAAAGGGGCCGGGAAGTTTTTGGGGGTTCTATACGCATTCTTCTTTTATTTTTTTTTTTCGGACGCTTTAAGGGCCGCGCCAGATGTTGGCTCTGATTAATTAACGAATTCTATCTTGATGGGTAAAATTAGCGCTCTGCAGAGAGTGTCGTTAAGAGTTTATATAAGGGTTTTCGTCTGCTGGTGAATGGTGCGTACTGCAAGGTCTAGACGTCAGAAGCTTGATTGCCGACGATCAACAAACCGATGGGAATATCATCCCAGGAATTTGGAATTTTCAGCTAAGGGTTGTTTACTCCTTAACTTAAACCCTGCTGATCCTACTAGTCGGTTATTTACCTTCGTGTAACTAATTAACGCTGCAAACTTAGACAATGAAAGGTTTTACTGTGTCTAAGGTACAGTAATAAGTCCACTATTGTAAGCGATGTATGAATAAAAACAAAAAACCAACAAAAAAAAAAGGAAAATTGAGCTTCTGTCGTCCAGGACAACAAAAAATAATAAATAGGTGTCTAGAATCAACTGTAAGTGCGATCAGTTTATTTTATTTCATTTATTTATTCAATGATTCATTGATTTTTTCGGTTTTTCGTGGATTTAACTTTTGCGTACCTACTTCTGGCTTACCAATTTTCCCCGATTCGGAAGAACGGGGCGTCGTAATTACGCCCAATAATTTAACAGCACGTATTTCATTGTCAGCGTGGTAACTGGTACTCCTGGTGTGACTCGCCGCAGTGCAGCTTGCAGGTTGCAGGTTGCAGGTTGGAGGTTGGAGCTTGTGGAGGGAAGATTGAATGCAATTTCACTGCGCAAACGACCTGCACCAGCGAACGAAAACATCATTATTCTACGAGCGAGCGGCGGTGTTTGGTTCGGCGCGGTATACGTGCATACGTATATCTATAGATATTGTGTGGATGAATACTGCACAGAAAGCATGGGTTTTACAGTGTTGGGTATAAACCGTAGACGCGTTCATAAGCCGTCCAATAGTTGCCAAAGCATGTCCCATCAAATATCAACAACTCCAATTGCCTTGCAAATTGTTTTCGAGCTTACTTAGTTGTTGTTATAGTTCCTGCATCGCGTATAATAAACCTACATCGATCATAATCGGAGTTATAATGGAAATGTAATTTTTTCACAATCATTTTCGTAATGAATAACCCTTTGATGCATCGCGACATAGGCTTACGATTAGAGAACTCGGTCTAAAAAATTTATCAAACAATTCCAAACTAGTGAAAAGTCGAAAATCAGTTGAAAGAAAAAAAAATCACGTAAAACTTTGCCTACCAATCGTACCAAATTGTTCCGCTTTAACTTTCAGAATATTTTCATGTCGTTTCCGAACTTTATCTCCCATCAATCATGTGTTCGTTATTCTGTTTCAGCTCCGCCGGTGAAAGTTGAGATCAGCAATCACCCGAATCAGGCAAAAATCGAGGCTAAAGTTGGGCAGTCCCACGTCCTCCAGTGTTCGGTGAGATTCGCTAAACCAGCGGCAACGATTGTCTGGTACAGAGGGAACGTTCAGGTAAAAGGAGGAGACACGGACGTCGAGTCGATATCAATCGAGGATGGTAAGTCCTTGGTCTTTGAACTTTTTACCTTTTACCTTCTACCTTTTGCCTTTTACCTTTTACATTTTACTTTCAACCATTCTGGAATTCAGCCCAACCTTCTTCTTAACATGAACGTCGACGACCCTCGCTGTATCAATAATTAAAATTACTTCTTGACGACGACGACTAAGAGGCAAGTGCTTTCGGAGTAAATATCGCAATTGCCCGACTTCACTTAGCTTTTCGAAAAAAGAGTCACTCGTTCACTCTCCATATTATGTCGGTAAATTCCGCTCAACCGGAAGTGCTTCTTTGCCTCGGTGTCGACGACACGTCTTTGTTAGTATTAAATTGAATTTTATTTCAATTTTCAACCTTTACTTCACTTCATATACCTTACGGAGTATTTTTTTAATTGATTCATTTTTACTTAATACTTTCTGGGTTTTCCCCCCCCCCCCCTTTTTTTTTTTGTCGCGAAAAATTTCTTCTTTCACTCTCCAGCTTGACTAAATTTGCTTCGAGTGTACTTGTGTATACTTATACGTGTACTTACTCTTGACTTGAAAAAATTCAAATCAAGAGTCGAAGTGCCTCAACTTTTTTATGAGTACCTACGTAAATTCAAGATAAAGCTTTATTTTTTTTTTTATGTATTATACCTTATATTATACGTATAGGTATAGGTATATCGTACGCCGCTTTCGTTTTCAAGAAAACAAACGTTCCAAAAGTAGAGATGAATTTTTTAACCTTTCGAATGGTAAGGGGGGGGGGGGGGGGGGGGGAAGGAGAATATAGGTAACGCTATACTAATGTAAGCTAACCTCCGCGTTCTTTCCCTTTTTAATATTGAAAAACTCAATCGCTAAGAGACTGCAGACTCCGAGTAACCAATTTATACGGTGGCGTTCTTTTAAAGTACAAAATAAAATAAAAAATTAATACCCAATTCCATCTTGAAAAAAAAAAGGTGTTCACTCGAACCTCGCAATGCGAATAAAACTCGCACCGGGTAAAAACATTAAGAAATATATACAGTTGTCGATAAAATATTTGTAACAATCCTATCTTAAAAAGTTGACTAGCTTAATTTACTCGACGGTTTCGTGTTCCTGAGGGCAAAATACGTTGGAAAAGTGTGCAGCGATCGATTTTAAAAATACTGCATTTTTTACCCCAAAATCGACAAAAATCTAAGGTAAACCCCTTTGGATTTCTTCGATTTTTGGGCCAAAAATGAAGTATTTTTAAAATTGATTGTAGGACACTTTTCTTATGTATTTTGACCGCAGGAACACGAATGCGTTGACTAAATCAAGCTACGAATTAATCCCATCGAGATATCTAAATTTTTTCACTCCGAAAAACGATAAATTGGCGATAACTCTATCAATTTTATAGATAGACCGATTTAGCTTTTGGACAACAAATTGTATGATAATTATCTCTTGTAACAAGCCACAATTTGATTCGTGAGTTTCTGGCCCGCCGAAGTTTAAGATTTCCCTTTAAATTGAACTCGCAGTTCGTTTTCTACTATAACTCAGGACCGAAAGATCGGAAATTAATGAACTTCGACGCGTTCGATACGTATTAAAAAAAAAAAGCATATATTTTTAGTATTCAAGTAACACAACATTGATTCTCAATTTGCATAATAACACCTACTTAGCTATTATTACGCCGATGATGGGGTGTGCAAGTTTCGGTTGAAAATAACTTTCTACACCCTCAGGGCAAACCTAGGTAATAATACAAGTGAACTCAATTAACCTTTAAGGGAATAATACGTCTAATTGATACAAACGAGTTGAAAATAATATTGAAATCCTGGAATATATACGTCTGATATTGAGAAAGAACGATCTTCTGATATTACTGGTAAGAATTGTTACAATTGTGAAATGTAGCAGGATCTTTTTGATTTTCTTATTCTACCTCCCTGCTTCTTTTCTTCCCTTTTCTTTAATATTTTTTTTACTTTTCTTCTTTATTCCTGCAGACAAAGAAATGCCGAAACCAGGAGAGTCGAGAAAGAAGCTGCTGAAATACGACACGCATGGGTCAATTACTATAGTCCCAACTGCCGATGACGACGAAACTGACTATACCTGTGAAGCTAGACATCCAGCCATCCCAGTCGACATGCCTATGCGAGCAACAATAAAGCTGTCTGTTCTTTGTGAGTATTGTTGCAATGTCTGCTTTTCTCGTCTTTATATATATATATATGTATATATATATTATACGATGTTATATTCGTACGAAGGTTAATGGGAAACATGTATTGTGTCAAGCACCTTATTATACCGTTTTCCATCCCGTGCGTTTCGCGAACGACCTACCCCCCTGTGAAGCTCTTATAGCCAGCCAACTATATTCGAAAGTAACACAATGCCGATTGGCGAAACCAGACGGATCGTGATAAAGAACGTCGCGCTAGGTTGAAACGCATTTCTGCACAATTGATATTCAGAAATCAAGAAATTACGAATGAAAATGGGGCATCTGAAAATTAACAACTCTATTCATTGGATCACATGGAAATATAGCTGCCAATATGAGACCGTGAACCGAATCGAAAAATCATCTCGTACCTCAAAACTTCCGAAATACCTCGTCGACACAGATACCCGAATTTTATATTTCCACGTCCCAAATTTTTTTCTTTCCTTTCATTCGCTAGATCCGCCCGGAACTCCGTACATCGAAGGTTACACGGAGGGTGAGACGGTCCGGCGTGGTCAGCAGGTGGATTTGGTGTGCAGATCTCGCGGTGGTAATCCACCTGCGCAAGTCGTGTGGTTTAAAAATGACGAACAAATAACGACTGTGTATCGTACGGAGGCGTCGGTTTCCGAAAACGTTCTTTCTTTCGAGGCGAAAGCCACCGACAACAAGGCGAGATTCAGATGTGAGGTATCGAACGTAATGAGTGTGGCACCCTTGAAGGCGTACGTAGATCTCGCTGTCCTCTGTGAGTAAAAGTAGAAGCCACACTAGAAGGATATGAATAGATCGAACAAGGAGCTTTTTTCTTGAAACCATATCTTTTATATTCACACAGTTGCTCCTACGGCTGCTGTAATAACCGGACCGACCGAGGCTAAGGCTGGCGAAGAAGTACGAATAACTTGCACTACCGAAAATTCGAATCCTCCGGCAGATATAAAATGGGTGGTGGCCGGTAAAAATTTTCACAATAGCACTTCGAGAACGAATCTTGCCGCTCAGGGTGGCTGGGTCACTACGTCCAATATCACGTTTAGTATTAACCCAGAAGTCAGAAGCATCGTCGTACTTTGCCACGCAGTCAACAACAAATTGGCCGAAAATGTTGTCGGCACTCACACCATAAATGTCATATGTAAGGATTTTCGTTATTGAGTAATAAAAAAATTTGTTACCAATAATCAGAAGTTATATTTGTTTCTCATAAATGTTTGTTTTTTTTCAAACAGATCCACCTTCCGATTTAATAGTGACGGGATACGAGGAGGGGGTTGCTATAGACGCGGGTACAGTTTTGAAACTTTCATGTACCGCGACCGCTGGCAATCCTCTGGCTACTCTGACTTGGTACAAAAACGACAAAATGGTTAGTGCAATCAAACATGAATACAGTTGAAAATTAAACGGGAAGAAATTTTTTATTTTATTATTTAGAAAATTTTATTACGTGCACCTATACGGTTTCATATAATATCCAGGTTAATGGAAACGTACGGACACGCGATCACGTCGTTTCAAGCGAACTCGCCATCCTGGTTAACGCGTCCGATAATAACGCGAGGGTCAGATGCGAGGCAACTAATTCAGCCATCGATATACCCCTCATTCAACCTCTACAGCTGAAAGTTAACTGTGAGTATGATGCAGAAGAAAAAAGGAGCATCGGAACCGGTGTAGATTGAAATTATAAAATTAAATCGGCCATGAAATGAAAGGGTGAAGAAAAAGATGGTGGACAAGAAGAACAAATATTTTTCAGAGACAATAGATTGCTGATAGTTATTTATTATAGTTAATTAGCAAAGGCTAATTAAGTAACATAGTAATTACATAGCTTGATCGATATCTGCCAATGAGTAAATAGAGTTTGTTGTTCAACTTGTTTACAAATACTTTTTAATTATCCTCATATTGTTTAATTATCCATGGATGTATGAGTTCATATTTCATCGATACGGCCTCGATACGAAATACTCTATCGACGTAATCCATTATCAATTTTCGTTCGTCCATCAAATTCGGAGAGGAAAAAAAAAGAAATACAATGGACTGATTCCATTTTCAGTTCCTCCCGACCAGGTGAGAATAACGCGAGAGCCGAAGGAATTTCGGGCTGGTCAAATCGGACGGATAATTTGCGAATCAAGTAGTAGCAATCCTCCGGCTGAAATGTCATGGTGGAAACACGGTATACCAGTTCCAGTAACGAACAATAGCACAAACACAGGGCTCAACGGTGGCTACGTATCGTCCGTTGAATTGTCTCTGGAATTGACGGAGAAAATGAACGGCGATCTTTACACCTGTCAAGCCAGAAACGCCGCCCTGGAACGAGCCATCCACGACGCGACCACCCTCACCGTCTTCTGTAAGTTTTTGTCGATGGTTTTCAATTCTTTCTGATTGTTTTTTTCGATGACTCACGAGAAATAATTCGAAACTTACACCGAATTTTGAATCGTATCTTTGACAGACAAGCCAATTTTTTCGGCGCTGGACCCCAACGAGTTAGTGGGGATGGAGGGCGAGCCTTTTGTCATATCCGTTTCAGCGACAGGAAATCCTGCAACAATAAAGTATAGCTGGACGCGATATGGACTGCCTTTGAGTACTGGAAACAAAAGAGTTAGCGCTAGAGGTCCAACACTCAATATTACTAAATTGGATCGCCATGATGCTGGGACGTACATTTGCGAGGCGGTAAATACGGAGGGGACGTCTTACTATCAATTGAATTTGACGGTGCAATGTAAGTTGAATATTGTTTCATTGTTGTTCCTGTTTTTTTTTTTTTTTTAACTGTTTGCGCAGACTTGAAAAATTGACGAGTCCATTTTAGTTCCAGCAAAAATTGAGCGGACCTCGAAATCCGGGGTTGTGCATCCCGCTGACATAGAGGCGAAGTTGTGGTGCGACGTTGACGGAAGTCCAATGGGCGACAATTACGTTACATGGCACAAAGTTGGATCAAATGTTGATCTAAATCGAAGGTTTCAAACCTCTTTCGTCAATAAAACTTCGTACCTTCATATCCCAAATCCAAGTCGGGACGATGTAGGAGAATATCAGTGCAACGTGAATAACGGAATCGGAAACGTAACATCAAAGCCTATACTCTTCGTGACGAATTGTGAGTGGTTGATGAATATATAAATTTTTTTTTTCGTTCTGATTTTATCAAATTACCCCTATTTCGAATCCTTCATATTTATGCTACAGTTAAACCAGAAATGGCAAATTCGCCACTCACAAGAAAGGCCGCAGCTAATAAAGGATCGAGCGCTCAGCTGTCCTGCAAGGCACAAGGATCGCCCCTTCCAAGGTTTACCTGGTTATTCAACGGAAAACAGTTGCTGACCAACAGAACTGACCACAAGTATGACGTCGCGCAGACCGAGGTGAGAAAAAAAACTAAATAATAAATTCATCTTGAGATATCTTTAATCTCATCCTTGACTTATCCCTAAACGGATTTCGCGACACTAGCTAGTCTTTTTCAATTTTCAATCAGTTACTTCGAAGTTTCGGATCTTCAACCGTAGAATCCTGTCGATCTGATTGTTATTAATATTTTTTCCTAGCTGTCAGAGTTATTCTCCGAGTCTACGCTGACGATCTACCGAGTGTCTCCGGATGACTATGGAAAGTATGAGTGCAAAGGCCGCAACAAGGTGGGAAGCGGGACCGACGAGGTCTTTCTGAACGTGACATCACCCCCGGACCAGCCACTTGAACTTGAGGTGTATAACGTGACTCACGATTCTGTTGTCCTTACTTGGAAAAATGGCTTCGATGGTGGGCTTCCGACATCTCATCAAATTCGGTGGAGACCCGCATTAGATCATGAGGACAGGTACCAGTACATGGACGTCTCTGCAACGCAAAACAGCGCCCTTATCACTGGGCTTGCCCTGGGGAAATTTTACGTATTCAGCATCAAAGCGATCAACGCTAAAGGGCAGAGCAACTTCTTGCCAGATCTCGTCAAAGTGCAAACATTGAGTGAGTTGATTTTTTTCTTTCACGGATATTGAGAAATTTATTTCATATAGAAAATAGATGGTTTAGTTTTCAGAGTATTTGTAGACAATCATCAACATGTTTCATTGTTCCCCGTACAGTAATTCATGCATTTCATCTAAAAAAAGTCATCGCCTCTGGTTAATAAACGCTTGCCAATAGTAATTAGGGGTCAAAATTCGATTCTAAATTGTACGAAAGAATAGAATAGGGGCTGAGACTTTCAAATAATACACATTCCAAAATTTCTAGCATGTCAATATATTAACACAACCGTACGATTTGGAATTTTGATAGTAGAAACATTAGCTCAACAGAATTGTTTGCGAGATATTTACAAGATGGATTTTTTTCGTACGTCAATTGGTTGCCAAGTGTCATTAGAAAACGTTTTGCGGTAGATTCCCAAGTTCGCTCTTCACGCGAAAAAAATGAAACGTCTTTCGATGCCGTTTGGTAACCATTTGATTAAAAAATGAGCAGCATAATGATCTTGTCGAAGCTCTTCAAGATCCTCGTTGATTAGCTTGGCGTTGGTATATCCTTGAGGATTAGGTTTTAATAGTCGCTTTATAAAACATCGTTAACTAACAATTTTGGTAGCCTAAGGCCTATGCATGAGTAACATAAGGGTGACGGGGAATCGGGTTGGGTTCCAGGCGAGGCCCCACCTACAGAGTTGACGGCGAGTGAGACTAACTCTCCCTACATCATCGTCATTATCATCGCTGTATCAGCCTGTGCTTGTCTACTCATTGTCACGCCAATAGTGTATGCCACGTTAGCATCAAAAAAGAAGGCCAATCGCTCTGGTAAATATAAAGTTGTAAAATTTACACGTTCAATTTGTCTACCCCTGTAGGGCCGAATAATGTGGAGAATCTACCAGACGTGCTACTGGAAAAGGGGGACTTTCCGATGAATTATATCTATGCGGTAGCCGCAACAAGCATCGTCTTTTTTCTTGTTAATCTATTCATCATGTTGTGGTACATTGTGAGAAAGAGAAACAAGGCCCGTAAGTTCGATACCATAAAGTGAGATTTAATTACACATTAGAAAAAAAAGAAAAGAATTTAAATTCTCTCCATTACTTTCTTCTGCAAATTCATTCTGCGAATGACTTGAATTCGCAACAACTGCCCGGAGTTCATTAAAATTCGTTACCGACAGTTATTCATTCTTTTTTTTTCCCCCATTTTTTTTCACAGGTATAAACAAATCCCAAACAGCCGACATGTACGCACCGTCAACTGTAAACGGAGATACGATGACCGGCGAATTAAGTTCCGTTTCGGACGAGAAGAGCGACGTTAACTTCGATGCAAACGATTACGTGGTCAGTGCGATCAGTCAGTATGTCCTTAGTAACAAGTAATTGCAGAGGGTAGGTTTGAGTTCTTTTAACCCTTTTTCTTTCTAAATTTCTTTGTCTTTCACTTATCACTTATATCACTCTATTTCTAATCGTACAGCTTCCTAATATCCACATCTACACCTCCAAGTATTTTAAAAAAATCACCCTCTATATTATAATTTACACCCTGCAACACCCCCAGCTGTCTTGTTAATTACACCTCAGAACTATCAGAGCTTTTCAAACTCTTTTTGATTATTAGATTCTCGTAATGGAGGACATTATTGCTTTATTTATTTATATTTTTCCTCGCTCCGCAATTACAGAAAGAGTTGTAAATTAATTAATTTTCAACATCTATACACCCTCTCGCATTACTTTTACAAACTTGGAATAAATGAATGACTAACAAAAGACAATAGCTTTGTTGGCAATAACGTATCTAAAATACACAGTATAAATTGTTTTGAATAAAGTTTTTTTTTTTTTTTTCTTCAAATTAAGTATGAGCAATCGAAGGAACTAAAAGCTAGTCGGATGAAATTTAACTACTTCAATCTTGTTGAATAGGACGAGGGGAGGAAGACGGCGGCCAGTACTTACCTGATAGATCAAAGCATTCAAGAATTCGGTAAAAACAGTCTTGAAATGCAGGTGCATCACCATCAGGGTACCCTTGGGAGGAGAAGTAACAATCACAGTCACGGTGTCATAATGGATATGGATTCACCGCCGCAACGTACAACCGCAAGTGGTACTCTCTCGGGTGCGTCATCTTCAACAGCTACTCAACTCGAGGCTCTCGATAGGTGCCAAATATCCTCTGAAGTTTGTCGCTCGATCTTTGGTGTCTTCTCGTTCTCGTTCTCGAATAATAATACATTGCAAATTACTGGCCAGACTATTACCAGTAAATTTTTTCTACTCGCTACTTATACTATACATATGTATATTTCATATTGCAGTTATTTGGAAGTCTTTTATCTACGTAAAAGACATTATGTACGTATGTATAGTCGTTTTTTTGATTGAAGTACGAATATACAACCATGAACCGCAAATAAATTAGGCAAACCCATAGGAACAGCTCACGATGTGTGGAATCTTGAATTTATTTTTATTAACATTGTTGAGCTCAAAATATACTGAAATACATCCAAACACTACCAAAAAAAAATGCTGATTTTGGGCCCAATGCGAAAAAAATCACATACATCGATGCTATTGTCTCGGAATTCGAGACGCTAGTTAACATAGGATTTCGCACATCGTTTTCTCTTCTAGGAAGGAAGACGAAAAAGAAAATCGCCTTTCAACCTCGTGAAAATTAATTTTTTTCTCTCATTTGCTTTGGATTTTCTAATTATTAAAAAAAAGAGAGGCTTTTGCTTTTGTAATTTTTCTAACATTTGCATGCGATATAGTAATTTGTCACTATTTGCGCCCAGTTACAATTGTTCTTTTTTTTTTTGTTTTCATCATTAGATCGCTATCATCATTATTAGATTATTTCCAAAAATCATTTTTACCGTCTGGCCAGTTCATTTTTCGCTTTCATTTTTTTCGAGTTCTACCCCGCCCCCTCACCTGAATGCAATGTGCGATTTAATGTTCTTGAATTTATTATTATCGCCGATAATCTAGAGCTAATGATATCATATTGGCTCTATCTATTATCATCATTAATCATTCGAGCACTTTGATTTATGCGGTATCATGATTTTATATGTAATTATTAATTAATATAAACGAGATAGCGGAAAGAGCTATGAGGAGGCACGCGATCAGCTCATGCTTGCGAGGATTTGGATATGCAGCAGCAGTTTATCATGCATGCTATTAATTTATTTAATTTATTTATTTGTTTTTTCATATTGTATGTTCATGTATTTGACAAAAACCAGCAAATACACCGAGTTAGTAAATTTCTCGTTTACACTCACAAGGTGTATATTGCCCGAATTTTTTATCATAGTGGTGAATTGATAAATTGAAACCACATTCGTTGAGCTTCGGTAGATTAGAAAAAAAAAAAAAAAAACGCTGCCAGAATATAGAAATATCTTGCCTGAACGAAAAAAGAAAATAGAAAGTCCAATGATGATTCTCATCAGGGATGCTCTAATTTATTTCCGAGAGCATTCTTCTTAGTTTTTGAACAACCAGAATGCTAAACCACTATAGAAAATTGTATGTTATTTCATTTATTTCAGTCTCAAAATCGAGTTACATAGGGAATCCGAGTCCAGCTCCACCGGCATCAGACGTGAATTTTTACAGTGTGGAAATGGACAATGGCCGGTATTTGGGATATGAAGGAAATCCCAGCCCGGCCCCAATACTGAGCGGGGATCCGGGTCTGGGCACTTATTACCCGTCATTGGGTTCCCTGCAAGGTGTAGGGCATCATCAACATCATCACCATCATCTTCAACAGCACAGCAGTACGCCACACAATACGGTCCAGGTCGGGGGAGGAACACTGACCAGGAACAGGACCCTCCCTCGCCCAGTCCCCCCCCCAGACGTCACTGTTATGACTGCAGGAACAAAGTCCCCAGTACCCCCTTCGGTACCCCCCCCGCCAGCTACGTTTGCACGTGCGGTCCCCGTCCAAGGAAATTCCCACGGGCACCCACTGTCTACTTTCACCTCAACCCCAGCCTATTCAGACATTGACGGACATCTTGTCTGAGACTTAATTAATAATCAACATTTTCACAACGATGGTAATAGTTCTTTATGTTCAATTAACGCACAGACTATTGATCAAAGTGCTTCGAATTTATTAAATATACAGCAATTACAAGTACGCCGAATATTAGAAACAAATCAAGATTTACATGAAACTAAAAAGCTGGAAGATGAAGAAGAATTAAACGAATTATCGTACAAAAACGAGCCCAATAACGAAGACGACGAAGATTCAGAGGAGAGTACCCGCCTGTGAGTATGAGAAAAGAATGAAAAAAATATTCAAAGCCAAACATTTGAAGAACGAGGCAACCAAGTTCGTGCCAGGTGAAGTTACATTTAGTGAGGAATCACTGACTTATCGGTCTACCTAAGTTGAAGTTACGGACACATTTCCATCATGCCAACAATCACGAAGAGATTATAGTGTTTGATTTACATGTGATTTTATCAATTTGAGGAATAACTCAGGAGTGTCTCAAAGTCGCGAGGTGGACTCAATACCTCTTCAGAAATCCAATAACTGACTGTTCTCTTCATCGTCCCCCAAAAATGCACGGCCATGATGATAATGTGGAAAATATATATATGTACAGCTGTGAGTCGACGAGAAAAAATAAAGTGTCAAGTAAGTGAGCTTCTTTTGGTTTATGTATAAGCAGTGATAAATGATAATATATCTCATCGAAAGGACAATAGGTACATAAGTCAAAATAGATATTATATATACATAAATTATATTTTAATTTTACAATTATTATTTCCTCTTCTTTCTTTTTTATTCTCTCATTAAATCTCTTCTGTGTTCCATTCAAATTTCATATATCTATGAGTTAGGTGCTGATGATCCATACGTACTCAAGATATATGCGATGTAATTGGTATCTTACGTGTAAATAATATTTTAATTAGAAGAAAAAATTGAATATTGAAAATATAAGAGCCAATTCCGAGGTATAGACTAAAAATAATAAAAATAATATTAATGATAATAATAATCATAATTAAATCGATAGTAATTAAATATAAATAATAATGAGAATTGAAAATTATAAACGACAATGACTAAGTATTATAATTAGAGTACTATATCGTATCATGTATATTTTCTATTGCATTTATTTTCACAAATTTCCATTATTATCATCATTATCATAATTATTAGTATTATTATAATTATAATTATTATTATTGTTATTACTATTATTTTTATTGTTACTATCATTTTCAGTAGTAGTATTGTAACTATCACTATCGGTATTATGATGATATGATGAATGAAATTAAAAATAATATAACATTATTATAAATTATATAAATACATAAAATAGTCTTAAATGTTTTTCAAGCTCCGCGAAATAATTCAAATGGATTATATGAGGGTCTTATAATGTACTAATTATTATTAATTATAATACCTGATACACATAGGATATAATTGTATGATATCGGTATCATGCTCACAATCAGCATTTAAACATTAATCATCTTCATTATCATAATTTTTATTATTATTATTACTATTATTATTATTATTATTATTATTATTATTATTATTATTATTATTATTATCATCATTATTATTTTCTTCAACAAAAAGTATAATTGTACGTATCTTTAGTATATAGTAATTATTGCACATGTATATAACTATATTTTCGATGAAAAAAAAAAACTTTTCAGAAAAAAATTATTTGAATTATAATAATTGGCCTATTTCCATCATTATCATTATTATTATTATTCTTATCATCATTATTATTATTATTATTTTTTTATTATTGTTACTTACAATTCGTGACTGATTACATTCGACAAAAAATAGAAGAAAGAATAAATTGAAAATATAAATACAGAACATACAGAAAATGTCATGCACAACGTATAATATACCTACAAAATCTGACGTACGAATTTTCACCTTACGTTTATTGTACCCAAACATATAAGTATATGTATATACTGTACATATGGCCAATTATTTCAGTCGTTTATAATCATTAAACGAGTGATATAATCATTTATTAATGGCTATAATTATATATTTATGTATATTTTATATATTTATATAATTATACCCATAAGTATATAAATTTAATATGTATATTGTACGTGTCACAAGGCTTATAATTAATGTGAAATAATTAAGTTACGCAGGTATAAATGGTTACATCGTATTAATTATTGAAAATCTTTGAATTTTATTGATAATGTTTGTATTAAAAATTAGCACATTATTATCTAGTATATCGCTATATTCAATATGATACCATTTGATATAGCATCACATTATTACATTATTATTATTATTGCTATTTTTACTGTTGTTATTTTTATTGTTGTAAAATTTATCGATAATTTTTGTTACTATGAATATTAAAACTACCTATATTCATTTTAATGATGGTTACGAAAAAGGGTATAGCAAAATTAACAATAACAATTGTAATAATAATAATACTAATGATACTTACGAGGATAATAGAGTTATAATAGAATCTGCAGGCTTAATATCTTGATAATTGTTGACCGAATGTTTTGTAAAAAAAAGAAAAAATAGAGAGAAAAAAAAAGGAATCAAATGAAATTGCCCAAAAACACTCGCGCGCAGAGGTCAACTTAGACTGATGATAATTATGTATGAAAAAATAAATAATTAAATAAAAATCACCGTATGCTCAATTAGAGAAAAAAATGATAAAAGATTAAAAAAATTTAAAAAAAAAACAAAAAAAATTAAAAAAATAAAAGAATAAACCCGTTCACGCATTATGTATGTGTGTATATTAAGAGTAATATATTTACATATTATACATGTTTTATATTTGTAATTGATGAATTCTAGGAGATGAATGAAAACAAAATTAACGATATTAATACCTATAACAATAATAATAATGATAAGAATAATAATCATTATTACACTTATAATATTAATGATAATGATCACGATAATTTATTATCACTTGAAGTCGTAAATTAACATTCAATAAAAGCGCGGAAGGAAGAAAAAAATTTTAAAAATGAAAATAAAAATAAATACTGTAATACATATTGTTAATATTAATGATAATATTAAAAATAATAATAATTATTATGATAATATGTAATCTCCAAAGTATTTGCTCATCCAAGTGGCTATAGATAAGTTATTATAATTATTATAATGAACATGATTTAAAAAAAAAAATTAATAAAAAACACAAAAAAAAAAGAATTAAACACGGATAATCGGTCTTCGTCCAAAATGGTACCTTGGAGATGGACATAATGCCTACATAATGTATTATATATATTATATGTCTCGACAGCGCGCGGTATTCCATATTTTACATATAATATGTATATTATTAATAATAATGAATAATAATGATATAATGGTTATGATAATTAAAGTGACAGTAATGATAATAATAACAATAATAACAACAACAAAAATAACAACAATCCATTATTATTCTGTTGATTATTGTTAGGGTTAAATAGTCAATCCTAATTATATATATAAATGATATACTATAATACAATCACTAAGATAATTGAGAAAAAAAAAAAAAACAACAACAAC
This sequence comes from Athalia circularis, assembly GCA_963978495.1. NCBI lineage: Eukaryota > Metazoa > Arthropoda > Insecta > Hymenoptera > Athaliidae > Athalia > Athalia circularis. The sequence goes on along the minus strand of OZ021698.1, from coordinate 36,221,383 downwards.
AACAATTACACAAAAAAGGACAACAGAAAAATGAACTCGAATAAAAAATAAAAGAAAAGATTTCGGAACTAATAATTGAAATGAACGTGAATGAATATAAATTATATTACTATTAAATCATCAATTTTTCTATGTAAATAATGTAAATATATGTAATTCTTTTAGATAGATACGATAAAATAATTGAGTGAAGCGAGAACAAAAACCATTAATCTCAAACGCATAAAAAGGAATGAACAAACACGAAAAATACACACACAATCATCGTACGTACAGAAGAAAGAAAAATAAATGAATAAAATAAAATAAAATCAAAACCATTGGAATATATCAAATTGCTATCGCAGAACTATGTCATATTATGCGGGTTATTCCACGTCAAGTTGACCTGGCTTTGATCCTCGCCATTTTTAATTTTTTTTATTTTTCCGAATAATTGAGAGTCGTTGTGTAACACTGAGGACCTAGGTACAGATTTTTTTCGAAACCTACATTATGAATTTCTTGATGAGAGAGAAATTTTTTTACCCTAGTCCAATTAAACTATTTATCAAACTATAGAGATAAATTTCTGACAATGAGTCGGGTCGATCTGGCGCGAAATGCCTCCACACATATGTATCTATATACACGACGTATATTCGTACACTACATGAATATTATTTATAAAAAAAAAAAAGATAATCGGGAGCTTTTCTTATATGAATAAAACTATAACTATACAAATAAAAAGACGATACAAAACAGAGAAGAACTGATATTGTTATAAATATATAAGTACAATCTGATAACTTTTTTTTTATTTATATAAATAATTAAAGCCAAACCACTTAACCTACCTATATACAACAAATATGAAAACAAATGAAATGTATAAAAATCGAGAGAGAAAAATAAACATGTCTGCTGTTTTGCTCATTTGCAGTTGCACATTTACCGCTTCCATTACACTGTGCCAATTAAATTTATATATAATTGTATATTGTGTACAATACGTGTACACCATATACCCATATAGTTGAATTCAGTACGTATGTACGAATGAATTGATTGATTGATTATTGTGTATTTTTAATCATTTATCGATAAAAATGGTTGAAAAATGGGGATAAAACTATGAATCGCAAAAAAAATAAGATAGATCTGACCCAATATATAATTGACATGGAATAAGAAAATATTTAAATAAATGAAAACAAATCGAATGATGAATAAATTAATTGTAATAAACAACAGATTTTATTCAATTAAAATTTACATGAATTTTCTTTCATTTTTATTTTTCCTGAAAAGCTCTCTGATTAAATCAACAGTATACATATACTCACATATATTTGTGTAGTTATAAATATACTATGTATAATACATACATACGTAGATAAATAAATCGACAGAAAAAAAGAAAAATATATATATATGTAATTAATGCTGATTATATCTGAATACCTAATATTACACATTATTATTATTATTATTATTATTAATCAATTAATTAATTAATTGTAACTGTACATAACATATAGTATTTTTACATTCTCATTATTCTAAATTATATAATTATCATATATACGTATATTATATTTCCAATCATAATGATAACATTAACAATATTAATAACAATAATAATAATAACAACATCGATAAAAGACATGTCTAAACGGAATCTATTGAATGATCTGTTTCACCCTCCTTATCACCTTCGTAATATTCATATAATTTTCAAATTTACTATAAACATTAAATATACATGGTGGCAAGTTTGACACCTGTTGTAAAACCCTGTAAATTAATTCGCACCCGATTCGTGCGGTATCATTTTTTTATACTAATAATGTTGATACTGATAATAATAGTAACAATAATGATAGTAATAATTTTCATCATTATTATTATCATCTTCGTTTTTTGAGAGAAAAATTATGAGAGAGGAAAGAGATTCCATGTATGTAATTAAATTGTCGTCGTAATCAATTGAATGAAGTTGTGAATGAGTGCAGAATAAATTATATATATATATATACATACTAGTCCTCGAAAATTAATTAAAACCAAAGTATATAAAAAAATTCATAATGGCATGTATGTCATATACATTAAAAAAATTATCGTTGAAGGGCTAAATATAGTATAATACATAAATACGACGAGAAGATGAAAAAGAAATGAATGAAGGAAAGAATAAATGAACGAATGAATGAATGAATGAATGAGTTAAATGGAATTAATGATACACAATTCTGGCGAGGGATTTATTGTCGAGGAAAACCAACGACAAGAGATAAGAAAAACAACACGTTTCGCAGTTTATAAAAATTTATTTTCATTGTCATCGATATTGATATGATTATTATAATTATTGTTATCTTTATTGTCATATAAATGATTCAATACTAATTGTAATGAATATAAATGAATAAATTTGAATGATTATTATATAAAAAATAAATATGTATGAACATATTATTTCAATTAGGTATAGTTGTTATTATTGCTATTATTATTGCTATTATTATGAATAAAATAAAACTAAATATTGATACATACATATACTCGCCGGTATAATTATACATATACTATAAATATATACGGTATATTCTTCGAATGTAAGATTTTTTTTTGTGTTTAAGGCGTCATACTTGTTATACATACACACGTACACGTAACACGCGCGCACACGCGCGCGCATACACACACCTACATGTTCTTCATTGAGCGGAAATTTAAAATAATTATTTGTTATTTTCATTCTTAAGATATAATTATATATATGTGTGATGTTTTATACATATATATGATACAGTAAATCTATACATATATAAATATAAATATACTTCGTCGACTAGCAATATATGTTACAAAAAAAGAAAGAAGATATGAGAGAAAGAAAAGGAAAGAATATGCATAAAAAAAAGACAACAACCCTCTGTAAATTGTTTTTTCTATAATAATTATTAAAAATTGATTATATAAAAAAAAAGGAATTTGTATTTGTATTTTTTACTTGATAACTGGTGATTAATTGATACCTTTTTTCAGACTCATTGTGAAGTTTCCTTGATGGATGGGCCCATGAAATTTACTAATACGCAGATAATATGTAAAATCTCATCAAGATGCGGGTGAAACATCATAGGTAATTGATTCTGCAGAATTTGAAACTGTTTAATGCGACTAATCGTTCGTTCAAAGTGGATGCGAATGTTGGCGGAGTGAAGACCACTCGTTACTTCTTCTGCCACTGAGTTATCATCGTATGAAAACGTCGGCATAACTATTATCACATTATCTACAGTTTTTTTACCAGGGAAGTTTTTTTCTACTAAAACTATATCATCTTTTTCTACTTTTTCCAAGATACCACACTCTGTGATAATTTGGACATCACTCATTTTGCCGTCATACACAGCAGATCGAAACGCAATAACTCCAGAAGGTGTAATCCCTAGCAAACTTTTAACTGCGTAAATCCCCTTGTGATGAGAATTCACATCAGGTTCGTCTGATGTGTTAGGAAGCTGTTGTATTTTGAGCTCTGTATAATTAATAATTACTCGACATTGTGGATAATGGGTTTTGAAATATTTTGGTAAAGTTTTGATTATTGTGTCTTTATTAGGCCAGCAGATGTAGTCCTTTGTAGCTAGTGCCAAACTTGCTAGCACATCAAAAAAGATTCGTGATACTGTTGAACGATGCAAACAAAATATAATGCTAAGACTGGAAAAAGAAAAATCAGTTTTTAACTTCATCAGAAATATTAGAAGTCTATCGGCTTTTGTGACTTTGAATTCTTTACGTGATTTTAAAAATTCGAGTAAATTATCGAATACGTTTCTCTTAATACCAGTGAAATCAATCATCTGCTCATTAGTTTTTATAGACTCCGAACCGTGAAAAGAATCACAGTCCAAACATCTGGGCAGCATAACATGACCAACTGGTCCACATCCCTGATCTCTAGTTGTTTTTACAGGTGATATTGCTCTCACTATAGTGGTTTGCGTTGCAGAGTCTACCGCTCCCACATTTTCTCGAAAATAGAAACAACTCACAAAAGTTTTATCCAAAACTTCGTGAGCATCCAATATGTCTGAGGCATTGTCTGTTTGGCATCCTACTTCTCTACTGAATATTATTGGTAACTTGATGCATGCTGCAAGATTGTCTTTGGCAAGAAGTTCGCTTTGGTCCCTTAGCCTCAAGACCAGCAATCTGCCATTATCCATAGGTTTGAAAGGTATCGTGTGTGTTGGAAATATGGTTGGATTGTAAGCTGGATGACTGGGATGTTCGGACTTTGCTCCGCCAACAAAGTGTGTGCTACATATCCTCGAATTTTTAGTTGGATGCCATAATCCACCATCTTGGCTGAAATAAATTTTACTCATCTATCACAAGTTTTTATGGATAGAAAAATAGAAAACATAATTTTTTCATACTTTTGACGGTTAAGAGCACTTATCCATGTTCTTCGACGACTGCGTGATATGTAATTATCAGCAGGGAATCTGTAAAAACTAACTGTTTTTTCTGTATTCCCGTAACAATTGCCACAACCGACTACACAACAATAAACTTTTCCCTTCCTTACACCGGGTGAAGACATTTTTTGCTATTAATAATTGCTTGTTGGTAAAACCGTGCAAAACACCGTACAGATGCATACAACGAACAACCTTTTCTCAACTGCGCTCTTGCAACAGTGGTATAATCCCTGCTGATGGCTACTAATTTCACCGCGAAACGGCGCCACTTCATAGGAATAGGTATAAAAAACTGACTTTGTATTGCATGAAATCATTCCTTCTTTGATTATCATTGAAATTTTTGGAGTAATTTCGTACAAATTTCATCCTTATCTTAGAAAAATACTTGAGATATCATCCACTTGAAATAAAATTACAGCCCACAATTATAGTTTTAACATTATCAATGTATATTTTCTTGAATAGTGTATACATTATTATTAATACAATAATTATATTATGCATGGATCCGTGTGTAACGATAACATCAATATTAATAATAATCAAGATATTAACTAACTTTTATTTCTTCGTCGTAGCTACAAATTATCTTCATTCGTATTTTATTTCGTATTTTCCTTTGTATATAATATTTTAATATATATATATATTATATATATAATTTAATATAAAATACAACTTATAATGCATAACATAATATAGATATAAATAACATTTTTCGAAATCATAATCGTTCATAATTGTTATATATTATTACCTCAAATACCATGTCATATTTATTGAGCTCCGTAAACGATCAATTATTATTATCATTGTTATTATCATTATTATAATTTTTTCCATCATTTATTTCTCTCTTATTTCACATTATATTTTTCATTTAACTATATCTTCTTCTTGCTACATGTATCTATGTGTATTTATGAATATTAAGCGTTGAAAAATTTGTACAAAAAATGAAACTCATCAATTTTTTTTTCATGTTATGTATGGTATGAAATTCTGTGCTGCATATAAACCCATATTGGGACTAATATCTTATTTTTATTATCATTATCATTATTGATAATATATATGTGTATTTTCTATGATATCATTATCTCTAGGCAAAAATATAACGTTCGCTGTTTTAATTCGTAAGACTGCAATGTAGTTTTATTTCTCTTCTTCTTTTTTCTCTTACTTTTGTCAATTCTTTACAACTGACAAATAGAAATTAAATTAAATAATTATTATTGTTATCACAATTTATTAATCTTTTTTTGTCGACCTCAATATTCACCTTGCATAAAAAAGAATTGAGAAAAATATGAATACGTTTGTGTTATACTTGGCTAGTATATGTATGTAATGGTATGTGTAAATATGTACAAAATTGCAGCCATGATTACAATGAATTGTGAGTTGAATGATTATTTAGAGAATTTTACAAAAATTTTTTTCGTTTCTCATATTCCTTCTTATTAAATCCTACAGCTCGTTTGACACTCCAAGGTATTTCGTTTATCGTCAGTTTTTTTTTGTTTCTTTTCTTATATATATTTGTATATATTACTATTTAGTCGCGATCGTCGTCAACAGATACATAAATATATATTATAAAATATTATACCTAATAGTTTCATTTGTAGTGATAAGCTTATGTTAGACAAGCAAGGGGGAAAAAATGCATTTGAGATTGATTGCGCTTGCTATAATTAATATCGGTACGTACCTATTATAGATAAATTCACATTGCTATGAAATTTATTATTACTATTACTACTGATATCAATATTACTATTGTTATTACTATTATCGTCATTTATTCTATCAACATCATCATCATCATCATTATATAAAATCACTAATAACCACCCAACTTATCTATTATGACGATGAATTAATAATTGCACCATGAAATTAAAATGCGAATACGGTTTTTAGTAGATGGAGAGACAAGGAAAGAAAAAAAGTAGAGAACCTAAGAAAAAAATTAAAAATAATCAAATAATACTATATTGATCCAAGATAATTTAAATAGTATCTATTAATTTATGCTATTAGCAATTGATATAAATAAAAATTAGTATCATTATATGTGACTCAAATGATATTCACAATCATATAGTACAGTACGTTAGAATAGAAGAATATAAATATTATATATTATATACATATGTATTTGTTCATGATTGACACTACTTCGCATCGTTTAATCTAGACTATTTATTTATATTTATTTTTAATTACCGTAAACAATTGAATCACTTTCGCCATTTCCAATGTGATATCGAATAAAGTTGAAAAAAGAAAGAAAAAAATACAATACATTGCAATCAAACGATGTTTTCAACTAATAATGATAATATTCGGATAATAAACAACACATCTAATATAATTAATAATTCAACTATTCAAATATATCCTTTATGTTATAATTAATTAATGAATCAATATATAGGAGATATGACATAATGCAAGTATAAGGTTTATTAGCATCGATTAATTATTGTTGAAAAATCGTTAGCCTGTCTAGAAAGTGTTTCAAAAATATTTAACGGCAATAAAGGGTAACAATTTGTAATAATAGACAGTTATGAAAAAGCAAGACATTTTTTTGAAACACTATCTATACAATCGAATTTCGATTATGTAGGTTTCGTTCATTATAATATTATTATACACGGTATTATTAATCGCGTTTGGTCATTCCGTAAAGATACATGTATATTGTATGTGTATTAACTGAAGACATTGCTGAACGTTCGTTAGCCCTGTATTACCGGAATTCAGTAATATGAAAGAACGTAAAACGGCTGCCATTCCTATCGAAGACCGCAGACTAATCTTATTTTGTTGTGGATTGGCAAAGAAAAAAAAAATCTTGAACGGTATTTACAAGGCTAGCGAGGAACTAGGCAGCTGCCTTTCATGTCGCAATACAATGTAACCTATACGCAAAAATTGAAATCATTAACAGTGGTGTTATACTTTGAGCGCAGCTTTTGGGGACCAGTGGTGGAATCTGGCAGGACCTGGAGCTGGATATGAGGAGTGTTGGGGGTGTGACCATTTGTTACCTCTAGGACCCATGAATGGAGGTGGAGAAGGACCACCGATGAATGGAGGAGGCATTACGCTGTACCATGGCTGGCTCATTGGGTGGGGGCCATAACCCATTCCGAAAGAGTGGTTGAACCATGAACGATTTTTATTAGAGTGAGGAACCCTTGCGGGGCTATGCAAATTACGTTTTCTACCTGCTGATGATGATGCCAGGGACAAGGATGATGCTGAATGTTGCTGATTTTGGTTCGTATTACTCAAAGGCTTCAACTTGGTATTAACATTACTGAGACTGTTGTTGGTATGGTGATCACCTGTGATGCTGGGAGCCATTGAGGATTTCTAGAAATGAAAAAAAAATCAGGTTTAAATTTATGGCACTGAATACTCCGACATGTGTAAATAGGAAATGGAAACGTATTGCAATTGTTTCAATGAAATTACCTGGGCTTTTGTAGAATCTTCGGCCATCCCAGCTTCCCTATTTAATTTGCCATTTTCCCTTCCAAATTTTAATATAGGTATGGAATTTTCCTTATCATCGAAGGATGCAAGGGTGCAGTACGATCCCTTGCTCTCCCCAAATCGGCAGCATACCTCGTTCGGGTCAACCCAAAGCGTGAGTTCAACAGGTAAGGAGAGGTCTTCGTATCTAACGCCAGCTGCTCTTGCTGCAGTTTCAAGTGTTTTGTCTCTGCGACTATGGGTGTTTACACGGATGCAACGATATCCCTGTCCTTTGAAAGGTTTGTCTGGGAACCAGTGGTTCTTGAATCTCTCCATTAAAAGTTCGACGAGTCTTCTTTCAAAACATTTCAATTGATCGGGACTAAATTTTTCGTTTTTTTCTATCAGCTGTACTAAGAATAGCACTGCCGCTGTGATCTCGTTGTGCATAGCTCGATCTATCGTCAACTAAATTTCGCGATTTTTTTATTCGATTATAAAGATTGGTCGTTGAATTTCTAACGGTTTCCGATTCAGATAATAATACTTCAGATGATGATGATTTGGCGCACATAGAGCTCTACTCCTCCTTCTTTTCTTCTCCACTTTTACCACGATTTTCAAATTCCAATTATTTTTTACTAGTTGGTATTTTTTTGTATCTTTGGAAATTCAATTTATAGTCGAGAGGATAGTTTTCGTTAGTTGCTGGTCTTCCTCGTCAGAACTTGCTGGTCCTCAAAAATTTGCTGGAAAATTTTGTAAACAACTATTTCAAAATTCGAAAAACAAATCATCAGGAAATTAATTTAGCAATTCTTATTCAGTGTACAACATTGTTAAAGTAGGAGACAAAATATTTAATGGAAAATATAAAAACGGGCGATTTTGAATACTTTTTTTTATATTGTACAATAATTACTTTTCGCTAACAAAAGAGCATTTACGGATATCAGTGACGCCAGCTTTATGACGAATTACGTACAGGCAGAAGTGCATAATCATAACGACCTACTATTGCATGATGCAGGATAACTATACATTTTTAATTCAATATTAGGAAACTATAAAACATTGTTTTAGTACAATCGTCAGGTAATTATATATTATGGTTAGAAAATCTATCCTCAATATGAAAAAAAAATCTAACAACAATGCATGTGGAATAACTGAATCCCAACAATATGTTGTTTTTCTTCACTAATCATTAGGTTATGGACAATAGTGATATACGCATATTGTGATAGGTTAGGGAGCAATTTTCGGTATCAAATTGAGCTTTAAAAATGAAGAACCTATAATATTTCCATGTATGGTGAGAAAAAATTCTCTTACAAAATTTTCCGTTACAGATAAGTGAAAAGGATACAGTTTCCGGGCAAATAACTCCAGAGGAAACGAATAGAAAAGTTAAAAATTCTGCCAGCTCATTCTTGGCTGTACCAGGATGTGCCTTGCGCGATAAAAGTTCAACAAACGTTTTGTTACGTTTGAAAAGAAAAAAAATATATCACTGTTAAAAAATTACCGAGGAAGAAGTCTGGCACTATTTTCTTAAAGGTTAAATGGGAAATGCGACTGATTATTATGTTTTAATAATTATGCCGAGAATCTGTCTTACGGTAAACTGACGGAGACCTCCGTTTTTTAGGATGAAATTAGTACCTCTACTGCGATGTGTGTGCTTTAAATAAACGTACTTGCTGCATTTAATTCTAGTGGCAGCACCGAACAGCCTTTAACACGTGTTACGTCGCGATTTGTATCGAATCAACGAACCATCGATTATGCAAATATCAAATACGATATAATCGTTTGTCGCGATTCGAGTCTTCAGGTATTTTTAGTCAACGTTTTCAGCAAAGTCTTCAGTACTTTGTGACAAATTCTTAGTTTCTCGACTTACTTGATTCGCGATTCAGTTATCTCAAGTCTGCGAAACAAATTTTTATCAAGTCACGAAGAAATAAAGAAAAAATAAGTAGTATTCTATTAATAAATGATTCATGGAGGTGATCGACAAGCATGATCACCATCCTTGAATATTATCAGAATACTTATATCTAGAAATGGCCGATGCTTGATATTATTGTCAATTCTATTTTCTTTTCTTCTGTGTAATCAGTGTACGATTTTTATCGCGAGACGTGGTTATTAACGTTATCATAAGCGAGTGTTGGAGTCATTCAGTACATCAGATGGTTATGAGGTTAAAGTGTGAAGGAGACGTATTCAAGTATTTATCAAATTCCTAAATCATCCAACTGTAGAGATGGCCGACAAGTGTAAGGTACGTACATAGATCTCCGGAAATCCTACGGGGATGTCCGGTTCGGAAATTAAAATAATAATTCACATTTAGGAGATTTTCATATTGCTAAAATAAAGGTTGCCACTAATATAGATCTCAAGGCATGCATTTCATCTTCTAAGACCCATAGCACTTTTGGGAAAAATTATTGACAATCGCTTCTTAAAAGTAGCTATAATTGATTCAAGCTGATGGATCATTTATAGTGTCAAAGGCAAATATTTTGAACAAAATAAATCTGTTTTAGGTATGCGGTTGCATTTGTGCCCAATGTAGCCTCCGTAATGATGACAAGAATCTACACCATCATGCCGCTGAGATGCATTTACATGTAGAAATAGAGCACTTGCGTCAAAGACTTTTGGAAAGGGACAGTCACATAGTGACAATGGAGACTCAATTTTTGAACGAGGCTGACAAGTTTCCGAATGGTGAATTGGCGTCTATGAAAGAAGAGATGGTTACATGGCAGGAAAAGTATGCAAGACTATATGAAGCCCATAAGAGAGTCCAAAAGGTTAATCAAAATTTGGAAGACAAACTCCTTAGGATTGTTGATAAGTGTGAAACAGAGAAAGGCGCCTTTACAAAGGATATTGCAACATTATCACACAGATTAGCCGATGCTAATTACACTATACATAGGCTAACGCAAGATAATGTAAGCAGCTCATCACTCATATGAAACTAACCAACTTGGAGCAAAGAATAATCGTTGATGATTTTTCCAGGAAAAGTACAGAAATGATGTTAATCTTGCCATACAATTGCTGCAGTGTAAGCCATCGAATTTTGTCAGCCAAAAATATGATTCGGTAAGTAAATTGTAACCAACTGCCAGCTATTCTGGAAATATGGTAATTGAAATTGCCTTTTTATAGCTTCCTTCTGAGATGCAAGCAAAAGTACGGACCTATGTTGCTCAAAAGAGGGTGCCAAATGACACGGCTTCTTCGACACCAGATGTGAAGAGCATAACTGTGCCGATTTCAACTTTTCCTCCAACGGCCATAGTATACAATGTTACTAAAACCAACAGCGCCGATAAAGACAGCGACGATGATGATAGCGATGACTCAAAACCACCAGTTGACATAGTTTCAGCTGCGATAATGGCCAAAGTATTGGAAGAACGGGAAAGAGAAAGAGTTTTTGCCAAACATTGTGACACATGTACCTGTCATCGAAGTATCCTTACAAACGATATGGAAACGCAAACTGGGGGTAATGTAATGAATTTAGAATGTAACATGGTTAGTAACAAAAGTAATAATCGTGAAGAAGAAACGAATCCGCCGGACAAGCAAGTTAATGATCAGGAATGGACGTTAAATAATTTCAATAAGCAAACTACAAGCTTAAAATATGTAAATGAGAGATCATTGACGAATGTTCCACCAAGAAAAGATTGTGTTCCAAATTCTAATTCTAATGTAGATAAGGAAACTAACAACTCGATGCGTATAGGACAGTATCAAACAGGTTATACGTTAATATCGGAGAGTGTTAAGAATGAAGGTGTAAAAAACTTGACCAATGGTTCTAGTCCTATGAAGCAAACTACGTTTGAAAAGCTTAGTCAAAGAGGACCAGCTAGAAACTCAAAGAAAATCCACAGCCAGAGTCCCTCGGGATACCGTATTTCCAAATCTGGTAATGACCAGTCCAAAGCGAAATATAAACAAGTACCTTGTGAAGTTGATCTAATCGACTTGAAACAGAATTCTTCGCCGCCCCAGCGACAGATCGACGTCATCAATGATAGGATATGGAAAAACGAGTGGTCGAGAACATCCTTAACGTCCACTATGACCAGTCCATCTTTGACCGATCTTGAATCACGTCGAAGAAGTGGGGAAAGTCAAACGATAGACGTGATAAATGACAGGATATGGAAATCGGTAGATAGCAGTACAAAATCAGAAACTAATCACATTAAACCGCGCATGGCTTTTCTTGAGCTTGTTCAGAAGCCTTTGGCTAATGAGCAGATGTCTTCTACTGTTGGAAGCGTTCAAAACGAGTCACAGCAGTCTGAACTGGACACCGCAAGTCCAAGTTTCAGTAGCGATAGCCTCGTCATCTCAAGTTCCGACCCACCCAGTACATCTAGTGACCTTGTGAGCCGTGGAAATAATAGATCTATCAAATTAACTAATGTCAATAACGCTAACATAATCAATAATAATAATAATAACAACAACAATAGTTTGGTTTCGAACTGGCAGCATAGAACGGCTGGACCGCGAGGATGTTCAATGAGGATAACGCCAGGGTCTAATAACATTCTGTTAGACAATGCAGGACACTATCAAACGATTCTTTACACCAGCGGGGGAGGAGGAGGAAGAGGTGAAGGCGGCGGTGGCAGTGTAACCAGCAATGGAAGACCTAACACTGCTTTGGTTCACACAGCTAAGTCAACCAGATCTGGAGGATCCGCGTCTAATAGTAGCGAGGAAAATATTTCGCCACTCGTTCTACCACCGGATAATGGTCAGCTGCAGAGAGTTGCCGAATGGATAAAAGCCTCTGGACCAATGGAGAGACAGCAGGTGATGGATTTAGAAAAGAAGTTTGTCGATTCCGAGATTAACAAATCGAATAACGATATCGCGACGAAGAGCGTGAACTGCAGTGCTTTTATCAAGGTAAAAAAAGATGCTGGAAAACCGCCACAAATTATAGAAATTTTGACGACTCCTAATCAAGAAAAAAAGAAGATGATGATCAACGGAAAACTTCAGGGAAATAGATCGCGAGACTCGAGAGCGTCGATTCAACAGATCCCGAGGGAAGATGAGGATTTAGGAGATTTGATCAGTTTCGAGTCGTCTGTTGACGAGGGCGTTTCCGATAATGACGTTATCACAAATTTTATCCAGATTTCGAGTACCGGAAACGAAAATTCTACAAGATCGGATATTCAAGATGTGAAGGTTACCAGGGAAATGGAAGAGACGTATCTTAAGCTCGCGGCTAGTTTAGATCCTTCTAATCTCAGCTTATCCCCTTCAAAAAGCGCTGATATCACTATAGAAAAATACAGGAAAGAGTACAAGAAAAATCACCTCCCGAAAAATCAGGAAAAATCTGCGGGATTCACTTCGTAATATTACGCTTATTTTTATATTCGCGTTATTACAAAACGTCCTTATCTACTCTGTTATTTATTGCTAGCTAATTTTCCAACGATTTCCAGCTACCTTCTCGTTTTAAGGTATCTGAAATATTGAGGATTACAAAAAAAAAAAATACCTTGATGCTGTTGCTGAACATGTTTATTTTATTTAATTTTCACATTTCCACTGTCTACACTCTACGGTATACTGACCGGTCTTTACAGGATTTTGTTTTCTGCCTTCGACATTCTTCACTGTCGCCATAGTAAATCTGCATCAAAGTTGTATAGGGTAATTAAATATATAATTACTAATTACGTTTGAATTGACCAAAAATCGGCGGGCGTCATTAAAGCTCAGTTCCCTTTTTCCCCCCGTAGGTTAGTTGATTTGCATTTTGAGTGATATCTAGTAGTAAATATAATGATGTCATTATACTATACTTAGCGCTAATCAAATTAAAAGACAATACTAAAATTGATATACTAAACTCAAATTATACACACATTCTTATTGGAAGAAAAAAAAAGGAAACACGAATAGGTAATGATCATTATTGATGATAATTATTCGAAAACCGCGTTCAAGGGAAAGATGAAAAAAGAGAAACGTATGTAATGAAGATGTTGTTCATCCTAATAAAAATCCTGAAATTATGATGTATGTATATATCACGGTGCTACACTAGATCGTCACTAATAAGATTATGTGAATATAATAATACTAATAAACCAAAAAAACCTAATATTCAATGCCGCTGCTTGTGAGAGCTGCAAAATAAAGTAGCATGACTAATAATGACATCGTTATCATGATCTCTACTTGTGCCGTATATATTTTATCAGATTGACTGCATTAAAATGCAGCTGGTGTAATTTAAACTCTGATTTAGGGATGTCTGTTAGACATAATAATAATATCACATCATATAATCAAATGATTGGTAATGACCATCGATTAGCCATAAATCGATACCCGATCAATAATTAAATCTGAAAAAAAGAAAACTAAAAAAAAATTAAAAATTAAATTAAAAAAAAAACATTTGGAATTCGGCGTATACCAAAAGGTATTAGTAAACAATAATAATTATTATTGATAACAATAAAAATGATAATACTAACGATAATAATCTTGATGATAACAGTGAATAATGAATGTAAAATATACTATGTCAATACTAATTAGCACTATATTTTATTACTCTAATACTGCATGCGCTTAATTGCCTGATTCTCCTAATATACTTATATGAAAATAAAAGTGCAGTCAGTTTGATCGATTATTACCTAATAATTTATGTATAGATAGGTAATAATCGATGTATATGGGTATACAATTGGTATACATATGATAATGATGAATGTGACGATGGTCGTGTAGTTAAATATGAAATGTACATCATACGAGTCGTGATTTGAAATTGTGCGTGCGTGTATCGGGTTGGACCAAAAGTATATAATAAAAAACACTGAAGAGACAAAGTCGAAACAAAATATGAGAAATCAAGGAGAAACGATTAAAAAAATCGACTAGACCATATAGTGTGAACCGATATATCATATAGGTGTATAATTGAAAAGAAAGAAAGAAAAGGACAGGAAAAAAAAAATAATCGAATGATGGTTATTGGTACCGTAGATTTTCGAAAGTACACATCATCGAATAGTTAAATTTATAATGTTTATACATTATACTATGTATATTTATACATTATACCTGTATACATAATGTGCGCCTATACAGTATTCCTAAATATATTATACTATGTGAACATTATAATTGTACTATATGAATATATTTAAGTCATTAATTATGTGAAGTCGATTGTGCAAAAAAAAAAGCAAACAAAAAAAAAACTACTACACAATAACTTTGTAAATATATAATCTCATCGTGATAAATAAAACCACGAAAATATATTTAAACGGGATTGAAAATATGATTTACGTTTATAAAAAATTAATTACCGAACCTATATTTATTCTTAAAAAATATATATAGTGAAGGAATTGTTTATTTTTAGGGTGTTTAACAGAATTTTAGGGACGAATTTTATTGTTATTTCATAAGCAATTAGAATTTAGAAAGAGTCTCAACTGGTTACTGCACAACCATCTTTTGCAATACAGTGAAAGTTGACTATTCATGGTTCCTATAATGCTGCCATATACTAGAATAACGACAATAATAATAATGGAGACTAATCATCGGCCATCTTTAAATTTTACCGTCCTATGTGAGCTGTTTCGAATTTAATTGAATCCTCACAAGAAAAAATTCTGTAAAATATTTCGAAGCAAATCCAATATCTGAACGCACCGTCAGATGTGTTTTTCATGGACTCAACATCGAAATATCCACCCTTGTAAAATGCTGTCAGCGCGTGTCCATTACAAAGCAGTAGGGTGGGTGTTGAATCCCCTCTTTTAGGGGCTGTGGATCGATACTCGGTTGTCGCTGACGAAGCTGTGCAGTATGAAACATAGAAAAAAATCATATTGAACGTTGTAAAATTCTCTGGAGTTTGCGGATCGAGGTAAAAACTTGGGAGAAGGGATTTCATCTTGGCGATGGTCCGTCCCCTCTCTTTTTCATGGTGCTCGTTCATATTTCTCCAGGATTGATCATCGAGTGGAACCTTGGAAGTAACAGACTTGGGATCAGTTCAGAGTTGAGTCGCGTGAACGCGGTGGAGGCTGCTGGATAATGGAAAGTGGAGAGTGGAGGAAGAAGTTAAAGGCGAGCAACTAGTCACTACGCGCATGCCGATCAAATCCACTCAAACCATAAACCAGCCTTACTCAGTACTGGCTGGCTAGCTGTTTCAAGTTCCGTATGTCCTATCGACAGTTGTGAATCCGACGCCGACGCTGATTACGACGCGCTAAACTGGACGCTAATTAGGCCGTGCGGCATTCCTTTTTCGTAAACATCAACCGCAGCGAAAAATGAATTTATTATTCCATTCGATTATCTGATGAATTCGACAAAATTCTTGATAAAAATTTTCGAAAAAATAGGATATCGGGAGAACAGTGTCGTGCAGTATCCACATCGTCAATATCAAACGGTGTTCGTAAACTGCGATTTGTTTGAATTTTGAAAATCGTTGAAGGCTTGGATTACGCTTTAGCGACTGATCATACTGTATGGAATTGCAGTTGATTCATCGCGATATTTTTGTTATCAACATGGGTGATTGCAGCAGTTTGGGAAGATGCGGTTCAATCGTTTCCTCCTCCTCCTCTTGATCAATGAATTTTTATAGTGTAAATAAAATAGGTGGTACCATTAAATAAAATTGTCCGGTTGAAATATGAAAGGAGATAATTATATGCAGAGATTGGAAGTGGAGTATGATATGCCAGTTATACCGGTCGTTTAAACGCAAGGTTTAAAACCGCATTGCAGTGGTAGTGGTACGATATGAGACTGATATTAGCAGCTGATATTTACTCGCTGATTTCTCTTTGAGTAATCCGTGCACACAATACCACGATGCACCGTTTTATTGTTCAAGTAACGTTATTCGTAACATTAAAAAAACCTTATCGCCGATGATCCATCGATCGCATTGATCGGGGGCAATTTACTAATTGTTCATTAGAATTGCCCACATGTCACATCACCCAGTTTGACATCACGTTCAGAGAGTCAAATTACAGCTACTTGACTTTAATACCGATCATGAACTTGGATATAAGTAATAATAATAGTATGACACTGTTCTTGAATTATGAGACGACCTAGTGAACTACTGAAATTCTCTACAAGTGCCTTTTTTTCTATTCAAAATTATCATTAGCGTATGATACCATCGGATGACGTAATTTTAGAACGTGTTTGTAAAAGTGACAGCTGGCACGTGGATTACTTTTCGATCTCGTGTGGAGTTATCGCTTTGGTTTCCCTCTCCGTACTGGTATCCACGGTTCTTCGTTAGAATCATCATCGTCACCGCGGCGCCCGGCTAGCAGCCCAGGGTGCGGGCGATGGTATAAATAGTTCGTTACTCGTTCGTATACATTGAAAAGTGGGGGTCGCTCGTCGTTGAAAATAGAAAAGAATGTTTTTTGAATCCAATTGGACTTGGTTGGCAGAAAGATGGGGCAATATGGCCGACTTGGCCGAGCGGGTGGACGATCTGATATGCAGTTTTGACTCGGCCGGTGACACTACAATGGATACACTATCAATGTTGATATTTGGTTGGATGCTGTTTGGCCTGATAGTGCTATGTGTCGGAAAATACCTTTACAATCGTTTCGCCCTTCAGGGTATCGGCGCGGCTGGGTCGGCCAAAGACACCAGTGCTACTGACGGTGTTGTGATTTCTGGTGCTGCTAGTGCTGGTGCAAGTTTAGCCGGTGCAGCTGGATTAAAAGCTAATTTAAGGACATCTTCGTCCTCGTCAGGACCTGGAGCATCACAAAAATCACCTTCAGGATCATCTTCACCAACCGGACTTATCGGTTCCGGCGTTAGTGGAGGTACATCTACTGGGTACGTGCCGCCGACACCACCAGTCCGGAAACGATTGACCCGGAAGACTTCCGGTCCTTTAATAAGTCCCGCTAGAAGTTCTAGGGCCCTTCATCTTCCAACAGCAACAGGAGCGGACGCTGAGGCTGTTCGTTGGGTCAACGAGCTTATTGTCTGGCTTCATTCTGATCTCGTTATATTAAACGAACTACTAGCCACCTGGGTTATTTCACTTAACGAATTCACGGCCAGTTCAGTTGAAGAGGTGAGTGTAAAACTACTCAATATCGATCTTTTAATAATGGAATTGTTCGTGCCACGCGATCTGCACATTCCCAACTTCCGGAGTAAAACACCTCAAGAGGATTAAAAAATTAAAGAGAGAATTCTGTACTTGTCTCTTTTTGTTGCGCGGAAATTGATTTCTTATTTGTATTCAAAATCACGAAGAAGAGCGTTTCTATTACCGGCTTTATTAATATCCCTGGTGGTTAGCAATGGGAAAGAAGGATCTCGAGATTCTTTCGTATATATATTTTTTCAAGAGTCACTTTCTTTCGCCTGTATAACAATGACACGGAACTTCGTTAGAGAGTGCCCCCGTAATCAGAAACAGCTGATCTGGAGTATCTCAAAAAGATTCTTCGTCTGGTTAGTTTCTTCTAGCTGCTTACGAATGGACTACTAAATTTCATTTCCATTACTCAGAACTCTTTTTTGGGTCTATCTGCGGACACTGGTTGTATTCAATAGTGGTTCAGTTGGGCTCACAGAGTTCTAAGTATTTACTTTTAAGTTTCGTTGGGCTTGGCCCACTTAACTACATGCGTTTCAAGTCCCACACCTTATGGCTCATATATGTTATCGAATGCAAACAGTCACAGCTTTGTGTGCCTTGGAATTTAGGGATGAAATTTTTTTGATTACACTCTACTCTTGTATGAAACCGCGCACACGAAGCTATTGGGGGAAAAAAAAAGAAGAAGAATCACTCCCACGAACCGAATCAAAAGCCAAAATATCTGCAGGTGATTCACACAGCGCAGCTGTTTTGATATTTGATATTTGATGATATTTTCAACATCTTTTTTTTCAATTTCTTTTTTTTTTTAGTTATTTATTCTGAATTCAAAAATTAAAAAGTCAAAGCTATACCGTATTTTGCACCTTTGTATGAAGTTATCAATTCGTCCATTATGGATATCTACGGTATGTGCAAAAATTTTCCTATCGCAGGAAGCAAGCAACCGCGCTTATCTCATACATATTATATATAAATTTCCAATATCATGCGTCCAATATTTTTTATTTATCTTAATTTCGATTAAACACATCGCCGAACAGGCAAAATAAAGAGATGAAAAACAGTCCGTTCAAACGGTGCATGCAGTATACCATTTTCACAGCTATTAGATCATGATTGATGCACATAATTAATATGATTGGGCTCGTAATTAAGTTGGAGAATTATTCAAACGTATAAATATACACATTGTGTATTGCAAATTTGCAAGTTATCGAATTTGAAAAATATTCGGAACAATTAGCGCTTCATGATTTACTTTTTTTCTTCGGTGTTACGATATTTGAATTTTCGTTTATTTCGCTCTATTTTTACAATAGATGAAAAAAAATTCGGTCATTGTAGATGACGTCACATTGCGGCGCCACGAACCAATCGATAAACGCCCCGCAGTGCAGATGACGTCACCTTATACCTTTTATGGTGTACAAATTTTATAACACACGTTACTTGGGTTTGAATGTTCCTTTTTATTTTATTTTTCGTTTTTTTTCTATCGAACTAATCAGCGATTCGTTTTCGATTATGTAATGTCACATAGAAAATTGAACATCAATACAATTAGGTATTAGGTATGTACTACAATCTTTTATAAACGTTTCGCCTATTGTTAATTGCAAATGTCATGTAAGTACGTATACATATAGGTACATAGATAATTCGAGGAATGTCATCGTTTTGTGACATTTTCGTAGCCCCCCCCCCTGCCCCCTTCACCGCGGAAATGCTCTGCTGATTGGGAGCTCGCCGTTTAATCTCCCGGCAATCCCAGGGAACAACTGTCAAACTGCCAGGAATTACTTAATACTATAATACACTTTAGGAATAGACATCTCAGAGACAAGGCGGGACAAATAACAGAGAGAGAGAGAGAGAGAGAGAGAGGAATGTCAAATAAAAGTAGTATAAACGTGAAGTATAGAAAAAGAGAGGAAGGCATAAGGATTTCTCTATACGGAACTTCGCGCCAGTCGCGATGTACTGGGTGACCCAAAATTTCTAACACGTGAGTTGCTGAATTCTATACATAAATAATTGGTCGGAACATAAAAATCAAAAGTACTGGCGAGTTTCGGTTTTATTCTAATTTTTTAAACGTCCCCGTAGCCTAATCAAATGCTCAGTATAGGTGAACCTCAACATCCTACAGATAAAAAAATTTAAACGTGAATACAACGTATGCATATTTGTATAGTATACCATGTTATCCTATGTAATACATAAAATGGATATGCAGAGAATTTATCCGTTTCATATTAAGAGTCGCGTACGCTGCACATGCGCGATTACAACTAAAGTCTTTTTACATGCATGTAGTTATTTCGAACAGATGACGTCAACGGCACTGACAATCCGTGACGAAATATTTCTCCTTTATATATTTACGCGTTATACCATACGTAACGCACACAGCTGCAACGCTTCACGCACACAGGTAAAAACTCTCTTCTCATATGTAAGATTAAAAATCTATAATCGAACCACCTGAATCGAGTTATTTAAATTTTAGATTTACAAAAAAAAAGAGAACAAAAAATAAAATTATTTACTCTTTTCCCCTCCATACGAGATAGCAATCTACATTGAGCCATGGTCACCTGGGGTTCGATTGGTTCAAGGACCCGTAAATAATTTACCATCCATATACATACATGAATTTACGAATAATAATAATAATAACGACAACCATGATAGCTTATCTACATAGCGTAAAATTGTACAAGCACGTATGTGTAGTAGAACGAAGAAAAAAAATGCTTAGTATAGCCGCGTTTTGTAACAGAGTGTGTATATCGAGTGTGTATGCGGAGTCGTATTATATACACGTCATTTTTATTCTTTTATTTTATATTTTTTTTTTTAGTGATGTTTGAGAATATTTTTTTTACTCGCAACTATACGACACGGTATGTAGGTTACGTGCGTGTGCATATACCTATACATACTAATAATTACATAACGTGATTGTGTTCGTAATTTAAACTTAATAATTGGCGTACATCGTGTATAGTAAGTTCCAGTGGATTTATTTGTTGATGTTATTATCATTATTGTAATTGTTGTTGTTATTTTCATCCTCATTATTAGCTACTTCTTGCGTGCGGCTGTGCGTGAAGCGAGGAATTATTATGTTCGAAGGTATATAAGTAATATAGGATAGTACAAAAGAATCACGAATCAAGGCAATGAGATGGAATAAAAATGTAAAAGAATAACGGAACCGTGAGGAAACTATATTATAAAAAGAAAATTGACAAAAAATTGAATGTCTTCATGGCGATGATGATGATGATGATAATAATAATCATTCAGCAACCTTCGCTAGTGTTCGGACTCTCATTTGATATCGCGGTACCGCGACGTCGTTGAGTTTGAATAAGAAACTATAATTTTTAAAACTTATGGCATAATAATTCACTGTACATAATATACTCGTAGTATATTTTTCAACATAAACAAATTAGCAATTGAGTTAAAAATAACAGCCTCCTTCATTTTATCTCTATATAACCCCATTTAACATTGCTACAGTTCACCAGAATTATCGTTACGGCCATGATGTATGGCCACACGATATAAAATAACAATACATTCAGTTACAGTAACATACAGTTACAAACATTCATTCAATTTTTTTTTTTTTTTTGTTGATGAGTAATAAATTGTTCAGGAATTTTCGTTGTCGATATCTATTATGTATGTTTTTTTCATCCTAATATCAGAAAAATGAAAAACTGGAAACCACTATTATACGGAGTTCAGATTTTTGTGACGAAAAAAAATAAATTAATCTCGCTTTCGATATCAATTTTTTTTTCTTTTTCCAGCATGGAGTCGGCGTTGAATTTGTCCGCGTTCTTCCCGAGACGCATTCACCGGTCCTGTCGAATATTTTCTGCGAATGTGACTCGAAAGATGACGTGGTGAGTATTTGAAGAAGAAAAAAAAAAGGAAGAAGAATTTCAATTACACGTGCGGAAAAAAATGCCATCCATAACGTAATGTAGATTAATTATTATTATTCATTGCTTCCCGCACCCAATAATTGATTTCCTATTGTTCCGTAATTTATATCCTTTATATTGTAATTCGTGACAGACGATTACTTGCGACTGCGAAGCTACCCCGGCTCTCCAACTCAAGGCCTTCCGACAACGTGGCGACAAAGTTGAAGCCAGTCATTACAGGGTGAACGTAAATCGTTTCAGGGCTCGTCTTCACCTTGTTTGCATAACTGAAAAATTACTTTTGGACCTCAAGTGCGATGGGTGGCCAGAGGTCGGTATCAGTATGATGATTTTTTTCTTCAATTTTCCGACTTTATTACCCGCTTTTATAATCTTCTGTGATCTTAATTTTTTCTTCTCTATTTCAAACGCAGATCAAGGTATCCCTGGCCGCCGTTGGTACGATAAAAAAGGACCTGGATGAAAGCCAGCTACAGGAAGTTGTGAATGAGATTGTGGTTGGCGCTCTTCGGGGCACAAATGTGCATCTTAATTTATCTCAGTATCCCACCTGCCCGAGATTATGGAGAGAACCACCCCCTCAACCTGGATATAATCTTCCGGTACATTACGACAGTATGGTGAGTCAGATTAGCTGGGTCGCTGGACCAGCCATTCTTTTTTTCTTTTTTGTTCAGTACGCAGTTTTTGCTAGAAAAAATTATTATGGTTGGGGTGAGAAAAACTTTTTAGAGTTCTCTTGTACGTCTTCCTTGAAATCGAACGGTTTCGTGGCTTTCTCTGCTTTCTTCGTATAGAATAATTCGAATAAAATGAAAGAGCATCATCAACATGACCTTCAGATGCACCAGTCACATCCATCAAATTCTCAGTATACGAGGGGCGATCGAAGACTTTTGGTGAAGATCGTAAAGGCCACGGAACTCGGTGGTGCCGAAGGGTGTACGGAACCTTATTGCGTTGTTGAATTGGATGAACCACCACAGAAGAATCAAACGTCCGTAAAAAAGGATAACGCAGTTAATCCGATTTGGGATGAAGCATTTTTGTTGTAAGTTATGACAATTATTACATAAGTATAGATACACGATTTGAGGCGCAGGCAGAACTCCTTGCCGATTATATTTTTTTTTGTTACGTCCTTTTCAGTGACGTCAGTCAAAATACTTCGGAAGTACTTCTCGAGGTCTATGATCACGCAAATAAAACGCAGAGGTTTTTGGGGCTGGGAATCGTTGCGGTTGAAGAACTACTCATGAATCCTAGCCAGAGGCAAATCATACCACTTCAAGCTCGCCCGTACGAACAAGATGAAGTGACGGGCACCCTGACTGTTGAGGTAAAAAATTCAACGTTGAAATTATTCCTCCAATTCGAATTTGATCAGAAACAAAAACTATTTATTTGTAATTCTTTTTTTTTTTACTTGTGCTCTCCAGTTCCTGTTCATCGAGGGCGCAGAGGTGCCGCAGATCGGGTCGAAGCCGCACAAAGTAAAGGAGACGATAAAGCCTGTGACGCCAACGCGTAGTTACACACCAACAAATCATCAACAACTGAACAACACCAGTAGCTTAAATTACAACAACGGTAACAGCACCTTTATCTTATACGATTCTGGCAGTCAATCTCCAGGTGGTGAGGGTGGTAATTATATACAGAAAAGATTCATCATTATTCAGTGTGGAACCCTCTGACAACACCACCATTGTAGCGTATAATTTACCACCAGTAGCATTTTTTCATTATTTAATTTTTTTTTTTTGTCTTTTATCACGTCTCTACGAGAACAAAAAATAGAAACGATTGACTTCCGGATGCAATTCCTACCCACAGATAATGACCTTGAAAATGAGACACACGTTTGCTATAGCATGGGTATAAATTAGTGCTCGTGAATTTCCGGTCTTACAACATCCCTTTTTTTACCCTATCTTTGATTTTTATTCCTTGTTTCAATTTTATTTTTTTTTCATTCCGAATAGCCATCAGGGAGTGTTTTGTTTCTCTTTTGGGGCCATCGAGATTAGACTAGACAAATCCATCGGCCTGCAGTTTTATTTTTTCTCAAGTTGAAAATTCGTCCGGTTAAGTAAAACGTGAAATTTTATGTTACTCAACATTTCAGATTATCTTTCAAACGGAAACGGTCTCGACTCTCCCTATAGAACAGGACAATTCAACGGCAACAAAGGAACGCTTATAGTTCACAGTCAGCAGAGGGTGAGTCGCGATGAAATTTTGGGATTAATTTTTTTGCTATCGAGTATTCGTTAAAATTAAATTAAATTTTTTTTCATTCCTTACAGCAACCGGAGCGACAAGTCGTTAAGGTAAAGCATAAAGTCAGATTGTTCAACGATTAAAGCTTGAATAGAATTAGAAAAAAAATTAATAGCAAACAAACAAGTAATCAAACAACCGATATTTGTGAAGCATTCTTTTTTGTGGTGACCCTTTTTCGTACGACTTCCTTTTTTTTTTTGTTTGTTATTTTCTGATTATTACCCAAAATCCAAAATCTCTACCCATACGTGAATAGAGCTGATAATACGTAATAACGATTGCTGAGTTCCTACGTGTGTTTTACTAATCCAACAGGTCGCTTTGACGCAGGCTGGAAACTGGCAAGAAGTATCGCCCGAGGTAATTTGCCCATTGTTTTTTGCCTCCCAGAATGTTTTTATTAACATTCTGTTTTTTTGAATTTTTCTTATCATGCTTTACATTTCTGTTAGGTGTCAACATTTACGCATTAAACAAACAAAAAAAAAACAAACGAACAAAAAATACTTCAAGCTTTCCTTTCTTCTGTTTGAAATTAAAGCTCATGTTGATGTCAGTACGAACTCTCCTTCATAAAATACGAAACTTCCAACCATCGCTTATTTTTTTTTGAAAACGAAACAGTTTTTTTTCAATATCTATCAAATTCACGTACGATTTTTGGAATTTCAGCACGGAACAAAAGACAATAGTACAGCATCGGGTCCTGAAAGTACTCCAAATTCCTCGAACTCCGAAGGCCTTAGAGGTGAGCAAATCGAACTCTCATAATTTTTTCTTGAAATTTATCGCTCATTTTACATTTCTAATTGTTCACTTCGTTCGATATTTTCAGAGAGGGGAAGAACAAGGAGAAAACGTAGGGACTTTTTCGGTACTATAAAGCGACGCCTGGGACGTTCAAAGAACAGAAGTCGGTCCGTTGGACCGGAAGGAGATGCTCCTTACGAAGAAGCTAACTCAAGGTCGATATCCGCCGACAGAGCTCACGATCCTGGCTCAGGTGAGATTCCAAATCAAAAAATAAAAATTCAACAAATCGATATCCTGATTAATCAATAATGCACTATTTTCAACTGTAATATAATTAATCGTTCTTTGTATCTCTGTCTCCACCTGTTACTGTATTTTTGTCTTTATCGTTGTTGTTCTTTCTTTTTCTTTTACATATAATAACCAAAACCTGGCAACCTCAATGACCAATTTCGGTAAGTTGAGAAACAAAAACAAACTAAATTATTGTCGCAATGTATTCTTCTCGTATGCTAATAAATTGTGCTTCATCTTTATTTTTGCGTCCCAAAATCAATTTCAAAAAATGCAAATAATTAAATACACATAAAATGAAAATGGCCGAGATTTTTAAAAAAATGTTCTTCATTCAATTGACGCAGGTTTGCTGTCGGTACCAGGAAGAGAAGAACAATCCAGAAGGTCAAGTTTGAGCGAAGCTTCAGCGGTCAGTGGAACTTCGACGAGGACGTATTTAAACGAAGCGTCCACCCTCGTTTTGGAAACCTTGGAAAACGGAATAAAAAAGTGATTATATAAAATTCTCTATCCATTCAATTTTTTTTTCATTAAAAATTTCACCTGTTTTTTCGAATAAGGTGACGCACTTTTGAACTAAAAAATGAAATAAAACCTAATGGTTTGAAAACTAATTAATTGAAGACTTAGAGCAACAATTATCGATGATTATGATCGAAATTTTGATTTAAATTCTTTTGTTTCAGGCATTATCTCGTCCCGTTGTCACTCGCTCAGAAAAGCAAATGGAGAAAAAAGGGGACGAAGTTACACATTTTCAACGACCACACATTCATTGCGAAACACATGTCGGGGTACGAAATTGATTCATCAATTATTATCTGTAATCTGATTATAAAAATTTACGAAAACTTTTGTCTGAAGCATCAGCAATATCTAAAAAAATTGCATCTGGAAAAGAAACAACGAAAAAAACAATTAGACAAACCTAACTGCACTATAATTAAAATTTCTGGAAAATTGATAGCAGGTTTTTGAAAGGAAATAATTTTTGTTTCAAAGTCGATAGAAGAGAATAAAAAAGTAAAAATAATTATTCATGGTTCAAATATTCCAGGGGCACAACCTGCGAGGTTTGTAAGCGAACTTTGGCTCGAAGATTGGGTAAACAGGGTTATGAGTGCAGGGACTGCCAGCTAAAATGTCACAAGCACTGTCACGTCAAAGTTGATTCCACATGCCCCACGTCCACCATACAGAGTATCGAATTGTGAGTAAAATCTTTTTCACTCTCTTCCAAAAAATACGACAGACGTTTCGGATAATTCAATTTCGTTTTCTCATACGTTTTTCTTCGCACCAAATGGTTTCTTAAATTTTTGTTTAAATTTTTTTTTCATCTTTATTTCCATGAAAAAAATGAAGAACATAAATCCAGCGAAAAATTGTAGTTCTTACTATCCAAATCAGAATTTTTCAATCATGCGGGCGTACGAAACGTTAGTATTTTTTTGTTTTAATAACAAAATGGTTAAATTGAAAAAGGTATTATTAACCATGGACTATAATAAATAATTGTAAGTTAACGACATCTTTTCATTATTTTTTTTTTGCCTAGTTCAATATACTTTTTTTCTCCTACTTTTCATAATAATAATTGGCACACGCGTTTCGTTCCTGAATAATAAAGAGAAATAAAATAAATTAAACAACAAAAAACTTTACACAACTAATACATAGGTATCCAAATCGTATAATTATATTTGGATCACGCGTACGCTTATAATAGCTTCTTTTTTTAATCTATCTAATCTATTTATTTATTTTTCAATCACTTATTACTCAAATATCACATCAATAATATACATTATTATTAATAATAAATACGAAACATATAATTGATGAAATTATAAATTCAAAAAATTTTAAACAAAAAAAAATTCTAATGAAATTTTATTTTGACCTTTCAAAAGGTCCCTACTGCCAGTACTGAGCGAATAGTGATAGGTAAGCCAAATCAATATTGGAAATGACAATAAATAAATAATTAATAATAATTATAGTAACAATTTAGTTGCTCTCTTTCTCTTGTATACTATACATCCCTGCTATATACTTGCTAGTTATTGTTGTACGTACTACCTCGCATTTTTCATACGCCTATATATAATGAATATTATCAGCTGTGCATGATAATTAATGAAATTTATTAAAAATTTTCTCAAATAATAATGATATTTCGCTTGGACTGATTTTGCTGCAGTTTTTGCGATCGTGTGACAACTACTCCCTACTTTCCTCCCCGCCGCCAAGCCTCAGTACCAACCATATATGGTTTCAAAATCTCATTCGATATATTTTTATTTTCATTTTTTAAGATTTCATTATTTTATTTTTAATAATTTTACTTCTGTTTTAAAGCAACAAATTTTGCAGCATGTACATATATACTTTTAAACCTGATTCGAAGAACTATTTTTTTTTATTCATTTTGTAAATTCTGTATTATCGCATACCTTATTTATACACCGTGTGTTTTTTTTCTTATATTATTTATGTACCTATCGATTGTACATAACTTTCCTGAAGTTTGAATCTGTTTTTTTTTTTGTTCTTTACATCTTTGCAAGTATTCTTAAAGATGAATGAAATACTGTACCTATATATCGTATGTACGTATGTGTAAATTTTGTAAAATCAGCAGGAAGACTTGCATCAGAAAAAAGGGTTGAAAAAATCGAATAAATGATGAATATTTTTTATTTCAGAACGTACATAAAGAACACTCAACTCGAACGAAAGCTATCGACTCGACTATGTTAGTGATTAAATAATATTATTAATAATAATAAATATGTTAAAACCAACATTAAAGCAAACACAAAAACAAGATAGATGAAGAAAAAATCGAACAGTGCATAAGGTCACTTATAAGGGTCACACTTATTGAAACTATTATACATACTACACACACTCATATAATATATATATAGATTTATACAAAAATAATATCGCTTTTATGGCACAGAATGAATAAATATTTATTTAATATGTGTACAATTATATACTACACAAATTTCATATATAAACAATGATTTTGCGAGTGATTTATATGATATGGAATTTATAATTTTATCAGAGGATATTAATTAAAGATACCTAACGATTGTCAAACCAAAAACGACAAAAAAAAAGAAGAGAAAAAGAAAGAATTAATGGACAAATTAATGAAAAATTATAATCGACGCAAAATGCAGATTGTCATAATTATTTATATTATATTTTATTCATTTATATAATGCATATATACATATTTTTTTGATTCATTGTTTCGGTTCATTGTTTTTTTTTTTTTTTTGCAACTTTTCTATACGGCATTTGTATATCTATAAATTAAAGAAAAAATTAATAATTCTTAGAATTACAATCACATAACTATTATACCTATACCGATCGCATATGTTATAATATATTGTTTTTTTTGAATGAAAAAATCGTATAATAAATCGAATTCATCAACCATAATTATATAAATATATGTTATAAACGAGATTTAATATATAAAATAAATATTTATAATTGTATGTTATTATTATAAAATACATCACTGCGCAGAGTGAAAGATAATCAGTTGAGACAGTCATACGTTTGTAATAATTTATTTTTATTTTATTTTATCTTCAGATTTATACTCGAAATTATTTATATTTTTTATTTCTCTGTTATGTATTTTAATCAATTATTTATTATTGTCATCATCATCATCATTATTAAAATTTGCTTCGCCTTTCAAGTTACAAAATGAAAATGATTGTCTACGATATTAAACTTACGACTATGATCGCAATAATATTAGAAATACAAATTATTGTAAGCTATAACTAAAAAACATTGATACAAAACTTTTTTTTTTTGTTCGTTCTCATTTTATTCATATTCCGCAAAATGTCGACGTACGCGCAAATTTTCTGCTGACAATACCAATATTGTATGTATACTGATTTTTATTATATGACAAAATGCGTATATATTTATCGATAGATATTCGTTTACAATCATCATAATTAGATACCAACGCACTCATATGGATAAGTAATAACAATGATGATGTTATTGATAATAATAACGAAAATTATCTGTAATAACAATAACGATACACATACATATACGTATGTAACAAATCCATATACATACACACACGTTCATCTACATTAAATTATGATCGCTTCGATGGATTATTATAATACTTATAATAATTCACACCGTTTTGTGTTCTAACGAAAAGCAAAAAAAAAAAAGAAGATTAATGAAGAAATTATTTGAAATGAATAAGCGCTGATTATTTAGATACTATTATACATTAGCTGTATGATCGAAATTTTTCCAAATCGTAATAGCTTGTAAAATAATGAATATTATGAAGATATAAGATACGATCTAGTGCCTACATAGATGTTGTTTATATACATAAATAAAATAAATATTAATAATAATTATATTTATACCAACGTAGGTATAATTTTTGCGACGGTACAATGCGTAGTATATTACCTTATGTATAATGATGTAGTTGAACACAATTATTGGTTTATTATAACACAATGAAGAAAAAAAAAGTTTAAAAACGAAAGAAAATACATAATGATCGCACACTCATGAATAGAACTGTTGTCTCTTTCTTTAAAAACTCATACCACAAAATCATCTCGAAATCATCGTCTGATTGTCACTGCTTCACCGCGATGCCGTTTGACTGGCAATTGAATTAAATCATATTCAATTGAGGCTGATGAAATTTCATAACTTTGATTCGAAACTTATTTTGAAGATAGAACAATCCGACAGCTTGATGCGTTGCATATTAAAGCGTTGCCCCCGGGCCAGAAAGGAAATTTAATCCACTTTGTCTTTTACAGGATATTCTGACGTATTATATTATATATTTTGAGCCCAGGAATCCGAATCTCCCTGCTGAATTGATCGAGTTATCGACAATTTGTCGCTCTGAAAAGGGGAAAATCAAGATATCTTGGAGGGATTTATTCCTAACTCAATTCAGTTGACAAATTTGTGTTCCTGGGGTCGGAACACATTAAGGTACGCCATAAAACCCTGAAAAATAAGATTAATTTTTGCCCCAAAATCGAGAAAAATTAAAGGCTAAAAGTGAAGTATTTTTAAATATGACTGCAGGTCACTTTTCTGATGCAGTTAAGAATCACGAAGACGTCAATTAAATCTAGCCGGGAATAAATCCCATGGAGATATCTTAATTTTTTCACTTTTCGAAGCAATAGATTGACGATATCTCGATCGATTTTAGAGATGCATCAATTTGGCTTGCAGATTTGTGTTTCAGAGGTCAAAATACGTTAGAAAAGTGGCCTCCGATCGATTTAAAAAAATGTTGATTTTTTACCCCAAAATTAAGTATTTTTTAAATCGATTGTAGGACGCTTTTCCCATGTATTTGAACCTAAGGAATACGCATCCGCTGAGTAAATTGAGCTGGGGGTAATATTTTCCGGGATAACTCAATTCTGCCGCAGCTGCAATTTACGTTTATCATGCATACTCACCTCTGTTCGATTTTTTTTTCCAGGACTTAAACGAGCGGCCTATAAAGCAGTTTGGCCTCTCATCGGGAATGAAGGACTTTTCTCGGAGCATCTTCAGAGCCAATCATCATATGTTCGGACTGGATAATTTGTATGAATAAGTCATGATGTATATGATCGTTCTGAATACATTTTTTATTTTAAGAACTGTCAAATTGATAATGTAAAATAGAAGTATTGTATTTACTAGTGTAACTCATTATAATCGTATAGGAATAAACGTATCTGTAAAAATGAATTCATAATAGGTATTGTGATGTCCTTACATGTATTCTCGACCGTTGATTTATCAATAAACATTACCTACTATCAATACACGATTGTTCAACTATTATTGATCACATCCTTGCACACCTCATTCACTCATATTCGTTGTTGGCAAAATACGTACATCATCACATGCATGCATGCTTGACATCATGCTCTGTTTCGGACTGGCTCCTCGCCTATCCTGTTCTCCTGATACCAAACTCGATTTTTGGGCAAATTTGCCAAATCGGAAGCGATAAGGTAGATCCCTACAATACCGGCCCTGAATGCATGCATGTGTATGCATGTGTATCGCATCATTCTCGTCTGCCGAATCATTAATAGATGATATGATCATATGCAGGCTTCATCATGTGCATGCCTGTGTATCGTATCATGCTTCATCACTACCGGAAGTGATAAGGTAGAGCGCTACTATACCACGCCTGAAAATTCAAGGCACATTTTGGCCAAAAATTTATTTTGGTATCAGGAGAACAGGACAGGCAAGGAGCCAGTCCGAATCATCAAGCCATCATATGCATGCATATGTATGCATGTGTATCGCATCATTCTCGTTTGCCGAATCATTAATAGATCATAAGATCATATGCAGGCCTCATCATGTGCATGCGTGTGTATCGCATCATGCTTCATCAGAACCGGAAGTGATAAGGTAGAGCCCTACAATACCGGCCCTAAAGCAAATTTTCGCTGAAAATTTATTTTGGTATCAGGAGAACAGGACAGGCGAGGAGCCAGTCCGAATCATCAAGCCATCATGTGCATGCATGCATGCCTTATCATATTCATGCGATGAGGCATTCCGAGTCAGGGTCTGATGTCGTGATGTGTTGCTTATAAAGGATCTTGATCATGTATTCAATGTGGATTAAACTATCGATTCGAGGGACCTCTTAGGTGATGTATAAATGAAAGGGACAAAATGAATTTCAACACATCATTAGGTATATTATGGATTTATTCACTTAGAAAAATCACGTCTCACAATAAATATGTTACAATGAAGTTAACAGAAGTTCTTAATTAGATTCATATTTCAATTATTGCAGGGAGTACATGATCTATGGCTACAAAATAAATGGTGTCTGTATTCTTATTTGGTTCACAAATATAATGAACAATTATGCAGGTGCATCGAAGAGTCTCGTATTCCAGATGCAGGGTGGAGTTGCTTCTAGGCTGCCAATTTTTCTCCTGTAACAGAAGAAGTTAAAAATTGAAAACTTGATTTCATAATGTGTGGCTAATGAAAGATTTGAATGCTGATGCTTGCAGGGGTGTAATCATTGTTAATCAAACTATTAATTCGTACAATAGTTCTAGTTCATTGATAAATTCTAGATAATCAATACATGTTCACATTGCATTATGCGCAATATGGATTAATTTATGGAAATAGAACTTTTTTTGCAATAAATCTGCTGCCTTTTCATTGACAGAATTTTTCATTTAAATTACTATGGAAACATTATTTCAATCATTCCAAAACTTATTGGATTCATAAGTATTTTTCACTTCAAAATTCGATTTGTTCCAAGCTTACTGAATGAAAATTGTCAGAAAATTGATGCGTGAATTCGAGAAACATAGGAAAACAAAACAATAAAAATTAAAAATACTACTATCGCTTGTAGCAACTTCTCATCACAGGGGAAGACGGGGAAGGGGAAGATCGATTCTCATATCTGTCAAACTCAGCGAAAGTTATCTTGACTTATTATTAGTTCGCTTGATATTGAAAAATAGATCGATACTATCAAAATAATCACATGAGGCAAATATTCTCATGGTAGTCGAGTAAATAAGGTGCAAGCCAGTGGAGAAAAAAGAAAAATGGCGCTTAACTTTGAAGACTCTCTTACCCCAGTGGCTAATCAATCGAAGAAAAATTTGGAAGACTCAGATAGTGAGGTTGAACAAGTTGCAAATGATCGTAAATATTTCCTCGCTGATAATGAAAAACCGATTCGGACCCTCGTTATGCTCCACGCAGAGCCCGTCTGGATCTCCGTAATCCTGTCAACGATCGTTATCCAAACATTGATGATATTGTACAATGTTAGCTTCAGAGGAAAACTTCTCAACTTTACAAAAGAGCCCAAGGATTACTCAATGGTTTTTATCCCTTTATTGCTTTTTAAAAATCAGCGTTTTTCTATCACTTCGCTCTTTTTTTTTAACGATTATTGAAAAATCGGTGCAACGAAATTAATTAATTAAAAAACAGATCCGCAGAAGGAATAATTTTAATTTTTCGCAGCAATCCTACCTCATACTCATGGACGGTTTATACTGTGCCGATTTTTTGCTCGCCCTCTTGTATCGAAGTTGGAAATCAATATCCTGTACGGAATCGGGAGTACAGCCACGAAAAAATATCTACCTCATAGTGGATCTCGCGTCTCTTATTCCGATCGATATATTCCTATGGTACGGGACTAACTTGGCGGTCACGAACACCAGAGTGTTTTATCTATGGTCACTCAATCGGCTCCTCAGAATTTATAGAGTGTATTCCTTCTTCTGTGGGTATTTTTTACGTCACTTTTTTTTAATATTATCTTTATCCTTTTGTTGGTTTCTGATTTCAGTCGCTCACTTGAGTTGTTTCATTTTCAAAAGATACTGCGAGGAATAGCTGTGCTTACGTGTCCGTGAAGCTCCACATGCTCGAGATTCTCACAAGTTTGGTCGTCTTGTCAATGATTTCTACTGTGATTTTATTCGAGTGGAAGATCGACATAGAAAAACAGGAACTTCCGTGGTTAGAGAAACTCGTTAAGGATATGAAAACCGAGACTTTCACAACGGCGGATTGGTTCCAGGTGTGTTACTATGTTATCCTTGGACACGTGTCTTCGCATGGGTAAGTACAAATTTTTTTTAGGCACCGCAACGGAAGCACCGAATTTCATATTCTTCTTTGATCCTTTATCAGGACGATTGTCTTGCCCCGAGAAACGAACCATCTTCTTTTTACGATAATTTCATTGGTCGTTACTCTGACTGTACGATCATTGCTTCTTGCGTACATGGTAGACAATTTCCATAGGAGGGATTACGCGAAAAGTATTTTCAGATTCAAGAGAATGGTCCTAGGGGAATTACTTGGGGTGAGTGATCAGGTTTTATGAATAAAATATTGAGTGGTGATGATAAAATTTTTATTGTAAATATATCACGTCTGTCACGACAATCAGATTCAGAAACTGAAATACATATATATTTGTTCTCTTAGTCTACAGTAACCAAAGCGACGATGGATCAGATTTACAAGCGTTATGCATTATTTTGGGAGACTCAAGGGGCGCAAAATTTGACAATTGATCAGTTCGTCGTATACCCTTTGATCTTCAGAGCTGAGTGTAGTCTTGAATTGTCATGGGACATGTTCAAACATGTAATTATATCAGTTTGAATTTTTCAGTAAGCTTGTAGAAGAATAATTATTTTTATTCCAGTCCCAGATATTTCGGAATATGCCAATTCCATTCCTGAGGAATGTCTCGCTACTTTGTGAAAGGAAGTTTGTACTCCCTGGGGATTTCATATTAAAGAAATTTGGGCTAAAAGATCGAATGATCTACATCGTGAGCGGAAACGTATATGTCCTTTCCGAGGAGGACAACGAGACTCCGATATTATCTTTTTCTGGTGGAACGATCTTGGGTGCGTTTGGTTTTCGAAAAGCTTTAGAGTTATCATTGAAAATTTTTGATTTCCGAAAGGAGAGACTGCACTTTTCACGAGCTATCGAAGTGGCGTAAGCGTTTTGGCTTACACTCCCTGCGAACTTCACATACTCGAAAGGAACAAATTTGCAAGGGTAATCATCCCGTTATACCCGAAAATGTACGAGGAGATGATCAATACCATAAACTCGAGACTTGAGAACGCTAAGTTTATGAGAAATATCGGAGTATACTTAAAGAAAAATGAAAACATTTTGTTAGTATTTAAGTGTTTCCGATCTTCGGTGTTGGAAGACTAAGTTTCCCTCTTTTTTAAGTAATAACGACCGCAACACTGATGTGGCTTGGCTGAAGTCAGTGCTCGGTATTCTTCAGGGTGCTGTACGGCCTGATGGAAAGTCTGAAGATATCGAAAGACGGATGAAGCTCATGGAGAAGGTTTACGATGCTGTTGACATTCGGTACACCTTCCGATTCCTCGACACACTAGTACTTTCCGATGTATGTAGTTGGAATTTCCGAAGAGAAATTAAGAAAATTCTTACTAAATTTCCTTGAATCACTCGTCAGAACATAGCCTTGACTACGGACGCGGTATTTTTAAGATCTTCAAAGTGTCCTTGGATCCTCAAGCCCGACTCCCCGGTCCTTTTGATATGGGACACCATAGTCTTGGTGTGCACGATTATCTTGTCTTACATTCGTGAGTATAAGAATTCACTGTGACAGTTCTGAAAAGTGATCGAAATTGAAGGCTAACGTAATTTTTACAGTTACGGTAAGTTTGACCTTTCCCGAGTATGAAACTGACTCCATTTACGCATGGACGAGATTTTTGGGACTTGTAGCGACTGCAGATTTTTGCGTCACCGTCTGCACTGCCATACAAAAGAACGATAGCAGTGCGTATTGTGTCGATAAACCTTCTTTGTAGTCAGCTAAAGAAGTTTTTCGGATTTTGGAATATCTATTTTTTTTCTTCTTCAGTTATCGTCATCAAGGTTTCACAGATCCT
This sequence comes from Athalia circularis, assembly GCA_963978495.1. Classification (NCBI taxonomy): domain Eukaryota; kingdom Metazoa; phylum Arthropoda; class Insecta; order Hymenoptera; family Athaliidae; genus Athalia; species Athalia circularis. The sequence goes on along the minus strand of OZ021698.1, from coordinate 36,185,337 downwards.
GAAGATCAGGCTTCATCATTGGAGTTTTTGGTTGGATTTAATGGCTGCGATTCCCTGGGTTTTTTTGATCAGCAACCAACACGGTTTTTTGAGACTGCTCAGACTGAATAGGATGCTGAAACTGTACAAGGTGTGCGCGATCTGTAAAAATGTATGGAAAAAATTTTAATCAAACGATTTGTTGCAGCTTGAGCTGATGTCCAATCGGATAGAAAATACCCATCGAATATCAATTACCACCCTCCGTACGATAAAATATGGACTTTACATGATGCTCATCGGGTTTTTCTTAACCGCGATAGCAGTCATCATGTCATGTTCTAGTGAAGCCGAGCACACCACATGCCCTCCAACTTCATGGATTTCAATTGCACTTGCCGGTAAGCGGAAAATCGAATGAAAATTCACGGAATAAGAGATCATCGTTCCAAAATTTGTTTTTGCCAGATCACGAGAAGCTTAAAGACCAAATATTTCGTTACCCTTTGCTCGTCGTTTACCAAACTTTACTTGGAATCGGAACGCCCATAGGAAGACCGGCTAGCCCGACAGAATGCGCTTATTGGACTTTCATGATGACAGTGGGAGCTTTGCTCTATGTTTTCAATGTATCGTCATTGTCATCTGTCAAAGTACTGAGTAGGTCCATTTCTCTCGCTCGTTCATCAATTCCGTCTTGAATACCTTGGGATTTCAGGCCAGGTGATTCTGGCGAAGCAATTTCACCTTAGGCAAGCGATTCAGTATCATCTCAACCAGACTACGATACCAGAGGTGTTAAAAAAACGAGTCGATTCTTACCTGGATACGGAACGCTGCTATGACAAAGGGTACCGAATATCCACGAACGAGGACGTCCTGGCTACCTTGCCCTCCGAAGTCTCTGCAAAGTGGAAGTACGAAAGATTCGGAAGTCTTCTGAGCAGCGTACCACTTTTCATGGAGACAAGTACAGGTGACCTTGTCAGAGTTCCATGGAGTGCAGGTTTCTCTGAACTATTGATCTTATGACCTCAGAATTCATCAAGGACATTTGTTACATCGCTACCGTGGGGATTCTTCCTCCGAAGGAACTTCTATCTTATGGGGGTCGGCACTGCACTGAGATGTATATCATAGAGAAAGGATATTGCGAAATGATTCACATGGAACCGTCCATACCCCATCGTACCGTTGGCGCAGGGACTGCGATATACCCGGTCGAAATGTGCCTTCAATTGCCAGTCGTTCATACCGTCGTTACATCCACCTATCTCTCATTTGTTACCATAAACCGAAGCGATTTTTTAAGAGTTTACAGTAACTACCCCGAAGAGAAATTCGAGTTCGATCAACTTTTGTCAGAGTTTCATAAAATGGAGGTATGTGGGTTCTTCGGTTAGTTTCGAATAATATTCTTATTCTTCTTGTTTTATCGCAGCAAGTTGTGGACCTCCATGAGGTTGTGAAGGAAAAGCCAGAGTTCATCGATGCGCTGGATGCGGTACGCCCGCCAATACCGTCATTCACATTTTTCGAGTACACCATAAACAAGGAAGACCCGGAGTACTACGTAATTAATGAGCCTTTCGAGAGGCTGAAGAACCTGAAATTCATCAAGTAATCGAACGTTGTTACAGACACTCTTGATGTTATAAATTTTATTCAATTGATTTTTTTTTGTATTTTTGCCAGGTGGTTTCTTCTCCGTCTCACTCTACGGCCTGACGGAACGTTCATTAAATTCTACGAGGCCCAGAGGTGTGTCTTTGCGATAATGGCGGTCATATTCTACACTATGAGAATAGTAATGGAGGCAGAGAACTTGACGACACCGGTGTCGAAAATAATCACCTTTCTAAACGTAACTGCAGTCTTAGATATATACGTCAGGATGCACGTGGGGTACTTTAATGATAAAGGGCTCCTTATAACCCATCCACTTGCCACCGCTACTCACTACATGAAGACGTCGATGATTTTGGACGTTCTCGGAATCCTTCCATTCGAGGCAATGGTACCCAACGCGACGGAGTATGTCACACCGTATTTCGTAAAATAATCCACCAAACTTTTCATTCCGAACGTCCCTCAGGAATTCAAGGGTCCTTTTCTACTCGTATCTTACGAGAATTATTCAGCTCCATCGTTTTCTGGGAGCTACAAATTACCTCCAAGAGTCAGATTCGTGGACCAGCGTAATAAAGTATGGAAAGTTTATTCCCGTACTCTTAGTGGTCGCTCACGTCTTCGCATGCGTCGTACTCTACGAAAGTTGCACATTCGATGAAAGTTACAAAGAAAACGAACAGTTCGGAGCAGGAGTCAGATGTCCTCAAGATAAAAGTTTCATCAAATCGAGTCAGTTGAAAACTGTGGAGTATCTTATGTGACACGAAATTGACTGTTGCTTATTTTTCGGTACCGCGAAAAGGCAATAATTACAAGCTGACCATGTGGCTCGTTTACCGGAGATCACTTTATATCGCTATCAGTACCTTCACGCGTGTGGGTGTTGACGAGATGCAGATAAAAACGATATCTGGGATGAATATATTTTTCCTAATGTCCGCGGTGACCTTCATGGTTCTTCTGCTTCTTACCGCGCAGATGATAGCCGACTCAGCCATTCGGGATGGGGAATTGACCGCATATCAAGATCGCATGACAACCATGGTCAAGTTTATGCATAATAAAAGAATCAGTCCTGAGCTTTACAAGTAAATAAACCCTTCGAGATTTTAGCCATGTTATAAAAATCCTCTCAACTATTCCGTAGGGAAGTCGTCTACTATTTCGAACTTATTTGGAAGCACAGACGGGGCCAATCCGTCGATCGATTGATCAAGACCTTCCATTCCGCACTTCGTGAAGATGTTCTTTGCGCTTTGTTCAGCAAATCTCTGTCAAAGGTAATGTGGGGGCTATTTTCGCGATTCGAATGTCGCAATTCTATCGATAGATTTTTTTTCTTCAGTGCCCCGGATTCGTGAATGCTGGCGAAACGTTCTACCGATATTTACTCATGCACATGCAGTCCGTTAGATTTTTTCCAAACGGCGCGGTAATCGTTCACTACAACGACGTTCTAGATTTCGTAGACGTCATACATACCGGAAGTGCCGAAGTTGTGGCTCCCGATGGATCCTACGTGACAACTCTAGGACCGGGAAGGTGTGTTTATATATGAAACTTTATTCATCGATTTTATGAAACGTATCGGCATCTTTTCTTCAGTATTTTTGGAAACCTCATCGGAACGACGACCGTCAGAATGCCCGTCAGCATGGTGGTTAACGCGCATATGGAAGCCCTTGTTTTTGAGGCTCCTCAATTCTTCAGAGCTTTATCGATCCATCGCAAGGCTCGGCAAATATTTCTCTCCGCAATTGAACTGAACAGCGACTATCTCTCCGGTATAATTGAAGACCACGAAGTATACGTTTCCAACGAAGATTCATCCTCGGGCAGCGAAGTTTCGCAAGTATTTACAATACCGGAAATGGAAATTTTGGCCTACTGTCGGACTTGAGAATCTCTCAGATTTAAATCCGAATTTCAGAGCAAGACGATCTTCCGGGTGTTCAAGTACCTCAGTATGAGAGTCGTTGATCCGAACTGGATGCTGATAAAACTTTGGGACCGAAACAGCCTGTTTATTTCGTGCTACTTCAGTCCGTGTGCAATTATTTACCAGAACGCTTACGGAGACTTTCACAGAAACTGGATCTGCATTCAGTATATAACTGACTTCCTTTTTCTGACCATGATGTATCTCAGGGTCCACAGCGCCTTCGAAGACGTCCACGGTAACATCGTGCGCGATAAACGACGAATCTGGAATAGGTATGCCCGGGCACAGAAGCCTCCCCGTCAACAATGTTCATTGGCTCAATTTTTTCCAAAAAGGTTTCTCAAATCACCGATGGGATTTTATGCGCATCTGGCTTCCGTCGTGCCGATAGAGTTAATCGCATTCGTTTTCAGAGGAAAAACGATGCGGAAGACGTATTGCCTTTTGCGTCTCAACCGTATTTTACGTCTGGCAGTTGTGGCGGATTTTTTTAACGTCCAGTGCAAGAAGTTGAACATAAACATTTTCAAAATGCGCCTGGCGTATTTGGTGCTCTTGTTATTTTTCATCCTTCATCTAGCTTCGTGTGTTCTGGTCGCAGTGACGGTAAAAATTGACCCCTACGATTTCGATGACCTCTCCCGACGGAAAGCCTATTTCAAAAACGCGTTCCATATCGCTTCGATGTACGGGGGCTCCATAACACGAAGGTAAATCTTCAGGCTCATCGTTAAAAACTGAATAATAAAAATTCGATTCAACATCTTCAGGTTACCAATGGCAAGTTCAGGCCATCACGCCGCGTATATTCTCGTCTTGGAGATCATGATGTTTGTAACGTTTGCTCTAATCGTTGGCGACATGTGCGCGATGATCGATGTAAGACACTACGTAATGGTGACTTACGAACGAGTCATCAGACAGTTCAAAAGTTACATGGAAACATGCGACCTCACGTACGTGCTGAGAAAAAATTTATGGAACTACGGATGTAATCTTTGGGAGTTCAACAGAGGAAGGCAAATTCCCCATCTGGTAAGAAGAAAAATAAAAAAATATTCCCGGTCATCTGGCGTTTTAATTTTTTTTTCTAACTCCGAAGGTTTTGGAGGCTCCGAATTACCTTCGACGAGAAGTGAAAAATGCCCTGTTCGTTCATCATCTTGAAAGTCACGAGATATTTTCCGGTTGTCACGAAGATTTTTTGCGTCAAGTTTGCAACGCTTTTGTCCTGATTAATTTTTTCCCTGACGATCTGATAGTCAACGTAGGTGACATAAACGGAAACATGTACTTCATAAACACTGGAAAGATCCTCACGATCCACTTTTACCGCGATAACCTGTCGAAGGAAAAAGGAAGAGAGATTTACGAAGAGGGAAGAACCTTTGGCTTCCCCTCAGGTTAGAAATTACCTCGATAATGATTTCGGGTATGAAAAAATTTCTCGGTATAATTGATCATACGAACATTTCCCGCAGGCTTTTTCCCCACATTCCCTCACAGGGCAACACACCGAGCTTTTGGTAAATGCAAGATCCTGATATTGAACAGGAACAAATGGATATATTTGCTCGACCATTTCCCGGCATCTAAAAACCACATTTTTAGTATGGCGAAGAGATTCGAAGGGCAATAATTTACTGGATAGAATAATAACAAATCGTATTAAAAGAAAAGATATAATAAATAACAAGAACAATTATTCGCTTTGTTGTTGCACAACCAAAGAAATTTTCATGTCATTTCCATGCTGTAAACTTCCCTTCTGCATATATCCGACCTGCAGTACAACAGCCGTTAATTGAGTGTAGTGTAATAAGCTGGTAGCCGCAGCGCGCGGTTTGCGTGAGAACGAGAAGTGAGCAGCAGCCCACTAATTCGACTTCAACATCATTGTAATTTAATACCTACTACTCGTACTCCTCTTTCACTAACATGCCGCAATGGTAAAAATATACATGTTAGCAAAGACCAATTTAGTGTGCTTTCATGTATATCCTTCTTTTCTTTTTATCTGAGACCATACAGGTATAGTGAGTAGCTAAATATGAATAAAAAGATTTTACAGTATCTAGAAAACCCTGAAGAATGTTACCAATTTGTGATGCATAACAGCTGCGAAACGATGATGATGACGTTGATGGAGTTGATGATGATATTCTAAGTGGAAATATGATGTGGTAGGTATTGTGTATCGGTCGCGGAATGAATGTGCGATGGTATAGCGAAGGTTCTTCGTCGGTTGATCACATCGACGATGAAGAAGGTTAAGAGGGACGAACGAGAAGAATAATGTCGAGGGTAAAGGTGTATAAGTAATGGAGGATCGCGTGGCTCCAAATGAACGTACGTTCCGATCTCGATCTCCTTTACTCTCTTCGTCGCTCTTCCTATGGAAGATATAATAATGACCCAAAGCAGGATAACAACGTAAAGGTGAGTTGAGCCAAAGGTGCAAGGGTATATACAGGCTATCTAATAATAAACCCTCACTGCCTTCGCTCGCTCGGGAGTTTTAGTCGAGTAACTATCGAATCGCCGACTATATAAGCTGGAGTGAACAACAACAGACGGAATTACATCGACGGTATAAGGAATAAGGTATCCCGACAAACGGACGTTACGGACAATGCCCATCAGCGAGCCATTATGTATGGAATAAGGCAAGCGCGAGGCGTGCGGCGCACGACGTGAACCGTCAAATTAGTGGATTGATCGATACTGTGCAGGCGGCGTGTCTGCTGGTAGCTCAGAGAGGAAAAAAAATACAAAATAAAATGGAGAACCAACGACGCCTACCCCAACGCCTACGGGCGGAAACCCCTATAGCCGCACCCTTGTGCCAGGGGCGTATCTACGATGAAAGTACTCTGCGGTTAGCTCTCCTGAGACCGTCGAAAGATCCTGCATTCACTGTTAAAAGTTAAGTGAAAGAGCGAACGCAATATTATATCTCAAATTGAAACACGCCTTGGATTTTATTCCTGCATGAGGAATTCGATTTTCAGCTATATGCCCATGGTCCTAATGGGCAAAGAATAAATTTAGAGTTTTCAGAATAAATTACAGTCTGCGCCGCAATCAGAAAACGAAAAAGCTTAAGAAGTGAAAACTGTAAACCAGAATGTCAAATCATTTTCATTTTCAAGTTTACAGTCTGGACCAGCGATGTGAGATCGGTTAACCGGCTTTGAAAGGTTGCGGTCCACCGAAATGAGGAAATGAATAAAATGTCTAGTCAGAATCGACGAACTTGAAGAGGTCAAAGGAACCCGTTGAATGGCCTTGCTCTTCTGGTCTGGAAGGCCTTGTATCGAATTTTCATTTCAGTATTATTTTTGAAACTTTAGTATTAGTCGCCTCAAAATTCCGTACCTGACTTCAATGGGCGTAGCTTCAGCGTGTCTTCAGAAAGTGGTTTATATCCTTGCGGGTTATGAAGTGAGTAACTGAAGCCGCCTACCAGAGTCAATGGGCGTACCCGAAGAGTCGAAGCACCTAGACAGCCGCAGTTGCAAGCCGGCTTCAACTTCGCCCGCGTGTCAACAGCTCCAAGTGATCGTTGTTCGAGTGTTCCAAGTAAACCTGAAGAAATCGAAAATAAATATAACTGTCAAACGAAGATTTAAGTGACATCAGTAACCTGGACTAATTAATAATCAATCGATCCATAATCAACATCCTGGTCATTATAAACATATTGTAATACGAATGTGTGCAAAATAAACTCGCAGTGATTCGGAAGTTGTTTTTTTCTTATTTTGTGCCGATGAGGTGAATACATCATCAGGTCCATTTCAGATCAACGATCATAAAAAGAATGGGCATTAATTGTTCCTTGAAAAAATTTTCGGGTGCCTATGAGTTTTAGCTTGTGGATATTTCTACACACCTATGTGAACACGCGTTGCATGTCTGCAGGTAATTGACCTGCAGCAGCTCTCGCAGGAGCCTCAAGATAAAAGAAAATCGTTAACTTCACATTATACTCGTGTGTTGTTGTAATATACCTGTTATCAAGTTCCTATAATTTTATATTCATGCTGTAATAGAGGTGCGACGGCCATAATATCCATATAAAAACATGCAGGACATGATCGCAATTTCTGTTAACGTATTACAAAATGAAAAAATCTTTGAAACTTAGCTAAGCACAAACTGTAACAGGATCAGGAACTGATTCCATCCTTCGTATACTATGCCATCATTTTTTTGAATTTGCGATATCAGATCAGTTACGATAACCATAATTCGATTACTTCGCCAAGGATTAGGTCGTCCTGCAGACCTCGGCGTGCAGGAACCCCCTGAATAATAAAAAAATAAAACAAAAAGAAATGGTCAGTCCAAGTTAGAAGATCAAATTTGTTGGTAAGCTGACCAGAAAAAAGCAAATTAAATGCTGACCGATGGACGGGGAAAATTTGAGCATTTGATAAACTAGAAGTGGACACTGGCCACCATAATACAATCTTCTTTGTAAGATGCCAAGACCGTCGCGAGAGTCATATGGCGAACAGAAGCCTCCATATTCGTATATATCGCTTACGGCTATGGCGATCTGGTCATCTAGAGAGAAGATGCTACCGCTTGCCGAAATCTACAGATTTATCGCCGACAGATTTCCGTATTACAGAAGGGACACCAGGCGATGGCAAAACTCCCTGAGACACAACTTGTCGTTCAACGATTGCTTCATCAAGGTAAGAAAAATCAAAATTAATGCTTTCACATGAGAGCTTGCAATTTTTTTAATCTGGTTCAGCAATTATTATGTACATGTAGTGAGTATCCTGGAAAGCATTTCAAAATCGCACTGATCCAGTGGATCAGGATGTCGAGTAACCACTAGCGTAATTCACTTATGTCCTCAGCCGATAAGAGCTGTGAAAAATTCTAAGGATCCGAATCCTTGAAACCAATCGAAAAATGCGCCTCACAATCTGTCAATAGCACGGACGAATTTCAAGTTGAAAATCTGATGGATCTGCAGTACAGGCAGTCTTCGTTCACATTGTCATATCCTTCATCTTTCCAAAATACTTGAAATTCAATTCTGATAACAAATCGGTTCGAATAAACTCCGCATTTTTATACTATGATCTATGCATACAAGTGTTAAAATACAGACACGAGTGCACACGCATATACACAGCCATCCATCAAGAAGTGGAGAGAAAGAGAAGAAAAAAAAAAATTGAGGGTCGAAGCCAACGCTCTTTCGAAGATTATCCTAGCACAGTGTATAAACTATACCGCACTATACAGGATGCGTGGAAATAGGGCCCGGTGTAAAGTCGGCGTCGGTGGCCTGTCATTATATTGCAACCTGTGTGGAGTGTACCACCTGTAGGAACACAAGACGTTCACAATCATGATGTGGATGAGGTTACTTGTGATAGTATTTTATTTTATTTTGTTTTATTTTCTATCTCTCCCGGTCTAGGCAGTGAACTAGCTGCGCTATGCAAGCCTGCAGTTTAACCCGTAAAAATATAGGGAAGAGAACGAAAGCTTTCCTACTCCTGTTGGAAGCACACTTCGATACACTTTCACACAGATACACGTTAACTTTCGGTGTCAATTAAGTGTCAAAACTTGCCGTATGGATCCAGGAGCTGCTAACAAAACAAGAGGAGCAACAGCTGCAAGCCTGCAGAGCGACGATTCCGATACGCCTGTTTTTCCAAGTTTAGTCATGATATCCCGTCCATTAACACCTAAAAAGAAAAACAGAGAAGAACACCCTATCCCTAACCACTGGTCTACATGAGAAGTTAGGAAGGACATTATAAACCGTATCATTTCCACACCAATTCCGACACACTCTGACGGGTTTGCGTTTCTACCCAACCTAACGGCTTCGAATAGTATGAAAGGATTACCAACTCCCTATTTCACTCCATGGTTACGTCCCTAATTTTTTGTGTGTACTGCACATTGAGATAATTGTCATTATTATAACGTTACGATGGAGATTTATAACGATAATAGTTCTACAATATTGTCATGCCGTACTGTGGAGACTGAAAATTTCATCCCCACTAGATTATGCACTGGTTACATCAGAATTGTGCCTGTGGGATTAAGGGGAAAATAATTAGGGTGGCGATTGAACCTGATGTGCTTTTCAAGGGATTACATGAAAATTACGCCAAACAGCATCGAACGTTGTCAAGTTATACTATAAAAAAAATATTTCCTCACAATATACGAATGTGTATGAATGCATTTTTTCCAAGGGTTCCTGGATCACGTTGAAAATAATTCAAGCTTCGAATATCCGTTTCCTCGAAAAACAAATGATATTCAACTCGCCCCTTCTAGTTCACATCCTGTTGTAGAAGCTACTTCAATAGGAATCAATGTCATTCAATAATTTTTTTCTTTTTCTCTTCTCTCTTCTCAACTTCAAGGTATAAACTGTCGGGGGAAATTTCCTTTGAACCCTTTCACGTGACAGCAATGGCGGGGAAAAAGAAGAAAACAGCTTTTGAGAAAGAGAATTTTCATTGACTTTCATGTCTGTTAATGGTTAATTATGTATACTTTCCGAACCGATGCCTGTAGGAAATCGGTTTATTATTGTCCTGATTGTCCCTAGCGCACGACACCAACGCGTTTCATAAAAGCTAAGGACTATAGTCATAATGTGTTTGAAATCAATATCAATATTTAATAACTCGGTATAGGCTGAGTTAGGTTTGGGATTGTCATGGCGAAGTTATATATCATTGGCTGTTCCTACACCATGGGATACGACAAAGGATTAAACGCGTCAGCTCATGTATACAACTTCCATCGAAAGGTATCAATTTTTTAGTGTATTTTTTCTTCGTACAATAAACCATCGGCTGTTTTCACGTCAATATCATATCATTGTAACATACATCCTTGTAAATCCCTGTTCAAATTGCCATGGATGTTAACAATGATAATCTGTGTATATATTGATTATACACACACATATGTGACAAGCGAATAACCAAATGGCCTTAGATCAAAGGCATTTATCCTGCTTTGCGATTCTAAGATATAAACAGCACTGGATATAAGTAATTGAGCAGCAAATATACGGCGACGAGCTAGGGGTTGAGAATCACAGTTTCTTTGAACTGGAGAGTTTTTTTTTGTTTTTTTTTTTCAATGCATGGGGCAGCCAGCTAATAAGATTGAAAGCGTGCAACATTACCGCAATTGCACTTTAAATTGACTCGAGAATAATCAACGAACATCAACTGTACCTGACTTCATGGTTACAAATGGTTGAGAGTAACATTTTCTTCGTAATATATTTTGCGAAGATCGACACGTCAGATTTTCGACAATGCCGTCACGTTATACCCGTCTTTGCAATCATCTTGATTTTCCAGGTTCCCAGAGGTCCTCACACTCCTGGAAAGGGTGCTTACTGGGCGTTGCATCCGGCAGCATTATCAATGTTTGAGAACGGGTCGTTTCTTCGTCGCCGGAAGCGTTTTAAGCTCCCGAAATCAGCGAAAGCCGAAAGTCAAGCGCTCGCTGAAACCGCCGCTCGTTTAGCGGCAACTAACAATTCGGAGATCGAGAACGGAAATTTTACGGGAACTCCTCAGGTTCCCGAAGGAAATTCGGGAGGATCCTCATTCGATCAATATGTACATCAGGGGATCGGACTCACTCAGAGACAAATTGATTTTCTTCATGCGACTTCTAGTCTCGCGGGACTTCATAGCATCTATCCCGTAGGAAGAACTGGTTCCGAACATCGGAGTTTCCAGAACACGATGAACAACGAATATCTTCTGCCCGCGGGAACGAGGAACGAATTTTTGACGGGCGGTTATCAAGTCAAGGACTTCAATGGATGCCCCAATCAGACAACCGTTGCTACAATTATTCCTGCTGATCCAGAAGCCAGGATACTTCCCAAAAGACCAAAACCACTGAATCCTGCTCACAAGTCATTCAGCATTGAAAGTATCATCGAAACGTCTTCAACGGATTCGAATGGAAGCAGGTCTTCGGCGAGGTAAGAAGAAGTCCTGTGAGAAGAATAAAAAAAGCTTTCAAAACGCACCAATGCCTCGAACTTAATCCCCGAATTTTTGATTTCAGAACGTCAGCATTATCTGCCCTGAACCCCCTACTCTCCGCATCTAGTCCCGTGGGATTTTTCTCGCCATGGTGTACTCCTGGTTTTTACACATCAGGAATGCCATCTTCTTCTTCTCCACCTTCGGGAGTCTATCCTCTTCATTTGCACCAGGCTGCAGCAGTTTACGCGACGGCATTGGCTACAGCAAATCTTTTCGGTTCCCATCCCGGGCTCCAGAATCCCGTCGAAAAAAATTCCCCGACATCACCTGGATCGTCATCGACCGCAGCAGCCTCATCAACCGCTTCACTTTACGGTCAGCTATACGCAGCAGCTTCAGGTTTTCCCGGTGTATTTCAGGGACTCGGTTCGAGTCCTAGAAGCACACTTTTCCTTCAGGATGCGGTACCTCCAACGGGCGGATTACTTCCGGTTCCTCAGCAACCTCTGCAGATCAGTTTACCACCGACCCCAACAACGTCTCCCACTATCCTTCAAGCGCTCTCTCAACCGGCTACAACGAATCCTCAAGGATCAGGTAGAATCAGTCCAATTAAAACGAGTTATAGTCCTGATACCGCCGGCACGTCAGCTGGCTGTAGGGAAATAACGCCAACGTTACAGTTGTAGATTTCATAAAAACATTTCGGGACGAAAAGTGAGGAAAGCTCCGTCAAGTTCTGAGGGAATGTTTTTGATTTTAACAACATTTTATATGTCATTTCGCAGTGTATTGATTTATACCACTATCTTGACGAATGATATACATAAATATTCAAAAACGCTTCAAGTTTTCCCTGTACCTATAGTTGAAGAAAAAAGAAAAATGAATGAATAAATTAAAAAAAAAAAACGAAAAAAAAAAACTACACGTGTATACTTGTACAAATGAACATGATAAAATTAAGTAAGATATATTATTAAATTGATCAACTGAATAATTAAGGCCAAATTTATTTTTTCTGTAAATATTATTATATATAAAATAATTTCATTAAAAGTTATATCAGAAAATATCTTTTTATATTTATGGTTCCTGAGGAGAAAAAAAATAATGCTTTCAGAAACCTTTCCAATATCTCCTTCCGTTCTTGAAATAAGAAAATAAAAATGAATAAACCAAAAAAAGAAAAATGGCGGGTGGTGCTTCGCTTGCTATAGGATCGATTACGATTAGTTGGGCGTGTCCAATAAATAATAATATGAAGATAAAAATAGTGAAAAAAATCACTACCGTTTTAGCGGTTCGGGACTTGTGGTGTACGATTTCCTCTTTTTCGCAGGAATTGAATCGGTGAAAAGACAACGTATGCTTGAGGTTTTTGTACAAGATTGTTGACTGTAAATGGAGACTAAAAGAAGAAGAAGAAGAAGCAGAAGAAGAAGAGGAAGACTAGGGGGCGAGGAGAGACATAATATTAAATTATTCACAGGCAGTTACCGGCTCGTCAGAAGGCCCCGCCTACCCCCGTTTTTGCTGGGTCTCGGCGCAAGCAGTGGAGCTTTTACAGATACATGTATTATACCTATGCGTATACATGCTCATGTGTTTGACGTATGTCTGTGTTGTTCACCCCATTGCTAATAAATATCCACTGCATCCCCCAAGTATGTACTCGACACGTTCCAGAACTCCAAAACTCCGAGCTTTTCTCTCGGTGATTCTCTTGAAACAAATGAAAAGAAAAAAAATTATGATTACCTTCAATTGCACTCGTTAGAAACTATTTAAAGAACAAATTTCGATTTTTAATCGTTCCTGCGATTCCGGCCGGTAAAAACTTGGAGACTCGGATTTTGAAATTTTAAATACACCACCGAAACGATAATTGTGAAAAAAGCTCACTTGAAGAGGATTCCAATTTATATAAAAAAAATTAAATAAGTAAAAAATCGACTACAGTTTTTCGTTGCCGAACTTTTCAATATTCATTCTAATCTGCATGAATTTCAAGGTTATAATATCAACGAAATATAATCACACCAAAGTAAAAACGTCAACCGTATAACGTATACATAATTATAATTATGATCATAATTCTCACAAGGTACGTTATCAAAATTGTTACGTTATTGAAATTGTAAATATTTGATACCGCCGCGTCCGTTGCATAGTCCTCGCGAAGTGATTCTTGTTTCTTTGTTTTTCATTCAATTTTTATCTTTCAAAGGCCAAGGCAGAACGACTCGAAGAGCGAATTGAAAACAGCTATGCAGATACATACTTGCGCCTTCTCGGTGAACTCTTCCTGCCTTTTTCTTTTTACTCATTTTTTTCGAGTCGACAAAAATGAGAATAAAAGAATTATCACGACATATAAATTTTTCCAGCGTACCCGTGATTTAAATATTTATAATATTACATTATTTCTTTTTTCTTTTCACTGTATCTTTTCTCTATCTCCAACGACACATCGTTAAAAGTATATAGTTACAATATCGTTTAAACTACAATAACAATTTGTAGTCGCAAACTGTTGAGAAAATATTATACGAGATACACGTAATATACATGAATAATATACAAGGAAGTGAGAGCATGTAGTTTAATAAACTTGTGATAAGCTTCACAATTTTTAACTGATATATCCTATAAATGCGGTTCGCTGATTTCAGTTCATCAAACATAATCATCATCGTTATTTTTATCACCATCGAATTATGCCGCGCGATAAGTCTTTATCGAAGAAGCTAAAAAAAAAAAAAAAAATTAACAAAATAAATGCGAAAAAAGGAACAAAAAAATTGGAATCGAATTTTCTTCTTAATCTTCTGTATACCTATACTTTTTCCGTTGTTCTATTTTTCGTTTTTTTTTTTGTTTTTTTTTACACGAAAAATGTACCCTTGTTCGCGGTTGGTTGGTCGGAATCTTGGTCTTCGAATCCGTTCTGCACGGTCATGGATAGGAATATCGTACCAACAAAGTGGGGTCCACCGCAGCGTCACTAATCCAGTTTACATGCCGTGCGAAGCATAACCATTGTTGGTAGTATATGTTATATATATAATTTATTTATATATATATATATAAAAAGTATATGGCACAGATATATACATGTTAATATGTATAAAATATACATACATATAATCCACCTGCAAACAATGTGGAGCGCCTCATAATGCACATGTTGGACGCGGTGATCTTGGTGGGAAATCATCTAGAAAAATGGTGACACATCATTTTTGTATACACCCTGTAGATGTACGTAGAGACCTGATACCGATTAAAACCGGTAACGATATGAAATTCTTGTCATGAAAGGTAAAAAAGGAGAATAATAAAGTAAACGAGAAGCGATAACGCGAGCAGAAAATCTGACGATGACGATGACGATGGTAAACTGAGTAGCGAAGAGTGTGTAAATTTAATAAATACATATGTATGATGTCCCGATATGCTGACGGTATACGTATATACGGCTGGTAAATGTGTATCGTGAAATTACGGAAGCGGATCGTTGCACGTCGTGAGAGCCGAACCGGCCAAGCGGCAATTGATTGCCCTGCAAATGATGATCCTCATTCATTTTGTATCTATATAGAGAGAGTATTAAATGTGTATAATACGATAGGACAAGCTATCGTTGATGTCGGTCGCGTTCACGTGCCACGAAACTCGAATTACGGAGAATTGATGGAAACGGAAAAAAAAAAAAAAAAACAGAGAAGACGAAAGAAACTGGACGGGATGTTTCAAGTGATCCGGACACGAGCGTATCTGTGACGAAATATTTGGGGCGGAGGACCTCCTCTACAGGGCCACGGTCAATTTTAGTCAAGATTACTACTTGTGCGATGCTATAAGTTGTATGAAATTGTGCAATATTAAATAAAAACAAAAAAACACATCGAAAAACTGGGTAATTTCTCACGATTCGGATCTCACTCGGTTGATGTATCTTAGAAAATAATTATCTGCAGTATTGGTGAAAATTTCAGTATCAAATAAATCCACTTTATTCAAAACCTCTTGGAGCACAACTTGCCTCTTCAGACGCTCGCACTGCAGGTACGCGTTGTACATATCTAGGCGATTATAGCGTAATATCGAACACATTAAACACAGTTGAAAGGGTCAAACATCATCGGAATCGAGTATAAAAATGTATAAAGCTTTTTAAATTGTATCCACCGTTCATTGTTGCCAGTAGATTTAATAACAATAATCATAAAATAGGACAGTTCTTGAATTCGATCATAAAATCTGGTGTATCATCGCAACGCATTATTACACCTAGTGTACCGTTCGTGTATAATAATTTAAGTAATCCATTTTGATCAACGAATACGAAACGACGTACTGTGGAAACATTTGTTTAAATCGTTTTAGTTTAGTTTATTTTATTATTATTATATTGTTCTTTTTTTTCTCTACGTCATTTCGGTATGATGAAACTAGAATACAAGACTGACGTCCTGGAGAACGACCGCGGGTTCGAGATTTACATGATTTTATTATTGCATCAACATTTGGGAGTAGAAGTTGTGAAATTTTTAGACACTACGTAAACATGCTAGGTAAAGTCTGCGGCCGTACATCGTAACGAGACAATTTTTCTTCGTTTTTTTTCTTTTTTTATATCGCTCTTGTTTTGTATACAATTGCCTCGTAGTTACGATGTGTAAGATTTATATACATACTGCATTGCGTGATATGTATCACCTTACATAATTGAAACACAAATGAGTGAACTTGCATATCATGACGATATATAAACGCATATGTAATATTGAGCAAACAACTGAGACAAAAATGTTACGGAGATTTTTTTTTTTTGTACAGGTAATTTTCGATTTTTTTTTTTCTTTCGGCTCGCATCCGACGATCCACTTTCAATGTTGTGATAGCGCAAAAAACAAAATACATATGACACGAAAACGCCATATTGAATTTTTCTGATTGATTTTATTATAACTCTTCGACCACACCGCGTGTCGATGATGATGATGATGATGATATGTGAGCCGATAATCGGAGTCGGAGTGAATTTCAAAGTTCAAATTTCGTTTGATTTCGTTTCGGATTTTGCCTATGGCGTACATGTACCTGTATACCGGGCGCTACTCTGCATCATGTGAGTTGGGCAGCTGCGTCTGACATCCCCAATAATTTGGGCGAGCACGTCTCGAATTATGCATAGCGTGCGAGGCGTCGATGAAGAGAGAAAGGAATTAGGAAAGGATCCTCAGAAATGATCGTTGAGCTCGATTACTGCATTATATGTATATATCCCATCAAACAGCCATTTTCGTTCATTCTACAAAAGAAAAAATTCAAGAAATAACAAGAGAAAAATTAATCGAAAGAGACATGCGGTGGTACTTGGCAAAGGATTATCAATTGTATGGTATGCAACAAATTATAATTTCATTCAATAGTAATTTTCGTTACTGCAAATCTAAAAAATTTACATTGGCTTTTTTCTATCTGCTTTTAAGATCTGTACTTATCGTTAAAAAAATAATCTCCTTCGTCCTGAATCTCTTGGTAATTAACGAACCGACTCATTCTTCGACCGCACCCGCAGGAGTGAAGGTCGTCCATGGGGAACACCGACTATAATACAACAGCCATGAAGGATCATCAAAAAGTGACATTCGTATCCTGGTATCGACTCGTTAACAATCGTCCTCGTCGTGAAGATGCGAAGAAGAAACAAAACCACGAAAAGGTATCATCGGTACAAAGTCTGATTATACACTCTCCAAGGATGTGGTTTGCTTTGTTCAATTGTTCGGTGGATGCAAAATATCGAGATTACGTGAAGAGAGACTGACCGATGGTTCTGGATGTCCTGCAGAAAAGTATGAAAAGTCAGGATTGTGGCATCTTCGCAGTGTCTACAAACGTGGCTGGTCTTCAATCAGGAAAAAAGAACGAAGGAAAAAAAAAAAAAAAAAAAAAAAACTGACGGATCCTGTCGCCGTTAATATCAGACTACGCATACAACATACGTATTCCGTTGACAGGCATACGCATACATGTCATTCGATGACAAACGAACGTCGCGTGTACTAAAGAAATGATTGCTCACAGAGTAGGAGTCTAAATATAACCTGGTAAGCAACTGTCTTCCACATACCTTCATCTGCACCTATACATTTGTAAGATGTAAAATACGTACGAAACCGAATACCGATATAGGAAAGCAAAAATTGTCAGCGTGCGGTAAATTTCATGCATTGCAACGGGCTGCTTACAACCGGATCATTATCCTTTTCATGACAACCGTACGAATGAGAGAAAAAAAAAGAAGAAAAAAAAAGGGTGTTTTTTCCCTGTGTCAAGTGAATGAAAACTATTGCATCAAATGAGTAACATAATACATGTATATATATACCTACTTCCACAATATTATGCAGATATAAAGACTCCTGCATCGTGTATATACGGTACAATTGACGATCAGTGGCGAACGCCTCTTCCTTCCTCTTTCTGTTGGAATAACAAGACGATGTTGTTATTACCCTTGGTATAGCTTTGAATTTGCACGATACGAAGAAGAGAGCCTGCAGCAGTGGTATAGCTGGCATACAAAAACCCCACCTCTTCGATAAGAGGGGTGTGCAGTTGGACATGAAATTATTACTTGGTAGGTAGGAGTCTTTCAGTTTCTCCTTCTCCGTATGGGTAGCAAAATTATGCATCCAGGAATTATGAAATCCAGTGGGAGAAACCCTTATTGCACCAGATTGCACAGGTACCTATTTAATATATTTCTCGTACGAAGGTGAAGGAAAGTAAAATAAAATAAATGGAAGAAAAAAATTTGAAAAATTATATATACACGGGTTAATACTAACTGCAATATAGCTAGTAATCATCGTGAGGTTTCAACCACTCAACGACATCCTGTACAATGCCTCAATGCCTGGACAATTATTATATATCGTAGCCGTACCGTATATGTATTAAATATGGAAACCGCGGTACTATTGGCAGTACAACACGCACGCCATTTATGAAATTGCGCTATGTATTCCACTGTAAATAAGTTTAATTTTTCAACTTATCGCTAACAGTATTTTACGGTATCGCACACCATAATATGTGATACGGTTAATTTATTTTTTTCATTCCTTGGTAACATCAATCTCGTTATATGTTTTCCATGTAATTATTTTGCGATCGAATTAATGTAGAAGAACTGGAGATAATTAATTGTCACTTATATTCACATAACAAGGGTAATAACCAAACGCATATTAATCTTTGTTTTGCAAATATTCTCAGAACTGGTTCGCGGACTTCCCGTATTTTCACATATATATCCAATTATCGCAGTAAATTACGGGGATTTTTTCAACCGATTACGGAGAGAAATAGAAAATCGTTGGAAAAAAGCGAAGAGATTCATAAACTTGTCATAACTAATTTTTTGTAATTTTATCATAATCATTTTTTGCGATTTCCAACAGCCAATTGAACGAGTTATAATTGAAAAATTTAATGGGTCAGATTACTCGTGTTATCATCGACGTTGAAAAATTTTTAATAATTCTTTTGCAAATTCTCTTAAATTATTTTCGCGCGGTTCCACATGATTTTCTTTTTTTCTTTTTCAATTAATTTTTCTCTCTATTCTAAAAAACACACTAAAATATGATGATAAGATTCTAATGTGACACGTTCAAAACAGGTGTGAAGGAAGGTGGGGCTATTGCAACATATCACATACATTTCGAGTAACATAAGACACCCGAAAATTACGACTGCTGTTACTGCGACGAGATGTTGGCTAACGTTAAAACGAGATAGACATATATACTTGATAGTTTTTAGAATAAAGTGACACAAAAAAATTATATGGAAATATGTGCGTTGCTCAAAATGAATCTAATTTTCGTCGCAACGCTCGCTGAAAAATTACCTGTGTCACGAAGGGGGGGGGGGGGGGGGGGGGGGGGAGAAAAGAACGCGATTCAATGAAAAATAATGAAATCAGGTAATTACAGGCGAAATAATTAAAATTGTTCGCAATCGTTTACGGTTTTGTAAAATGGTGTTTCAAATATTTGTGCTCTCTAAACATTTTTCATAACGTACGAATTGTGTACGAATATCTCATAGGAAAACGTCCCTACATTCTTAATCCACCAACCCTGTATGGCTTGCAATTTCTCGACGAATAATATAGGGTGGTCTGGCCCGAAGTGTAGAAATTTGTTTCTTTTATTGAATGATTATTTTTCAAAAAAATGTTAGAAATAGGAAAAAAACGTTTCCCACAAAGCCGAAAATATTTTCCTGTTTCTAATAGTTTCGGAAAGGAAAAAAACTTGCGACATTTTAACTGCCCCACTCTGTACATGTCTGCGTATAGATAGTGACTATAATCACTATATTATCATAAAAATTACGAGGGAAGACAATGACTATACTAGACTGCGCTTTCCACTTTTTAGTATTAATCGGGCACTCGGTTCGTTTGGATCTGAGGAAAAATTGGATCTGAGGAAAAAAGAACTCTGAAAACGAAAATTTTTGCTCCAGCTTTTTGCTCGAATCATAATTTCTTGTTCTCTCCTATAAGTCCGCAATCGCATCATCATGACACATATCGCAAGGTAGGTGTACAGCCTATGGGAAATATTCAAGTTCGTATAATTTGAAAAAAACAAAAGGATTATCAGTAAATACAGTGTTACACTAGTGTCGATATCACCAGGTATAGCTGATTAATTTAATGAGTCTTGATATTAGCGCATGCATTACGAAATTCGTTGGTATATCTAACGAATATTTCACAACGTGATGAGGAGATATATAAAATAGGTATATATCAGATAGCAGAAAACTGGGTAACTTTTTTTTTTTAACTTCATATAAACGCATACAAGAATTTTGGGAATATAATCTTATGGCGTTCGAAAAATTGCCTGGTTTGTTTGGACTTTTCTGAAATTATTTAAAATCCTGTTCTTGCTGTTTTTAAAACTAACCCTTTACGTCTCGAAGTGAATCTTGGTGGAGTCAAGTTGAAATGGGACCGCCAGATGTGATGTTAAGAATCGGAGAAGCTTACGATCGAGATCCGAGATCATCAAAAGTGGATTTGAGCGCCGGGGTTTACAGGGACTACAGTGGAAAGCCTTGGGTACTACCGTCTGTCCGAAAGGTATACGTGAATTGATTCTCAAAAGTGTAAATCTCTAAAAATTAATAACAAATTTTTTTAAAACATATAGGCGGAGATGAAACTAGTGGCAAAAAAACTCGACAAGGAGTACCTCCCCATTGCTGGTTACAAAGAGTTTTGTCTGAACAGCGTGAAGTTGGCGCTTGGTGAGGAATCGGAACTTTTGGCTGAAGGACGGGTACGAAAATCAGAATTTTACGTAGAAAAAATTCGGAGAAAAATCTTTTCAAACTCTTCAATCTAAAATGAATCTCTGTAGGTGGCGATGGTTCAGGGGGTGGCGGGAATCGGCGCGCTTCGTGTTTGGCTGGAATTTGTTGGGAAATTTCACAAGGGTCCAAAGGAAGTGTGGATCAGTGACCCTAGTTACGGCAACCATGAACCAGTTTTAAAGCATCTTGGTCCAGTGAAAATCTATCGTTACTACAATCCAAAAACAAAAGCTCTCGACTACGAAGGACTCGTTGAAGATATTTCGGTACGTTTTTTTCATTCACGTTTGTCACTTCGCAACGCCTTTTGAAAATCTTTCAAGTTTTGGAGAACAATTTTTCGTCGATTACCTTCTTACAATTTTTGGTTTAGCGCATGCCTGAGGGTTCGATTATTCTACTCCATCCCAGCTCTCACAATCCCAGCGGTGTTGATCCAACCCCATTACAATGGGCGGGAATTTCGAACGCACTAAAAAAACGCAAAATCTTCCCTCTGATCGACATGGCTTACCAGGGATTGAAAAGCGGTAAGATCATGAGAAATAGTTTCAAATACAAAAAACGAAAAATCGATGGAAAAAATTCATAGAGATTTCTTCTCATCTAGGTGACCTAGACAAGGACGCTGCATCTGTAAGACTTTTCGCTAGCGACGGCCACCAATTTGCACTCGTACAAACCTACTCCAAAAGTCTCGGACTCTACGGTGAGAAATGAAAAGATAAAACGAAATTAAAAATCAGTCAAGAGACGTCGATGATCTTCATTTTTACGCTACGAATGATCGTTTTTAGGTGAGCGCGTCGGTTGTCTGTCGATGGTTACAGCGAATCGAGAGGAAACTGAACGAGTTGAATCTCAACTGAAAATAGTAATTCGAACAATGTACTCGTGTCCTCCGTTACACGGAATAAGAATTGCGAATGAGGTATTCACCGATCCAGAATTAAAGGCGCAGTGGCTTCAGGACATAAAAACAATGACGGACAGACTCGCCGACGCTAGAAAAGAATTGAAAAAAGCTCTTGACAAAACGGGTTCGAAACATAACTGGGAACACGTCTTAACCCAGGTTGGGATGTTCTGCTACACGGGACTCACTCCCGAAGAGGTAATGGGATTTAAATTATTCAGATTCGAAATTTTCATATTTTGATGCGCTTGAAAAAATTTGAGAAAAAAAATTATACCTACTGCGCTACTTTTCGTTTTTCGTTGCTATTACAGGTAAAACAAATGCGGGAAGATCACGGAATTTACGCTTCAACTGACGGAAGGATATCAATATCGGGTATAACACCCGCTAACGCTGAATTGGTGGCCACGGCGATGCACGAAGTTACAAAGTGATCAACTGCGCGGAAACGGAAAATCGATTGATTTACATACAAAGTGAAAAGTGAAGAAATTGAAAAACAATGTTATTACAGAGCCAATTACCTTACGTGCATAATATAATTATGAATTATTATAGTTACGGTATGTCGAGTTAAAAGTGAAAAAAAACAGAAAAAAAAAGAAAAACCATTTCGAATATATATGACACGATCGTGTATATTATTTCAAAACCTAACTAAACATGTAAAATTCTTATAGGACACTGATGAGATTCACGGTAGCTGAAGAGTATTTAATTAAAATTCTAATTGAGTTCAAGATATCGTAACGATCATGTGGCCTAAATATCCTAATTAATATTATGCTAACGAAGTAGATATCTAAGTGTTTTAATTATTCTTTAGATATATTAAAAAGATCTCCGAAACGGACATTTTAAAATTACAAGAGTTTTTATCAGTTCTTGTTTTTTGTTTCTTACCCGACGGAAGTACAACGCAAACATTTCATTATTATTATTAATGTGAATTTTTTTTTCTCTTTCAATCTGGGAAAGGATACACTAACGCAGCACGATGATTGGATGTATGCCACAAGGTAAGTATAAATTGTTTTTTGGGGAGCGAAAGGATTGTTAAGCTATTATATTGGTTATATTGGTAATCGTGATCGTCCTCGTCGTCCTGATGCAACGATGTCGAGGTACAACAGAGCTGAGGCGTCAAATGCTTTATCGGTCATTAAATTAATTAGATTACCCACACCGCAGTGTGCAGCCGCCGATGATAAATTAAAATTCTGACGTTTATAGCCTCCTTTGTATCTTCAACGAAAACGACGGCCTTACAAACCCGCACCTCGATCGTCTGGGATGCCTTCTTAGCCCATCTCGCTCTTCCCTTTTTTCCCTCTCCTGATTCTAGCTCTTTCTAAGGTAATCCTAAAATAGTGTAAAATACTGTTCTTAGCTCCTTAGTCACGCTTCATTTTTTATTCCATTTTATTTCGTCGATTATTTATTTCTGCTTTTTTTGTTTTTCTCATCCTGTTATTTTTAGAAACGGACCTTCGAACACCTCTCGAAATATAATTCAAAAGATTTTTCATCCGGGGAATTCGGATGCAAGTGGAATAATTTGCTAAGGAAATGCGCGATCGCTTGTAAATTTTTCATCAATTTTTCGAACAACGCTTCACGATTCACACGTCATTTGGTGATTCCGATATATTCCGAACCTCTAGATAAATCGTCTCCGAAAAATGAGGTATATTGATCGCGGTAATCGATTTCCGATTGCTGGACGTCTGTTGATTTTCTGTCGGCGTTTTCCTTTGCTGACTGAAGGAGGTCTGACTTTTGTCGAATAGGGTATACATAAGTGTATATAAAGAAAACTCGGAGGTGTGAAAGGTGTGAAAGGTCCGGCCCCCCAGGTGGCGGAGACCTAATCGCGGGCAGGCGGAAAACAAGTGTGATGAGTTGCCGGTTTTTAGGATCGACGATCTTCTCTCCGACCTGCAGGGAACTATGGGGCCGGTGTATGGAATCCCAAAAGAAACACACCCGCCTTCTGAAAACTCTCCTTTATACACCCACGACTTTTTATTCGGCATTATAACAACGACGATTAACTGGGAACGCCATTACCAATCTCGGTACGGATTTCCCGGAAATCGCTTCGAATGGAAAAATAATTTCAAGCTAATTCTGATCAACGACTTCGTACAGTATATTAGTACAAGCCGCCGAAAAATCAGCAAAATTTTTAAATAACAATCACGGTGGAATTATTCCTTCCAAAATTCGGACAATAATATCTGCGTTATGGTTTCAGAAAATCTTGTGGCACGAAGTAGAGTATATAATAGTTAGCTTTCTATCTTGAAATTGTTTATTGATTTTTTATTCTAATTTCTGTTTAGAAACGTGTAGGTATATGCCGGTGTAATTACATATGTACCTTTTTTCGGAATCCCATACTTTAATCTCTCAACCGACGCGCTCTAATTATATCAATAAATCAACAACACGCTCTGAGAAAACGGTCCGTTGTGTGTAAGATATATGAATAAATAAGTGAAATACGCGCCGAATATGATGAACAATATGTTTTTTTTTTCCTTCACTTCAGGGTATATACACAGCAATATTTTCTACGCTATATAGTACGATGAATAAAAAATGGGATTTATAGCGCCGATGCAGCAGAAGCCGCGTTTCATAAATTGGACAGAAGAAATACCCGAATATTCACACACGGATATTACATGTGTATTATACATGCCATACGGAATAGCGAAATATGCGGCTTAGATAATTAATGTAAATTACACGTGAGAAGGCTACTGGTTATGCAGATCAGTCCGCGCGACCGCCGATCTATATTGTGTCGACTGCCGACTGTTCAACAGCTCTCGCCTTGTCTGGCTAAAGGGGCGCCCCCATCAATTTTCAAAATTCTCCGTGCACGAATGCACGATTCCGATCATTGATCTTTTTTTTTTTCTTCTCATGTGAAATCGATGATCTTATCACATTGAAATCTATACAGCTATAGATCGCTTCGAGCTAATAATTTTAAATCGGATCAAGAATCTGGATTATAGATAGACATTTTTTTCGAACTATTTTTTTTTGCTCAAATTACCAATCCAATCGTGTTCAAATGATTTCGTTCAACTATAATATCTGTCGGTTTGTTTCTTACGGATTCCCGTTCTAATTGTTTGGAAATCGGTCTCGCTATCGCTGCTAATAGTTTTTACTGATTGGATAATTTTCTAATCTCGTATCTAGTTTGTATTCGTGTGAGGATCGCTTTACGCCTATATAAGTTTTAAGAGCTGGTAAAGCGGGAGAGGGGGGAGAGATCGGTGAAGGTGCAGAGGGTTGAGGGGGGGTGGGGGGGTGGTGAAGATCGGTATAAGAAACGACTTGCGAGAGCCACCGCGCTAAACAGACGCACCACGTATAATTTATGAATTATTATTTTGTAGTATAATGTCTGCTGAGCTCGGCGTTCGTTCGTTCGTTTCTTAGCTCGCTTCCTCGCTCGTTCAACTCTCCTCGTGCGTTATACACGGATCAGCCTTTGCCGTGCTGCACAGCGCGCACCACCGGAGAAAGAGAGACGCCGATCATCGAACGCGTCAGTGGCGTACTTCTCAAGTCCACGCCGTGTCAAAAAAGCACGCCAAGTCGTTAAACGGATAGATTTTTGATTAAAAGAAAAACGCGAACGTATAGAGAAAAAAATATATCGACCGATCTCCGATGTGTGTAGGACTAATTTGGACGAGTAGGATTATCTAATCGAAGTTTCGAAATTAGGATACCATTATTTTTTTCACAAACCGATTTCTGTGTTGGTATAAACGGTTTTTCGGTACGGAATTGATTCACTCATTTTTACATCTAGCCGATTTTTGTCTACTAAAGAGAGAGGGAAGGATGGAGAGGAAAGAGATGGGGATAATAGTGAAAGGATCTGATCGGTAATCGGTGATCGAGAATCGTTCTTTATTATTTCCCTCGTATAAGACGCCGCTGCGGGTGCCTCGGCAACGAGGCATGGACCGGCCGGTCCGGGGTATCCTATAATCACGAGTAACTCAGCCACATTTGCGTTGATCCGACACCTTAAAGATAGCATTTAGCGGCCCCTTTCATCTCCGCGGCAAACAAACCAATTTATACCACAGGCCGCTTTGTGCTCGGTATAAGGGCGTGCCCGAAGCCCGAACTACGAGCGCCAGCCAACTTTCTTGACTCGTCTTCTTCTTCTTCTTCTTCTTCCTTCGTCTTCGGGGGGATCGAAAGGAGGATCTTTTACCTCCCTTTACTCACCCGAAACGAACATGTTATACGCGTGATCGTTTTGTCGGTTCCGAAAAAAATTTCACACAAAATTCGAACCGACCGCCATCTTGAATTTTGAACTAATAGTGACCCGCAGAAAGATCGCAACATGTGAGCGAAGTTCGACGGGCATATACACGAGGGTTACACTCCCTAGTTACGAGGTATATTCAAGGACCGATTTTTTTGATCGCACGGTATCTCACCGCGAAGGGCGTTGTAATGGGCGTGCAGGGATAAAAATATGACCCCATCATGATTAAGTTTCGTACATCCCTTTTTTCACGCGAGTTTAGCCCCTCCTCTGTAGCTCGACTAGGATTATTCGGCTTTCCCGTCCATATCGTGTGTATCAATACACGTGTAAAACGCGTCACACCGATGCGGTATAAATACTGCAGTATAGAATATTCGGTCGTTCCACCAACTCAACTCAACAAATTGGGAGTGGCGGGCCCTCCGAGGCAACCACGCAACCACTTTAGGGCCGTATAAGCCCTTTCTTGTTTCCCGACGCTACTACCATATACCGAAACCCGAAGAGCGGGCTGGTTTACGAGCCGTTCGGAATTGTTGAAATATCTCCACGAGCCTCTGGCCGAACGATGCCGATCCTCCTGCACTCGGAATAGCTCCGAAGATCGTTTAATGCGAAGTAAGTGCATGTTAGAAATATCACCCAGCCGTATAGCCGATCGCCATGCGTAATTCCTAAAAATCGTACCCTTCGAGATCAACCCTAGGCACTCTGACTATGGATCGAGGATCCGACTGACCTACAGCTGTGCAATAGCGTTGCGAGATATCCTCGTTGTTTTCTTGTTCTTTATTTCTTCTCTTTTCTCTTCGCCTTTACCGATCTCCGAGCGCAAACTCTCATTGTCCTAATTGGAAAGCGTCGACGTAGCTGGACTCGGTAATTTGACTGCATGCCTGTGATTTAATTCTCTCGTTCCACCTGCCATAAAATCACTTTTGCGCTCGCGCTCTGTAGTTGCTGCTATTGCTGCTACGTTCACGTAAGTCAAATATATTGACGTTAATTGGCAAATTAAATATACGATTTCAGCTCCTGCAGCAGATAATTCACTTTATACACGGATCACTCGGGGATCGGTTGGTTGCGTGACGATGATTATTTGACTTCATTTCATCGTTCAAATTACACCTTAGTACCGGTTGGTAATATTCATTATAAATGAGAGTGATCTGTTTAAAAATCGGTAGTATCAGAATTAAAATGAACAAATATAAATATGAAATCGGTAGCACTGAAGTCTGTCAAGATGTATAAGTTTCCAAGTATATGTTTGTATTTGAAACTTTTAATGCGTCACGACGGTTCAAAGTCGTGTGAAAAGTGATCGGTCGGGGTGATCGGAAATGTTTACAGATTTCGAGTACAATGGAATCAATACCGATGACGTCGATCCTCGTGCTGCAACGGGGTGGTCCACATCGTTGGTTTTTTTTTTTTTTCTTTTTTTTTCTCGAAAAAGAAGTGGAGTGTCGGGCACGAGATAGCCGCGGAGGGATCAGCTGGTAGGAAAGAAGGAATAGGAAAGGATCGTCAGTCACGGGCCCAATTCGAAATCGATTAGCTCGCCGAACTCCGCGGAGCCCGTGCGGGTGGGAAATAAAAAGAAAGGAGAAACTGTGAAGCGAGAGAATTGCCGACCGCCCTGCCGCTAGCAGCCCGGATGAGAAAATGAAATATCGAGATGGAGAGAGAGGGGGAAAGAGGCGATTTTTCAAGGTGAAGAGATGGCGAACCGAACAAGATTCTTGTACCGGGGTTATAATCGTCGACTCCTAAACCGACGTGAAAAACTCTTCGACACGCACGCGGTTCGCGGGATCACTTTGAAAAGCATTGTTTGCTCTCGACTACTATACCCGACAATAGTTGCAAAACCGATCTCACGTACCGGCTACATGAGACACTGTAAAATGTCTGCAAACAGTTTCTTTTATATTCACTTTTGTATAACAACCTTTATACCGACTCTCGCTTAACTCGCACTCACGGAAACTACTCACAATGAACATGACATGCGATTCTACTTTTTCTCATATATCCGCAAGCACGCGCTGTTGTCCGAGCTGAAAGATCGTTTACTCGAAAAAACGTATTGCATTTTTCCGAGCGATCGTAAGAGGCTATTTTTTCCAGAATCATTGACCGAAGCATACACAGATCGGTAAAGATAGAAAAATCGGTCGATCAATGAGCGGATCGGAAGATCGCCGTGAATTTTTGCAAGTATTTTTGTGAGGCAATAATAACGTCACGTTGTGAAAAAAGATAAAGAAATCGTTATGGCAACTATACATTATTATAATTTTAATCAACCAGAATTCTAGTAAACACAGTAGTATACGGTGTTGGTATTCCGTATATAAGAAGATGACGGCTAACAAGACGTTCGTTCGTTTCAGCTCGTCACCGGTCACGCAACTTACACACACACAGGGCATTTCGAGCTGCTGTGCACAGGGCGGTACATAAGCTGTTGATAAATTGAAGAGAAGATCTGTATAGTAAATATGTATACAAGGATCGGTGTATGCATATGTATACATATATTTATGTATAATATACTCTTTTTATTCTACAGAAGTTATAAATCGCGTAATTGCGCCTCGTTCGGAAGACACGCGAGATTGTGAGACATATATCCTTAAATTATTGCACGTACGTCAAAGGGATGTGCATGCGGTATACGGGGATAGAGTCAACGAATATCATCGAAACGGATGATGTCCGAAAGGACGCGAGATCTTTGGAGTCTTCATATAGTCGACGAGAACGAGAAGAATAAAAGGTGTGTAAGAAGCTAAGCTGAAGGTGCTGCCGAAGTCGAGGTGGAAAGAATATATCGCGCGGTATGCAGACGGTGCGAGGCGTTTGTTACAACGTTAACCGAATAGAATGGAGCGGACAATAGGAGAACAAATTTGTTCCCAGCCTCCGGGTCCCATGCGGCGGTCCCGAAGACCTCCTTCTCTTCTCTAGGTGCTTCAGCATTAGCACCGTGTTCAGAAACATCGCATTCGCTCACTCCCCTTCATTTTTGTTTCTTTTTTCTTTTTTTCTTCTTCTTCTTGCTTTTCTTTCTCTCTCTCCACGTGGGCCACGTGTTTGACTAATAATCGAATGTTTTCACACCGCAGCTCAGCGCGTCCCGACGACCGAGGAAAACCAATTTGAAATGTCTTTCGGTACCGCGTTTGATGTGGTCGGGTCGTTCGCTGCTCTACCGCATGGACTCTTCGAGGCCGCGGCAGCAATGGGCATCCGCAATGGCTCCGACTCAGATGGCTTTTATAATTTTCGTACCTTCTTCTTCTCCTTCTCCTCTTCTCTTGTACACTTTTTCCATCCACATCTCTTTCTTCAGCTCGGACGATTCTCTTAGGGGTTCCCCTGTATTCCTATACGTATTTCTCTCTAGTACACCGTATACAACCGGCTTCTGCGGGCATATTCCATTGTATCTATACCATCCGCCAGTGCATGAGGCATTAGTGTACGTTCTTGTTATAAACACCAATAAAACCAGTTCCATATAAATCCCAAAGGAGCACCAGCTCTTCAAATATTTCCTCAATGGCGTGCAATAAAAATGCATCGCAGATTTTCCATTCCTAATCTTCGGAACCCAAATATTATGCATCCCCTTTTTTCCATCTCGTATGCCAAGGATTCGAAAGACTGAAAAAAAAAAAAAAAATACAAATAACTTGATAATCGATGGATTCGGTTCGAAATTGTCTATTGCTGGACTGATGTTATCTGATTCACTGGAAAAAAAAAAATAGATATATATATATATATAAATAACGAAATACCCAAAGATGAAGAGAAAAAAAAAAAAAAAAAAAGAACCGAGACAGTAAGCAGGGGTTGGTTTCCCCGTTCCGAGACGCCTATGTATGAACAGCGGACTGATGTTTAGGTTGTTTGACTTAGCGGTCCGAGAGCGCTCTGTAATTATCTCGCCTGGTTCGTAACTGGTCGTGTGTATACCTTACACACAGAGATATACATAGATATATAATATCGTGTAGCGGCTGTCCAGCTGTATATTAGCCGAACAAGTATAATAAGTATAACTGCACAGCCCTTTGCCCGTCGAGAGATATCGGTGAAACAAACTCGAAACGATCACCCCCATGTATTCGAGAGTGTGGGTTGCCGAGCATTTATTTTATATCGTTATCGTTTGCTTTTTTTTTTGGACCTTTTTTCACCTCATACTTTTTTATTTCTCAATCCGATCCAACGCTATCGCGACTACATTGTAACATATAGTACCATGGATGAAAAAAAAAAAAAAGAAAAAAGATACGTGTGCGAAAGAAACGAAAACAAAATCAAGTCACGACCGACTCGGTGAAAAGGATATAATGAAAATTCCGCAATTTTTGTTAAAAAAAATAAGATTTTTCATCGAATTCCAATTGGTGATTCATGTCTTTTTATTTTCATTTACGGAAATTCAAAAGTATATATCATTGAAAATACTTCATTTTTTAACGATATAAATTTCTTTTTTTTTTTTTTATTAAATTTGTGCAGGGGTTGATTGCGAGGTTGCATAAATGCAGGGGTACTCTCGATCATATATACTATACATACCTATTTACATCGGCGTTTGCAGAGTAGATCCCAGAGAAACTGTATCTGCAGCGTTATGATCTGAAGAAGAAAAAAAAAAACAAAAAAAAAAAAAAGGGGGAATTTTCGGTGCGATGGTGAAGAAGCGGCTGTTTCGATAGTTTTTTTTTTTTTTTTTTTTTTTTTTGGTTCAGTTATAGTTGTATTGTGTACATGCTCTGAAGATCAGCTTTAAGAACCTGAGGGGATCAGAGGTGGCGTCGGCTACAGGGGATAATCACAGACGCGGGCGAGTTCTCCGCGCCAATTAATACCTTCCTCCTCATCCTTCTCCTTCTTCTTCTTCTTCTTCTTCTTCTACTTCTTCTCCTTATTCTCGGCAGGCAACACTTATATACATATGTATACCCAATCGGGAGGCATGTGCGGCAGGAAGCTTCGAGCACCATAACTCCGAAAGAATTAATGACCAGAGTTTAGTATATATAGCAGATATTGGATGGGATCTAAATACCGAAAGAATTTTACAAGAATTTTTCAACTACTTTTCGTTCCTACCAACGTACGTAACTTCCACCTATCTTATCTACGCGTCGATGAGTTTTCAGGGGTGGTCCTGTTTCGTATATGTGGCTCAAATTAACCGGTCTGGTTTTCAAATGAGTGCAATTTTTTGGTTCAACGTTCCGGCAAATGGTAATACCGTTAAATTGTCCACATATGCTGGACACTTAATTAATTTATTTTTCTTATTTTTTTTTTTTTTTCCTCCATCTTCCCGCAATTTCAACCCTCGATGTACGGAGTGAACTGCAGGTAATAGAGTTATTAGAAAAACATTAGCAGTCTGAAATACGGCGGCACCGGTCGATTTTACCGTAGAAAACCACACGGATGTTGTGAAACGGCATCCGTATAATACACCCTTGAAAATAAACCATATACACATACGCGCGTTAAAGATATATTTAATTCCGGTGTGAAACGATCTACTACACATTATATTTGTGTGTGTGCAGTCCGAAAACTGTGTAAAGTAAGACACGTGCTATGTTCGGCGGTGTGAGGCGAGGCTATCAAAAACGGTTGAATTATAATATTACGGTAATAACATCGTAGTACCTACAGAAATACTCAGGCGTGAGCGGTGACCACCTCCTAAATGTCCCTCATGGGATTCAGACCACTTATATTCAGTTCTGGAGGACTGCGAAGGGCCATGCAGCGAGGGTCAGGTGCTGAGGTAATCAGTCCGTGACGATTAAGCCGACTTAGAGTATCTTTTCACTATGGGTAGGGTGCCTGATGACCCATGATAATATGGCGGCAGGTGAGAGACGAAAGAAGTTTATAACACGGGGACACATAGAAAATTGGTACCGACGTGCAGTGGCCGGAGAACGGCGTTACTGCTTTGATCGGTGTCTGCGAGGGCAGCATAGATGCTCTTCTTTTCTCAAACATCATCATCCCAGGAGATGATCTTCTCGATGTTTGTTCAAAACTCAAACGAGGTGTTCGCCGACTCTTTCAGATATGAAAAACCATATCGACAAGTTTTGGAAAAAAAAGTGTCGATGCTTCGCACGATTTGCTTGAGGTTCTCTTCTGGGACAGCTATGAGCAGGTTCTCCAAAATGGCGTCTCTGTTCGATAGTTCAAAAATTACCTGATATACAGGCTTCGAGTGTCGGACGGGTGCAGACGGATCTCGAGCAATTTTTCGACCGTTCGAATCGGCCCGGTTCGGTTTCCCTTTGATTCTTTGAACCCTCACCGCTCGCGCTCTCGAGATCCTCCAGCACTCCGGGGCTGGCGGTAATCAGCCGAGCCGCATAGCCACGCCCCGAAAAACACCTTCGGCTCATCCGCAATCTTAAGCCAATGAATCTGAGCCTCTAAATACGACCGGCTTCGATCTCCTCTCGATCGATCGAAACGACTTTCACGGGCTTCACTACCGATGTCCACAGCAAATTTAACTCGCATTATCACCATCTCGTTAGAACCCCCCCTAAAAAAGAAGACGCAAGTTATTTGAACACCGCATTTCCGGTTATTCTCGTGCAATCCGCAGGTTCAGATCGTGCGGACATGATTTTATAAATTAGTTTGGTCGTTCGGTACCTGTAAGCTTTTTCCGACGCCTGCTCCCTTCGATTCTTATTTCTTCCATCAATCAGCTCCGGGCGTCGGTTTCAGGACGAGTCCAGAGTCCTGGAGTGCTACACAGGTTTCCGAAAGGATCTTCGGCGAAGAACCGAACGATGGGCGAGCAAAAAAAAAAAATAAAGAAAAAAGGAAAAAGAAAGAAAATGAAATGAAATGAAACAAAATAAAGATCGAGTGGAAGGTTGATCCTTGAGAATTGTCCCGTAGGATGGTGTATGAGTAGGATCCATTTTTTTCTGGACCACTCGGTGTAACACCAACACATGGATGAAAGGGGACCTCTAAAGGGGACAATGGGGCGGCTTTGACGGGCACTTTTCTGTTAAGAGTCTAATTAAAATCGAGTTTGAGTTTTGAGTAGCGGTTAATTAATAACGTCGTTCTATTATATTCTTTGTTGAGTAGACATAGTTCGGTAATTTTTAGGGTAGATTTATGACATCGAACTTTCTGGTGCAGTCAGCTCCCACCTCCTCCCCTGCCCTATATATTTACCCCCACTACGACCGGGGCGTTGCGATCCCTTTATAAGAAGCTAATTTTTGGGCTGAGCGCGAGGTTTAGTTTGGTTAATAAAAGCCCGATTTCAAAATGATGGACGGCACCCGATCACCGACGTCAAAATAACGATCACCGTGAATAATGAGGCCAGTTATACGGAGATTCGATCAACGTTACCAGCCTGATATGATGATGATGATGCCGATGGTGTCGCTGATGTTGCTGCTGCAGAGTGAACGAGAAACCGAGAGATACGCGCTACGGATCCAGCCGATCAAAACCAATTATCGGATATCGACTTATAAAACTGATTATTCGCCTCTTCGAAAACCATCTCAACTCTACCCGGCGTTTCGCGTACAAATCATTACATATGTTTCGAATCAAATATCGTATATATACTTACGTTACGATTACTGTAATTAATGCATTTACATTAATCAGTTTACCGACACTTATGTACACATAGCATGAACGGTGACTGATCGCACGTTGATTTCTCACCATCATAAATTTCATCGCAAAGTTAGGTATCTCGTTGATTACTTTTTCCACTTCAAAATCAATCTGACTGGGTACTCAAAATCGTAAGAGACATTCGAACACGTTGTTGTCTGCATAATATACGTGTGCCTGATCGTATCGGTTATCAATGCCGACCAATAATTCACCTCCACAACGTCTTCGTCAGACATTATCGCTTTTCATTTGTTCGTTAAATCTGCCAGATTTCAAAACAAATCACATACCGCTAAATTCATTGCGTGTCATTGTCATGATAATTGATGCACGCTGATAATAATCAGCGATGACATGCTTACCCACGATTGGTCGGTGGTTAGAGCGAGGGGGTATTGATTGATGATGGACGATAGGTGATCAGGCTTTCGATGCTCACAAGTTTGTCAAAATCACGGGGCAGAGAGAACGGACGTATACCTATAACACGATACGGTATACAAACCGCTGCACGGATTCGGAATTACAACTAAATTCGAAAATTTGTCTACGTGGCAGAAATCGAGGTAATAAATCCTTCGAAGGGTAACCGCCCCCCCTCCTTTATGCGGGATCAGCAGAGTTACAGACCAAAATGTACACGTATTCCCGCATATATCCTATATATCTGTACGCACGACCGAACGACGAATGAGGAAATAAAGGAAGGAAGGAAGAAAGGCTCGAAAGCAGCACGCACGTCGTTCGGATCACGCACTCGTTTTACATGCATAGTAATACCAGCGAGCAGTTTATATCTGCTCGGTTTCAGATACGCCTCCCCCCTCCTCCCACCTCCACCCCTCTATCAGCCGTACATATACAGCGCGCATATTTCACGCGAGCGAGTGATTAATGCTGATTTAATTAACTCCCGGGCAGTTTTATGCGCGCTTACAGTATATCACGTGGGTCACTACCGTTTGTGTGTGTACAGGGGTTTGGAGGGGGGGGGGGGGGGGGAGGGTTCATCGTTTTCTGTGATTTTTACACAGCAAACTATACATCGATATATACAAGTGAAATACTGATACCGATCGATCCGAATATCTTTGTTTCAATTTTTATAAAAAATAATTTATTATCGATCGATTCGTTTTCAGCTTTAAGTATTCAATTCAGGTGAAATGCGGGTCAATACATTAGCGGAGGAAAAAAATATTCATATCTCTCATCGATCTGCGTCTCTGACAATACATACAGATCGTCAATTATATAACGTTAAGAATAGCACGCAATTAATAGCTAGAGTTAATTATATTTACAGTTCTTTTTTTTTTTCACCCTCCGTGATGGCCAGCTCAACTGCATCATTATTGAAATAAATTTTTTTCATCAAAAAATACCTTATGAAAGATCAGGTCGATTTCCGGAGTATTTGATCTTGAGGGCAAGAGACCCGCGCACGCTTTTCATTTGTGGCGGAACTTTTTTTTACGACAGTTTAGTTCCCACTAGAGATTTTTTCAAAATCTCTAGATCTCCTTTAATAGTATATTTTTGAGCACAGCTCTCTTCGGTTTTCCGCTCGGTGAAAGTGGCATAGCGTTCAAAAATCTAACTCCACCTCTGAGCTGTTTTCTTTCCGAAACTTCGGCGGCGACAAGCTGCATGATTTCTTTTTCCGTAACTTCCGAATTTTCCCTTCTAACAACGAAAGCTACGGGATGTTCGATATCTATTTTGTCGGGTTTTCCCACCACCACGCAATCCTGGACTCCGGGATGCCTCATGATAATTCCCTCGAGTTCTGCCGGCGCTATTTGATTACCTCTGTATTTAATCATCTCCTTGGATCTGTCCACTATGTAAATTAAACCATCGGTATCGTAGTACCCGATATCTCCGGAATGCAACCAACCCTCGGCGTCGATAACGTCAGCGGTTTCCTTGGAGTTGTTTCTGTAACCCTTCATCATGCAGGGACCCTTCCAGCAGATCTCGCCCACCTCTCCAGCTCCCAGAATTGCCCCCGTTGAAGGATCCAGAATCTTACAGGACGTTCCGTAAACCGCCCGACCACACGAATTTACCTTACAGTCCATCGATTGGAAGGTCGCGGCGCCTCCTAATTCCGTCATTCCGTAACCGAGAGTTATCAAAGTGTTGGGTAAGACGGCCTTCAACCTCGCGTAGGCTTCCGAAGAAACGACGCCACCACCACCCGATATCGTCTTCAGCGATGATACGTCGTATTTCTCCAGCACTCCGGAATAGATCAGTCTGATGAGGACACTGGTACCCATGAGTACCCATGTTATCTTGTACTTTTCTATTACTTGTGCACAAATTTCCTCTTCAACAACCGGTACTATTATCTTTTTCATGTCGCCGGCGATGCAGACCAACATTCCTATCAGTCCAGAAATCCAGTATAACGACGAAAACACTGCGCACGTACTGTGCTGCAAATTTAACAACTTCACGACACCGAACTGGATTAGGATGGTTCTGTGGGTGTGCTCAACACCCTTCGGAAGTCCGGTGCTACCGCTACTGCAGACTATCAATGCGACCTCGGATTTTTTGTCAATTTTCACGCATTGAAAATTATCAACTTCCTCGGACGTGAACGGTTTCAGGACGTCGGAGAACGACGTGCAACCCGAGTGGTTACCAAAGACGATGACCTCGGCGTCGTTTTTCGATTCCTTCAAGGCCACGAGGACCGTACAGGCGGACTCTTCGTTGCAGAATACGTATTTCGGCTGAGAAATTCCGATCAGGTGTTTTATGTCACCTGTAAATGAAAAATTTCATACAGAAACGTCACAGTGATTAGAAAAAAGAGGAAAAAAAGTCCAGGCGATACGCACGGCAATTCATCCCTGGATCCCAAGGAGCCGCGGTTCCTCCGCAATAAAAAGTTGCAAATATTGGTGTCATTGTGTCGAAATGACTGTGTGTACAGACCGCGACAACGTCGCCAGATTCGATTCCTCTGCTTCTCAGCCAAAGGGCCGTACGCACACTGCGGTCCAGCATCTGACCATAAGTGTCTTCAGCACCGGTGAGAGCGTCGACCTGAAAATATTCAGTTCCGGGTATAATTTTCCCATAACGATTAAGAAGTCTGACTTATACTATTACTCGAATTTACCTGGCTCACAACATTCGGCTTGGTCTTAAGAGTCCCGAATATGAAGGCTCCGGCGCTTGCGTCTTCGGCAGGAACCACAGCCCCGGGAGGAAGAGGAGTTTCGAGTATCTTGCTACGATCGTCACTTCCTTTGCCCTTCCCAATATTTTTCCGCGATTGCGCTGGAACCATGCAGCTGAAGCAGGACGGCATTTTGCGAATGATATCTTGACGTACGAAATATACTCTCTGCTTGTTGTTTTTTTTTTTTCTTGTCCGTTCGCACTGGGCTCCCGATGCCGCGAAGCTTAACTGACCACTCAAAATCTGGTCGAGCCAGTTAAGTAACTGATTTTCGCTCGATTATCGTTATCTGTGATAAGAATATAACCGATCAATTCCTAACAGTTAATCAATCATCGCGGTAAGTTTCAGCGTTTGGCGTATCCGGGATCAATGGAAATGACGTAGTAATTAGCAGAATTGTAACGCCCGAGGAACTTCCCTGGTAAATTTCTAATCTCGATTTGATAAATATACATCTCCTTGCCTCGAATGTAAACACGATCGAGTGATAGACGTTCGTAAAAACAGTTCTCAACATCCGAACCTTTAGAAATTCGGTCGGAATTCAAACCACATATCATCCACATCTCTCAAATTTCCGAATGGATTTTACGAATTACCGATACATTAAATTTGAATACAAAAAAAAAAACAAACAAAAATTGTCGTAGATCGTAGAGAAAAGAAGGATATCCAGCACTGTGCTAATCAATGATATTCACCAAACAAATGATATAGTGTGTCGAGTGACCGAACAAAGATATCATTCGTGTCGTTACACACGTATGATCTTTACATACGCATATCTGACTACAATCGGTTGACACATCTTAGTCGCAATTAATTGATTCTAAGCCTCTGTCACAAATCATTATCACAAGAATGTTTCGTGATACTTCTTAAATCGTTGCAGATTCAAGATACGGCTGGTTGCGATTCTTATTGTTAATTGTCGAAGTTTGAAACAGCTCGCTGACATTTCAAGGTCGAATCGCAACGACTATAACGACGTTGTCCTGATAGGTTATTTTATCAATTCCACGAGTATACGAAATTTAAAAAATAATTACCCTTCGCACCGTCGCTTATTTTATTTTTCCGAACCAAAAGACGAGAGAAAAAAAACACAGTTGAAATAATTTAAACACCGTATATTTATACCCTATACCTAGGATACGTATACAGAATGTCGTCAAACAAACCGCAAATATTTTTTCACGGATCGTATCGAATTATAATGATACAAATTCGTCGAGGGGTTAAACATATCGGGCCAACTACGTTGTATACTCGAGGTCTGCATATTGTTGCGCGAATAAATGCGAACGCGACGATCGTAATAGACTGTATTATGGTGTAGCTTATGGGGTGTAGAATTTTAGTATGGGGTGGTACAGATAGAAATCACGAGCATATAGTTTTGCCATTTGGAAAATCTAGGGGGAGGAGGGGGGGTCGCCCATGACGATCGTTGCAATGTTATATTGTGCAGTATATGGGGAGAGTCACTCTATTATGTTCGAATTACAGGCGCGTTTGGGGTGACAATAAACGTGGCCATAAAGTCGCCCTTATTCTCTTCGCTTCCCTTTCTTTTCCCTGTACCTTCCCTTCTTTTTCTTCTTACTCGCCCTTTTCTCTCTTCTTCACGCCCCAGAGCTAAAATCGCAGGGACTCCACCGCACCGCATAACGCTATATACATGGGGTAGCCCGCGGGATATAATATTCTGCACGGCATATGTATCGCGATCATCCAACCTTAACTGATCCTGAGCTACAACCGAAACTAATTTCACATGAATGAAGCGTTTATTTAAAATAAATTGTAGGTACATACGTATAATACATAATATACACTGCTCCCGAACCTATTATACATTACACGTTCAGCTATCCCATTTTATCCCACTCTCCGTATTTATTATCCCACAGGACGATCATCCCTGATCACACAATTCGACTACTATACACAACGCATAAATACCATGTAATGCATCGGTTAGATTTTTTTCCTATCACCGATCGAACGATCGACGCAAAGTACAGCCACAATTTTACGAAACGCTGTTGAAATACTAACGTCTATTCTCTACGTTAGTAAGGTACGATTTGTACGAACGTAAAACAAAAGAATGAAAGAAAAAATGAAATTCTATTTATATTTTAATATCATTGCCAGGGAGAAGGTTGCCGCAGCGAAATTCGCTACAGCGTAGGTTTCAGGCGAGGCACGGAAAAAGGGGGATGAAAAAGTATTGTTATTAATGCCCCCTAAAATTTGAGGGGCGTGAGGGGGGAAAAGGCAGTGGTTATAGTCGCTGTCCTCGTTGTGAGCGAGTGCGGTGTTGGTTGGTAAAATTTTCTAAGAGCGTAAGCGTGTCACGGCGAGGACCCGTGACCTCTAACCCCGAGTCGATTCCACCCCCTACGTCGCCCTCATCCACCTTACGGTCCGACAACCCCCACATCTGCGGGACGTGAGATGTAAGGTTTAAAATAATTCTTTATGGTGGATGCGATATGGGAGAGCGAAAAAACGACCTTTATTATAGGTCATGTCACCGCACTGTGTGAATTCTTTTATATAACAATGATAATAATGGGGCGTGTTTGCACTTTTCATCGCGCATAAACGTGATTCGCACAATTTTTTTTTATCGCAGGCACGTGACGTAGTGCGCCGATACTTTTAGTTTTCCTTTTTTTTGTTTTCCTACAAAAATGGTAAATCGAATTTCAAGCGAAGAAAAAACGATCGGCTAATCGCGTTGCGAGAAAACAACAAATATATGATTTCTACTCAAAAAAAGAGGCGTAATTCGATCGGAACTTGCAAATTCGAAATCCCGATGACGTTTTCATTCGAACACAATTTCGCGCAGTGAAAATTTACAAAATGCGAAATTATCGTGAGACGAAATGATAGATTTCACCATGAGTTGAATTTTATTTCGGCGATGAAGCGTTGAAATCGGAAAATAATCAGAGTCTCTGGATTTTCGCGATTCTTGGGGCAAAAAACAAAACAATCACGCATAACCTTCGCAATGCTATAGTGTATGTGATATACGCACAGTTTGAACGCTGGAGCTAAGGAAAATGTATGTTTAGGAATTCTTTTTTTTCTTCCCAAGTTCACTGATTTCAAGGGGATGAAGTGCGCAAGGGATCGGTGTTATAGCTGCTATTAGGGCTAGTTATGGGTCATCTAGCTGGTCACGTGCCCTTGCACTCTGTGTGTAGATATTTCTTCGAAACAAATTACGGCTAGCTACTTAGGTATATGAGTTTTTTTCTCTACCTAGGGATAGGTAAGTACCCATAATGTGTAATGGGCCGCATGTATTCATACTATACTACGATTCTAGAAGCAACGATTCGCTGACTTTTTTTAAGACAAATTAAACTCTGGCGTATAGCGTCGAAAATTCATCCTATGCGGTGCGGCGTGAGAATTGAAATGAAACAAAACTATACCAGCAGACTTCCTAATAAAAAAGTCTAACTTTTTCGAAATCATCTTTTGTTACAGTCCGCAAAAATTGATCTTCGAAAATTCTAGATTTCGTGTCGCCCGAAATCCGCGAGGAAGATTTTTCCACACGGCTGAAATTTTCGAAAAATTATTTAAAAAAAAGTGTGAAACCAAAAAGGGTTAAAAGTCTTTCGCGTAACATAGAGACAAATAATTCGCCCATTTATAGGATCTCCGTTTACATTTCGTACATACTACGCGTATAACTAGGATTCTAATTAATATCCTCAAAATGAGTTACACGGGTCGTTTAACTCGTCCCTTCGTACAGGATTAGGAGCTAGAAAGGCAACGGGACGACAACAGCGTCGTTCCCTCATACATCCTACCATATAACTACACAGGACCTCTTACACAGTTACACCCTGCAGCTTCTTCGCCCTCGCGCGTCTCGGTCATGATCACGACGCGACGTGCGTTCTGCCAACTCAGCGTTTCCACTTCTGCGGTATAAACTATCCGATACATGTACTGTGTATATACAAGCTGTACCCAAAGTATACATATACAGATTCGCGTCAGCTACAAGGTGTACCGAAAAAAGAGATCGAAAATGGCGAAAATGCAAACGTAGAAATTGGATCGAAAATTCGACGACACAGTAGAACTTTTTGACTAAAGATATATCATAGAAATTGGCCGAGATTGATGAAAGTTTCAGCGTTCGTATATCGAGTTTCGTTCGAAACTGACTGATCCTTTTTTGGCCACCCTTTATGTACCACGCGATGCATTGTACATACCTCACCACCCTCGATGGCTGCCGAAGCTCGATTCTCTTGCACTGTAAGCTCGAGCTATACGTACGTTCCCTCGTTGTTCGAATATTAATAATACACGACTATGTATAACCGCGTGTCTACTGACATGTATACGAACATCCATTCTATACGGTTCGCTAAACACCCGCGTGCCAACTACGACAGACGTGCAGATTCCATGCGAATTATATCGCAATAAACCATCAGATATAGGTAAATCCTATCTGGCCGTTGTACATCATATCGTTATCGTATAAGTCTTGTGCCACAGGTCCGACAGGTTTCTCTATTTCCTCATCCCCTATATTAATTAATAAGTAAGAAATTGATTTCTAAACTTATTTCTCAAAATCGATCTACAAACCGGCATATCATATAGTTTTTTTCTTTCTATGGGAATAAATGATAAATATTTGAAATGAATTTGACTTCGCAGGTTATAAAATGGGGATGACTTGCCTGCAGGCGGGTGGGCCCGGTATAACAATGAGCGTTTCGAATCAGAGTCATTACCGCAGCTGCTACAGCAGCGAGCCTTCAGCTACGTGGCTTATCCCGTAGCACCTCAAAGAAGAGAAAAAAGCGTCTGCCATTATGCACCTTAGAGCGTTTACATTGGGACCTAAAAAATTAGGGGTATTGGTATAGCACATTTTCGGTCGTGAATGACTTCATGATAGCGATAATGAGGCAAATTACGTCTGATCAGGCCCATACAAAAGATGGAAAAAAAAAAAATAATAAACCGAACAGATAGAAAAAAAAAGAAGAAAGAAAGAAAGAAAACGAAAATAGAGAAGCTGGGGGATAAATACGTTCGTCATATTTGGGTCGACGCGGCGTTAATTATTTTTGATTGTCGAAGGAACATCACATGCGGCAGTATTATGCGGTCCGTAATGATTTTTGAGTGGTGTATCATGGGACTTGTTGCACGGGGATATTGTATGTATATGTATAATATGACCGAGCTAGCTGCGGGAGCCTAGAGGGCACACCTGTGGGGCACCTCTTTTCCTAAACACAGACAGACTCAAACAGACGTAAAACTCTCATACCTTTTGGATGATGTAAAGACTCGCGAGCCACGCTGTCTGGATGGTTTGGTTATCCCGTCTTTGTCTGTTCCCCGTACAGCGTAGTTAAGGTTCAAGGTATATATAAGGCCCCGAGTAGCCGAACCGGGTTCCGAACGATCTCAACCGGGGCCTACCGCACCCCATTCCCTCATCCCGCTCTCTCATATCCTTGGATATGAGAATCTTCCCGTAGCTCCAGAGAGTGCGCGGTCGGACCGAAACAACGCCGCACAAAGGCGGCTTCTATAAATCACTCGAGGCCCCCGCGGGCCCGTGCCTCTGTGGGCCCGACTCCCAACTTCCCCTCTCCTACGCTCCGCCGTTTTTTTTCTTTTTTTTTCCATTTTTTTTTCTCCTCATCGACCTGCGCCATCTCTCGTCTGCCGAAGTTATATGGGTACCTATTGGTACACGTGATCGAATAGGGCCCTTTTACCCTCACTCCCGTGAACAAGGTGGGACTGGAAGTGAGAGGAGAGGGAAGGTAATATTTCTAGGAGATGCGACCCGCTTATGACCTGTTGCAGAGCGACGAAGACGACGCCCTATCACTCAACTCCTGCAACAAGTTGACTTTTTTTCTGTTCTTCAAGGGCCTCATCGGAATTCTGGTTACGGGGTGTAAAAAGAGAAATGAGGAGTTGGGCCTGAAATGCAAGGGATGTGTGTCCCTCTTTATTTAATCTCGTTATTCTGACGATTCATTGATTCTTGGTACTTTGCTTCTTTTCTCCGATGCGGTCTGCAATATACACAGGAACGTTATTTCTGCGGCAATGTAAGGTATATTGGGTATGACTCGAATTGCAGTAAATTCGCAAGTTGGGACGTGGGCCCAGCAATTTTTTAAGTCAAACCTGAGCAAGTAATAAATATATTGCATCTTTCAAAATCATATGAAGGATACAACAGCAACGGCAGCAGAAGGATCGGTTAGGAATTTCATCCATCAGGCCCACAGCTCTGGCCGTGCGTTGCAAGGTTATATCTCATATTATATATACCCTATGCTGTTATGTAGCCCGAGGGTTTGGCGAGGTCTCGTAGCGCGTCCAGAGGGATCCGTAGGGAAGGAGAAGCGAGAAAATGGTGAAGGGCAGAGGGGACTTGAGGCCCTCGGAGAAGTGGGATCCTCTCAGGTGTTGATGACCAGACACTACGGCGGCGTCGGCGCGTCGAGGATACCTTTCATCTTCTCTCTCCCTCAACTATATTCCCCCCATTTTCACCTCCCTCGGGACTCCGTGCTGCTGAAGGATCTGCTGGTATCTGAGGTGTCTATACGTGTATATATAAAGATTCCTTATTTTTTCTTCTGTTTTCTCTGTGTCTTCTATCCTCCTCTTACCCATTTTTTTTTTCAGGGTATTCCAGACTCTTTCTTCTTCTCCTTGTTCTTCCGAGGCTCACTTTATTTGACTCTTGGGGTACCTGAAGCGAGAAACACGGCCCCCCCTCACTGCATACACGTATACGCGAGGTACGCAACTCCTGCGGGACGTCCCTGCTTTTAAGAGGAAGGCGGTGTAAATCATTAGAAATATTAATTAAACTGTAATACGGCCCATTCCTTATACTGCAGCCCTAACACCACGCCCCTTTATAAAAACGACATTTTATTATTATATATATTCAAAACTCTCGACTGCCGCGGCTGTTGTTGTTGCTCCTTTGGTCAGCTGGTGGTGCAGTTATTAAATACTGATCACGCTATCTAATACCAAAAAAAGAAAAAGAAAAAAAATATATCCTGCCTTCCGAACGATACAGCAGTTTATATTATACTTGAATATATTGCGAAGGCATATTGAAAAATATCCCTTAGAAAAATAACTTTTCCACGTTATCAAATTGAAATTCCAGAGTTTCTTGCTACTCACTATACATATCCATAATCGCCATTGTGTAATATAATTCTCGAGCAACGAGAGCCGTGCCGATCCTAACAAGGCATTTCTTACATGAGCTGAGAATGAATAAGAAGTAAATTTCGCTCCCCTGTTCGCTGTTTCTTCAGACTTTATTTCATTATTATTATATTTTTTTGCACCCCCCATGGCGGTCACGATTATAATATCACTCTATACGGGAATCGTGGTAAGAGGAAGAATAAAAAAAAAGAAGAAAAATGGAAAAGAAAGAGCGGCGGAGGTGGAGGTGGAAAAAGCGGTGAAAAGAAAATGAAGGGATTATTCATTTATGACGT
Organism: Athalia circularis; assembly: GCA_963978495.1. Lineage (NCBI taxonomy): Eukaryota > Metazoa > Arthropoda > Insecta > Hymenoptera > Athaliidae > Athalia > Athalia circularis. The sequence goes on along the minus strand of OZ021698.1, from coordinate 36,140,629 downwards.
ATTGTATTTCCCTATCATACATATATACCTGTGTACTGTAAATAGGTACTCGCATTAAAAGTACAATGTGGGCTGTATGTACCGCGGTACGCTTCCATTGGCCATTGAATAAAGGAATTATATTATATCCTCTTGCTGCAAATTATTTCTCTCTTCACACACGTATAATGAATTCCGTTTTTATTTGATCACTTTTCGTTTAATATTAATGTATACCGAAAATATCATTGACGTGATGATGAATCGCAATGATCAAATTCTCGCGGTACTTTTTTACCGTCCCATATATAAGATATACCGCATGCATATGCTAACGTTATATACATTCTTATGTACAGGTGTATATATGTACACATATACATATTTATAACAGATGAAAGGATCTCTAAACAATCTCTATTATGTCCACTAAATCTTCTATCATGCGTGAAATCAATACATTTTTCCATTTAATTGACAAAACACATCGCATTGCCATACCTATTATATACGTATTAACTTTTTATCCTTTTATAAAATCGACCCTGCAGTGATAAATTCTATCAAGATTCTAAGAATTCATTGAACGTAGAAACACCTATTCACACATGTGTGTATATCTTTAGGGTACAGACGACCTGCAGGGACATCAGGTAATCTTTGATAACGAAGTTACTATCTGAATTCCAGCACCGTTTTTCTCTCGAGTATCTACAATTGAAATCCCGTAACCAATATATTATGTCACGGGTGTTTGACTATGTAGAGAACAAAACAAAAGAAAAAATCATGCAGTAGAAATAAATGAATAAACAAACAAATATACGATCTGCTCGTTATCGAAATGAGAGAAACGACGCTCAACGCCCCTGGCCGCCGACTTCTTATCTGTCTAAATTTTTGGGGTCCGAATTATCAGCTCGTCCTCGCATATATTGTAGTTAGGTAGATATAATATGCGGTGCGCCACGATCGATTTTGGATCGTGAAGATTATGATATCGATCTTCCACGATACGCAGGTGTTCGATTTATACGTCTGGAGAAGCAGATCTGAAAGATATATGTAAAGAAATATAATATCGACCCGAATGTCCCGAACTCGAGAGATATGCTCTTAGTAATTAATTGTGTGATATAATATTCAATAATATATCTTGATTTTTACGCTGCAGATCTGTGATTGACAAGTTTTTATCTGAAACAAGAAAGAGAGAAAAAAAAACGTACACAACAAATCAGGGTCTATCGGTTATTAAAACCAAAATCAGACGATTAAACCTCATAATATTCATAGATTATATTATACAATGCGGTGAAAAATTAGACGCGTCCGAACACACAATATACAGCATGATGCCTGGACTTGGACCGATAAATTTTTTTTCTTACAATTCGCAGTTTAATTCACCGTTTACTTTTCACCGCATGAAAAATAATTTCAAAATTCATAACTTGGCGGAGATAGAAGAAAAAAACATACCTCAAGATCTGAAAGACCCGAGATATAGATTTTACGGCGAAAAAAAAAAGGTAGTAGAAGGTAGAAAAATTGATAGAATAAAGATAGTCCGATTGTTGAAACTGCAGCATCCGCAAGCGTGTAATGGGGTATGTATACTCCGATCTTTCTAGCAACCGTGAGCTTTTCTCTATAGTCCATACAGCGACGACAATAGAAAACTGTAAATCACTTCTCAAAAGGATTACAAACACTATTTTACCACCGCACAAACCTGCGTTAGCGCTCTATAGCCGCTCGTCTCTTCTGTTATTACAGGTATATCTGTAGGTACATCAGGCTAATGATCCGCAGGATTCGAAAATATATGGCAGGTGAAATTGAGGTTCGGTTTTTGACTCTTTATACTGTTAGGTATACAAGTCAAGGTATATATGTGTACAAGATACATTCCGGACGTTGTTATACATGCCCATAATTTTCTTTTTTTCTACCTTTTCTTTTTTTTTTTTGTTTTTTTATCCGTAGTAACTTTATGTAAGGAAAATTAATTAGCTATAGGAAAAATATGTAGTTGATATTTTTTTTATGATAAAAATTCGAGCCAACTGCAATTACTATGTATTATACATATACGATTTCTTACTCTCCTTGTTTGTCTTGTTTTTTTTTTTTTTGTTGTTTTTGTCTTTTTTTTCTGTTTTTTCTAATATAACATATATCATTATATATTTACAATAATTTATTCACTCTTACAGCTAATTTTATAATCACGTTGTATCTGCCGTTATTGTTATTACAATTTTATTATTATTCTTAAATGTAATATTATCATTATTATTACTTTTCAATTCATGTATCCACGTATACTATATATGTACGTATACTACATGCTACGCGGTAATATTATGAATTGTAATATCAATCGATATACATTTGTTATTGATAATATAATATAATGAATTATAGATATCGTAATTAATATATACGTGACTGAGCAGATTAAAAAAAATGTATGATTATTGAAATATTTTTTGCTTTCATTCTTTCTTCCTTATCAGTTATATAAATAATATCAATAATTACAAATCAGAGAACCAAAATTAAATCACAATATTCTGCACACTTTATGTATTTATAATACCTGTAATCAATTATGTTTAGGTGTCATTAATGAATGAAAAAACAGACTTCGAATTAGTTGAAGATACGACACGATCGCATACATATGTATAGAATGTGTATGCATGCATAGGTATATCTAATCGTTCGATCCCGTTAATATTATATAGCAACGTAGCATTGTATATCATATTATGATCGGATGTCAACGCGCCTCAAAAACGTGTCCAGATTTTTTTTATCGGAATGAAGTGTCTCTTGTTTTAGATATATACACAATGCCTGTGTCTGTATTATACAATTCGATATAATCGATATTTATTTAATTACTCAATGCAATCGGCCAAAATTTTATTGTATACCTACAGTATGTAATATATGTGAATATTTACACCTTGAGAAATAAGTTTCATCCAAACATATACATCTACGTAATTGATATGTATCAGGTCCTTGAATATAATTGAGGCAACCTTTTTCTTTTTCTTTTCATTTTTACCCAAAATCCACGTATACTGTACATTTTATAAACTAAAGTGAGTATTATAGCCGCGGGGGTTGAGCTGAATAAATAATGAGGTTCAATGGAAGAAAAAAAAAAAAAACACACGAACCAAAAATCGTAGATTTTTATAACACGGTGATTTTAGAAAGAGGAATTATTGCCGGTATATTTTTTTGCAGCTTCTGATTTTTGATACTGTCTGATCAAGAACTTCCGATTCTGCATCAGAAGTTTATCACACGATGAAGGACCTGATACATTTGAATAATCAGTACTCGTTATTATGCTTGTGAAGACCAGAAGCTGTGAGAGCCAACGGTTGTATTTGTGGAAAACCTGCGTAAAGTGCTCTGGGAGCAGCAATGAGCGGATATTTTTCTGAAGTGCCCGTTACAACTCCACTCGGAGAGTTATTTCGAGATGAATCGTAGTCTTCTGCTAATCTATCTCCCGAAGGATCATCGAATTCGTGGTCAGGAGCGATAATATTTTCTATTGTAAAAGGCCTTTTAGTTCTTTTTCGTATACCATAATTGCAAGGTTGGATCAATGTCGTCATGGGAGGGTCCCGAAGAACCGGTGATGAAGATTCTCTATTATCGTTACCGTAACCACCACCATTTCTGATTATGCCAGGGTTAGTATCTGCGGTATTTTCTACTCGAGAAATCGCATCGAGATTGTTTCGATTGATATCGTCCACCGTTTCCTGATTATAATCCCTATCCTTTATCAGGTGCAATAATTCTTGACGCTGAAGTTGGTTCTCCTTTCGATGCTTCGGAAATCTTTCTCTTATCCTTTCGTTAGCTGATTCCTGTAACCTGAGTTCGTAATTCTTTGAAGAAAAATTTCTCATCAAATGTCCTGGGCTGTTATGATCTGCACCCGCGGTATTGTCGTTTTCATGATGACCTGGAAGTAAACCTGTTACTCCAGATTGTAAGATTAAATGATCGGTGGTCTCTTGATTCTGAACGGACATGTGCCGTCTACTCAGATTCAGGTTCGTAGGATTAATCCCGAGGGAATTATTGTTCCCTTGTAATCGTCGGATCGGATCAACTTCCGTTAACAAGGAATTTACCCTATCCGGTGTGACGGATTGCTGGTGATGGGCGAAAAACGGTTGCATAGAATGATGAATGTACGCCGAAGCTGTTGAGAGCCCGGAAAAATCCCAGGACCATGAATTATTCCCAGAAGTTGTTGTTGGTCCTTGAGGAATATTATCAGGGTTTTGTATAACCTGAGGAACGGATCCCAATCGTTGTTGAGCTTCTTGAGATATGAAATACAGTCCATTTGTCGGTAATTCACCTATACCATTGCCGGGGAAAAGGTTATAACTACCGTTTCCCGAGGGAATCGAACTGGCGACGGCAGCGGCGGCAGCAGCTTGCATCATTTGTTTTTCCTGGTGAATCTCCCATTGGATAAGGTCCTCTCTCAATCTATGGAGATTAGCGGCGCTGAGGGTTCCAGCCGACGATGGGGTGCTCGTTTCCACGTGAACCCCAGAATCGGGTGTCCTGCTACATGGGAATGTTGAAGCCAATGCCTGAAGTTCAGAATTCAAAAGATCTTTGTCAGGTTTGTGAAGTTTGAAGCGCTTCCGCCGACGGAGAAGAGACCCATTTTCGAACATCGATAATGCCTCAGGATGCAGGGCCCAGTAAGCTCCTTTTCCTGGACGATGAGGACCTCGAGGTACCTGAAATTGTTAATCGTAGATGGAAAAGATCAATTTTTAGGTCGGACGAAGAATTAGTGGACCGCCGTAAAAACATGTAATCGGTACGAATTTTATTCTACGAGATTGCGTGCAAGATTGCTGATTGATGTAAAATTACATGAACGAAATAGCTGTCAATTACCTTGATGAAACAATCGTTGAACGACAAATTATGTCGCAGCGAGTTCTGCCATCTTCGCGTGTCTTTTCTGTAGTATGGAAAACGGTCGCCAATAAATTTATAGATCTCTGCAAGGGGCAGCATTTTATCACGAGATGACCATATCGCCATTGCGGTCAAAGAAATGTACGAATACGGCGGCTTCTGGTCACCGTATGAATCCCGCGACGGTCTTGGCATGATATTCGCTGATTGTAATCAGGAAAATAATTATCTCCCTGTGATCGATTTCCAAAATATAACATCAACACTCGCTTTCGAATATTGGAAATTCTGACATTTCAAATCCTCTTCTTTTCACGCTCTTCATATTCGCATCGTGATGATCATTATATATATCAGTCCAACTATCATCCTGAATATTGCACTTTTTTCCAATTCATACTTTTTACACGACGTATTATCACAGGTATTATTTTAAACTATACATAAGCGTTCATATTTATTTTTCCTTATATTCTTTGGTTCATGGAACGGTAGGTATAGGTATATAATAAATAGATTTTTTCAAGCTCCTTCTCCACCTGTAGTGCGACGGCCGTTCGAATATGCCGCAGCTGAACCTTAACTGAATGAAACCTTCCTCAGAATTATCACTCCGATATAAAACATATGATCACCGTCACTATTGAGTTTCTATAAAAAAAATTCACGAAGATCTTAACCAGGGGTGTAGCATATAAAAAAAAGAAAAAATAATCCCGGCACTAATTGAAGCCAACAATACACACAAACTTTAATATCACATTATCACTATTTTTACAACCGCTCGATCGTATCCATTCGTTATCGGAATCAAATGGTTGTGACGTAATTATATCCAAGAATGTACATCGTGCACTGTGTCATTAATTCCTTCATTGCGTCCCTCGCGATTAGTCCTTTGATTTTCTTCTTCAATGGTTTTCCAAAATACGCAACGTGTGTATCCTGTGCCGGGATGGTATAACGTATCCTGGATGGCTAGAGAAGCGCGTAAGGATCACCGCTATGCTGCAGGGGCCTGTGGCCTACTGAACCGGCGGCATCCCCACTGCACCTGAGGGTACTGGGAGTTAGAATTCCCCCGTTTTCGGCCCCGCAGGGCTATTTGGGAAGGTCCCTCTTCCCTCTTCGGTATGGGATTAATGGCTATGGCTGTTCAGAAGAGCCCGCCCATGGGTAGAAACCAGTACTGGATTTAGATTAACTTCCCTCCATATCCCTCGTGGCTTTCGCCAATAGGAAGATAGAGTGTAAATGTGTTGGAAGATATCAGAGGCGGTAACAGTTCCCGCAGGAGTATAGGTAGTATGAAAAGACAACGCCTTTCCCTCGTATACGTACATGCTTTATATGTTAGGGGAGAAAAGAGAGGGACAAGAAACCAGAGGAAGAGGAGAAGGAGAGAGTATCGAGGGAAGAGTTGTTGAGGAAAGATTGATATTATGATGGCTCATAACCAATTCTGCATGCGGTCTGATCAGTCAGTGTTAGCTATGCAGTTCACCGATTCTTTATATTGGAAGCTCACTGATCAGAGCGCAGAGTGAACGTTGCTGAACCTCGTCTATTAGATTATGATGATTCGAGATGATCATACAGAGTATACCTATTTATACGAATTGATAATGATGGACGGTACTCCAGAGTTAGTTGAAGATGATCGCTGTTGCTGGAGAGCTAGTTTGCAGGTTTTAGCATCAGCCAAGTTGAAATAGTCTGGAAGGTTCTTCCATAGGCAAGAAAAGGTGCATGGTTATATATAGATACAGTACGGAGAAGAGGTGTCTTCTTGTTCGTCGTGATTTTTATTTTTTTGGTTTTTTGCTTCTTCCTTCCTTTCCTCTTTCTCTGATCGAACTTCATCATTTCGATGTTCTCCTCGTCTTAATTTATCTGGTCTTCTTTTTACGAGTTCCTGTTAGTTCTGATCCTTCTTTCACTAACTTTTGGTCATTTATTTTTCTATTTGTTAATTCTTTTTGTTCATCCGCTTGATCTAATTTTTCCAGCTAATAGCTCATCGCGTCTATTGTCGAGCGACTTATTCTTTTTTTCTCTGTTTCCGTTTGCCTCTTATAATTTTTTGCAGTCTATATCTTCATTATTCCTTTTTTATATCGTTTGTAGCAATAGTGGAAATTTGATTCATATATAGCTGGTATGATTTTGACCCCACCACATTCCTATAAATTCCTCTTCGATCCATCAATTTTTTTTTATTTATTCCTATATCTTCTTAATTATATTATAGATATGCATATATACCTATATTTATATATGGTATTATATCACAAAGGGATCGATTTTTTTTTTTAAAGTACATTGTATATACAGTGCGATATTTAATTAAAAACGCTATATGTACATGTGTATAAATACATTTTATATACCTATGCTTACAAAACCCGATGGACATAATTGGAAATCGTTTATTTCCCATATAGAAAACATCGAATGGTTAATTCTTGGAACAGACGCCATCTATAGCTCGCGGTCGATGATCGCTGATCGTATTCGATAAAAAGCGCTTCTTCCCGTTATTACAACCCGTTTTTTTTTTTCAATTTCTTTTCATCTTATTCTGTAACGTACAGGTACAATTATAAAACAGCGTAGGTTTTACGCGTCGATTAGACTTTGTAATTTATATCCCTCTGTAACACACAATTGTGATCATGTTGCCCATGTAAAAGAAAAAGAAAAAAAAAAAAACAATATGGAGGAAAAAGAAAAAACGAAGAACTTGGATGTTCTTCAGCAGTCTTATGTATATGTATATGTACTGTTCCCATATCCGGTTCTAATATGCTTTTCAAGAAATCTGGAAAAACAAGACCATAAAATCCCGTAATAAAAATGCACATATACTATGTATAATGTGATCATCGAATGATGCGGAAGGCCGTTACTCAGGGTTGGTTGATCCTCATAGGAAAAGGATAAACATAAAAATAGAGATGAAAATAAAACTTTCCACACAAAGTAAGGGAGAGCTGCATCTACAAAGAAAAATAAAAAGAAAAAAGTACGTAGCAAGAGTAACAGGAGTTATGGAATAAAAAGTTTGAATATTATACGGTGGTTCGAAACTTATCTTGGCAACTATGCCTACATACCAAACTAGCTATACTTCAAAGCGTCTACCCATATAACCCTGTAGTATACGATCACGGGGAGAGTTGCTGGAGCTGGTTTAATACCACAAGTTTAACAATAAGTGCCAGTTTATCACAAACCCCCCCATATAACTCCATAAAGGTCTCAACTCCTTTATTCATGGGGCCGGTAGGCGTTTGCCTTTTTGGCTCCACCCCGTTAAAAATATTTGTAATCCTGTATTAGACGGTAGATATAATTATTCCTGCTTGTGATTCGCTGGTTTTGCATTAGCCAACCAGTAACAAGAGGGGATGTACAGCGTGCGCCTCAAGGACCTCAAACGAAAAATTTTCAAGCTTCCTGCGTGCGCGCGACTCGTTTGTTCAAAGAGTGGGGAAAGTTGTCAGGAGAGTGGCGGTCCGGAGAGCCAATTCCCATGTTATGGGAAAGGGAGGGAGAAAATTGTTACATAGATATATGCATACGTACATAGTAGGGATAATAGGAAGAGAGGGAGAGAAATAAACTCAGAGGAGAAGAGAAGAGAAACTGAGGTAATTGATTTCACGCATGGGTAACCAACACATCTCTCTCTTTTTATAGATCATCCTTTCTCCCTCTTTCAGGCTGCAGCTATGGTTGGATATAAATACGTGCGATCGGTTCGCTCTTGTATACACCCTGGTATAAGGTTACGAGGAAGGCTGTTTTAGGCGTGTAATTCACTACGAGACATGAACATTGAACGGCCTCCTCGCCTCGTATGCCTTACACCAGTACACTGGCTCTGCCATACCACGTATACATATTTATACCACTATTCGCCTTGCCGTGCAAAACACGCGATGGGGACTTTCAGTGGTATGAGGGTAGTTATCGCGCATGGCGTCGTCGATACACTTTTAAAAATTTCTTATTTCTGCAAGGCGACGCTATATGTACTCGTATTTTTCTCTGCCTACTGCAGTGTTTTCAGAATAATAGTCATATATACAAGTTCTCACTATACTATCTTCAAAATGGATGCGTTAATTGATTTTTTCTTCCGCGATCATTTTTTAATGAGAAAATGCCGCGTAGCTTGGGATTTCTTGCAGTACAGCCGCGAAGAAAAGAAAAGCTCAAAAATGGCGTGTGTTAAGTCGAAGCACGCGCCATTTTTTGTGTACGATATCGAGAAATAATATACTATCAACATTTTTTCACCTTAAATAAATAAGGGAAGGTAATATTATATAGGTATATTTACTATTAAAAACATGTACGGTGTATCTAAGGATCAAGGGCATCGGATGTCGAATTTTTATAGTGATTAAAGTAATTTTTTCCTTTATTAACAACAGTGCTATATAACAACAGCGGATAATGAATAATCGTCATATAATTACTATGGCGGAGAAAAAAATTCGTTACCTATTGATTGAATCGAGGCCAGAATTGAAGGTCCGCAAAGATCTAGGCACGGAATACGCAAGATTTTTCAGCGCAGCTGCCTGCGGAAGGTAACGATGAGCTATCAGCACTTCAGCTAATGATATCAACTCCTCTTTTATATCCTTCGTATGGAAATTGTTTGAAACTTCTTGTATCACTTCTTTGAACACAGTGTGGTTAGGGTGAAATGAACCGGTCAACTTCTTGAAGAATATTTCACGCAGAGTCACCGGGGACAACTCAAGCTCCTAACATTGAATAAATATGAAGAAAATAACATTGGAAATCAAAAAAACATTACGTTCATTCAAATAATGCGATGCTGCGCACACCTGATATCGTTCCTTCAATATGCACACACCCTCTTCCTGGAGCGATCTGTAATCTGATGATAGTCTGACAAAAATTTCCAATTCCAAATCCAAGCAACTTTTTGAATCATTCAAAAACTCTTTTAATACCTATACACAGAAGATATAAAGTTAAAAATGGAAAACTTTTGTCATTTCATTTTCTGATTCAACACTTACGTCTTCAGCTACGGTTTGCCGGCTGAGAATCTCTTTGCATTCCAGCAACCGTTCATTCTCCCCTTCGAAAATTGCCTTAATTATCCGGATCAATTTCAGTGCTGGGTGTTTATCCACTGTAGTTAATTCGGGCTTTTTAAATTGCTCCCAGGCAAACAGTTTTTGTTTTGCCTTGATATATTCGTCCTCACTGTTTACTTTTAGCACGAGATTTTCAAAAGACTCAAATCTCTCTAATTCAGAGTCAGATTTCTCTACTCCGTTGACCTCGAGATTTTTTTCCTCTATTTCACTATCTTCTGAGAAATCTCCCCACTCGTCATCCCACCCTGTTCCCTCCTCATTCGATTCGAAGGACATCGCTTCAGCTGAAAATTTATCATGAGCTGTTTTGAGAGCCGAAGGCTGAATATCCAGCACGTCTTCTGGATCTGTGTCCTGCACCTCGTCGACTCCTATCTGTTTACTTTCAGCTTCGAATTCTTTGGAATTCAGAAGGCATGAAGACCAGTAAATGAGACCCTCTGCAATTTTACAGTTTTCTTCTTTAATGTCTCCCGCTGCTTTTGTCATACAGATTATCAATTCCAAGGGATCGTAGTTGTAACCGAGACACCGGTCAGGGAACAGTTTCTTGTATAACTCCAATGAGTAAAAATAGGCTGCTAGTTGAAGCCTCAAATCTGCATCTGGGATATCCTCAAAAGCCGACTTAACAAAGTCTAATTCGAAATTGCGTAGACTCATCAAATAAGATATTCCCAGAAGACAGTCTTCCGTTAAGACATGACGCGCACACTCCACGAATACTGCAATATAATTTAGGAATTAGGATTTTCCCTTTCTTAAAAAACTCGTGTCGCGAGATTTCTCGAAATTCTCGTCTTAATGTTATAGCTTTACCGCGATGTCGGTTGGCCGTTAATCGAATATATTTTTATTTTAATGAATTTCGTCAGACATTGCCTTCGTTATTTTAATGGAGACCAGATATTTATTCTTAACTACTCTTGATAACGTTCTTTTTTTAAAGATGTAAATAATAAAATCCGACAGCTTGACGCGTTGCTTTGAATTTTTTCTCAAAAATTGAATTCGCGCATCAACCGTTTTAGAGCGTTGTGCTGACGGGGGGAAATAAGGGAAAATATTTTATTTCGACGCGCTTGAAAGCAGAAGATTCAAGCTTCAGTTTGGTTAAAATTTCATTGATCTAAGTGCATTTTTCAGAAAGTTACGAGTGTTTGAAAATTGACAACTTTCGTGCAGAAGTGCATCACCGGCAACCACACGGCGCACCCTTATAAGTGCATTGATGAATGAGCAGCAGCAGCCAATCAGCGCTTACTACAAACACTCCTTCTACTACGCGTAGTACTACGAAAAAAGGTTTTCAAGTAGGTCAGTTAGATTGTGGTAGGTTATGGTATATGGTGCGTTTTTTGACAAAGACATAAGCGGTTGAGAATTGTGTGGGTAAATAATATGTGTAGGTAGATATGTGACGATGGGTATGGGTACATGTATGGGTTGTACATGTGAAGGGTACATATGTCGAGTATATATGGTGCATTTTTCGACAAGGACATGAACGATTACAAAATTGTGTGGGTGAATATGTAGGTATACAGGCTATGATGGATATGGGTATATGTTAAGGGTATATATGGTACATTTTTCAAAAAGTTGTGAACCTTTGTAAATTCACCACTTTCCCGCAAAATTGGTTTGTAAGAAAAAACTACAACATTGGAAACTTACAATGATCAATATTGCTGACTTCAGCTCCGTAACCGGCAGATTCACCTAGTAAAGCAACTCTGACTAAATTTTGGCAAAGTTTGAACTTGTTCTCATTAAGATCGGGCATTGAATACTTTGTGTAATCAGTATCGAAGCTGCTGAGTGACGAATCATTGTGTAGGCTTTCATAAAAGCAGGGAAAGCTTTGCGGGCTTTTTTCCAAAGCATCTAATTTTAGGATTTCATCCTCTCTTTGAAACATGTCCCCACTTTGTGCAGCAAAATTAAGATTCAACGTGTTTTTCCAGAAGTCTTTGTTCCCTACATTTCTGAGGATTGAATAAGTGGACTTTTTTACAAGCTCGGCCGAACTCCGAACCATATCCGTTGACGTTCCTAAGATCGTTGGAACGAACTCCTTTGACTCGACTTGAGGCTTTTGGAGTTATTGAAAAAAATGTTATGAAATTATTACCAGTTGTTGAAGTTTTGAGTCAAATCCGATACATCAAAATAAAATGAATTTGCTCACCGTTGTCATAGCGTCCGTAAATTCGTCCTCGCTTTCAAATACGTTATAGTTTTCAGAAACTTGTTCTTGGAACAAAGCATCAAGGTCTTTATGAAGGATCTGTATTTCTAGTAACTGCATCCGCTGAATTATGGTCTCTAGTAAATCATTAGGGCCGCAATTTAACGCAAATGATAAACATTTTCGTCTAAACTTCAAGTCCCGATAATCCTCTTCATTTCCCAAATCAAAGACTATTCTCCAAGCAGTCGAGCTGCTCTGATCAATCAAACGTTGGCAGGTTGTCGCACAGACTTCATAGTCTTTTACCTGGAAGTAGTTAAATCAGATATACCGAACATCCAGATATATTCATTCGATTTTCTCACCTGGTACGCTTTTTGAGCAATGAGCTCAAGAACTTTACCATCTCGGATTCTGGGATTGTATTTCTCGACCCTGAGATAGCTGGCAAGGGTTAGAAGCCTCTGTGTGCTTTTATAACTGTCTTCTTGACTATTTAAACAGCTTTCAATGAGTTTGATCCTATCTTGACTAAACCTGACCTGTAGGGGCAAGATGTTGACGTTGAAGTCATTCAAAATTTGCAAAGAGCTTATGAGCTCGTACTCTTCTTTGATGTCCGGATTGTCGTCTTGAATGAGATACAGGCACGCTCTGAAACCAAATTGCGAAAATTATTTTCCCGAAAAACTTGAAAAAGTAATTCATCAGTTGCTCTTTTTTACTTGGCCAGCTCCATGCTGCTATCGGTGAGACTTTTTGAGCTATTGAAGTACTCAGTGCTTGCTTGGAGGATTAGATCCACTGCTTTTTTGTAGGGAACTTTGAGTAGGGACTTTTCATTCCGTTTGGTCTCAATTAAGCCCTCACAGTTCTGAATAGTCAACTTATCCCCAGACGTCAATCGCGCAGATACGCAAATTTCAAAACACACCTCAATGTCCAAACACGAAAACGTAGACTCGTGGAGCTTGAGTATGTCGTTGAGCAACTGGGGCCACAATTTTTCGTTTCGTGGTTGCAAGCTGTAGGATTAGAGTCCATTAGATGCTACCAGATAATGTGTTATACCCTATGCAGTACCTACTTCACGTTTCTAGCCATTTGAATTAGCAGGATCTTGACTGTCTCAGGTATTTTTTTGTTATTTTTAATGTAGCTCAGAGTAGTTTTCACGTTGTATTTGCTCAAAGTCTTCAGACACTCCAGTTCTTGCTCCAGTTCTTCGATAGACTCATTCATTGGGCCAGATTCCAGTTCCCCAGAGGCAACTGGGATGCATTCGAATATGCATTTAGCTTTTTCATACATCTTAGGATCGTTGCAGGAGTAGATGCAATCTAAGGCAAGTTTTACAACGTCCATCGAGTCCTTTATTATTTCAGTATTTAGCGTCTGCTTCAAATATTCGAAAAATTTAAGTGGACGTGTCAAGTCATCCAAACTTACGCTCACTAAGTAGTTATGCAATAATTGAAGGGAATTTTCTTCAGTCTGTGGAGAGCAAGAAGAGCATTTAGTACCTATTTATCAAGGATTTTTTTTTTTTAATTTAACTTACTTGGATTTTTTCTCTTCTGTGAATAAATGGAAGGACAAGATTCTTTATATTGTCTACAAAGCTTTCCTCGTCAGACCTGCTCATGAGTAATTTGACTTTGTCGAGGTCAGTGAGCTCCTCTAATTTAGCCAGAGACATGTCCTCCATGTTTACCTTATACACTAGATCGTCTAGAGTCTCCAATGCAAACAAAAAGTTCTCTAGCCCTGTCACGCTTCTTGATTTTCCAATCTTAATCAAATCAAGGGCATTGCCAACCATAAAACTGTCCCTTTCTATTTGGTAGGCTCTTGACTTGTACCAGCGTCCAAGTAGCTCTTGAGTCAGGGGCACGTTCCTAAAAAAAATAATGTATTCCCTGATAAAGATAAAATTGAAAAACAAAAAGGTACGCAATTATCACCTGTAAGCAGTCAGGGTAGGGTCGCATTGGTATATCAATTCCAATCCATCGTCATCTGATAGTCCCAGAGCTTTGTCGAATTCGCTTTTTTCTGACCAATCCTTCTGGCGTAACTCTCGTTGATCAGGAAGAAATAGTCGTCCTTCGTTGTCACATTCCGGTAAAAGCTTCTCGTAATCAGATGGCTTCAGAGTCTCAGGAAAGAAACTCAGTACGGCCAACCAATGTGGAAGAATCTTAGCACTGTTGTAGGTGAACATTATGTCAACAGCTCGATAATCACTGTCCTTTGCAAATCTGTGGCAGGATTCAGAAGTTATATTTATTAAACTCGACATGTTTATTTAAAGATGAGATTTTTTCCGCACCTAATAGTATTTTCTAAGGCGCTGAACTTGCGGAATTCTTCGTAAAAGTTTTTATCATACATGATAGGTGCTTCTAGTATGATTTCATAAGTTTGCAATTTATCTAAATGGTCTAGAAGCTTCCGTCTGTACTTTACCAGTTCCTTTTGCTCTTCGGAAAGATCGTTGACGTTTATTTTCTCGAGAATCTGATTGGCTTTTTGTATCTAAGTAGAACAAAACGTTTCATGATAATAAAAATCAACAAATTTCTGTAATGCATGATCAACGATTGACCTACCTGTCTGAGATTGGTGTGAGTCTCGTCTGAATCATGCTCGTAACCATCATAGGTATCATCCGGAGTAAATTTACCTTCGTCTTTTATGCCGATGGTTGACAAGGTCTCCAGATTTGCGCCTCGTAGACCAAAGTTTAGGAGTTCTCTTGTGGCTTCAATTGTCTCAGGTACTCGAGTAACACACTCGTTAAGGACCCAAGATCTCTTACTCACCTTACCCAAATGGTCTTTAATAGCATTCAACGAAAACTCAGACTTACGCCACTGCGTTTGGTAAACCAAATCCGCATCTAAGTTGTATGTTTTAGCTAATGCCAGTGCTTCGCCATATTCCTGGGAGCAAAAATAAGAAATTATTGAATTTTTGTAAATGATATCAGGGAAAATGCAACTTGAGAAGGATTTTCTGTAGTCTATCGGGCTTCAGTGTGGTAAGGGTAGAGACAATATTTATAAAATCTTGCCTCTATTTCAATTTTCCTCAAATATAATTCCTCTGGAGTGGTACTTTTCAATCCTAATATTCTGTAAGTGCGATGAACCAATTTTGACTTCTTTCTTTTTGGCTGAAATTTCTCTATGTCTGTAATAGAGTACAAAGCACCTTGCAGTAGACTCCCAGCATATTGTAAGACCGTTGATTTCTCTTGATCATCTTCTTCTTTCTCGCTCTCCGCTGATGATTCTTTGTGTACAATGTCAATAATAAAATCGCCATCTAGGATCAGTATACATCATCTTAAAATGAAAAGAATCTGTAGTACCTGAGTTTTGACTCTCGTTGTTAGAATCCCTGCTCCTTTTTTTGCTAGTTAACACAGTTTCACAATCTAAGCTGAGGAATCCACGCTCTGGACATAATTCTAAGATTTGTGGTTGTCCATAGAGAAATTCTGGACTGGATCCCAAGAGATTACGCAAATCTTTTATTGAACAGACCGATACAGAGCCACAGTACCTTGCGATTATAACCGACTAAGAAGATGGAATAGAAGCAATGTAATATACTTCAAATGTGCAGCTGATTCCCACAAAAGCGGATTTTTTAAGGATACCTACATGATTGGACCACCAGTCAACGTCCATGGGATGAAATTCGGATAGTCCTGCAGGTAGTTTCCTGAGTTTAACAATGCCCAGTGGATTCCTGGCATTGAAATCTGGTTGCTCATTAAGTTCCCATTTTTTGTGGAGCCTGAGGCTTGGCAAATGCCAAATTGTTATTGAACTGTCTGTGTGTAAACAGGCCATAAATTCTCCACTGGGTGATATGTTGATTTTGAATATTATGGACTCTACTTGAGTTCGTAATGAAGGCAAGTAGCTCCATATAGAAAATCCTGAGTTTGGGCTATCCCTTTCTTCATTTGTGAAAGACAACTTGTAGTATGGATCGTCATTTAATATTCGCCAAGAAGTTAAGCCCCACTTCGAAGATGTCGTCTACAATGGCAAGGAAATCATTAAGAAACCCAGCGGTGGTATAACTGCATTCATCTCCTTAGCTGTCTCAGTTATAATTTCAGGGATTCAATATGTTACAATACTTGAAAGATTTATAATATTCAATACGGGATCAAAGAATTTGGCTAATTTCCTGGAATTCGACTAAAATGAATATAAGTATATTTGTGAAAGATCGAAGCATGCATGAAGAGTCTTACATTCAAATTTTGTGTGATATTGCTGCCAGCGAGAAATAGTAAATTGTGTTTCTCATTATACGCAACACCAGTCACACCATTCCTGTAAAAACTGCCAAAAGAGAATTCATGGCTATCCTCAAAGGCATCAGTTGCGGAAACGTAATACGCTTTTAGGAGTCCGCTATAATTTATGACGAGAAATTCATATGCCCATTTGGGGCTCCTAACTCTGGTCTTAAGGAATATCATCGACGCAACTGCGTCTCCAGCCTCTAAAACATTTGAGCTCTGATTTGTATTCAAACTTTTAGGGCTTATATTGAAAACGTTGTTTCCCAGAGAATTGAAGAATGATAGATAACCGTTACTGCATGCTAATACCAGCAATGAACAGTCCGGACTCCACGCCAGTTTTCGCCATTGCGGAAAAGCATCCTTAGGAACTATAAGAAATAATATTTCAGGAAGTCTTTTCACGTAAGTCCTCGAAGGAAGATTTTAAAGTAAAGATTAGTTCAGTTTACCAGAAGCTTTGCCGACTACAGATGAATATTCGTCTTTCGATTTCCTTATTTCAATCAAATTATCCTGCAGGATAGCCAAGAGGCTACCTCTATCTCCGACAGCGAATTTCCAGGGTAAAGTAAGTCCAATCTCCAAAGATATGCATTCTGGGAGCGAGTATCTGTTGTTCAGATACTTAAGAGCATTTTTTATCGTTCCAGTTGCCGGCAAAATAGCTGCATCATTTTTGTACCGCTAATGTACGTGAAATAAATTTTTTGTTATCATTACATTGATATATTAAATGTTTCTTAGAATATTAGGTTGGAATCGTTGAGTTGCCTTACGGATAATTCCGGATCCTGTTTTCTAACGTAGTACTCGAGGAGCTCGTATAAAATCGATTCGTCTGCGTACTCCTCTTTCCTATCATCTTCCATGATGTTATTTGGAGGTATTAAAAACGATTGTGTCCCAAAATCTGTTAAATGTTCTAATCATTATTAATTTGCATCGTCGTTTGCCACCTGTCAAATTTACTGTCAAATATCAGACGACGTATTTGCAGACGAAATGCAGACGAGAAGTCTCGGAATTTCATCCAGATGGAGCTGTGAGCACTTGTATTTTTTTTGTGTAGTTGAAAGAGGGTTATAAACAAAATTAAAAACCCTCCTAGCCCTTGAGGATTCTACTAATTGTAAGTGTTACCGAGTAATAATTGTTGCTAGTTCTGAAAAAAATCTGAAAATACAATGTCAGATGGCGAAGATGACTTTATGTGCGAAGACGAGGAAGACTACGGTCTGGTGAGTCAGATTTCCAAATACCCATTGGCATTGCTGCATTTGTAGGTTATGACTAACGCCGAAACTCGTCTCATCCTCACCCGGAATTTTCTGCTTTCTGCTTCACATCACCTTTATTTCCTCTATATTTAATTAATATTTTCTTTGACTCTGAACTTTATTCCAGGAGTATTCGGAAGATTCGAACTCTGAACCCGATGTAGACTTAGAGAATCAATATTACAACAGTAAAGCATTGAAGGAAGATGATCCGAAGGCTGCATTGCAAAGTTTTCAGAAGGTTCTGGACCTGGAGGGTGGAGATAAAGGGGAATGGGGATTTAAGGCTCTGAAACAAATGATTAAAATAAATTTTAAACTGGTAGGTGAGAGTTTCATTCGGAACAACTAATGTTGCTCACTAAAAGTATTATCTATTTGTGTTTCAGTCCAATTATAAAGAGATGATGACCCGTTACAAGCAGCTTTTAACCTACATTAAAAGTGCTGTGACCAGAAATCACTCTGAGAAATCTATAAACTCAATATTGGATTATATTAGCACTTCGAAAAACGTTAGTACAATTAATTGCAATATCCTTATTGCAGTCGGTTTTGAGCTTTTAAAAAATTTCTCTTATCTCATGTATGTTAGATGGAATTGTTGCAAGACTTTTATGAGACTACACTAGATGCTTTGAAAGATGCAAAAAACGATCGTCTGTGGTTCAAGACAAACACAAAGCTTGGAAAGCTCTACTTTGACCGTTCGGATTTCAATAAATTAGCAAAAATACTGAAACAGCTTCATCAGAGTTGTCAGGTAGGTATTGTAAGGAATTTTCTCTCCCTTTTTCTTATCGATAATAAAATGTAAAAAAAAAATATAACACAAGTGTTATGATCGCATACACAGTATCATGAATCTGATTACAGACAGACGAGGGGGAAGATGACCTAAAAAAAGGAACCCAGTTGTTAGAAATCTACGCCCTGGAAATCCAAATGTACACTGCTCAGAAAAACAACAAAAAACTCAAAACTCTTTACGAACAAAGTCTGCATATTAAAAGCGCCATTCCCCATCCCCTTATAATGGGAGTCATCAGAGGTAAGCGCTTTGAAATTACGGGCATTAAAGTCTCCTTCTCAATTATTCAACTCTGATTAATTCTCTTTGCCAGAGTGCGGAGGTAAGATGCACCTGAGGGAGGGCGAGTTTGAGCGAGCTCACACGGACTTTTTTGAAGCTTTTAAGAACTACGATGAGTCAGGATCCCCAAGACGTACTACGTGCCTGAAGTATTTGGTCCTTGCAAACATGTAAGAGAGACTTGGCTTGTGGATTCATTTGGTGTACAGTTTGTGTGGTTGAAAAGGATTGAAAATTTGGTTATTTAATTTCAGGCTTATGAAGTCTGGGATTAATCCTTTCGACTCGCAGGAGGCTAAGCCGTACAAAAATGACCCGGAGATTCTCGCTATGACTAATCTGGTTGTCAGCTATCAAAATAATGACATCAATCAGTTTGAATCAATCCTGAAACAAAACAGA
This sequence comes from Athalia circularis, assembly GCA_963978495.1. Lineage (NCBI taxonomy): Eukaryota > Metazoa > Arthropoda > Insecta > Hymenoptera > Athaliidae > Athalia > Athalia circularis. Next base: position 36,121,215 of record OZ021698.1, on the reverse strand, counting down.
AATAATATTATGGATGATCCTTTCATCAGAGAACACATAGAAGACCTGTTACGAAATATCAGGACACAGGTAGGATTGATAGACGCAACTGAACCATTAAACAATCGCCAGAGCATTTTGAATTCTACGAGTTTTTAACGTTCCAGGTGCTCATCAAATTGATAAAGCCTTATACAAGGATTCACATACCCTTCATTAGCAAAGAATTGAACATCGACGCTTCTGAAGTAGAGAGTCTCTTGGTCTCCTGTATTTTGGATAGCACCGTACGCGGTCGTATAGATCAGGTAGAGTGGACAGCCTTAACATTGTTAATGTTCTCGCTTTCGAAAAAAAGATCCGAATTTCAACTTGTTTATTTAATTTTTCCAGGTAAACCAGGTTCTCGAATTGGACAAAAAGTCGCTTTGCGCCGCTCGTTACAACGCACTTGATAAATGGACGAACCAGTTACAATCGCTGCACGTAGCGGTAGTCAACAAAATGTCGTAGTGACTAGTTTGAAAACTGTCTCTCCGTGTGATTTAAAACTATGAAATGAATTGTACCATAATACCAAACGATAATAGGAGTTGAAAAAAAGAACATCTCGACTTCACAGTAATAAAAAAAAAACCTAACGTGATATTTTGGAAAATTATAGATGTATATCAAGATTATTTCAAACAATTCTTTATACATCCTGCACTAGTAGAAAAATCACTCCCTACAATTATAGCCTGAAATGCTAACACTGGTAACGCGCTAGAGTTAGTGATTCTAGCAGTAATCTATAATCTCTTAATTTAATAATACAGCTCTCCTGCAACGGCTATATTAATAATTCAGCCTTAGGTACTCATACCTATGTATATACCTAGAGATTATAGTTTAGTCAAGAATTACGTCCGCCAACTTTCTAGTTGCCGACTTTTATGGTTTATTTATAACCCGAAGCTGGTGCAGTAATACTAATATTACCTATATGGGGTATGCGGGTTTTGGGATAGCCTGTATATGATATAAACTCGTTAGCGAATTTTTTTAGCACTTGTTAGTTTTCTGTTTTTTTTTCTTACTTTATGTCTCTCTTTTTTTTTCAGTTTTTGTATTTGTCTTTTATTTCCATCATACCAGCCGCTACAGCTGCAGAGGTAAAGAATTATTTATTTTTCAGCACTCGAGTTCGTTTTTACAGCAATTTATTCCCCTCCTATGAGCACGCTAGTGCGTCCAACTATGATGGTAATTTTTTGTTTTCATCATGTATATATTTGAGTCGACGGATTCTAATTGGCAGACCGAAAGTGAAACTTTCAATCAAACATGTACATTATTTGAGTTTTGGCCCAAAAATCAAAAAAATCCAAAGGGGTATACCTTAGATTTTCGTCGATTTTGGGGTAAAAAATGAAGTATTTTTTAAATCGATCGTAGGACACGTTTCTAACGTATTTTAACCTCAGGAACACGAACCTGCAAGCCAAATTGATCTATCTATAAAATTGATCGAGTTATCGCCAATTTATCGCTCCGAATAGTGAAAAAATCAAGATATCTCGATGGGATATTTTTCTAGCTTAATTTTGTCAACGGGTTCGTGTTCCTGAGGTCAAAATACGTTAGAAAAGTGCCCTACGATCGATTTCAAAAATACTTCATTTTTGGCCCCAAAATCGACATTTTTTTGGTCGTACTGGTCTGAAATATTCTTATGTATTGTGAACTCAGGAATTCGAATCTGCTAATTAAATTAGTCTAACTATCAAAACGATCTGGTTATCGCTCATTCATTCATAAAAGTGTAAACTACGCTCTTCAGGTCCTCATATTGCATATGCCTTGAACTTACATCATCAGACATGTTAGCAAAAGCGAACAGGCGTAGTAAGTTTCAAAAATACATGTATGAATGTCAGACGTAAAAACCCTGCAGCTGCGAGAGGAAACGCGAAATGCTGACGCGCGCGCTAAAGATATGTGTGTAGGTATAGTATACATATAATATGTAAGAGTAGAAGTGGAATAAGGGAAAAAGGGTAAAAGAGAAAAAGGAAAAGGGAACAAAAACAACGAGCACGTCACCCGACTGCGCCAAGCTCTTCAACCTTATAACCATATGAACCATTGAGGGTTGGATGGTCGGTCGGTCGATCATCTTTGCAGGGTCAGAGGTCGGACAAGGTTTGCGTAAGCCTTTCCGAAACTGCGTAACATTATACTGGATTTCCAGAACTTTGGATTTCAAAATGTAGGTATAGATACCACAGAATCCGATCGGGGGCTTTATTCAAAGTACACTGCGCTGACCGGTTTTCTGAACTCCTTCGGTCTGCCGCTGTGAAGGATTCTGAAATTCTCGTATTCGTTTTTTTTTCTTCTGTTCCGCTGAGGTATGTAAAACATCATCGCTTCTCATGATATAAAATATTGCCAGTCCTCTCCTCGCATTTTTGATTCGACGTCTCAAGTACTTGAAAAAAAACAAAAAAAACAAACAAACAAATTGCTTGAATTAAAATCCGGAAAACTGATTCAAAAAAAATTCCGTGTAAACGAAATGCTGTTGAAAGTGCCACTGCAAAGATACAGGTTGTGCACGACGAGTGACGAAAAGCTGCATAGGTAGGTACCTAGGTACATATCCACGCTCGAGATGATGATTTAAAAGTTGTGGATTTTCCTTGCGATTAAACACTTCTTCACGCATGCATAATATCCTGAGAGCTGGATAAATATGCCGTTTCACAAGAAAACGAAAGAGTTTGAGAAGAAGCGGCGAAGGGAATGGAGAAAGGGGTAGGAGAACTAGAAATAAGTCAGTCTCTGCAGCCGGAAAATAACGCGGAAAATCTTTACTCAAATCTCAATCCCCTCGCGCGTTTACATTCGTGTGCATGGGATTCGAAACAGCTGCGATAAGAAAGAAGAACAGAAAAACAAAAGAAAATATAGAACGTGTTATTAACCTGAGGTTCTGACCACGCTTGATGATATTTCTAATCCCGTTGAATCGATTGCCATATAAAACGGTGGAAAAGTAACGTGAAAGACGCCGATTTTACGGTATGTATTTTTCTCCTGTACTCTTACATTTTTGAATTACGGTTTCTCCGCTCTTCTCCATTTTCACAAATCTAGAGTGACACGTACTAAACATGTATACGTAGATACCTATAATGTTTTCTCCCAGCTCCTATTCTCTCGAAGCTTTGATATTCAGCCGGCGTTTCGTTGCATGGCTATGTAAATGTTAGTTCTATACACGTGTGTGCCATTTAGATATGTATTCCCGTATACCTATGTACAGGGTAGCTAACCCTTGTATATGGTATAAGTAATGCTGGATACGTCTGGACGTCGCGTTTTCTCTGCTATACACATACATCCCGCATGCATACCATACATATTATAGAGTCCCTTATATTATAGACCACACCAAAAGATTTTCCCTCGCCACCCCTTGCGACTCTAAAGAGTACATACCCCAGAGGCGCGATATCCCATAGTATGTATGATGTATTTATTCACAACCCCCTCGTTTGTCTTTTGTTTTTGTATTTCGGAGGCGTTTAAACTTCTTCTTCATCTTCCATTTTCTTTCATTCTTTTCTACAACATCCCCGGAGAATTTACACCTGTATACATCAGAGGCCAAAAAATGTTGAATGGAAAAAAAAACAAATTAGAAAAAAAAAAAAAACGGATCACCCAACCCCTCGAACCTTTTCCCTAGGAGCACTTGATTTTTCTGAAGGTTTTACATCAATTTGCAGATTTTCACGATAGAAAAAAATCTGAAAAAAATGGAGTCGTTTGCATTGATCGAGGTTGATTAGTAATATTTATTATCAGTATACAATACCGCGCTGTATTATTTGAAGAGAAGTTTGTCAATTAGCTATTATATCTGCGTACACAGAAAACTTCTCTACGACAATTAATGCGCGAGGTTCATTTCGAACAAATACCTTTATACCAACTCTCCATTATATAAATTTCCCGCAATATTCCAGCTCTCCCGAATTTTACTCGTTCAAGTCTCAACGCGGTTGTACACTGTAATTAATCCGTGGCTCCGATCTGCAGTTAATCAAGTTGATCGGTTAATAATCGCGGATAGATTAAAGAGTAGGCATAGATTTTATCGTTATAAAAGGAAAAGGGGGTGAATCGGTAGAAAGGTAGAAAATGAGAAGGGGGAGAGTAACGCGTTTGTGGTAGTCTGGAGGCGATCAGTTCCTTCGGGATCAGAGCAACCGTTTAATCTTCGTCTCCCACTCTTTACGCTATTATACCTGCACCTCCTCAAGCAGTTTGCGGATCGAGCAATGAAGCACCCCCAGCTCCGTGGATATATACGAAAGAGAAAAGGGGAGGGAAATAGGAATACGAGGGAAGCACTCTCGACTCTCTTCTCTCTGGAGGAGGAATAGAACGAAGTATTACGTATCACAAGGTACAGACGTATATGCATATGAATAAAGTACATATAGAAAACTGGAATGACGGACTTAGTTTTTGCCTCAAGTAAGGGAGGAAAAAAGAGAGAGAGGGAGGAAGAGAGGGAAGGAAAGAGATGAGGGTAAGGATTCCGGGAAAAGGGACACGGAAAATAGAGTTTTCACTTAAATTAACTTTCTTCCCGGTAGAAAGGAGGAGGGAGTAGAAGGAGAAAGCTCGCCTAGCGAACGCGCGCGGGACAACTTTTATCAAAAGGGGTCCGCATCAGGGCACAACGACGTGATCCTCTGCAACGAGTATATATACATATAATATGTATAAGTATATATTCCCATACGTATAACGTACTATATACATATGTATCGCAAGAGCACGTGAAAATCCACGGAATTTTGGGAAGAACAAAAACTAGATTATCATAATTGGACGGATTTTGCTCAATATTCGCTGGCACTTCTGCGAATTTTCATGATATACAACAAACCCTAATCTGTATGTAATGCCTGTATCGATACCAATAGAGATTAATATCATATATAACCACATGTTACTAACTCCACATAACATATATGTAGTGTTATTATATACGGTGTGCATATGCAGTTGTGCAAGAGTTTTGCTGCGCTGTTTTAGATTTGCTGTACACATGCAGTCACCGCGATCGGATTTTCATTAGCGTTGCGTGGTTGCTGTTGCCGGTGCTGCAAGCTGCAAGCTGCAAGCTGCAGGAGCTGCAGCCAACAACGCCGACTATACAACCCACCATACGCCGCACCGCGGCTTGGATACGATTAAATAATTGCTTAGTCTATGCAATATCAAAGTTTTATTATACCTCTCTTGCGCCCGCAGTACACCTGCAAAGAATTTATACTGCACCCTGTACACGTATATGTATATTAACGGTACACAGGTACGTATACAACAATAGTTTAATACAATGCGAGGGAAAATTGGAGACCACCGCGAAAAGCTCAGTATCTAGAAATTATATTCTCGCATTTAAGCATCCTATATATTTCACATATACGTATGCGCGGTTATGTTTCCAAAGATAGATATGGAAGGAGAACAAAGAAAAAAAAAAAAAAATCCGACAGATCCGAACCGAGTAAAAATGAATGAAAAAAAAAATTCGAGTAAACAAATGAAAACCAGAAAAAAGCTGGGTAATAAATCGTGAGGGTCGGACCTCGTAAAGTTTAAATGGACAAGTAAGCTTACTGGCAGTTATTGTTCCCGGGGCGGGGTAGGTTCCTGACCTCGGACAATTTATCCCGACCTAATCTTAACCGATGTGATTTCGATGAAAACTCAACCCTGCAGTGCAACTGGAGTCCAACCTAACCCTACTTGAATTTTACTAAACCTGATACACGTATGCATGCATCACCGAAGTCGTGCCCATCGATCGATGTCTCTAAGATATTTAGATGCATGGATTTTGGGATTAAATTTAAACTTTGCAATTAGTGGAATTATTGGAAACTCATCCTTTCTCTCTCCCTCTCTCTCTCTTTCTCTCTCTCTGTCCCTTACTATTTCACTAGTCTCTATTTAGGCGGCAGGCGCGTTACGTCCCGTCGGCCTGCAGAATGGCTAGAAAGTTTGTTTCGCTGATTCAGACACCACAATATAGTTGGTATAAGCACATCTGCAGCAGACCACACTACCCTACCTTGAACCGTCTCGCCGCAATTCTACCACAAACTTATACCGCCTTCTTGTATGTGCCTGAAAATTATATATACGTGTGTACACAATACATACACGTAGCCATGATATCGTAATGGGGGTAAAAACCGAAGGAGCGTAACCCACGAAACGATGATTTTTGGCTTTCAAAACATAAACCGAACAACGAAACATGCCGACTACTCTTAGTTTTTTCTGCGCACATTATTTAGATTCTTCCATATTACATCTGTACAGCAGATATAATTGTTTCCACCAGGTTCATTTGCAATGAAACGCGAAAATGATGGCGCTGGAGCTCCTCCTGGGAATCGTAGGAAGTGATAGGGAAGAGGCTGTGTATCTGTGTCTGTCTGTGTGTGTGTGGAGTTGTACCTTCGCCTGTGTACTCTATTGTCTATTGTGTATTTTGGAATAGTGGTTTCAGCAGGTCTTGAGGTGGAATTTGCAGTAGCGAAGTAGAAACAGCCGCAGTATACCGCCATAGGATAAGGACTGAGTAGAAGGCTATATCACGTCTGTGGCTTTGATTAGCTAAGCTTATGATTAATTATTGCGCCCTCTGTCCCGCTCTGTAACTCCGTTTCCACATGTCTCTCCCTCTCTCTCTCTCTTTCTTCCTCCCTCTCTCCAGACACACACTCTAATTCTATCCAACTAGATATGCGCGAGTACCATCTGTACTTGACATTTACATGTTTCCATCTACATGTAAACGATATACATGCACCAGGACAACTGAGGAACATCTACAGAGAGATTCGTAACGTGAGAAACCCTTCACTTCTAAAGCTACATGTCACTGGTTTCACCCTATGTATAGGTAGAGCGTTGCGCGGTAGGATAAAAAAGAAACAACAACAATAAAACAAATAAAATGAAATGGAAAAAAAAAATAAAAAGACGAAGCGATATGGGGTTGTTTTTTTTTTTTATGAGGTGAATAAACATGATATAAAACAAATAAAAGAGGGAGTTAAGGAGTAATAGTAGCTACGGAGGCGGTGGGGGAAGTTTAACTGACAAATCGCTGTCAACACCAGCTGAGGACAGCATCGCGAGAAATAAAAAAAAAAAAGGAAAATAAAAGAAGGAAAAGAAAAAAAAAACGAAAGGGGAGCTCAAGCTCGCGGAAAATATAAGGTAACTTATATAACGTGGTATATAACCGTAGAAATTCGGCGGTATGGGGTGATTCTTGGTTCTTGGTTTTCGCTTTCGTTCTTCGCGCTTATTTTCGCCATTTATACACAAGGAGACACTGATAGGAGGAAAGTAAAGCAGTAGGAGAGAAAACGTACGTAGGGGCAAAAGCAGCCGCAGCTTGCTATCTCTTTAACCGCAACATACACCCCCGAAAGACATTTTGATCTTGTTTATAAAGGGGATAATATTGTCCCTGGAATCTGAAAGGACCCCCTTCAGGATATGGACAATATTTTCAACACACCCAACAGCTACCTACCCTGTACTGCAGGTATACCGTGTCAGACTCCTGCACCTTAAGTGAGTTACGGGACAGAGTTTGCTTTCTTATTCCTTTATTTTTCTGAGTTTCGTTCTCTCATTTCTTTTTTCCTTTGTTTATTTATTCGTTTATTTTTATTTCTTTCTCTTGTCTTCCCCCCCGTTTTTTCCTGTTTTAACGTATTTTATCGTCTGTTGCGATGTTGGAAAAAGGGAAAAAAAAAAAAAAATTTTATCCGTATGCGAGAAAAAAAATAGAAGATTTTGAATTACCTATATTTTGTCTTTGGTTCTCCGATAGAAGAGCAAAAAAAAAAAAAAAGCATCCCATAGCGGAATTCAGCTGAGACGACGATGGGGAAGCGAACAAGCCAGGGGGTGAGAAAGCGTCGTGAAAGATAGATACAGGAAAAGAAAAAGTAAAGAAAGCTAAATTAGAAGAGGTCAATAAAATAAGAAAGAAAACGAAAGAAAAAGTGAAGGTGGAAAAAAAAGAAAATGATCAAGACGCTTCCGGTACGATTGAATTTTCCGAACGAACCTCCTCCTCCCCCCTCTGCCTGCCCCTTCTTTTTCGCGACCTGCGACGGAAGTAATGTGATAAAGAAAAGGTGTAACTGAACTTCCTGTATACGTTATACATATATCGAATCTATATAAATAAGGTGAGAAAATTTCCAGAATAGGGGATGAAAAAGAGAGATGATTCAGCCGAAAGTAAAAATTCAATTGTCTCCTAATATTATAGCTGGCAAGTAATTTGTGACGACCTAATTGGCAGTGATTATGAAGTTTCGAGACGAATGTGTAAAAAAAAACTCATAAGAAGGAGGAAAATATGAGTGAAAAAAAAAAAGAAAGAAAAATAATATAAATTTATACGAGAATAAAGAAAAGAGAGAGAGAAAAAAAATGATAAAGGATGCGAGGAGAGATGAAACGCAAATATACTTCCGGAGCGATTTAAATTTTTTTCTTATGCGATACCTTTCTCTCTTATTTTTAGTTTTCTTTTTTCTTTCATCCTTGCCTCATTCTTTTTGTTTTTAGCGATTTTTTTTTTACTCACGCCTTTCCAGAGTCTTCCAACCTGCATAAGCGGCACACCGCCGTGATCACAATCCCGTTCTCTTTGCCCCCTTGCAAGGGCCTTTTCTTCCACTTTCTCCTCTGGGATATACCTACGGGGAACCTTGGATCCCGGAAAAAGCCCTGCCAAGAGCCGAAGAGCTTCGGAGAGCGAATCCCTAAGCCACGCACCCACCTTTTCCCACACAAATATCCTCTCTCAAGATATCCACCTCGTGTCGCGGTATGCAGGGCTATGTGTTATCGTAACACCCCAAACACCCGAACTACCGCCATCGCGTCTCACGCATTTCTGCAGCACCGCCATAGTGAAAGAAAAGGCAAATAAATGATGGCGAAAAGAGAACCGCGGAGGAGGAAAAGGAAAAGAAGAAGAAATAATTTTGCACGCTATAATTTATCGAACGATTATATCTTAGATTTTGGCAAGTTTCTTTTTTTTCTTCTTTTTTGTTGATTCGGTAAAGAACCGCATTTGGTATAAACAAGGAGAAAGAGGGATGGCTAGAGTTCTCTCTCTCTCTCTCTCTCTCTCTTATCTCATTTCACCTCATACTACTTTGTGTTTGTTTGTTTGTTGTCGGTATCCTTTCACTCAACCCGCACCGCGACTAGGAGGAGTTAAAGAGGCACCTGTGTCTCCAGTTTACCACCACCGACTAGGCTCTTCTCTCACCTTACAGCCGCTTCCTCGACGCTTGTTTGCTTAATCTCCATTCTACTAATATTCTAGGCACAGTTTAGTCACGCTTTATTCATGTAGAGGTGTGCGGTAAACTATAGACACACATCAGGCACATTTCACCCTTTCTTACGAGTCCCTAGGGATCGGAATTGTTCCACACAGGGAAGACCAAACGCGACGTTATATAACGTGTGGGAATATCAACACACAGCTACACCGCGAAACCTGAAACAGCACTCTTCAGCGTTTTTTTTGTTTTTAGTTTTTAGTTTTTTTGTTTCTACTTACTTTTTTAATTCCTTCTGTTTTCGAAACACACCATCCCCATAAAGCGTAAATTTAAATTTAAAATTTAAACACGCCGCACTGTATAGTTTAAGCTAGAAACTGAAGGAGTTAATAAAGATTCCTTGTTGGGATCCTCCGGCGCGAGTGGTCGTTAAGTTTTAAGTGTCAAGTTTTGAGCTGCTTTTCCATCGTCTCGGAAATTTTCCCAGGAGTACCGATTTCGATTTAAAGCGCGTGATGGTAGCGACGGTGGTGGTAGTTGAGGTTGAGGCGAGAAATGAGGAGGCTATGATACTCTTACTATCCGTGGACAGATATTTCGTCGAAATGCAACAAACCTTAGACAGTTTTGTAGAGGTCTAGGTCTGCATCATGGAAGACTGTGAAACTTGATCTCCAGTGGAAGGCTCCGGCTGGAGGGCTAAAACTTTTCGAATGTAAATTAATGAAAAATTAGTTGGAAAACAAACTGAAACAACAAATTAAACATCCAACACCCAAAGCCTCAACGCCTGCGGAGCCTGTACCCGGCGGAGTGTCTCACTAGCTACGCTATACATGATTATGGTGTAAAAAAGTCAAAAACGTAAAGCGCGAAATTTGAACCTTGTAAAGTAAACGACGTGAAGTGAGCGAAAAAATGTGAAGGGTGGTAAAATATAGAATTCTAATTTCTCGCCAGATTTTTCCACAGAGTTGAATGAAATATGTAGACCGGAATATACATGAACTTTAACCAGTTATTGGAACCAAGAGTGTCGTCTTGCGTCTTCCGGAAGACGTTGGATGGTGCGGTGATTGTTTGTTAAGTTTACTCAAAGATTTTGCTATCAGCTCTCGGATTTAATCGACCGATATAACGTCGAGGGTTTGGCAGTAGGTACTGCGCGCGATGGTTACGACGTTGAGTTTCTGATTGAGTTTCAACCGCATGCAAACGAACGAAATTCGCACCCAGCAGCACCTCTCGCCATTCCACTCTGGCGCGGCGATGTCCGCCCGGCACTGTTTAAGATAAACTTAACGAGGATTAGGCAATACGTGATTCTACGCAGAGGTGCGGGGTTTGTTTTGATAGGGAATATACACCCTGGGATTACCACCAAATTACACAGGATTACCAACGGGAGGTGTTCCCTTCCTCGTACCCTGGTGCTCCGCTAGCGATGTCGCCATTATTGTCGTTGCAGCCACAGGCCAGGGATGATTTTCAGCCCCGGTAACGTCAACAGAAACTTTGCCGTCGGTCACCGCTAATCAAAGAAATCAGAGTAGCTACCCTGAAAATGGGATAAAATGATTCCGCGAAAAAAGAAACGAATGAGACAGGAATTGAATATAGAGTAAATAAAATATCGCCGCCCAAACAGAGGAAATCTAGACATGAAAGGGGTGAGCAGAGGAAGGGTGAAAAAAATATAAAACAGGGGAATAGGGGCATGAAAAGGAACCGGGGTTAAAAGTTAAAGACGGGATCGAGTGGGAGCTGTAAGTCAGTCTCGTGTTTCTGGATAGCCTAACTATAATGTACGTCACGTCGGGGTTCTGGATTACATTTATACCCCCAGTAGCAACCGAGGGCTACCCTCGGGTGTATCCTCCCCGCACTTTCCCTCTTCCTCTCTTCATCTCCTATCCACCTTCTCCGAACCCTGCAGGGCGTTTGAGCCCGAGGGGCCGATGCGCCAATACGTGCCTATAATCTCCACCGACTCTTGCTACGCGGCCTTTCACATGCAACATGGCGTCGTTTTCATTCTACGGGATTCGGATGCACGCCGTACCCGTAAAAACGCAGCGCCACAGCCTCGGTGAGTCTGGGCCGTTCGGGCCCTTCGAGGAGACGATTTAATTTTTTTTTTTGTTTTCTCGTTTCTTCTCCTCGCAGCTTCCAGGGGCTGGTTTCCTACTCACTTATGACGTTATAACGTACAGTAAGATGTGCTTACAGCGAAAGCAAAAGCAAAAGCAGGAGCTGCTTTCGAGGGTAGGAATTCTCTGGGTTTCGGAGGGTTACGGGCTGTAGATCTCGGGTGTCTTACTACTACCTCCCATTACACCCAGGGGATCCTTAACCCCTGAGCGATGGCTCATCCATGCCATTCCACGCCATGCTCTGCCCTCGCACCACCTTATATATACACACACACATATATATATATATATATATACACATACACCTGACTCGCGCAGCTAACATTTTTATTTTACAATTTAATCGCGGTTTATATCGTACCCCCGAGATCGGGACATCGAACGATCAAACGTATACAACCCCCTTCCTCCCCTGTCTCAACTCACCTCGTATAAAATTCTTCAAGGACATGAGAAAAAGGAACGAGAAGGAGAAAAACGAAAAAGAAAGAGAAAAAGGGCGTCTGTCAAACCGGAATTAAAACTGGTGAATCCTCGAGTGAAGATCTACGGTTTTTTGGGTACACGAATATTCATTACGAGAATGTAAAAAAAAAGAGAAAAACAATTCCCTCGTACATTTTTAAAAGAGAATTTTTGCAGTGGTAAAATTTCATCGCAGAGTATATATTTTCAATGAACTGGGTAGGAAAAAAATAAAAAAATAAATAAATAAGTAAATGAAAAAAAAAAAAATCGGAATACTAATTCTGCGGTTTGAATCGCGGGTATATCGCATTAATTCGATTCTCGGGACACCGTTAAAACTACCATGTGCCATGGGACTGTGTGCTGAATTGAGCCTCTTGGCTGCCACCCCGTTTGCAGGTTGAATATTTTCCGAGCGTACTTTTCGCATAGTTTATACTGCAGGGTGATGTATGAATATTTAAAGGGGGATGTAAATTGGGAATTAACTATTGATAAAAACAAACCACAGCGAGAAGGGAAACGGGGGTTGGTTAGGTTTAGTCGGCTTTAAGTCCCTGTCGTAAGTCAGCGACTCTGTAGTACTTGTACGTATAATACACACAGACGCACACATGCCCACCTGATATGATGTGAAAGTTTTGAAATTCCCTGTAGCTCGATCCACGCGTATTTCGAACTGTTGTTTCTGCCCTGTGCACACACACATATGGTGCATGTGCCACCAATACCATGGATCCGCGTTCCTATAAGCCTGCGAGTCGCGTAACAACGTCGCTCGATCATTGTCGCTTTAATTATTGTGGTCATTACTGACGTACAGTTGTATAATTGGACCTCGGTGTTCGGACGTTGTTGCACGTGCAGCACTCTACAGTATAATACCATCGGACAACGCCACAGGGTATACATTCGCAATATGCCTTACTTTAATAAAGCCAAAGCCAGATAAACATGACAACACTCTACAGCCTGCACAAACTTTGAAAATATCTCGTCGTCTCATATCGTGATGGGAATTCTTTTTTTTTTCTTCTTCTCTTCTTTCAACGACAACGAAATAATCGAGGGATGAAAATATAACAAAATCTCATTAAAACCCCATAACTTTTTCCATCGCACTGTGCATATCTATATATATATACATAGATTTTTTTGGCATGCATAACTAAATCTGCCTTTTTGTCGATAAGAAAAAAAACAAATGAAATGAAATGAAATAAAATAATCAATGATCAATTATAATTGAAGGAGATAATTATAATTGAGTTAATTTTCAAATGTAAATCGAAGTTCTCCGTTGCGGGTAAATATGTATAACGTAAAATACATACCCTTGTCATTCCGGTATAGAGGTATAGGTATATATTAATTCCTCAGGATTTTTCTGTGCAGCTTTTTCATCTGTCAATTTCCCACGCTTGCAGATGTTCGGTATACTATAAGTTGCGATTGTATATACGTATATAAAATGTATGTACAGTGCTTTCGTGTGTACATATGTACGTGTACATATATCATGTGTATAGTAAAATATACATGTATATTTATACACACACAGACAAACTCTTTCTGCAGCACGCGGGTTATCTCGACCGTTAAGTTAATCCCTTAATTGAGCTTTTGAATAACTCGAGCGATTTAATTCTCAAGCGTTGCTGGAAAAAGCTGAAAAACAAAACGCTACAAAAAAAAAAAAGAAATCGAAACAAAAAAAACACCCTGAAAACAGGCGAAAATAAAGAAACCAAAAAAAGACATAAGAAACAAAAAAAAAAAACAGAAAACCAAAGGCAACAATTTCCCGAATTAAAAAGCTATCTAGGCTCTCTGTCTCTGTCATCGGTCCGGCAAAATTCATCGCTTGGTCTGGGATATTATTACATCCAACTATGCGTGGAATGGACGAATAAATTGTGTGCGCGGTGGTATACGCGCGCATATTTACATATGAATAAGTAGTATATATATACGCCTGTAAATGCAACATATTGTGTAGCGTTTTCACGACAAGGATCAGTTAATTTTGGTTGTGAAACGGTAACAGCATGCGGTGCAAGCTCTTGTAGTCATACACCTACCTAACGTTGTGCTCTGTAGTTAATAAGCGAACCTGCACCAGAAATGGGATCTGGTGCTACTGCAGGGCGTGTTGGGTGGCACCGGCTCGGGAACGTAGGGCTGCTGGACTCTGGAGGTCCCCGAAGTCATTAGCTTTCCACAATAGGAGAGTAGGAGAGCTTGCGATACTGCCTATGCAGCTTATACCGCCGGTACAGCTACTCCTGCTGCCTGTTACCGCCACAATCGAGCTTTTGCCGGATTTCCGGATACGATCGGCCGAAAAAACCAGCTCATACGGAAACCGGAATCCGTGGAATTGGTTTTACATGCTGATGGATTAAACAGTATATCGGAACACCCGCAAGCTGTACATGGAAATTATAAGTTGCGGTTCAAAGAAAAAAAGGAAAAAAACATATCAAACAAGATGGACAGCTGATAAACTTATTTACGTTGCCTTTCAGAGCGAGATTTTCTGGTTATAAATTTTCAGGGATTCGTTGATTTTGTTTTTTCATCACATGAAAATTACCACAATTTTCATGAGCCGAGTGGACGCGGTAGGCATTTGGTACGCGTTCGATTTCCACCTTGGGAATTTCGTGGTTCAGGGATATGATCGTTTTTGTTCCGAGTTATAATTCCATCTTGAATATTAGTGAAAGTATGGCAAAAATGTCGTTCCAGAAATGAGGAGAAGGAGAAAATTCCCGAGCATATTACCGCACCTAATTCTGATAATTTCTCATTTCATGTGACCTGAAATTTCCCGGATATCGCGACACTCGATCCCCTGCATGTAATTCTTGCGGTTATTCCGAATTCTTTCCGATCCCAACGATCGGCTTTCCACATAATACTTTATCATATTTTTTTACATACATACCTACGTACCTCGTACACTTTCACTGTAAGTTCATATCCGAAAATATCTTTGATCCTCGAACCTGAGGGATGTGAAATTCGAAAACTTGTATATATCAATACTGGACGCACCCACTACATTGTAGACCCTCTTGAAAAGTTGTGATCTCCTCGCTCGTATCCCGTTTTGAAAGCAGGAGAATTCGGGAATAGCTGGCGGTAGGTGGGGGTGGGGGGGGGGGGGGGGGGGGGGGGGGGGAGTAGCCAGGTACATAGAAATATAGGTATACATTACATGGAAGTTGAAGCATCTTATATATACATGCGTGATCCCTGATAAATATGTTATTGAGGAACCGGATACCTACTAGTAGCGTTCATGCTTCCTTCTTTTGACGAGGATTATCCTTGCGTGTCACGCATCCCCTTCTCACTTCCTTTTTCTCTCCTTCTTCCAAAGTCTCTGCAGCAACGCACGTGAAAAAAAAAGAAAAAAAAAAAAAAAACAACAACAAGGTGAAATACGCGCACGTGTATTGTACAGGGAGAGAGAGAAAAGGAAATAGATGAGAGAATATATTTCTTCAGTCAATATTTATCGAGTACCTTTTTCCTCCCATTCTTTCGCCCTTCTTCCTTCTTTTATTTTTTACTGTTTCATCCTCGTCCTCCGTCTCTCTTCCATCATCCGGAGTATCTCTTATTTAAATCCGTCGAAGTAATGCGGCGTACGCGGAGCGCACGCGTCAAAAAACAAAAAATTGGGTTATCGCTTCGCAATTTGACTATGAATTTTTTTTTTTTCTTTTCTAAAAATAGAAAAATTTTCATCAACAAAATCGATGGAAATTGAAAAAAAAAAAAAAAAAAAAAAAACAATTGTACGGATATCGAATGATTCATTGCATCGAAGGTTGAACTCGATAATTCCACTTCCCACCTTTCGTTTCCGCCGATATATCGAAGCGTGCAGCGAGCCACACAGGATACGCTTCCGTAAAATTTGTAATTCCTTTGAACTCCGCACCTCCAGTTTCTTTTTACTTCTCATATCCCATAGCACATTTATTTCGAAACGAAAATTTTATACATATACGACCGAATACATATATGTATAATGCATATTACACACAGTACGTATACCTATACATATATATTCACTATGTGAAGGTGGTGATGGGTTACACGGGATAAAGGTGCAGAAAATGAATAAAAAGGAGGAACAGAGACAGGAGAGCGAGGGGGGGGGGGGGGGGGGAGAGGGGGTGTTGAAAAAAAGAGCACATCGTCTTCGTCGAGCTAGCGACATTATCATTTATATGAAATCCTGCCATCACCACAGCCAACACACCAAATATCCTCTTCCTCCTCTTTCTTTTCGTCCTTTTGCTTTTCTTTATTTGCACGCGTATCCTTATGCATAGTCAGCGTGCCGATCACACCTCAAACCCACCTGCTACCTTTCAACCCCCCGTACTTCGCGCTTATTATTTTTATACCGATCAACCTCACCACGTATAGCCCGCCGTGCACATTATGCGATGACATGAATTCTCTTTTCGCTCCATTTTTTCTAATTCTCTTTTCCTTTTCTGATTCTTTTTTTCTTGTTTTTTTTACTTTTGTTTCATTTCTTTTCACATTTTTTTCTATTCAATCTTATTATTTCGCTGACGAACTAATTTGTTTCTTTGGTTTCTCTTCTCACTCGCATTAATTTTACACTACGAACTCATCGCTCGTCCTTTTGTCTTCCGGATAATCGCGTATTGTATCTGAAGATAAATAAAAAGTAATTAAAATAAAACGCGAGTTTTCTTTCTTTTTCTTTCGCGGTTTATTCAAACTGGAAAAATTAATCCAATTAATTCAGCTCACGATAGAGATCACGTGAGGTTGAAACGATATGTGGTCGAGGCTTGAGTAGAAAATTATCACATCACCCAACCTAATTGGTCGCATGAATCCGATGGAACAAACGCCCATAATAAATGATGATAATTGTATTAATTATAGAAATTAAGGAATTAATCAATCGTGTATATTATAACGTATAATAATTGCAGGTATGTACGTGTGTTAATCATACTACACGTATGACGATATCGAGCAGTTGAAATTTTGCAGGTCAATGATTTTCGTTTTTTTTTGTTTTTTTTTACTTTCTATTATTATAACAATAATATTTGCATTACATACCATATTTACACATAAATTTATATGTGTATACAATAATATAATAATAATAAATCTTATACATTAGGTATCTCATTCATTAATTCATTTCACTCAATTATATATATATATATATATATATGTATGTATATATATAACGCGGTATAACGACAAATATAATAATTTGTATATTGTTCATGTATTCAGTTTTTATTTAATTTTTTAATTTTTCATCAATTATAACTATTATATACTAATATTGTGATTATCATTATTATTTACATGATACATTAAAAGCGTAGAATATTACATGTGTGTAACGTATACATGTATATAATATGCAAAAAAAACTAATTTCTTGCACATTTTTAACAAAATTTTTTCTTTCTTGTTTTTGAAATTAGAAAAAAAAAAAGATAAAAAAAAAAGAAGAAAAGAAAACTGTGTACTTTATACAACGAATGGAAACATATACACGCGAATATACGTATATTTAAACATTATCGTTATTATTATTATTATTATTATTATTATTATTATTATTATTATTATCATTATAATTATAATTATCATTTATCTTCATTATTATCAGTTTACGAGGTTTACTTAATTATTATACTTAATGATGTTATTATTTATTTACTTTTTTTTTTTGTATATATGAGACATTCATGGTACAATATAACTACAATATATCATTCGATCATGTGTATATTATATAATTTTATTTTTTTCACTTCAGCTGTAGGTAATTATATTAATCATGTATACTTAATTAGTTTTTATAATTGATTTTACGCAATTTTTAATTAAATATATATATATATTTTGTTTTTCATCAGAATGTTTCGATTCAAACAATTCGATAGGTAGAATACATATATATATGTATATATTGACTAGATTTTGGGTTTTCTGTTTTTTTTTTTTTTTTTTTCAATTACCACCCCCTCTCTGAATCCATCACATGCACCGCTCGCTACATTTCTCGAATAATTAAATATTGTTCATGTACAAATTATATTATTGAGATAATCAAATTATCCGTTATAATTAAACATGGCGTACGATGATATATGTAACAATAATAATTATACATATTATAACGTCGAACGAAGAAGCGAAACTGATTATTGTAATGCGGAAATTCATGATGATGCTAATCGATGAACAATAATATCATGATTTTTCTATTTTTCGTTATTCTTCTCTCGTCCTTTTTTTCTTATAATTATTATTCAATATGATTATATATTATATACAATGTATATAACCCTTCACCCCCATATCTTATAGTATAGTATATGCATATCTTTAGACAATTTTATAATGACGCGTTCACTATATAATATTCTATTTATATTTATATCCATGTCTTGGTTTATTGATTTTCTTCTTTTTTTTTTTCATCAATTTATTTTTATTGTTCTTCGATAAAATTAATACTCGCCGTGTACGTGATTTTTCGGTTTTATATTATTTTCTTCATCCGTCTTCACGTTCTCAATGTTCATTTTTCGTTTTGCTATTTTGCTATCTTTTTCAATTGTTTTTTGATTTTTTTTTTCTCCTCTCCTTTGGCACTTTTCCTAAAACATTTTTTTTTAATTCTTCTTATTTACAGCTCACACGATACATGTCATACATTATATAGTATATTATGTAATTATATTTAAGTACATAATTAGGTATGTAATATAATAGTGTACGATACCTATAGTACATACATGGATTTATATCAAGCGAAATGAACACTGCGATCTCCATTCTTTTCAAATATAAAATGAAAATATATAATTATGACGTTTCTTTTTTTTTTCTTCTTCACTATCTTCTAATGATTTTCATTCTAAAAATTTTAGGGTTATCATCGTCATTATCAATACAATTATCAATACTCGTTCTTATAATTAAGACCATTATTGTTATCTATAATTATTACTTGTCGAAAAAAACACAATAATTTTTTCAATTTTTACCATTGTTCGTTCGTTTTTTTCTTTTATTTCTTTTTTTTGCTTTCTTTCGATGCTCGTAATAATATCGATACACACATCGTATTCATTTGTGTATTTAATTTATGTGCATCATCAATTGATCTAATTAATTTTTTCTAGCTTTACAATTTGTCTGTAGTAACATCGTCACACAGTATATAATTAGTCGATTCATCGTATTGTATTCTCATCGAATAAACTTGAACAATATACAATAAAATTACATTGAATTATTTACAATTTTTTGTTTCGTTTGTTTAATATATTCTTTTTTTTCATTTTTCCTTTCACCTACCTTTGTTCTCTTTTTGTTTCTGTTTTATTTATTCATTTATTTTTTTTAATTATATATAATTACTTTTTGTTGATGATCGTACGACGAAGAAATGAAAAATTTCCTTAGCACAGCGTTATTCGCTCTTTTAATTTTTTTTCCTCTAATCATTCGTTTTTTTTTTTTTTTTCTTTTCTATAATTTTTGCTTTCCGGAATGATGTTGATAAATATTACATACATGAATATGCCATATTATAAAACCTATACACACGTTATTATAATTAACATAGTTTGATTAATCATTTTTATTGAGCACCGAAAATTGATTTTATTATAATTAATATGAGAATGATAATAATTTTTTTTAATTTATTTAATGTTTTCAAAATTTTCTAAAGCCAATCGGGTATAATTTATATCTAAATTAACAAATCGATTCAAATCAATGCACGTGCTAATTTTATAGCGTGTAATTATTTAGCAATTAATTCATTAATTGAATCTTTCTGATGAAAATGAATTTAAAAAAAACAATGACGTGAAAAAACACACCAAATAACGGAAAATAAAAAGATTTTTTTTTATAGTTCATAGAATATTATTATACGTAATATTGTATATTATAATATATACTTCATAAAATACGTGATAATACTTTCAACTTGTTTTCGTTTTGGCTTTGGTTTTTATAATTGTTTTTTTTTTTTTTTCTTGTTCCTTAAATTCTTTATGATACAATGATAATTCTTTTTCCTTCTCTCATTTGATAAACCTATGTGTAGTAAATTTAAACACCGCCCGATGTACGTGTCGAATATATCGACAAATTTATAAAATCACCGCCGATCGACGCCTCGTCTATTGAAAAAAAAAAGCCGAGCGATTTTTTTTTCCGACTTTGCGTTGGTTCATCGATTGATCCCATTCAGAGATGATCGATTTTTTTAATGGGACGAAATGAAAGACAAAAGAACGTGATATTCAATGTAGGAAAATTATGTACACACACATATTACGTTTTGTTCGAAATTTTTCTAGCTATGAAAAAAAATTCGAAAATCACTAATTTATTTTTCACCCCCTACGGTTTACAGTTCAACGAATTCGCTCGCGGATAATTGTTGTGGAATTTGTTAAACAATTTTGTTCGGGTCTGCGTATATATGCGTATGTATAGATTAATTGAGCCGACACGATAGTTCGGTGAATTATATTCACCGGATCCGAATCGAATATTTTGAAATCTCTGTTTTTTAATTCGCAGATGAGCGTTATATTATATTTTATGTTATGCAGCGTTCATGTTGTATTTTTGATGATTTGAAAATGAGAACCGCTGCTTTTGGCTGCAGGGATTCATTAAGGACGTTATATCAATCGAGCAATTAATGATCGCGGGGTGGGATCTCCCCCCCCCCCCCCCCTTCCTGCCCCCACGAACCTCGTGTACATCGCTGGTAATTTATACCAACCCTATAAGCTGCAGTGTGCACCCACCCAGTAGCCATTATGCATTGCTTTGGTATAACTATATAACGAATAGCTCGCAGGGACAATATCAAACCGGGTTGTCATCGCTCGGATATCCTACCGCCACTATGCTAACCTGCAAATAAAATGTCTAACGTACAGTTTAACCCCCGGTTCGTATAACCCGACAATAATAAATCTGCAACCGACCACCTCTCTCTCGCTATATGTCACTGCAGATCGTTACAAACGACTACCGACGTTCAACCAGGCAGCAAAAAGCCCACGATATAAACACTTGACAACAACGACGACACGATACACATCAAGCCCCCCCCCCCCCCCCCAACCCCCCACCCAACGCATATAGTTGTACCCAAAGGGATCGTGCGGCTTATCACTTTCATTCAACGATATCATTTGGATTTCATGTAATTTTCATACATAGGGATTCATCGTAATGGGAATTATTATCCTTCTTTTCCTCGACTCTTTTTCCGGTTTGGTTTCGTTTGTCTTCACGATATTCTAATGGGGAGTAAAATGGCGGTAAAATAAGGGAGAAGCATATGTAAGGGTTAGAAATGAAAACGTCAACTTTCGGTTGGAATATTTGTTGTTATTATTATTGTTATTGTTGGGAAACGTCCGACTCTGTTACGGTGTCCCGCACCCTAGCTTTCGGGAAACAAGAGTGAGGGAGAAATGGGGGTGATATTTTGCAGCGTAAGCCGCATACATGCACATATACATATTAGAGATATAAATTGCGGAGTTGAATTTTCGAGTTAATTATTGTTGTTATCATTTTAATACACATCTTTTTTATATATTTATCATATATTTCGTACTCAAACCGCGCGTGCGAATAAACGTCACTTTATACAAGGGGGTTGTTACGATACTCGTGTACATCACATTGTGTATACTCATATAAACACAATGATTAATGCGCGTTGCTTAAACGTGAAACTGATGTGAATAATTATGGGGGTTTCCTGACTACAAAATTTACTAAGGGGTTGCTGTCTAATAGAGTCGAGTCTATCGCGACCCATACGTAGTCGCGTAGTTGACTAAAAACGACGAGTAACGCATGCTAAGTTCCGATACATAAAGCGCGCGATTAAAATTAAGTGTATATAGCCGCACATAAGTCTAGAGTTTATCGCATTTTAAAACAACCCCTACAACAGTCTTGTCAAATTATGCAGGGATTGATATGTCCGGATCAAATGAGCATTTGTTCTTTTCTCTTTTTTTTTCTCTATTTTTTCTTCCTTTCACGGATGACGCGTTTTCAGTGTCAAATTAACTTTAATTATAATATAATCTTTCGGAATTTATAGCGGACTAATTTTCCGCAGACAAGTATTATAATTTTGCTAATTTTACCGACCCGACTTCACACGATTCCGGTTAATCCGTGTACGTGAGCCCGTAAAATGATCTAATGACGTCACGAGCCAGTATCTCTCCTCACGCTTCGATTATCACGGACTGTGCGGTACCCCAACCCACCCACCTCCACCCCCTGCCCCCCCCCCACTCGTGCCTCGCTTAACGTGCACATGTATATAGTATGTTTACATATACATACAACCCGAACCTATATATACCTTCCTCGCGAACGCTCCAAATCCCCCGTCAAAAATAACCTTCAACCCCCAAAAAATCTCGACGATCTCAGACGGACATTGAACGAATTACATATCGAGAACTCCACTCTCACAGCGATGCATGATATGACAAAGAAGTTCTCCAATTTTTCAGAAATTCACGATACATTTTTTCTTCTTTCAATTCACATCGACGCGATTATCGCAGAAACTTTTGTCAATATTAATTGCTTGAAAATATTATCGAGAGATGAACGAAAAGTAAAATGAAATTAATTAATTAATTCTTCTGACTGTTTTAACAATTTTTGAAAAGCTACAACTGACACGACGGACTTTTACCAAATAACGAACAATAAAGGGATGGAAATATAGCGATCGAATCGTGCGGGACGAGCGTGAAACTTCACTTTATTCCCCCCCTCCCCCCCCCCCCTGCCGGCCCATGCGTATCGCCATATTACTACCCCTGTATCGGCGATAATATCTTTTTAAACATTTGTTGTATCGTCGGATCAAACGAAAAGTCTTCACCCGTTATCGATCTTTCCGCCCTTGGTTTATGGTCAGGTATGTAAAAGTGTTATGGTAAAATGATGAAAGCGGGTTTAGAAAATAGCTGATCGTTGTAAATTGTGGATTGTTTCGACGGTTACAGTAATACCTGATGTATGTGCAATGGGCATGTGTATTTATGGATAGGATAATGGAGAAGGGTACATGAGGTTTATAATAACGATTAACGATTAGGTATTTCATCTACCTACTAAACATATTAGAGACGAGCGATTAGCCATGTTGGTTCTTCGGCGTTTAAACCCGGGGCACAAAATGCTGTGGAAAGCGATTCCGACGGTAGCTTGTACCTTACCTTACAATACCATAGGGCAAGGTATTTTCTTGTCTACCATCCACACGCCCTACTCAAGAGTTTCTCCCCTGTTTTTCCATCAGTTCTTCAGACTCCGACGCCCGCGAAAACCCCTCGCTTCTAATTCACGAATTAACCAACAGAACTAGCTTCAATTAACTCTAACTCTCTCTCTCTCTCTTTCTCTCCTTGATTTCAAACCTTTTTTTTTCACACGAGTATGCATATTATGTATATCCTGTCAACGGATTCGAACACCGTGAACATCTCGTACCCTCATGTAGCTGAACGATTCTTCGTTTTTTTTTTGTTTTTTGTACATTTAGATGAGTGAATTATAAACAAAGATGATGAAACGGTCTCGTCTGATTCTGCAGTACACAATCATCTCCGATGGGATATTCTCTTCTATTTTTGTTGTTTTCTTTTTTTTTTCTTTGAAGGATATTGAAAAAATCTCAGGGTTTATCTAATTAACGACAAGATGGCTCGGGGCAGTTTTACTTTCTCTCATTACCTATCGGTTGATAATTTTCTCTCCACTGTACAGTTAATTAGCGTTGTGTGGTATATACGGTGGCATATATGGACCCGTCAGGATGTACTGAACAGCGACTACCATCAGTTGTGGCGCACTCCACCTCACGATGTAAGCGCTACCTGGGAAAATATGAAAAAAAAAACACGAACCATATAGTATAATAATATTGTCAAAACCGGGTCAAGTACATATAAAGTGAATAAAATAGGAAATATATGCATAAAATATATCACCAAGTACATCCATCATCGACGTAAAAAAGACATTCGTAAAAGAATTCTGTATTATATCGTTCGCCGCGACGCCTCGGGTACATAAACTTGATAAATAATTTTGTTTTCTTCTTTTTTTTTTTGTTTTGTTTTTTATCGAAAAAGAATTCTCAATACTTTTCTTATGTATATACTTACGCCTACAAGAAATAAAAAAAAAAAAAAAGAAGAAGAGAAACCTATAAGTTGTCCGACACATGAGAGAATATTTACTGCAATCAATATAAGGAAAGGGCTGTATAGACGACGTATAGCATATATATATTTTCTCGTTGGTGGGGTTATTGAAAAACGGTAAATATATTCCGTATATATTTTATATATGGTTCAGTGTATAGCTGTATATATGGGAAATAAGGAAGAAGGGGAAAAAAAACCTGAGTAGACTTCGGAGCACTCGGTATAACATAATTTTTACCACATACGATATATTTTCATCGGGGGGGTGGGGTGGGGGTGGGGGAAAAAAACTGAAAACCAAAAGAAAAAAGAGGGGGAAAAAAACAAGCTATATATCAATGATAAAATATAGACATTTTATTGGGCAATCTAACGCGCGACTTTTCCACCATATTTTTTCTTCCTCTTCTGGCACTGCTTCTGCCATATACGTGGTTCGTATACTGACCTTATATTGACCTTGATAGAACGCAATCTATTACCACATCTCAGCTTTACCAGCTCTCGATAAAGTCGATGAAAAAAAGAAGAAGAAAAAAAAAACAGTCGAAATCAAAAATAGAAAAAAAACGCTGTGGTTACAAACGAGTTACCAAAAACCACCACTTTTGTATTTCGGGCTCTTCGCTTTATGACCGTCACATACTACGTCGTCTACAGGGCTAGTCAAAATTTGTTTGACAGTTTTTTTTATTAGGCTATAACTTACTGATCGGATTCAGATAAAGGGAGGGAATTTAGACGGTTTCAAAAGGCTGAACTCTTCAGCTTTGGAAAAAGGAGCTTTTTTGGCGCTGCTATAAAGGTACGCGTGAGGTCGTTCAATTCTCACCCTTGGAATGTCGCGTCAAAAAAAAAAGCTGCCCGGAAATTAGAGCGTCGATTCGAAGCTAGGGGACTCATACGTCCCAATCTCAACAAACGCCTCGAACGTACTAAAAAAGAAAAAAAAAAAAAACAACTCTAAACTTTCTAATGAGGTTAGATTGATTCCTCCAGTTTTTGTTGTCTTTTTTTTTTCTTGTAAGCTCCAGGGTTAGAAGAATGTCCAACCGCATTCTTCATAGCGTTCCGAATTCTTCTATTTATACATCGTATAAATCGGCTGATTCGCATTCCATGGACATCGAGTAACACAGTGCAGGATATGGTTTTTCTCTTTTTTTTTTTCTATTTTCATCGTCGTCGTTTCAATCGTCCGGACACCCCTGCTCGATAGCAAAAGTTCATGTGCTTTTTTCCCGTTTCTTCTGTGTTTCTTTTTTTTTTTTTTTTTCGCTCTCCCTATTTCGCAATCACTGAGTAATGCCCGTACGGAATACGAATCCACCTTTTTCCGAGTGGAATCTACGAAACGTACACTACCTACGGTGAATATGTGTGAATACCATCCTCATGCGGGTATCTAACGATAAGATATAACTCGCCCATAGAAACGTGGTGTGTTTCAACGTTGCCTATGTATCGGCGGTATAATCGTGCATCTTGTATACACTTTTTTCTATCCGTAATACGCGTGGGCAGCGGATGGAAAAAGCCGAAGATTGAAGCCGGGGCCGACGTCCGCGTCGCAAACGTACGAAAACTTGCTGCCGGTGGCGGGTGGCGGGTGGCGTGTGGCGTCGGCAAGATCAGCTATTTCCAACACGTCTCGCGTTCCTTTTATGTTATGGGGGTTATAGGCACCCCGGCCAACCGGCCTCTATGGTGAACTGACTTTGCTGTTATTGAAAATGGATTTTCCCCTACTTACTTCCTTGCTTCCTTGCTTGCTATTTCGCTTAGCGTTCAGCTCTAACGTTACAACGCGACGTTTCGCCACCACCCCCATCCTCCTTGGTTGTACGACGAAAAGCAAACCGATACCAACCCCCCTCCCACCTGAGAAACCGCCGCTAAAATTCTACTCAACGTTTCTCAGCTGGTTATACTTAAGATCGATTGAATCTGTAATTAGATTAATTTCACGTCTTCGCGCACGAGATTGAGAAAAAAATCCCGAACAATGTCAAAGAAAATGAATAAAATTCCCAATCAAATATTTCTGCTCTTCCCGCGTTAGGAGTTCTGGAATCTCTGAACGTTATACATATTATTAAACATATTATGTATGAGCTTGTGAATTATTTTTTTTTTTTCTTACTTTTCTCTTTCGTGCCCGGGTAATATATTTTCACGAGCTTCATCGCTAATTTAGTAGACTAGCAGTGAATATTTTCTTTGCCAAAAAAAAGACGCAGCAATGCAAATATTATTATTAGTGCATAGGTATACCTATGGATGCAGTGAAAACTTGCGCTTCCGCGTACGTTTAACGCCCCGATTATTTCACAAGTGTTTTTACATGCATACAAGTCGCGAATTTTAATCCCTGCAACGTGAAGGGGCGTTGCACAAACCGTATAAAGAAGCCGAACCTCCTCCGTTACAACTTAATTTTTCTTATTATAAATCTCTTTTACTCGGATGTTTATACGCGTATCCCGCATCTACGAGGTACTAGATGATTCTTCTTTTTCTTATTTTGACCCGGTAAATTTTATGCGCCCTTCCCCAGCTCCTTCTTTTCAGCTCTTCTTTTTATCTCTTAATTCGCTTCGTCCTCGTGCACACACGTCTACGTACACCCCATATCCTTTGCCTATGTAAATATGTATGTAAATATTTTATATGTATATATATATATATATATTCATACATTATAGACACGTACACATATACGCGTGTGGTGTGGCCGCTACGCGGCTTGACTTAATCCAATTTCAACGCCATCCAACACCGCATGAGCAACGTACCCACCCAACAGCATCACCATCAGCTATACGCCCCAAAAGTATATTTTTTATTTTTTATTATTATCGTTATTCTTTTTTACTTTTTTCTTTTTCCTTCTTCTTCTTCGTTTTCCGCACGCCCACGCCCACGCCACGCCACGACACGCCAGCTAGGGCATAAAAGAGGATCGCAAAAGATATAATCTTCACACGAGATACACCGAGACGCATATGGGTTACACACCTTGCTGAACACCTGATGGCCTGCTGCCACCAGATCCGGATAAACGTCACTTTTTTTCCCCTCCGTTTATTTATTTTTTTTTCTCTCTTCTCTTTTTCCTTATTCTTGTTCAAGTTTTCGTTTCATTTTATAAATTAATTTCATTTGTTTTTCAAATTTTTGTCTACTATTTTTTTTCAATTTCATATCATTGCATTTCAGACGCGTCACATGTCCGTATCAAAATCAAAAGTTGATTTTTGAACCTGAAATCGAAAAATATCTTAGATATACTCCTTTGGATTTCTTCGATTTTGGGGTCAAAAATGAAGTATTTTTAAAATCAATCGCTGCACACTTTTCCAAAGTATTTTCACCCCAGGAACACGAAACCGTCGAGTAAATTAAACTGGGAATAAATCCCTTCAAGATATCCTTATTTTTTCACTTTTTGAAGCGATAAATTGGCGATTCCTCGGATTTGTGTTCCTGAGGTAAAAATACGTAAGAAACGTGTCCTACAATCGATTTTAAAAATACTTTATTTTTGGCCCCAAAATTGACAAAAACCTAATGTATACCCCTTCGGATTTTTTCGATTACGGGGTCAAAACTGAAGTATTTTTAAAATCGGTCGCTGCACACTTTTCCAACATATTTTGATCCCAGGAACACGAAACCGTCGAGCAAATTAAGCTAGTTCTTTACCGTTTTAGCAATATACAATACCGAGTCGAGTTTCTTTTTTTTTCTTTCTTTTTGAATTCTTCTATTTCTCGTCCGAACGCCAGATTCCGCGGATATTATTTTCAGCCGTTTCTTAGTTTCTTCTTTTTTTTGTGTTTCATTTGTTTGTTTTTTTTTTGAAAATCGTACTTCGGAAGCACCAGCTGCAAATGGCGAAAGATCGTTGTAATTCAGCCGGTGGTGGTCTTCCATAAGATCCTAACACACAGTCTCCGGTCTCCACCTTTTCCTTCGTATATACGGCATATAGCCATCCCGTAGACTCCAATATCGGGCGAGTGCTTTCCACCCCCTAGCATTACGACTACACCACCTATCTACCCCACCTATACGTACCTACGAAATGCACGTATCGCGCGTTCAGAATAATTTATGTTTCTGTTCGCTAATGTAAGCTGCTACCGACTAGACGAAGGCGCGACTATACGTGTATAGTTAGTTTTATACATACATATATATATTGCATAAATACAGGGACGATGTGAAGCCTGAAGGACGTTCGTTTGCTGGATGGGATGGTGTGTACTACCTGCAGCAACAGCTCAACGTTGAAGGCAGGAGTTGTTTCTGTAATTAATGGCCAAGTCTAGCGTACCGAGTTTGTCTGTCTCTAGGTATGCTTTCCGTACGTCCGTCTGTCTGTCTTTCTGTCTATTTGTCTGCTTCTCCGTCCTCTGTATTTCTGTCTTTACGTGTCTCTTATAGTACAAATCCACGGTGGTAATGCCACCGATGTCTGATGATCCTCAACGATGAGCAGAGGAACACACCTCGCTTAATGCAACCGCCGGGACGACCCATTAGACATATTTATTATACGGATATTATACCCATCTTCTATGATAAATTTCATCCAACTTGATTCCTCGTCGTTTCCATGATTTCATCCACTGATGCCTCATAGATTTTTTTCCCCCCGGTGGAAATCCCGTGAAAAAAAAGTGACGGAAAAAAAAAAAGAAGGAAACGCCCGAAGGTGAAAGTCACAACTGAAGATCGGGCAACCCACGCCTGAGTTTGAAAAACGTGACGTTTTTTTGAGGGGTGAAAAATTAAAAAAAATGTATATCCTACAGGATTAGGATATAGGGAGGAGAAAATTGGAGTGTTTTGCTTCTTTATTCCCCCTGAAGGTATATCCTGCGAGTCATCCTGCCAATTTGATTTGGATTTATTTGAGAAATAATTAAAAGCAAAGTTTCATTCAAACGTCGAATGTATACGTACACGTTTCACTCGAACGTGATACCTACCTACTGGTTCGCGTGAGAATGAAAAGCAAAAGAAGAAGAAAAAAAAGGAAGAAAGAAAAAAAGGAGGAACGAAAATAAAGAGTAAAAATATTTTTAGACGAGAGTAATAGGCGAGTAACTGACTGAATAATGATAAGTTACAGAACTATTATAACTCGTAACTTTTGGCTTGTAAGTTGTGAAGGTGGGGATGGGTGGGAAATTCAGAGCTGTGAGGTTTTGAAACTCTGGAGGTAAGAGAGCGAAGAGCAACGTTGCAGCAGCTAGTAGGTACGGCTGGAACACTAGACTATGGGAGACGTACAACTTCGGTTAAGGAGGTAGGAATCGTGGCGTAAATTCCCAACAAACAGTAACTGTGGTGGGTGTAAGGTAAGGGGGGGTTGGCGGGGGGCAGGGGGGAGGGGGGGGAGGTTTTAGCTACCAGTAACGATCACACATTTCCGAAACTTTCGCGTTGTTCTATGGGGACAGTTGTAGTCCTCTTAAGTGTGGACATTAGCATACCTGAGTCGACACTATACGTAACGCCATTTACAGAATTATGTACCAACTTATACCCCATATGGATATATAATTCATACTCTGTTGACTCCATTTTGAATTTCAAAAATTTTCTAAACGCTAAAATTCATTTTCATTCGTCGATGTCTTTTTCAACAAACGATTTATACGAAAACGTTGCGCTTTTTTTACTTCGATTTTCATTTTTGGAGACACTGTATATAAGTGACGGGGGCGGGGGGGGGGGGGGGGAGAGGAGACGTTGGGAAAGCTTAACTTGTTGAAAGTCTACTAAAGTCGTCGACGTAGCAGCTGCCGCTGCAGGCATCGTCGACTTGTTTTCACGGTGTCTTCAGTTAGTTGCGGTTAAGTCGGTAAAGCTTTGCCGGGAGTTGGGGGGCGGCAACCCCCAGGACCCTATAGGATACCGAATGTCACATGCTCGCGTTCTACCGTATCCAACCGACCGACACGACGACTGTTTCCCCCTCTCCGTCCCCCCCCCCTCGCGCCTGCTTCCCGTTATCTGTATCCATAAAGGGTATCAACCGGTCGACCCCTGCGGATTAAGAGCATTCCATCCCAACCCCTAAATATCCTTCTCCAGCCGCGACCGCAGTTACTTTTTCCCATACGAGATTTGAAGAATTTTCGTCCGACATGAGGTGTGAAAAAAATGTCGAAACGAAATCGGTTCAACTAGACGTGAAGAAACTTGATTCGCGAATATTACCTCAGGGAATTTCAATATTTTTCTATGGTATCTACGGTAATTTTTTGGAAAACCCTGATGCTCTGGGACAACGTTTTATAGGGTAGTCTGGACGTGTCTAGACGCAGATACCACGTTTATAATACAATATATCGGTGATCGTAAGTAGATAAACACCGTAATATATACGTGGTTGGTTTTGGACTCTGGATGAAGTCTTGGTACCATCTGTATGGGAAGTTACGAGATCCTGGGGCTTCGGGCAACGTCAGTTATGGCGTATGGGAGGGTAAAACGTTACCCAACCCCCGGCCGGAGTGTAAGAGACTCACGACCTCCCTGGTAAAAAATATAAGAAAAAAAAAAACAGAAAAAAAACAAAAAAAAACAAGAAGCAAAGAGCAAAAGCAAAGGCGAAAGCAAAAGGTGAAGGAATCCGGTTCATATAGGCATATATATATACGATGTACGTGGATCGCCTTCAACCCGAAGCTCACTCCCTTCCATCCCACAGGATTCTCACAACCTATTGGCTTCGCCTTATCCACCCCGTACCACCTCTCTCGCTCGGT
Source organism: Athalia circularis (assembly GCA_963978495.1). NCBI lineage: Eukaryota > Metazoa > Arthropoda > Insecta > Hymenoptera > Athaliidae > Athalia > Athalia circularis. The sequence continues at coordinate 36,090,091 of OZ021698.1, read as the reverse complement.
TTTCTTCTTCCCTTTTTCAGATCTTCTTCTTTTTCTTCTTCTTCCTAAGCTCCATGGTAGCAGCTTATCCCGTAGGGAGCTGTGGGGCCTTTGGGCGTTAAAAAAACATTATACGACCTTCCATCTCCCGTTTTTCCTGTGGGATGGTTCTGCAACGATGCACCAGAAGCAGCAGAAGTAGCGGCATCACCACCACCACCGGCATTAGACACAGCGAACCATCCACACGATGCGTTAGAATTACGTATTCATGTAAGACGTAGTAGCTCCTGCCGCCGCTGCTGCTGCTCCTCTATGTTCCTGTTATGCGGAACCAGGATAGTTGAGGGACGTTAGGTGCACAGGTTAGATTAGAAACTGTGCGGTTAGCGAGGAGCTGCCGGCATACAACAACGTCTAGACGGATGACTTCGGTGATCCCGCTGGAACTGCACATGCCCAGGTATATATACCTTTCAGAATCTACCCCTATGCAATTCGGTCCTCTTGTATCCCAGTATCATCCCTTGTATTCACCGTATTTCGGTATACCCTATAATTTATTAACTCCAGCCTATGTTCAGACCGTGTTTCCAAATTTACATTTACACATAAACGAGAGGTACCGGATCGAGAATAGACGAAAATTTGGGGCATCAGGTGCGCGCTAACCTTTTCTTAAAACATTCCCCGAAGAAGGCGAAACAAATAAATAAGTCAGATATACACCTCCGAAGAGAGAAAAGAAAGAAAATTTGAAAAAAAAAAAAATCAAATTCTCAATATTCCAATTTCAAATCTACTCGGTGTACGTATATATGGATTACGTCGTCGTTTTATTGACTCTCATTTCAAGAAAAGAGAGACGAGGGATGAAAAAAAAATTTTCCCGTCGAATCTAAAGTACCTATGAAGCATCCGACGCCTCTCTCCTTTACACCCCTCCTTCGACCCCCTTCCCCTGCCCCCCCAATTTCCTTTGCTAACGATAACTTTCGTAGCGGAAATTCCTTTTCGTACGTGCCTTTCCTATATACCATCAGCGAAAAATGGTATTGCAGGGCTATTCCTATCCACTCTGAACGAAGAAGGAAAAAGTGAAGGGGGCGAGAAGGGAAGGGGGCGGGGGAAGCATAGAAGAAGAAGAACCAGGTGGTGGAAATTATGTTGAGATAGATTTTTTCCTCCTTTATTTTAGTTTCCCTTCTCCTTCTTTGGCACAAGTAAAATATTTGCGCTTTTACGAAAGGATAGGTATATATGCCACCCTTTCCAGTGAAGACGTTGGGATTATTAATTAGCATATTTTTTTAATTACGTTATGTGGGGCAGGTTTTGTGTTGACCTCGGTGAAAATTAAAAAAATACTAATAATCGATTATCGAGAGGAAAACACTTGGAAATTATGAATTTAAGTGCTTTCTGAGTCACGTCCATTATTGATCTTACATAGATCATAACTCGATCATTTCCAGCAGATTCGTATGTATTAAAAAAAAAACACTTCGATTTTGGAAGCAAAATCGGAGAGAATCAAAGGCCAAAGATTTCGAAAAATCTCTACGATGAAAAATTTCGCTCCCATTGATTCTGGAGGATCAGTTGAATTTATTCGTACTTCGTAACCTTCGACCCTAGCAATGATACAGCCAATTTCCTCGTCTGTGGGGGTCGTTTTCCGCGATCATCTTCCCACTGCATCCCGTAAATACCCTTTATTCCCCTTTAGCCGAGGGTAACCTGGTTAACTCTTTGGAACGTTGGAATCACGTCGCAAATCGAGACTTCCGCCTCTAATTTAACAGCCGATAGCAAACTGCACGCGCGTGGCATCCCTTAAAAACTGGCTAACTTCTTCTCCTCGTTTCATCGATTGTTTTTTTCGTTTTCTATTTTTCCTCCGCTTCTTCCTCCGTCGTTACATTTGTATCCACAGTTGTAACGATTCGGTATAATCCGCGGCGATTTGTCGGGGCGAAATTTTCCGAGCTGGCTGTACGATCGCACTTTGTCTACAAGTAAGTGACGATATAGCGCAGTTTGTAGTGTAAAGGGTCCTGAGGGCGCGGCACCGACATTCGGGGTACGAGTGACAAGGGAACGTTTTGGACCCAAAGAAATACAGGCGGAAATACCACGCCCGACCAGTCACACTTGCCACTCTACTATATCCTCCTTATTTGCCTCCCCGTTAACAACCCTCTCGTCCCCGTTACTCCATTGTCTGGTTCTCCGTTTCCCACCTCTTCCTTCATCCAGAATTTCTTGCCATCCCTTTTTTTTTATACTCCGCTTCCAGGCCGGAGCTCCCGCTCTTCCATCTCCCAGCGCAGGCACCACCCCGGTAGTGACGTTAAGTTTTTACGTCCGGATCGTACAATTCGAGAATCCCTAACCGAATGTCGTTGCAAAACACAATTTAACGGATAAGAACCTCGACCGAATGACGCGTTGGCAATTAAACATAAGATTTTCTTATCCATTTTCAATGAACAATCGATATTCTTAGCTCGTAAACCTGACTCTGTCGACTTCATTTTTGAAAGAGAAGTAGATCGTTCTAAACGTGGCCGTGTAGCTTGCATACTTTTCAGCGGTTCAGTTTCGAAGTAGACTGTTTTCATCCAACTGGTCACAGTCTGAAATGGGGTACGGATCCTAAAACCAGAACGTGCACCGCCGTTCAAGGGTTGAGTCTACACAAATATATATATAGACGGTAGGTCGGCAGGAGCGAAGGTTATTTCTCGTGAGCCTTAAAGGTAGCCGAGCCTTCTCTTCCCTCGGAGGTTTTTGGGGGGCAAGAGTACGAGGGGCGGGGGGTGAAGGTGGAAGAGAAAAGGGGTGATGGGGTGGGTTTCGGTAGGTTGGTTAGATGGGTAATACTCGAGGGTTGTGTAGTTAATATTAACAGGCTGCTATACAGACCTTGGCATGGTGGTGCTCCTACGTAATTTCCTACTAAATGTACCGACGTCCTCCCCATACATATTTCAGCCTATGCAAATGTACGAAACTCAACCGGCTAGTGTATTTAATATTTGCGGAGGCTCGGTGGCGCTGATCCGGGGGGCAACTTTGCCCTGGAATACCCTTAAATAGAAACAAACCAAACCGCCCCACCCCGCCCCACCCCGTTCCACCCACTTTCCTTCACCCGCTTCCTAACCGTTCGTCCGTAACGCTTGTTTCTTACCGCAAACGGCGAATCACCTTCGATTCGCCAACGTAAGATCACGTCGTCGCATCTCCACTAGGTCACTTCATCCGACCTCGCTTCGATTCGTAACGTGGCTGAAAGTTCGAGCGAGGAAAGTACATGTGACAAAAGTTGCGAACCGGATACCGAAATGGATGTAGTTCTTTTTTCACCCGAGGTATGTTTCATGTCCTGAATTCACCGAGCCATTATTCTATGACGTTGTCTCGTACGTCGTCGGAGGGACGGGAAAATGTTAGCACCACCGGTTGAGTGGAGCGTAAAACTGACCGGCGATTCTGAAGTGCAAACACGGTACAGTAGCCAACCATATGTGATAGTCAGATCTTGGTCTGGACACTACAATGCACTTTCTACACGTATCTACTCTCGCGTACAGTTCGAACCAGTGAATCTACTTCCTGTTTGACCTCCGTAAGTTACTCGAGGTACTTTTCACCCTCGATCCCCGCACCGTGTGTCTGTTAATACTTTAGAAAACAAGTGACTAGCGGTCGACGGGACGCTCCAAAAACTTTGGTAGACCTTTGTCTGCAGAGTTACCTACTTTCTGTTTTATTCATTAGTTTCTTTATTTATTTACTTTATTTCGCTTTTCCAGTGTACACCGATAGATGAATAAATGAACAAACGAACGAACTGAACTGACTGTATAGACATGAGAAACGAATAAGTAAAAATGAAAAAAAATAAGTAAATGAATAAGTAAATAAGTAAAGTAAAAGAAGGAAAGCATGATGAGGACCTATTGGTCTGGTTTTCGACGAACTTTTACCACGTTTTTATTACTACCGTGTTACGTGCTGCACAGCTGTGGGCCTTCCTCAAAAAAACGAAAAAAGAAAAAACGAAGAAAAAAAAATTTATTACTTCGTAGGCAAATGGACGAGGAACAGTGAATACATATAATACCTAGATGTAAAAGAGAGAAATCCAGGTTCGAGATCGTGAGACTAAAAAAATTAACGGGGGGGGGGGGGGGGGGGGGGGGAAGGAAAACCGAAAATAAAAGGGTTTATAACTGAAATGGAAATGGAGTCACATAGTATGGTGCGGAATAGCGATAAAACAGGTATTGATAATCGATCAATCAAATCAACATGATATTTGTAAATACTTGCCATACGAAATGTACAGTCTGTACATTCGGTTATCATCGTATAAAAAATTCATACGTTAGGCGTATCAAATTTTCTACCTAGGGGAGGATACAGGGATGAGAAAAAAAAAAAGAAAAAAATTATTTTCAAAACTACGTGATAATAAAAACTAGCTTCAGAAATCACCTGCCTAATGTCTTGAGGATTCATCGATTTTATTTATTCTATTTTACTGATTTTTTTTTTTTTTTCTCGTCTTCACTGCATCATCCCCTTTCACGTATTAGCGAAGATCGAGAAATCCGATTAAACCTTTCTCTCTTTTTTTTTCTTCATCTCAATTTTGTTTTTTGTTTCTCCTCCTCCTCTTTTTTTGTTTCGTTTCTTTCTCTATTTATCGCTCTATCTCACCTGTGCTTGCGTGACCCCTGGGCTTCTGCTCAGCCCGTTCAATCTTCTCCTCGTTAGTGATCGGGGGTCGTTCAGTCCGCCTGGGATACTGGGGGTTGTAGAGTGCCGGCCATATTGTCGTCTGTCTTTTTGGTGGTGCGGGTGTGCTCTTAAATCCTGAAATTACATACACGAGGGCCTCATCTACGTCTTATGCAAAGGGACGACAACAGAAAAGCAAAAAAAAGGTCGTGTGAAAAGGGTAGTTTTCTTTTTTTTTTTACTATATTTACAATTACTTCTTCATACGTATGGACGTGAGGTTTTTCAAACATACTTTTGGGTCGGAGAGTGGTCCTCGTGTGAAATTTTTTTTTTTCCAACCAACTAAATATTGAATATTAAAAACAAAGGCCGTTTTGGTTTCAAAAATAAACCACCCCTGCAGATGGGAAGCTACAAAAAAATGAAACTTTGAAGTGATTTTTTTTTTTTTTTTTTCATCATTCAAAGTCGGTCGGGAAATGTGGATCGAAAATAATTATCCACAACCCCGATCAAGGACCACCCTAATTGATTCTACGATCTGAATTTCATACGACCTACGGATCAACATTTCTATCTATTTTAGGTACATTACCATCTACTAATCAACCCACTTCCTATTTTTATTAATGATTTTTCATTAGTTCGGATAACGTGCTATTCCACACCATGATAAACTTTTTATAAAAAAACTTATGAATAAAAGGGAAAGAAACGTGGGAGGTGGGTTAGGCCATGGTAGAAAATTTGAACGGACTTATTGATTAATGATTGAGCACAGTTGAGTCAGTTCATACATGACAGCGGTAGAGTTATAAGATAAAAGAAGCAAAAAAAATAAGTAAAAGATAAGTATAGAATGAACGAAGTTTAACGATCTTATATATTCATTGGCGTTCGCGGTGTCCCGTGCAATGTGATTTTATTTTTAACAACTTCTTTTTTTCTGTGTTCATTTATTTATATTTTCTTTCGTCCTTTTCTTTTCTTTTTTTCTCTTCTCTACGGCGTAACCGAAGAAATCCCTTGGGAACAGTTTCATTTTTATGCGGCAGATTGAAAGTTTTCACGGCGATAATTCCAAACCCCCTTCTCTCACCCCCACCACCTATTTCCCTCTCTTCACATTCCCTCCCCCTCACCGACCAGGGTGTACTTTAACTTGACGCTCAACTCGGGGGCAATATTCCAACGATATACATGTATATACGCACGGCAAGGTGCCTTATTATGGAAACTTGGCCCTTTTGCACGGGGGGAAAACAAAAAGATGAATGAATAAAATACAAATTCAAAAAAAAAAGAAAAGTAGAATGCCTGGAAAAAAAAACAACAGCCACCCATGGGTTTTTTGCTTCAAGGTTAGGGGTGCCGAAGGAATTACCCGCGCTGATCGAATGATCGTATAATAAATTTGTTTCGTTCGAATTTGACTCCTCAAAAATCTCTCTCTCTCTCTCTCTCGCTCTCTCGCTCGCTCCTTGTCAAATAGGTCGAGTGCCGCGAATGGTTGGTATTTCGTGTAATGAATTTTCGTCGTTTTAGCATACCTCCCATTCGTTTATGGTACATCGCAGGTATTTAGTATCAGCGGAAGTCTACGACTGCAAAACGCGCGACTAACTAACTAGTCTGCATCAGGAATTTCAGGGGTGTGCATGACGGGGGAGGGGCGGGGGCGGGGGCAGGGGGGGGGGTGTGGAGGGAAAGAGTCGGTACGAGAGGGTTGGGTTGGTGGGAATTACGAATACCGCATCAAAGGAGGCGACTCCAATTTCCTAAGCGCAGGTCCTAGGCTAACCCACACCAACATCTAGACGTGTAACGCGGTATGACGGTAGCAGTGCCAGGTGAAAACCAGGTTCGGTTAATACACACCTACCTATATACAGTCGGGCATATACTCACCACGTACACCGTCTATATATTATATAACTATGTGACCTAATTAGCTCCAGCATTTAAAATTCAATTATCTCGAGATGCGGCGGCAACGCGGCAGCGACTGTGGAACGATACCAACTGCACTCCCCTTCCCCACCCCCGAGCACTAAACACACACACTTTCGGAGATCGTCGAAAAAAAAAAAAAACCCACCCCCCCTGCAATCTCCGCCACACCGCGCCCCGTTCGTTATTATTATTATTTGGTGTAGTTTTTCTTGATCTATACGTAACTATGTGGAAAGAACTGCGGCCAATATGTGATACTATTTTGACATGCGCTGCTGCACTTTAATTTCATTAATTAGCGCGATGCGGAAGGAAAGCAACCGAAATAATGGAAAAAAAAAGAAAGAAAGGAGGAAAACCGGAAAACGAAGTCAGTCGCCGAGATAAGGGTAGGTCCGGGAAGAATCTCGAATTCAGAATATAAGAAAAAGTACGAGAGGAGGAAAAAAGTATACCCTATACAGGTGAGAGGGAAGGGTGAAAGGATACGATGGGGTATATGACGCGAAGGTAGCTGCAGAACGAGAAGAGAGTTGCAGCGTGTGTATTACATGGTATCTACACGTGTGTGTATGTATATGTATATTATATCTGCACGTATATATATACCTATATTTCTAACCCCGTGAATTATCACTCGCATATCCAAAGTTGTGAACTAACCTCATCTCGAGAACTTGTATAGAGTAGCTCTGGGGTATACACATAGCTGGGTAGCCCATGGTATGTAATGTCGGTATATAGGTATGTATAGGTATACGTATAAGGTATATCTCAAAAGACAAAGGAGAGTGTGAAATATTGTTCGTTGTGATTGCCCTCTCTCTCTCTCTCTCTCTCTCTCTCTCTTTATCTCGCTCGCAGGAAAGTAATATATTCACATATTCTCAGCAACACACTACGGAAAGCGAGAAGAGAAAAGACGGGGTATACAGAAGATAGAAGGAGAAAGAAGGACGAAGGTGGTTGTCTTCTGGGGGGGGGGGGGGGGGGGGAGGGAGAGGAAAGGTGGTAAAGAAGCGTCTCAAGCTCTACCGCCATATTGTTGACTCCGGTATATAGCGAAAGCTCGGTGGTTCCCATCGCCCTGCACTCGCTTTTCAGGGGTGTTTAAAGGGTGGAGTTTTTCCTACATAATAAGGGGGTGGCCGAGTTTTCGGACGGCGAGGTAGCGGGGGGAGGAAGGGAAGGCTGGTGAAAAGGGCTAACGGTGTATTATATAGTATGGATATACGTATGTGTGATACACATACTTGTATACATAGGTATGTATATGTGCTGCTGGCACACACAACAAAAACAAAGTTTCCATGCCGTATTTAAACTTTTATTTGAAAACTTTTTAATACTTTGCCCCCCCACCCCCACCCCCCTGCCGCCACCCCGGCGCTCAACCCTGTTACTCCCCCTCACTCCGAGCCTCCTTTTCTTCATATTCCTTCCCTCCGCAACCCTCTTTATACTATAATACGCCGTGCCACGAGGAGGGGTTAAAAACGAAACTACATCATCGGCGAACCCCGTCGTCGGTTGTTTGTTTCTTCTGAGAAACGACCCCGAGAAGGAAATCAGGATTTTTGAATTTGAAAAAACGCGAATCTGGGTGTACAAACGATATATGTATACAGTAATACGCTGCAACGGATGGTATTATATACAAGTGTATACGTGTAGAGATGTGAAAAAAGTAAAAGGACACTTTTGCATACGTTCCCTCTCTACTTTTCTTATTAATTTGTTTTTCTTTTATTTTCTTTTATTTTATTTTCAACTTCATTATTTTTGTTTTTGTTTCAAAGAAAGTTGCAAGTGCAGGAGGGGCTGGAACAGGGGGGGGGGGGAGTGGGGGGGCTTGGGGATATGGTACTCGGGAGGACAAACAAACAAAGAAGTGAACAACTGTTGTTATACAGTTATAAGGGGTTTGTTGATTTTGAGGTTTCTAGCGTGTATATAGACGCACATAGTTACATACATAGGAATTATATGTCTTTTTACAAATTTTTTTTTTCTTCCTTTCTTTCTTTCTCTCTTTCTTTCTTTCTTGCCTCGTATATCTACCCGCTACCACTTTCCCTACGCGTATATTAGCCCAGGGCTACTTTTCTCCCCTAGAAATCGTTTTTTATACCTGTTATTTAGAATCTCAAGCTATAAATCGGGGAATCAACGACTCAAAGTATAAGTAAAACGAGGCAGGCACTCGAAAGAAATTGCCCAACATAACCGTTCGCAAGTTTCTTTTTTATTTTGTCGCATTCCGTTTTTTCTTTTTTTTTTTTCTTTTCTTTTTTATTTCCAGCTTTTTACACTCCTACAATCCGCAACAACTTTTCGACAACTCCTGCGAATTTTTCGCCGCGCTATATATTGTTAGATATTTTCGGATGAATTTTTTTTTTTTTATTTCTAAGCATTTCTGATGATTTTTGATTTTGTATATCGATCGAATAATAATGGCAACGATGATAAAAACAGAACCAAAAAAAACTTTTTGCAATTTTCAAAATGACAGTACGTGTGGAAAGAAAAATTTTCCGCTCACCCTCTTTATTCGCGCTGCTTTTTATCTCCGTAGCCTTTGGAGGTGCGGATGGTTTTGGAATTTCTGTAAGAATGAAAAACATATACATATGTAACATATTTTATATAAATACATGAAAACGAAATAAAACTAATTTGGAGAATTGCGAAATTTTCATAATTTTTGCCTGGGTTGGAGTATTCAGAAAAGTTAAAACAAGTTTCTAATTTATGAAAAGCTCTTTTTTCCGCGAGTCGGAATACCAAGAACGAGTAAAAAAGTTGGATAACAGTTTTTTTTTTTTTTCTCCGTTGCACTTCCCGCCATTTGCATCGATTTGTATGAATTTTTTTTCTCACCCTTTTCAAATTCTACCGTTTAGATATCACTTTTTACAAAAATTCTTATGACATTGATTGATCAATTCGCTCACCGTACAGTCTGATGGATCCCTCAGTTTCGCCGAGTGAATTTTTACTGATGCATCTGTAATTTCCAAAGTCCCCAGATTGGAGATTTTTTATCGTCAGTCTCATTTCAGCTCTGTAACTATTCTCCGTTGTATTGATAGAATATTTTTTAGTCGCCAATACCATCACACTTTTGTAAACCCAGTAGCTTATAGCCCGCGGATGAGCTTCCGTGACACAATCAATAGTGACGTCAGTTCCCGCTGGCGCACCTACCAGCTGATTCGAAACCCATATCATCGGGGAAACTGAAATGTTATAGAAAAAAAAAAAAACAAAAAAAAAAACGAAACAAACAAACAAATTTAGTAACGACAAAATTAAACAACTTACTTAATTTTTACGGGTATAGATGTGTGCATAATGATGTGTAATTTGTGAATTTGATTCTATATCTTTGCTTCACGACTTAATCCGGTTGTTGTTTTTGTTTTTTTTCTTTGTTTTTCACTCCTATCGGCTGCACGGGTTGTCGACGCGACACGTTATTACGCTTCAAGAGAGAAGTAAATAGGCTTACGTCGACACTCGACGAGAACTCTGATCGGACTGATCGTAACGTAAGGACTAGAATTAATTCTATTCGGATTACATCGGGCGGATTTCTGTTTCTACGACAATTATGAATAATACAGTCGACTATATCGGCGCACACGTATAGTGAGACAATATAAAATAGAGTTTCGGAAATTTGTAAGTTGCGCACCGACCGACTCCCTCATTTTTCAGGCCCCTGAAGTCTGTAACGAATTTTAATTTCCAGATAAAAAATCTAATAACGAGAAAATATGTCGTCGAATTATTGATCGTTTTTATCGAAATTAATTGACAGTTGAACAGTTCATTTCTGCGAATGAGGAACAGGTATGTACATTGGCCCAAAAAAGTGTGGCATTTCCTGAGGGAATGAATGGTGGAGGGAGAGGGATGGGGATGTAGAGGGGAGAGTAACGCCATTTGGGAGCTCCCTTTCAGGATTATATGTATACGGTATATATGTATATATGTACATATAGATGTGAATATGTACACAGCAGTATGCGTTAATTACGGGGCAGCATAGAGCCAATCTGCAAACCTGTGGCTTGCCCACGCCGTCGCTATAGAATAGAAGGGGGAACACCTGTACATTGCACATACCATAGAACTAATATAGAGAGACGCGCATACCTGACGAGTTTGGCATATAGTCACTACTCAGGGTCACTGATCAATCCTCCTCTTTCTTGTTAGCCCAAAATATGACATACCGCCGAGCTTTATCCTATACTCTTCCGATATAAATACCTAAACGAGTATAAGCAGGAATGCATGAAATTTACGAACAATTTTGTTTTCAAAACTGTTGCATTTGTGCCTCTTCATGAAAAAGTTTGGCTATCAGATACACCGGTATCCGGGCATTCCGCTGATTAATAAAATAACTTTGTTCCTGCGAGAGGGTAACCGGGCCCGATTTTCTCGCTAATTCGATTAGGTCGAATCAAATATACTAGTTTGAATTGGGTCAAGTCGGACGAAGAAATATTTCGATGAACAAATATCAATCATCAGAATTTCCGACACTATATTTCGTCGCAAATTGGATACGATGTACATTCGCGTCGAGATTTTTACAAGGAAAAAGTTTACGTTAGAAAAAAAACAAAAGAAGATATGGAAAGAAAAGAAAAAAACCAAAAGCGGAATGAATAAAAAATAACGCCTTAAGAAGGTATCAGCTGGTGCACAAGTATAATAACTATACATTATTCGAACGTGCAGCTGAGAAGCAACTCTCCTCTGCAGTAAATTTGTATATACGAAGTGTATTCCCTAGCGATTTGCATAATATGATAATAATCATGGCGGCGCTGCTGCAGTAGCGGGAGAAGCACCGGTACCAGAACCAGTCTTGTCGTCTTCTCTTCCTGCCCTCCTTTCCCTTCCTCTTCTCTTCTCTTCTCTTCAACGCTACCCCTCTCGCGGTACTTCCCACCCTCCTCGTCGCCCCGCGAAAGCTTCAGGCAGAATGCAGGAATACGGGATATGGTGCACAACCTATATACACCATCTAGCTGGTATAATCCGATGCACGTCGTATTTCGAGGACGGGCATCTCCTGGTACTGAGCATATCCTTCGATACTACCACGTGGAAAAGCAGCCGCTACCGCGTAGCCTATATATTACAGTGGTGGTAATACGTATATAGGGAATGGCGCGTGTATAGCTCTTCAGACAGGTTATTTAGCGAGAGACAGAACCTGGACAGGCAGCATCGTGCGATCGTCATCCCAAGGGAAGCGACGACGAAGGCCCGGGAGTGACGCCCGCCCGGTACAGGGTAGTGACGCTTACGTACGCCACCTCCCCAAAGCCATACAAAGCCAGTTATACAGATTTCAACCGAGAGAATCGACGTATGCAAATTACCGAGACGCTTTCCCCCCCCCCCCCCCCCCCCCCCCCCCCAAATTCACCCGCCCACGTATACCGCGATTCCGTTCGATCCTTAAATAAGAATTTCGATGCAGGCATCGCGGCCGTATCGTGTACAGACACATCGTACATTATGCCCATATATACACCGCTGATCCGTGTCCTCGGTTAATTTTGTCGATCATTAGTTTTTCATCTGTTTCTGAATACCTAACCTCAAATTATCGATCGCGGTTGACGCGGCGCCACTGGTTACCGCCGATATCCTGTCATTGTTTTTTGAACTCCGATTTCTATCCTAGCCATAGAGTTTTTCTATGATCCTAGCTGGCGCGTCTCGAAAAAAAATGGCTGATCATTTTCCGGATCAACTATTTTTTCTATATGTTGTATTCGTGAACACAACAACCTGTGTGTTCGTGGTCGGCGAACACTTGGATAAAATTGCATAGAGCGTCGTTGTAAATGTGTGTAAACGCGCACGTACTACATACGTACGTAGCGAGACACAGGAATACAACCTCGAGGGAAATACAGAAAGCGTCCTGCAGGATACTCTCTAGCAGTGGCAACAAACACCCGCGTTTTCTCCTTGGTCATTTTTCCATCTTATGCCCTCCATTTGTTCGCGTCACTTCGTTTCGCTCACTGTATGTATATAACGCAACGCAAGCTATATCGCATAGATGTACATAGCCACGTATCTACATATGCGTATGTATAAATATAGGTATATATGTGCATATGCCATGGATAGGTAGATACAACACACGTTGGTTGGGGGGTTGGTTGTTTGCCAGGATCGAGCTGAGGAGTTCGCACACGCCGCTCTTTGAATATTTAGAAGTAGCCCCACCACGCTTGGTCTTCTCCCTTCCTCCCCCCTCGCCCTTTTCTCTCCCCCCGCCCCCCCCGGTTCCCAGTAGGGAAAAAGGGAGAGCGGAGGGCATATTTTATTTAACGTACCCACGCCGAAATAGAAACGGTTAGAGCCTCGTTTATTTTCCGGGGCCCTTCTCTCCCGCAACTTTTCCCTTCTCCACTCGCGAAACCCACGGGAGAAACCCCTTACTTACTTCCTTCCTTCCTTCCTTCCTTCCTTCCTTTCTCCCTACACGCAAGCCTCCTAGTCTTCGTCTTAAGCTCTTTCCCACATGACTAAAATCGCGTGGCTTATAGGTGTTAATTCCCCTTCCTGCTCCCTACTTCTGTCCCGCGGGTTTCCATGTGTTTTTTATTGTTATCTTTTATTTCTTTCTCTCCTCCATCCTAACAGTTTTGTTGTTCGGTGTGTCGTGGGGAACGGAGTATAAGTATGTATAGCGATAATACTTACATTCGACATCAACGATTATCCTTTTACTGACCGATGGTGGAACGCCGTTTGTGGCTATGCAGAGATAAGCGCCCATTTCGGTCCGGGATATTCTCGTGAGATTTAACTGTTCGCCATCGAATGCCGCGACTGTAACATAAAAAAAATCACATAAGATAAAAATACGTGGATGAGTATGAGTCGATACGTACGGGTTGGGTTTGATTTCATTGGGTTTTGTGGGTTACGCCCTTACAGCGGTATCTGCGTAGACTTTTTTTTTTTCACCACGGGTCAGTCCCTCCCGACGTTTTATACAGTTTTCCCAAATCTACATATCTGTATACGTATATACGCTTATCGTGAGTAGAAGTGGAGGAAAAAAAAAAAAACAAACAAACGATGTCGCGCGCGTTGTGCTTTCACTGCTAATGCCACCCGAATGTAAGTTATATAAAGCGGGGGCAGGGAGAGAAAAAGGAGGAAGCCACCTAGGAGCTATCGTCTTGCAACAATGCCCGTAACGAGCTTTTGATCGCTACATTATTGATTTTCGATGTTTGCTCGCTGGTTAGTGCTACTTATATTTAGATATTTCAAAATTGACTACCTCCGCACTTATAACTGTACACAGAGTTTTAATATTTATAGCTATCGTGCATTCGATGTACTTCTACGGTATATGTCTTTCATCGAAATTCTCGTTAAGAGAATAGAGAAAAAAAAAAAAAAAAAAAAAGAATCACGCTCCATCTATTTTATTTTTTTGTGCATTTTCTCGAGCTTTTTCGAATATTTTCGTCTCATAGTTTCCCGATCGCACAGATATTCTCGAGGAAACAAGGAGGGGGGGAGGGCTAAAAGGGGGGAGGCAAGGGCCCCCGTTTCCTATGGCTATTGCACTCTTCAATATTTTATTGCAAAGCTCCGTCGTGCTTTCCACCCTTATACGCGTCGTCGTGTCATGGTTATACTGCACGGACTTTCCAATCGTAAAACCGCAAGAAAAACGTACGTCGGAACGCGGTCCCGCCGTAGAGATGAAAAAAATAAAAAAGTAGAATAAAACCAAAAAGTAGAGTAAAATGAAAAAAAAAACAAAAAAAACTAGGAATGAATAAACAAATAAAATAAAAAAGAAAAGGACCCCCGTAGGTCTTTATGGCTCGCTTTTTATACACGCAGGTAGAAAAAAATATTTGCATCCCGTCGTACGCGTAGGCGTGTAAAAAATTTTTATGCTGTTCTTCGTTTTTTTCTTTCTTTTTTTTTATCCTGTCTTGATTTTTTTCTTTCTTCTTCTTCCTTTTCTTTTTTTTCTCTTCTTTGCCCGTGCGTTTCGTTAGCGTGCTGTATTCTTTGCGAACAACTGCAGTTATCTATCAATGTCCACTGTGCTCATATAGGTAATTAATTATTTGAAAAAAAAAGAAAGAAAAACAAAGAAAAATAAGAAATTATTCAAATTAACGAAAAGCAAATTTCTACTTACGAAGAACTTCGCGAGATGTTCCTTCTCTTGAATAAATGTGGGACGTGTATTTCCGGGCACGAATTTTTCGGGGGGTGGAGGTTAAGGCGAGGGGGAAAAAGAGAGAGATGAAAAGGAGCCCGAGAGAAAAGGGGGACGAGCTATTGTCTTTCCAGAAGGTACAAGACAATGGGTATATGGTAGTAGATTCCTGGCGTCTGACACTACTCCTGACCTCGTCCTTCTCCTTTTATTCCTTCTACTCTTTCTCTTCCTACCGGATCTACACCCTTTTCGTTCGTTCTCCCCCCCCCCCCCCCCCCCCATCGCCCCAGCTATAAATAATTCGTTTGTGCAGAATAAGATCAGTTGTCTGGATCTAAAGGAATTCAAACGATTTTCGCGTCGGGGGTTAAGACGAGGCAGCCGCCTGCAACCTCTTCTCCGAGGAGAGACGTGTCTGTCCTTTCAACAGTTTATGTATATGTAGGTATGAATCTACATTATTATCATACATTCATGTACCGTGTCTAACGTGCAATATACGCGTACAATGAGATAATCGTTATTACGATAAATTTTCACACGGATGTGCAGTCTATGAATGACATTGCACGAGGTGAAGATAATAACGTGAGTGAGAACTAAAAATGCAGAAGGTGGAAAAGAAAAAGAAAAAAGAAAAAAGAAAAAAATAATCGAGGTGTAGAAGTCGAAGGAAGGAACACGAAAATTTGAGAACAAAGAGAAAGAAAAAAACAACAACAACAACAACAAGAAAGAAAGAAAAAAAACTTTTGGGGATAGAGGGATGAAAGAGAGAGAAAGTATATGTGTATAGAGCGAGGAAGAAAATTGAACCCGAAGAATTTAGCGACGCTATTATTTACAAGGGACTTTAAAGTCATCATGGATTATTTTACGAAAGGAAGAAGACGAAGAAGAACAAGGTTGGGTGTGTATATACATGTATATAAAAGTAAAGAAGAAGGTAAAGGAGAGCGGAGGCACTAAAACCAATTAATCTAATGAAATAGCGTCCTCCCCCCTGCTTCCCTTTTCCCCGACCCCGACCCAATCTTATACGCTCATTGTCTCGTCTCGTCGCCTCGGATTATTACCCGGCCCGCTGCTGCTGCTGCTGCTCTCTCATTTCTACTATGGTTATGTTCGTGACTTTTCGTTTTCGCAGGGCTCTGCGGGGGGTAGGAAAATGGGGAAGAAGGATTCTGTAGTGGGGTATGTACAAACAGTATAGAGAGAAAAATGCAACGACTATAATTAGGCTAGTTTATATCTATACCTATTTTCGATTCACACCCTGCAGTAGATACCTGTTATATGGCTCTATTTTCATAATCGAAATCAACTTCGTTTTTTTTTTGGTTTTTTTTTCACGTGGATGCAGTAGAAACGGCACTCAAACACATTATAATGCATATATGCGTTTCCAGGTTGGCTCAACTCTCATCCCTCAGGAAATGCTTCACCGCATCCCCACCTTCATCTCCATCTCCATTCCTCCTCCTCCTCCTCCCCTATCTCCCCCCCTCTTCTCCTCTATCTGCGTAGCCAAGTGCTAATTATATATTTAGAGCTCGCGGGAAATTAGGTTTTTGGTTCCCACCCACGGAGATCAGCTGCAATGGGCTATACCAAGGTATATAAGGTTACTTTCTACGGCCCTCAGGTATACCCTCAATTTTTCGCCCACCACTTCCCTCTATTTTTGTTCTTTCTTTTTTCTTTTGTTATTTTCTATTTCGTTTGTTTTTTCTTTGTTTTCACCGCGAAATTTTTCTCGCCCGCTTGTATATACCTATGTAGGCACGTAAAAAAGGTATACGTGTACAAAGCGCTACGTTATCAAGAATTTTGAATCAACGTGGATCGTAACCCTGAATCCAAAATGGCGAAGGGTTGAAAAATGAAAACTGTGCAGCGCGGGGAAGTGGGGAGAAGGATTGTATGAATCTAGGAAATTAAAGATACGAAAAAATCGTTCTTAGTTTTTGTAGTTCGGAATTTAACTAGAATCCTCTTTTTCCCTTCTGTTTTATGGAAGCGGGGAAAAAAAAGATGTCGGCAAATTTCGCGCGCCGATTCATTCTTCGGGGCTGTCATGCGGTGTACATATATAGGTAGGTATATGCCTACGCAATATGTAGTGGCATATAATAAAGCGAGTGAATATTTTACCGGATAATCATGTGCGTGCATTAATTCTGAGACCCTTTCACAGACGTAGGTGTGCGCCGTACCATATGTGTAAAACCTCGGGCGTATAAAAACGTTAAAAACAGAATATCACGTGCCCTACATGTCGGGCACTCGTCAAACGCAGGGGTTGATTAGCTTCTAAAATATTTAAGAAGGATGAAGAAATTGAGGCAGAGGACGGCCGCCCAGGCTCAAAAAGTCCTCGTCCTTCTCTCGGAATGAGTTTAAGTGATTTTTGAATAATTTTACCTTTTTTGCGACGATCCACCGAAATCCCTTGGCCGTCTTCGCGTCGCCACTTTAGTTTTGGAGTTGGGAAACCGTCCGCTTTACAAGTTAACGTTACGTTTTGATTTTCACGCACCGCCACGGTGCTCTGCGTCGACATCGAGTCCAAGATGTTCGGGGGAACTGGAAAGAAAATTGAGTAAAACGAGTGATGAATTTCTAGAGTCAGAGTTTTTTGAAATCTGCAATTTTTCGTCGACTCAAAAATCGAGCGATTTCTCACCGACGACTTGGAGATATCCGACTTGACTTATCATGGGATTCGCGTTCACTTGGCACATGTAGTATCCCCTGTCCTGTTGCTGGACTCCGCTCACGTGAAGTAGCCATGTTTTTTGATTGTCATGGGAAACTGAAAATCTAGGGATCCTCGTTATCACGTGACGATGGATCGTGAGGATCATTTGACGGTCTATGTGAATCCACGCGACCTGAAACAACCGAAAATGAACAACCTTCAAATGATCGATTCCAAGATCTCCGAGCACCCTTTCGGCACGCATTCCAAAATCTAGAAAAAAAAGAGAGAGAGAAAAGCGCCGAAAAAGGAGCATGCTGGCTTCGCGCTTGGGGTTATGGAAACTTGTATAGATGGGATCAACTGCATTGCAGGTGATACAAGAGAAAAAAGGAATGAAACAAAGAAAAAGTAGAAAAAAAAGGATGTGCGGGAAATTCTTATTTCTATACTGGTCCCGGTGCAGGCGGCAGGGTGTTCCGAGACTTGGCCCAGGGGCGAGATTGCGATAAAGTAAGTAAGAGCCGGTAGTCGCTGGCGTTAGTGTAAGAAGAATAGGGGAAGGGATGAGGAAAAGGGGGAGTAGGAGGGTCAGGGGGAGAGGAGAAAGAGAAGAAGTTAATGTATGTTTAAGGACGAAAGTTAAAGGCACCCCACGCCAGATTTAATCAACTCCATGTGAATTTTCTATGAAACCGGATTTACTGTTGAACCTTGCGAGTTGATTTCCCTCACGGAAAACCACCACCGCAGGACCACGCCCCCTCCAGTATACGCGAATTTAAAAATTACGATTACGTATTCGTGATTATATATTTTTAGAATTTCAGGTAAAACTCCAGTTACCGAAACGTACCTTTACTCGTGATCCACGTTCTTTTTCTTACGAAATATGAACGACGTATCTAAAAATTCAGAAGCCAGCGCGCGCTAGATGAAAGAGCTACTATTCCACGATTCAATGAATCTCCTCGGTACACTGCGAGGTAATAAAAAATCTCCGCCAACATTTCTCCCGCTAAATTGACGCTTATCACGGTCTAATATATACCTATACATTTCTTTGGGTAAAAATATTTCATACATGTATTATATACGCACCGGCATCTCATTTTTCTCATTCGCTTTTTCATTTCGTTTTTCTTCAGTTTTTCATATCATTCCACGTCGTCCTACTATATTATGTTCTGAGACGTCTAAATTCGTGTATGCCGTAGCGCGTCGAATGACAGAAAAAAATTTGAAAAAAAAAAACACAAAAAAATCAACACTCGAAAATATATTCACAACCGACACGATTCTCGGCTCCTGCATTTTTACCGCTAGCCAATAATCGGTCACCGCATTTGGCAATTATTATTTTCTCCTCCTTTCAGTCTTGATGTACGGTACGTTGAACAAAAAACGGACGGAAGAAATACGCGCGTCCATTTTAAATCCAAACAATTGTCTCTCCATTACGCATTTCTGTACCGCGTTCAAATTGTCAGTATTCTTATGAGGTGCCCCCGTGCTTTTCAACCACCTCCCGCTCCCCACCCCCCCTCAGTTTACCCCATCTTTTACTCTCTCTTTGCAAAATATCCTCCGGATGATGCAGAAGAACAAAAAGCTTCGTACCGCTTCTGCTGCTTCAATACCACTTTACTACCCGTCAGCTGACTACGTATATAAAATGTTTCCTCAACCCTTCCCCCCCCCCCCCCCCCGGAAGTTCCTCCCGCGTGAATCTCGCGGCGGGTAGGCGAACTGGAAACTTGATATCTTTATGACCAGCCCGGGTGCAACTACGAGGGGTTGTTGCGTTGAAAACAAAGAGGTAGAAGATCTTCGCCCTTATTTTCTAAATAATCTTCATCTTTTCACAGTCATTCTTTTTGTATCTTTTTTTTTTTTTTTTGTTCACCCGAGTTTTTTTTTCTTTCTGCAGGTTTCGTTGAGCTTCGTTTTATAGACAACGAGGAGGTGGCTCTGTATAGGTATTGAATTTTTATGTTGCTCAAACATCGAAAAGCACTTTGGAACGATGTACGTGAAAAAGCGTTAAAAATTAAGACGAGAAAAGAGAAGAGATAAGAGGAGCAAAAAAAAGAAGACAGAAGATGAAGACGGGTACGTTTTCGTAGGATTTTATTCCGAGGGCTTAATAGCTTCTATACGGTAGCATCAGCCAGCTGATATCACTGCAATCAGGAGACTGGAGTTTCTGGAGGATTTGGAACGATCGGGAATCGTCAATACGACGCGACGTAAGATAAAATCCTGAAGGATTGTAAGTGAAGAAAAAAAAAAAAAAAAAAAATCGGAAGAGTAAGAAGACGATGATGAAGTAAAAGAAGAGGGGAACGGGGGGGAGGAGAATCAGTCAGTGAGTGATTTTTTTCCGAATACGCGAATCTTCTATCCACCGTATCCATCCCGTCATCCCTAAGGTGCGTCTTCTCCCAATTACGTAGATATCTACTGTCTCCTCCCGGCCGTAGATCGTGCCGCACATTTTACGCAGTCAGTCAAATTCGATCGTTTTCGCTCTCCCGTTTTTCCCCCCCTAATTCCACATAGTTTTCATCCCCGATTCTATACCCCCTTCTCATCCAAACTGCTCCCCTCCCTTCCAGCTGGTAGACTTTTACTTTTTGGATTTCCAAATCTGCAGACAATGACCGACTGACTGAGTAGTGGAGATTGGTACAGGGAGGAAAGAGGAATGAAAAACGTTATCCTGTCAAAAGATCCCGAATTAATTTCAATTTTTCAATACCTCCCCCGGGAGGGATATGGACGAGGACAGTTTTTGATTCGCACGCAGTTCGAACAGCCGGGCACAGAACGACCGGATATGAGGTTTCATTTAATTTATTTGATTTATGTTCAACATTTTTGTTCTTTTTGTTTTTTTTTTCTCAACTTGCTTTCCCTTCCGGAAAAACGGTGGTTTTCAAATACCACCGAAAAAAAAACACGATATTTCAGATATGTAGAAATATTGATGAAAAAAAACAAGAAGAAGAAGAAAATCAAATCACGTAATGATAATAATAATTTGTAGTCTAAATCGAGGGTGTATAATCCGGATATTCTGCATGGGGGAGAGCGAAAGCTCGTTGTGGAGAAGAAACCTTGAACAAAACCATTTCATTTGAATTAGTCTATCAAAGTCTGAAGCTGAAGCTGCAGCAGCAGCAGCAGCAGAACTCGCAGAAGCTGTAAAAGCTTCCCTACACATTGTTCATTCTCTCCCCAACATGCCTCTGTTTCATTCTCTTTTCTCTTCTCTCCACCCCTTTTTTCTCCGCCTCGTTTCATTCTCTTCGTTCTGAACGAGATGGAAGACACGGAGGTCTAGTAATACTGCAGTAATACGGGGTACATAATAAGCGAGATAAAAATTAAAAAACATTAACGAGTGTCTGAAGGATCGGATAAACAAAATTGAAGGAAAATAAAATATGATAATGTTACAACAGCAGAATGCAAAATTATAAGAACCGAGCTGCGGCGTATAATAATTATATTCCCTATCGGCTCTGAAAAACGATTATTTGTGTGGAAAACAAAAAAAAAAAATCAAGGAAAGAAACGTTCTAAAGTCGAAGTTTTTCGAAAAACATACAAGCTGGCACCTCGATTTTTATTGTTGATTACGTCGTTTTGCAGTTTTTTTTTTTTTTTTCATTATTCATAGCCAGATTCGGGACGAATTCTATCTTTTATTTATTTTATATTCTTCAGTATCTGAATTAGCAGAACAAAAAAGGAACGAGGAAAGTGCAGCACACAATAAAGATAATAAAAAGGTCGTGTAAAAAATAGATTTATCAAAAGAATAAAAAATCCAAGGTAGAAGGGGAGGGGGGAGAGAGGGTGTTGAGAAAAGCCCGTTCAAGCTCTCGACGATGGAAGGGGGTTGTCCCCCACGGAATTACTTTCATCCCGTTTTATGATTCTTGTCTTTTCGCCACCTCCTTCTCTCTTTTCTTAGGTTATATGGGTTCATGGGGAGTAACAATTTTCTCCGCCGCGCTGCGAGAAAACGGCAATGACAATGACAATGACATGATCAAGCACAACGACAATGGATGTCCGTTAAGTTTTTGGAAATAATCGGTATAGTGAGACTACACTGCAGGGAGGAGAATAGCAGTCTTCGCTCGGGCTTCAACCTTTATAATCACTGCGCTGGTATATTCCTACGTTGAAAAAAGGTTGCCGGAAGGATCGCCGAAGAAATTGATATATTTTAACAACGCGAATCGTTCGTGTTATACGGGAAAAATATTCAGAGTCGAGAATCCGAGCGGTTCGGGATCTTTTTTTTCTTCTCTTTTGTTTTTCTCGATAAATGAAATGGAAGTGTACAAGCTCAAGCGAGTATTCTTCCGGTAGTCAAACTTGAAATCGGGATATTTTAGAAGTTTTTTTTTTTTTTTTTTTTTATTCAAAAATTTTCAACTCATATAAGGTATGTACGATAAGATGAGGTATTTTGATTCTTCAAAATTACATTCTTCATTTTGTTCGGACAGCTCTCTCTCCCCTTTCATCCAACCCGACCCCCCCCCCCCGTGTGATCATGTGGAGATGGGCGAGGGGAAAGCGGGGTAGAAAAAAGAGGAATATGGGGTGGTTCGCCTCTCGATAGAATTCTTTGTTCAAGCAGAAGAAGAGACATTTTTCAATTTTCATAACGTCGCTATAACGTCGCTGCTTTGAAGAGCGGCAAGGGGAGGGAGGGCAAAAGTAAAAAGTAAAAAGTAAAAAGTAAAGAGTAAAGAGAAAAATATAGGGAGGAGAAAATCGCTGTCAAAGATCAAAAAAGGATCGAACTCTGATGGTTGCTGCTGTTGCTACCGCTGCTGCTGGTGTTTTCAGACCAAAATCACCCTTTTTCTTTTTGTCCGTTTCTTTATATCCAGAAAATGCAAGAATTCGACGTTACAGGTAGAACAGAGAAAGATTGTTACGTATTTTCAGAGCGCTCTTGTCTTAAATTTAACTTGAACCGAAAAAATCGCGCAACAAATAAAATACGAAATTCCAAAAATAGAAACCGACGATGTTTGTAAATAATTGTAGTATATTTTCATTTCCCATTAGATATGCATACCTTGTACTTTCCAAGGTTTTCTACGACGCATGGAAGATTAGCGTCCCTTCCAAGGGCCACCGTCACGTTTGGAATAGGTTCGGCAAATCTTGGTTCGTCCGTTAAAGCTGAAAAACGACAATACAGGACGAATTAGGACGATTTCATGACAAATCGATCTCGGTTTTTTTCATTATTTAAAAACAAAAAACTCCCTATCTATCCACTCATTTGCTTCTTCTTCTCGCATCGATTGCGAAAGCACCCAGCTTAAAAAATAAAGACAACCAAACAAAAAAAAAGTACAGATTCTTTTGTATTTCGTTTCTCTCATTCGATCCTCCTCCTCCTTCTTCTTCTTCTTCTTCTTCTTCGTCTTCTTCGATAATTGCCATAGTGGCTCGGAAAATCCGATAAACTATCTAAACTTGTATACCTGTAGATAAGTATCGTTAATAGGAGGAAGAGGATTGCACGAATTAGTAGAACCCAAAAGTTTTCCTTTACGCTTTTATATACTGATTTCTTTTTTTCTCTTTTTTTTTTGTAGCGGATGCTTTATGCTCGTGAAAAATAGGAGAAAAATACCCATTATAGGTATACGGTCATCGGTGAGACGAAATAAAAAAAAAAAAAAAAAATTACAAGGAATTAACTCGAATTAAAATAACGTGAATGTTGTTACACGTAGTTGCGTGAACTAGTCGCTCGCAGTTATACCTGTCATGTAATATATAAGTTGGCTGAGGTTGGTTTATGTTATATATACATAGGAGATAATATATGAAACGTGGAGAAGCGTGCCGATGAATTATTGCGAGTGATAACGAAGGTGGACACGCTGAGGCTAACGAACCATGAATTTTAAAATAATTATCCCCACGCTGCACCGACGCTGTTGCTGTATCTGCCGCTGCCGCTGCTGCACTTGCGCCCAAAATCTGCTGCAGGGCTCACGTTGTGCAGCGTAGAAACGATCTGCAGCCTGCAGCGCCATTAATGATTATACAGGCGATTATCACCACGCCGTCTCTCCCGCATATGATGCATGCCGTGCATATATACTGCACAAGTTAAAACCTGACGGAAAAATATAAACCTAAAAACTAGAAAAAAAATGTTCGAAAATAAATACTTCGAACTGAAAAATAGAACTCCCAAATTTTCAGTCTCTCTCGGCTACGGAAAGAGAAATGAATTTAGTTGAGATTTTTTAGTTTTTATTCCTTCATGCTTCGAACAAATGTGAGCCGAATGCATAATGTTTAGCGAACGAATTCCGGACTGTTTCTAAATATAACTTCGAACGAGAGGAACAAAAACGCGATATATACAATCGCGGTTATAATTAATGCCAATTGAATGAGTCAGCTGCCGCTCGAATAGTTGAATTAAAACTAATTAAATGTTACGTAGTTCGTTTGTTTATTTTTGTTTTTACTCGATATCAATTCCGCGATTAATCACGAAAAAAATTCATCACTCGCACAGAATAAATTGACTGAACTAAATTTCTGTTTTTTGTAAAAAATATATCCGCGATCGATGATATAATCAAATACAATTATTCGTAACAAAGTGCCTTACAGTTCGAGCACTTAATTATACCTACGATTAAAGATGAGTGCAGTGTCTAGTTTGAACGAATGAGGGGGGCACATACCTTATCAAGGTAACGACGAATCACACCTTCTTTTTTTTTATACATATACATTATGAACGCGAAGCACGAGACAGTTCCTAAAACGACGTGGAAGTTGCTGGTTGTGATATGCTGTTCGTTGTCTGGACGTACGATTGAGTTTATTATTGTAATACGATTAGACTTTGAGTGGAAAAAAAGAAGTTTTATCTATATTTACTGTGTGTGTGAAACTGGTTTTTTCAATATCAACGTCGTTGGATCTAGGCGCGGCAATAAAACTCTGGTTCATTGGTGTATAACTATACTTTTGTCGGACTGACTGGTATTTTTTTTAACCCGATGTTTCTCATTGGCTGTTGAGGTTTACTTGTTTTTTGTTTTTCTTTTATAATTAGAATGGACAGAACCCACGCTAATGCAACGATGTTTTGTAAATGAATGAACTTAGTCGCGTCGGAATGAAGCTGAAGTGAATTTTGACAAAAATTCAGAAGTCTAGGTGGACTGAAGAACGTGTAAAAAATTAACGAAATAAAAGACTGACAACTTGTTCAGAAAGCAACTAGCGGCACGCGTTCTAAATTGAAAAAGAAAACCGCAACTCTTCACAAGTAGTTATAATTAGTCTCATGTTGTGTCAGTTTATGGTTAAGTGAACGAGGTATTTCTGACAAATTCTGTGACAAAAGTCGTCGGAAATATTGCCTGAGTTGTCGCATTTCGATTTCGAAATAATTGAAGAATAAAATGATGTTCGGTGTGTGATAATCTAGAAGCCAAAGTCTGTAGCTGGTTTACTCGGGAGATATCACGATGGGAATGAGAAAAGATTACACAATAATAGCGTTGCTGATATGCGTGGTAACAGCGGTAACGATTTACTACTTGAGCCTCGTGTCAAAGTGGGAGAGTTACGAGGTCGGTAAGCGAGTGAAAAGTCTTTTGTCTAGTTCTGAATTAGAACCGGAAGAAAATGAATTACAGCCGAATTCTCACCGACTAGTCGACTACGGTGATAATAAAACGATACTGTTGTGGCCGTCCCTATTAGGCGACGAATATTTCGGCCTTGGTAAAACCGGTCACTTTAACACGTGCACGGGTTACAAAGAGTGCGTGGTAACGAACGACAGAAACTCTCTAAACGTGAGCGAATTCAAGGTGATTTTTTTTCACGGTAATGAACTCCGTAGGAATGACCTTCCCGCCGATAGAGGACCGGAGCAAATCTATGTGTTTGTAAATCTTGAGAGTCCGAAGAACAAACCACCGGTTGATTCTTGGTTTGAAAACTTCTTCAATATGACCATGACCTACAGACTTGACAGCGACATCATTTGGCCTTATAGGATCTTCAGGAATATCGACACCGGCGAAATGGTCGGACCTCTTGAGACTCCGAAGTGGATGGAGCCGAGCTACGATCCGATGAGATTTATTACGGAGTTGGATTTTGAGAAAAAAACAAAACTAGCGGCGTGGTTCGTCACTGACGGTAAAACGATCGGGGGAAGGGAATTATTTGTTGACGACATGAAGAAGCACATGGCGGTGGATATCGTAAAAAAAGATGTCGTCGAAACGACGTACTTCTTCTATCTCGCCTTCGAAAATTCTCTGTGCCAAGATTACGTCACCGAAATCTTCTTTGACGCTCTAAGGTAGAGATTTTTCCCGCCTCCGACCCCCTTCGAGTCTAAATTCTTCATTTGATTTTAGGCACAACGTTATTCCGGTGGTTTACGGTGGTGCTGAATACAAAAAATTCGCTCCACCTCATTCTTACGTCGACGCTCTGGACTTTGATAGTCCAAAGTCACTGGCAGAATTTTTGATCGATTTGTCCAACGACCGTGAAGAGTACTTGAAGTACTTCTGGTGGAAGAGGTTTTACGTTATAGACTCCGCGACTTCATGGACGATGTGCAACCTATGCGAAATGCTCAATGACCCATCAAGAATAGTAAAAACATACGAAAAACTTACGGACTGGTACTCAAAGGATATGTGTCCAATCCAGGATGGACTCGACGGTAAAAATTACGCGACAAAAAAACTCAGAGCACAAAAAATTCCTACGATCTACAAAAGTTAACGATCATCACGTGGTGTGAAAGTGTCGTTTAATTTTTTCAAACTATTCATTCAGTTTTTATCATTCATAACCAGGTGGTACCTGAATACCGAAGTGGTTTTTATTAGCATTGGATTTATAGCGTTATCAAATCACGCTATAGACCAGGTATCCCCATTAGAAAATTAACCGTTGTATTAATATTCTTCTGCTTTTTCATCTTTGAGGTGATATAATTGTTTTTATGAGAGAACCTTTCATCGCGTCCTGACGAGTACAAAAGAAAAAAGTCGAGCATTTATATCATAATATTAATTTGATATTATTTATGATGATTCCAAGTTAAGCATCGCGTCGTTAATAATATTCTCAGTCTTTATCTAAATTTCGCTTGTGCCGGAGGATGAGGGGAAGCTTGTTTTTTTTCCCCCAATCTTCAGGGGTAATTGGATACGTCAGATATTCAAAATCAAGGGCGATAACACGACACCATTTCTTATGCCTAATTTCGCTCGATTTTGTCTGACAACAAGAAAAAAAAAACAAAAAAAAAACATGATAATAAAAAATCCAAATTTTTTAAATTTTGTGAGTAAATTTTGTCGTATAATTGCATCGACGGATCAAAGATCAAGAATAAAATACACCAAAAACCCTCCGCAGAAAAAAAAAAGTTTTAACGCATAAAATTGAGCGACACAACCCCTCGAGTGTAAGTCTGTCTAGATAAGCCAAAAGCAAAAGAATGAAAAAGAGGGGAAAAAAAACATGACACACACAGAGGGTTGACTTTCGGAGCACCGCGCCGGGGGCGATTTAAAAATTGACTCGCTTCAATCTTTTTTTTTATTTTTCCGGTCGTATAGGTTGGATTTTCCGAAACGGAATCATATATTTTGAAAAATAACATTCGTTCCGAGCTTTCGGTTTTGTTTGACAAAAGAAAAAAAAATCAAATCAAAATAATAAAACTCTCACTGTTGTCTTCCACTTTTTTCGGATCAAGAGTGACAGAGAGAGGGGAAAAAAGTGAGCTCAGTGGCACGTAGTTTGTTTGAAGGTGTTGCGATAAATTCATCTCGTCTGTCCACCCCGTCCTAGGTTCGAGTCAGAGGGGGACGGTCGGGTTCCTTCAGGAAACATAAAGTTGAAGGTGAAATGACAGGTTTATTGACTATAGAGTGTTAGGGGGGGTGAATCAAAGGTCAAATATGACAGTCTGGGCTGGTCTCACACGTATCTCATAGCGGGAAGGTGAGTATACGTTGGCATAGAAAAATCCGTGGTCAGGGAGGAGAGAGAGAGAGAGAGAGTAAAAGTCGGAAGTGTCGCGAGGAGAGAGAAGGACGAGAAGGTTTTCTAGAGGGTTGGTGGTTTCAGCGAGAGCGAAACGGTAAGTCAAAAAGCAATTGAGCCTTCGACAAACGGCTTTATCGGGGGTTTGGGGGTTCGATGGAATGGGTATGAGGATGAGGAGGGAGCCGAGTATTTCTGTAGAGATGAAACTCCATAAAGTATGTCGCCACCAAATATCCGGAGAATTTATTCCCCCGGACTCTCGAAGAGCCGGTATAAGGTATAAGGTATAGTAGTCACCTTATAGTAAAGGAGGGTTGGACATTCTTACGGCGGAAGGTGGTGGTGTGGACTGTTGGGGGATAGAAGATCGAGCAAAATGCTTCTTTTCGCGTTGCCACATGTGTGTACAGGTTATACTATACATCGAGTGGCACGGTGGCCGGCTTAGTTGGTAAGGTCTCAAGGATTCCATCCTTCACACAGAGGAAGATGGACCGATGGGTCCTGCGAAGGACATCTATAATTCAGCTTAAGAGCATCGCGTATCAGAGTGGGAAAAGAAAGACGAAGAGAGTGCAGGGGAAGGATTTGGAAATATCCTGAGAGAAAACGGGAAGAAGCAATACCCGAAGCTTGG
The DNA here is from genome assembly GCA_963978495.1 of Athalia circularis. Lineage (NCBI taxonomy): Eukaryota > Metazoa > Arthropoda > Insecta > Hymenoptera > Athaliidae > Athalia > Athalia circularis. The sequence continues at coordinate 36,061,717 of OZ021698.1, read as the reverse complement.
TAGGGGGAGTGGAGTGATCCATAGGAGTCTCGGAGCCCCTGAGTCCGCGCTCGACTTCTTCTCAAAGTGCGTCCTGACTCAGAAAGAACCAAACCAAACCAATCCCCCCTCCTTACTGCGCTGTAATTTCTTTTTATCTTTATTCGAGCCCCTTCCGCCAACATACTCAACCATATTTATTGCCTGGCACCAGAGTTTGGATAGGGAGACAGCGTTCGAAACAGTAGAAAAAAAAAGGAAAGACGGTGGGACGAAGAAGAACCGAGTCACGAGAATCCTGCAGGAGAGCTAAAAGGTGCGCAAACTATGTTCATGGAAACAAATTGCCTTGCTGAACCACGCGACGAAGATCCTGCAGGATATCGTGTGGATCTTATAACCACTTCTAGTGTACGGTGTCATTATCGGAATTCTGAACCAAGGCCAGGGGGAGACTTTCTGAAAGAGGAAGAATCTCAAGACGCGTTGTTTCCGTCGCTGAAAGGGTCTTATTATCGTGCTTGTTACGATACTCGGTTGTCAAACAGTGTGAAAAATGACAGTCTTCTTTTCCATGGGTATACTGTAATATAATCGGGAATCAAAAATGATATCGATCAATTTACCCGGCGGATTCGTGTTCCTGAGGTCAAAATAAGTTGAAAAAGTGTCACGTAATGGATTTTAAAAATACTTCATTTTTGGCCCAAAAATTGCAAAAATCCAAAGGGGTATACCTTAGATTTTTGTCGATTTGGGGGTCAAAAATGAACATTTTTTCGAATTCGGCTTTATAGCGTATTCTCATGTATTTTGACCTCAGGAACACGAATGTGCAAGCCAAATTGATCCATCTATAAAATTGATCGAGTTATCACCAATTTTTTCGCTCTGAGAAGTGAAAAAATTGGGATATCTCGATTGGTTTCATTCGTAGCTCAATTTAGTCGGCGGATTCGTGTTTCCGAGATGAAAACACGTCAAAATTCCTAGTAAAGTACATTACGAAGATGTAAAGTATATCAGATACACGAGATTACAGAATTTTTCATGTATAGTACTCACTATACGTCTGCAGAAATTATTCTCAAACGTGATTTGATGAGGACTTGAAGGGAAAAAAGGCAGAGGATCATATCATCAAGGTTCAAAGCAGTTCGGCATGTCGGTAGGTACGTCTTGAAGTGAATTATTGATACTGTTTTAAAGGACTTTCAGTATACTTCAAAGACTGCTCCTATTCCCCTTACTAAAAAAAAAAAAAAAAGAAAGAAAAAGAATACATAAGAAACTCGAATCTCGTATCCCGTGGGACTTTGAATTTCATGGAGAGAAAAACTCAAAAGAAACTAAAAATAAGAGAAAAACAAATATACGACCACCTGATGAAGTGGCTCCCGTATATGATTCGGTATACATTTCTGGAGTATGTTCAACGAATGCAGTTGCAGAATATGGCGAAATCGGGAAGGAGGTGGGTATAGTTGGAAGCAGCTGGGAAGTTGGCAAACGGTTTGAACAGTATAAGCAGCCAACAGGAGCGACTTCGAGTGCCACTTTTACAGTTCAATTAGCAGTAAACATTGCGCAATTGGCAGCCGAAGGTCCTGTATTCTACATCCTTTAATTACAGCGTATAGTGAACGAATAACCAACTGACTGGGTATCTACACCATAAAAACATTTTTTATAGCAACAAAAACCAACCGATGCGTTACCGATAATAATTTCAAAAAGCGGTCGTAAGAATTCCTTTGAGATTTGGAAGATCTAGAGAAGGAATGTATAGAGGGAGAGGTTATTCCTATCTCTTAGATGTCGTTTCAGTTGTCGTTGTCGTCGTTGTCGACGGTGACATTGTGACAGCGTTCAGGATGGCGTGACGAAACCGGAAGTAAGCCTCGAGGGGTTTCCGACCCCGGTATGATCCGCGAGGAACGTCGGAACAAAGTTTGGGTCAAGCCATGGAAATCAGACTCGCATCTTGGATGATCAAAGACCGCGCGAAGAGAAGAAAGAAAAAAAAAAAACACACAGAGATAAAAAGGTACTTGCGAAAATCAAAATTGCGGATAAAATATGGGGATTGATCGAAAGAGGACGATATTTGCCACTGGGGGCCTGCTGGATCAGAATTCCAAGTGAGAATCGACAAATTCGAAACGGTGAATCCGTAATGACAATTATATTAGTAATTAGAGGCTCTGCGGAGAAAAAAAATGTCTGCGCGTGGCATCGGTACGAGATTGAATATAAGTGAACTTATAAAGTTGACGTTCGCCAGAGTCTAATAAAATTCCAAGAACTGTGTGTCATGCATTTTGAACTGCATAAACCCGCACCCCCTGAATAATACGGTGAGTGTATATTCATGAGTAATATAAGCGAGAAGTGGGCATTATATGAAGAATTCTATCTCCCGTATACCTCCGACAGTCGGATGGCTAACGGTTTATGGAGTTGAAGATCTTTGCAGGGAAAGCTTCGGGGTAGTAAAAATAGGGGCAGCCGGTATGAGAAGATCCTGAGAAAATTTATCTGACTGATAAAAGTGTCTCCTTTTCTTTTTTCACCCCTTTCTCTCTTCCGCACACGTCCTGCACGTATCATGCACATCGATAGGAGGAGCTGTACAGAACCGGCTGAAGAAGAAGAAGAAGAAGAAAAAGAATGAGAAGAAGAAGAGGAAGAAGAGGACAGTCCAAACTTATACATACATATATATCTGTGTGCCGGGGAGGATGGGAAAAGATTTCAATAAAAGCTCCCTCCCTATCGTCTCGCCCCTTCCCACGATTGTAAAATAGAGATAGAGAGACTGAGCTTCGGACCTTACATGGGTCAGTGGATCTCAAAGTGAGAGGGGTGCGAGATATCCCTGCAGCAGTTCCGCAGGACTCTTCACCCCCATCCTTTGGCTAGCCCCTTAGCTCACCCCCTTGTCTAGGTAGCTCTCTCGCCTCAACGACTGTAAATCGGAAGCGGCGCCATTTTGATACTAGAACTTGGAAGAGGAAGAGGAAGAGGAAGAGGGTTTATCTTTCCTCTGATCGCTGAGCACCGCCGCGGAACGTGGCGCATGCATACCTATCTGCCTACCCCTTTTGATATAACGGGTGATCCGCGAAATCCTTGTTATATATAACGTCCATTTTTTTCCATCTGCCATTTACATTCTTCTTCCTTTTTTTTCTCTTTTTACCTTTTTTTTTCTTCTCTTCCTTCTCCACCTCGGACGATTTTATATGCGTATGTTACCTACACTACGCTCCTCGCGCGACTATCAAGACGGAGGGTACCTTATCTAAGAACCATCTACGACCCTAATCTGCTGAAAGCACGGACAAAACACGGCTAGTCATATTTCCGGTCCATTGATAAACTATAGACTGGCTTTACTCCGTATAAATGCCGCGTGCTGTTGCTGCCGCTACTGCTACCGCTTTGTTCGACTTGTTTAAGGAGGCTATATTATATACGACGAGTTATCGTCATGGTATTTTTCTTCTCCTTTTTTTTTTCTATTTTTTTACGATTTCTATTTCTTATTTTTCAAACTCAACCGGTATTTAATATTTCTCTCAATTTTTCTCTGCTACTAATATAAAAGCTCTATCATTTATTTCGTATATCGTTTACACAGCGTCAACGAGAGTTTCATCAAATGATTTTTTTTCCCCCCTGATGTCGTCGTCTTTTTTTTACATATATTCAATCCAATATTTTTTACTCAAATTCAAAAGGGGAATAAAAAATAGAAACGAAAAAAAAAAACATCGTAGATGTCAATAAATTTCGAGCCTCGACGTTACGCCAGAGTGTCTCCATGATTTATCGATATTATAGTCCGTCTGAAAAAGTAAGAGACAAAAAAAAGGAATCCGAGCTCCCTTTGAGTGACGTTTTATGAAAAAAAACAAAAAACAGAAAAGGAATTTATTAAATAGGAGATTTCATAATATTAAAACCAGTTCTCACATTTAATATACATAAAAAGCAAACTAAAAGTAAAATATATATTTGTATAATCCGTCAATCGAAGAACACATCTTTTGAAATCGACTTTCGAGCTATGCATGCTTTCGAAATGAAATAAAAGTCGATGAACGCTCTTTACACCCCCCTTGAGAAGTGAAAGAAAAAAGAAAAAAACGAGAAAGGAACGGGGGGGAGGAAAAAAAGAAACCTGGTCTTCCAGGTTTTTCCATATAATTCGTGCAGACTGAAAAATATCGGAGTGACGCACTTTGGATGCTAATTTGCGGTAAGTGCCGACCTACCCCGTCCGTATAAGGGTGGATTTACGCGGAAATGAAATTCTTCCTTTTACAGCGGTGAAGGTTTTAATTATTATTTTATTTTTCCGCGTGTGCAGCATGTTGTGTTTTCCGGAACGAGAAAACTCGAAAAAAAAAAAATTCAAAAAATACAGAAAAATAAATAGAGAATGGGAAAGAAAAGCATGAAAGTTCAACTAGCGCTGGCGCGCGATGTTTTTTTGGTAATTCGAAGCGAGAAGGCAAAAATATATTTTTTGTTTCTTTCATCGTCGTTGAGATTCTGAAGTGCTCATTTCGACTCGAACTCAGGCGGGCACCTTGTTTCAGCCTACTTCGGGAATCACCCTGCAAAAGCATTTCGGTGACCGAAAGGGAGAGTGAACTCCTAAGACGAAGGGGTGGCGAAAATGAACGAGGACGAGGGTGCGAGATGCGCTCTTCCTACTCGCGGATGTTTCAGACTCCATTACTTGAATTGGTGTGGGAATTCAACCCCGTCCCTAACCACCCTCACTCGAATATAGGTATAATGTACACACATATTTTGGGAGTGAAGTTATCTGTACCGTCGAGAAGCAACCTCGTGACCAAGCGTACGATGAAAATACATGGACAAAACACGTACAATGAAATGCCATTTTTCTGAACTTTGTTTCAGTTGGGTGAAAAGATTTTAAAAAATTCTCAAAAACGTCTTTAGTAGGGTAGAAAAAGATAGAAAAGTTTCAGTAAAATCGAAAGGGGTCGATTTGGCGTGGAATGCCCCATATGTTCCTTATATGTTAACCTGTACTCACCTTTTCTAATTCTATTGTTTCGTATAAATGACAGCTGGGACATGAATTAAAAATCCTACAATTTTCATCCAGATAATTGGCCGGCGTCGAACATACTACGCTCGATATTAATGAGAGAAAAAAAAAATTATCTTATAAGATAATAGAAAAGAATTTAGAAAAATCACATATAAGTATTAAATTAAGTTGCACGGCTGCAGATGTCAGCGTCACGTTGTACAGACAGTGACGTGATTGAAAGACAAAAGAACCTGGTCATATAATAAGAATAAGAATAATAATAATAATTCCGACTAAAAATTCAGATTTACCGAAGCGTATTCAGATGTCAACCGCGTTTTACTTTTCAAAAATACGTAAACCGAGTCATACCGTGGGTCGGACATTTTTTTTTTTTTCCATCCTTTCTCATATTTTCTGTTGAAAACGGACCAAATAAAGAGTTGGAATAAAAAAGAGCGGGAAAAAAATGAAAAATTTCACTCACGAGCGACTAACAATAAGTATAGGTGTATGATACAGAATGCATTTTGAAATTTGTTTTTTTTTTCCCCCTGTTTTTTTGGTGGATATATTTTGAAGTTTTTTCCAGCGTATTCCGTCCGACTCACTCGGCTCATTCTCTCTCTCCTTATAATCTTCCGTTTCTATGCGCGCGGAGACGAATAAATTTTCAGTTGAAACCGTTGATCGCGAATCTGACGAGGGAAATGGTGGTCGGGGAGCGGCGGATTGAGTAATCGCATGAGAATATATTTGTCGAGAGCTCTTTTATGCGCGTTTGTTAAAAGAGGGTTCTTCGGTAATTCAAATGGCTGCAATAACATAATGGTGGTTATTATATGATTTTCTCGAATAATTGTTATACCTTCTACCACGCGCCAAATTATGATCATGATTATTATCATTGTTACGATTATTATTATCATCATGACTATTGTTGTATAACTGTTATTGGATACTATATATATACCACGTTATATTGTGTTTTACAAGTTACGAAGGATGAAAGAGACAGAAATATCAACGGTTGACGTACGTATAATCTTAAATCCCGCGCGCCCCGCGAGTTATACAATGTATCAATCAATTGTTTCATTATTGTACATGACGGATGAGCGGAAATTATCTGTATAGGGTTGGTAGAAAAAAACGAAAAAAAAATTAAACAATTAAAATACAATTTCAAAATTAAATGTAATCGTACCTGTTCTCACTTTTCCCTGAACGAACGCTTTTCGATTTCTATGTATAGAAAATTTTAAAGCTCGATAACGGAGATGAAATTTAGAAGGAAAAAAAAAACTTCGGTAACAAGGGATGTTTCAGATCATTGAAAAAAAAAAAAAAAATCTGATAGTCCTAAAAAAAGGGGAGTTGAACTCGCCAATAAAATCCATAAGACGAAAAAAAAGCACGAACAGCTCTCTACAGTTGACTACATCGTTTGTGTATGTATAATGCATATAATACATATTTATTGTACATAACTTCTCTTGTTTTCCAACTTTCTTCCGATTCTATTGTGCAAAAAGAGAGAAAACAAATAAATAAATAAAATATAAAGAAAGAAAAGAGATAATAATAATAATAAAATAACGCTCAAGACGCTTCTTTTATAACGTATTTTTATTGCGCCCCGCTACCTCCTTCGCCCCGATTTCGGCCCTCCAACGTGTTACCCCGGAAAAAATCGTTCACTTGAATCGGGCGATTAAATTTCAAAGGAAACACGTGGTTCCAATGTAGTTTTTTTTTTTTTTTTTATTTCTTGAAAGTCATTTGTTTTATTTCATTCCACATTCACTCGTGTTTTTATACGGGATCATCGAAAGCAATTTTGAAATTGATAATCCAAAAATGATTTATCGTTTTATTTTTTCCCTTCTTCTTTCTTTTGTTAACTAAGAATTCCGTTGAATACAGCGAGAATATAATTCCTGCCGTGCGATTAGTAGGAATGAGATCGGGTTATAATTTTGACAACCTTTTGGAATTTCGCAAGCCTTTTGGGAATAGGTATACAATTCTGGGAATTTGAAGTGAAGTGAAAGGAGAGGAAAAAATGGTGGGAGTAAAGGCACATATAGGGGAGTTTTGCGGGTCTCTCTCGGCAAGCGATGCGAACGATTGTAAAACAAAAGAATGAAAAGAGCGGGATGGAAGGAGGAAGAGAGAAATTCGGCTCTTTGAACTTTTCGCACTTGAACGACTAAACAAAATAACGCCCCAAGACTATACTTATACACGCATACAGGAAAGGGAGAAAAGGATGAGAAAGGGGAGGGGAGTTGGCCCTGTCAAATAATTTCCTTAATTGGATGAAATCCCAAACTCTACTCTCCAGAATCCCCAGTAATTCCCACTCTTCTCTCTTACCATTTTCCATATTTCCCGTTTCGTCAACTCTTTCGATTCATATACATATTGCATGAGTGACACATACAATATATTGTACGAAAATATTTCATCTTTGATAAAAAAACGAGAGAAGAAGAAAGAAACACATTCAAGGACACCTGTGATTCCTGGATTCCCGACACACAGAATTTATATACATTATTATACATACATACGATTAACAGAATAGCCGGGATAAAAATTCCCGGAATATTTTCTACTGCAGCCGGATCTGTCATACGAATGACGGGGATATCGTCTCTATGAATATCGGACATATTCAGGTTATATCCTATCCAGGATAAGTTTCAGCTGTTCCCGAAGGAGTAAGAATGGCGGGGCGAGGGGGTGAGGTGAGGTGAGTCGGGATATAATGGCGGGTAATGGGATACTTTGAAAGATGTGATAGTTTCTTTTATCGAGTACGACATTTAAATGCAAAGTATTATTCAAATGACTCGTCTTCCTCCTCTTTCCATAGAGTATATGGGTATCCCACAGCTCTTCTTCCTCCCGAGGGCGCGAGGGGGGTCGGTGGCTTCATTTCCTGATATTCAAATGTGATCAAACATCACCGGAATATAAGCGAAAAGGAGGAAGACGAGACGAGGCGGACATTGAAAGTTACAGATACGTACGGATGGCTTCTGTATTTTTGTATATGCAGGTGTGAAAAACAGAAGAAGAATACAAAAACAAGATAGGGGGGAAAACACGTTGCAGCGAAAGAGGAGAAAGAATAGCTGGAAATAAGAAAAATAAAAGTGAAGGAAGTGCAAACAGAATCCGCATATATCCACAAAGTTAACCTATATTATATATAGGAAGATCGGAGAAGGATGAGGATGCAAATTGACGTAATACCACCCTCGCGATTTTTTTTTCTCATCTTCTTTGTTTTTTATTTCCTCTTTTCTCTTATTCCGGGACTCTTCGTCTGCACTTCCCATGGGAAGAGGAAAGCCGGTTATTGAATCGTATGAAACGTTGAGTGGAGAGATCGCGAGAGAGGTGGAAAGAAAGAAAGGGAAAATGAGACGTTTTCAATTTATAAGGAATTGCTGCACTATACTCTTCGATGTGATGCGAAATGGGGATGAGATTTTCATCCCCTTTTCCCTATACGACATCATCTCGCATGAGCCTTCATTTTCGAGTATATCAGTAGCCGTTTTACAACAAACCTGCCTTTGACCTCGATAAATTGTGCTCTCCAATGTTCATTTGTTTTATTCCTTTATTAATGTTTGTTTTGGTTTTTTTTCACGGGAACCAAACCAGGAACATTCCGGCACGAATACCTGATTCTCTACTTGCATTAGTTTATCGCTACTGAAAATGAGCGAACATATCATGTTGATAAAAAATTTATCCTTAAGGACCCCAATAATTATTACACCCTTGAATTGAGGGTTGAGGGGGAATTACAAAAACGAGACAAAATATGATACAGGGTAATAAAAAGTGTTACGATTTCGTACTGCAGGTAAGCTATACCTATAAGTATATAATACGTAGGACATAGAATGCGTTTATATAGTACATAAAGAGAAGTATGTACATATATACATGTAGTCGAACGTCTAACGGGTGTCATTAAAACTTTGGATCGTAAAAGGTGGAAAGTGTCGCCTCGCGAGGCTCGTTCCGAAAATTCCTTGCCGCAACTTTCTAATTTCGTAGGTATAAGACAGGCTATATGCTATATGTATATAGGTATAATATGTACGTATAAATGTACCGAGGGACGGAAGAGATCCCGCAAAGAAGGCAAAAGAAAAGCAAGTTGGGGGGGGGGGGGGGGGGGTAGGAAGAGAAGTAAAAAGGAAGGGGGGAAGAAGATAGACGCGTGCGGTTCTGAGGGGCGGTTTGTCATTTGATTAAAATGCAAGCCTCATCGATGAGCATCCCCTTCCCATCTAAAAGAAGCCCGACGTTCTTATTTTCTCGGGAAAAGTTTCCCGGCGTGCTTCAGAAGAGTCATCCTATCCTGTCTCTTGTGTTTTAGTTTCGGCCTTTCCCTTTCACGTTTCCGTCCTTTTTTTTACCCGGCCGCTCGCTTTTAGCTTTTCGATCCCCTTTTTACACACTTTGTTTTTTTCTCGATTTTTCAAAGACTGATATGTCCTGTACAGCTCCTATTTGCGCCGCAAAAAAATTCGGGAATAGTTTATTTCTGTATACGTATACCAAGTGGGAGTCTCAGGAGGAGACTATCTCTCCGGGATTCCCAGAGGAACAACCCTTCGACTACGAAATTGTTTCAAAGAAGCTGTATACTTTTCGTACTTGAAACAAAAAATAAAAATAAAAAGAGAAAGAGACTAAAAAACTAGAAAGAAATAAAGAAAATAAAAAGCTACTTGGATAACACGCGTTATATATATATGTATATATATATATATACCTCTTCACCTGCAGGAGCAGTTCCTGAAGAAGAAAAAGATATAATCCGCGTCCCAGGGATCGGAAAACGGGAATATATAAGAGATATAGCGTTACGCGTCGTTTAACTGACCCCAAAAAGAAAAACTCAAATTCCTGACAAGGAATTTCTTCTTTTATTTTTTTCTGTTGAGACAATTTTAAACTTGGATCGTTCCGAATTGAATAGATGGATCGAGAAGGTATTTGGAATGATAATGGTTTATATAAGGGGCGGATTTTATTATTCTTCATTATTATTATTATTTTTTTTTTGCTCTTTTCGGAATAATTTTTCTGCTAATAAATAAACTGGGATGCATATCCACCGCGTGAAAAGGGTTATACAACGAACTGGTGTTTTCCTGCATGAAAACAAGAGGAGAAAAAAAAAAAAAAAAAAAAAAAAACAGAGGAGACGGAGGAACGAGGAAGAAGATATGCAGAGTGTGAAAAACGGGGCGGCAAACTCTGGAAAGAGGAGCCGAAAAAAAAGGTGAAAAAACAGGGAGGGGGATGAAATAAGTTGGGAATGATAAATTGGCAACGAGGTCGAGAAAGTGAGAACGCGCGTATTACGAGTCGTGCAAGAGAGTAAGAATATAGAAGGCATCCAGAGGAATACGAGAGAGGAAGAGAGAGTGAAAAAAAAAGAGTCCTACAGGAGCGATAATGCGAAAGTATGAGAGGGGAGCGAAGAGTCGGAGGATGAGAGGGATGGGCTACCTGTTTAAAAATGCAAATTAAAATATTTTATTCCGTATAAATCTGCCGCTCCAGAACCACGTACCAGGTACGGCGCCCTCCTCTGCCCCCATATTCCCTCTTCCCACTCTCCCCTTCATCCCCTTGGCGAAGCTTCGACCTCGTATTATACGTATAATATATATCCAAACATCAAAATATCCGGGATAGCGCGATGATCAAAACACTCTACGTATAATTTTTGTGTTTTTTTTTGTTTCGTTTTTTTTTTTTTTTCTCGTTGTTTTTCTTTCGTTTTCGCACATTTCCTGAAGGATAAGACGGGGACACGTTGTTTCTGATTAATGTGCTCTGAGCTAACCTAACCCAATTTTGCTATACGCAGGTATACATCTTTTAATTTATGCGGTTATAGGGAGTAAAGAAGAATTTAATATTCCTGAAGCGTAGGGGCACGTGCCCCACGGGAAGAAACTCAGGAGAGGAGAACCGGAGTAGCTAGATACTAGCGAACCCGCTCTTTCCTCGAAAAAGGACCCCCTGCAATACCTGAAAACCACCCCCCTTTTCGACTCCCCTTTTCTTCTCTTCGGCTCTTCTACTCTGCATTTAAACAAGGGTTAACGACTGCACCAGTCGTCCGTATGAATTAGAAGCGAGGTTTAATGTATTTTATACAGGGTGATTCCGAAACAACTTAAACTTCGATGTCCCAAAGTTTGAAAAAAAAAAACTACCAAACTAAACTATTCGGTACCAATATTCTGGACACCGGTCACATTTATATTTATTTCACTCGATCGACTCGAAATGGATGCGGAAGAATTTACAACTACCATTTCTCAAAGTGCTTAAAAAGACAAGAACAAAGAAAGAAAAAAAAGAAAAAGAGTAATAATAATGATAAAAAATATATTCGGAACCACACGCGTTCCGAGCGTGGATGAAAAAAAAATCAGCGATGAAATTGGCTCGGGTCGTTTTTATTGCTCTAGTTTTTGTTTTTCTTCGTCTGCCCTGTAGTATGGTTTATCGTTAAAACCGCTGGGATTTTCGACCGTTTGTCCAGTTGTTCTAATTTCCTCCCCCATACTCGCTAAATTATATCGGAGAAAACTAGTATCCTCATCCAGCTGAATTCTTAGGATTTCAGGTTTCCTCGGCACCGCTTGCTCGCCAGTTAATCGATCCGAAACGCCATATACGAAACTACTGGTAGTCATTTCAAGCGCAGCACGCGCCTAACGTTAAACTCTGTATATAAAGCGTATATATCTATCTATAAATTCGCGATTCTCCAAAGAGCGATTATACCACTCGAGGATGAAGAAGAAAAAGAAGAGGAAGGAGATGGAGATGTAGTAGGAGGAGGGGGAAGGAAGGCCGGCAATACCGATGGGGCTGATTGGTCGAACGCCCCTAAAACAAACGTTATATCCTCTTCATCCCCACAAGCATCTATAAGGGTTTAGTCGAGTTTAGGTTGGGTGAGGTCAGGTGAGGTTAGGTTACTCCCTGATTCGCAATCCCATAAAACAGACCTCTCCGATCACAAACGACGACTACTACCACCATCATATCCTATTAGGTAAACACTCTAGTAAAAATCTCAGAAAACACCTAGTTTCTTTTCTTTTTTTTTTACTTATTTGTTGTTTCATTCTTTTTTTTTTGTTTGCTCTACCCTTTCCTCATTCTTTTCTCCATTTTCTTTTTTTTCTGTTCATCAGGCTCACCCCCCCCCCCCCACCCCCACCCCCCGCCCCTCAAGTAACGTAAATTCTGTAAGGGGATGATATTCTCATCTATAACACGTATAACATTTACTACCATAACTATACGCTTAATAGTCGTTCAATTACAGGGTTGAACTCCTCAGTGAGTGGTTACTCCAAGTGCTTTTACCTCGCAAAGAGAAAATGAGAGAGAGAGAGAGAGAGAGAGGGAGGGAGGGTACGTTGGGTTACGTTAGGTGACTTAGTTAGACCTTAATCAGCAAATTAGGAGTAATTAAAATTCAAGAGCGTAAAGCAGTAGTTGCAGCCTCGAAGAGAAATCTCTGAAGATATGCGCGATTCGTCATTGAATTATTATGTCAACACGTACAAAAAAGTTCGAACTTTGGAAAGCGTCCGCCATTTTTTTTTTTTTGTTTTTTTCATCAAAGTGAAAATAAGTGAAGAATAAATAAGAGAAAAAACACAAACAAACAAAACAAAAGAAAAACTGATATCACCTCTGTTATTGAGACACCTTATACAAAGCGACGCGTGGAAAGGTTTATAAGTGTGAACGATATAACCTGGAAGTTGGGATAAAGGGGTGGTACGGCGGGTGGTGGGAGAAGGGTTGGGGGGGGGCACATAAAACGTTGTGGAAATAAAGCAGAGCCGGAAAATAGAAAAAAAGAAAAAGTGAGAGAGAGAAAAGAGAAAAAAACGTTATGGGGAAAGATAGAAAATGCGAGAGAAAAGAGGGAAAGGAGAGAAAACATAAAGGAGGGTCTATAGGGGTGGTGAATGGTGGGAAGGGAAAAAATAATAAAATTGCTAATAAACATCAGGAAGACACTTATAGCCACGTATAAAAGCAAATGCCTTTTGCCCAGCTTATACCAGCTACTGCAGCAGCAGCAGCAACGGTAGCAGCAGGTTAGCTGGGTTTAGGTTTGGGATACCGATTGCGTCGTCTTCGTCCTCCTAGTTGCGCATCAGAGAGGCTGCCTGGTGGTGTAAATTGAAAGTATAAATTACAGATAAGGGATTCCGAGAGGCCCCTTAGGATACGTGGACCTCGACCAAAACCCCCTTCTCTCTCCTACTTTAACTCCTACTATCCCAAAACCCAGGCTCTATCCCTAACCAACCCCTTTTTTCAACTCCGTTATACCCTCTGCGTGATCCCCCTGCCGATCACCTATCTCAAACGATCGGATATATTTTTTCTTTCTTTCTTCCTTATTCTTCTTCTTTCTAACGATATTCAACGATCTCATATCTTCCCCCCCTACTTATGCAGGGCGTAAAAGCGGGGTGGCGAATTATTGAAATCAAATACAAAATGAAAGCTCAAAGTTCACGTTACTCCCGGACGTGCGCTCTATTCGACATCCGTTTAAATTCGATCCTAGTTTTTCATATTTCTTTTTTTTTTTCGATTCACTGCACTTCAAAATTCGGACAAAAGATTCAGCTTCCAAAGTGTTCAGGAGCTTCTTACATTTTCACCTCGTCTTTAGCGCGAGCTTTTCAATGATGGAAAGCAAAGTACTCCGTTCCTCCACACAGTTGTAGGATTTTGAAAAACGGAAATTCGAGGGGCAAATGTGTGCTCGATTAATCAGTCGGTTTTCCCGAAGCAGCTCAAACGATCGAACGAACGAACGAACAAAATTAGCGGATTCCGCTTAATGCGGGAGGAAAGGAGCTGGTTTAAAAGCAGCAGCAATAGTAACAGCAACCTGAGCAGGAGGATCATGAAAATCAGGAGTTAGTCGGATACCGGGGGGTGAAATTTCGTGCGAACGACGACAGCGTAAACTTTTCGTACAACGTATATATACCTGTGTTTATGGTGGGGTGGGGGGAGGATTGGAAAGAGGGGGAGAGTCGGGGTGTTAAATTTGCACCTGTGTAGCGAAACGAGAGAAATACGAGCCAACGACTGTTCACGTTTGATCTTCCGTCGTATACGTATACACACACTATATGCCATGTAAATACATACCTGTGCGATATATATATATATATATATATATACATATATATATTTACACGCGTGCGTATGTATGTAGAGAACGGTGCTGCTGCTGCTGCCGTTTGGCACCGGGCGGCGCTGATTTAGCTTAGATTAATCATGGACCGCTGATCGTTTATATATTTTAAACCGTTTCTATATACAAACCCCGACTCTCCCTTACCTCTCCTCTTCACCCTTTTCCCTTCCCCTTCCCCTCCCCTTCACCACCCCTTTTTTACCGATCAATGCGCTTTCGCAGTACTTTTACAAACGCCCAACCCCGAGCTTTTGACCCATTGCACCCACACCACAAACCCACCCTTACGTACTATTCAACCCCCCTCCCCCCTTCCATGGAGATCGCAAATCCAACGATATAGAAGCGGAGAGAGCGAGGTAGAGAGAAAGAGGAGAAAAAACAAAAAAAAAAGATCGAAAAACAGAAGGAAAATCATCATCCTCGTCAACGCCGACGTTGCTTTTCTTTCTGTATATTTATTCATTTTTTCCTTTCGTAAATTATTTTACGATTTCCGCCTCTTCCATTTGTTTGTTTTATTTTCGTTGCATGCATATGTTCAGCATGTTTTTCTTCGTATCATTTTTTGTTTATGTAAAATGATCTAAAATGCATTAACGCCGTTGAAGAAGAGAAAAGAAGAGAAAAAAATGGAAAAAAAAAAAAATATTACCATCGCAAAAAGTTTTTTTCCGCCAAACGAAATTACGAAGGGATAAAAAGAAACTGAAAAATATGATAAAAGAAATTCGAATCCTTTTTTCAGGATATGGTACTCGTTTATACATGCGTATAATTTTCTTCTGTAGTCCCCATCATTTGCGCCAGTGATCCTCAGAGACTAAGAGGGAGAAAGGGAGGTAGGCCGGTAACTGAAGGGGATATAATTGCGTGTAATTATTTCGCTGTTTCCGATTGACGAGAGACAGCGCTCTTTGCGGTTGATTCTTCTTTTTTCTTATTTCTATCTGCTCCGCTTTTTTCTCTTCTTTACATTTTGTCCTTTGTTTTTTACGTACTACTCAAAAGTGAGAACCGATCGTCCGGAGAGAAAGAAGGAGAGGCAGACGAATGATTACTATTGTTCTTATATTGTTTCTGTTGTATATCTTTTTGTCTCCTTTTTTTCTTTTTTTTTCGTTCTATTACTTTCTCTTCCTCCCTACATACCGGCGTCCCTATACATAGAGTTTAGTATCCCTCGGGGGTCCCGATCTCCTGCACTTGGTGATAATTGCACGCTATTCGGCTGGATACATCGTGGAATGCTCGACCGTATCATAGGTCCGTATCAATCTACTCGTACACAGTAAAAAAGGATGAGAAGTAAAAAAAAAAAAGTTCATCTAAAAAAACTTACAAGTGGGAAAGATCCGAAAATCGTGAAAATGAATGCACGACGTTGTGTCGAAGACAAATAAACGATGGTATGACAAAAGGAAAAATTTCTTTAGAGAATAATTGTTGATCCTTGGAGGTAGAGAATCGCAGCCCCGTTTCCGTGTACCTGGGCATGATAGGAAAAAGCAGAAACAAGTAGATAGAAAGTAAATAAATGATTAAAAAGAATTTTGAAAAAAAAAAATTAAAAATTCCCTTCGTGGTTACAGAAGCTGCGGCAATCAAACATGTATCGGTGCACAGTATTAACCTCCCGAGAGAGACTTTGCACACAGGGTGGCTCGTTTCGAATATTTCAGTCAAATATGATTTCGCGATGGCAAATGGGGAACAAAGTTCTTTTTTTTTCGTTTCAGAAAGGATCGATCTTGAGAATTATAACAATCCGCCATTTTTTAGTTTTCCAACACGAAAGTTATAGAAGTACGAAACTATAACTACCCTGAAGAACGTTAATTTATTTCCAGCAGATGATGAAATTGTTATGGGGGAAAAAAATGACTAATTAATTTTTTTACTGTGTGTTTCGATTGATTTTTCTGTATTTTGAATTTTCCCGCTTTTCAACCCATGTAAAATTGTTGTTCGCGATATACTCAACTGGAATGTACAAAACGGGCCACCCTGTGCATACTATTTATAGCTGATGTTGGGTAGGTTGGTAGGAAGGTTGGTTGCTTTGTAGGTACCTACTTTAAAATCCAGAAAAATCCTTTCTGAAAAATGTTGTACGCGCCGTTGAACTCACTAGGTAGTTTTAGCGAAGCTCTGAGAGCGAGGAGACGAAAGAATTCTAGAGGACAACGACAACGACAAAGTCGAGAGTATAACGTCTACCGCGAACATGTACAAGTTGATTTATTTTATTTCATTACATTTCATTATTTTTTTTTCTTCATTTTTCAAATTTAATAATGTTCTTCGCGAGTCCGCGGATTTTTATAACCATCGAGAAACGAGTCGTAAGGAAAAACAAACGAGGCGAATGAAAGGTAAAAAAAAAAAAAATCTCCATACATATATATATAAATATATATATAAATGAAATAATAAATAAATGAAAAAAAAAATTGAAGGGGGGTGAGGCAAGGGGTTGGATGGTTAAAATACTTTGGCGTGCAGCGGCTCGTTTACGCGGAAATAATAATTGCTCCGGACATGATATGAATATAAATAACCAGCTGCGGCCAAGGTTGTTGTTTATTCATATCCTCATGTTATACCTATACCTGCAGACCACCTCCACTTTTCTACCTTCGTACCTTCGTACCTACGTACCTATACACATCGCGGCCCTCTTCTATAAAACAGAGTAAAATTCATTAAAACAAAAGGAACTTATTTATACGACCTACAAAACCCCTTCTCTCTTCTCCCTCTCTCTCTTTCGCTCTCTCTGATTTTTTTTTTAACTCCTTCACCCTGGAATTCGTTCGAGAATAGCTGAGAGGACGCGTCATCGCTTTAAGAGTTTTAAGCTTCTCCTTCTGCTTTTGCATAGCTTTAAAATCCGCGTCTCGAATCACTTCCAAACTTTGACCTGACCTCGACCTCAACCGTCGGGTCTCGTCTAAATTCTGCAGAACTGTCGCTGTGTCGTCGTATCGTCACCGTCGCACAATTTTCCTTTGTTTCTTAATTTTTGCTCTCTGTTATCATTATTATTGAAAAATTTTCTTTCAAAAACATCAAACGCACTATTCATAATTACTATACCTCCTCATTTTCTCCGATCGATTCTTGCGGTATTTTCAAAGAGAAAAAAGAGAGAAAAAAAATTTAATCCCTCAACAGAGTAGAAAAATCTAAATATCTATGTTGTATAGAATCGTCACTCACAGCTGTTCCCGTAGGATGATCGCCATGATCCCTATACCGTCGACCTTA
This sequence comes from Athalia circularis, assembly GCA_963978495.1. Taxonomy (NCBI): domain Eukaryota; kingdom Metazoa; phylum Arthropoda; class Insecta; order Hymenoptera; family Athaliidae; genus Athalia; species Athalia circularis. Next base: position 36,044,087 of record OZ021698.1, on the reverse strand, counting down.
AAAATTTATATCCTCCCTTTTCCACAGAACGTTTCAAGGCGACGTCTCGGAAGGTTCAGTTTCGTACCAGGTTGTGTTCGATTCACTCTATCTTTAGCTTGAAATTCGAACGTCGCGCCATGTCGTGCCGCCAAACTCCCCCTATCACCCCCTCCGAGCTGCTTCCACCCTCGACTGAACTTGCGTCTGTTTCACCCGATCATTCAACTTCTAGCTGCCGATATTTCGTCGTTAAATAAAAGCGATGCGTTGCGATCTTGTTTCTTTTGCAATATTTCAAAGCGCAAATAACCCGAAGCGCGGACAAAAACAATATCTAACAGCGAACAATGTTACTTCATTACACGGCTGATGAACCCCAACTTTTTTTCGTACGTATATTCAATCGCTCGATATTTTTTATCACCGACGTCTGAAGAGTATATTGGAAATTTTTGACAATACAAAACTTTCGTCTGACGTTATTCAGATTTCTCGCTATCGATATTAAAAGCATTTGTCTTCCGCGAAAAGCACCTTGTAGAGGTCGAATGAAAGAGATTCACAAAGTACCTAGACGCTAAACCCTCGTAACGAATACTAAGAATCCGTCTGTCCCCCTATATTGTTCAAAATTCACAGGACTCTAATCTCGATTTTTAATTCCTAGTTTCTATTTTCTCGAAGTTTCGCGAAACGGTTCTCCTTCCGACGCAGCTGAATTATCAGTGATATTTTTTTTTCTCCGGCCTAACGTTGTCTCCATTTTTCTCAAATTGGACGACTTCCATTTTCCACGAATGTCCGGATACCCCGTCAAACCGTTCAGTAATCTTTACCAGGTTGTGTATGAATGATTTTCATATCGTCCTGCGAAGGTTATAAGGAAAACGATGTAAAGATTAAGGGATGAGGTATGAAGAGAGAGAGGGAGAAAGAGAAGAGGAGGGGATTGGGGAGGGGGGTGGTGGTAAAAAGGAAGATGGTGGAGGGATGAGGAAAAGGGATTACCGCTAAAAGCGTACAAATCCTCGAGAAGCCCGTGCAGGGTGAACGGGGATTTCGAGGTGGCAGCGGCGCGGCGGTGGTTCTCCTGCAGCTTCTGTGGGCTTGAAAAGTGAGGGGGGGGGGGGGGGGGAGGAAAGAGGGAGTTTCAGTTCGGTTTGGTTCAGTCGCAAGTTCAGAAGGAACGGGACTCAGAACTCACCCTTACTCCCGCAACCTACTACAAGGTATCTATATAAATACACCTACTTATGTGTACAGAATTTTGGGGACGAAATATTCCAACACACGGTGTGTTCGGCTATATTTTCAGGATATACAACGAGGATAACATCCCTCATTTATCCCCATCAATCATCGCATCATATTCTCAGGAAATTTTTACGTATTACTGATCAAAAATTACACTACATATATGAATACTATACCTATACCAGGTGTTATCCAAGGATCAAGATGGACGTGATAAGCGATGCTCGTTTTTTTTTTACTTCTTTCTCCTTATTTTTCTTCTTCTCATGTACATATACATGAAAACATAGATATATATATATATACTGAGAGAAAGAGGATGAGGATATAGGGAAGTGAAGGGATGAGAATGGAAGGGGTGGAATTTTAAGGGATGATGGAGGTATAGAACGCCATCTATCCTCCTTGGTAATCTCGGAATTATACCCCGGGTGTTCGTTGAGGCGTTTTGCGGGCAATATTACCAAGAGAAAGGGGAGTGAGTCGGTATATATATAGAGTATACTACTAGAAATGGGGGAGAAGGGGAATCTTTGGGATACCCGCGGGAACGCTCGGGAGTGGTCAAAGGAGAGCGAGAGAAAATGTAATGGGGGTATTTCTCAGATAAATCGAAAAATGGTATTTTATTTTTAGTTTCTTCGCTTTTTCTTCACTTCTTTATATTCTCGGTGTACAATATACAGTGTGTGCGCATTGATATACACTTGCAAAATGGTATTGGACAAAAAGGGGGACAAAAATTGCGAACATATTTTCAGTTTCTCAATTTCCTGCTAAGGATATATTCCTCGAATTTTTTCTTTTTTCTTTTCATCTTCATTTTTGGCGAGCCTACTTATACGATGTTCTTATCCTTCATTTTCCACTTATTCCCGCATTATTGTTGAGGGTATATATACTTATATATTTCCGATGATCAGTGGCAATACATAGCCAAAGTCCTTCTTCTTCTTTCACCCATTCGGTACTGTGTGGGGGAAAGAAGTCTTGCGAATTTTCGGATTAAATGTAAACCCATAAAATAAGTCCATCGATTTCCGGTACACAGGAGGTAAGGTACTCGGGGATTCTATTGGAACCCGCATTTAGACTCCCTAAATCCGGACCGTATCAATCTAAACTTTGAAATTGTTTCTCAAATCAGGAAGAGAGATCTCTGTCTTCTCTCTCTTTAATTTTATTTTTTTTTCTCCCAAACTGTTCGAAAGTTTTTTTTTTTCCCCTGGGCCCTGGTCATAGAGCAGTCTGGTTTATAGAACGGGCTAATTTATACCGCTGATTATTTAGAATTTTCGCAAAATTCTTAAGACGGATTATGGAATTTCGCTGAATGGACATCGTGTAAACGTATATATTACCGCTGATAATTTTGATGTAGATTCCATGCCGTACCGGTTGCTGACCCCCTTCACCCGGGTTTGTATAACGATCCGTAATTTAGCGACCCACCGAGTTTCGGGGATGCGGAATGATTTCCTATAGTAATCCCAAGTATTCCATCTGGGACCTCAACTTCACCTCCCAAAACAAGTTTTGGCTAACATTCATCGAGCAAGACTATCCTCCTTCCACTCCTGCTAAGATGTTACAAGTTTATCCGCGCTATAGAGTTACCCAGGACTTCTACTAGAACAACCCGTACGTTCATCTCCAAGATAATTGTACCTTAATTGTTGTTTATGTGTCGTCGGAAGCCAGCGTTGTAGAATTTTCAACCGCGACATATACGAATGTTTTTCTTGAATTTTTTCCAAAAAACTAAGGCGCCGATAATCGATAATTCGAAGTATCGGTGGAACAAAAGTAGATCGGCGTCGTTCAAGTTCAGGAAATCTATCCAACGACGAGCCTGATTAGGCGCGGATTAATCGTGAGCTTTGTTTTTCGTGGTATTTTACATTTTGAAATAACATTTAACTGTGCGGATGAATACATTTCCTCCGAGTTTTGCAGCGAACCACAGTTACCACCACCGTCGCAAGTATAGAAGCGGCTCCTAAATGCAAAACAGATTTTACCCGCTCGACTTGCGACACCTACCGGCTCATCCACCCCCCTATTTTCAACCTAACCCACCACCCCTTTAGAAGACTCAAAGTACCAACTCTCTGATCCCCTTGACATATTCCTCAACTCACTCCGTTTCCAACGACTGCCTCGCGATTTATTCCAAAATATTTCTACGCTCTACGGCTTTTTCTTTCGATTCGAAAATTCTAAAATCGTACGCTGCAATATTCAGACTATATATACGCTCAAAAAGCACATCTGAAATTATACAAATAACGGTAAAAGCATTTTTGTAATCGCACTTTTTTTTAGTCTCATTTCTTTTTCTCCTTTCCTTTTTCTTTTTATTTTCGTCCTTCTCTTTTTCTTCCCATTGTAGAAGATGACAAGGCTAAAGGGGAGAAACAGGAAAGCTTTCGGGTGGCGCGCACGTCTACGTGTCGCGGAAAATTTTCCCATTTTGGCCACCCTAAAAGACATATTTCGTAGGTGTGTACCACCGTCAGGAAAACGGGGGTGTGTCTTCAGCGACGAAATATTATCACGGCCACCGTACCCAAAGGTACACACCTACATACGCACTCTACATGTATATATATATCTATATATCGTAAGTTGTCTCGTGAACGAGATGGAGAATCGCGGCAGAATGTGTCAGCCAGAAATACCCCGAGTAAGAGATCCTAGATTACCACGAATTTCCACCCCCTCCAGAATGAACTCCTTTAGCAGATCTCCATGCAACACCTCAACTTTTTTGACCCTGTGAAATGTGGGCAACGTATTCGGACGTGAAAATGTCCAGCGATGATCGGAGCAATTTTGTAAAATAATATGCCTTCACCATATAAGTGTCGGCGAGCTCGACCTTGTGATTTTTGTTCATCAATGGCGGGTGGGTTTTCTGCCATATATGAGATAGCGGGGAATTACTGCACCGGGTTGCAGTGGTATTCCATTATCTTGTCATTGCTGGCGCAGTAGAAGTGGAGGCAGCATCAGAGGTAGTGCGGTCTGTAAGTGATGAAGGGTTAACCACTCTAGGGGTAGTTTGAACTTGCGCCTTACTTCAAGACACCCGCAAGGGATTCAAATGATGCTTCTAGCCGTATACTAGCTAGACGTATACGTATAAAGATGGTGCAAACTTCAAAGAACAATTCACATCAGTTTTCACAAACGTTCGATTGTGAGGAAAATTTTTATAGGTGTACATGAACCGGAACGATTACCGCAATGACAAGAAAAAAAATAAACCAAAAACAAACTGGTCGATGGACCGAACGTTTGCATACAGTGTTTATTGCCGAAAAAGTCAGGTCACATCCGTTCGCCGAGCATTTTTCGATTTAGTTTCCATTTTCTACGTTCACTTTCTCCATGTACTAGAATGATCGGGACCACGTATGGTCCGAGTATCCTACGTGTTATTCGAGAGTCTGATGGCGCGAGTCTTTCTTTTCAGAGTCGAAGTATTCCCAACGTTGCAATGCGTTTTTCCTTCATGTATAACTAGGTGGAGTGCCGTATTCCCGGTACACATATGTACAATGTATGTACACCATACCCGGAGTAGTCCAGGTTATACCTGGAGCGGAGCGACGGTAGTGGGTTACGCGACTACTTGTATGGCCGCGGGTTTTCAGCCGAAGATTGGATTGCCTCATCAAAGATTAAGAACGCGAGACTGGCAACCTTACTGGATGGCTGCTTGCCTGCCTGCCTTCCTACCTGCCTGCCTGCCTGCCTGCCAACCGACCAACCAACCGCCTGCCCCGCTCGACGTTTCAACCGCGACCCGAGGGAACCCAGGGCACCTACCAACGGTGATATATTTCGGCGTGTAAGAGACCAGGAAGAGAGAAGTGTACGTAGATATATACACCTATATATCCAGGGTGGAGTATCGCCAGGGCATCTAGAAGCCCGTATTTTACGCTCAACTCGGAAAGTCGGATGGTATACCTGATGTAATTGATTCCTCAAGACGGTTGGTAGAGTGACGTGATCAGACCCGGAAAAAAACATTTCCAAACTCCAGAAACAGAGGAGAAGAAGAAAAAAAGAAAATTTGACAAAATTTGCGCTTCGAACGACCCAAGACGATGAGAAAAAAAAAATCGACACGATTTCGTCGCTTGGTTTGCTCCTGATGTATGCGGCAAAAAAAATCTCACGACAAAAAAACAAACACACTCCACTCAATGGATAGCCGAGCACTTCGAGTATCGGACACTACTTGAGAACTGATGGACTTTGCGCGGAACTCGAGTACCACGATGGATGATAAAAAAAACAACAAAAAAAAAGAAAGATAAACAAATAACAAAAGACTCCAGATTCAGCTGTCACAGAAAAATGATCGCCGATGCGATGATCGCCAATAACAGTGAGTTCTTGCGATTCTCATGAAAGAAAATTTTTCCCGGTAGAGTTTTTAGTTGTTCACTTTCATATTTGTGGGTTTTTGGTTAGCGTGTGCTTCGTTTTACGGTCGACTGTTTTACGTTGGACAGTCCCTCTCGCTCGGTACCAGTCGGAGCCGAAACGGCGGGCGGATTGTTCACCAGGTAATAAAGTGTAGCTGGCTTAGCCGAACAATCTCACAACGACGACAGTCTTCGATACAGACTATACATAGATATACGCAGAGAAAATCGAGGAGTACGATTCTCCTTTGAAAAGACAAAGAGGTTGATAGAGAAAGGGATGAAACGCTCGGTAATAGGTATAACAAATAGGTGGAGAAACAAACTCTTTGTGCAAGTCACCAAGTGGCACCCAACCCTGGGAGATCTTAACTTCCAACGTCTATTCCAATCTATGAGCTCATCCCCTTTATAATGTATAGATAGATAGAACCATAGGATTTAATCTAGAGAACGGTAATCAGTCGATATTATTATCTTGATTGCCGATAAGAAACGAATCGGCAAATACCTATATACGTCGTTACGTACCTACCGCTTCAGAGGGAAACTAAAACGTAAAGAGAAAAAACAAAGAAACTAGTAATTTGACAAAACAAAAAAAAAAGAAAAAACGCAAGGAAAGGTAAAAACAATCGAACATTCATTTGCCAAGGGTTGTTCGGTGAACTGTACCCACTGTTAGTTCCACGTGACCTTCGACGACCCCGATATAAGTAGAGTCAAGAGACAAGTCGTAGAAGAGCGATCTTTTTACTTGTTAGCCGTCCTCTAAGGCTTCGGTTTTAACATCCCTCCTACTGTTTCTTAAGTTCCCTACGGGAGAAAGGAATTCGACTTAGATCGATTATCACGTGACGACCGCCCTATACCTTTATTTTTCTCTTTACCGAGGAATAGGGAGAATGAAAAAATATTCCAGACGAATATAATGACGATGATAACGACGTTCCATTGTTTTACCGTTTTCGGTTCTTCATTTTTTTTCGGTTCAGTCATTACACGAGAATTCGAAAAAAGTGTATTCCCTTTTTTTCGAATAAAATAAAACGGGGTAACGAGTGCTGAAAAAACAAAAACAAGAAAAAAAAATTTTAATAATTTTTCGTGTTCTCGTTCTTTCCGTAATCAAAAACCAAAACGCAGCACAAAAAAAATACGTAAACACACGTATGTACGACTTGACCAAGTGTAATTAGTTTTTAATTCGAACAAAATTATTTAAAAAAAAAAACAGATTTTTTCCTCTCATCCATTCGTTAGTTTTCCTTCTCGCTCTAGTCGATAATTAATTTTTGTTTCATTTGTTTTTTTTTTCTCCCGTCTAAACTTCCGTGAACTTGACTATACCTAGACCGGTAATTAGCTTTTGAGTAGAACGAGACAGAGTGAAAAAGAAAAAAGAAGAAAAAAGCAACAGCGCATCACCTTCTGCAGAAGGTGGCAATTTTTTTCAATGTTTATATTTTTATTTATTTTATCAATTATTATTTTTTTTTTTTTTTCAACCGGAGGGTATATCTCACAGCCCCGATGAAGGAGAAGAACGAAGTTTCGAGCAACTCGTATTCGCGTTGCCTGCAGGAGTTTTTACTTCATTCACAGCTCGCGTGGACGAGGAGATTGGGCGGTGGGCGGTTGGCTTCAGGGCTGCTGCATGACTGGGTAAAATGGGTTGGTGGTTGGTTACTGCAACACAGCAGCCAGCGGGAAAAGGAGGGTAAAAGTTTTTTTAACTTTTAATAAAGTTATACCTTACGGACGTTAACGTCCAACACCGAACTAAACGCTTCGCTCTACTCTTTCTCTTCTCTTCTCCTTTTTTTTTTTTTTTTTTAATCTCATTTTATTTCATTCTTTTCTTCCATCTTCTCTGTCTCACTTACAATGCGGGAGTCGCGGGAGTTCGGGAGATACACTCTCCTTCCCGTTATTGTGTTCGGAGTGAACGTAGCGCCGGGTGTTAAAATTCAACCCAACCCTTCGCTAAAGGGTCGCGGACGATTAACACTCGAGAGCAATAATCGTGGCTTTAATTTCATTTAAATGATCGGAGGTTAATTAAGATGGAGAATTCCGGGGATACAAAGGGAAAGAGGGGATGAAAAAAAAAGAAAGAGGGAGGGAGACGGGGAAATGTAGAAGACCGTTACACTCGTCTTTCCGAAAACTTGATCCTGTGCTTCTGTAGATTCAGGGTTTGAATCCTATTTTGTTTTCGTGTCACGTGACGGAACATTAGAAAGAAAAGAATCGACAATTATACGAAGATATCGATGTGAAATAAATTTTATAGAGTTGTGTGATGGTTTCGGTTTTTTTCATTGTCATTTTTACGTACATAACTTTCATTGTATATTCTATCTCCGTATTTTTTTTTAATTCAACTGAATTCGATGACGAGAAAAAAGTAGAATAAAATAAAACAACAAAAATACGAAATATAATAAATTTCTTTTTTTTCGTTAACTAGGTATTCGTTTTGATAGTTTCAATTGTTTTGGTATCAAAGGATTTCGAATTCTCTTGTTTTATCCCACATACACAGAGACGCTACGCGAATAAAATTCCGTACTCTGTATTTGAAACGCGAAAATTTTTCAAATTCATTTCCGAAATTCTTCGTCGATTTATTAAAAAATTGACGATCGCATATACCTGTTAAACAAGCCAATCGTTAAATACGAATTGCCAATCCGAAGGGATGATGAAGAAAAAAAGATATGATAAAAACAAAAAAACACCCCTGCCGAGTTTTTCGCCATTTTCTTTCGTATACTATACATAATATATATATCTAGCGCGGTTTATATTCTGAAATATCCGTATTTCATTCCTTGTTGCTTTGCATATGAACGTTCTTTTATTTGTCTCTCTTTCTTTTTGCCAATTCTTTTTTTTTTTTTTCGTTCGTTCATTTTTTTCTTTCTTTTTCTCATTTCCTTTTTTTCGGTATGGTACGAGAATCGCGAAATACCCTGGAAAGTATTCTAAACACGTGTGGGAAAATTTCGAAAAATGGGACGATCCGAGGAATATAAAGAGCGATCGGAATTTGCAGCGAACGCTATCGCGCATCTATGTGTACATATACATATCGTACGTTTTATGTACATTTAGTATACATATAATATCCGCATATACATAAAACGCATATACATACACATTCGTATCCCATATGTATGTGAACACATGTCAAGCTTATACCCCGAGCTATCTCCTACTACAGCATGTCGCGCGTCCGTACAACCTCAACGATATAAAAAACTACGTGCGCGCGTCTTTCTTCCTCTCTTTTTTTTCTTCTTCTTTCTCTGATTTTTATTTTTATTTTTATTCTTACCGATCATAAAAGGCAAATAAAAATGAATAGAATATGTGCAACCGCATATCCAAGGATAATCGTGAATTCCAAAAGAAGTCGTTACACTTTTTCATTTTTTTATTAATGTGATATATTTTTTTTTCTGTTTTTGCAAATCCACACACTGTAAAGCGAACATGTGTATATATCCCATAAATAAATAAAAAATTCATATACTTCAACTGGCGCATTGCGGTCGATAAATTTTTATTCATTGTTTTTTTTCTCTCCACTTTTTCAAAAATTTCAACTCGGTTTGTCAGTTTTTTTTTCTTTTTTCTTCAGTTTCAACGCGGATTTTTTTTTTCTCGCTGATTCTCTCATCGATGTACTTTCTTTCTTCTCTCCAATAAAATCTTACGAAAGTAGAGGGGGGGGGGGGGGGGGGGGGAAAGGAGGAAGGAAATTTTCGCCGCCAAACTGTTTGCCATATCTGAATATTTTCGATAGCCTCATATACAGCTGCCTCTGTCATTTATACCTTTCGGTAAAATTGGCGGGCTAAACGGTAACCTAACCGCGAACCGCTACCGGCAGCTGACTGAGATTTTTAATAACGTGAGATATGACGACTCAGGACTCGACTTACGTGTAGGTCGGGTAGGTCCGTAGGTAGATATAAGGTATAAAGTAGGTACGTTACACTCAACGATCCCTCGAGCAGATATGAGCTGCTGATCTCCCAAACCACGGCTCTCTTCTCTTTCCGCACTATCCGCCCTTTCCACGGACTGAGAAACCTTTCTCCGCACGCCATTCACCCCTTTCCTTCCCCCCCCCCTCCCCCTATCTCTCTCTTTCTCTTCATATTATATAGGTATATTTTTCTCCAACTCCTGCAGACCTTCGACTCAGATTGCAGGACTTATCTTCATCCCCTTTCCTTCTCTGACGCGGATGATGCGGTCATATGTAACCAAAAACGTTCGGCATCAGCAGTATTTTCAAAAAGTAGAAAAAGATATGCATATTACGGACAGAAGACAAGCGATAGTTCAACCGTTTCTGTCGTGAATCCCGAGCCGGCTAATACGACGATTACTGACTTTTAATAATTCCACGTACGAAACGACCGAAGTCATTTTAACGTCGGGTGATCAACAAGTGGTTATCGTATGCTTCGACTCAACTCCGTCCTCATACCGGATAATGATGATCGATCCGATCTACAAACTAAACGAAAAGTCCGGTAACGGGGCCGGACGATATTTCAAATGATATAACGTATATATCCAAGGTAAGAAAACTAGAACCGATCTCCAATTTCAGTTATTAGGTACTAGAATCCCCCCGCTTTTATCCTTCAATACTTTCCTCCACCCTGCCTTTTTCCATAACCAGAGATATCTCCAAATCGAAATTGCAAGGTGTTCGGACGCACAAGTGTCTCCCGTCTCCCACCCCTCGTAAGCTTCGTTGACGCCACCGAACCTTGGAAACAAGAAAAACAAAAAAAAGCATTCTAAAAATCGCGGGATCGGTTGGGAAGAAAAACAAGAGATTTGTACCAACCCCCGTGAGCCTTTTTGAAATGACATTTTTCCCCCTAAAAATTTGACGACGCTAAAAATTTTAACAATAATGTTTGCCGCCGGTAAATCGTCGCATCGAAAATTTTCAACGACTATGAATACGAAGCAGTCGCTGTTGGGCATCAGGGGGGGCGGGGGTCGGGGGTCGGGGGTGTAGACGGGAGAATCGAGGGTTGGATACACGTGCAGAATCCATCATCCGTTTCGGTCAATGAATGCGTACAATAAGTAGCTATGCTTGCTTTTATACATAGAGCGTTCTGCAGTATTGTGTATTGAAAGTATGCACAGGTCATGTATAAGTTGTGTATACGTATACCGGCTCGTTTACGAGGGTATTATAATGCCGGGCAATGGAAGAAGAAACGAGATAGCGATGAACGGCGAGAGGCGAAGGGGGAAATGAGGATGGAAACGGAAAAAAAAAGAAAAAAAAAAAAAAAAACACACGAGAGAAAGAGAAATGGGAAGAGTAGGGGTAGGAAGATGGAAAATTCGCATTACTCATGTGCAAGGTACACAGGGATGGGTAGGTACTTGGAAAATGACGTCGACGCGAACGACTGCAAGTGACGTGAAAGTCAGCTCTCTTTATTCTATTTCTCCACTGCTATTTCTGCTGCTTTTCTATTCGCGCTGAAATGAACGAGATAGCTATAGTCTCATGTGCGCCCAACACGTATGCCGATTCGCACATACGGAGTATGTCTTATACATCCACGCATATGACTTTCTACGTTCCTACGTTTCGCACCCGAATTCTATTTGCCATTCCCTCTCCCCCCCCCCCCCCCCCCCCCCCCCTTCCTTTCGACTCTACGAGTTCGGAGAATAAAACTTATTTTTAAAATTGCTCGAGAGATGCGTGATTTTTTTTGTTAATTATATCTACGGTCTTAGGTACCAGAAGCGAAGAAAATTTTCCACGCAGCAATCGTTTGGATTCGGGCATTGAGAATAAAAATATCGATAGTAGGAGTTCGAAGAGGATCTGTTCGAAATTTTTTATTGGGACGGCCTTGAAATCCATGATTAGTTTGACTACTCAATCCCCGCGCGCCATCCTTTTTTCGCAGTTTTTTTATTTTTACTTCCACTTTTTTCTCCTCCGTTATACTTCTTCTATACTTTCACCCCCCCCCATTCAGTTTATTTTGTGTACATATATATTTTTGTTTCTTTATTGTTTTTTTTTTCATCTTTTTATTTTTACTGCCAGCGAGAACGGCTTTCCAGATCGATGAAACACGGTAGCGGGGTGAACGTTACAGATCATTTAGATCGCACCTTAACCACCTTAAGTGTATAGGCATCTCGGCGTCGGGCGATATAACTCAGGAACGGGCAGGCGGACGGGGAGGGTTGGGGGCGGCGGGGGGCGGGGGGCGGCGGGGGTGGGAAAAAAGAAAAGAGGAAAGAAGAAAAAGGGAAAGTGCCGTTTGCCTCCCGCTCTCACACACACCAAAACCGTGAGGGTTGAGATTCCGATCAACCCTCTTATATTATTGCCAAACTCTCTTTCCCTTCCTTTCTCCGCCTTCCCTACGTATCCACGAAACACCCCCTAACGCCTTACAAATGATCAGCGGCTTAATGGTACCTTTATTTATTTTTTATATCCCTGCATGGCACATGCCTTGTAACAAAAACTATCCGTAGCGCTACGAGAGAAACAATTTTTTCGTGTCAAATTCGGATGAGATCATTTTGTTCGGTAAATTTTTGGGATATTTTTGGTTTTTATTTAATAAAAAAAAAATTTCCATTCTTCTTTCTAGAATCGATCGTTCAATATAACTTCGTTGGAGCGATATTGTACGGAGGGTTGAGGGTGAATGAAATGAAAAAAAAATCTTTTTTAAATTATGAAAAATATGTCAAGCAAGTATATGACGAGGAAGTTAAAATAGTAAAAAGGATTTTGGAATTTTCGCCGCGTACCAACGGAAAATATAAATTATCTGTACGTATACCGTAAACTTTGGGAGAAACTCTTCTCCGATAGAATGCAGAAAAGTGAGGAGGTAGGAAGAAGGGGGGGTATTTTTATATTTTTTTTATTTTGTTTTATTTTTTTGCAAAAGAAACTTCAAAAAGTTTATTTTCATCCGTACGTATATGTATATACCATGTGTATATCTATACGTATACATAGAAAAATGGGAAGCGAAGAACCTGAACAGGCATTTATGTATCTATATAGATATATACATTGGTTCCTTTCGACCTACCCTTACTTACCTACCCCCATACTAGGGTAGCTACTATATGCCCAGTTATACCGAGTCTATGTAGCCCGAGCGGATGCTTATGGAATATCAATATTCAGTTTGTCCCTAAGAAAATATCGGTGTCGTCGTACCACCCCAAACCACCTCACAAACTCTTCAAAAGCGACACCCTCCCCTCTTATAGATATACTTCTGACTTCATTTGCTTCGCTTCCGACAAAACATCCATAGTAGGGACCACTATATTATGTATACGTAAGTACAACTATCTCGTCGATTCCAACTCCGTAATAATATTATTGTCATCAGTTGACGTAATTAATCTTTTTGATTTTGCATCGTAGATTTTCCGAGTTACTTTTTCCTATTCGTTTAACTCGGTGGCTTCGAAATTATTTGAACCAGTCAGCGCGTAGTTACGTCGAAGCTGTATACGTGAGCGCGAAACATTTTTAATTTCCTTAACAACCCCTAAACTAAAGTAAAATGAAGCGAAAAGAATGAGCAGTAAAAAAACAAAATATATATATATTAAAAATGAAAAACGAAACGAAGACAGAAAAAAATCAAACAAAGAATAGGTAAAAGACAGACGGACAGACACAGAGGCAACAGCTGAAAGAATGAAAGAAAAGAGACTGGATAACGTGGAAAGATATGAACCAGAGATGAAGAATTATAATCCGAGGACAAGAATTATACTGCAAATAAGAGTGAGGTAACACAAAAAAATAAAAATAATAAGAATAATGAAGAAAGAGACGGATGTAAAAAAAGAAGAAAAAAAGAAGGTAACTTTTATACGTTGTTTCAACTGAACTCACATTATAGTTACGAGATTCTTTTTGGATCTTTTTTTTTTGTTTGTTTTTTTTTTATTTTCTCCTTCTTTCTCTTTACGCCATCTTTGTTAATCCCGAGTGACTGACTCGGTCAAAGCTCTCGGATAAGAAGATGGCAAGCTCGACTACGTCATTTGATGCAGAAGGGCGAAAAGAATGGAGAGAAGCGAGGCGGGAGGGATGGGAAAAGCAAAAGGGTAAGAAACAGGAGAAATACGAAACAACGAAGGAAGAAAGGCGGAAATAAAAACTAAAAAAAAACACCCAAGAAACGAGGTAAAAAAATTAAAAAAAAATACGACCAAATACAAGCGTAAAAATGACTGAAGACAGTGAAATAAAAACTGCAAGAGAAAAGCTACCCCCGCGCACACACGTAGAGTCGCCTGTGAAGAGCAAAAAAAAAAAAACAAAAAAATAGGATTTACGAATCGAGGCATATCGTCGAGTGTTCGTGATAATATTTGTATAACGCAACCCCTTCATATCTCACACGCGTACTACGTTTACATTATACATATGTGTATACTTGTGTATACCTATGTGAAGTAAATAAGCGAAAGGAAAAAGAAAAGTTGAATGATAGACATGTGTGTACGAAGTACAGTAGATATACGGATGCATTTAGAGTTCCGTTGTTCATTCCGTAGCCATCACAGAACACGCGTAGAAACTGAGTATATGTGGGGGGGTTTATAATGCGCTCATGATGTGAAGGGGCGAAGGGGGGGGGGGGGGGGTGAAGGTGGTGGAGGCGAGAAATGACACGCTATTATTTTCTCTCTTCCTCTCTCTCTTTGTCACTGTTTTTTGCTCGGGACTGAAAAACAGGGATACATGCCCCCCACCCCCCCACCCCCTTCGCCTCCGCCCCCGCTCCCCTCGCCGTCAACTCTCTGCACATATCAGAGATTAATTGCACGAAACACATGGTGTTATACATGGTTTATGCACATGTAGTACGTGGGGAGAGATTTTTCTGCATACGTATTCGTCCCTCTCTCTTTTCATAAAGACGTTCATCCGTCAGAACTGAAGCAAAAACGGAGCGGCAGAGGTTCTCAAAGTTGAATCGCAATGTGATTTTCTCATCGAAACGACGCGACTTTTTGTTCATGTACTGAAAATCTGCGTTTCACGCTCGAAATGAATAAACGATCGTTGAATCTGATCGGTAAGCAAATACCCTCATCTCGAATTTCGTACGGGAATTTGACTGACCACAGTAACCTCAGTACCCACTCAAAGTCGGACACCCAGAGTCCTGAAAGGGAGGTTTGTTTGCGACTAAAGCCAACAGCGCTTCGGGGTGCGGGTCGCTTTATAGTGTTGCGAATTGTCTCTGAACTTTTTAATCGACATTTGACAATCGAACGGAATGGTGAAATATCCTCGTTTAACCTACGCGCGAAAATTTCATTTATATTTCCACCGTTCATGGGATATTATACTCATGACACTCGTCAATTTTCGTGGATTCAATTCCTCAAATTTGACTGGTGAAAAAAAAAAAAAAAAAATGCACCGACACCAACGACACGATGGACACGACGGGGACTCTGCAGCGGTAAAAACCCCTTCCGTTTTACTCGTGTGGGTGTATGAGGTAGAATAAATTCAGCTCAAACAAAGTAATTGTCAGGACAAAAAATCTAGACATCGTTTACACTCTTACAAAGTACCCGGGGATCGTGTGTTTTATCGGCGAAAAAAGTTCATTCGAAAAAGTTTTTGCAGTTTCCTGAAAGTGGTTCGTACATACGTATAATTAAATTTGTAAAAAATTACGATGCGTCTGAAATCGTTGGGGGAAAAAATTATGCGTCGAAGATGGTGCAGGTCCTGGGGCCGCGGATTCATATATTTTGGATCTGAATCGGTTTTTCAATTTTTCGAAATTCTACGACTATATCATATAGTGTGTTTATTTCGCGGTAGTTTTAGTTCCGAAAAAAAATAATCGTGAAAATTTATACGGGGTTTGATTTATAATATCAGAAACAAAAACAGGGATGATTAGGGATGAAGGGGAAGCTGGGTGAGACGCGTCATACGCATACATCCGAATCCCGTGATTTACTTTCGAAAAACTTCAACACTATATTATATCCACGCGAATATAATTTATGGATGAAGTTCATTTTTTATTTTATTTTTTTCTTCCATTTTTACAGGTATATCATTCGTTTCGTCATTCTCAATTAATCCATAAACGGAGGTGAATTATTCCAACGACCTACACGTTTTTATCCATCCTATTTTATTGTTTGTGTCATCGATCGAAGGGGTTGCTGCGAAAAGGGGATAAGTGGCGAAATACGACGAAATATAGGATCACTCATTTCTTTGTTAATTTTTTTTTTCTCCCAGAAAAATTGTCATCCAAAATGGCGGCGAAAAACGCACCCTGCACATACCTACCCTTATTGCGCGAAACTACCGAATCTTAGGTTTTTCTTTTTACAAACTCGTATCCGACTTCAGGCCGATTCGGAAATATCTGACATGAAAAAAGAATAGAAAAAAAAGAGAACAAAGTTGTATTACAACTGTTATAAAATTTCACCCGTCACTTCATACGTCTAGACGTCCGTACGGCTTCTCTTTTTATTTATAAAAAATGTTTTTTTTCTTTTTTTTTTTACTTTTTTACTTCATTCTTCTTATTTTTACACTCCTCTTTCGTTATTTCTTTCGTTCTTTCACTTGTTACGGATCAATTTCACCTTCTAATTGACGTGACGATCCGAACAGAACAGAACAGAACCTTTAGGGGATTAAATTTTTAAAATCCATCGCAGAAAGTAGAAAGTTTTCAGCTGCAGCAGACAAACCCACATACTTTTATTATTCAGTTACGCTGTAAATTCTTGTGTAATCAACGTTCACATGTATTGATAAAACACCTATTGTCGGATTTCTCATCAATTTTAGAAAAAAAGAAAACGAACAAAATTATCTGTTCTATTACCCTCTATTTTTACGTGGGATATAATTATTCAACGGGTTGAATTGAACATTTCTTTTCAACTCTTACCTACTAAGAAATCGATATAAAAATTTTTTCCCCCAAAAAAATGCCCTGGAGAGACGCGGATCTGGGAAAAAAAAATTTATCTTCGGAAATTGAAAAAAAAAAAAGAAAACAGAAAATCGAACGTCTGTGAATTATTTTTACTAAGTAAGCGCATAATCGATGGTAGCGAAAAGAAAAAGAAGAAAAAGGAACAGAAACGATCACGAAAAAACACGCCCCGGTCACGCAATTCAATTTCTCTTTGGCCACGTGTTCTAAAAGAGGAGGCATCAATCGTTGAAAGTGGATTTAAATTTGAACAAATTTGGGATAGGAAAACCGTATATCCAGTAGAACCAGTCGTGGTCAGTGGTCAGTATTGAGTCCTTTTTTTTCGTCTCTCAATATCAATTATTCACCACGTACGTAACGTACGAGACTGGAGAGAAGAAGG
Source organism: Athalia circularis (assembly GCA_963978495.1). Taxonomy (NCBI): domain Eukaryota; kingdom Metazoa; phylum Arthropoda; class Insecta; order Hymenoptera; family Athaliidae; genus Athalia; species Athalia circularis. Next base: position 36,026,970 of record OZ021698.1, on the reverse strand, counting down.
GGCGGGGGGTGGAGCCCCCGTTGATGGGGGAGGTCAAAGCAACGTTTCATTGCTTCAAATAGTGCCCAAAGCACGTAGGCAGGTGGGAGTTGTGCAGACGGGGTGGAATGGAATATAAAAGGAGTTGGGGTAGCGGTGGAACGGTGCGGTGTGTATACTCTGACGACTGCAAACAGTGGAGAATCAATTTAAACTCAGATCTCTATAATCAAGGGGGGGGGGGGATTCTGGACGAGGCCTCATTGAACGAGGTTGACGGAGGTTGGAGTTTGAGGGGAGCGATGGGGTTCCGGTAGTTCCGCGACCGCGAACAGCGCGCAGATGTATAAGGTATAGTGTGTATTGAAAATGGGAAAATGAGAAATTGAGAAAATGAGGAAGAAAGCTACTCGCTGCGCGGGCGTTTACGATCTGGGAAACTAAAAACCACCCTTTTCAAACTCCTCCCTCCATTTGGTATCAGCGAAGGATTGATTGGAAATTTCTATACACGCGTATCGGGGCGGTCCTGATTCGGGAGCGGAAGAATTTTTTTTTCGAAGCATCCAAAAGTCGACTTTAGTTTGGAAAAAAAAAATAAAACGTCCCCGATTGTTCGTCGTAGCGAGATGACTCGCGTAGGGATACGAAAGCTGGCGTTCATTGAGAGAGAAAAAAAAGAAGAAGGGGGTAGTGTCAACGATAAATCCAACGTAGTCGTTTTCTCGGCTTGGACGTAGAGCAAAGGGTGGTTGAAATATGTTGTCTGTATTCCTTGAATGAGCGAAAGAGTGAGATAGAAATCGTGAGCGGGGAATCGATATCTGAAGATATCTGAAGCGCTCTCCGTACGCCAAACTGCAATATCCTTGAAATGGGTTTCTCAAGAGGGTAAATATCCACGTCGCACAGAAGTCGAGGACTCATCCCCTCCTCATATCCAATACCCCCTTCGCCTTGTCAACATATATTATGAATACGTATGTGACGAAAAATTTTGGCAAACGATGAAATATGAGTGTGGAAGCGGAGGGTAACAAAGGAAGAAAAAAAATCCGTCGCTCCACGTCGGGCGACGTACGTTATACCCAGAAATGCAACCGATGTAACGTTATTTGTTGCATATGCTGTCCGCTATTCGAAAGTTAGTTTGACACTTTTTACTTTTCTGTTGCTCTCGCTGGAGTGCCTTAAGCGATGGTATATCTATGTATTATCAAGGTGCAGCATAGGTATAGATGTATACGCCGGGTATCCTGAAGGAGGAGTTTAAAGTTTCATTCTTTGCCCAACGCTATCTAGTGTGCAGCTACTAGTGAGGCTAACGATAAGGAGAGTTCTCTATCTTCCGTCTTTATTCCTCTCTCTCTCTTTCTCTCGTACTTCTAGATTTTCTCGGTACTCTACAAAAGTTCTTGCATCGTTTGAACACTTTTTCCAACCTTATCTATTCAGACGCGGCCATTCTTGAACCCCCATCCCCGCGCGCTCTCACCTGCATAGGGTTACGGTTAAAATGGTTCGATTTATCTAAAGCGGAGACTCGCAATTTGGTTACCAAATCCATGCGGACCTCATTTTCCCAGCGATGATAAAATAAAAGAAAAGAAAAAAAAAAAGAAAAAAAAAAAACTAATGGGGGGAAAACCAGGTCAAGATGAAGATTAAGTCGTAGACGAAGATTAAAATTGAAGTCAGATATGAGGTCGATGTGACAGTCACTAGAGAGACAAAAGGAGAAATTAAGATGAAGGTGCAAGTGACGTGGAGATGATTTTAATTTTTTTTCGTGCCTTCTCGCGTAATGATTATGCAAATAACTGTATGTACGAGCATCAGGCGTCCACGGTCATAGTTGTAAAAAAATAGACGACGGCAAAAAAAAACCTTGGCAAAAAAGAAATTCACCTCGGAAAGGCCATGAATATAAGTACAGACATGTGTATAGATATCCATGTAGATACAGATACATGGATATAATATAGGGGTACGTAGGTATAACGCGTAAGTGCGCCCGCCGCCGAGCTGCGCGTGGATATTTCGGTGTAATTTTAATTATTATGTTGGAGGGCCTTAATCTCCGTCCATTAGTTTGAGAGGGCTGTAATAGAGGAGGACAAAAAAATAGAAGCAAGAGTATGAGGGGATGAGATGGGGATGGAGAGCAAACCTTGAATATTAAATCCACCTAAACCCAAGCCCAAACCCAAATAAGTGGATGGGTATTACACCTTATAACATTGTTATAACAACCTCTCCAAAAATTTATCATCACTACACCTCGCCGTAATAATCGGGCTGACTTTCGTTATTATATTATATACATAATAATATTAGTACCTTATAATATGATGCTAAACAATATGGCGACATACCTCATCAGCGATAATATCACATATAAATTACAGTCAAGTTGTACTAACGATCAGAAGGGCGCATCTCACGGAAGTCAGCAGCCAAAGAAAAAAAAAGAAGAAAAAAAGCAAACCCACTGTTCCCCCGTTTCCTTCGTGCCTCACAATTCGAACGCGGAAACACATAACTATGTGCAGAACAAATTTGTCGATTGGACAAATTTTTTTTTTTTTTTTTTGTCCAAACACGCGCTTGGCCGCGAAGCGATTCAGATTCGAACCAACCGGGTGTACATGCGTACGTATAGCATTGCCTGATATAATATACTTGTGCGTCGCGCGTTCTCCGCGTTCCACAGAGTTTTCGTCGATGTTGTTTCTCGTTTCTCTCGCACGCACACGTGTAAGTATAGAGACATACGTATATCCCTACACTTCACATAGAACACACCACGTTTACCAATGGGAGTTGTATGGACGGGGGTTTCAGGGCTACGATTCGCGGTGAGCATTTGGGGCTTGTTGCGACCGCGACAGAGCATTCATTTCCCAAGTGAACCATGACTCACCTACAACGCTATGGTTATAGTGGCCGTTGCTGCTGCTGCTGCTGCTGCTGCTGCTGCACTTCCTCTCGTTTACCCCGCGACCCCGCAGGGCTCGCGCTCTCAAATCTCACCCCCGATTCCGCCCCGTCTGCCCCTCAACTTTACTATAGGGCTATTCACGCCAAACCGAATTAGCGCACCTAGCGGTTACACGCGTAATGAATGCTTTATAATTTCGCGCTCTCTCTGTTCGTGGTTTGTTTCTTGCCCCTTTTCAAAAACGGAAACAAAAAAGGGAGAGCGGATAAGGGAGGCGAGAAAAAAATATTGGAACCAACCCCCGACGACGGGGAAGGTGAGCAGGAAAATGCGATTCCAACAAAAAAATACAAAAAAAAGAAACAGAAACAAAACAAAGACACTTTTATGTAATAATAACTGATTGCTAGGCTGAATAATTCTGAATAATATACCCACCGAACGACACTCCACCACCGTCACCCCCTCCAATAATATATAAATTTCATTTTAAATTGTATATATCAAGATGATATCGGCTGTATTTTAAAATCCGATTAAAAGCTCGCGGTATATAAACGTCAATTTTCATTCTCTCTTTTGTGTAACGTAGTATATTTACTAATTTTCAACGCAAAGAGATAAAGAGAAAGAGAGACGATCACCCCAGTCTTTCTTCTCCGTGCCCTTTCTCTTTTTTCGTTTTTTTTCGTATTTTTCGTCCACCCCCAATTTTTTTCGGTATTACATTATGCATGTATGTAGAAACTAGGTATGTATGTGCACTTAAAATCTATATATTCATGTACATATATGTACTGCAGTATACATATAGATATAATATATAAAAGAATCCGTGTATACGCTCGTTTATAATTTAATGTATTCATGACGTTGGCGCCCTTTCGGAACATCCGGTATGGTATGAATATTCCCCGCGCATAGTTTTACCTAGATACAGGTGTGTATAATGTATACATGTACTTTACATACATAATCCATGTATTTGTTCTTGGTTTTTCCATCGCAAGCACAGCGAAATTTTGTTCTACCGAACATCATCGGATCCCGGAAAAGAAATTATTGGACAAACCTAACCTGTGATCCAAATGACGCGGCTAAAACTCCATATTAAATGGCGACGCATTGGCAAGACTATAACCTATGCGGATGTACACCTGGTCAGGTTGATTCTGAATCGCTTCGCGGCCAAGTTCGTTAGGACAAATTTTCGTAGTCGAAAACGAAAAATTTGTCCAAACGCTTGGCCGCCAAGCGATCCACAATCAACCTAACCGGGTGTACATATGTTTATAAGTATGTATTATACGTGTACCTATAGATATTCATGCATACGTAATAATCTGATGCCATTAATTTTTCACACCCCATTCGAAACGGCTGGGAAGGGGATAACAAAACTTTTCCAATTAACATCTCACGAAAGGTGTTGTGGCTATTCATCCTGAACGAAAACCCGGCAGCCATGGGAGGGAATCTGTTACCGAACGATGTTGCTTAGATCTTGTAGCGCATCTTATCTGTCCTCCCGCTAAATGATCAAGAATTAAAGGTAAAAAAAAAAAAAAAACTGGGAACGAAAACCAAAATAAACTACAAGAGAAAAAAAGGAATGGAAAAGAAAAGGAAAAAGAGAAAGCAATCGAAGGCCAAAAATAAGATTGAAAGGTAGAACGAAAATTGATAAAATGAAAATTGGGGGGATTAGGTTTAGTCTTTGACGATTAAATGCGAGAGAAGTTAAATTGCGGTCGTCGAATCGTGGAGCGATGAGGTGGGGCGGGGGGGGGGGGGAGGTTTAGGAGAGGGTTTAGAAGGAGAAAGTCGTTCCCGAATCCTGAGGGATTTGAAAACTGTGGTGATCGCGAGCGAGTTGGGAAAATATAAGCCTGGCACGGCCTAGCGGTGGGGCTGCTATGTGTGAAAAAGCATCGATTCATAGGTATGTGTACGGTATATACATATACATATAACGAATACCGAAACCGAGTGAAAGAGAAGGAAAGAGGAGAAGAAAAAGTAAAAAAGAAGGAGATAAAAAGAGAGGGTGAGAAACTTGCAGGGCGATAAACATCTCATTCAATTTTAAGCTCCTCTAACTGGTGGGGCAGCAGTATTTAAGTGACTTTCTCAAGTATATATATGTATATGCGTGTAATATATAGGACGTCCGCTCCCTTTCTATCGTATATTTCGTTTTTTTTTGTTTTTCATTTTTTTTTCTCTTTTTTTACTTTCACTTTTTTCCTTGTCGCTTGTCTTCTCTATATCACTCATCGCCCTCGTTTCCTCCTCGAAACTTTTACAAACTCGTTGTTTGAGTTACATGCTGCAACAGCTAGGTACGTACCTATGTATTGTATATACTTGCAATAATGATGAACCAAATTAATAAACCAAAATCAAAGAAAAAAAAAAGAAACTACCCCTTGATCACGACAGAAACGATTCACACCTCGACTTTTATTGCAGTTCCATTATGGGGAACTGTTATATAGAACGCGAAAAGGACAACGTGCGATACTTTGGAATGTTCCTTTTTTTTTTATTTATTTTTTTTTTTCAGCAACCCACCCTGCAGATGTAAAGTGGCGGCAAACGAATCTTCCGATTTGGGAGATCAATCGGTATATGTATGGGGAAAAACAAAAAAGAACTATAGAGCGGAACGCGAAATGCCAACGGAATAAGAGTGTGCGGGTTATATTATACACGTATATATACAGGTATGTATATTTAGAGGGGATGAAAGGGATGAGAAGAAGGGGATGGCTATGGAAAACCGTTCTGCGGGAATACCATTCTTCTTTCTACTTTTTATATACGAATGTATAAGCTATACATGTTACATATACACAACTTCAGAGTTTAGCTTTCGGTCATCTGCATTCCTCGGTATAAAGCTTTTATTCTTCTTCTATTTGCTTATATTATTTCGTTCGTTTCTCTTTTTTGCTGTTTTATATATTTATTTCATTCTTCTTCTCGACTTTTTGTTATCCGTTCTCCTCGCCTCTACTCTTCAATCTCTCTTCAATTGTCATCACACGAGGGTGAGACTCTGCAGCGAACCTTATCTTTTATCTGCAACCAGAATCCTTTTCTCTTTTTTTTCTAAATTTTATTTTTTTTTTCTTCGGAAATCCATCCAGTGGGCATGGCCTGCAAGGGAAAAAGGGATGAAGGGATAAAATCGCAAAGGGCGAGAAAACCTCCCCATTTTCTTATTTGTCGCGTTATACTAATCTTAGTGCACATACTCTGTGTTACAGCGGAGCGATGGGGGGGGGGGGGGGGAGAAAGAGAAACAAAAAAGAGGGTTTCTATCTGGACGTTGCGGTCGCCGAGCATCACACCTATCGTATATCTATAGATAAGTGCGTGGGTAAAATGCCATTGACAACGTCTGTACCGTGTGTATATAGTAGCCATTTTGTTTTCTACGTCGACCAACGAAAAATCTCATTCTCCTTTTTCTATTTCCAATCACAACGAATATCGCGAACTGCCGGATTATATGACTGCAGATCTTCGTTTACTGCTCTCGCCAAAAAGGATTTCACGCTGCAGGAGTATGACTGAAGAAAATATAGGTATACCATAGCTTCTCTTTACTATCGCTCATTCTTTGATACTCAAAGTTTTCTTTATTTCAACAGTTTGTTGGTTGTTTTTGTTTTTTTTTTTCTTCTCTTCTTAGCTCAACGAGAAAAATCTGAATAATCATAGAGACAGTGAGTTTTTGAATTTTGAAAACACCCCCACAGTTCTTTGATATTTAATTAAAGTACTTTCGCGGATATTTGATACACTTTCCTAACACTTTTGAATATTTCTTTCGCTTGATACACGATCGCTTTGTACTTAATTATGTACAAGGGTAGAAAAGAGGCCTTATGCTGCATGTATATATATGTATATAATAAATGTATGTGTATGTACATCGGTAGGTATGTAATACATATAAAAGGAGCGCTCCTCGTCGATTTCTCTCTCTCTCTCTCTCTCTTTCTCTCTCTGTCTGCCTTTATCTCAAGATCCATTAAGGGGCTACGACTAATTTACAAGCAAGCCTAAGATTATCGTTTGGGTTTAGAATTTCACCCCTCAAAACGACGACTTCTACTGCTACTGTAAATACACACGACGGTTTTGTATGTCGTATACCGTACACCTTACACTATACCACGTGTCATACCAACCACCCATTGTGTACCTACTATTCTATGTACGAAACACATAAGATACCGGAGAAACGACAACGGTGTGCCTGTCTCATTTGTATTATTAATTCGCAAACCCCTCAGAGTCACTCCCCTTATGTTTCGGCTCATGTACACCGTCGATAAATGGGAGATTCTCAAGTAAGCTAATCGTTAGGATCGACCAAAGAACATCATTCATAACTTAACCATACGCATCTACTTTCGGTCTGGGAACTGAAGGGCTGAAAATGAAAAAACTAAAATCCACCCTTCGGAATTGACGAAATGAAAAAATAGAATTCTCACATCTGACTTTGTGCCCAATGACGGATAACCGCGTTATATTTTCAATGATAAAAAAAAAAATTTTTGAACCGTTCAAAATTCAACGATTCTTCGAGTGATTTTTGAGTCGAATTGTAGTTACGTCGAGATATTGACTCGATCGTATTTTGTGAATTTCGGGGAAGTAGAGGTGTGTTTGGAGTTGGGGTTGATTTTCTCGGTTGACAGAGGAATGGGAGGTATGTGTTTTGGGGGTAGGGGGTGGGGGGGTTGGCATAAATGTTAGGAGGTGGGAAAGTGGCGCGGTTTACGCCTAGAAGCGAGCGCTAAAGGAACAGGGAGAGAGAGGAGACGAGAAAATATGTACGCGTTCGTAATTGTCTACTAAATCACGTTATATTGTTTCTTGAGGTAAAAATAAGGGCGCGGTTACGACTAAGAATGGCGAGGTATGGGGAGGGAGAAAAAAGGGGTTGGGAAAGGAGAAGAACGACTATCTCTCGCGGTTCGCGGGAATACGACCGCGTCGCTATTATTGCCGCTATTATTTCCACCCCCTTGAAGAATAAAGAAGCTTCAACCCCCAATTCCCAACCCTTGGTAGTCTTAGTGGTAGCGGTAGTAGTAGTAGTAGTAGTAGCTGTACGTACACTCTGATCGTCGCTCTTTTACTCGTCCCTACAACTCGATGCGCCACGATATGCCTCGTCGCGCTTTGTGATCTCCAAATTCACATTCATATCTATACCTACTCAATCACCGGCAATAAAATCACCAACAAAATGAATTTCGCCATGGCAAAAATCCGAGATGAAATGATTTTTTCAGTTTGTGGGAGTGAGTATTTTATTTTTTTTTATTTTCGAGTAAGAAATAAAATTCTTAAGAAAAAGAATAAAATTCACGTGCGGAAGTTGATTCAACGTGGAGTTATTTGTTCTAGTTTTATTACAGGAATGGAAGCCACCTCAATAGATGAAGATAATAATGAAAATCTCTTTCGGAGAGTCAAATTAGACGTGAATGAAAAAAATTAAAAATCTGTTCCTCGACTGGGCTTTACTCTTACGTTCGATTTTTTTGGTAACGCCCATGTGCCGCTCACTCTGGTTTCTAGGAGAAGAGGCACGTACTGTCGCAGTAAAGTCTGACCTACATGCAACTTGCACCACTATAAGGATAGCACAGAAGCAGCGGTGGGGCTGCTGGCTGGGTGGCCGGGGTTGGTATAGCTGCCTGGCTGGTTGGCTGATACGCCCGTTCTTCTATCACTGCCGAGACTGCTCAATTATTACCCTCTCTTTCTCTCTCTTTCTCTTTCATTCTTTGCTCCTCTCTGCTACGCGCTGCTAGTTCAGGCGCTGGTACTACAAGAGGTACACCCCTTCAAGCTTAATTTCACCCTTACACCATTTTCTTTTTTCTTCTTCTCTATTCTTTGTATATTTTTGTTTCATCATTCTCTGGATCTTCAATCTTATTTCAAAGAAAAAGGTCCCATCGATCGTTAAAATAATAAAATTACAGTACAAAAAATCCCGTGCATTTGAAATTCCAAAACAAAATTCATTTTCGGTCATCATCCGATCGGATCGTTCGCATGTGCCAATCACCCCAACAGTGTCTGCGAAGCGGGAGGGGGAAGAGCGCGCTGATCACGTGTAGACTCGGCCCTGAAAAGTGGGAGGGATCGAGAACGGAGCGATCGGCGCATGCGCGGTGGATGAGGCCCAGATCAGAGTCGATGAAGATAAGAATAAGGTCTTGGGGCTCCGGAGTGGTTGCGTCGCTGGGAAACTACGAGGTGAGTTGATTGGGAGAGCTGCGCGCATGGATCGGTGCCCGTCGAGTCGGATTTGCACGGTGAGACCGTCGGGCAGCGGGCTAGAAATTAGGCGACATCTCCATCCGTGACAAACTGAACTTGTCGAAAGGTTGACGGAGGGAGTAAGCAGCAGGCCTGGATAGGACGCAGGCAGATGGGACGCTCGGCCCGTCCGCGTCGCTGCTAACAGGTATATTATGTACACACGTAGGTATGTATATGTGGGTATATTTATGCCCTACCTACATCTCGCATGAAATTGTTAGAAACGTATAGGGTGATAAATCGACTGCCGTTATACGCGTTTTCCTCTCCTTCCCCATCCCTCATTCCCCTAGAGTCCCGCTCATCCCTCAGGTTGCAGACTCCGGGCTACAGCAGCTCACATACAGATACTACCCTGTGGCATCGCGCGTATAACTATACATATATATAGGAGTATATATAAGTGTATATAAGCTTTACCAACGCGACAAAGAGAAGGTGGCGGGCATGCAGGCAGCAGCAGCAGCGGCAGCACGGCAGCGAAAAGTGGGTACATACATATTACATACCCTGTATACACACCTATCGCGCTTATGTAATCCGCGTTCCAGGTACACGTGAAATGGATGTAACTATACGCGAATATGTATCACATATATCTACCGATGTAACGATATGGCGGAAAAACTGAAAATCTACAAAGTTTGTTTCGAATTTGCTAACCATATAAACTATCATTGTACGTGATGTCGCAATTACATGTTCTCAAAATGAAAGGAAATATATACACACGTAACGTGGCAAACGACGTCTGAAAAGTTTCACGAATGGGTTCATAGAATAAAAATTTATGTTTCCCACAAATCGGTCATGGTAGCGAGTCCACTAATTGTAAAACCAATTTCGCTGTGTTAATAAAAAAAAAAAAAAAAACCTCTCCATGACTATAAGGCCGTTTTTCTATTCTTCGGTATTAAGCGAAGATGAAAGGAACTCGAGTAATTTTTTGAAACGTTTCTTTAGAAAAACATGAGCGATCAAATCGCTTCCGAAAAAGCGGTGAAAAATAAATTAAAAAAAAAAAAAAACGAGAAAAGGAAAAGAAAAAAAATAGAACGAAAATTTAAATGGAAAAAGAGAGAAAAAAAATTTGAAGAAAAAATGAAAGTGCTCGGATGTGCAGGTATATGGTATAGTATAGAGAGATGGGGTGCCTCGCTTCGCAGGGTATAGAAGTGAGAAGGCGAAGAAGAAAATGACCGAGAAACGGAGTATAACAAACCCGAGAGACACAGTTGAGAGATAGAACGTCGGGGCGGTGCGGCGCAAAAGTTATTAAATTTGATTAGACTGTGCCGCTATGCGGCACAACGTCCGTGCCCTGGGGAAGGCGATCCGTGGGAGATGCGGGAGAGAAGGAAAAGGGGGGTCGGGGGGGGGTGGTTTGCAGGACTTTTAGAAGCACGAGAACCAGGAGTAGAACTCTAGTTTGAACCACCGCTATCCACACCCCCCTCTTCTCCCCCTCGCCCCCTCCCCCTTTTTACTCCATCTCTTCGTCCCATTCGCTTCTGTGTACGAACTCACCCTGCATTCAAAAGGGGGCTGGAGGATGAGGTGCGGTAAAACGTAGGGACGAGAAAAGAGGAAAGTTGCATGTTGTGGACCACTGTCTCTTTTATACACAGAGATTCCCTATTAAATATGATTATTAAAGTTTCTCTCTTTTTGCACCCTCATATATACGCCTACATATATAACTAACGGTTTCGCATTATACGTACATGCTCACATACGTGTACACATATAATACCTACCAAAGAAAATTACCTCATCATCATCCCCTAATTACAAAATTTACAAGTAGCTTATTTAGTTATACCTGGTCATTATCTAACAAATTATTGTAAATTACGGTTCAAAAAGGCTTCTTCTCTACCAGGCTCTTTCTCCATTTGTTATTTTTTTTTTTTGTCTTTTGGGGTTGAAGGGAACAAAGAAAAAAAGAACGAGATTTAACTTTACATTAAACCGGCTTATTTTTTTGTCACGAATTTTTTTCTGGTTCGCTTTCGTGAATTTGCAAATATTGTCTATAAATAATATAATATCATTTTTATTATCTCGTTGATAAATTCGGGAATCGAAGTTGGCGGGGATCGTGAAATAAATTTTCAGTATATTTTTGTTTTCTTTTTTGTTTCAATGTTGTTTCAAGAGCAGGGGAAAAAAACTGAATAAAAAATTTCGCCATTTTTTTTTTACTATCTATAATACGGTTTTACCATTCGTCGAACGATTTAAACCGCCAGTAACTGGGGATTAACTTCGATATCTCCGGTTTGCACTGACGCATAAATATCCCTATCTATCTTTCCCCGTGCCTTCTCTCTCCTTTGTGGAACTAGAAAATTTACAAAACAAAAAAAAAAACGAAATGGATAGAATCAACGAGAATAAAAGATGGTATATATCGATTGAAAACAATAAAATGAAAAATGGTAAGTTATTATTCTTTTCTTTTCCACGGCTCCTCCCCTGCGCGACTTTCGCTTTTCTTCTGATTCTAGTAGCATTGCACGCGCGCGCCGCATTTAATTTAATTTGTTTCCTCAATTTTTGTCTGCTATTTTTTTTCAATTTCATATCATTACATTTCAGACGCATCACATGGTGAGAGTTTTTTTTTTATCAATCTGCAGTATTGTTATCGCAATTTGAATTTTATGTTCAGGGTATAGGATTGGACGTTGGGTCCAAACCTCAGATTTTTGTCGATTTTGGGGTAAAAAATCAACATTGTTTATTTTCGAAGTTGCTATGATATTCTTGTGTGTTTTAATCTCAGGAATTCGAATCTGCAAGGCAAATCCGCCTACCCATAAAATTGATCGAGTTATCGCTAATTTTTCGTTTTTAGGAGCAGAAAAATTGCGATATCTCGATGGGAATAATTCGTAGCTTGATTTAGTCAACGGATTCGTGTTCCTGCGGTCAATACACATAAAAAAAATGTCTTACAATCAATTTTAAAAATACTTCATTTTTGGGTAAAAAATGAAGTATTTTTAAAATCGATCGCATGGTGCTTTTCTTATGTATTTTGACCCGAGAAATATGAATCCGTTGAGTAAGTTGAGCTATGAATTAATCCCATCGAGATATCCTCATTTTACTACTTTTTGGAGTAATTAATTGGCGATACTTGGATCAATTTTATAGATAGCACGCCGACGTGTGTGTCATTTTGTAAATCGAATGGGAATTGATAATCTTGGTTATTGTCAACATCATATTCATATTTATTCGCTTTGTTATAACCAACTTTCAAGTTTTAACGCAGCGAATCAGCAAATGAATAAAATGCTATCACCGTAGTTCAGCGGCACAATTTACAAATTTCGCAAAGTCTAATCGGCCCGCACGTAAAATGCAACGGCACCAATCGGTACACGCTTATTTCGTAGCACGAATTCAGAAACACGAGGTTCATCTCGAATTTTGAGTTTTCATCTCGTATTTCGATTTTCGATCGGTCATCAACTTTTTAGAATAGGAGGATGCGTCTATTTCTCTTTAGTTTCGCATTTTTCAAACTTTTATACCCCTCATTCCTTGTAATGCTCTCATCTTCTTCCTTTTTCGTTTTTTTCTTTTTGTTATTACTTCGAAAAGCTGCGGTGTTGAAATAATTAAGAGCGAGATGGATGATGTAGTGGGATAGAGAGTGACGATTGTAGAAACACCAAAGAGAGGGGAGGCTTTCAAGTCAATTCAAAATCCGACGTCACGTGAGATAAGGGCTTTCTTGAAATGGAAGATGAATGCTCACGACGACGTGGAAGACTACCACCTTCCTAACGATCACATACCTTTCTCCTGCCTTTCATTTCTCTTTCATCCCCCTCTTTTTAATCCGATTTTTCTTTTCTTTTTTTGTTTTTCTCGTAATTTATTTTTTCTTCTCATTTTGTAGTCGCCGATCAACGGTAACGGTGCACATGCCATTCGACTTGCCTTTATTTGTAAAAATAATTATCGTGTATCTATAGATAAAATAAAACGGAAAATTCAGTTTCAATCGAAATTACTGAGCGATAGCCCAACGTTTCGATAAATCCATCCCATTATATTCGCGCGACTGAATTTAATAATTGTTGTAAATGTTTTGTTCATTGCAACGGGATGTTTGCATGTTTACACAAGGGAATAATATGTGTATAAAGACCAGGATATGGACTCTGGTCAACAGTACAGTGCAGTAGTCAATTACAGTACATCAATGTCAGGAGGTTCTCGATATTGGTATATTCTATTCCATTCCATTCCATTCCATTCTATTCTATTCTATTCTATTCTATTCTAACCTACAGGTACCTATATACCTACTATAACGCGATCGCAAATAACAGACTCTAGCAGCGCAGACCACAAAGAGAATCAAGGTTTACATTGGGAAGGTTTAACTTCTCGATATTGCTACTGCTGCTGTTGCTGATGATTGTCACGACGATTCGATGGTACCGAACCTGCTACCGGTTCCAAAAGTTTACGAAAAAGCTAAACAAAAAGAACATCAAAAATAAACCGAAAAACGATCAGCCAACAGATTTCGATGAAGAACAATTTCGTTCTCCACTTAATTTTGAACTGGAAAAAAACAAAAATATACGGAGAGGTGATCGAGAGTGGAGTGTTTCCAGGCGCAGAGTTTCATGGACTTTTTTTTATCACTTATCTGTCAATAATTATTTATTTCGTGATATTTTTTTTTTGTATGTTTTTGAAAAATATATAAGCAGCAGTTGCGCAGCAGCTGAGGGAACATTTTCATCTGGACTAAGACCAGAACTAACCTCAGCAGTGAACAAACCGCGTTGGTTGGATACCATCCAAACGAGCTTATTAAATTAACGCGTGTTACTGCCGTGACTAGTTTGGGCCAACTTAGGGTCAGGTCCAGGATAGGTCAGTGTAAATTAGTTTGGGTAGAAAAAAGATCAAAACCAAAAACACATGAATTTATCGCGCCGTGTATATGGTTACAAAGAAAAAATTGTCGAAAAAGCCTCAATAGCTTCGGAAGCTTTTTTCTTTCAATTATTAGATTACCGTTGCAAAGAAAAATAGGAAAAGAAGAAAGGATATGAAGAAAGGGGTTAGGTTTAGAAACACGTTACGCGTAGTGTACCGATGTCCAGGCTGACATTTTGCAGAAATTGGAATGATGTGTACACCCGGTTAGGTTGATTGTGAATCGCTTCGCGGCCAAGCGCGCGTTTGGCCAAATTTTCGTAGCCGGCGCAGCTACACAAAAAAGTTGTCCAAACGCGCGCTTGGCCGCGAGGCGATTCAGATTCAACCTAACCGGGTGTACCTACACTACGATTCAAATGTATTTATATATATGTGTAAACGTGTGTCTGTGTTGGATATACACGACCCCATATTAAAAAAGTCTCTGCGAATGTCCACCCCCCGGTTGACTATAACGAATCGTTAATGGTTTCCAATTCACCAAATATTTGACCACGAAAAGCTAATGTGTTATACATAGATGCGCCATATGCATACATACCTATACAAGAATGTGCACCTACACATATTCATGTACGCGTGTGTATAAAGCTGCGATTTTCGCGCGTATTATGGAAAGCGTCCGGTCTCTTCGAAAGGGACAAAAATGGCGGGGAAAGGACGCGGAAAACTGGGGGGTAAGGGAGAAGAGGTGGTGGGTCATCGTCCGGCGCCGTATTTGCCGTGGGACGGGGATGAAGAGGAAGAGGGGGTCGGAGGATCGTGATTGGAAGACAAAAAGAGCTTCAGTGCCACAGCTGTATAAACGAGGAAAAAAAGGATGAGAGAGGAGATGAGAAAGAGAGAGAGAAAAAGGAGGACGGCGGAACAGGGGGAGTGCGAAAGCACGGGGAACAACGGGGGATCAGGCAAAGGGCGGAGGAGGAGGAGGAAAGGGAGTAGCGGTGAAAAATAAAATAACATTGGCCAATAATAGGGGAAACAAAGAAGCACCCATATCACCCACTCGCGCCGGTACGTTTCGCGCCCCCCCCCCCCCCCCCCCCTCGCCTCCCTACCGGCGTCGGCTTACATCGGAAACAACTCTCAACGATATTCCCTTGATGAGGGTGCTCCGTAAAACGAGCGAGCGAGTTTATACCCGAGCATTTGCGTGTCAACGTTCCTTCCCGTAATCTCCACCCCCTCTTCCACTCCTCCGTTCTCACCCCCTGCCGGCTGAACATCTACCTCCTCATTCACCTCATCCTCTTCTAACGGAAAACGTCGACATTTACCTGTTGCATAAGTGATTGTATGCGCGGCTGTAAAGCTATACAAGGTAGTCTCTGCAGATCCATCTTTATTGCACGTATATTCCGATTATGGATGTGTATATGTATATATGTGTAATACGTATCCTCCGTATCGTTCGTGTTAAAGTAATTCGCTTGAATCTTTTTCCCTCCCCCCATTTTTAATGCTGCGGGTTTTTTTCCCTCATTTACCAAGGGGAAAGTTATGTATAGATACGTCAGGATAGGACCGCTTATATTTTTGTTTGACTTTTTTATTTTTTGTTTTTAATCGCATTTCAAACTCGAATTTTGAATTCGAAATACTTGAAATTGTACACGAGAGACGTATGATTTGCTATGGAAATGAATCGGGCGACGAGCGCGTATTTTATTTCGTCTTTTTTTTTTTTTTTCACTTCTCTTCAATTTGAACTGTATCAAAATAATAATATTGACGAAGAGATAAAAAAAAAAAAAGAAAATAGAAAACGAAAACGTCAAGTAAAATAGGTAGGTGGGTAGGTGAAAATCGTACATATAATCCATATTCCATGCGAACAATTATTATCCGCGATACGTTATACGATGGTATGTACACATATTTTACGCGGTTTTATAGTTTACGTATATATGGGATATATATTATATACATTTTACCTAAAGGTAGATAGCAATCGGTTATTCGACGAACGGATGAATTCCTCGTGTGACAAATGGAACAAGTAGAATGAAAAAAAAGGCAAAAAAAGATGCCCAAAAAATGAAAGAAAAAAAGGCAGAAAAAAGTATAACCTATTCGCGATATCGTCATACCCTCGTTATATATCGATTTATTATGTATTGGTGTACGAATACATACATACGCACATGTACATTCACAGATATACATACATATTTGCGTAAAGCCAAAAGCCAAAAGCCAAAAGCTTTCGGTGGAAAATTACCGGAGCTTTTGTGCAATTTGTGAATTTGCCGCGGATGCGTAATTCGAACGATGATCGCCATCGCGTTACAGTTCACTTCGCATATATGTACATATCTATGTGTGTTTCATCCAAAATGGCAATAATCGTGTGTCATATTTATTTATTTTTATTTTTGTCACTTTTTTTTTCTTTTTTTTTTTTACGTACAAATTGGTTAATTAATTTTACGTTATGTTTCTTTTAATCACGTGTGGCATGCTGTGGATTTATAACTTCCACCCGCGTAATTAATATTTGCGTAAACATATCGAATTAATTAAACAAATACTTTTGCAAACACCCTTTCGAGGTAATTAATTTATCATACGTACACGGGTAAAAATCAGATGAACGGTTTTTCTCTTCTATAAAAATGACAGAACGAAAAGTGTGCCGAAAATCCAAAAAAATCGCAAAATGGAATCTCGATGAATTTTTTCATTCCGAATACAGAAATTCTTATTTATATTCATGGGTTACTTTTTTGATTATAATTAACCTTTTTCGCTATAAAGCTGATTACAGTATCGCATCCCCTACGATCGAATCGTTTTTATTCCGAAAAATTTTTTACAACGAGGGGTGAAAAAAAAATTCCAACAGTCACGCAAAATTGGATGAAAAAAAAAGAAAGAAAAAAAAATATTACGAGAAAAAAAAAATTCCAAATCATGCACAAGGCAAATATGTGAGCATCGAGGGGATGAGAATCGCACGCTGTTTGATAAAATTTAATCGAATGATCTTTTTGTAAAACATGTCGTTAATTTCAGTTTCGCGACCTTGCAAAAACGTATGGCGGGCGGGCGGGCCGTCCTACAGGATTTGATGTATTCGGCTTGAGAAATTTAAGCGCCCCACTTTTTCTTACAGGACGAACTTTCTGCTGCACACCGGAAAAAAGAAAAATCAACACATCTCTCGATAGACTCGTTATACCTGCGCCGAGTTCATCTACTACAGTGTTTAAGAATCCTCAGACAGGTCCTCATCGTAACTGCTTCTTGTTTTTCATTTGTTTTTCTTGATTTTTCCACTTTTCCTTATTTTCCTTCGGGAAACGGTAGCTGCGGGTTCTCTTCTCTCTCTCTATATATATACACACACAATCCTAAGCTCACCGTCCAGATGATTTGTGGTCCGGGTGCGAAACAGAAGCCCACCTATACCGTACCCTATATATATACATACACCTAATGTGTTTAGACTTGGGATGGGGATGAAAATGGCGACGTCCGGAATGGGAAGAGAGGTAAAATAAACGGGAAAAGGGCGCGATTCGCGTAAAACGAACGATAGAACTGCAGGGAGGCGAAAGAGAGGTAGAGAACGAGGAAGAGAGAGAAGGGGTGATTTGTTGCCTGATAAGAGCCGTCCTCGTCGCCGGGTGCTAACGTGAATTAAGACCCTAAATTCCCTAGGGACGTATCAATGAGGGATTCTGGTTATATAGTGCACCAATCGAATTTCAACGCTGAAATTTCATTCGAATTTTTTTCATTTTTCGTTTCCCCGTAGACTTTTTCTCGCACTTTTTTTCATTCACCCGAGTTAGACGAGGGGAAGGGAATTGCGACGGGCAAAAATTAGAGGGTTGTAAGAAGAAGGAAAAAGTGAGAGAAAAATTAAAATTGGAATCGCACTTTTTGATCCGATAGATTTTTTGGGATGACGTCTGTTTCGAAATCAGGGCTGACTGATTGTGAGTGGAACTTGTAACATTCGAAAGAAAAGTAGTAGTTCAAAAAATCAGTAGAAGGAAAGTTTTCCTCATATATTTCTTATGGTTATTTTTTTTTCTCTTTGAAATATGTGCAGATGTTTTTCGAGGATTGACGATAATTGGATCTCGTGAAAATCGAAAAAATCCAAAACACGCCACAAAAGAGAGTCGAAGTGGCTAGAACAGGGGGAATAAAATTGGTTAGAGTATACCTATAGCGGAAAAGTTGAAGAAGAAGGAGATAGCTGAGCTAGATAATGAGGGCGTAATGAAATGGAAAAGTTTTGCGGAAGGCTCGTCGCCCTCGTCCTTCGTCTTCATCTCCTTCTCCTCCTCTTGCTCATTTGCTTTCTCTTTCTATTTCGCCTCCTCCATCTTCTCCTCAAAGTCCTAATGGGTGGTAAGCGAATTAAAGAATGAAGCCATCCTCTCACAAAACGGATAGAAGTAGACACTAACTTTATAACCAAGATACCTACCTACTGCTAAAGTACTTTCTGATGTAAAAGTATACCACGCCAAAGTTTAACTCCCTCCACCCCCTAGCCCGCGCCGCTACCTTTTTCCACCTTCCAACATTAAAATATCATTAAACAGTATTTATACAAAACAATCGTGGAAATTTCTTTATTTTTATTCCATCTATTCATTTCTCTACCTACTTATTTATTTATCTATCGAATGTTCACCTTTTTCTCTTGAAAATTTTCAATCATGCTTTTCGACAAAATATAGGAATTTCGAAGCCCTGAACGACATATACGAATCGAGTTTGTGTCCGCGGCTAGAACTTCGATATGATTTTTCCTTTTTTTTTTTTCTTTCTCTTCGTAACTACGGACTGATCTTGATTTGGCGAAACTTTGAATTGAAAAATGGAGTTGGAAATATTGTCATCCCGCACTGTACGTGCACGTAGATATAACCGCGGTATTCTATCTACAAGTTGGTGTTTACAGAGTCTGACAAGATTGCAGGGGCGGGGCGGGGCGTGCGGGAATTGGTTTGAGAAAATTCATCGGAGCAAACACAGCCAAGAAAATTATACACAGAAGTCCAGTGGGGCGCGAATGAAGGTTCTGGTCGGTTCCTCTGGCGGTAATATGGGAAGCTATGCATGAAGAAAGGAAACGTTGGAAGGGTGGTACGCCTGCTATACCAGTTAGTTCATGGGCATGGCAGAAGGTATAGTTACCATCCTAAATTAATATTTGTTACGCTGTTATTCAAATTAGTTGTACCGTTCGCAGAAACAGCAACAGCAACAGCAACAGCAATAGCAGCGGCAAGATCTAGCGAGAAGGGTGGTTGGAAGCCGCCAAAATCAACCCGCGTGTAGATATTCAACGTTTGGCATACATGGAGAGAAACTGCGCGTGTCTTCTCGAACTTTGGGATAACGTAGAGTCACCTGAGTTAACGTAATGTAACGAAACCGTATCTTCTTCTTGCTATTCTCCATATTCTTACTTTTGACATTTTTCAAAGACTCCAGCCCTTGATTTTTTTTTTTTTTTTGATTTTGGGACCAACAATCGGAGAAAGTTTTTTTCTTGGTATATTCGAACGTATTTTGAGCTCAGGAATTTGAATCCGCTGATTGGATTGATCTATTTATCGAAATGATCGAGAATGAATGAGAACTTGGAATATCGCTTGCGATAAAGTTGTGCTGTTATCGTCGAAAAAAAAAATTAGAAAATTTTTTAATTTCAAAATACTGCAGCAAAACTTACCTAAATACGATGTTATCACGGTGGAAGAAAATTGCTCCGCAGAGCTCGAATATTCTACCTCAGTATTCTTTTATTATCGCGTTTTGTTTTTTTTTTTGCTGTTGCAATTTTTCCAGCGCTGGTCTAAATTGGGTTAAAATTCCAAGACAGACACGATTACTTGGTGTACAATAGATAGGTATATCCATATCATCTCTGATATTCACTACATGCAATGCGTTCCACTAGCCAAAGTCGCGATGTTTGTTTTCTTCTGTTTTTCTTCCAGCTATCTCATTTTTAGACGCCGATCGTGACTGTTTCACGACGATATTTTCTGCCTTTTAAACGAGCTCTTTCCATCCAGGCATTTCCTCTTACCATATACTAGGTATAAAATGCATTTGTATATAGGTAGGTATATGGATATATCGACAGCCACAAGTTCACGGGTCCTACGGGATATCGTCTTCCCTTATAGGAACTTCAGGAGTCGAAGTAAAAGTAGGAGGATACATATAGACTATGACGAGTACTCCGATCTATAAGCTAGGAAAAGACCGAAGAAGGAAGAAGCGAAACTATAAGGAAGTATAAAGTTCGAAGTATCTGCGATACCCGATTCCTTTTATCCTCTCCGCGGGTTTTTTTTCCCTCCCTACCTACCCTTCCATACTGCAGTATTCCACATCTCTATATTTCTCTTTCCATATTTTTCTTCCTCCTTACTTCGATAGATAGATGTGTAGTTATGCACAACTACGCATATATGCTCGTTGGTACTCGAGGGAAAAGCCGAGTAGTTGAAAATAGTTTACCTAATAGTTTAACGTTGAAAATACTTTTCAACAGTTTCTCCCATACCGAAGACGTTGCATTGCTAGGCTATGTATATTTATGCACATCGATGGATGTGAAATAGCAAAGAGAAAGGGATCTGAGGGATAGGGAGGAGGGAAAAGGTATAAAGGAGGAGGGAGGAAAACGGTCGGTGATCTGATATTCTGTTATTAAATTCCTACAAATTTACTTCTACATCGTTGATTTAATTTCCCACACCTATTACGCACACACACAGATACACCGACATACCTCGCATGTACACCCTGTTAGGTTGATTCTTGATCGCTTCGCGGCCAAGCTCGTTTGGACAAATTTTCGCAGCTGAACGAGAAATTTGTCCAAACGCGCGCTTGGCCGCGAAGCGATTCAGAATCAACCTAACCGGGTGTACGTAAACCCCGTTCGTCGTACCATATGATATCTCATTTTGATCATTATATTTATCTTGTCCAATAATTTTCATTCACATTATTCGTAACTTATTGTCCGTGAGCATGTTATTCCGCACATATTATCACGTATACATAATATATTTACTACACACATATACGTATACACATATATCGCACAGGGTACACGTGTTGCACATTAATATGTATTTAAATTAGCGAGACTGGTTCAAAGTGAACGTGGAAAATTACAAGAACATAGTCCTCCATATGTGCTATACATGCCACGGTACCTTTGCTTCCCTTACATAGAAACTGGGGGAGAAGTGTAACTGGAAGATGGAAGTGGCACGAACAAGGGTGTTGAGGAAAGGCACATAACCTCCAAACGAAAACGTCGGATACTACGACGTCATGCATACCGAGAGATATCCATCCACCCGGTACCTTCACGGTACTTTGTCAAAGCGAAATTATATTGCAGTATACGTACACGTATAGCTATACGTATGATGTGTAGGCAGACAGGTACGTGGAGAATAAGTTTGATTCTACATATTACTAGAAATATTCAGGTCACTGCATCCGAAAACTTTGTCGTCAGAATTTGAAAATTTGAAAATACCGCTGAAATACGGTACAAATCGCAGAAAAATAATTTCGGGGTCATCAACTTCTGGGCCACCCTGAATTTCAAGAACTTGACCTAAAAAATGGGTATTTCCAAAAGTTTCGGCAAGGAATTTTGGGTCGAGTGAGAATTATTTTCCCAGCTATAATGCACCTTCGCCACTACTCTCCCGTTCCACTTTCGGTACAGTGAAAATTTTCTATGATAAAATGAAGAGCGCTATGTGTAACCTGGGGGATTTTCGTTTGAAAAGAGGGAGAGAGACTTAATATTATAGGGCGAGAGCGGGATCATTTAAAACTTTCGGAATGGCTACTATATATAATAAACCGAGCCGAAGAGCTTATACTTCGTCCGCGGCGCCATGTTTAGAGATGTACGTAGGTATGAGTGCACAGGTGGTGGTACGGGTCCTCCGCGTTCATATATACGAAAATACGTACACCGGTCTGCAGGTATACATTTCGCTTCGTAATTTCTTATTTAGTGATAATTACAAGTTTTTACCTTCTCTTTTCACCCTCCGACCACCGCCATCCCCTTCCCTTTCCCAAAAACGCTCTTCATTTTCCCTCTACAACTTCCCGAGCCATTTAATAAGCGACGGAAGTTTTGATTTCACTTTAACTTATATATATGTGTACACAAAAATATCTACATCATGTACATGTATCTACACATATACATAGAAAATTTATACAGTACATACCGCATCAACTTCATCTTCCAGAAGAATCTCACCCCCCCGCACCCCTAATTATTAACCCGACACTATAAATTTTCTCCTTCTATAATAACGGTGATTCTATATAACGAGTCAAATTCTTCGAAAGGAAAATGAAAAATAAAAACAAGTATTCGAATGCAGCTAATTCCGAAAATATATAAATTCATTATACAATATACCCATATAGTTAAATTAATCATAAATTAGGAATTACCTTGACACATTATCATGATGATGTGGAGTACGCTTATCGTGAGGTAACGACTCCTTCTTCTTCTGTCGGCCATTTTGTATTTTGATTGATTGTTTTTTTTTAATAGTTTTGTTTAATTAATCGATCTTGTTTCGATTTTTTACTATTTTTTTCTTCTCAATTTTATGTCATTCCTTCACCACTTCGGAAGGTATTAATTACGCCCTCGGTAGGCGATTGTTCATCAAAACTTCTCTAATCCGATGAAATCTATGCCTGCAACAGAAAAAATGAAATGAAAAATCATTACGATCGGATTGATTAAATCTATAATTTTGCTTTTATACGAGTGTCATTTTTTTCGGATTGTACAACGAAAAATATCATCGTTATACAATTCGAGATTCGAACAAAGATTTTTTCGAGCGATCTGAATTTTTGTCCAAATTTTCACTCATGATTCGCAGCAATTTTTCTCTATTATCGTCAAGCGTTGACCGACGTGACATGAGACACATATGTTCATATGTATACCTGTATCGATGGCAATTCAATCGGTAGATATTTACTCAATTGATTATTCATACGCGATCAGCTCGACACCGCGCTATATCTCTATCAATATGTACCGCGCTCGGTTACCTCCTTATTATCGTAACAGAAAAATGTCACAAAAATCTGTTCGAATGATCGCAGTAATACCCATCAAATGGAACGAAATAGGAACGGAAAAAACAAAACAAAAAAAAAAAAAACGAAATAAAATAAAACAAACAAACGAACAATATAACGAAAATAATGATAAAACCGAATATATGAGTAATAAAAAAAAAAAAACCTTCATCGCTTCATCGTTATCGTTATAGTTGATTGACATCGCTTCTGTGTTTTTTTTGTTTTTTGTTTTTTCTTTTCGTTATTCTATTATTCATAGGTATCCTATTTTTGTTATTTTTTAATAGTACAAAACGTACTACGTGCAATATATTTTAGTTGGAGACGAAACTCAATTTTTTTTCTTTTTTTTTCTCTTTCACTTCGCCTTCCGATTCGAGTATAGAGAGCGCGCGACCTACATACGTATGTTTTTTCAAGTTTCTGGATTCTTCCTACCCCTTCCTTCGTCCAATAAAATTATTGGTATAGTTTACCACGGCTATTATGAATACATAGAAAACGCATACGTGTGTATGTATGTATGTATGTTACGGTAATTACGTGAATCGTTTCACCGCAGGGTACGGGTATTATAGTAGCAGGCGGCAGTAGTGGTAGCAGCGAGTTAGTAATCACCGTAAAAGTCACGGAACGTTGGTTGAATTTCGGAAATTTTGTTGTAAAACTGTTTGGCACAATTGTTTAATCCAATCTGGCAAATGGATTTCCATATAACGTATATGGTATACCTATGGCTATATAAACCCTACACATGATAAGTATATATATATATACCTATATCTGCACCACGTAGGTGATGGGGTGCCGGTAGTTAGAAGGGGAAAAGGGGGGGGGGGGCGCGTCCTGCTGCAAGCGTCGCTTGCAGATTTACGATTCGATTCGCAAATTAACGGAGGTTATTGCTTCATTCCAAACGAACGTAACCTCCCGTCCCGTCGCGTCGGGTCATGTGCTCTCGTATGCTACCTGCTGCTACTGCTATCATTGCTTTGCAAAACGAGGCGAGCTAGCCACGACCGCATGTATATAATAGGCTGTATAAATGTGTAATACGTATACCAAAGGCTACGAGCCAGAAAGGTGTAACCCATAAAGAGAGAGAGAGAGAGCAAAAAAAATAAAAGAATAGCGAAACAAACTGTGCAGATTATGCATGAGCTTTCGCGCGATATGGTAAAGTTATACACCTGCAGTGATCTGAAAATTTATTTATAGCAAGGAGACGATTAATTGCTGCCTGCGGAGGCTCGTAACGTAGGTTTGAGCTTGTGATTTTTTTTTTGATTTATAGAAAACGAGTGGGGGGGAAATAATAAAAATTGAAAAAACTTATATAGCTCGTCTTATCGAGGATATAGGAAAATTCGTCGAGCTTGCGTGTGGAAAAGCTCGCTTGATGTGACGTATATGAGGTTTGTATGAATAATAAGGGAGTAGATAATGTAGGTGTGTATTTACCTGTGATAAGCAAGTTTGTATGGGTGTATAAGTATAGCCTATATATTTCATATAAGATAAATACAAATTTACTTAGGCACATTTTGTTTGCAGAATTAATTGTTTGAGCCTGAGGGGGTGGTTAGAGAAAATTAGTAGGGATGGAACGGAGAAAAGACCACAGTGAGACGTTACCCAAGAGAGAAAAGTTCACGAGTGTTTTCATTTTCATTTTCATCATCTTCTCCTTCTTCTTCTTCTTCTTCGTCTTCTTTTTCTATTTTCGTTGATATTTAGAATAATCCTTAATACAAGCTACCAACCTAACCTTATAATTTCATATCTTTCGTCTTTCGTCTTAATTTTAATATTCGGTGTTATATTTGCAGCTGGTTTAATTTTGAATGTTAATTTACGCAAGGTTTTCCAGGCATTGAGGGAGTAGTAGGAGGTCATCAAGAACTTGCAGGGTTATATATTAAACATATATACATACCTATATATCAGATATAAACAACTTTATTTAATTTAACTCGTATAATTTTTCGTACGGATAAGCTTGCTCGCTACCGCTGATGCCGGGGCGTTCCAAAGGCTAATGTACATAGTTATGTATGTAAATATATATTTCAAATATATATACATAAGCATATATGTATAAGTGATGGGTTCAAAGAAGGAAGTGCCCGGGGTGCCCGGAGGCGATGAAGAAGGATATTTTCCCCTCGAATCGTGATATCTACAAAATTTTAGAGAAAGCGACGCTAAAGAACGGCGGAATAATTTAAGAATCTTCTTTTATTTTTCTTTCAATTTTTCAATTCCTACATTTTTACGTCACGACGAGTGTGCAGAGGGGACGAGAAAAATTGAACAAGATATTTTAAAAATCTATTTTTCCCCCACTTTTTTGGGCGGCCCTAATTACGAGAATAAGACGATGGAAAAAAGGAGAAGATCGTAAAAAAATCAGAGACTGCAGTGAGTTCTGACGAAAAATATAACGATAAATAAAATGAAACAAGAGTGAAGATATTGGGGACGGGTTAAGATTGGCTAGATTTAGCGATCCAAAACTAAAGCCAAACATGATTTATATCGGCGTATGAAAAAGGCAATCTTTTCCGCCAAGCAATTCATATAGGTATAAGAAATTGAGAATATCCGACACGCTCGCGTTCACATACCGGCGAGTAATACACTAGAAGCTTTTCTCAGGTTAGGTTCGGTTAAGAGATGCAACAATATCCTGCGCTCCGCCACTTCCCTTTCATTCAAAAATCGCGTCACCTGGACAAAAAAAAAACGTCAAGGTTTTTTCCACCACTGAACAGAAATGGTTTAATTGAGATACGGGAAACTCCGCATAATATAAGCATCAGCTATTTCGAGTGCAATTGCAGATTTTAGTAACAATGCCGGGCTATCAGATTGGCCGTAGAATAGAAAGTGAAGAAAACGTATAAAATCGCGAGTGGAATACGAGTGTAAAACTAGAAAAAAGAAACGAACCTAACCAAAACAAAAAAGAGAGAAAAAAAAAGCGTCAGAACAGCAAAAAGCAGAAGTAGCTTTCTAGCATAACTCCATCAGGCAATATATTTATGGCGAAGGGAGGTTGGTTGTAAACAATTAGCGTGATCGTTATTTTTAATTAGTGTGTAGCGCAACTTTACTGCAGTGGAACGTTTCAACTTCGTTGTTGTTGCTGTTTCTTTTTTTATTTTTTTTTTCTCTTCTAGCAATGTTTTTCTTTCTGTTACGTTTTTTTTTTCTCGTTTCTGTTACTGGACAGCAGCAGCAACTGCAGCAAAAATATAGTACAGGGTACCCGGTATACCTAGTTACTGTGTAACTACAGGCCACTATAGGAAACGCTGTGAAATTGGATTGAAAGTTCCGAAACTGTCTACATATGGTAGATATTGAGAGATCGTCCCGACAAACAGATTTCGATGGATGATTCTGTATTTCCCTTATTTTTGCTGTTTCTTTTTTTTTCTACCATTTGTTTTCAAATTTCATACATCATTCGCAATTTGGGTAAGAGATTGAAATTTTTTTGGTACGTCCTAAAAAAAGCTGCACACGATTAACTTTGCACAAGTGCACGATATACGAATCTTGAGTTTACGCCTCGACTGAAATTTTCAAAAATCAAATTTCGAGCCAGGTAGGAAAAAATAAATAAAAAACAGCGTGAGCCGCACTGCACTTTTGTACGCGATTCATCCTTTTGGCCTGAAGTCGCTGATTTCTTTTTTCTTTTTTAATTTTCAATTCAAGAGCACGACGATATGGGGGTTGATCGATGGGATGGGAATGAAAATTGCTCCTTCCCTCCGCCTTTATCTCTCTTCGGGAGCACAGAGAGTCTCGACGTATATAATTAGATGTCCGCAAAGCGAAAGAGAGAGAGATGTGGATAAATGGGGGCGAAGGTAGATATCATCCCTGCCGTCGAAGTGGAATGTCGAAGTTATAACGATATCCACTTTTGTCAAGAATTGTGTATAACAAGCATCCAAGCAACTCTAGGCGCACTCACTCAGCTCGTGTTGGCATACATATGTACGCCTACTGTACCTATGTACTTCAACGTTATGTATTGTATTTCAGCAACAAATTTTCACTGCCCAATATTGCACGGCAAAATAAATAAATAAATAAATAAACGAACTTCTCTCTGCAGTCGATTCCTACCTGCTGCAGTCTAACCAATAAATTCTATTCTTCGATTCGCGTTCCTAGGGAATTTCTCTCCATCTTTCTCTATCGTTTTTCTTTCGGCTGTCTATTTTTTTTTTTTTCGTTTCGCACCTTTTTACATACCTCACATATACTATATATACGGGAATTGTGCCATTTGAAATTTTACCTACGATCGAACGGAGAATTAAAAGAAATTTCTTGTTAAATTTTTTAGTCTTATTGTTAGCGAAAAAATATTATTCTTTTCAAACATTGAATGAAATTCGAAATTTATTTTCAAACAACAATTTTGATTGTTTTTTTTTCGCTTTCATCTGACGTTGAAATTTTTTCAAATTTCCACCTACTTGATCAAATAAATATATTCTCGAATCGGCCAAGTGTCGCATATGTTCAAACTTGGCACGAGATCAGCTGGAAAGTTACCTTTTAAATCGTTCAACGAAGAATAAAAAATCGATTCCCATTGAGAAAAAAATGGATAGAAGAGAAAAAAAATTGCTCCTTCTATAGCAATTTTTTCAAAATATCATCATATTCAATCGGGGAAACCAATTATAATGTCATCTATTTTGACGTCCCCCACCGAAAAAGAAGGCCAGAAAATTTTTTGTTGCGAACCAATTTAGCATGTGTTGTACATCGAAACGTTAGTTTTCGATTAACTCGAAGCACGGTCATTACAATTCAAAATTGAGCACCCTGTATGTACATTTCGTACAGATGGATGAATGGATACGTTTATAAACCCATCTATGGATAGGTTTTAATCCAACTTTTAATTGATATATACGTGGAATTCCATCGGGACGCGCAACTGAAATAATAAATACACCTAACTACATGGTAACCTGATTTCGAAAGCACAAGTGGTTTTGTGTATCTATATCAGACATAAAAATGGAATTAATTAAAACAAAAGTAAATCGATTGATAAAATAATAATTAGGCACATGGACCTCATGAAATTATGATATCATTAAACGCATGTTATATTCATACATTATAAACGTACCTACGCTTCCGCCTAATCATCCCCTAATTTGATCACAAACACTTCGCATCGATTAGTACATATTATATACTTCGATTATTGTTATCTCGTTATTGCATTACATAATTATTATGAATATTATTATTATTGTTGTTATTATTGCTACGTCACAAAAAAAATTCAATTTAAACTCGACACGTGCTTCTAGTATAAAAACAAACTTCTTTCATAAATATACTTTTCTACTTTCTTATCACTCCATCACGAAAAGTCCTCTTGACATTTATTCGACAATAATTTGAGTCAATTTTTTTTTTTTCTCTCCCTTTACGTAAAATTACCCATCAATCGAGTAACTTATTATTTCGGATAGTTTTTTCGTGGCTGAAATATGGTTTTTATTTATTTATTTTTTTTTTTTTCACTATGGCCACCGATCCATAATTATTTCGATAATTTACGTACAAATATCGATTGCAGAATTTATTTTAGACATCGATAAAGTTTATTCGGTTGAAACGAAATTTTTTTACGTCCAAATAATCAAAATCTGATTCAACTCGAAGACTGGACAAAAACGAACCAAAAAAAAAAATGGACACAGAATTTTTTTTTGCTCTTCCAATTTGTTCTCCGCGTGCGAAAAATTGTTCAGTCTTTTTTGTACCTAACGGCAACTACAGTTTTTTTTTTTTTTTTTTTTCTATTTTATTTTATTTGAATAGTTTAGAGAAAAAAACATTTTCTCTCCACGTTTTCAAAGTCACAAGAAACACACGCGCACAACAGTCAACACTTCACCCCGCACGTTGTTCTTCGGTTTTCTCTTCAAATTTGAAGCGCGTACAAAATTTTGGTATCTGTTACTTTTCTCTTTTCTTATCTTTCTTCGTTTGTTTGAAACAATTTGTTGAAATTTTTATAATCGTACAGTTAACAATCGAATAAAATGATAAGAAGAAAGTTGACTTTTGTTAGTTTCAATTTTCTGTTGTGAATTGAAAAAAGAAAAAAAAAAATGTATGTATATAATTGTAACAGTCTTTTACGGTACGAATTATACAGAAGACTTTTGCGGATTTTCTGTTTAGAAAATTTTCGAATCTTCGCACCTGGTGAAATTATTTTCATAAATTTCTCCGCTGTTCATTCGAATGGAATATCGGTGCAACTTTTGCCGGGGGTTGTTTCCTGCGATGAAAAATTTTTGTAAAAAGTTCTTCAAGATATAACGGGGGGAAGCGCGCGCGTCTCGGTATCGTGTCCTCGTCCAGGAGACGGTCGGCGGCGGACTAAACGCGACAGTTTCAACCCCTAAGCGCAGGGGCGGCGAACTCACGAGTCAGTTTGGAGAGAACCAACTAACTATACGACGGTATGCGCGACGACGCCGCGCGTCGCGGCAATAACATATCCACAATTGGTGCAACGAACCTGATCCGATCATCATTCTACATATTCTTCAACGCCGTTCCCCCCCTACCCGATTTTCCTTCTTTGTTTCTCCGCGACTCGAGGTTCGCGAGGGAGCTTATAATTCGCGGTTATAGTCGCTGGAGAGTTTCTTTTTGCGATTTTCTTCCCTCCTCGGCCTCCTTCTTCTCTTAATTAGCTTTCTTCAAATTCTTTGAATATTCTCTTTCAAAATTCTCCTTTTTTCTTCTCCCCCCCCCCCCTTTTTTCCATTCCGAAATTTTCTCTTCTCCAAACAACAACCACGTATGCAATTACACATGCGATTATAAAATTAATTCGCGAAACGCTTTACGCCTACGCACACGTACGTACATATTTCGATATATAATATGTTAAATATGTACATGCAACACCATCCTTGAATATATAGGTATGCATACATACGTACTGTAATAAATATAGATATAGTCCTTTCCAAGATTCATAAATTTCACCTTGTCACGGAGGATTTTAAACGCATCCTTTACTCCACCGGTTGACAGCCAATTTTTCAAGACACTTTCTATTTTTCTTTTTACATTCATCATTTTTTGTTCTCTTTTATCACTTTCCTTCTTCTATTTTTTTTTTCTTTTTTTTTTTTTTAATTTTCTTTCCATTCTGTTATTATTATTATTATTATTATTATTATTATTATTATTATTACTATTTTTATTTCGGCACAGAGTTTTGCATTTCTGTATCGGACGTCGTACACGTGACCATAAAGTAGAATGTGCAACGGTAAAGTGGCCGTGTGGTATGGTCTTATAATATATTGAATAGAATGTGAAATATATTCTCCGGCTTTAACTCCAAACGAAGCTACGAAAACTGAATGCCTTTAGGAGTACAATATTATATATATACCTTTGAGTAGGTGTATAGGTTACATATAAATTAAATATATATATATGTATGTATGGATATAATCCCAGAAGCCAGATAAAGTTGCATTCGAACTGAACATATCAGTACAACAAAGAGGTTATATAGAAGTCCTTTTTATTTGTTTTTTGGTTTTCGTTTGTCTTTTTTTCGTTTTTTGGCTTTTTCTCTCTCTCTCTCTCTCTCGCGAACGAACCACGGATTATCAAATGGAAAAGTAATTAATTCAATTCCTATTACGGTTGTACAAAAATCCTGACTAGAGGGTGATTCCCTGCTGGTGCAGTGGATTATATGTATATACCTATATACATGCTGTAGTAAAATGTTCGGAGCAAGGCAAAGGATAAATGGGAAGAAAAGGGAAGAGAGAAAAGTCGGTGGCGACGCGAAAGGAGATAAAGTAATTTGGAGTCAAAGGGGAGAGCTGCTTTCGGTAATTCGACGAACCACCGCGCGTCTCTGTATATAACGCGCTCGCAAGCTCAGCTGCCTTCCACGCGTTAAACAGGAAGACAGGATGTAGCACATCAGGATCGAGAATCATTCAGAAGCTAAGTCCTGAGTGCCGAATTAAGTGGGGCTTCGAATCGATGATTTTTTATTTTCTTCCAGAAAAAAAAGAAAGGTTTAAAAAAGATTCAAAAATTTTTTTTTGCATAGTCGCGAATTACCATTTACAGCGTCAAAGTGGTTGGATAATTTTTTTTGTTTCAATCTTTTTCTTGCGCGATCTTGAAAAGGATAAAAAAAAAAAGAAGAAATGAAAAAAACCCATGAAAGTTTATCTTCTGACGAGGGAGTAAATTCAGGTTGTTCATTTCAGGCCAATAGTTTCTAGCTGTTTATTAACCAAAGGTATACATGAGGGGTGTTGCGAGAATAAGAAAGAATGAAATAAAAATAAGAATAAGAATAAGAATAAAAGTGAGAGAAAAATAAGGGGGTGCAGGTTCGCGGTTACATGGGTTTGCTATGGCTGGCTTTTATTGCTAATTCGTTCATTTGTCGGGAAATTCAGCGGGATCAGAGAAAATTATAGGGGTCATAGTATCAGCAGCTGTATAAGGGAAGTCTAAAAAGAGAAAAAGAGAAATAAGAAAAAAGACACGAAAAAAAGAAGGAACTGCTATAGTTTAATTACGAATCTGTTTTTCCTTGTTCATCTCGACGCCTGCACTGTTAACACAAAATTAGGAGAGGAAAACAAAACAAAAAATAAAATAAATAAATAAATAAAAAAGAAAAAAAAAAAACAAAAAGAGAGAGGGATGGAAAAGTACAACAAGCCCCAGGACAATATAAGAAAAAAGGAAGTAGTATTAGTTAGACAGCGACAAAGCCTCTCTAAAAAAAAAAGAATGGAAAAAAGATGGGGAAAAAAATGGTGACTTTAATAGAAGAACGCCTCTGAGCAGATGAGAGTATATAATACAAATAGAAGAGAAGCAGCACAGCAGCAGCAGCACCACCACCAGCAGGTAGAATGAAGTGCTTAACATTCTTTTGTTTCAGCATCATAGCATCAGCAGCAATGTGGATAGAGAAAACCCATCCGTGTAAAGCCACGTAGGTGTGGTATATGTATACTGCGTGGCGTGGTCGTTATCTCTCTAGATCATATCAGCTAATTATCTCCGCAGCAAAAATATTGCCAATTTTCTGTTTAACGCGAAACACAATTTCCGCCTTATATTAACCGGACTAAATTTTATCCCCCTGACTCACCCCCTTATGCCCCTTATAGCTATTTATCCAACCCCTCACCCCCTCGAACTGACACGCTGCGATGCACTGCAAACTGCCTGCACGAGATTGTTTTGCACGAGATATTACATCCCCTTTATTATTTTCGTTTTTAATTTTTTCAATATGAGGACTCTTTTCTTTCGCTCTTTTTTCTATTGTCTTTTTGTTATACACACTCCGCAGTTGTACTTTCTACGCTTATTTTTCACAGAAGGGTGGGAAGCAGTGGAAGGACTACGGAACCCACACATTTTCGGTTTTGCATGCCGGTAAAATTAATCTCCTAATTTCTTTGTTCGATTTTCAATTTTGGAATCATTTTTTTCAAAACTTTAAAAATGATCGTGGCGCGGGGGGATTTAAGAATTATGCGCACGGGATACGAACGACGACATTCTACGGACTTCAAAATGAATTCTTCTTTAATTCAGTCCTTTTTTTCTCTCCCCTAAATTTTTCACAGAATTTTTTCCCAGCGTCAAAGGTTACACAAATTTGGAAGTGGGGGCTAAAAACTAAAAGACAAAAAAATAATCTACGGTCGACCCCGTGCCAGACGGTGTATATAAAACTGTTTTATTTCAACTTCACAGTTCTCTAGATACGTAGGTATGTTTGTAGGTACATAACACATACATTACGCATATGTATGTACAGCGTGCGAACTTGACTTATACACAATTAATTACATCCCCAAAGTTGTTCTGACTTTTGCAGGAATAGGAGGAGGAATTCTGACGCGATTTTTCACCCGATTCCCTAAATTGTGCCCAAAAAATAATAATTCTTAATTATCGATCGGATCAATTACAAAGTAAATTACTTGGAGATTCGTTCTTTGCTTTTTCTATCCATTATTTAATTCGCATAGTTGTAATAATTCTCTAGGTGATTTAACAGCGATTGTCCTAAACAATAGATATCAACATGTATATTTTATGATTCGACATGAAAAAAACAAGCCTTATACTGCCTCAATTTTGGGTTGGAAATAATAATTTTTTTGTCCTTCGTTTCAATACAATAAATCTTAAGGCAAACAGCAATAGGGTTGCGCATCGTGATCGAGTAGATCTACAAAAATAATAAAAAAAAAAAAAAAAGAAAGAAAAACGTACGAGAAAAATCGTTTCAAAAATTAATTTTCGAATAAATTAGTTTTCCAGCTTGCTACGGCGCGCCCCTTGCAAAGCCTAATTAAGAGTTATACCTGTACTATATAAAATTCAAGGGAAAATAATACTTTATCGCGTTAGGTTTATAAGTAGGTTCGTATTTAGGACGAAGAAACTTTATCAAAATATTATTTCCGTATAATCTTGGCTGCAGAAACGCCTCCGATCTCACCCTATAGCCCCTCCCCTTTGTTGGGATATAAAATTATAGCAATATTTTCCAATTAAAAGTGATAATGATTGTTTTTTTTTCTCTCTTTTTTCTTTTCTTTTATACCTACTTTTCGTACATCTCATTTGTTTTCTTTTTGAATTTTCCGTACACCTGTTCCACGAAGGAAGACTTTGATTTATTCCAACTATACAATTACGATGTCGTTGCGGAGGTCGTTGCAGATCCGGCCCAAAATTGAGCTTCGCTTTTTCTCACGTAAACATAAAACTTCGTTTATCGCAACCGTGGCGTACACTTGAAAAAAAAAAAAAATTATAATAATAAAAACAAAATCGAACGATTTCAGCTGCACAGCCGTCATAAATTTTACGATCAACTATTACATCGATCGAGCAACTAATTTTAAAGCATAAGAATCGAAAAAAGCTTTTGTCGGCGAGTGTAAGCTACTCACGACATTACGTGATGCTAACACGCCAATTAGACGCCGCCTACTACCACTTAAGAGGATCAGGATCGGTTGCCCTGTGTAGACAAAAAATTACTCATATTTATACGTCAAGATAACGCGCCACCACAAACGATTATTACACGGCAATGTTTTTTTTTTACAATTCATTCGGTTGGTCCTATTTTTTTATTTTTTTATCTTTTATTTTTTCGTGTCCTTACGAAAACGAGTGCGGTTTAATGTACGATATGCATAGGAGTAACTTACACGTAAAATGTCAGAGAGTTTGATAGTGCCTCAGATCTTTATTACGAGATAAAAGGAAGAGGTATAATATTAAGCTGATGCGACGACGAGTGCCGAGAAATACGAGAAACTCGATTTAGGCGGCGGCTTTCAAGTTCCATTACTGAAAATGTCTGCATTCGAGGTACGCGTTTAGACATAACGCGGAGTTGTATGTTTAATACGTCGTATAACCCTGATAGCACGAAACAAATTACGATCTACTGTAACGCGATATTTTTATCGATTGATTTATGATAAAAAAAAAAAAGAAAAAAAGGAATTTTACAACGTTCGAAAGTATAAGTGAATTGGGTCATCTTTACCATTATATCGGCACGCAATTTTCGATGCTGATCAATTCACAACCGATTATAAACCGGAAACAATAGATCAGGATCTCGCATATCGGATAAAAAAAAAAAAAAAAAAAATTCAAATGTGAATAGGAACTGAAGCTCTATGATGGAAAAGCTACCAAACACCGGTATTCAAAAGAATTCGCAAGGATTCATGTATGATGAAAAAAAAGGGGGAAAAAAAAAAAAGAACAATGCCTTCGTTCAAATTTTGAAAATTGAAATAACCTCCATCGAGGTTGCCGAAAAACAAACGTTTGGAAAATGGGTT
The DNA here is from genome assembly GCA_963978495.1 of Athalia circularis. Lineage (NCBI taxonomy): Eukaryota > Metazoa > Arthropoda > Insecta > Hymenoptera > Athaliidae > Athalia > Athalia circularis. The sequence goes on along the minus strand of OZ021698.1, from coordinate 35,991,621 downwards.
TTTGAGAAAGTCGTGCTCGCGGGATAACGGAATCTGTTATTCATTGACACATACGAGGTTTTCCATACACAGTACAGTATACCGTCTGCAGAAAACGTAAAACAAAAGAATAAAAAAAAAAAAACCCATATCAATCAATCATCGCGGTACAATATTTGTTCCGATGGTAAAACAAAATTATGCTATTGCTGCACGGTGTTATAAGGTATCTGAATATTACACCTCGCGGTTCTCGTTATACACATACCTATAGGTATGTACGCGGTTAGTATAATATGTAATCTTTATACATGGGCATATTGTACATATACGGATAGCTACATTACACACATGTCGTGTTAAAAAAATCACCTTCAGCCGGGCCATTAGTCGCGCACCTCGTGCGCGCCCTACTATATTTTTTGCTGTATATTACAAGTAGTACGAGGATAAGAAGTATAGGGAGTATGAGGTAGGTGAAGCTCAGCGAAGCTCAGCTCATGAGTTTGGGGGTCGAAAAAGGGGGTCGGTTTTCTGTTTGCGACAGTACGAAGCCGCCGCCGCCGCGCGATACGTATGTATACCTACCTATACCTATACCTAAAAATATCAACGACATATGCAAACACAGGTATAAAAATCTGCCGCAGGAGCATATTCGCATATAAGGTAACGTCGTATAACCAACACACGCACGTGACAAATAGATCTACAGATATATACGTGTGTGTGAAAATGGGGAGTTGCGAAGGGATACGCAGAAAGAGAGAAGAAAAAAAGAAAAGGGGTGATATGGGGTGTATTTTAGTACAGCAAACGCAAAGCAAAACCTATATACGTATGTATATACCGTACCACATGAGCTGAGAGAAGAGAAGAGACGAGAAGAGAAATAGGAAAGGGAGGTTATGAAGGGTGAAGAAGTGGGCGGGGCGGGGCGGGGAGCGGGGGGCGGGGGAAAGGGCGAGGGAAATGAGGTAGCCGGGAAGAAAAAGGATCGTACTAAAAAATGTCATCTGCCACACGGTATACGGTATAAGGTGGTGCAAGCTGTGGGGTGTGAGGAGAAAAAAAATAGAAGGTAGAAGGGGCGAGGGGGGTGGTTGAGTTTGGTGGTTGTGTACAAGGGTTGCTACCGCGCCTAGCGCATGATGATGATGATGACATCCACGTACACGTGTACCAACCTACCTACCCACCTACCTATAGATGCGGTTTGTTATAATATGATGTGCGAAAGCTCGCTATGAGAAAGTGCACATAGGGATCAGTGCGAGAAGGAGCGAAATTACGTGTATAAAAGTAAGTCGAACGGATAAGGATGGAGAAAGAAAACGAGACAGTGAAAACGAGAAAAGGTAAAAAGAAAAGAAAAAATGATGTTGAAAAAAAGCGAGAGAAAGAGAGGGAAAAATTTAAGACAGAAATGGGGCGCGGGGAAGAGGGGTTGTGAGAAAAAACTTTTCAGACACCTGCACCACGACCTACCAAGAAGCGGTTGAACTTGGTACATTACTTACTTAGACCATAATAACACTTTGAAAAATATAAGACGCGCGGTTTCATTAATTTAACGTAGGAGTACCCAACCTATCCCAACGTAACTAAAACTAACCTAGTCCGGCTACGTGCAGACCAGATATAAGCTGAGAGATACGTATATATATGCGTAAGATGATGCGTTACTCTAATTCATTCCTTTTTCTCTTCTCTTCTTTTTTTGATTTTCTTTTCCTCCTCCGTGAGTGCTTTTTTTCTTTTACTCACCTATATTTTGAAAATATACCAACGCCTGGTTTTCTGGAATTTCAATTACTATATTTAGAAAATTTCACGGTAAATTTTTTTTTATTTTACTTTACCGGGGGGAAAAAAAAAATTTGTAGAAATTTATTGCAAAAATTTGCTCCTCTGTAGCGCGACCTTCAAATATCTTTTGTCTTTGATTTCTTTCTTTTTTTTTTTTCGTTCAGCCAAATATTTGTCTTTGGGGCGAGTTAAAATTGAAAACGCTAGAGGATAATTAAAAAAAGGCGCGAAAAAAAAGATCGAACAGCCAGCCCATGAGAATCACGTATTCCCATACCGAGCTTCTGTTTTTTGAAAAAAAAAAAAACTCCGAATGAAAAAATTTGAAATAATTTCATCTGGTTCCATTTTGGTGCCTAGAATAAAATTATATATATACTTGGGTAAATTATGGAGAAAGAAAAAAACATAAAATTAAATCACGATATCCTATTTCTCTGGAAAAAATGTTTTTTTTTCGTTTTTACAACGTCGCATATACTTACAGTTATATCGTGAATTTCTGGATATCCTGTATGTGGAAATTTGAATTTGGTTACGTCACTTGGGAGCTTGCAAGATATATAGGTACGTCTTATTGTAAAGTGCAACACAAAAGGTACGCTGCTCTGGTATACGTTGCATTTCGCCCCATAACATTATCATACTCTGTACTGTACTGTAACCTATTCATACGTGTATGTTCGTACAGGGTGTTCTAAAATTATGAAAAATTATCCAGCTTGGTATAGAAAATAAAATGTAGGCATGTAGTTCTCAAGTATTTGGAGATAGAATAAGAGAATGACATTCCTCAGTGAAGAATTAAAGTCGAAAGGCACGTATAATCAAACATAGAGGAACTTTTTACTGCGGTTTTTGACGAAAAACTGGCAAAGTTAGATTTTTTGGGACACATTGTATAAGAGGTAATGGATATGAACGGATGAGGATACGTCATAGGCAGATGAGCATACGTCGGTGTCACCGTGGTAAGTGAACGTTGAGATATATTTGCGATTTTCGTTAGGAGTTGCAGGTGTTACGAAATATACTATTTATCTATAGAGAAACTCAACCACTCAACGCAAATACACTAAACATACGTGTCAAGTTCAGATGATTCGAATGCTTTTCATAAGGCTAGCTAGGGATTCTAACTCTCATGTTTTGCTCCTTCAGGATCTTCTGCTTCTGTTGTTTCTGTTACACGATTTCCAAGCTGTACAAGTTTTTGCCTTGAATTTCGTTGCCTAATCCCTCAGGATTAGTCTCGCTCATTTTTGGACCAAAAAGGTGTCGTGTATATAACCACGTGGTGTTCCTACAGGGGAAAGAGGTTTCCCGAGAACCGAGATTCTGGATTTCCAAATTCAACCCTCTCTCTCCCTCTTTCTCTCTTTCTCTCTGCAACAGTACCCTTTATACATACACACCTATCCTGCAGGAACAACTCGCTCTAAAGCTTCCTCCTGCAGGGTCTGGCTGCTTCTGATCGCTTAAGCTGGGCGTATAACCTACCCGTGGACCCTGATTTTGCCGCGCAAAGTCCTGTTTAGAAAAACAGTAGGTATAACAGGGAAAAGTGGGCGAAGGATATTCGGGAAGACCAGGAAAACCGAGAGGACCAGCTGCGGGACGTTCCGAATTTACCTTCCGAAGAGCTGATGGCAGGGGTTTGAAAATATCCATCTTCTACATCTATCTCTCTTCTTTTTTTTTGTTTGTAGCAACACAGCGATCATTTCCCGCTTCTCTTTTGTTTACCCTGTACGTTTTTTTTTTTTTTTTTTTACCTCCCTGAAACAGTTACGGGACGATCACGAGTGCCCGGAGGCTACGGGAGATTTTTGCAGCGGGACTGCGAACCGGAAACAGCTCTTTTAACACCTGATGCTGCTGTTACTGTTGTTCGTGATGGAGATCCGCATTGTTACGATCATCGTTGCCCGTCATATTATTTGCTTCGGAAATTTTTTCGAATCCCGCGGGAGTTATCGACGCCTCCAGGCTACGGATCGGTAGAGAGATTTTGTTTTCTACCCCTTGCAGCGAATGGTATTTTTGGTTTACAGCTGCAAAATTAAAGTGTAATGGGATAGTCGATATACAGTGTCTTCCCGCTTTCGGGGCTCCTGCGGGAGTTGAATCGAGGGATAAATCCCGTTTTACGATTATTTAGAATTCCAGCCACATTTTTTCCTTTTTCTTCTTTTTCTTCACTGTCTTTGCGCCTCCGTACACGAGTCGTATACTTTGCACAATTAATTATTAGCCGCTGATAACAGCTTCGATCGCGTGATGCATAAAGGGATCGGGAAGTTTCTCTCCCTCAGGATATACAGCACGTTCCTTATAACATATATATACCCTTAGCTCGTAGACTATAGTCAGAAAGGAGCTAGGAGTTAATCCTTTGATCGCACAGCTGATGCCTTTACGGTTGATGTTTAATCAAGGGATGAAAATGTTGGCTCTGGAGAGTTACTTCCCGCGGGTTTACTAGGATATAAAGGATACCCAAACACGAGATGAGAGGTAAACTATTATGTTGCGGCGACTGGCATTTATTTCTCGTGCAATCGTAGAGAGAGAAAAAAAAAACACAAGTTTATTTTTCAGGTTGTGCGCACAAAAATTAGATCGTTCTGGATATATAATTGAGTATAATCCTGAAGGAGCGATCGGGATATTATAGATATATAAGCATGAGTAATGAGAGCGTGGATCTCCTGAACAGCGGGAGGATCTGTAGGAGCTGTCCCGGGGCGTCGTTCCCTAGGGAGTTGAAAGAAAAGCACTCGAAAAAAGATCAGCAATTCCGGTTCCCCCGAGGGTCGCTATCTCCTGTTGGAAGAACGATATACGCGGATACAAGGGAATATGTGGGGATACAACATCCACCAGCTATTCGATACTACCGACACTGACAACTCCTTCGATACTTGCTCTCAAAGTTTTTACATTTTCACAAGCTAAGGTCAAATATCGTCCTCTCAAACCATACCTTTGGAGAGGGCAGGTTGTACAATCGCTTCTGATTCCCTAGAGAACCCTAAAATACGCGGCTAAAATATCCTGCTCCCCGTACGTAGGAAGAAGCTTTCCTTTCAAATGCGTCGCAATGTTTATTTTCTTTCTTTATTTCCCCTTTTTCTCACCGCCACATCAGTGAATCTCTTCATCGGATCGTCGATGAGAATCACGTGACCTTGGGCGATGTCGGAGGCTGAAATAAGAGAAATGCAGATCGTGCAGCGGACGACGAATCATTTTTTATAATTGGATTCGTCATTCCTACTGCAGCTTTGTACGAATTCCTTCTTTTTTTTTTCATCAAACGCTCGTACGTCACGGTTCCGAACAAATGACGAAAAGATTTTCAACACCCTTAACAGCCGGGCGTATGAACGCGAGGGACGTCGCAGAGGATCGATATATCAGTTTTGTGTGTACGATTTCATACCCTGCAGCGAGTGTCCTCAGCCGATGTAGCGGATTTCCTAGAAAACATGTCGAGTCTCCACCCCTTCGTCGCGGAGAGCTTGACAATTTTTCGTCATAAAACTCACAGTCGTTTAATCACGCTCGGTATTTCAAAATTTCCGTCACTAAAACTACAACTGAATAATAACTATCCCGCGCACTCTGCTCCAAATGTATAAACAGCCATGAGAGACGTCGTCTCGCGAGCCTCTTAGCTACTCCGTTGATGCTGGAGCAGCCTGTCTCTGCCACCTATAACGACACACGACGACGACACCCTCAAAATGCAATAGCTACCCCTTTTACTTACCCCCACGTGCAAGACAATAGAGCAGACGACGTGGCTCTTCTGTCGTATACACGCGAGTCGGAAAGCATTAAGATTAAACGGTAATGGGTAAGTGCGACCTGGTTTTTTTTCCTTCTATCTTTTTGTTTTCTTCGAAACATATCCACCCACCCGTAATGATCGTTATTATAATCGTAGCTTTGATCTCTTCCAAGAGCGTTATAGTTGTCGATTAGAAGGTGAGGCACCTCTCATCAGACATCGAGTTCAGTCGGGTTCGAGGCACCTACTCTTTGATCTGCCAAAATCACTCTAATATCCTTCGCAAATGAAAATCCCCGACTAATAATTTACTACGCCAACCCCGAATTCTAGACTCTGAAAACATCGTTAATAGCGGTAAATTTTTATTCTCCCATAATCGCTCGTTCGTTGTATTTTATTTCTTTCTTTTTTCCCCCCACCACGCCCTGCAGCGCATTCTTTCGAACCAGAAACACATTACATACATATCGGTGGGTTTTTACGCGATTCTTGAACCTGACGTGATAGTTTATGTTGTTAGAAATAAATGAACTCGGTCGATCGGTTTAACTGGTTAATGACTGTTTCATCGATCCTGCGTCGGTTTTGATCCCCTTGAGAACTTCCCAAAGGAAGGCAATTTCGAACAGGGGTGATGTTGCCTGGCAAATGTCGAGCGTTAACCGGTCATGCAAAGTCCGCCCAACTCTCCGCTTTCCAGGTAGCTATAGGTAAAGGGCGGGTGGTGGATAGGTGGGGTAGGTGAGTAGAGTTTATCTGGTAGGTATGTATACATAGGGAGATGCGCGCCGTATAACTTCGCGTTTATGACGTCCAAGCTGGCGAGCAGGCAGCCCCCGTTGTTTGTTCGCCTGGGGTTTTCGCTTGCCCGATTTTCGACGCTCGACGGCATCGCGGGCGTCGAGCGTCAGCCTACAAGCCAATATAATATTGAAATAAGCCTACGCTACTGGTGCTTCCGGCAAACCTTGCCCCACACCTAACCCAACCACCCCGTACCTACCGCACGGCTATGTACATCGTTTCACTAACACCATCGACTAAATTCTCGCGTAGTTTATACGGATACTTGCATAAGCCGTTTTAAGGGTTACATATAATATATATGTAACGTCTGTATCAAACGAAAATTGCGCCTCAAATATTCATGGGAATTATACAATCCGGCAGGTAGGATGTACCGTGGAATTCTATAGTATTTCCAAAAAGGGAAAAATAACAACTATCGGTACGGATGCTCGATCCCCGTTTTCATTTTTCATCGTTATTCACGGAATAGCATCTCATTGTCGATGGTGAATTGTTTTTTTTTCCTTAGAAAAAACCGCTTCGAACGGCGCGTGAAAACAGTTTTCATTACCCCATTGTAGGAAGATCTTTACCAACTTTTTATTCACTTCGTCGTTTCCAGTCGGCGACAAAGACGATGATATGAGGGTGTACGCCGGGCGATGGTTGTATTTGGCAACCTTGATCTACTCCCGTCGATGTAGAGAAGGGAGTTTGTGTGTTGGGGGGGTAAAGGGGGTTGTTGGTTCACAGGTATTAACTCTCGAATCTGCATCGAGTGGCCTATCGACGCCCGTATTGGTAGCCGTATAGGAACGTGGCGCGGCTTCGACAAACAACATGTAAATACCACCCCCTCGGTATCCACCCTCCGTACCTGACCGTCAGCCATCTCGCCCCCTTTCCGTTCTCCTTCTCTTTTCTTCAACCCTTCACCGACTAGAAGTGAAAAGTAATGAGAGCGGCGTCGATGCTAAAAACTACCTTTGAACATCGCGCAGCAATAACGGTGTATTTCCTACTCCGGACTGTGGAGGGCGGTATCGGGAAAGAAAAGAAAAATATGTGGAAACAGAAAGGGGATTAGCTCGACCCTTATATTGGCTACTTCGCTATTCAATTTCGGAATATCTCATGGGACTGTTCGCAGCCAGGAAAAGATGTCCTATAAGTATATACGGGGGATGATTTTGGTCCTTTATACACTCCATAAATCATGATTATTATATCAAGAGCTAAGAAAATGGAGAGTGTTATCAACGGAAAAGTAAAAATGGAACTTTTCTGAGAAGTTGATATCCAATCGAACCATGATGGGTGAAAGCTCGAAAAGATAAACGAATATCTGCATTTTTTCGCTCCCACAATCAAATCTTCCTATCTTGAAAAGTAGATGACCCATCGAAAATCGAAATACGAGATGAAAACTCGGAAATCAAGATGAGCCTCGTGTTTCTGAATTAGCGATCTATAAAATTGATCGAGGTATCGCCAATTTATCGCTTCAAAAAGTGAAAAAATAAGGATATCTCTATGGGACTTATTTCTAGCTCAATTTACTTGACGGATTCGTGTTCCTGAACGCAAAATATGTTGGAAAAGTGTCCTGCAATGAATTTTGGCAATACTTTCTTTTTTACCCCAAAATCGGTAAAAATCTAAGGTTTGAACCCAACGTCCAATCCTGTACCCTGATCATCCAATTCAAATTGCGATAACAATAATGCAGATTGATAAAAAACAACTCTTAACATATGATGCGTCTGAAGTGTGATGATATGAAATTTAAAAAAAATAGTAGACAAAAATTTAAAAAACAAATAAAATCAAATGCGGCGCGCGCGTGCAGTGCTGTTGCAATGAATTCGCGGCAACTCGATCATTTCGACGAACAGATGAATTAAGTTAGCAAATTTAGACAGAATGTACGGAGAAGGAGGTGAATTGAAACGTAACTTTGAACCGCAAGTGTTGGTGTCAGCCCGAGGGATATGGTGGCGTATTTTAAAGCGTGTTAGGTAAGCGACGTTTTCAACATCACGTATAGTAACTGCGAATAGACTGTTTTTGCAAACAGCACTTCTGAGCCGCGGTGAAGCAATTGCAACAGCAACCGTGGCAGCAACACCCAATTCCATATTGAGCACCTCGTCACGGGGTCGTCCACCCCTTACACAACCTCGCGATGTGTAATTGGTTCACTTACAGAGGAAACACGTTCCTCCAGACACCTGCACCGCACCCACCAATTCCTGCACAGGACTTTCACCGGGACTCCCGACCACCCCCAGTTATTCCACTTCGGAGTGATATCCGCATGTGTAATAACGCGCTTGTCGTACAAAGCATTTTTGTCCAGACGCTATGATAGATCACATTTTTGTGTGACTTTTGATCGGCGAGTTAAAACATTTCGAGAATCTCCAAATTTCAAGCCAACGATTTTCATCTTCACGAATTCGGAATCCGTCGTCCGAACACCGAACTTCCGATGCAAATGAAAATTCGTAAAAAATGTCAAATTCTCGTTTGATATTTTTTTGTCAGTAACTTTTCTTTCAGTCATCGTCAGTCCGTGCGAGGGCGTCAGAACGTAAAGCGGTATGAGTAGAACGAGTATTAGAAGGTGGGGAACGGAGGAGTTGCTAGTTAAGCTAATAATGCGAATTAGGATTCAAAGGGTGTTTCCGCGAAGCGAACGGCGCGTCGTCATCGTCGTAGTCGAGTCGAATCCTGTATAAGGATAAACCATACATACATTTGGATGGTAGAAGCCTCGCTAACGTGCAACCACCCTTCAAACCATGTACCACCAACCTTCCTCCGTACAACCGCCGTTCCAAATTCACCAGCAAACCGTCCAGGTCTTCGCATAATACACCCACATATAGTTATACCAACACATACCCGCGCAGTTTGCCACCGAACCATGCGGGCATGAACCTGACCCGCCTACCAAAACCGCGTTAAAGGGCATGTACAATGGGGGGGTGGAAAGGGGGAAGAGATGGGAACGAATCAAGCGGTTCTAGAGCTGTTTTCATTACCCTTCGGACTAAAATAATAACTCCGTTGAATAAAAAAAAACGAAATAGATAGATGAATAAAAGAAAGAAAACACGTTTCGTAACCGGTATATACAGGGTGATTCACTCCAAGAGTCGAGAATGGGAAGGACTCAATTGGAACAAAGTCCCGCCCCTTCAGCCAATCAACAACTAGAAAAATTCGATTGACCGGAATTCCTACGAGAACACAAGATAAGATTTCTTGGTTTACGAAAGAAGCAACTACTTAACCAGGCTGTTCATTGAAGGAAGCGTAATGGTATAGGGGGATAGCGTGCCTTAAGTCCCTCCCATTCTCGACACTTGGAGTGACCCACCCTGTATATCTGCTCGTTTTTGTTCGCCGACAAGAAAATTTATACATCTTTATTTTTGATCGAAGACAATATATTATGATAAAGAAAAGTAATAAGTGAGCGAAGGATGAACGACGGGAGAGATGATAGGGTGGTGGTGGAGGAGGAGGGGGGGGGGGGGGGGGGAGCTGGAGAAGAAGAGAGTAAAAAGTGAAAGAGAATAACGCGGGAAAGTGGATGTTTTTAGTCACTCCGGAGATTTAATTACCTTCAATATTTGATTGCCCTCTTGATATTAATTATTCGCAATATTATTTACGAGGGTAAGAGCTGCTGCAAGCTCGTGACTCTAATTAGAAATTCACTTGTATTATATACATCCACAAATATATGTATATATGTATACATACGTATGTACATAAATTTAAACGAGTCGGCTTAAGAGAAAAAAGAAGAAGAGAAGAAAAAAAAAACGCATCGTCGTCCATATCGTCTTACATTATAAATCGTTTGATTTCAAATGCTTGTCCTTAAAGTTGTAAAAGTCAAAAAGGCGGGTATAGAACTGTATAAGTTGCAGTATACTATATACATATAATATCGCGCGCGAAGAAAAAGGAGAAGGCGAATTGAGTAGGAGAAATTTAGAAGAAAGAGAAGGAGCAGAAGGAGGTGCGGATTGATCTATGGAGGCAACGTTACGCGAAGCCGTTAAAAAGTTTGAGCAGCTGTTTTAGGGGGAGGGTAACTATATAAGTATAGGACATGTATATAGGTAAGGTATATACTACATATATAGATACATAGTACAGATATGTATACATATGTATATGTATATATAGAGAGTTGAAGTTCACTATGGAAACCGTCGCGACACCAAGTGTGACCCATGCATCACAACCCCCGCGAACTTTTCTTTCCGACATAATTACCCCAGAGATCGACTTCCCGCCCCCGAGCCACGTCTCTTTCATTCCGTCTTATAAAATACTTGTGCAGTAACGATCGCGATGGTTTTTTTTTTTTTTTTTTTTCTCTCTCCCAAAAAATCATTCAATTCTCTTTTTTTCCTATATTATGTGTCTAATTTTTGACCGCCCCGCGGTTTGACGGATTTTGGTTTGATGGTATTTTTTTTTTTTTGTTTCTTTTTCTCGTCCCGTTTGTCAAATTTGTTATCGGATCTCCCCCTGTCATTTACATGTAATTATATTATTTGGGTATCGACTGCTTTTGTGTCAATTTCTTTTTTTTTTTCCCCAACTCTTTTTGTCCTACTCTATTCTGTTTGTCTTTTTCCCCAATTCAGGAATTTCATTATAACGGGCTCTCATCAATATTAGTACACAATATAATGCGACTTTATATACGTAATATATATAGGTGTTTGAAACAAAAAAGTATGTATATAGTATATGTACATCGAAGGGGCGAGACGGCCTTTTAATGTCGTTTTTTTTAATTAAACACCTAATTCCGACTGTAGAACCTTTGATCCCCTGCAGAAATGCTGAACCTCCACCTCCCATCATCGCAGCCAATATTTTGACGTTCAAACAAAAGGTATGAGGAGGAAAACGAAGAGAAAAAGGAAAAAATGAACGAAGTTGAGTTACGTTGGGTTGGACCAGGTCGAACACTACGAACTCTTTTCTGTTTTTTTTTTTACTCTTACCAACTGTTCGGAAAAAATGCAAGTGAGACAAATTTTCAAATTATACGAATCGACGCGAAAAATTGAAAATGAGAAACTAATGAAAATTGTAAAATATCACGAATGAAAAAAACAGAGTATACAAGCAGTTGTTCACGTCAGTCGAGACGAAAACAAAAACAAAAAAGAAGCAAAAAAGCTACAACATATAAAAAAAAAATATCCTACAAAAAAAAATTAATAAATAAATACGCGAAATGGAACTTTTCAGGCACAGCTAATAAATTCCTTGTTAATTTTTATTCCAGAAAGGTTTACTTAATAATTGCATAAAACTAATAAATTTTCTCGTTAAAACGTTACATAGAATTTTATATGTATGTACCGGTACAGAGTATATCTGTAGATATAATTCAGTATTAATTGGGTTTTGCTGAGTGGAGTGCAGCGCATGGCATGGTATGGCATGGCCAATATAAGCTTCGACTGTAATGGACTCTCAACGGTGCTGTTTAATGACCCAGTTGGAACGATATGGGCCAACCATACCGGTATAAGTGAGGCGCCATCCAGAGGTAGGAAGCACCACAATTCAACAATTTTTTTCATTATTTCTCAATCAAATTTTCAACTTTATACGTATCTGCACTGCCGAAACTTTCTTGCAGACCGGGCCGGACATACCTTTCCTCTCCCTGAACTCGAGAATGAAAGAAAAAAGAAAAAAAAAACGTCCCGGGATGGCGATTGCTATTATAATCCAGATTTTGCGTGGACTCAACTTGAACAAAAAATCCGGCAAGTTTCAGTTCTTTTCATCGAGCCGATTTTCTGAAAAGCTGTTTTTTTGGAAAAACGAAGTAAAGCAAGATGTTGAAAAACCAAAATTTGATATTCATGGAGCGCATCTGTTTTTATTTTCACAGGATCAGGAATCCCTTATAGCAAATTATCTATCGTTCCATCGATTCCAAATGAATTAAGCTGATGGGGGATCAATTATTCAAAGCATTAATTATTCAAGGTCTATATTTAGTCTTTCCAAGGTTATCTGAGGTTGCGCTAGGTTGGGTTAGATTAATTATAGGGGCATACCGGATATATCTAACTTGGGATTTGACAGTGAGGTGTGACCGTCTATCTATACACGATAAACATTGATTGATAACAATTGTTACGATGTAAAATATTCAACTTCGATTATCGATCGCAAAATTAATGAAGCTAAAATTATTAGAATCGTACTACGATTTACTGTAGGTTCAAATTACCAATAACTCACTGTAATCATCCGGCGCAGAACTTTTTTTTTCCGCTCGTTAGTACTTTCTGTAACTAGCAAGACTATTTTTTAGAAAACTTTCTAGCGAATTTTGAATTTTTTTTTCTATTCATTCTTTTCCCGTCTACTCGGTAAAGTTAATATAACATTGACTCGAACATGATAAAATAGGAATCGCTTTGACGTTTGTTACTTTCAGATGGCTCGGATTTCCGTGAGTAAGCCTTGATAACTTGAAAAACTACGTGATCCGATGTAGGTTCAAAATTTTATAAAAAAATATCCGAATCACGAAACCAATTGATTTCGATTCGACCTAATCGATTGAAATTCAACAATTTACATTAGTAAATAATTGTGTAATGAATTTGAATTGATGTAAAAAGTTGCCAACTAGGTAGCCGTCTTTTGTCTTGATTTTGTTTTATCTTATCTAAGATTTTGTAATATGAAAAAAACGAGAGATTTTCGTTGAAAAACAAAATTAATAAATAAAACAAAATAATGGAATGATAGAATATTTTTATTCTTTCGTTACATCCGATTGTTATATTTTCGGGCACTTCTTTTCTCCAGAGATTCTGTGTGAAGCTAATAAAAAATGAGGAGAAGAAAAAAATTAAAAAAAATAAAATCGCCTGTGATCCTACACAGGTAAAAGTTCTTCATCGAGGTGTGGCGAGGACGATTCCTCGACCAACCAGTCGTCCGGGCCACAGGCCAGCGTTTTTTCTACCTTGAAGTTCCTCTTCGCTGAGTTCTGCCTATAACCGATACGATGTGTATACTATACCGATCATGGGGGACGTGTTCGAGATATATACGGTAGATATTGTGTGCGCACAAATACACGTATATAGGAAACCTTAGAACCGTAGAAAAGCAGCATTGGGAGGGTATCGACTCGGGTCTTTCTTCGCATAGCTTCTCTTCGTGGGTATGGAGAACAGTCACCGCTCTTTATACATACGTATAAAATAGTTTGCTTATGTTCCTCATTGTAATCTCAGGTTACAAGCACCGTATATACACCTCCCACTAAAGTATAATTATTCGAGACTCGTTATACCGGCAATATTGCTGCACCCGACGACCAAGACGGTTCATATATACCTTCGTAAAAGATCGTGAAATAACCTCCTACCTGAATAGTTCCTATTCCGTGCAGCAGGTAATTTTTAAATCTCATTTCCGAGTGCATAAACGTCGAAACGTTTTGGGTTTCCGCTTTTTTTTTTTTTTTTCGTTCAAACTTTTTCGTCCATTTTTTTCTACCAAGTCACGCGAGTTCGAATTCTTAATTTTACTCTGTGTTTGTGATTGTGTTATAAATTTGAAAATATGTAATTCATTTTTAATTCGTTTTTTCTTTTTTTTTAAATATCGTCGGTATTAAGTTTTTCTAATTTTTGTTGTTTTTTTTTTTGTACAAATTTAAAATAACTAATCTATACGCATACGCCGTGTGTTTGACCATAAAAAGGATATAGGTAATATGTACGTGGGCGACTCGAGTATCTCAAGTTCGGCGGAGTTTGAAAATTTACTGCACAATTCTGTGCGCAGGTGAAAGTCTAGTTGGCGTATAAAAGCCGCGAATCCTCAGTTGCCGGTACTCGGATATTTCCGGATCTAACGCACGGTTTCACCTGAACGTCGATGAGGCATAAATAGCTATGAAATCGTAGTGAATAAACGATAAATAAAAAAAATTTGAATAGTAAAACACGTATCGATATATTGCATATAGTGGAAGTAAAAAAATTTTTAAAAAATCGATTCGCCGCTAATTTGCTCCACACTCATCATCATTCAGATATAATATCCACAGAAAATTGACCGATACGCCGGACGCAACGATATGAACAAAATCATTCGATAGTTATGTGTATAAAATCTGTGCATGGTTCAAATTTTGTTGATATCAAAACTAGGCGATCGATTTCATCCAACTGTTTATAAAATCCGCATTCTACTATGAATGGTATTCGTATGACATCACATTTCCGGTGAAATTGAATAATAAAAAAGAGTCTTTTTTTTCTTTCTTTTTTTCGTAAAGGAAAAAATGCCAAACATAGATTTTTTTACACTTATAGCAAAAGTGTTTGTATAATTTCATTTTATTTCATTCGTCTTTTTTTTTTTTCAATTAAGAATCTTTGGATTTTCAGAACTTGACGCGCTGATTATATTGAGATGGACGACGATTAAAAGCAGGCGGAACAGAGCGCACAACCGAAAAAGAAGATAAAATCGAGAACACGTTTTTAAAATCTTTACATTCGGAGTGATATATAAAAAACAAACGATGAAAATATGAGCACAAATTAAAAAGCAGAGGAAATAAAGAAAGAAAAAGGACGATGACGAGTAATTGAAAAATGGTTGGTGATTTTTGGAAAGAGTGATCGGTAGTCCAGTGGCCGTTTTGGAAACATGGAGGTGACGTCGGCAACTGCGGGGGAGAGGATACCCCTGATATTGGAGGGTAAAATCTCGAGGACCATAAGAATATCCTTCGCCCTCGGGCACGTTTTCAACGATTTAGCAGCTGCCATGTGGTTTTCATACACGCTCCTTTATCTACAAAGGATAATTTTATTCGAACCCGTAACAGCGGGAGCGATGCTTTTACTGGGTGAGCCGACGAGGATATCGATATTTAATTTCCACCATTTTTGTTCGGAGTACAAGAATGAAAAATTTTGATTCTCTCCTCTTCCACAGGGCAAATTGTGGACGCCCTGATGACGCCGGTCTTCGGTATCCTGGTTGATCGATACGGGAGTAAAAAATCTTGGCATGTATTCGGATCGGTATTGGTGAGCTTGAGCTTTCCGATCATATTCGGAACATTTGTCGACATCGATAATCCCTACGCAACTTTTATATACATCGTCAGCATATCCGTTTTTCAAACCGGATGGGCAGCGGTTCAAATATCACATTTATCGATGATTCCGGCCCTCGCAAGATCCCCATTGGCCAGGGCTGATTTAACCGCAATACGGTATAAAAAATTCCCCCCCCCCCCCCCCCCATCCTGATTCACTTATGAGTAATTTGTGAACCGATTTTCCAGCTACTCAGCTCAGGTTGGTGCCGCCGTTTTAGTTTTTCTCGTCACATGGATTATCCTACCGACTCAAGGTGAGTCAGTTGTCCAGGTGACGATGAACGACGCTGATAAATTTCGAGTAAGCCAAGAAATACAATAACTTTGATGATCTTTCGCAGAAGTCTTACCTCGCATTAGGATAAAAATTTTATTAAGATTTTTTTTTTTTGTCCATCCACCGTTAGCACATCGTGATAATCTGCACAGCTATCGGGATAACGGCCACAATATTTTTCCACTTATTTCTGAAAGCTCGTCATCTTCAAGACTCGAGTCTCATAGTCAGTAGGAACAGCAGCAGCGAAAAGGATAGCGACTTGGAGGTGCCTCTGCGACAGGATAGGAACAATTCCTTTCCCTCAACAGGACGAACGGCTAGAAGTGGACATAATAAGTGGTCCGGAACGACCCTTCTACTGAGGGTAGCTCTTCTTTATGTCGCCAGCAGGCTATTCATCACCCTTGCGATGGTCTATCTTCCTCTTTACATCGAAGAATCGGCCGTAGGAGGAAAACAAGCACTGGCCACTGTTCCTTTAGCCTCGTATTTAGCTTCATTCGTCGCAGCATTGGCACTGAAACACATCAACAGGTCCTGTGGAACCAAGGTCAGATTCTAATGATCCTTTTTTTATTTCACCCATTTTAATTCAGCCATCAACGAAATTTTTCTCACCCTTCAAGGCAGTTTTGGGATCTCCTTCTTGAATTTTTTCGTCCTCTCACGCATTTTACTTTTTTCAAATATTCCAGGTCTGCTACTTGTTGGGCGCATTGATCGGTATACTCTCATGTATAATCACTGAATTCGCGGGAAATAATACGGGAGTCGTTTATTTAGTAGCGATTTTGATTGGCGGCGGTAGTTCGATTACCATGGTAACGTCTCTGAGCGTAACTGCTGAACTGATCGGACCCAGGACGGAAAGAAGCGCTCTGGTCTATTCCGTCGTTACGTTTCTCGACAAAGTCGTCACCGGACTAGTCGTCATACTCATAGAAAAATTGTAAGCCGAAGCCATTTTTCGTAATTCATTCCAAAGCCATTCGCTCCTGGTTATTAATTCTTTTTCTTTCCTTCTCTTTTCATATTTTAGAAGATGTCTCGACAAAGAACTTTGCCCTAGTTACTACAGAGATACCTTATCAATTGTTTGCGCTACATCCATGCTGCTGGGACTCCTCGCTCTTGCTTCGGTCGCCAGATGCCTGACATAATCAAATTTTATGAATAATAATAATTGACGAACGCATGCAGTTTAATTAAGATTAGTCCTGGCTTCGAAGAATAAGAAATTCAACTCTGAGTAATTAACCAGAAATTTACCAATAAACGACCAAAAAATTTTTCTACACTATCCACTGATTGCGATAGTCTCTAATTACATACACGTATATTGGTTTTAATAACACACATAGAATCCAATTTTTTAATCACCATCTTTACCTCTCCGAAGAATTTTTTCTGGGCGTATTTAATTGTTACGAAATGTATAATTTTTCTACTACTTCATGCATTACGATACAGGTCGGTAATTATTCTCACGACAATAAACCATCGCCGAGTAATTAGCGAATAATTTCGTATATATTCCGAGGGTTTATCAGAATCCCACTGTAAGAAATAACTCGTTCGTTTGTTACTTGGAATACTTGAATTGCCGTAAACCGTATAATGGAGAGGAATTCAGACATCGATTACGCGACGTCCGCGAATCGCTGGGCTCTGATATTTTGTGGTTTATGGCCAGATCACGAGGTGAAAAAGCCGAGCCGTATCTACAGCGTATTCATGTTCGCATTGATGAATATCCTTAACGGTGCAACGTGCATTCCGCAATTTATCGACCTGTATTTCGTATGGGGTGATTGGGACGAGATGTTAGAAAACGTAATGTGCAGTTTGTGCCTCACTCTAATGCAGGTGAAGGTAATTTGTGTCTGGCGAAAGACCAGAAATCTTGGAATTCTGCACGAGGAACTTTACAAGGATTGGCAGACGGAGGCCATCGACGATGCGAACAAGGTTTCAAATCAGTCCAGACGACATAATTTCTTCTTTGTTTTTTTGCGAAATACCAATACCGAAATTTCGGTTTCTTTTTCAATCCTCGATAGGACGACGAGGACCTTCTTCTACGGAGGTCTTTGATGAAATCCTGCGCCAAGATGGGAAGAGCCTTGTGCTTGATGATGACGATAACGATGTACGCAACATGCGTCATGTTTCTTCCTCGGCCCTACGTACGTTCCCTGACATTAAAATTGCCCCCTGAAGAACGAAGATTTCCATATGAGACGGAATACCTCACAACCTGGGTCAAGAAGTCGCCTTACTACGAAATTCTCTACATGTCGCAAATAATCGGTGGTGTTTTATGCTTGACTGGAAATTTCGCGACTGACAGTTCCATAGCCGTCATCATGGTGCACCTCTGCGGTCAGCTTAGAGTCCTGACAAACGAGTGGAGTAAATTTTGCGATAGCGCGATGGTGAGGAATGATTCTATAAATAGCGGAAGGGCGAATCTGAAGCGAAAATTGAAAGTTTTGGTCGAGAGGCACCTGCATTTGATAGAGTGAGTGCAGATTTCCCGTACCTCTCGCGCTCAAATGTTTCGACGTAATTTTCCGATCTGCATTCGATTTTTTATTTTCCAGACTTGCGGTAATCATCGAGGAGGCGTTTAACGAGATGATATTGTTCCAGCTGGTTGTGAGTTCAACTCTAATAGGAATTATTGTGTTTCATTTCATCCAGGTGGGATACTATGAAAATGAATACAAGAGATGAATTCGACTTAGAAAAGTTTTGAAACTCGATTTTTTTTTGCTTAAGAAATTAGTGCACATCGCTGTCATTGCAAAAATCGTTCGGTTTGGCATTTATTTCTTGCGTCTGATTATAAGCGTGCGATTATAAAAATTACCGGTCAGATCAAATTTTCTTTCCTTTCATGAGGTTATTAAAAACAAGTTTTCATTTCGTACAGTCTCTGGAGCACGCGGACGTGTGGAGTTTCGGTCTATTGGTCTTTTACCTAATTTCGCAGACCCTTTTCGTATTTGTATACTGCCTTGGTGGTCAACTGCTGATAAACGAGGTAATTTTTTTTTCTACTTATTACCGATGAAGACAATATCCTATAATTCTCAAAAGTCCGATCCATAATAATGAGCGATTTTCATGTACTTTAGAGCCAGGCGGTCGGCGACGCGATCTACATGCTCGAGTGGTATAATTTGCCCCCCTCAATTGCGAGGGATCTGACCATCGTCATGATTCGTTCAAAAACCGGACTCACCATTTCCGCCGGAAAATTTTGCGTCATGAACTACGAGACATTTTCGAGCGTCGGTTTTCGAGCTATCTATTCTCTTTCTTGACTTTATTAAAATTCTCTTCTAACACAAATTAAATCTTTTCATTTCTTGTTTGTCTTTTTTTTACAGATTTTGAAAGCTGCTGGGACGTACCTCTCAGTTTTACGAGCCATGTATTAACTGGGAACTGTAAAATCGAAAACTGAATAACTGGTAGGTAATACAGCCGCTCACTTTTCCGTCATGTGATTTCCCTGAGTTTTCCCCAATGAATAGCTGCGTCATGGCAACATCCTGTTGAAAACATGATCAATGATTTCGCTTACAAATTTTTCGATGTATCGCTAGAAATAAACGATCCAGAAAATATGTTGTTAATTTTCTTCAGCATTTTGCTAATCGGAATATAAGGTGCAAAAGCGCATCGATTCGCAGGTATAAGAATCTCAAAAATTTTCATCCAGAAAGACAAACACCGAAATCGTATTTTAAAGAATGATAGTATATGTGGTCATCTGTTGGTACGAACACATGGCGATCCGATAGAAAATTTTGGCATCGGAAACACAAATCGAAACAGCCGAATTATCACATTTTTAAAGTCCGTATGTGGATGTTATTTTATCAACAGCATCAAAAATATCATTATCGCTCAAATTCTCTGTAGATAACGGTTGAACGATAGGAATGATAGACGAAGATTCCGCTAAATTTGTCGAGTGGGTCGCGACGAGTTGGCCTTGGCCAATCTTTCCTATTTATTGTCATAATTTAGGGATTTCATTTTTCCACATCAAAGGGTTGATCTGCGATCTCTGGTCCTTCGAGACTTTCCTACCTTTAGATAGGTAAATTCGGTCCGTACAATAACTGCTGCATCAATATGCTGAACAACTTATCTCGGTTCGTGGATAAAAAAAGACATCGCGTCGATCACTGTTCAAAGTGTAAACGGCCTTTTCGCCGTTACATGCGAATTCCAATGCAATGAAACACGCCTTTGCCAAGGTATTCAAATATTTATTTACTTGTACGTGCGTAAAATGCTACGGAGAATATTTTCGTTCGCTAATTTCGTGAATTACTTTGATTATTAATGGGCCCGAAAATTGGGGAACCGTTAACCAACTCACTTAGACTTTGAATGGATCTCTAACAACTGTAAAAAAAAAATTTTAGATCATCAGCGCAATCAGAACGCGAGTTAATGATTTTTCCGCGAATACCTGACAGTTCCTTTTATCGATGCCGAACCGAGCTCGATTACAATCAGCGCTTTATAAAAAGTACCTGCAATTATGTAGTGAATCTTTTCGAAAAATACACACAATCACTTTTAATGTCGATCTAAAAAAGAAAAAATCTCCATACCCCTCAGCTTTTTTAGAAGAATTTGTTTCAATAATAGGATTGTAAATTTTCTCACCATTTTAATAATTCCATTTCTGAGTAGTCAGGTTGAAATTAGAATCGACGGAGCATAAATAAAATAGAAACTTTATTATACAGTGAAACGCATGAGATGAATCAGACATACTTACATAATGTACACCGACAATCAATAAATCGATCAACGAAGCTAATCGATTGATTTAAATTAAATCTGATATCAATGAATCGGTCATCAATATAGGCGGGGCGAGAACACACGATACAGTCATGTAACAGTACAATTCTCACAGTACTTTATATAATTTTTATTTTTTTCATTACTTGTCTAAATCTTTTTCTTCTTTTTTCTTTCATTACCGTCGGTGGAATTTTTGCAACCAATGACACAGGTCTGCTCTCGGCTATGCCGACAGTTGTGAACATATATATTTGACAGCCGTTTTTATCTTGAACAAACTGATTCAGTCGCGGAAGACTTTTTATTTATTATATAATATTTTATAGTTACGTAAAAATGAGTCTCACACTATAAGTGGTTTATAAAAATCGTACTCATTATCTATAGCTATATCTATATCCATCACTTATAGGTACACTGATTATCTTAATTTGCTCATCGATGCGCGGCAAGATCAAGCTTCTAACAATGTTAATTTGTTAGGTAACAAAAAATCTGATGATTGAAATTTTCGAGGGAAGAAAAAAAAACACCCGTAAATGAATATTAAATTATTTTATAAGAAAGAAAGTAAAAAAAGCATAATATAGAAAGCAAACGAACAATGAAGGAAAATTTGAGGCTACACAAACTACTTTTATTTTGTGGGGGATCATGGTATAAGAAAATATGAATAATGTGATTTTTTTAGGGGATATTTTATAAACTTGAAAATGAGTCTTCCGAATATTTTCCATCGCGATTTTTTACAGCAATTAATCTGGTCCCAAAGTTTATTACAATCAGTCGTTGTTCACAGTCATAGCGTAATTCGAATCATCAATTATTTTCGAGTCAAAATCTAGTATCACTATTACTGTCAAATTTTTGTTTTATCTTTTTGATTATTGTTTGAAAGTTATATAAAACTTGGACTCTCGAACGGCACGGTATCTGCATAGACTTGATATAGAAGAAGACAAAAAAAAAGAAAAAATCAACACCACATGCATTAAATGATAAATTAAAATTTTCACCGATTCCGCATAAATCGCATCGGCAGACCTAATATATCTTCGTATCAGTACATGGTTGCGTAAAAAATATTCCAACTTTACCTACATGTATACACATATACGAATAGAGATAAAATTAAGATTATCTGAAGAGGTGTTAGGTATAACTAGGTGAGTTTATTCAGAGGAACGTTTAGTTTAACGTGAAACTTCACGAACGTTGTATACACTAGACAGAGAGAAAAAAAAAAATACAAAATATGTCCGAAAGAAAAGGCGATAATATATGGGTATTCCTACTGGCAGTCATCTTACCGAACGCCGGAGGATGGGTGGGCACTGCCCTATGGCGGGACAGGGATTGGTTTGAAGTGAGTAAAAAAATGAATAAAAAAGAATTACGTATATTTATGATGAATTGAACAGTCAAACAGAAAACGTGCTTCGTAGCGTCGCAAGTGTATTTTTTCTTGGAATTTTACGATCGATTTATTTCTGAAATGTATATTACAGGCACTAGAACATCCAGTTTGGAGACCTCCAAATTGGCTCTTCCCCATAGTATGGACTGTAATGTACGTACTTATGGGAATTGGATCTTATTATGTATGGAAACATGGAGAGGGTTTTGTAAAACGTTGGCTGCCATTGGGCATTTATTGCGTACAATTAGTTGTCAACTGGTTCTGGACTCCCTTCTTTTTCATCTGGCACATGATCCTAGTGGTAATTATTCAAATTTTCAAATTTTCAATTGTTCTTTTGGTTTTTCATTTTTCTATTTAATGCGACGATGGTTGTTGGTTCGAATGGTTAATTATTTTTTAATGGCACCTTCTGAAAGTATAGTTTTTATCAAAAACTCTTTTATCGTCCCAAACATCTTCCTTGTATTTTGAATTCTAAGTTTTCCGTTTTCTGTTTTCAGGCTCTCATCTGGTTGGTGATATTGTGGGTATTAGTTGTAATCACGATAATTGCCTTCTATAGGGTGAAAAAGTCTTGTGCATTTTTCTTGTTTCCATACATATTATGGCTTACAATCGCAACGGCTTTGAATACCAATTACCTCATACTCAACCCAGATGCCTAAATACAAAAGGAAACAAAATACAATCATCAATAAAAAATATATTAGTGTTACACAGTTTTTTATCGTTAATTATACTCATTTCTATACCATAGTGCATTTGTTTGATATTGAAAAGTTTTAGTTAAATTAAAACTTTAATTTTTTTCCGTTGTACTATGGATTTAGTACGTCTAACTAAGAATAACAGATCTCATCGTATGAATCAATTTCTGAATGGATTCTTGATTCATTACTTATTATTAATTACATTTGATAAACGTAACAACTCGATCATATCATATGTCTGTAATTTTTATCGAATAAAGTCGGCGACCATCTCCAATTATCGATGTTCGGACTTAAAATTTGCTTATAAATTAAATTTAGACACATTTATAACTCGAAATTGTGATCGAGAAATTGTTCATTATTTCAAGTGGAGATACGAAAGGTGACGAAGGAATTTAAAAAAAATTAGTAAATAAAAAAATGAGTTTTTTTTTTTTACATCAGACAAAGAGGGTTGATGCCTTGATGGTGAGCTGAAGGTAAAAAGGGGGTTGAACTGTTAGTCGGAGCTGGAGGGTAGGACGTAATAGTTTTTCATAAAATTCGTAAGAGGTCGCAATGTGCTGGTCAAATCAAATTCATTCGAAGCCACGGTCGAAGCGCTGAAAATTTCACGGATACTTCTAGAACTAAATATCCTGCTAGTACAGCTGCATGGGGGTCGTACTTTCCAATATGGCCGTTTTGATGTATAATAGGGTGTTACTGTGGTGTTAGTGCAGTTGCTGCTTCTGGTTCTGTTAAAACTGCATTTATATACTATAATATTTATTTGATAATTATAAAATATTTATGTCGAATTACCGTAAATCCTGTCCAAATCTAACTTGTTTTCATGGGATCAGTGAAATACTTTGCAAACGGAGATATAATTCACCATTTACATCTAAGCCATAGCAGTTACAAATAACCGACAATATGAAGTGAGTAATACACACGAAATTTACACTTTTATTGTTTAAAAATCATCGAAAGGAATTACTCTTCCTACATTCATTTCCGCTTCGCCCTTAGGAAGTACAAAAAGTCGACAATTTATCGAGAAAAAAAAACCTACGAAATTATACACCAAATCCCCGTCAAGGTGTACACTCCTATAACCCAAACCTTTGGAAATCGAATGACTCACTTCTCCATTTTTCATCGTTTTTGAAATAAAACAGAGACATTTTCGTTATTTCCATCGGTATAATACCACCGCAACAACAATGGTTGTACGTAATTTTCTGCAACAACCAATTGTTTACATCCCACTGTATTTTATTCAACAAAAAAAATAGAATAACTATAAACAAAAATTACAATTCGAACCAATTAAACAAAAAATAAACAAACACTCTACTGTATGAGTTTTGCTACTTGAAAATAAAACTGACCAAAATCGATAGTTATAACAATAATCTTGATTCATTCAAAATGAATCATTCGCCGATAATTATCATCGATCATTACTTCATGTCAATTTCGTAGAATTCTTTGAAATCAGATAACGAAAAAAATGAAAGCGCACGACCATTGTTGTAAAATGTAGAAGCCCAAATCAAACAAAAATCCAAAATACTATGCAGGTGGATAATGACCAGTAAAATGTGCGCATTTTCAAGGAATACTCTGACAAATGTACGACAGAAAAAACGGCTTGAATCTCTCGGAAATACCGAATTACTAGTTACGTGAGTCATAAGTTGACAAGTAATGATTTTTTTTTCTATTCCTTATAGGAATTATATTTCTTAGTTTACGTGCCCAAGATCTCGTGTAAAATATCAGTGCAATTTTTGAATACTGTCTTCTCTACTCTCGGTCATTGTTATTTTCTCTGAGTCTTGTTTATCTTTTATCCAGTTAACATTGTTGTTACATATTATATAGGTTATGTTGTGGTTGCACTAGCCTTCTAGAATTGAATATTAATAAAAACAGCGTGTGTCAAGCATGCTCATGTATAAAATATGGAAGTTCGCTTTCGAAGCATGTAGTTGGTTAACGAGCAGCTAGAAAGTAGTGTACGTTATCAGGATTATCATACCGCCGCGGCCGCAGGCCGGAAGTGGTAACGCATCCTTTGGGGATTTTTTTCAGTATTTCCTATTGCTCTGGAAGTCGTTTTATTTATAAACTTTGTCCTACCGAACAGTTAACAACTAAACTTGATATCATATTCGAGACTCGCTCATTGTCAGTTCGTCGGTAGAATTCGCCGGAGAAACATTACTGGGTCATTAAAAAATCAAAGTAATTTTTCGCAAAAAGAAAGGAAACAAAAAGGGCGGAGTAGAAATAATTAATTTTTTTCGACAAATAACGAAGGCATATACACGTATAATAATATCCGGAAAACCCGTAAATGCAGTTGATCGACGTCTCCATCGTTGTCGTCCCGCAAGAAAGATAAAAATGGGATATCGTCTCGCATATCGTGTTTACCTGCCCTGAGGTGATCGGTGCGTAGTTGTCTTAGCCGGCTTCCTGAAGGCGACGACGGCCATCAGGAGTGTAAAAGTGTAGGGGGGAAAGAGGGAGTTGGTTGTGTTGAGTTTGGAGGGTTGTCGGGTTTGTCAGCCCTCGGGACCTGCAGGGCGCGACGCCTCGATATATCATAAAGTATATATTAAAATTCAGAAATCACGCTGGTGAAGATAAAGAATTGAAATTTAAAAGGAAAGAAAACTAATCACAAAACATGGAGGACAAAATTGTCCTTCAGGACTACGACGTCATGGATAATAGAAAATCAAAAAGTAACGCTAAACTGCGCAAACAAGCTTCATGGGAAGAGTACTGGGCATGGTAGTTTATATTTTCACAATTTTGAATAACTTTTTAACTCGAGACAAAGACCAAAGAAGACGCAAGAAAATAGAATCCTTGTGATTCTTACGATTACAGATTCAGGCGCAACTATGTTCTGAATATTGAAATTTTTATGTTGAATTGTTTCAGTGAGGTGAGCATATCGTCAGCACGTGCGTCGGTGATGGTTTACGACGACGTAAACAAAAAATGGATACCGAGCGGTAGTTCATCTGGTTTGTCAAAGGTACAATTGTACCACCACCAGTTAAACAACACGTTTCGAGTGGTCGGTAGAAAACTTCAGGATCATGAAATCGTGATAAACTGCGCTATATTAAAGGGACTTAAGTACAATCAGGCAACTGTTACCTTCCATCAATGGAGGGACAACAAACACGTTTATGGACTAAATTTTTCGAGCAAGGACGACGCCGATGCATTCGCGAAAGCTATGCTACAAGCGCTCGACGTGAGTATTTCTTAAAAATTCATCGTTTTTAAGAGGTCGAATGAAATTACGACATTCCGAAAGTGCCTTAGAGAGAAAAAAAAAAGCAAGAAAGAGAGAAAGAAGGTAATGGTGCAAACTGAACTACATGTTATGAGAGGACACTTTATACACATAAGATATTGGATTACTACGTAGTTGCACTTCATTGTTAGGCTTGTCTCACACAAAAATTAACCGGACGTTGCATAGTATAATATGTATATAGCTGTACGAAGTAGTAGAGCCGCGGCTGTTGCAGCTGATGAAAATGGAAGTAGGTGGAGAACGAACGACGTGTGCGTCGAGCACATGCCGTATAACGACGTATGTAATTTGATAATAAACTTGTCCACCAGCAGGAAGCAAAAACCCTAACGCTCATGTAACACGCGCTCTGTCCTCCACAGTTACAAGATCTATATACATATATTATTATATCACCTCCGCAATCTCAGAGTCACAAATTTTCGAAAGATATCGAATTTAAAAAAACAGACGAAATGACAATTATCGATACGCCATTTCAAAATTCACAACAAAAGGAAAGAAGATCGACGAAAATACTGCGTCGGCAATCATTATACTTATGTTAGTTTTTTTCATTCGGTTGACTCAATTTAGCTAATAAAATTCAATAAGGTTAATTAATAGCTAATTTGATCATTTATCGCTATAATTATACACTTTGGTTTTAGGTATTAAGTAATGGAAGTAATATATCGAGGAGTCTCGGTCCATCAGTTGCTACCGCAGCACCTGCACCGACCTATCAACAACAGCAGCAACAATTATCGCAACAGCAACAACAACCTCCTCTGGGAACTGCTCAATACGACGAGGATATGGGATACAGGTCAGTAAATTTATGAAAAAAAACCTACGATGTATTTTAAGAAAATAAATTCCCGAAATGCATTATCACTGCCTGCTCGATTTACGCAGTATGAATACTATAACCATCGTTCGTTCTTTTTTCTCCGTTTTTTTTCTCTTCTTATTTATAATGTTACGAACGTCGCAATAACAGGAAATCTGCAGGATAAGAATATATTTCAGGAGTGTGAATAGGCTCGTCAATCTGATGATGACTTCCGGTTTGTAATATACAGGAAAAGCGCTCCGCATTAATATCGATTTCAACTCCCTTTTTTAGCATTCCTTTTAGGTATAGCTGATTAAGAGGTACTATAACAAAGTTATTGGAATTGTCATATAATTCTTTTGTTATTGCAGTTATTTTTAAAATCGTTTTGATAGTTTAGCTGGCTGGAGACAGTTTCACAATAAGCTATGAAATCAATCGAAAATCAAAGTTTTTTATATGAATTTTCAAATGCACAGAACTATGACCAGAGAAGACGTTGCGATAATTCAAGAGCGACGGATGTCACAGCAAAGCCAAGGTGAGACGAAAACAAAGAGAATACTCTTAGCCGCTATTCCCATCTCGTCGAAAATGTCTGATCAATGATTTTTCAATTTCGTCCAGTGATGAGTAGCCCGAGTGCCATATCGCCCAGTTGTCCGCCAGTTTCGTCGTCTTCATCGTCGCAACAACAGCAACAACAATCGGGCCATCATAGAACTTCGTCGGCACCTCCGGCGCCGCAGCCTCCGGTGATGCCCGGGCCCTTAATAAACCCAGCGGTATCGCAATCACAAATGCAACAACAGCAAGGGGTTATCGGGCCGCCGATTCCGCCACCGCAACCACCTGCCTCGGCACCCCCATGCCCACCGTGTCCACCTTGTCCACCGTGCCCTCCGCCTTTGCAGGCGATAAACAACTATCAGCAACAACAATCGGGGAATCCGGTTAACGGGATGACGAATTGCAACGCGCCGATACCCCCTCCTATGCAGATGATTATGGTTAACCAGTACGCATCCTCCCAAAATCCTAATCATCAAATAATGCAGCAGCAACAACAACAGCAACAATTGCAGCATATATCCCAACAACAACAACAACAACAACAGCAACAATCGAACGTAGTGTACGGTGTTAATAATCAAGGGGTAAACCAGATATACGGTGGTAGTAGTTCATCACAATCAGGCATTATTTCATCAGGTGGTGTTCAGAGTGGTATTAATAGTCAGTATAATAAATTAGTAGTCAGTAATCAGAACAACAGTATTAACGGTAATCAGTCTAATTACAATAATCCAGCATCGAGTGTTAGTCAAACTAGTTTGTACGGTTCTTCAACTGGTAATATTAGTAGCAGTAATCAGCAGATAGCACAAAATGGGCAACAACAAGCTTTATATTCGGTTAGTCAGAATAGCAGCCAATACGGTAGCAGCAATTCAATAAATCAGTACGCGTCAACGGTTAATCAGTCCCAAAATCAGTCTCAACAAAATCAGTACGCGGTAGTGGGCAACGGATTGTCTCAAAATAATTCTCAGCAACAATACGCGACAATATCAGTTGGTAATAATAGCTCATCTTCGTCATTATCGGCGTCATCATCGGCTAACGTAATTAGCAATTCCTCGAACCCGTCATACGGTACCCCTTCGAGTTTGTTAAACCACTATCACTACGGTTCGATTACGACTAGTTCGGTTCTAAATTCTAACTCGTATGCTCCTCCGATCGGCAGCAATGGGCCACCTCCACCACCAATGGGACCACCCGGTGGCCCTGGTGGCCCTGCCGCTCCACCTCCACCTCCACCCCCGCCCGCACCCAACTCTAACTCGTCTAATCAGCTCCTCAACGATGCACCACCCGACACGAACTCCCTCGCGGCTGCCCTGCAGGCTGCAAGACTAAAAAAGAAACAGGTATGTCTGATCTTTCGTCTATTTCTTTCTTTTTTTTTTTTCTCTACTCAAAGTTGTAATAAAATTAGGCAATTGAATTCGAAATTTCTGCTGGTCTTTTTTCTTTTATTTTATACGATCCTTTGGTTTTCGAAATTTCTTCTTCTTTTTTTACCAATGAAATTCTAGTCTTTTTAGATGAACACATTTAACAGAATTGGAAATTTTTTTAATTCCAGCAATCCCAGCCAATCGAAAACAGCGGTTCAAGTACTAGCAGCAGTGGCAGTGCAACCGGAGGTGGTGGTGGAAATTACGGAACCCTCGGCCGCGGCGGGGGCGGAGGAATGGCATCGATGATGGACGAAATGGCCAAAACTCTGGCACGCAGACGCGCAGCTGTTGAAAAAAAACAACCTGAACAACCTCCGGTGCGTAAATTTCCTGAATCAGGTTCCGTCTCAAATTGCAAACAAAATAACAAGTAGATCGAGATTAATAATCTTTGGTTTCTGTTTCTTCTTGTCATTAGGAACCGGAGAATTCGCCTGGAAAGGGTAACTGGGACAAAAATGGCGGTTCTTCAAACAACAAGTTTTCAAATGGAGGCAACGGAGGTG
This sequence comes from Athalia circularis, assembly GCA_963978495.1. NCBI lineage: Eukaryota > Metazoa > Arthropoda > Insecta > Hymenoptera > Athaliidae > Athalia > Athalia circularis. Next base: position 35,962,113 of record OZ021698.1, on the reverse strand, counting down.
GAGATTCGCCAAAATCTGCTCGTAAAAGATTTGGATCAGCTTCCGAAGACACATTGCTCAAAGTTAATGGCGTTAACGAAGGTACACCATTATCCGCACAAGAAATGGAGGCATTTAAGGCTGAGATAATAAAAGATGTACGCAGAGAATTTCAAAAAATGAAGCAAGAGATAATCGATGGTGAGTCCCTTATCACATTTCACATAACAAAATCAATAATTCTCGTTCAAAACACGTCGCGATCCCAAAATTTTTCTTGTTGCAGCATTGAGGTCTGAATTGAGCAGAAGGTAAAGGTAAAGAAAAGAAAAGAAAGAAACATTACAGTCTCTGCCTTATATAGTATTATTATTATATCGGCAAAAATCCAGCTTCTTCATTTTTCTACCACCACGCGCAGCGTTATTAATTAATGAAATTGAAAATTTTAAATAAAATTGGCGCGCGTACACTAGATAAATTATCATACGCATGTCATCCGAATAGAAAGAAGAAGATATAACAAAAAAACTACAACAAACAAAACAAAAAAAAAAACGAAGAAATTCTAATTCGCAAAAAATGAATTATTGATAAAACAAAAACAAAAATTGAAGAAACAGACAAAATAAGAATCGACATCCCCGTAAGAAAAATTAAAATAAAATGAAAAAAAATCATCTCATTTCGATTTTTAGAGACGCGTAACATGAGGTTTTTTAAAACATAATAATAATAATAATAATAATACATAATAATACATATATACACGATATGTAGTTATATCCATATGTATATCAGCCATTTGTATGTAAGTCTAAAAACGGAAAAAAAATTAATGATAACAACAGTTATTAATAATTAACTTTTAACTTATATAACTTAAACTATAATTAATTAATTGGAATAATTATAGTAATAATTATGTATAGATATACGTGTTACATATATGATAAATATATGTATGAATACCTATACATACGTTTTAACTGTCTCTCATCTACATTAAAATAATTGCCTAAAATTATATTAAATACATTTAACTATAACTATACATTAATAATAGTAATCACTGCGAAAATTCAGGAAGAATCATTTCCACGAAATAATAATTACAATAATAGTAATAATAATAACAACAACAATAATAATAATTACACGAATAAATAGCCATGGCAGTACAGGTAATTCTCACGATCGCCATTTCACACAATATAGGTATACCTACTGCGAAAACATACTTCACGAAATCGTCATTATGTTTGAGAGCTGTGAAAATTGGATAAAGCAAAGGTTTGAGAAAATTTAGAGTAAATAAAAATTTTGAAAACGCCGCAAGTAAAGAAGAAAAAAAAAAATATATGATCGAAACAAATGATAGGGATCAATACATAAAGTCATTCACAAATATAAGCGTTCTGTGGTATATCTGACATACTTTACTCTATAAACGTATGTAGTTGCATTTATTATAGAATGTATGAGAGAAGTGTGAAACAGAAAAATTATTTCAACAAAAAAAAAAAAAAAAAAAACTGATGACAAAATGATGCACACTGCCCCGTTATTCATAATTATAAAGATAATCCGGTAATTTAAGATCGTCAATATCGCTGAACAATATTTTTTCCGCTACCGTGGCACAAAAAAATTCTTAATTAAATAGAACAAGAAAAACTCAAAATGAATGAGTCAAATAACACTGCGATAACGTAACTGATATGACTAATGATTATTATCATTCTTATAAATGAATTTGAAATATTTCCGCACATGTGCATTATTCCAATTATTATTATTATAATTAATTATTCAATAATTTTGATCGTGATATTGTTTTTATACGTTGTTTTCTTGTCTTTTTATATGTATACTCACATACCTTGTTATAATATCGGTAACTGATTTTTTTTTTAGATTTTTCTTTGTTTTCTCAGAACTGAATTTGATACGAGAGTATACACATGCTTGTCATCTTGGGAGAAATGAAACTTGAAACAAAAAATTAATAAATAAATAAACGATAGTTTCTATGTGTCAAAATATTTGTTGCATAAAAAAGGAAGAATTGATCAATTGAATGAGTTCGGGACAAAATCATTACATTGATAATCGATAATAAAACCAATTATAAGTAAGATACACGCTGAAAAAAAAAAATTTCATGTACCACAGACTACACGTATATAGTAGGTGTATAACTGCATGATGTAAGTATATCGAAAAATGCACACATGCTTTTACTTTTCTTTTATCTTTTTTTTTTTCTATTGTCTCGTGAACGCTTTAAAAGTATAATAATTAAATATAATATATTACGTGTACGGTAATAACATGAGAAGTTCACATATATAAGAAATTCCGTTAAAAGTTGTATCTAAACATAATAATAATAATTATTGAAATAATATTAATACTGATACTAATCGTAATAATAATAGTAACAGCAACCACAATAATAGTAATTACAATGGTGATGAATGAATTAAAAATAAAATGGAGGAGTGAGGCCAACGAAAAAAAAAAAAAAACGAAGAAAAGTGACAAAAATAATTAGATAAGAATTTAAAAAAATAAACGAATAAGGAATCAAAGCGGATTTTTTTCTGTTTTTTTTTTTATGATAAAGTTAATGGACACAGGAAATTTCAGCACACACAACAGTAATAATAATAATATCTAATAATCATTACTGACGAATTTTTTGACTGATATATACAATTATTATTATTATTATACACGCCACAATCTATGTATTTTATCAAATGCAATATTGTATTATTTATACATATATACCTAATATAATATATAGTATCGTATACCTTACATAGTATTATGTAAGTATATATACACAAAATGATTAAATTCATAACTATATAGACTTGAAATTTGACTGAATTTTTACTGACGGATCCGTTAGTAAATTTTAATGAAATTCCAAACAAAAGTAAAAAAATAAAATGAAATGAGAAAAAACCCATCAAAAAATTTTGCACAGTATATACTATGAGTATACTTATTAACTCATGTAACGACATCGAGTATAGATGAAAAATAAAGTAATGATAATAATAATAACAACAAGAACAAGAATAATAATAACAATAATAATAATGATAATAATCTTTTTTTTATATTACATATTTGGTTTCGTGTTTCCTTTTATTTTTCGATCTAATAACATTTGTCAAGTCTTCGTGTTTCGCTATTCATTCATATTTAATAATTATTATTCACTTTTGTACCTATTTATCCATATAATTCTAGCATCTACTCGACAAATCAACTACTTAATTTCTACGCCATTTCTAAAATTGCATTTAATTTTAGGCACGATCGTTGCTCCTTTTGTATCCTTTGTATATTAATTCATAGTTATAAAACAATCTTATATATAAATCAACGGGATTTATATATATTTTGCAATATATATACATATACACATACCTATATATAATACTTTTGTAAATATATATAATCTATTATTATTATTTATTATATGTATAATATCTATAATTACATACATAAAACGAGAAATCCATAAATGAATGAATAAAATGTTCAATAAGCGACAAAAAAAAAACAATTTATTAACGAACAAAATTTCACGAAAAAAACACGAAATAATTTCGAACCTCTACTTACTCATAAACAATTTTTATTATTGATATTCATTCCAAAATAAAAATATACATGCATATATACTATAATGTCTAAAAATTATTATGGATGTTGAATTATATTATAACTATACAAAACTTGAGCTAGAAGGTTATTCGCATAGAATCTGATCGTCAATCGTTGTCACCATCATCATCATCAAAATTTTCATTCCAGTTAACATCGCTATGATTTTTACTAGAATTACGGACGAACCGTGTGACAAAAATGATCATCGCACTATATTGTTGTTATTATTGTCATTATTATTCTCACTAACCTTATTGTTATTGTAATACGATTGAAAGAAAAAGGCTGTTTTTGCAACAAAGAAAGAAGAAAAATAATAATAATAATAATAAATAAACTGAGAAGTGTTTTTTAAAATCTCGGTTTGCGCGGTGTAAGTGTAAAACAACACACTTATACACCACATAAAAGTTAATATAAAATTATTACAATAATGATATACATAATACGTATATGCAAAAATGTACACATATAATTAACTTAACAAGGTATATATAATGTATAATTATTATATAATGCTATCATCGTACGTGAAATTTTCTTTGTCTCTAACTTATATTTAAAAAAAAAAAAAGGAACATTAGTAATAATAATGATAATAATGATAATAATATTAGTGAGAAATAAATTAAAATGAAATGAGCGAACAAAATAAAAATAAAAAAAAAACACACACACACAATCTTAACTTAGCACAGATAGTATTATTGAACAGCATTTAATTAATGTCCATTTCATAAATATATACTTTTTTTTCAATTATCATATTGTTGTTATTGTTATTACTATCATCACAAACTATAAACCTACGATTATGCTGCTAATTATATACCTATTACTATGAGTATTACGTAAGAGTGTTTGTATATTGTATTATTCTATATAATATTATAATATAAATAAAATAAAATAGAATTAACGAAAAAAAATAAAACAAAGGGGGAAAAACGTGTACGAAAATTGTCGTCATCGTAGTTTGGAAAGAGAAGTACAGAGTAAAATTAGAGATTCGCTATACGTTGATTGTTTTTTCTTTTTTTTCTCTCATAGCGAGAGTTATGGTAATGGAAAAAAAGAAAGAAGAGAAATTAGGAAAAATTAAATAACGAAAAATGTGAAACGAAAAGAAATTACCAAAAATTCAAATCTCTATTATAAATATGATATATGATAATTTTAGGTACGGATCATAAATACTTATTTTTAGGGGTAGGTATCTATTATTATTAATATTATCATTATTATCATTTTTGTCGCTCTTTTTATTATAATTGTTGTTATCAAACTGGAAGCGATTATTGCACTCGATCACCTCTCTCCACAAAGTGGCCGTTATGATGTATAAATTCAGTTTCAATTTGTATCGGAATACCACGTATAAGTTATAAGTGATAATAATGATGATGATGATGATGATGATGATGATGATGATAATAATAGCATATATTATGACGACATATAGTATGTACCTATATAATAAGATGATATTTGTATGTAAATGAATGACGAAAAATTGAATAATAATAATGATAATAATAATAAAACAAAAAATAACGATCCAACAGAAATGAGCGCTTGATTCGACCAAATGTGATGAGCCAGCCCTTGAAATTAAAAAACTTTCAATCGATGTATCGTGTTCATTATTTTGAACCGAAAAAAAGAACATCGAATTTTCGTAATCTAAGACAGAAAAAATACTCCTCGCACTGTTTTAGGTCCATGCAAAATTTACAGTGCAGTAGCCAATGGTACCTAATACTACGTGCGTACAGCATACACCATATACATTTATGGGAGGTCCGAGGAAGGTTGAGAAATATAAGTGAGAGGTGATGGCTGATGCCTTGATGGTCGATGGGGAGGGCCAATCCCTTAGAGTTATGCACTACCTACTTCGCCACTCCAATCAGGCTAATGTGTTCGAGAATACCTAATTCGAAGTCCGCCGCATCACCATACTTATATACCATGTACTTACTATATGTATAGAAATATATAACACAAACGAAGATGGGATATCACGGGATAGGATATAATCTACGCATCACTGTTGCAACAAAACCTACGGGTAATTCTTTGGAAAAACGATACAGATTGGGTGTTCGTGGTAACATTCACTTTTTGGGCTTCCGATCAGTTTTCCGGCGTAAGGGCGTATCCTGTACAAAGGTGAGTGAAAGAGAGCATGAAAAATCATAATATACTGTTATAACGAAATATGATGCGAAAGAAAATTTATTAAAAATCGGCACATTTAATTCACCCTACTTTGCACAGATTATCTCTATGAGATAGTAATTTATATAAGTGGGTCGCGCGTTTCGGCGAACTCTTAATACATATAAATATACGGGGCGATAATAATCAGAAGTATATGGCATAATAAGGTGTTAGCGAATTTTAGTACGCCCGCTCCACAGAGTCCAACCCTTATCGCATATAATTTGGCCTGAATCTACTTTCGCGTGTTTATTATATACATAGAACATTCAAACGTTTCGCACGATTCATCCTCCCTCCTAAATCTCAAACCCTTTCGCGCAGCTCTTGATTATCTGTAACGTAGTGAAATTATACAAGTCCTTTAAAAATAAGGTACTTCGTTATAAGTAGGTCTTCGATACTCGGTTTAAATTGTGATATAGGAAAAGAGGAAGGGGATAAAAATATTTCATCGATCATCGATTGATTTTTTTTTTTTGTTTCTCAAAGTCGTGGGTGTTTTGAGTTAGATCACATGGTATACCGATTCACTATTGAAATTCAGTAGAAAAAAAATGGCGTTACATAAAAGTGGAGTTGAAAAAGTGTAATCTATATTATAGCCGCCAGAATGAAAATTATAATTCGCATACCGTATACTTATAAATATATGCGATGGCTACGTCTGGAAAGTAACATTTATTAAGATTTAGTCAGTCAGTTTTATAGGGTGGGGTTGCAGGTGGTGGAAAAAATTAAACTCAAGAGGGTGCAGGTAGCGGCGATTCCGGACTAAAGATATAACGCACATATACAATACTTCTATATACCTATATGAATTCTTTTACGCGCGACCTACATTAATACATTAGTTTATACCCCACACCACCTCACCCCTCATTTTTGGGTTGGTATACGTAAAGAAGGACCTCAATTTTTGCCTAGCATGTATTTTCATGCATAGTAAGATCGTCAATTGCTTACTCGAATAGAAGAAAAAAATATATAATCAAAGATATTCGTTATACACGTACATAATTAATACGAAAATATTACATTATGGAATCAAAAATTGGATTTATCATAAAAAAAAGAAAAGAAATTTGTTGTCTAGTTTTTTTTTCTTCTATTGGTTGTGAGGATATGTTATAATAGCAGATTGGAATATTATTGAAAAACTGAACGCATATTTTTGCTCCTCAGCGCTCGATACAATTTGGTCTCTTAACGCGTTTGGTATATAAAAAGCACTATCTCGTTTCGAAAAGCGGAAGCGCGGGTATATGTATGTATAGTTTTCATAAGAAAAACAAAAAAAAAGATGGGACAATAAAAAAATGAAAAACAAAGAGAAAGAGGGTGTTCGTAGCATCACATGCTCATATGTATGTGCATATAGATATACCCTTTAAAAATAACTCTCTAACGGGTATAGGAGGTTGCTTTTAAATTAAGACATTCCCTAAAGCACACACGTATGTAAAGTGCTGGAGCAACGGGATATCCGAAGGAACCATGCATGGCCCTCCCGAAGCTGCTGCTTCTTGACTAACTTGAGCTTCTTCATTTTATGCTCCCAGTTATCCAAAGAACTTTACAGATTATAGTCGCGTGTCACTCCACGTATAAGATTATGTAAATATACAGATATCTTATCGTGAAATTATAAATAATAATAGTAATAATAATAGTAAACCAGATTACTATAATTGTTGAAAAAATTGAACAAAGCTATAGAGAAAAGAGAGAGAAACAAAAAATATACCGGTGTCTGGAAAGGTTAGTGTAATACACCATACGTATATGGTATAAATAAATATTACCTATATACACGGTGTCAGAATTGTATCGCATTATTTTTGATATTATTACTATTATAGACTGTCCACCGATATGAACAACAAAGTTTAAGGCGCTGGCGCGGGTAAACTCGTGTGCAGTGTGTAAGGAAAGCTGCGGAAGGGATAAAATTTTACCACCACCATCAACAACAGCAGCAGCAGCAGGTAGAAGTGGACAGGTAGGGTGAAGCTATCGCAGTAACCAGTAACATCTGGAGTACGACGGTACTTGGTGTGGAAAACGTGGTTGAATTTAAAATTATGTTTTTTTTTTTACTTACAAATTTATGGCGTTTGATTGGAGGAGAAAATTGAAATTTACTAATCCTTCGGGTGTTCGAAATTTCATACACGAAGAATATTCGCTTAAATTTTGATAAATGACAAATTTTGAATAAATTTTTTACACGTGCGGATGAAGACAAATTGTAGTTTACGTATAGTTGATTGTAATCTGTGATAATTGATATAGACTGTACACAGTGCAAAGGAATTACTGTATAAATTTTGACTACTGTTTTCTAATAATTGTCATCAGGTAATTGGTTTTTTATATTCATTTGAATTTCACAGATATTTTCAACGATGAATTACAGTGAAAATTATAAAGTCATATTTTTCAAACTTATCTGTAATCAATTCGCAAATTTTAATCAAGGTCGTATCGATTCATCAACTAGCACGACGTTTTCAAGAATACAAGAACAATTTTTTTCGATTTCGTTTCGCCCGGGTAAATCGGGACCGCCAAAACATCGGATCACACGTTGGTTTGATCGACTTGATCCCGCAATTTTGAGTAAAAATTTGTGACTCTTCCGGGACCGTCCCTTATGGTCGCCGAATAACTTATTTTGGAATTAACGATCTTCCGGACAAAAATATAACACAATTTTTGATACCAAGATTTAAACCGCATTGGAGAACAACAACGCCTAATGTTGGCCGCCCGCCCGACAATCTCAGACCGGCATTCCGTATCATCAACGAAAGAACCGAAGCGCGGCGCTATTTATATATTTTAATTAGACAGTTTTAATTGCAACAATGATTATAAATATTCGCGTATGCGACAAGCGTTGTAGGAAAACTTCACTATCTGAAGGTTTTTGAGATTCGATTGTATTTTTTTTCGAACTTTCAGGCGCGGTAAAAACATAATTTTTCCGCATGCCTATATGCGTGCATTAATTCACTTTTCAAGCAGTCTAATTAACGCGGTTAAATAAATAAATTACACGTATGAAATGAGGGCTTTCGAATGTTGTAATACCGCACAATAGAAACGTTGAATAATTAGTTGAGTAATCACGGAAATTTATTGTCACGCTCTATAACTAACGATGTGGGAATTAATTTATATTGCATCAATTAGAAAAAGGATTAATAATCGTCCGAGAGAAGTTTTTTCTCATATCGCTACAGACGACGCTCGATATCAATTGATCCCGATTCACGTTCCGTAAAAATATTCTCTCTCAATATTTTAAAGAAATACATAAAAGGAAAGAAAAGAAAAAAAAACAAAAAACCAAATAGTATAGTAGAACAGCTGATATATCCGGTAGAACAAGGAGAAAGCTCATTTTTCAACTCGGAATAATCGATTCCTGGCAACAATGGAAGCTTATACACATATTCGCATAGTTAAAGCAGGAATTAAGGGAGCGCCGTATTAGATCGGTTCGTGATAATTTTCAACGCGTAATCGTTTCTTAGTACGTCCCAATCCCATTTGGTGAAATAAGTTAGTTGCTTTTTGCTGCAATAATTTACCCAATTAGCACTGACTGGTCCCTAAAGGACGTGCTTGTGTAACCGAACGTGAAGAAAAAAATTTAAGTCTCGATCAGGTATATCTCTGCTTCCTTTCGTTTTTGCTTTTTTAATCTAAACCTAATCAACTGAAATTTGACAGCGACCATCGATCGTTGCGAAAAATGAACGTGCATAGTCGATCTCTTTGGAGGAATAAATCGTGAATTATTAATAAAAATCACTCGTGGTTCTCGTTGTGTTGGTCACGTGTGTAGCTCTAGACATAAACTATTTTATGTCAGCTACACGTATTCTATTCTGTTTCCGTGCACAGCCGAAGGTGTTTGTAGCGTTTGGTATACCCTAATTGAGAGTAAAAAGTCACGCAAGTAGCACTCCTCGATTTCTAGGCAAATTTAGTCACTCTGTTTTTCAATCCTTGTACAGGCCGGGGGTGGGTCATTAAAATTGTCAAAATTTCAATCCTGCTTTTATGTCTTCCAGTTTACATGAAATTTTTGCGGTATGCAGATATCTGTGTCCTAATGAGGTCTTCCACTTACGCACTTTTTTAAATCTGGATCTCTACCATTTTGAACTTGAGATTTCCAAAGGCCGATGTAAATTCGGGTAATTAAAATTTCCCATACTCTCCCATGCTGATAAAATTTATCGTCTACATCCAGGTGAAGTTTCCGGGGAGTTGGAAAACATGCGGCTTTCTTCGTTCCCCGTTACCCACCTTAATATTATCATCAACGATGGATGTCGATTCCAAAAGCGTTCTACCGTTTTCATCGAGACTATGAGAGCGTGAATGTCATGCCTTGGGAAGCAGCTCGAATTGTCAACGGTACTTCACCGGAAGTAGCTCGATTTCTTCCTCCACATCAGAAATCAACGGCCTTCGGTAAGTCCCACTGAACTATCTTACTTTTTCGGTATAAAAAACAAACGTAACGCTGCAGTTTGCACATTCAATAGTAATCATTTATTTCTCTCTCGTGTCTATTCATTTACTCTTCAAGCTATTTTAAGACCGCATATAATTTTTCCCGCACTGTTTATTAATGAAGAAAATTACTTCAATTGGATAGAAAATTACTATGTAATCTATGGTTCCATCTGTATGTAATTTCGCAGGGCGAACGATCCACGGCAGCAACCTTGGAAGAAAAATTAAAGAAACAAACTGAAAAAAAAAAAACAAACCGCATGTTCCAACTTATCTCGAGGATTGATCCGAATTAAAGTAAGCTGCTGTTTTTCGCGATGAGGCGCGTCGAAGTTGATACGAGGGGTGCGCCGCCCTTCCGGGTCCTAGGAGAAGGTGGTCAGATTTACGTGGTTCCTTCAGCACCTCCGAGTTTGGCGCCAGAACCATACAAGGTCACGACGTCGTCGACGTCCTCGAACAGAGCGAGGCGAAGATCCAGTTTTGTTATCATTGCTGAAGCGAGACCAGCGACTCCAACCTCAAGAAGTCCATCTCCGGGCCTTGCGACTGGGAGAGCTTCGCCCTTCAGGGGACGTGGATTTAAAGGACCTCCTCCTAGGGCGCAATCCAGACCACAAACTCCTGAACTGAAGGATGCGCGTCGTCCAAGCAGAGTAACTCGACGAAGTGAGTGTAAATGAAAGTTGTTTTTTGTTTTTTCATTTCCATATTGACCATGAAATGTTCCTCTGAATTTCAGTGTCGACATCTCAGCAAAACAGTCCGAAACGTAGTTTGATTCCGCAACCAGCACGCCGGCGGTCGGTGTCTTTAACGAAAACGGAGACTAACGGAAGATCCTCACCAAAATATGGAAGGCGTGCGACCTCGAAGAATTACCTTGAAGTGAATCAACAAATCGCGGCTTCGCGCAGGGGGTCCCTCAAAGTTCCTGGACTTTCACCTATTCAGGGAACGCCTACTAAACCTTTAGAGAAAAAAAAATCAACTGCTGGATTAAGAAATGACGCTGCTGAGAAAAAATCGTCGCCGATTAAAAGCAGGAGAAGTTCAACCCTTCCGCCCATACCTAAGACGGTGGGGGGTCCTAGAGGAAGCATAAGTGGGAAAACGACCAAACCGCTGATTAAAACAAGCAAGGTTGCAACAAATAATGAACCGCCAATGTCACCCTCTAAGATTCCGGTGAAAAAAGGGGCCGTTCCAGAACCCAAGGTCATAATGAAGGGCAACCCGAGACGCGGATCTCTAGCAAAACTTGCAGTACCAAAACCTGGTGATAAAAACGGGCAGAAAAAGGAAAAAGTGGAAGTAAAGAATGAATCTAAACCAGTTCCTGGGACTGCCACGGAGTCTTCACAGCTGCAAAAAAGTGCGAAAAAGACTGAAAATAAAACGGAAGCGCTGCAGGATGTGAAGAAAACTTCTAAAGAAACAGAAAACTCGACGAAAGAAACAAGCCTCGATGTAAAAGATATTGCAACCCCGAAATCCAAGGTCGTTGATGAAATAAGTCTGATGGAACTTTTGAAGCAGTCTTCAGGAGCTAGTGGAACCTCGAGTGTGGTTAACACGACGACTGTTACGGCGGCACAACCACTAAAAATCGACGCTGTTGGGACAATAATAGCCGAAGAGGATATCAAAGCGAAAGATAAAGAGCCGGAAGTGAAACGCCGGAATCCGGACAGCGGTAAAAGAAGCGCAGTGGCAAGACCAACGGCAATGAATATTCCTTCTTCGAGTACTGCATCTCCGGCTCTTTCGGTATCGGGAAAATTATCACAACCGTCTGCGCAGGATGGGAGACCAAATAATCCTCAGGAAGGTGCGGTGAAGAATGAAGAGGTGACGAATCATGCGAACGGTAACAAAAATCAGCACAACAAAAGTGGTAGTGGACAAATAATGACTGGTTCTTCAGGTAAAATTGTGACCGGTGAAGGGTTTCGAGATCAGAATTCGGTCCAGTCAAAAGATACGAATGGTGTGATTGCGAAAGAAACTAAAACGTCATTATCGGGAGGTAGTGGTAGTTTGAAGAGTGAAGATCGGGGGATTCAGACGCCAGTGACTACAATAGGGAGTGAAGGTGGGAGTCAAGCTTCCAGTGCAGTGGTGATGATGGGTGGCGTGCGAAATTCAGAGGACCAAAATCATCGAATATCCGGAAGCGCGATGTCCATGAAATCCACAGCTGGACTCTCTACTGGATCAACGGACACTGGAGTCAGCGTCAATACCGTACGTGGGGGGATTTCTTCTGCCAGAGAAAAACGAGGCATGCATCTCGTCAAGGGACATTCACAGGGCATTGAAACGCTCAGTGGAAATGTTATGCATTTGGAACGGAACGGAGAACCAATGTGAGTGATTATTCGATTATGGCTTAAAATTTGTATGAAACTTCAAAAAAAGTTGTCCTTAGCGTAGCTACATCCAAACATGATTTGTGAATTTCGGAATTCGAAATAATTAGCATGTGATTAAAAAACGCGATTTCCAAAATTTCGTCATGCTTTTTTAGAATTATCAATGTGAAAAGATCTGGGAACTTTTCGAAATATTTTTTGACCCTAAAAACCAACACAATTGTAACCCCGAAGGGTAATATGTGATGAGTACTGTTGAACTGATAGAGGGACAGAGAAACGAAGGGCCTCGAAGTATTCCGGAAGCAGGAGTTCCTCGACCTCTGGAGCTCCTCTTATAGTCTAGCTGTCTAGCTGACTATGAGTCCGGAGGAGAGGCCTTTTGCCTTTGAACAGTTGACCAAACGGTTTATCGATCCTAAGAACCAGATTTACATCGTAACGAGGGGGTGGAAACGGTATGAGGGGGAGGAAGGGAGGAGAGAGAGTCAAAGGGTTGATTAATTAGAGGGTGCAGAATTTGGAGTCTTTCTTACGACTTCCGGAATTTGCATACTAAATGAGCAGAAAATGAGGACATTACTAATAACGTCGGTAATTATGCTTAGGCGAAGAAACACGCAGAAAAAATTTAAAAAAATACAGCGAACGGGAAAAATTGCACCGAACGCCACTGCTCATTTCGTTTATCGTACGATTTTTGATGACTTTGAAATGCAATTTTTTAATTTCCCATCGAATCGAGACCAAGAAATACCTGGACACTGTTCTTAGCGTGTCCGCGAAATGGAGAGTGACCTCGAAAGTCGCCGAAAATCGACGCAACGCGAGAGAGAGAGTGACCCAAGTTTAAGTCGCGTGCGGCCAAGGTCGAATATTTCAGCTATATTTTAACCCGGTCGTTCGAACCGACGGCTGCCACCCTAGTCAGACCTAAGTTATAAGGAGAAGGAGACTAGGAACACATTTCATGTCGCATTGACCACCATTACACACCGCACCGAACTCAACTCTTCTACATGCAAAACACACGTAATTCTATACAAAACAAGTTTAGGACGATCCGAACTGCAGCTACCGATAAATTTCACGCTTTGCAGACACCCGTTATGTGAAATAGGCGAGACCCTGAGATCCTCGGCAAGTATTCGACCTTGACGACCTTAAATCCTCGTTCTTCGTATCCACTTGCGGTGACGCATCAAAATTCGTCTGCCTAAAGTCCTGATGAAAAAAAAAAAAAAACAAAAAAAATCCTTCGCTAAAATTTTTCATCCTGCAGGTCGTTAAAATGGCAATATTATTAATCTTCAAAGTGGTCAGCGGCGCGCTGCACGAAGTCCGAGGTTTCCAAGTGGGTATACCTAATACGCGTCGCGTCCTCAGTTATAATATCGATTGCAAAATGTATGCAGCAGCCAAGCAGGTTTGGTCAGCGCGCAAGGAGTCAAGAAATCTTCGCGTGACTATAACTTTCAACGGAAAATATCCACCGCCAGCTATCCAACCCCTTGAGGGGGTGTTTAGCTTTCAGAGTCTAAGCGAGTTCGGACTAGGCAACCGCCACTGATTTTACTGACCAACCGTTGCAGCTGAACCGAATAGCTAAACAATTCTTTCGGCAGTTCTCACGGACTATCGTATAATAATTAATTCGCGTTATACTCCGCAGTAGATCAATCAATCGTGCGACGATGAAAATTCGCTCTTATTGTTATTTTTATCGGCACAACTTCCTTCATTATACTTTGTTCTTTCATCCGTTCTAGCGTCTCGTTGTCGCTTTTTACGTACATCCTCCAGTTTTTTTTGTTCTTTTTTTTCTTCTTGAAACTTTACCGTCCAGACAGAAGATAGCCTCGACGTTCGATGGGAGACAAAAAAAAACAACGAATAGAAACACAAATTCGTGCCGCAATTTGAAGAAATTTTTAACAAATGCTATTGAAGTCGAGTCCACACATGTGGATTTCAACCGGAGACACGAAAATTCTGAGCTCTGCTAGCACGATCAAGTAAGTGTTGACGAATGCACAGACAATTTATTGTTTTTCAACGAATGAAAAAAACTTTTCACTCGGTCACCATATTGCCTTTCATATTCGAAGAACGTACTTTGTTTCTCAGAGTTTAAAGGGCCAAGTGTGTTTTTGTAAATGATGTGGATCGGCAAATTTACATGTGGCGTTACGTGTGTATTTTCGAGATTTTTACGGCTGCGCGATCCGAAGATCGTGACAAAATTAAAAGAAAAAAATAAATTATATCTATTCCTCGATTGAGTGAACTCGAGAGGATGATTTTCAAACGATTCAACGCAACTTACACACATGGAGGTCGTTGTATCAGTGAACCGGGAATATAATTTGTCACGCATATATGGAAACTATGAAAGTGAAACGATTACTGCATAATGCACACTTTTCCAACATTTGCTCACAGCTCCTGACGATGAATTCTGCAACTTTCTCTTAACGAAAAAAAAAACGAAAAAAAACGCAAATCCGCCTTCTGATGCTTTTCTTTACAAGATCCACGACTCACGGTTCTACACTCGCATATCATGTACTAGAAAAAAAATATCGATCTTTGCCCCATCATTGCCCCGCGATATAGGTAATAATAATTCTTATAGCGGTATAATATTATAAGCTGTACACTAATTCGATGCCGCGGCCAACCCTTTTTCGACGCTTCGATTCCATCATAATCCGATAAACGAGAATTATATCGGGTGGAATATCCTGTTGTATAGGCCTGCAGTCAATAGAAAAACGTAACAATAAATTGGTGGAAGTAATAATGATAATAATAATAATAATAATACCAGCCGGGATCGGTGTGGTCATCGCGTCTAATAACGTTAACGGCTGGTTAAAAGACGCACCTTGATTTCAGGCTTCCTGGCGGAGTCCTGCATGACCTCGAAAGAGTTACCAGTCCAGCCGGTGAAGGATTGCCGAATCCTCGAGTTCCGGGTGAGCAGGAAAGCAGCAGCAAGTGGAAAAGATTTTTTGGCAGGTGCTGCGGGCCCTGCAGCAAGTGTAAATTGAACTGCTGTAAAGGATTCGAAAGAAACATGAGGTGCTTGGCCTGCAGAAGAGGCTTCAAATCTCAGACAAATAATCCACCCATCCTTCAGGATGCGAATAACGAAGTTAACAAAGGATGTCTATCCAAGTTGAAGGACAGGACAAAGTAAATAAAAATTTTGTCAATTTCTAACAAATTTCATTTCTGCTTTTGCTCAGGGCGCAATACAAATTCTTTGTTTTTTTTTTTTCTTTTGTTCCGCACAATATTAATTACCACCCTCCTAATTTTGCCTCGAACCGCGTCGATTACAATATTGTAAACTCGATTTCAGATGTTGTCGTTTTCCTGAAAGTTGGAAGGGATGTTCACGAGGTAGTCGGGTGGCGCCGGCAGAAGAAAGCAGCTGTTGTCCACCCGAACGAAGATGCGGCAACATTTTTAGGCGACTGTGTTCACGATGTTCATGCTGTAAACGTCAGGATGCTTCTCAACAGATCAGAAACGTCCAGGCCAAACAAAGCCTGACCAGCGTCGCTGCGCCCGTTCTTTCCGAGGTATTAATTATGTTACAAGAATGCACAGCAAAGAAAATAAGGGGGGAAAAAAGTCGACAGCTTTGCATTAACGAAGGATCAACAAATTAAATTCTAAAGGATGAGGAAAAAAAAATTCCTTGGGATCAACAAATTCAATTCCGGATTGATGTATAGCGATTTTTCATTTGTTTTTGATCGTGTTTGATTAACATCTAAAAAAAAGTATCTACAACGAATTACAGGAAATTTTTCACATGTTTTCTCGCAGGAGCCTAAAAGCAAGATACCGGAAGTACTGGTGGAGCACAATGCACCCATGAGAGGATCAATTCCGTGTCTTCCAATACCGTTGGCTTGGTTTTGCCTGGTTTGGAACGTCCTGATCCCAGGCACAGGTTTGTGGCACTTGACAAGGTCGACCAAATACGAAAAATCACGTCTGAAAATTAGCTAAAAATAAAATCTTCGACATCGTTCCGATTTCAGGTACATTTTGGAGTGGTTTATTCAACCTTTGTGTGGGACAGCCAAGATTCTCGGCAGTGGCAACGCCCAGAGCACGAGTCGGCGCATTTTTGATTAACACCATCGTTGGCGTTGGTCAATTGTTCACGGTTTTATTCTGCCTTGTTGGATGGGGTTGGAGCATATGGTGGGGGGTTATGATGGTGCGCTTGGCAAGTGAGTAAAGAACAGGGGGGGAAAAACTGGAATGAAAAAGACGTACGAAATTTAACTTCGATTTTCTTCCACAATCTTTTTTTCTGACACGCAGGAAAATATAAACGATTCCGAGACTCTGAGGCAGCCAACAATGACGTTGAAGCTCGCGGAGCTGCTGCTGAAGCAACAACCGGCCCTCCAGGGGTTCCTAGCCAACCGAGTCGTGGTTTTGAGAGGGCGCGTTGATGAAAAGTGATTTGAGAATGTTGTACTTTATTTTTGGTTTTTTTTTTTAACTATTTATTCGCTGGTTGAGGATCAACGATTGAAAAAGTTGTAAATACTATGCATTGCGTGTATGTACAACATATCGCAATATGGTAATTTTTCACTGCAATATTCTTAAGTTATACATAATTAATCAAGGCTAAAGATTCTTTTATACGTTTATTAATATTACATGCGTATAATTAACGGATTCACAGATATTATAATCGTGTATAATTATGCCCCCTTAGATTATAATTGTATACTTCTGTACTGTATAATAAGCTATTTGAACGAAATAAAATGCGCGATTTGCAGAGGAATCACATTTGACCGTGTGTTTTCTGCGACGACATTTGAGCTCAGCAAAACAAATCCGTTCACCGCCTGAGGAGGTATAAAGCTGCGCCCGATCAGTGTTGATAAAATCGTCAATTTTATCCAATAAATTTAGGCTTTAATTGTTTGATTGATGATGATTATTTAATGAAGTTTATTTGGGCTTAAGGAGTTGCGGTTGAACTCGAGTGGATCGCAGCCAATCCTGAAACAGTCCATCACGGGCGCTTAATTCAGTATACGGTTGACTGAGCATGTTGTACATTTCTCGTCTCTGAGGAAGCGGCAGTACAACCCCAGCAGCTTTGCCCAGCAGTAGAAGCAGCGACATCAGCAGCGACAACATCCTCGGAGGAAGGAAAGAGAAGGAGATTGAGACGGCTATAGGTGAAGATTGCCATTTGCTAAATCAAGTGAACCTGAACCCCCTCGAAATTCAGTACAGCCTAAATCGATCCAATCAATAGCACCTCGTTTTCTTAGCTCAAGGAGAAAATCGATAAACTTTCTGATCGCTGAAGCCAACGGATATATACTTATCTACACCTATACTAACTAAAAGAGAAAGGTGTATAAAAATACAGGAATTAATTTACGAATGAATCCCATCAAGAGATCTTAATTTGTTTGCTTCTAGAGCCCATAAATTGGCGATAACTTTTTTAATTTTAAAGATGAAATAATTTGGCTTGCGGATTCGAATTCCTGAGGTCAAAATACGTAAGAAAAGTGACATACGATCCATTTTAAAAATTCTTCATTTTCGACTCCAAAATCGACAAAAATCTAAAATATACCCCTTTGGATTTTTTCGATTTTTGGGCCAAAAATAAAGTATTTTTGAAATTGATCATAGAACACTTTTCTAACGTATTTTGACTTCAGGAACACGATTCTATCGATTTAATTGAGCTAGGAATAAATCCCATCGAGATAACTAATTTTTCACTCATTTGAGCGATAAATTGGCGATAACTTTTTCAATTTTATAGATAGAGCACTTCGGCTTTTAGATTTGGATTCCTGAAGTCAAAATATTTAAGAATACCATAGCAAACTAGAAAAAAAAAAATTGTCGATTTTTGGCCAAAATTTTGAGAAAAATCAAAGGCTATAAGCTTAGGATTTTTTTTTAAGGCAAAATGTGAAGTATTTGCCAAATTAATTTCAGGACGCTTTTCGTATGTGTTACAACCCAAGGAATGAGAATACGCCAATTAAATTGAGCTAGGAGTAATATTTTCCGAGAAAATTTGATTCTTCCGCAGCTGCAATTTACGTTTATCATGTATACTCACCTCTGTTTAATTTCTTTTTCAGAAGACAAACGAGCAGCCTACGAAGCAGTTGGGCTTCTTCTTACCGAAAATGAAGGACCATCCTCGGAGCATCTTCAAAGCCAATCATCATATGTTGAGACTGGATAATTTGTACAAATAATTCATGATATATATCCTCGTTCTGATTTTTTTATTTCAAGAACTTTCAAATTGATAATATAATATCAATCGAAATAGAAGTATTGTATTTATTACTGTAACTCATTATAATCGTATAGGAATAAACGTATCTGTAAAAATAAATCTTTAATAGCTATTGTGATGTCCTAACATGTATTTTCGACCGTTGATTTATCAATAAATGATAACTACTACGAATACACGATTGTTCAACTATTATTGATCACATCCCTGCACACCTCATTCACTCATATTCGTTGTTGGCAAAATACATAGATCATATCGTACATGATGGCATACATCATCACACACACGCATGCTTGACATCATGCTCTGTTTCGGACTGGCTCCTCGCCTGTCCTGTTCTCCTGATACCAAACTCGATTTTTGGGCAAATTCGCCAAATTGGAAGCGATAAGATAGATCCCTGCAATACCGGCTCTGAATGCATGCATGTGCTTGCATATGTATCGCATCATTCTCGTGTGCCGAGTCATTAATAGATCAGATGCGGATGCCTGCAGGCCATATCATGTGCATGCATGTGTATCATGTCATGCTTCATCACAACCGGAAGTGATAAGGTAGAGCCCTACTATACCGGCCCTGAAAATGCAAGGCACATTTTGGCCAAAAATTTATTTTGGTATCAGGAGAACAGGACAGGCAAGGAGCCAGTCCGAATCTTCAAGCCATCATGTGCATGCATGTGTCTGCATGTGTATCGCATCATACTCGTGTGCTGAATCATTAATAGATGATATGATCATACGCAGGCCTCATCATGTGCATGCGTGTGTGTCGTATCATGCTTCATCACAACCGGAAGTGATAAGGTAGAGCCCTACAATACCGGCTCTGAGACACATTTTGGCCAAAAATTTATTTTGGTATCAGGAGAACAGGACAGGCGAGGAGCCAGTCCGGAGCATCAAGCCATCATGTGCATGCATGTGTATGCATATGTATCGCATCATACTCGAGTGCCGAATCATTAATAGATCATATGATCATACGCAGGCTTCATCATGTGCATGCATGTGTATCGTATCATGCTTCATCACAACCGGAAGTGATAAAGTAGAGCCCTACGATACCGACTCTGAAGCACATTTTGGCCAAAAATTTATTTTGGTATCAGGAGAACAGGACAGGCGAGGAGCCAGTCCGAATCATCAAGCCATCATGTGCATGCATGCATGCCTTACCATATACATGCGACGAGGCGTTCCGAGTCAGGGCTTGATGTCGTGATGTCTTACTCATAAAGGATATTAATGATGTATTTCATGTTATCGAACTATGGATTCAAGGGGACTCTTTGGTGAAGTATAAATAAAAGGGACAAAATGAATTATTAGGTATATTATAGATTTATTCACACAGAAAAATTTCCTTCCACAATAAATGTGTTACAATGAAGTTGACAGAAGCTCTTAATTAGATTCATATTTTAATTATTTCAGGAAGTACATGATTTATGGCTACTAAATAAATGATGTATGTATTCTCAGTCGGTTCACAAATTTAATGAATAAATTATGCAGATGCACCGACGAGTCTTGTGTTCTAGATGCAAGGCAGAGTTGCTTCGAGGCTGCCAATTTTTTTCCTGTAACAAAAGAAAATAAAGTTTAATATCATTAACTCACTGAATCGCAGCGTTATTGAATGATCAAGTTATCGCCAACTTTGCATTCTTACGGCTGACAAATCGAAATATCTTAATGGAATTTATTTCTTGCTTAATTCAGACAACGGATTTGTGTCTGAGGTCACAATACTCCACGAAATACTCGCGCGAACGATTTAAAATTTCTTCACGTATTGGCGATTCTGCCTCAGAAATCACAAGAATCTATCTAGGCTCTATAGGCTAGACATCGGGGTGATAAATTGAATATTTTTCATCAAGTGTATTCACCCCAGCTAAACTTCGATGAGAATAACGCACCCTGATTTATCTAAGGGTGGAATGACGTACCCTTTTTCTCACCTTCGATTGTTGGTAAGCTACATCGGGGTTGTGAATGTCGGTAAGGGATGGTAAATCCGATGATAAGGTTGTCAAATAAAAATCTGAGAGATGACGCTAGTATTCGCACTCCCATAATTCAAACAATGTCTCAATGTTGTTGTATGCTCGATTTTTCTGGCCACCACATTTCAGATACGCAACATAACTGACCTACCACAGCACGACTAACTTACAACATAACATAAGTGACCGAGTACAGCTCATATTTTGTTGAGCGATCCTCCTCAAAAGAAGTAAAACAACACCCTTATTTTTGGTCAATTTTCAAACGCTCATATTTCATTGAAAAATGGACGTAGGTAAATGAATTTTAGATGAAATTGAAGCTCGAACTCACTGCTTTTAGGCACGTTTGATTAAAAAATTATTTCCCATTTTCTCTCTTCGGCGCAACACTCTAAAACGATTGATGCGTCGATTCACGTTTTGAGAAAAAAATCCAAAGCAAAACGCATCAGGCGGTGGGATTTTTTTATTTTCAAAACCAGTTTCAAATAATACTATATTTTCGGTGAATAAACGTCGTCAAGATCAGTGAAGAATAAATTTTTATCTGATCTCCTTTAAAATGACGGAAACCATGCCAGTCAGCATCATGGGGAAGCGGTTGCAATATTTGCGATATTTTTATCCAGAATTCGCTTGACGTAAGTTTTTTAAGAAAAGGAACCAAACTTGGGTTGGCGGATGTTATTGATCGTTCAAAAAAAGTAGAACATTTCTTTATTTTTTAGAAACCGGCTGTGAGATAATTAGACATTTGTCAAGTGGATCGAAATAAATTTTGTTATAAACGTACGTACCTCGTTTTCGATTACCATAGCGTTGGTAACCTTGTACATAATATTTTCAGCAATAAATACGCCTTCGAAATCAAATGAGAAGTAGATTTAGCCCAGGAAATTGAACGGAAATGAAATTTGCGTGTTTTGAGCGTATTATATTATCAAGTTCTGCAGTTTCGGATCAGCGGCGAATCGTGTGGTCTGTATTTGACGCATTAAACATAACAGAAGTTTGTTAGAAATTCATCGGATGTTTTTTTTTCCATTCGGTATTCTCCAAATTCATCGTTCACTTTTACCCCGCAGCAGCAGCAGCAGCTGAAAATCAAATACCGAAAGAGTTTCCTCACGCTCCAGTTAACACCAGGTATGTAGAGATTCGAGATTGTCCGATTGTCTCGAAACACGGGAGATTCCTCCGCATCGGCTCGCGAGATTATTATTTGATTCTCTGTTTCAGCAGTGGATTTTTCGCGCGCTCCCCTCGCCTCCGAATTTCTATCGTCAAATTGTAAATGGAGGATTGGATAATCAAAGCACATTCTATTAGAGCGACTAGACTTCGCGAGGGTCGTTATAGAGATAGCTATGCGTACGTGTGCGTAAAATGGAAGGTACATACGCATCTATACATATACGGTACCTAGAGGGCAACAACGTCCTTTTCCAGCTTTGATGTTCGATCCACACGCGGATCGCAGTTGCTGCCGGCTGTGCCGAAAGTGCCGAAAGTGCCATGACCACAAAACTAATTAACTAATTGCTATGAGACGAGAGAGCAGCAGCTAGACTGGAATTCCGTAGAGATCGGGAGTCTAGACCTTTGCCCCGATGTGTATCGGGGTAGAAATTAACTAGAGCCTTAACGATGCGGACGTACACATACGTGTCGATTCCGCTTTGACGTTTACGTGGTTGATAGAATTTCTCGATCAAAATTTCTGGATATCCGCAGCGATATCGCGTACAACAAGTCCATCGAATATTATCATCGTTGTCTCATGCATTTTATGCGAAGGAATTTTATACCGCTATCGGATCTTCTATCGAACTCAGCAGTCGAGCGTACAAAAAATGGATTTCAACAGTTCTTCGAGCGGAGAAACAAAAAAACTAATGAACAGGAGGTACGTGTGTATTTAATGATATACGAGGCGAATCTACCTTCAACTTTTCCATCCCAAGCACGCGTGGATCGTGGAAAAGAGCCCGACTCAATTTTTCTTTGAACCTCAACGCTGGGGTCACTCGAAATTATTCAATAAACATGGGTAATCGTCCGTAAGATTTTTTCCCCTCTGTTTTTTCTTAGAAAGAATAAAATAAAAAAGGAGCTTCGACCCGCCCAAAAGCCGCTCCCTTTGCATTTTGAGCTCTGAAAAAAATTCTTAAAAGTCTTCGGCTAGCCCGGAAAAAAAAAAACCTCTGCACTTTGCCCGAGTGAAGGGAAGTATACATATACCTGTACATATGTATTCAGGAGAATTAGGAAGGGAGGCAAGAGGTTCCTCACAATTCGAAAAGCGCGAGGGTTAAAGTGGGGGAGTAGTCCATTAACTTACCGAGAGTTGTCCAACTCTGACAGTTATACTCACGATGGCAGCATCTCGCCCAGCTTAGAGCGAACTGCTGCAGATCTGTGTTAGTTTTCGGGGTGGTAGGTACAACTTTCTTCCCTTTAGTATAACGATGAAAACCAACCCACTTGCATATATTATACACGACAAAAGGGGTGTTCAGTCGTTACCCCCATAATAATTATCACTAAAAGGGTATTATAGTTGAACCGCGTCGAATAAAATTACGTAGGTGAATCGGAAAACGTGGTAACTATATGTAATAATGAAAAAAACAGGTATCGAAAATGAATTTTTTCAAAGTGACGACGGTTGCCATGCGCAGCTGAAGTTTCTTGCTTTATTTCATTCCGACATCAGTTTTCTATTTTACCGTATAGAGATCACATGATATACGACACGTGACAGCGCGTGTCCATCAAACTACGAGGCTGCGAGGGTTACATGCGTGAGAGTTTCGTGTTTTATTAGAGCTCTCAATATTTCATGGTCGGGTTTTCTCATACATACCAGAAACCTGTATATACCTGTATACTATACGCATGTGTATATTTATACGGAGGTTACATCGGAGGACACGAAATATCTTGCGACCGGAAATACGGGGCTCAGAGTGTGCCGCCCTAATTTCCGTCGAGCAAATCCCGTTCCCTGCGATGTTCGCAGGACACAGAAAAAAAAAAAAAAAACAATAAAATAAAGAGAAGACTGAAGTATAAAAATGACGTGAGGGAAAAATGGGAAGACATCTGCAGCCGAAGATCAAGGGATCTCGACTTTTTGGGCCCTTGAGGGAAACTCGTCTCGGAAGTAAAGTAAAAATGAAAAATGGAACAACAACAGGGAAAACACTAACGATCAGCCGAGGGGCTGCATCGCCATTGTTCTAATGAATGATAAAATTAACTTGACAATGGAGTAAGAAGCTTTCTCGCAACTTTACCAGATTATCCCCGAGGCTCGCATGTCAAGTATTCAATAATAATGGAGTTAAAAATGGCTTTTCCGATCCCGGGGGATACTGAGCGGTGAGCATGGGGTTGGAATCGAGACACGGGGTCGTTAAACGATGCTGCTGCCAAATGCCTGACCATTTTTGGCCGATCGAAATAATATTTTACGTGGTGGAAAAACTAGAGAATGGTTTTTTGTTCGTGTAATATATACGGGCGTCTATACGTTTGGGCGATTCGAGTTTTTCTCAAAGTTTCTTCATTATTGATGCTCCGGGTCTCTTTTAATGCTTGAGAAAGGAAAGGAGATCATCAGCTCTCGTTGAGGGACGACTCACCGCAACTAGAGCATTAACTTTAGAGGCTTGTAAGAAGATTACGAAATTCGCGCATTAGGTCCTCTTCACCGAGAGACCATCTAAATTCTCGGTCCCGTATCGTTTTTCTTTCTTTCTTTTCATGTCTGGAAGGTCGGCCACAGACGAAGACTCTTGTTTTTTTTTTCTCTCGTGTCAGCCGCGCCAAGGGCACGCTGTAATTTACAAAGGAAAATGACCGCTTTGAAGGTAGTCAAATACGGTCCTATGTTCACTTTGATGATTTCCCAAAATTTATATAGATGTCTTCATAGCGGCGCACATTAAACTTGACTTTGCTGCCGTGAGATCGGTCGATCGTTGCGAGCATTTGGAGAGGCATGTATTGGAAATAAAATAAAATAAATACGCTTGCCATTTACGCGAAATTCAGCCGGTTCAAGAGGATCCGTTAAATTCCTTCAAGAGAGAAGCGAAGTTCTAGCGAATTGGGGAGAGGAGAGAAGAAAAAAAAAAAAATAGCTGATGGAAGAGACGCGCTCTCATCAAACGCCAATTTAGCCTATACCCTCGCTTATTGACACGACAACAATATATCAAAAGTCATCTTTCGACCTCCGCGTCGAGGTGACGACTTCGTCACCCAACATCGTTTTACTCTAGGGTGTTGCTAAAATCAATCAACTCACAGGTCCTCTTTCGCACGAAATTAACTTTTAATTATTTACCAACGTTATTAACGTCGTTACAGAATAAGGCCTAAAAATCACGATTCTCCGCCCTCGTGCAGATAAAATGATTGAATTTTTTTTCTCACCCCGCTGTTTGTTTTCTTTCCGATTCCTGAATAATTCTCATGATTTTCTCTAAAAACTCCGCGATTTCTCGCCACATATTTTATTCACGGACGTGATTTTCAGCCGTCGTAGCGAGGTGCACTGCAGGGTATGATACGTGCAAGACAGGGTCACGGGGTCAGGTAAGATGTAGCTGCAGCACAGCTAGGCGGAAAAAGAGAGCTAGTGAATAAACTACGAGACACCGGACTCGACGCTGCTGGTAAAGCTCGGCGAAACAAGTAGAAGTGGATGAACAAAAGCGGACGTGAAGAAGAAGAACTTTGCAAGGGGTAGCGGCGCAGCAGAGCCGCCCGTTGGTTCGACAACCGTTGCACACCTTAGATTTTCAGTTTAGAAGCGTAGAAAATCACCAGCTTTCTTCTCTCTCTTCGCTCTTTTTCTTTATTCTCTGCATTGAGCCCTCGTCCACTTTCAGATCCTCTTCGAGGCTGTTTTTTTTGCTTCGCATCACGCGTAATGTTACATTTATTATTCTATCATTAATTCACTTCATAAATTATCCTAATTTTTTCAAGTTTCCTGCCGAGAGTGACTGACGTCGACCGTATTACTCGAGGGATCTTCCGTGCGAATTGATTTGACGCGAAGGGAATTACACACAGCTGTAATACCTCACTCGTGATAAACAAAAGAAGAAAACAAAAAGCCACCATTATCTGTATAATAAACGTGTCACGACTTTTCTCCCGCGTTCTACATTTTTACCGGCACATCGGAGTGATCATCAGACAGGATTTCATATCATCTTTTTCTTCCCTTATATATAATATGCATACCTACATATCTCTTCGGAAATTTCTCCTCGCTCCATAACTTTCTCGCCCGAAGTGCACGAAAAGAATTTCAGTTTCTTGTACATCTTCTTTTTTCTTTTTTTTTTCTACGACGCCCTCAGGGAATATATATATATATTTTTTTTCTACTAAAATTGTGCAAGCAGACGGAATGAAATTTTCCGCGACTACATCCGTCAAAATTTTCCTATTTCCCTATATGCGAGTGATGAAAAATGGATCGAATAGAAAAAGAAAAGGACAAATAATGCCCTGGCTTAATTCACAGACGTAAATAGGTATGTATCACGATCCCGCGTCCATAGTTCTTTCCTTCCTTCTTTCTTTGTTTTTTTTTCTGTTTTTTTTTCTGTTTTTGCTATTTTCGTCGGGAGCAGTGGCATATCTCGCCACTTTTCCTCCCCTTTTCCCTGTCGCCTCCGAAACCTCCGGGAGAACAAACCGGGCGTCGGGCGTCGGGCGTCCTTCCTCTTCCCTCCACCCCCCGCCCCCCTTTTCCAACCCCCTTCATCCCCTTGACGCGCATGGCGAGGTTTCGCTGGAGCTACACCCTCGCGGCTCCGTAGTCCGGAGTTCCAGAGTTCCAGAGTTCGCTAGGCCGGTATCAGTCGGTCTTGCGCCCTCTAACGGCAAGGGTGGCTAGAGGAGAAAACGCCCGTGGTATATCTACCCCTTGACTGTGCGTGGGATATCTACTTTTCAAATGACATAATAGAAATAAAGAAAAGACGAAAAAAATATTAGAGATCAAGGAGCGTAAATGGTAAATTATAGATCGGTAGCGGTAGCGATAGCGTAGTACAGTAAATCCTCGAGGTTGTTTTTCACTCTCCAGATTATCGCGCCGATTTCTTTTTCTCTACTTTTTGTCACCCGTTACTATACTTAACTCACGGCGGAACAACCGACCTGTTTACTACTGGGTTTCTCCTGTACCGTACATTATCACCGCGTCATAATTACTGTCCTACCTGTTTGACCAGATAATGAATTCGTCGCTGCAAAAGGACCTCGTATCGTCCTGTACGAATTCGTGTTAGAATAAAGCGTTGTATCAAAAGATAATCAACCCTCTACACCCTCCGCTTTATAATTTGATTTTTGCTATCGAAGGACATGCTGCCGTAAATAATATGCTTGTTAATGTTCGACCGACAAACTAAGAAATCAGCAGCAACTTCGAACTCGGATTTCGATGCTCTGAATCTCGAATCACCCAAGTGAGTACATATTTTCATTAAGAATTGTTCATTTATGGTGTTGTACAAATATTACGTTTTGTTCTACGTCTCAACTTTTCACAATGCGAATTATTCCGGATAATTTATCAAGGACCCGATCCTTTGTTTTGTCACTCACCCCCGTCGTTTCGCTACAGCGGTAGGTATACAATATCTAAGTAGATTGTAGGCGATGGGAATACATGTTGTTTTTATTTTAATATTCAACTCTTCTATTTTCGTTCCATTATTATTTTTCATTACCGGGTAAACGTGGTTGGTCGAAAAAAACCGCAACTCTACATCCTCTTTTTCCACGCCATCTGACTAGTTAGCGAACACAGTTTTTGCACGTGGATTTCCCACCGCCGCCGCCTCCTCCTCCAACCCCCCCCCCCCCATCCCTTTATCGCCCATTCCCAACTGCATCTCCCAGACGATCGTACAAAAAACCATCCCCTCGTCTTATCCGTTTAGTGCTGCCCAAAATGTTGGACCGAAAAAAAAAAAGGTAAAGATTTTTACTTCGTTATAAATTCGAAAAAAACATTTTCAATATCATCTAACCGCTGATGATATTGATAAAAGAAAAAGTTGTTTTCTGAAGTTCAGATTCAAACAACAAATTGGTTATAATTGAGTAAAAACTTGGATAAAATCGTCCATATTGTTCAAACAATCATTTCGGTTTCTTATCCGTATATTCGATCGCCCCTTTCGGTGCGTTACTGTTCTAAGTAAATTATCAGCTAATGGTCGCCCCTTTTGCGTATGCAAATTAACATGTAGGCCATGTAGGTATACGTGTATATAGATAGGTAAATAGATCGTATACATATGTGGAAGGGATGGTCGGCGGAGAAGGGTCCAGGGGGGAGGAGGTTTGTGATTGCCTCTCGATTTCCGTTTACCGCATCTGCTTCGGCCCGGTTCTTCGACAATGTCAAACGGAATGGCTGATATATGCCGTTAACGTTGCGGTTCACCTGAGGGGTAATTATTGAGCAGAAACGTAGGTATCGGTGGTTACCACGAAATTACGCAATCAATACCTCATCTCAGGGTGAACCTGGCGGGAGGAAGCACTTTTCCCTCTCGTGTACGATCACGAATCTTCCCAAAGTAGCGACATAAATTTCCGCACCGCTAATATACATTCGCCTATATATAGACTTCTAAACCCTAAGCCAACGGAACGTCATCGGGGGTCTTCAGATCCACACGATATCGAAGGTCTGAACCTATACTTTGACCAGTCCGCTCTTTCGAAGATTGGATTATAATCCTCTTCAAGGGTTGAGATTTGCTTTCATCTCAATACTATATCCATCCCTTTGTTTGCCGCTCTTATCCTTCCACCGCATAACATCCTGTCTTATCTTTATAACATGTGTCGAGTGGAATTTGTGAAAAGAAAACGCGACCTTGAGTAAAAACAGAAAAAAATTACAGAAATCATGCGATTTTCTAGCACAGAACACAAAAAACACCTCGCGAAGGACCTCTCAATTTTCATTAGGTATATGTGGCCAGAACTTTGGTAGGAATTTTTCCCCCGCGTGACCATCGGGCATTTATTTTCCGGGATGTGTTTTTAACTTAAAAAAAAAAATAATCGTACCCTGATATTCCCTGTCTTATACGCGGGTCCAAATCCCGATTCTAATCTCGCTAACCAATTGGCGCGGGGCAGGGGGGAGCGGAGGGGAATGAGGATGAGGAGGAAGGAAGGAAGGAAGGAAGGAAGGGTCGGTCGGCTCTCTTTGGTCAATATCTGCTCGCACTGTTGGTGGGAATGAAAATGAAGCGGGTTCTATGCACACTGCGTTGTATGCGGTGGGAAATTTAACGTAAACTGACATTGCACGGTTTCTGCTCTCTCACATGGACCGAATAACCCCGAGGTAGTTGAACGCCGTTACGATATAAAGGGCAGTCAAAATGCCGCAGTGTTAACCGAACGAGTAAAACAAGATTAATACCAACAATATACCTATATACAATACGCATATCCTCGCCACAACTGTGAACATGTATAATATAGATCTACACAGAGATAAACATAGTTTGCACAGATGATACGTTGAGAAAATATTTTCAACGACCGTTTATCCGACCAGATCCCAGATCAAAATCTCGTTGAATTACCCGTATAATACGTATACGGTTAATAACCCGGCAATTTCAAAATTACAAAATTATTATCATTCATTTACCGAATATTAACATGACAAAGAATAATAAAACGAGGATAATCGCGAGAGATGTATATAATCCGCGGCGAGTGAGAAACGCGACGAATCAAACAGTATTCTTCGTTTTTTTTCCCCTTTTTTTAATTCGGCAAATTTTTTATTCTCTCTATTGTTTCGACCTTTTCTTTTTTCTTTTTTTTTTTTTTTCAATACTCTCGCGTCAAAGTCTCGAACGTTCTCAGCTGCGGAGTATAACCATTTTTTTTTTCTGTTTTTTTTTTATTTTCAGCCGTATCAAATTAGCCAAAAAATTCTTCTCTTTGTCATGCAGATCATCCGGCTTGTTAATTTTGAATACCAAAGCCCCGTCTGTTACCCCCTAGTGAAAAAAAATGGAAAAAGGTGTCGGATAAATTGCGTTCGATAAAAGGGAAAAATATACATACACACACCTTTTTATACACGACTACGTATACCTATGTTCGTTTCTCGCTCTCTCTAGAAGTTCGAGCAATTAGAGAAAAAAAAAATAAAATGTTTTCGATCCGTCTCTCGCCCCAAAATTGTCTGTAGTAGGTATATATTTTTTACTCTTCTTCTTCTTCTTCTTTTTTTTTTCTTTATTTCGTTGTTTTTATTTTCTCTATACATTTTTTCTACAGATCTGTGTATCTCGATCCGTATACAACAGCTATACGTGAATACGACCCTCGCGAGAGATGCGAGATTTTCTCTGCCTTGCCTTTGTCAGGATTACGGACATTCCTTTGTAACGAAAACATGGTCGATTTAACGCATCGGCAATTTTCCAACTAAAAAATTAATCATAGAAATCCCGTGATACATTTCATATGTATTTATCGAATCAAAGGCATTTCTCCCTCGCTTTTGAGTAAATATGTACGTTGTGTGTTTCGCGATCATATACAGGGCGTTTCACAAGAGGTGTCCGAATAGGCGGAGACTAAACGACGTGATGCGAGCGCGACAACGAATGCGATAGCCGGTCTATCGTGTTGCTATTTTCTTCCGTGGATTCTCTCGCTGTTCATTGGCTACAGAGCTAGGCTAGTCTCCGCCTATTCCGACACCTCTGGTGAATCAACCTGTATATCCACTGCAGAACTTCGCAAGCACGTATTATCCCACCCTTAACGCCCCGGTGGAATAATAATAATAATGATAAAAATAATACACGTTTTAACGCGATCGCGATGATCGTAAAACGCAGCGATCAGTTCGTCTCTTTTCTTTATCCTTGTATTAAAAATGTCACACGCGACCCTCCGCACCGCGGGTACCCTCCGTCTGTCTGTAGAATAAAGAAGGTCGATTTATATTTCAGCATGCCGAAATAAATGATGAATAATGAATGTAATGCCTGGGAATCGGGCGCGACGAGGTAAAATTTTGATCCGATGCGGGGTAATTTGGAAAAGCTCTGCAGCGCGCCAGAGCGGGTGTGGATGAAATTGATAGCGTATAATTTTTTTTTTTTCCTTCTGGCTTTTTCCAGTGCGTTTGAGCGATACGCATGTATATTTATCCTCTTCATCCTATCGTCGAGCGTAACGCATCTCATGAATGAATGACGAGAATTTTCTGAGAAAATTTCGCTATGAAAATTTTCTCTACCTAATTGCCATCCATATTTTTCGCTTTCGTTTATATCTGATCGAGTTTACGTTGGCGCAATTTGTAGACGATTGAATCAGCCGCGACGCTCTTCTCTCTACACTTTCGCCGAATCAATCTTCCGATTTCTGCAAGTTCTTCTTCTTTTACGATGCGATGACACGCTGCTAGAATTCTTGCTTGAAAAGTTCCAAGATTAATACATCTATACAGAAATATAACTGCATTCAGGCAAACCGTGATTTTCACTTGAACTTTGATTTATGGGATTTAATTTTATTGACAAAATTATAAATTTCAAGTATACACGTCCGCCGTTTTTCTCTTTCACACTTTTTCTTTTTCGTCTTCTGTTTTCGCCCTACTTTCTATGGAATAATATAAGAGGTCAAGACCGGGGGTGTCGGTGCGAAAGACTCCGGTCCATCCGACGTGGTTGGATATCGGTCAATTTTTTTTTTCAACATTTTTTTTTGTTTCTTCAGCGCTTTTCTTCTCTTCCGTCGCTCCTTCTTGAGCGGCGATATATTCGGCTGGTGGAAATTTTTTCGATGAAGTTTCCGCCGCTGCTGCATCGCCACGAGGCATGTAGCAAAGGGGGACACGACGAGGGGGGTGGACGGAAGAGAGAAAACAAAAATGAAAAACAAAAAAACTGGGGGTGACAGTTGCAGAAACGGATTTTCGTTTGGTTATTTTCGAATTTGTAGCTCGCTCACGTACCAGCTCTTTGATGCACCTGCGGCATAACAACTGCACCTGAAACACGTCCCCAGCTCACTTCAGAGTAGTGCAGCGGTTTGGGGTGTCCGTATCAAATATCAATGACGGCGAACGAAATTAAATTTGAATCACACGATTCAGCCGTCGCGATATACATATGCCGATCTGCAGTCGACGATGTTGATATGATAAATGTTACATTTGCCGACAGTGATTCGTTTTTAATTTTCGACCGTCTATCCGCCTCGTATAATTTCATATCTGGAGAGCAGATTCTACTCGCGAGATGCACGATGAAAAAATTCGCCACTTCTACAGTAAGGAATGAATATACAGGTTGATTCACCAGAGGTTTCGGAATGGGCGGAGACTAGTCGACGTCATGCCTAACTGTACAGCCAATGAACAGTGAGATAATCCACACAAGAAAATCGTTTAGTCTCCGCCTATTCCGACACCTCTGGTGAATCACCCTCTATAAGTATTCGTTAATTAATGCACCTTCAGAATTCATCACCCACCCCTGTATGTGTGTATAAAAATGGCGACGTCGATTCCGTGTTAGGTACATAAATTCTCCAACAATTGGCAATGAGCCTCTTGGCTGCTGCTTTGAGACTGGAGTCGGTGAGTCGTGCCAGGGAAATAGAAA
The DNA here is from genome assembly GCA_963978495.1 of Athalia circularis. NCBI lineage: Eukaryota > Metazoa > Arthropoda > Insecta > Hymenoptera > Athaliidae > Athalia > Athalia circularis. Next base: position 35,929,260 of record OZ021698.1, on the reverse strand, counting down.
AGAGCTGCTCGGTAAAAGGTAGGTATTATTATAGGTCGGCTTCTGAAGGCAGCTCCATATTGTCTAAAATATCCCGTGTCGCGCCCCCATAAACTTTATCAATCCCTTATACCTCGTAAACGAGGGAAATACACGGCTATGTGCGTACATAATACGTACATACATACACCTATTTACGGCGTGATCATAAAGTTCATTTCTTCAGCTAGGTCGGTATGGAAGGTGAACGCGGCGACGGGGAACTCAGTAATCAAATGCATATCAAGGCTTTTTTTATGGATCATTTCCCGTGATATGGTAGTCAGCGTCGTACAGGTCTAACATTTATGCATCGTAGCAACAGCAATAATTGTCAGCTGCCTATATGTTACTTTCAAGTAAATAGAAATTTCGAAAAACTTATTACTTGCCCCAGGATTTAATAGCGCTGTGAACTAATTAGAGTGATAATTTAATCGAAAAATCGTTTGGAATTTGATGGAGATTTTCAATTTCTCAGATCTCGTTAGATGTTAATATACCTTGATGTAGACGGATCGAGCCTCGACTCTCTTTATACCAAGTAATCTGCGAATATAATGATAAGGTTCGAAATTTATTCGCGCGTAAGGCGCAGAGCTTGCGAGGCGGAAGATTTTCGAAAGCTGAATCCTCGAGCTCCGGGTACCGGGGGGGGTGTTTACGGAACGAAAAATTGCCCAACAAAATCCCGAAGATCGGCGTAACACGACGACGTGTGAACATCACGTGTGTATAAAAATGGCAAAATTAGGATCACGGTATAATATATTTATAGACAACGTTTTGTTCGCCCAAAAATTCGCTGACGCGATATATCACGTCGTATAATATTTTTTGGTTGAAAAAATATGTCGGGTGTCTCAAAAGATATGACGCCAAAGATTTTTTCTTCTCCGCTCCGCTCGAATGAGTAACAAATATAATCTAATCACGTCCCATAAACGATGTCGACACCCTTTTTCAATCACATGTGAGAGCTGCTCGTAAATTTTTTTTCACCATCCAAAATGAAAAGAAAAGGATATTTTCCATCGCGCGCCTCGATCCCCTGAAATGTCGCCTCTGTAGCTAATACTCATGATCTTTTTTCTCATCTTTGCAGTGCTCTCACAATACGTAGCATCGCGATTCAAGTTTAAGCTTTATGTTGTATCTCTCGACCGAACACTCGCGACTTTCGAATTAAGACGTTCTTCGCGTATAGTGTATATCTATACATTCCACTCATCCGTGCGGTTTCTAACGACGATTGCATAGGAGAAAGCGAAGCCAACCAAAAAAAAGAAGAGAAAAAAAAAGGGGTAAGTGAACGAGAAGACGAGGAAGAGCTGTGCAGTAAGCTCGCTGAGCGAAGAAGGGGGGGGGGGGGGGGCAGGAATGAAAAGCAGAAAAGAAGAAAAAGAGAGTGAAAGGTGACAAATAAAAGGCGCGGACTTTAAGCTCGGAGCTTTTATCTTTTAAGCCCTGTAAAGTATAGCGGGGTGAGTGGCACAAAGACTTCGTCGTCGACGTCGGTAGCCGACCGAGTGTCGCCGTTGAAAAGAAGCGCTGCGCGACACACACATGACTATATATATACATATATATATATTTTTACATAGACGCGTCTGTGCGTGTGTAACCCTCGCGAGCTAAGTCAAAGCTCACATTAGGTTGCTTCTTTTCCTGTTTTTTTTTTTTTTTTTTTGCTTCTTTTTTTCCCACTTTGCCAAATAGTTTCGCCATTATTTCTTCACCCTAAACGTGTGCGGCATAATATTCGTGTAATGATCCATCGTCATCGTCATCTATCCGAGACTAGGTCACGAAAATTGTTAGCCGCATGGTATATGATGACGCGATGGTCGCGATAGAACAAAAAGAAAGAAAAAAAAATATAAGCTCGATAAAAATCGGAGGGAACTTTTTTTTTTTTTGTTATTCCGTCCTCGATATCGCCGAAAAATTATTTTCTTTTACCGTATTACTTATAATTATATGTATATGTATGTACCCACTAACGATTCGATCCCGCGTAAACGATAATTATGTAACAATTAGTGCACGGTAATAATTATTCGGAGTACTGTAATAAGGAGTTTCGAAATAATTCTGCGGTTGAATATCATCATCACCGCGACAGCAGAGTGAGTACGAATTATTACAGATTCGAATCTCGGACGGTTTAATTTATTTTTCACTTTCTTCCATCCTTGCCTCTGTAACCTTCTTTCTTTTAGACACAGATTCTTTCGAGAGTGTGCAAAAAGAAAGCAAGTGACAAGCGTCTGTGCAGGTGAATTTTTGTTTCTTCATTTTTTTTTGCTGTTTTTTTTCTTTTATTCCTGTAGGTGTTGTATCCCGTTTACAACAGCTTCTAACGAAGCAACCACCGCTTTTGCTGCTCACAGTGCTTTGGTATGAAAAAGGAGAGAAGTGGGGGGGAAAAAAGGGAGGAGAGAGAAAAAATATTATTACAGCTACCGTCGCCGTCATCCTTCTTAGCCTCACCACCCTTACTTTGTACTCTCCTCTCAATTCTTTCTTCCCTATACAACCGCATGCAGCGTATATCATACGGCCACTTCTTTTCGACTTTTAGTGAGATGTTTAAACGCTCACTTTTGTAACTCAACAATGCAGAAATTATGCCAACCTGGCTAGTCGGGCGCAACAAGCTCTCGACCCACCAACCCTTTCACGTGTAACGTATATTGGCGGGTAACGACACGCTGGAGGGTGCCTGACGTTATTTTTTTCAATGCGAGGATATAAAATACGCGCGTATTCAATATACGTATATCATCGTTAATTTAACCCTCCGTGCTGTGGTGTGAAAAAAAAAAACAAAAATCATAAAGCAGGTAATCAAAACCTGGTCTAGATTACCGGAAAAGCTGGCGTCTCAGATGGCGCGGAGGGGAGTTGAAATGTATTGTACGAAGAAAGAACGAGAGGTGAAATAAAATTAAAATTAAACCTAATTGCGTTCCAGTTATAGTTATAATGGGACGATGAAAAAATTGATGTCGAAGTAAAAAAGAAATTAAAAAAACAAAACAGAGAAAAAGAAAACGTAATTAATTTCTATTTCCCCTCTTTTCGTTTCTATTATATATGTGAATATATATGCCTAATCTTCGTCTCATTAAATTTTTACATATTTCTAATTCCTTACAAGGTATGCGTTGCACAAGTAAACGAGATTTAAATTTTTTCTTTTCATTTTGTTGCACGACGTTGTTCCCGCATGCTACGTGAATGGGGATGATTTAATTAAATACGTGCTCCAGGATATACACTTGCGGTTTCTGTATAGCAGACGCCAGGAGCCACCAGAAGCTCAGGAGCATCAAAACCTGATGCTGGCAAAGGTTTCTCTGCATACACAGGGTTTTAGTATAATATAATGGAAATCCGAACGCTCGCGTTTCGAAATCACGAGGACAATCGTTCGCTGTATTATTTTGTCCACATTTTTCAGTTTACAAACAACGAAACTCTAGCGATGGAAATTTTCAAATTCTCATCCCGCACTAGCTCCTCGCGGACTTCTCTAGATAAAAAAAAAAAAAGAAGAAAAATTCACAATCATTTTTCGAGTGTTTTATCATCGGCGAATAAAGCGCGGTATGGGACGAACAAGAAAAAAAAAGAAAGAAAAAAAGAATTGCCAGAGGTCGAGTCGGCATAAATTGCCCGATATTTATTGACGTGGGGGGGTGGGGGGTGGGGGTGGGGGGGATACGAGTTGGAATAGAGCGCGTAGTGTTCCAGCTATGCGATCATGCAAATCCCGTCGGTTGCGAGCTACGTTAACATTTTTGCATATTCATTCATCCCCTTGAGCAAGTGCCTCCGGCTTTGGGGGTAGTTGCTGCCGCCGTTGGTGGTGGTGGTGTTGCGGCTACATTGGGGAGCGACGTTTATACGTATACGCCACGCCGTGCTGTGCTACAATTTGTCCGCTTTAGGGGGTAAGGCGGGCAGCACCGCGACGCTTCGCCGGTCGATTTCGCTACTCTTATTGCTATCGCTTCGTCGTTTCCCCCCCCCCCCCCCCCCCCCTCGCGCCGATCCCAAAAAGCGCGATTAGCTTCACCCTCAAACTTTCTCTCATGCTCTCGGACCCGCCGACATTCAATTTCAATGTAATTACGGGGTGAAATCCTCCCCCATAGCCAAGTACAACCTGATTTCTTATTCTAATTGTAAAGAATATATGTGGCAGCTGGCAGGAAGTGTTTATCGGATAGATGAAATGTTTGAAAGAGAATGATTTGTACAAGATTTTCACCGCCTTTTATTCTCTCTTTGATCAATTTCGAACGTTGCGTACCTACATTTTTTTTACTTCGTTTAATTTTTTTTTATCTTCTGTTTTCTGTTTTTTTTTTCTTCTTTATCTTCCTGCAAACATAATCCTCCCGACGAAATTGAAACGGTGTAAAAATCTGGCAACAGATTTTCCAAAGGAAAATACGGCGAGGGCCGGGATGGGTGTAGAAGGTAGTGGGGTGGGCTTCGAAATCGTGTTATTATTTTCCCATCTAAATAACACGTCCGACGAAACAACATCCCCCTTCATCTTTGTTCTCAATTTTCTCGTATATTACAAGTCTACGAGAATGGAACAACGTTCGAAAAGATCAAAAAAATGAATGAACGAAACGAAAAAAATAACGTCAAAAGAAATGGAAGAAAAAAATATGGAAGAAAAAATGATCATAAAGTGAAACGAGTCTTTCTCTCTTTTTTTTTCCTTTTCTTTCATGTCTTTTTTCCATTATTTCATGTACAATTACATGATCATCGGAGGGGTTTAGATCCATACCTATATATGGACATAAAAGGCATAATTCATGACATTAGGTGCATGTTCCCTTTCACCCCTCTTATTCTGATCTATAGATCCATTTTATGAGGCGTTGGGATACCCTCAGGAGGTTATATATTCATTCGAATAAAATATCATATTCCTACGGTATATTACCCCTAAGACCTTGGGGGGTGAATTTTAGAATAACTTACCACCCCCAAAATGTCCCCCGGATTCATAATCGTAAAGTATATTAACCGACCGTGACCAAAATACAACCACAAAATGATCCACTGCAGCAGCTATTATACTTCGGATTATAACCTAACCATAATATTTTCGTATCCATTAGAGAAAAATATTAATAACGATAACGATGAGTAATCAAACTATAGCATATATCGTTATAAATTTTCGATAAAAACAAATGGCTTGACCGAAAAAATAAGGATACGAATTAAATATAATTAAATAAAAATTCGGAGAGAAAACAAAAAAAAGGAGAGCTCAGTGTAGAGGGTTGTGCAGCGGCGGTGATTTTAGAAAGTTTTTACTCCCAATTTATTTTCCGCGAGTGAAAAAGAAAAAAATTAAAAAAAGGGAAAAAAAATTAAAGGTGTGCTTGAAAATATTCGCTAGCTAATTTTGGCGGCACAACATAAGCGAATAGCGAGAGAAAGCAAGAAAGATGAAAATTGTAGTAGTATAAGGGAAAGGTGGAGGAAAAGAGGATACCCGTGATATATATCCGTGCTCCGACTTTTTGGAGCACATTAATTAGTTTCGCGAAAACGCGGGTTCCGGTACAAAGCGACGTAAGCCCTCGAAGCTCCTGCGTAGCAGGTTTGCCGGCTATATACGTTTCGTTTTCTCTACTTCCGTTTCAACGTTGTTCGCCGTAGTCCACACCTCGGATAATTGAGTGTAGGATATAAATTATAGAGAAAATATATAATTTTCCATTGCAATAATAATAACAACGGCGAAGTTGATGTGCGCGGACAATGATGAAATAAAAATATTAGTACTACGTGCGCATAAATTCGTCCATCCATTTTCACCCGCTGCGCGATATTTTTAAACCGAGGATAAAATGATATTCCGTTATTATCGCGCCACTTTGTTCGCCCGCTAAAGCTGAAGCTTCCGCAGGGATTTTATTTCAATTCTCTTATTTTCCAATGGGAATTTAACGCAAGACAAATCATGTGCTTTGTAGATTATACAAATATACCTGTACCGTGTTGCTCTGCACCATATTCTATTTTATAATTTGAAATACATGTGCGAATACTTCGCGATTATATTATACGAGATCCGTTTACATTTATACATGACTACCTCCATCAACGTCATTATCATCATTATTATTTCTGCTATTACCGCTATATGGTATTGTTATAACAACACGACCGTGCTCGTAACACGTTGTGTTTCGTTTCACTTCCACCACGATTTAATATCTGCCTCGCCATTTTCTTCTTTTTTCTTTTTTTCGTTATTTAATTTCACGCTACGTTGCACTGCAACCGTTCTATTATACGTGTGATGTATGTAGGTGTATACGTGCCTACTAGACATAGTGTTATTTCTCCCTCGTTCTTCGGTTTACTTGTCTTCATTTATTTTTCGACCCTATGTTCCGAAAATTTGAAATTTAGCTAATTCAAAAGACGTGGCGATAAAGTGGACATGTAACTCGGTAATTTCGATACACAGATCGATTTAATTAGCGGATTTGGATTCCTCGGCTCGAAATACACGAGAATAAACTCGTATGGTACGATAATTGTAAATCCGCGTTCCAACGAAGCGCTTGCTTGTTAATTCCAATTTTTCGCTGCCCCCGCGATCGGATAATACATGATTGAAATATTCGGCAGAGCGTATCTCAAGATAGCGATTTGGTCTCGACCCTCTTTAACGTGATCCGGCAAAGGGTTGAAATCAAGCAATTTTCAAATAATAATCACATTATTTCCACGCCTCTGAAATTTTCAACATCGACGATATATGACGAATCGCGGTTCGGTGGAGGTTCATAATATTTAAGGGGACCAAAATTGACAAGACGTTCAAATATTATGGGTAGGGAGACAAGACGTGAGCGGCAAGTGACAAGTTAAGTAGGGTTATAGGTGTGAGGTAAACGAATTATACGAATTTTCGTGCGAAACAGATGATCTTGTCGGGGTTGGTTGCCACGATTTTACTATACATGTACCTATAGCCAGTTTCATGTATAATAATTCCTCGCTTTCATCCCATTCGCTAATTCCCACCTTCGTCCTCCGCTCTCCACCTCTTATCCAGCCATTACATATTTCGCAAGAGATTCGCCTAAAACTGAACCCCTTTACTTTAATTAGTAATTACCAACGTCGCATTGTAGAATCCTATTAATGTAGAATAGGCATAATCGCCAACTATTCCTCGCTCTAATACCTCCTGCTATTTTCCTCTATGGCTCCAAGGTTCGTAAGGTTGAAATTATCGGAATATTTCTTACTTTTCCCCCCCCCCCCCCCCCCTCCGTTATTTCTCTCGATGCATATGAACAGGACACGCATATTATATGAACTCACCGTAGCACGTGATCGTGAGATGAATATAATCCGTGGGAAGTTGGATCCTGCGGCGAAAAATAATTAACGTTTTTTCTTCCCCCCCCCCCTCCTGCCCCGCTTCTTTTCGTCCTTTTTAAAACCAGAACAGCTCAAAAGAACGACCTTTAGTCTGGGGATCATTTCTCCGCCGAAGAGTACCTATTGTCTGGAAGGAGAAAATAAAAAAAATAAAAATATATATAATAATAAATAAATAAATAAATGTAAAATAAGCTCCTTCCCTTCAGCAGTTCCTAATTCGTGCTGAGGGAGTAGTAATCAAAAATACGAGAAGACGAGAGAAAAAAAATGAAAAACAAACGTAATCGCCGCAATTTAGATTTCTTTTTTCCTTTTTTTTTCTTGGCTTTTTTTATTCCTGCGCCCGACATAAAATCGTAATATTTTCTCATTGCTTGATTACATTATTATAGCCAGGAAATATATCGTCAGGTGCCGGAGGGGGAAAAAAAAAGAACTACAACGAAAGAGAAAGGAATAAATATGAAAAGGAAAGAAACAGCTGAATGTCTCGAACAATATCGGGAACGTAATTCAATGTCCGGCGGTTAATTCGTTCCCCTCACTTTTCTCGCGTTGATATTCATTAATTATAAGTTTTCGGATGTGGAATGCGGTGTGCATGGGGACCCAGTCCTTTCCCGCGGGACGTCATAACCGTAATTAAGTTAGCATTGGATTCTGGCCCGAGGGATTTGGACTCGTGTTCGGCAGACATTGGTCAGGAGAACGTTGTCTGCTTTCGCCCATTGCCGTTTTGATGATGATTCGATTACCGATATTTCTACCCCCAGAATTCGTTATATTCCCTTAAATTTTCCGTTCACGTTGCGTAACCTATCCTCCGATGTGTTCGGCGATATCGCCCCTATTTTCGGTACCATATCAAGAAATAAAGAACAGTTGGAACGATGAGAAAACAAAAAAAAAAGAACAGCGAAAGGATAATGCGAGACAAATATGAAAGGTTGCGTTTAATTAATCCAGGGGTTATATTTGCGAGTATAATTTTGCAGGGGATGTAGGGGGTGGGAAAATACGGTGCAGAGGGTATGGCCGCGGGTATTCCTGTGTGCATACAGGTGGCCTATTTGGTAAACGTGGCGCTTGGGAGCTACGCGGAGTTTCAGAGAAGCCATCCAATGAGTATCTCTGCCTTTACCTGGATGGTGCAATAGCTGGATGAAATACTACAGAGTTTCTGAGCTCCGGAGCTTCACAGCAGCTTCGTGTGGTCGCGTTGTTGGACTAATTGCTTCGTTTCCTTTATGCTGGAATGATTCTGGTGCTTTGCACGAGATATGACGGCTCGAATCGCCTCTTGGCAGACAGGCTTTGAACCGCCCGTGCCGCGGCGAATTCTCGAGGGAAAAGCAAAACGGCGACTTGCCAAAGAAAACACAAAAAAAAAAAAGGACACTTCAGGTTTTATATAAACGCATTTCATATTTAGTATCGAATTTTTATCAGAACGAATGCTAGCGAGGGTGGTTTGGAATTTTGATCGATTCGTCCCTCAGTCTCGTTGGGAATGAATTTTCGAAAAATTCTGTTCGAAAAATTTCAAATTCCTCTCAACCCGAAGTAATATTGTGTAATACCTTCGTAATATTTTTCATATACAAAAATTGACGAGAAATAATATTTCTGAAATAAATTTTCAGAACTCCCGTCGTTCCTCTCCCTTCTCCTTTCTCATCCTCCATTCTTCTCGAACAATGTAGTTATAATTTTTGATCCTGATTATCTTTTTCTTTTCACGGTTAAATAAAGCGCGGGGCACGATTCCGATTCCCCTTGAATCGGTTATTGTTCGTCTTACGCGTATACCTATACATATATACATCTACCTTGGGGCGGAAAATCAGGGAGTAAGAATTATTCCTCTCGAGCGAATATTGTTACTTAATAACTCAGCCGGAAGGTAAAGGAGAGGGTGGGGGGGGATGCTTGAATATTGAATTCGTCCGGCATTAATTTTTCGAGAATTTCTCAGGCAGCCCATGCGCACCCTTAAAAATTTAACGAACCGAAACTTTTGCCACCCCCTGTCCCGCAGTAATGTTTAAATAAAAAAGAAAGATAAAAAAAGATAAAAAAAAAAGGACAAGCCCCGGCGAGCACACTTGGATTTGACGGGGAAAAAAATTTACGGAATTAAATCTCCATGCACGTCAACTGGATTCCGAATAAGAATGAAAACGGAAACAAAAAGTAACAACAACAGCAAAAAAAAAGTCATTACCGAACGCACTACACACCCCTTTCAACCCAGTATTTCGGAGTGAATCGATACGAACGATTTCGGGAACGATCGTCGCGGGGTTCGAGCTTTCGGGAAAGCGAATTGCGATCAACTATCGCACAGCGCAGCGGGTCTACAATTAGCTTTCCCTACATTCTATGGCGCTGCCATGGCGCTGCAGGGTCAGATCGGTCCCCACCTCTCGCTTCGGTAATTGGTTAAATTGGCGAAACTTGCGTCCCACCCCCTGGCCCCGAATGAAACGAGCATTTATACCCCCATCGGCCCGAATCCCGCACATATATTTTTGTTTTTTTTTCCCCCCTCACACATACCAACAGCTCGAAAAGTATACAAAAAATATAACTCTCTCTCATATATTAATTCATGTATTAATTATCTATTCTCAATTCTGGCTTCAATTAATTACGGCAATTAATTAAAAGAGAAATATCACATTTTTACAATCAAATCTCTTGGTCCGTTTTTGTTTTTTTTTTTCTTTTCGTTCTTCTTTTTTTCCATTAGCCGAAATCGATCCGTACCCTACCATATATATATATATATACTTTGAATTTAGATTCCTCAATGTATGTACCCCGTACCTAACTACATTACACACATACGTCAAAGTGACACATGTGTGCTAGGGACCGAAAGCTCCGTTCGTTTCCCTCCCCCCCCCCTTCCACCCCCCTTTGGGCCCCCCGTAACTCTCGGCGGATACGCCGGAGGCGATACTCCATCCGGGATAGGTATCCCTGTCTAGGTATAACTCGTACACCCCACCCGCCCCCGCCCCCGCCCCTGAAAAACCTCAATACAGTTGCGGATAAAATGACGAGGAAAGAAGGAAGGATGCGTCAGCTGAGTGGGTAACACGCTGTCGTCGTAACTTTTGTTCAAAAGTTCTTTCATCGTCATCAGCTCCGACGTCACAATTCCCCGTATCGGAGAGATCTCGTTTTTTTTTTTTTTTTTACGAAAACACAAAGCAGCTGAAAAAAAAAACCGGTAAAGAGGAGAGAAAAAAAATGGTAATGATAAAAACGGAATTGTAAAAGGAGAAAGAGAATAGCGACGGGTATATGATATCCGTTGATCAGTGAAACGCAGCGAATGAGAAACGCTTTTGAAATGAGTAAAAAAAATTTCCAGAATTTTCTGGAAGAAGCTCGACGAATATAATGTGGGGTAAAAAAATATATTAATATTTCGCAAGTCTAGTGGCAATTTCGTTATATCATATCTATACGGAAGTCGGGGATTTACCATCCCCCCAAAATACAAGCCCATTGTTGGACAGTAAAGTAATTTCCGATATCGGCCGATAAATTCAACCGATTCAATCCCCATCCTTCTCCCTTCCCCCCTCTTCTCACCCCTTGAAAACCGTAACCACACTACGCGATGTGTACATACATACATGGTATGCGTATGTATCCATATATTCGCGTTCGGAGATATATCGGATGACAGAAAATCGTTCGCGATGTTGAACCTTCGCCGGCGTCAAATTCGGCATAAATATTGCGTTCGGGGTTCGGAAATGGAAAAAAAGAAAAAATGAGGATCTTACCTACCCGGGGTCGGTGGTAAGTAACTAAAAAATTTGATGGTTCAAGGGGGTAGGTAGATGGGAGCTTTTTTGATAAGTGGGTAATATGGATGTGTACATAGCTAGTTGAAGCAGTTTGGCGTTCGGCACGGTCGACTATCTCTGCTTTTCAGGATATGAAGATATGAATACACACCGAAGTAGCGGAAAGATAGGCAAAACTTTGGCGAAAGCTCAAGTTGGGGGGATTTTCTAAAGCTTTAAGCTCTTCGGGCTTGAAACATACCCTCGATCTTCAGTCTATAGCGAAAGCAAAAGCAGCAACAGCAGCACCGGCAGTAGAGGTGGTTTATCTATACTATCACGGTGGGGAAGAGGAGCAGCACGCTTCGTCCTGCTTGGCATTTAAATATTATGGGCTCATCGGAAAGAAGGAGAGGAGAAGGCCGTGAGGAGATGTATAAAAAAAAAAGTAGAAGAAAATCGAAGAGAAATAATAAAAAAAGATCGAATGAACTTTGCCGGCTGCTGCTGCTGCTGCTGCTGCTTCAGAGTCTTTAATATTCATTCTTTCCGTCGACTGCTAATACCGGAATATTTCTCGATCTTTGCTCAATTTCTCTGCACCTTTCATTCGCCTCGTTTAAGGTCAGCGGCAACAGCGGCAGTTCCTCGGTAGCAATCAGTCGTATACGTATACCTGGATTGTAATTTGGGATTCCACTAAATCTTTCCCTTTATTCAAGCCCCGCGTGGCGATTATTTAAAAATGAGATAAAAATAAAAAGCTCTTGGAGTACCAGAAAGAATTTCTCTTCCCACAGTCCGACGATCGTTCGGGTTAATTTTTACATCCTTCTCCTCCTCCGACTTGAGTCCATTACTCTAAAAGTAAAGGATATAAAAACCACCACCACCACCACTACCTACGCAGCGCTGTACAAAGGGCGAAGGGAAGGGTGGAAACAGGATTAATTTCCCTCGCTTTTCTTTGCGAAGGAACGATGGAATGGAGCTATAAGGTCGAATTCAGAAGCACCATCGTCATCACCACCACCATCACCCTGCATCTTCCAGTTTCGAGATAGTAGGCCGTGGAAAAAAGCGTTATTGCCGCCGAAATGGACATGGAAATAATCAATCAGAGAATCAAAGAAAAGAAGGCGAGCCAAGGAGAGAACAGCCACCGGCTATGAGGGGTATGCCGCAGGACAAAACCAACCGCGCAGGAGAGGAAGGAGTAAAAAAATAAAAAATATACACATTTCGTGCTCAACCCGCACCGCGATCTAATTAGTTTTCATACCGTAGAGAAGCGCCTTGCCAATTTCATAGGGGGGAATAAAAAGTAAAATAAAATTATCTCCCGCGCAAAATAAAGTTGCGGTTAGTCTAGTAAATTTTTTCTCCATTTCGCATTATCTTCAAATACGTGTGCAGTAATAGGTGCGAGGCAACGGTCTCGTTTGGGGCTTGGCGATCTTTCAGGGAGGAGGATTAAAAAACACTATTCTCTCGTTACTACATTTTTTAGAGTACCACTTTTGCTTGTTTTTTCATCTACCGTACGGCCGTCGCGTTTTTTTGGAAGCGGTTCGCGTTTAGAAATTTCTCTTGCCTCGCACCGTCGGCAGTTCGAAATTTGCTAGTAAAGAAAAAGGAACGGGAGTTCGGTAAAGGGACAATAAGTGTTTCTAAAATTCTGACGAATTTTAGAAACAAATAACGATGTTAAAATAACTTTGGAAAATGTGTTCGAGCGCGACTCGTACGAATATAATGAAACTTTGATTGCTCCAAGGATTTGATTTTGATTTTGTTCCAGTGTTTCAATAGGTTAGATGATTCTATAGTTCAGAAAATGGTCGAGGGTTGTTTTCGGAGCGGAAGTATGCCGCGGTGCTAACTAACTTGAGAAAGTTCAGCAACATTAGAAAGTTCGGTTTTGCGGTGTCTATATATGCGTGTGTTGGGTAATTTAGCAACTCAAATATAGGTAGCATTATAATATTGTATAAGAAGTCATAAATCCCGGACGAAAGTGAAGAGGGGGGAAAAAAAATGAAAACTTCGATACGCGCCCATGCGAAACTTTTAGATCAAATTATGATCGAGTATACCTATACGGATATTATATAGCCGTTTTTTTTCGGGACGGCAAAAGTCCCCCGCCCTCCTCGATAAATTGAAGATGAGGATCTGTCGAGTAGGCGCGATAGACGTTAGCCGTATAGGTATAGGTATTCCCGAGGGTATATCCCGCAGGACGCGCGCGCGGTCGGTTATTTGTTGGTCAAGCCAAGTAAAAGTAGTGAGGGGAAGACGAAACTCTAGTTTTCGCAACGGGTATCGGTTGAGCGAGACTTTTACTCGCTCGTAAATATGTCCCCGTCCGACGACTATGGATCCCCATCTCCCCCCCTTCGCCCCCCTTTCCGTCCTCGTCTCTGACGAGGTGTCGCGCTTTCACGTCGGGCTTTTCGGTTCTCTGATCGTAAAACTAATTTTAAGCTGGACCCCCAGGAAGCAGCTTATTCGAGCTTACAGCGCTCTCGAACTCCGGACGATCTTTTCTAGTTTTTGGTATATTTTTTTTTTATCCCGCCCGAAATTTTCCTCCTTTTTGTTTTTTCTCTCTCTCCTTTTTCTCGGGCTTGTTTTTACCGCGTGACGTGACGCCGAATATTTTTCTGCACCCGAAATATCAACCGGAGCTTTTTCATCCCCCCTTTTCGGGCGAACGAAAGAGTCGGGGATTTGAAATCGCATGGCACAGTACGCGACGGAATTGTGTTAGTTCCTTCGATCATTCGCGCCTGTCTGACTTTGCCTCGGCTACGTCTGTCGTGCCTCTGTGTAATTTCTATGGAATGAATTCTCTCCGTACACCTAGTTATTATATAAATACCATGGGCACAGATATACAGATATGTAGATGTATAGGCATAGATACATAACTTTGACGCTTCTCTCTGCAGTCGGGCGCACGTAAATTTCGCCACGTCCCCAACGTGCTGTGTGCTGGGGGGGTGTGTAGGTACGCAGATCAATAGTTCCGAGAAATGGCTCCAGCAGCTACGACTCGTGTCTCTATACGTATTATTTTACACATAGAAAGAGAAAGATGGAAAGTTCTACAAACATTACACAATACGTGCGAATGAGAGCGGTCGCGAAATTTTAGAGAAATACCTACTTTTCACGGCACTAACGTCAGACGATCGTGCGATATGATTGTATTTTATCTGGTATGAGGAACCGCGTCTTTCACTACTTTGTTATTTATTTTCTTTTTATCTTACTTCTTCTTATTTTCTTACATCGTATTTGTGGGACGATACAACAAGCTGTATGATTTTGTCGGATAAACGGAGAAGAACGGTGGTCGCCGAAAGGGTAGTTTGGAGGCGGGTGGAAATGCCCTGCAGGTTGTAAGGAAGGAGGTCGGTCTGCGGTAACAAGGAAATAAAGTTGCGGGAGTTCTCCAATCGGGTTCTTTTCGCGAATTGCAAGTCAACCAAAGAAAGTGACAATCCGGGCAGCCATCTCCCATTCTAGGGCAATCTCCCCTCTATTCCTGCAATCTACTTCCCTTGTTCCCTCGGGATAACCTTCTGCTGCCCGTTTTACCTTCTACCAAGCTTTTCTCCTTCGACCGCGCTCGCTTTTTTCTCTCTTTCTCTTCCTGCGGTCGCACGCCCCGGTCACCGCGACAGGATACCTCAAATTCTATTCGGTATCCGGAGAGAACCACCCCGGAGTTTATTCCCCCTCTTAGCTGGCCCTCGACGAGAAAATAAAAACCGCATTTAAAGGGAACGTGCGACTGTAAGATACACACAGGTACACATTTCATATGTACGCCCGGTTAGGTTAATTCTGAATCGTTTCGCCGCCCAACGCGCGTTTGGACAACTTTTTTACGAAAATTTGTCCAAACGAACTTGGCCGCGAAGCGATTCAGAAACAACGTAACCGGGTGTACTGCAAATGTACATCCATACTTGATTCCAACATTCGTCGGGTGTTGGCGTTGCGCCGCATGCATTGCCAAATTAAATTGAAGGAGACGAAACGAAACGAAACGGGATGGAATGAGATTTTGAGGAAACGGCCGAGGCAATGACCGAGGAGAACCGGAAACCGAGCAGGCGGTGCGGTGCACGTCTATAGGCCTGGTGGGGGTGATAAAACCGAGCCTAGTCGGGGTGTACTAAACTTTAACGATATTGAATTCGTACGACTCACCGAGGGGTCGGTCGCGTCTCGGGTACTATTGATACGCCAATAACAGCCGGTTGTCTTGTCTCCTCGGCGAGGCTTCTCGCTTCTTCGCCTCTCGCCGCATCGTGCCTTTGTATTTTATTATTGGACAGAATTGTATTTTTACCGCGACCTCGCGGATGGTATTTTTCTTATTTATTTATTTGGGGGTCTTATTTTCTTCTTTCCTTCCATTCCTCCCCTGTTGCCGCTATTACGCCGGCCGTTATCTGTGAACCGAATGATATCGAGGGGAATTGTAAAGTGTGTCATTTAGATTAGGTGGTTCGATTTTTGCCGAAACTTCTCGAAGGACGCGGGCAAAGAAAAACTTCGCTTCGTTCTCCCCGCTTTCTTTTTCCACTCCGTTCCTCTCTTCCTCTCCATTTCCATCCCCCTCGATTTACGATTATTTTTAATTGAATATTGAGCAAACCTTTCATTAAACCCTTCCAAATATACTTCAGATTATATATTCAATTAAACGAGTCAGTTTAACAACTCGTATCTCAATCGAATTTAACCAACCCTTTGTTACCCATTCCCATTGCGCGGGTTCATATCAATCCAGCCATCCACCTATCCAACCATTCATTGCGTCGGTTCATTCATTTATTTATCCATCCCTCCGGCTAATCACCGGCACTGTTAAGGGTGGAAGAGCGGCAAAGGAGACTCGATAAACGGCAGAGGACACTGATCCTTTATTCTGACCATACAAAACCGAGAATCCTCACCGCGAAAAAAAAAATCCCTCTCAAATTATACGCCACATACAACGTTGGTGGCGACTCAAGGATTCGTGTAAAAACTTTTTCATTCTGTTTCAAGATTGTTGCATTCTTTTATTTACTGTAATAATTTTTTTTTCCCTTCGCTCTCTAAACTTTCTCTCGTTTTCTCCACCCTTCATCTTCGGCCACTCTCTCCAATTTTCCCATTCCATAACATCCGACCCAACCTTCCTTCCTTTCATAAGCAAGCTTTTTTTAAATTGCTTCTGGAAATCTCATTTCCAAAAAAAAAAAGTGGTCAAAAGTAGGAAAAAAAGCAGTAGCTCGAGCTCATTTTTTCTCGTTTCCACCGAAAAAGATGTCTCGCTTTTTTAGCATGCACGAATTGTATCTACGAACGAATGAACGGACGAATGAAATATCGCGAATAACGAGGTTACAGAAAATGAGAAGAGAAAGCAAAAGAAAACAAAACAAAAAAAAAACGATGAACGAATGAACAATACGGATCGTAACTCATGTTAAAGCGCAACAATTCGGGAATGTTGTAATCCATGTTTCGGAAGGATGCGATGAAATTTTCGGGGTGGTTGGTCGCAAGAAAATCACTCTACGTAGTTTGGCAGCCCGCTAAAATTCTCGTTAAGGGTGGTTGAAACTCAACGTCGGGTCGGTTCTTACGTTCCGAGCTACTTCACCGCCCCGTATTACCCTTTAGAGTTGACAACGAGTACGAGGTGTGGATAGGTCAGACCGAGTAGTCGTCCTTGTAGACAAACTCCTCAGTCCTCTGTTTTCCGCCAGAGCAATCTCTCTGTAGGTGAGAATTATCCGGGCCGGCAAAATATACGCGCGGATAGAATACGAGAAACAAACAGCCGCTAAATCCTCTGGGCAAACTAAATTTTCAGATATGGAAACGGGGATTAACGGATCCAGCTATCAAACGTCGCGCTACAATTAATAATAACCGTACCCTTCATCGCCAGATGTTCGCGATGTCGATCAAAAGCCGCCTGACTCCAAAAACCACCCCTTGTGTTTTTGGCTGAAATTTAATTATTCCCATAATGATTATCATCGTCGTAATGTGCGTCGCTGACGTCGTCGTCGTCGTTCGCCGGTTTGATTCGATATATCGGTTCGACGTATTTCGGGGGGCCATGGGATTTGCAAAAATTTTAGCGTCAGGTACAGTATGAGACTGTGCAAATATCTGTCGATTGCGAGGGAGGGGTGGTGCGATTCAGGGTTGTTTGGCTGAGTGCCGGTGGGTGTTTGTGGTGTCAGCTTGGTTAAACAAGGGCTGTATGCTCGATGGTGGGGTTTTTGGGGGTGTGGGGGGGGGGGGGCAAGGGGGGGTAGAGAGCGAAATGCGGCGGGCATTTCAGTCTCGGTAAAGAGAAATGGGGGATGATTGAGTAATTCGAAGCTACGTGGATAAGCTTTCGCAGTTTGCCAGCCTTTTCTCTTCTCTTCCCTTCTCTTTTTTCCAGTCTTTCCAATCGACCGACCAACGAGCCAAACCCCGATCTTTTTCTATTTTCTATCCACTCTTAGGCGGTTTGGGTGAATACGTGACTCTTGAGTCAATCGTCTTTTGTATCTATACATCCTCCCGTCTACCTGTTTGTATTAATAAAGTGGCGGTAGCATTCTCCTTTGCATTATCTATCATCTCCCTTGTTTCTTTTATTCATATCGTGACTGATTGTGAGTTAGTGTGCCTACATTTATTTTTAGCTTTTCTCTCCATTCGCTCTCCTTGTCCTTACGAGAAGAAACCCCTCACTCCTCGCAGATCAGCCGACTTTAACAAAGAGAAAATTCGTTCCACCAATTTTAAAATATGAGAATATAAGTGAAAGGAGAATATTTGATGATAAAGAATAAATAAAAGAAATGAAACACCTATTATATCGTACATAAAGGATGCAAAAATGGAAAATTGAAGAAAAGAAAAACAAACCTTTTATTTTACGATTTATAAAGGCGAAATAAACAAAAAAAACAAGAAAAAAAAACGAAAAGGAAAAAGAAAGAAAAATCGAGGGGGAAAAAGAATAATGTGGAAAAAAATCAATACGGGAAACAACGGGAGAGGGATATATTGATGTTTCCTGTCTGCAATTAGTCTTTGATATAAATATAAGACAATACTGAATTCAATTTTTTATTTCCCCGAAGGATACACGCCACGATGATGCACCTCGGCCGGTATTCATCAACTTTTACGGCGAACCTAGTTGTATCGCGATTCGAATTGTTTACAGTTCTTGCACCCTATACACACACCCCGAGGGAGTTTTCAATTGCCATTGTCCTCTGAAAATTTCATTTCTACACGAGCGAACATGTTACGCTTCATGTATTGCTTACCTACATTCATAATGGATATGGAATGTATATAAATTTCTAAGTGGCATTAACTCGCGACTTTTTATAGTTAATTTCCGTCCCTCGTGAACGTAGGGAGTTTTTATTTCGTCTTATTTCCCCACCCCCTTCATTTACGAGTCGCTTCAGTTGTTCTCTTCGTACGTACCTATAATTTTTCGGCGAATTCATCTCGACGTGTCTCGGGAGGTGCGCGCAAAGCTAAAATTTCGTATCTAACCGTAGCCCTCTTTATTTCGCCTTCCTCGTTCCGTTCCGAACGATCTCTGAACGTGATGTAAAATCAAAGAATTTTCCGAGGAGTGTATAATTTGTTTGACTACATCGTCACTGACGGTTAAAAAGTGATGATGTAATCGCGGAATCGGATTTGCTGCGAAGCATGGTGACGGTGGTGGTTGAAAAGTTATTAATTGGAGTTATCTAGAAGTTGGAAGTAAATATTGAGGGTGCCATTGCGGATATATATCCGTATAGAACCCGCGCCCATCCCCGTCTACCGAATAAAGTTATAACTCTGACTGAAATTGATGATTAAATCCAAACCAGCCCACTCCTTGTCCTTCATTCTACAATTCTGTCAAAATTCCCGTTCGTTCGCTCACATCACTCTCGCCCCTTCCATTCTTTTCGAATAAACTTTCCCGAATCTCTCTCGAAGGGCGTGGGAGGTTGTAAAGTAGTACAACTAAATTACGAGCCCTTAGCGAGGGATGAATATGTGCAGGGAAATGGTAAAAACTGCCCTTCCTCTCTCAGAAAACGAGAGAAAAAAAAAGACTGCCAACTCGATCAAATCAGATCACTATTATAGCAATCGATCGACCGAGGCACAATTTTATTACTACGTGACAAAAAAAAAACAAAAAATCCAAAATCCAAACTACCCTCTTTATAATTTTTCTTTTGATAAAAATTCCAATTTTTTTCGTCTCGCTCTCCCTCCCTCTCTCTTTTTTTTTCTCTGTCAAGTACTTGGTACAATTTTTTTGAAATTATTTTCTCCGGCTTACTCCGACTCCGGCCACGACGAAGGGCTTTCAGTGTTAAAAATTGATTTCCCCGGGGCGAATTACGGTCGCGGAAAACTTCCATACCGTAGATTTTGATGACAGGTTTACTGTACTACGCGTGTGCAATCCACGGTAAAGGTATTCGCGGATGGAAAAGAAATGACAAAGTCAAAGAGCAGAAAGAAAAACGAAACAAAAAAAAAATTGCCGAAAAAGTGAGCGAAGGGCAAAAAATGGGTCGACCTCTACTAGCTTCTGATCATATTTCTCTCGTTTCTGCTGTCCCGCTTATTCATATTTCACGTCACATTCCCAGCACACGACACGTGAAATCCTAGTATGTGTGTTATTATTAATATATCATTTTTGTACTCTTTTTCTTTGTGTTCGTTGAGCTGGTTACCTCGTTTATATTTAATATTCCAATGATTAGACCGTTCTCGCATCTCGAAGATCATAATCCGCCTGAATCGTCATTCCCAAATAAAATTATCGCCGAAATTACTATACAGATCTTTTATTTCTTTATAGAATAAAAAATAAGTAGTATTTGCATTGAAAAAGAGCAGGAGATTTTTTTTCGTCAGTGAGTCATTCGTTGAGTCAGTTATGGTCGTAACCCAGTGAGTTTCCCTTGCCTTCTTTCCCCGATCCTCAAAGGACGAGGAGCTAAAACCCTAAGGAACAGAATCCTGCCTACTGGAATATTTATGAAAAAAATATCTCGAGCTTTTTACTACCTTGTAGTATGTACTGATACCTGCGTCTCAGGCCTCGGGGATATCTATACCTATACCTCCTCGTACCTCCTTTTCTTCGAAGAGAAAAATTAAACGTACGCAGCTCCTTTGTTACGCAGAAAATTTATATCCGTATTTCGACGTCGACACTGTAGTGGCCAACGCTATACACGCATTTATTCGTACGCGTATAACCGTCGATCGATTGCTAATAACATTGTGACTTGAAGCTCGAAAAAAAAAGAAGAAAGAAAAAAAATCCTCGATTCTGCGATATTCTCTGGTAGACAGATATTTATCTTTGGCAATCCCACTGTTATTAGGGTGCCTATTTTCCAATCGGTTAACTTCGATGCAGGTTTTGAGACCCCAGAGTTTGTATCTTGAGCACACGTTCCAGCCAAGCAGTAGTTGCAAAAGCAGCTCTCCATGGCGTATCGGTACAGCTAAGGGATCTTCCGCCCTACTGAGTTTTAATCCTAAGCATTAAGTTTCCATGGCTTTAGTTCGAAGCTCGAGGAACCATGCAAATCCGGAGATAGGTAGGTGCGTACCTGAATCATATTCCAATGGATTTGAGAATCTTGATTTGACATTTTTCGGAACCAGCTTCTTTCGGGCTGTAGGCGTTGTGGCGAGAGGTGAAATGATCTTTTCGATAAAGTTCGGTTGAAACCGATGCAATTTTGGAAGAAAAAACGATGAATAAAAATTCCATGCCCCGTAATCCACACATCTGAAATTCATGGGTGATTTTTCAGAGGATCCGAACGCGCGCCATTTTCGCCATTGCCTTTACATAACGCATGCATGCATAAATAACAGAGTATAGAGCGAGCAATCAGTATAATAATCGGCCCCAATGATTTAGCGGCGAAAGCGGCAGACCAAGCATAATTTAACGAGCCCTACGCCCGCCCTATATACCAATGACTATGTATATCTATACTTATACCATTTACCTCTCTATACATTATACAGGTAAGATTTAATAATCCTCCGAACTTCCCCAGCTCTTTAGTTATCGGTGAAACTGAGGTATTTCATCGTCGGACGACATGCGACAGGTCGGAAAATACCTGTACACCTATCGGTCACTCGATAAAATTCATTAGTGATGATTTTTCACTACAGCAGAAAATAGATATCGAGACGATTCCGGCTCTCGAAAACTGGTGTTTGATCCACAGTAGCGATCGACACACTCAATCGACAAATCGTTTTTTCCCCTCTCCTTTTTCTTCGCTTTTTTACCTTAGATTTTTTCGATTTTGGGGTAAAAAATGGAGTATTGCCAGAATTGATTGCAGGACACTTTTCCAACGTATTTTGACCTCCGTAACACGAAACCGTCGAGTAAATTAAACTAGAAATAAATCTCATCGAGATATCCTTATTTTATTACTTTTTGGAGCAATAAATTGGCGATATCTCGATCAATTTTATGGATCGCGAATTTAGAAACACGATGCTCATCTGGAATTTCGAGTTTTCATCTCGTATTTCGATTTTTTATCTCGTAAGACAGGATGATCGTACCTAGTTGGACGTCAGGGACGATCTTTTGTAATTTTTTCGTGGTAATCCCGATCCTTGATCCCTGTAATACGCGACCCACGAGACTGACGAGACAAAGAATTCGACGTTCTTCAAAGTTGGCCGCCGCGTCTTTTCTACCCAAAGAAAAGCATGGGGGAATTATCAAAAAATGTTACAACGTGAAGGAAGATAAGAAAAAAAATATACGAATGGCGGAAGCGCCGCGCTTCTGCAACTTTACGGATAAAGTTGGAGAATGATAAAAAGGAAAATTGAAAATAAAAGCCGTGAATAAAAATAGAAAACGAACTCCACATGGGTGGCGGAAGATAGAGGAAAAAGGAAACTCGTCCTGTTGCAGGAGGTAGCTCGCGCGAGAGGATCACCGAAATACATTTATTGTGCCAAGGGATTAGTGACACGTGACAAAACCGTTTTTATATAAGCCGTAGCTATATGCCCACGTGAATATATATATGTATACATAACGTTCCGGATCTATGGGTAGAGAAGATAATGTAATAATATTCGCGGGATTGGTGTCAGAATCCCATTTTTCAATAGCATCGCCTATTATTAAAGGAGAAGAAAAAAAAAAGATTAATTGAATAGCCAGCGCGATGAATAAGGTTAGAATAAAAACTTGAAAATTATATCCATCAAAGTCCTTGAAGTTAGTTATTAAAAAGTTATCTAATTTTTCCTCCACGTTTTTCTTTCTTAATTTTCTTCTTTTTTTTTTTTGTTTTGTTCTCAACTTTTTCTAACCTTATGCGAGTCGATAATATCGCTGGTGTATCATTATTTCGGTCCGCGTGGTAATAACAGTGAAATAGCATAAAGTAAAAAAGCTGCAATCGCGCGATGCTGCGTCATCCGGTCGTACAATTGAGAGTTACGATTGTGGGAAATCCTAGTATGAAAACGGAGGAGACGGTCGTAAAAATCACCGACAAATGGCTGCCCAACGTTCACGAGTTATTCACAGACGTATATATGTATACATAGCTATTTATTTGCCGATAAAAGTCAAACGAATGAGAAAAATAATCACCGCCGATAATAATTCTCCTTATATACAACTGTAACGAATATGCTTCGCTTTTGCAGCTAAAAATCACCTGCAACGAATTAAATCACAGAATTTACTGGCGTGTTTCGAAAAATGATTTCAAGGCCATTAGAAATTACATGGATCTGAAAGCCGCCTTGAATCTAATGATCGTTCCGAGGTACGACGAAAATTAAATCTTATCCTTTCAATTTCACTCATTCATTAATTTTGTCTTGTTCAAACTAACCACCTCGAACAGACGTAACGTTTGCCATAAATTTTCATCTGCATGAGGGAAGTTCGGTTGGGTTGGGTAATTACTTTTTGAGTAAGGTGATAAAAAAAAAAATAGAAAAGAAAAAAAATAACGAGTCGCTCTCGTGGTCTTACGATCTTGTACTATAATCCCATACAACCCTAATCATACTCAATCGAGGCCCGAGGTTTTAATTTTTTTTTTTTTCTATTTTTTTTTTATTACTGCATTTGCAGTCGGTGTCGTCATCGTCGCAGAAAATACGTTCGCACGAATATACACCTGTTCATTTATTTATCCTTTTTCTTTTTACGGTATTTTTTTTTACGACGCACCATAATCTTCTTTTGCTACTGCTGCAGGATATACGTGGTGTTAGACGAGCCGAATTTTATCTCTGTAAACGAAAAAGTCCTAGACGAAATTACGCTGGCTGATGATAAAAACGATTCAGCTGCCAAAGTTGATAACGCGAGCCGGTCGTCGAATACGGACAATAACGTGGCCGACGTAGCTGCGGATTCTTTTGTAATTGACGAACCGCTTTCATCCCCGCCAACTGTGGTTAAGGTTCATGATTATTGGAATTCTCCTCCGGTTTTATCGGACCTTGAAATACTCGGGGTGAGATAAAAAATGATGCGACTAATTTCGCGCGGCTATTCGTAACGCGCTGAGAAGTCGAATTGAAATGACAATTATTTTTGCGGTTTTTTTTTCACCCACATAAAATCAGTGCGTCGTCACACCCACGGAATCGTATCCTTCGAACCCGATTACGTCGTCGTCATTATTCGAGGAAAATGAGATTATCTTTACGCGGGAATACCAAAATAACGATAGGATGTTTAAGATCCTAATTAAAGGTAAAGTAATTATTAATTAACATATTTATTTTCGTTTCGTCGCGCAACGAGCAAATATTTATACAATCGAATACCCAGCGCAGGTGCGCAGCCCCGCGGCTTACTAAGAAAAATAAAAAGTAAAACAATTTTATGCATGTATATTATAATATAATAATCTTTAAATGAGAAGCAAATTTATTCGCGTATATAAGCAAATGAAATATGGTGAAGCTTGAGAAGAAAATTGGCGCGGCACGGCAGCCTAAATTGCGCAGATGCACCGATTCTGATTCTGAAAAAGAAAAAAAAAGGAAAATGAAAAACGGAATCTCTGTTCTCCCAGCGCCTACAGTTCGGTGGATTCCATCAACTTTGCTTGAAATCTTTTTGAATCGGTGTAATTAAATTCAGGATACTGAATTCTCGAAAATGTATTTCATCCCCTCATACCTCAAATCGCATCCTTTAACGACGTTGTTCAACTTCCGGTATCGTCGAATCGTCTCCCATATTTTTCCCCTGCCCCTGAATTTGCTCGAGCATTACGTAAGCTTTGTAGTTTAGCGGAAGGACTAAACTTGGCCCGATAACACCAATAGAGGTTTCCCTTCCCCCCGTCTTCCGGCAACTCGATACATACCTCAGTACATACCGCGAGTATATATTTTCCTTCCTCCCCCCCCCCCCCATTTTTCTCTTCGGGGGGATGAAATTTTATTTTTTCTTACTTCTAAACTCGCGAAACTCGTTGTGTATATGGTAGGGAAATAAATCGAACAAAGTTCCACCCCTCCTGAAATATATATGTATACACATTTTATGTACGTTTATATACATAAACATCGCGATAGGTACGGCAACGAGGGCTTCAAATATAAGATAACGTCAATCGTTAGTTCCGACGTGGTTTTTTTTTTTTTGATTTTTTCTTCGCGCAGCCAAGTGCGAGGTATCGGAGCTCCGATAAATCAGTAGTGCGAATCAACGATAGCTCCGCCGGTCGACGAGTTGTTTAAAATACGATCGCCGAGGCCGGATGGATAGAATTTCTTCTTTTTTTCTTTCGATTTCAGGTTTTCCTGAACCTATGAAAACAGTTGAATTAGAGCCGTTCGTGGCGCAGCCTCAAAATATCACAAAATCGGAAACAACTACGTCGAGCAAAACGAGGAAGACGAGATGATGCCAAATAAAATTAATTGAAACAGTCGCGTTCTTCCTGCGACACAAGAAAATATCCTACACACAATTTTCTGTCTTTCGAAAATCAATCAATGCAAAAATGAATACAACCAAAATTTGGTAAATCTAGTAAATTCAATGTGTCCATTGATTTTCAGATATTATTTCCGAGGATAACGCCCATCGTACGGACAGCTGGAAATGCTAAAGAAATGGATACCCCCTTCAGAAAACAGTAAGTGCAAAAAAAAAAGCAACGAAAAAGAAAAACCGTAATTCATCCACCATGTTTAAATACGTTTGACAGTCTTTAAATAAGAATAATTCTTAAGATTTCATATAATGAAAGAAAAAAAGAAAGCAGGTCGAGCGAAAGAGGAGGTTAGTCGAGGAAAATAAACAGAAATAAGAATAAGTATGAGGAAAAGCGAGGTCCCAGGTAAGAGCGAAAGCTAAAGGGGTAAATGAATCGCCTCATTAGCTCGAATCTCCAAGAGCCTCCAGAGTCTTCAGTTCCTTTAGCCTCCTGTCCGCCCTGTCGAGTGGCTGTTCTACTAATTGTAACCGACAGATTTAGACAGGGTGAAGTCAAACCATCAGCGAGGGGAGAGGAAAGAGGGTTAGGCGATGGCGGGGGTTGGGGGTTGGGGGGTTGAAACTTGAGTGATGGAATTATCCTCAAGGGGAGAATTACCAGCCATCGATTATTATCGACGATCATTAGGGGTGAGTCGTCAGTTCGCGAGGCCAAAGGGGATGATGTACTCGAAGATATGGAAGTCTGACATGAAGTTAACCAACCCGACGTGCAGCCTCGAAATTTTCCCGTTAGAAACCACATCGCGATGGTATCGCTGAAAAAATGAACTATGGGCAACGTTCGAGCGACTGCGGTTTTCACCTCGGAAATACCAAGTCGTCGAGTAAATTTAGACACGACTAAAAGCAATCGAGATATTTCAATATTCCCGCTCTCCGTCTCACTGGAAACACGAGTTCGACGGTAACTCGATCATCTCGACGGATTGATCAATTTAGTTTGCAGATTCCAGTAAAACACGAAGAACTGTCGGGTGACTGACGATAAATTAAGCCAAAGTGATAAACGACGATAAGTTCAACACGCGGGCAATGCTCGTAATCCGCGAAGAAATAAAAATGAAAGTCAAGAGATTGAATTTTTTTTAGCCGAAGATAATTTCCGTGTTTGGTTGATTTCGGTCATTTTTTTGAATGGAAGAGACGCCCCTCCGCTTCTTATTAGTCTCCGTTGTATTATCGTTCCATTATCTCATCGGCTGACGTATAGTCGCTCTATATCAGAACCGCCTTTACCCCGTTCTGCCCCTTTCTTATTATTATGATAGTCGTTTAATGGCGCGAAGGGTTGTATTTGACGTGGGTCAAGCTCCTGTCATCCTCCTTACGCGTTAATGTCCTCTAGGTGTGTCTCGCTTATTGCGTTCCTTTTTCGACTACACCAGCAGCTATATAACATGAAAACGTGACAACGACCCCCGCGGAAGTAGTAGAGAGGGATGAAAAATAAGGGGAGGTTACGGGGGGGTGGCAAAAATTCTTCAAATAGGTCCAAAGGTAAAGGGTTACGGTGATATCAAAGGGGCGGATGACGGAGGAGAAGAAAAAGAAAAATAAATAATGAAGGCGTAGAAGAAGCGGCAAAAAAAAACGAAGAAAGGTATAAAGCGTCATAAAAAAGGAGAAAAATTCTGGGGGTTGTTCAGGATTTCAAGCTAGGCATGCCGAAGGTCGGGCATCAGGGAATGTTTAAATTGAGTTTAGAGGGCAGGTTATTCAAGTGCCTCGTAGTTGAGAAGAGTAGTACGAGCCAAGCTTAGAACCGACTTTTCCCTGCAGATTATGTACCTGCCCTGCTTCGTTTTTTACTTCTTCCATTTTTCAGATTCTCCATGCTTTTTATTCCATTCCGTTCTTTCCTCGGCTGTATTATGCACGCATTCTCTATCTGTATACATATAATACATATAAAATATGTTTTAGAATTTAATTCAATTTTACATGCTATTCACCATTCGCCATTCACGTCATACAAAAAAAAATATATATATATATATATATATACCTATTTACCCTCTGCACTTTTACCATATCACTGTTATAATTATTCATTTTACGTCACTTTTCGTTGCCGAGGTTTTCCGACCTCGCAATATCAACGTAGGTATATAGAGAGCGAGATACCCGTTTCTTTTCCGTAACGTTTTTTTCTTCTTTTTCTTTTTCTCCTCAAAACTGCAGGGGAGGGAAGATAAGTTTTTTCCTACCCTTATTTAAAACACTCATACACAGCGCGCAGCGATGCTAGTGGCGAATAAGAAGACGGAATAGAACGAGAAAAGAAAAAAGAAAAAAAATGAAAAAGGAAAAGAGAAATGAACTACTTATTATCAGCCTGCAAGCGGGAGAGTAGTATTTGTTATATGGTGCGAATATTTCAAGGCTCATATGGCAGAAGAAAGGTAGTTTTTTTTTGTTCTTTCTTGTTTTATTCTGCAGAGTGGAATGGCAGAAATAATATAGAGTCCTAAGCGACTGATCCACGCGAAGACAACCCTTATATAAACCGCATGCGATGCTCATAGTTGCTTCTAACGTATAAAACGTCACGGGTTGATGATGGTAGACTTTAACGTTCAGGGCTGGTATGTCTATACATTTTTATACGCGGTTGTATACATGTATATATATTTTTTTCTCTTCTCTTTTACGATAACGAGTCAGGGGTGAAATGGGCGGTCAAAACGGTACAATACCTACTCACCGATCAAAGTTGCAGAAAGAAAGGGAGGGTAAAAAGACGCAAAAGGGAGAAAAAAAAAGAAATCGCTACGACAAAAGATGGAAAGGAAGGGAGAAGAAACGAGAAACGTTCGGCCGAACTACACGGTGAGAAAATCGAACCGACGTCGCGACGTCGCGACGCCGCCGGCTGAGCGTATGGGGTTCAGGGGGTTGGAGGAATTTTCCCCCGTTTCTCTCTCACGCATTTAAAGGTACATATCGGAAATATCATTGACGCTTTTGCTCTGCGGAATGGCACTCTACACTCAATGGTCTAGACTCTAGAGTCTTGAAGCTTCGAGGCTCGCGAGGCTCTAGCGGGTAACGTGAAAGGTGTTGTCAAGTGTCATTGGCTATAGGTACGTAAGTTCCGTCAACATCCGTTATTGACATTGCCTCGTATATCACAAAGTAGCTGACGACGGGCGTGTACTTGCCGCCAGTCATGGTAACAGTGCCTCATACATTCCTGCGCAACTTATAATCCTTCCCTTTTTTTTTCCTTTTTCTCGATTTCTCATTGGATTCTTACGCCTCTGATTCGAACGTTTGAAAACACGTTCCCGCAGCTGCAGTACGAAAATTGATGGAATAGAAGCGCCGAACGAGCTACCTGCATACTGCGCTTTCCAAAGGTATAATTAAATTCGAAAGAGAATATATTCTTTTGGTGCAGTAAAAGTAAATGCAGAGTACGTGCATGTAACGT
This sequence comes from Athalia circularis, assembly GCA_963978495.1. Taxonomy (NCBI): domain Eukaryota; kingdom Metazoa; phylum Arthropoda; class Insecta; order Hymenoptera; family Athaliidae; genus Athalia; species Athalia circularis. The sequence goes on along the minus strand of OZ021698.1, from coordinate 35,900,453 downwards.
ACCTATATATACGTAGCACCGGTATGAAAATGCGTAGGTGCAAAAAAATTCCACCCCTTTGATCTACTTTCAAAGGGGTTCTTTGAATCTTCGTCAAACCTTCCGAATATTAAGTTCCTTCTCGTGGAAAAAAAGTAACCAGAAAATATCCGAACTTTGTGCAAAAAAAAAAACAATCTCTCGACTGCGGCTAATCAACTTTGAATCAGTATATAATAAAGTTGTATGGTATTCTTCTTTTAATATATAGGTAAAAGAAAAAGGGAAGGAAAGTACGGAAAAGTTGGTATACAAGAGCCTCGGTGTTGATTTTTCTCTTTAATATACAATATATGAAGTTTTTTTTTTTTTTTTTTAATTTTAAATTCTCATCCGACCGCCGGTGAAAATTCTTGGTCGAGGCGTAAAGCTGACAGGCGTGAGTAATTAAAAGCTCAACCGGGTTGAAGCTGAGCCACAACAGGAGAAAGAGGAATGGGACGAGGATAGAGACGAGGCGCGTTCGTCGCCAGCCATCGGCTTCCCCCTTCTCCATTTTCGTATCCCGGCCGTGGATTGAACTTTGAGAAAGTGAATTTTGAATTTTCTCACTTCTAGCGATAACGACGACGCTGCGCAATCACCACCGTGGGGTAGAACTTTCTCTTTATAAACAGCAGTGACGTACGTAAAACGTTCTACTGTTGCAGGACGCGGTTCAAAGGAAAAATTTCAAACTCTCTTTCCAACTTCATTCCCTGGAAGTCCCCACTCTGGCGTTAAATTCCCATACGGGATTCCTAGTTTACCTTTAAACTCTGCAAAAGTCAAAAACAGAGGACCCGATTTTCATCCTCCGAAAATTTTTGAGTAGTTATACAAACGGAGTTAGAGAAATGACGAGAAGAAAAAAAAGGAAGACTAATGAAAATAGAAGGAGAAAAAAATCGAAGGTGAAAAACACCCTCGGTGGAGTACAAGCGCCTTTATTCCATAGCAATGCCCAAGAGTCGAAACAAATGAGGATAGCTACGGTCTTCGAATGAAAAGCTGCGGCTCGAAGAGGTTTTTGAGTAACCCGCGGTGATGGGGCAAATAACTCAGAGGTCCCGACCAACAACCCCCTTATCCTCAGCCTTAGCTGGTACCTTTGCCTGAGCCGAAGAAACCCCGGGGTTTTATTCCCTCCCTCGGTTGAGTGTATCTCTCTGAATTCAGAAGGATAACTAGTTCGCTTCGTTTTGCTCCGGTTTGCCTCGCTTTGCTCGCTATTCCCCCTTGTGATTCGCTTCGTCGAACCAACGAACCAACCAACCAGTCAACCAACAAGCCAACAACCACCAGCGACACAAATACGACCGTTAAAATTATTCTCAGATCTTCTTCCAACCCTGCGTTGATATATTGTTTTTTTTTCTCTCTCCCTCTCTCGCGTCATTTTGAGTTTATCCGTTCATTTTATGCCGCAAGATATACGCACCTATGTTCAGGGGTATAGGCAAGGTCTCGAAACAGTTTACTTTTCACAACCTCCGTGGGTATAAAAATGAAAAATAAATATAAAAAGTGAAAAGGTTCGTCGATCCAAGCGGCCGCGAATATTATCGTTGAAATCGATACGAGCTAATCGTGGTTCAGGTAATATAATCCAGGGTGGACGGAAGGATATATTGTACGGTGCATTTCGAGGGCGATGCCTCGATACGACGGTACTCGTCTCGGAACGATTTTTCGTGTCACGAGCGAAGGGGTTATGGGCTGTTGGAAAATATAGGAAATGACGATATTTATGTCTTCCTTATCTGCGGGGGTTTCGGGTCAATAGGCCAACAGGGCGGTTGGTAATCTCCACATCCTTCCTCTCCACAACCCACCCATCCGTTTCAACCACGCTCTCTGTATAAAATAACGCGGATCCTCTGCACCGCCGGATAATTAAGATAATCGGTTAATTAACAAACGAAACTTTACAGAAAGAATAAGTAAAATTAGGAACACGTTTATTGCCCTTTTCATCCATCGACAATTATGTGAAAAAAAAAGGAAATCCATTCAACATTAGCTTCCCAAAACTGCTAACTCCCGGCATAGTTGTACCAATTACGCGATATTTAAGCCTTGATCAATAATCAAGGGATTTGTTTGTTCGCGCCTCGGGTATAATAGCCGCGGTACAGTCGAGCGAGTACATCACGAGTTCCCTCAGCCATTAAACTAGAATTTAGTTTCCTTTCATATGTAATATAATTCTAATGAAATTAATCATCCCATATACGCAATTTCCCCTGCAGCAGCAGCTGTCGCTTCCGCGCGAGGTCGAAATTTTCCCGAGAATCTGATACGACCAGTTGGCAGTAGTTAGTATTTCGCACATGCATGAGAGACACACGTACGCGGATGTTCCGCGTACGTGTGACGTTTATCTGTGTGAAACACAGACACCGTACGGTATAATATTATAATAGATATTGTGAAGCGTACGAGTTACAGGTAACAGGTACTACCTCAGGTAACAGGTGCCCCGGACAAATTGCCTTCGTCAATTCTGAGGCACGTACGAAACGACGATATACACCTGCATACCTATGTACATCCAAATGCACTACATACACACCACATGTAAAGTATACAAATCAAGTTAGCTCCTCACGCGAGCGCGTCGTTCCCGATCGTACGATACACGTCGGGTGGACGTCTTCATCCAACTGCGCCCCATTTTTCCTTGTCAGTTTCCATTGAAAATCCCTGTATTCGCCATTGAAATTGTACGATATAATGAGGGTGTACGATTAATTTTATTTCATCTGTTTTTTTTCTTTTTCATTTTTTTTCTTTCATATCCAGCGGGTGCAGTACGCCTCGGTGTGGCAGGTACCCGTATATACAGCGGAATTGTTCAATTGTACAAAAATATACGCCCTCGTGAATTTCGCTTTGAAAAAAATTAACCGTGTGTATACGATATCTGTCCAGGTAGGCGGCACACGTGACACACGTACGTGTACGGATACGGATACGTCACATGTTACCTATACAGACACGCGTGCAACTCGAATTTTTCAATTTCCTCTTGTCACACGAAATAAATTCACCGATTCCCACAGGATAATATCTGCAGTACTGTAGCAACGGCGCCGGCAGTCGACCCGTATTCCTACCGTATACGTAAAATACATCATATATTCCATACATTAAAACATTTACCTATACCTACGAACGGTACTTCCTAACTATAGTCACGTCCACGTTGTATATAACATATATGTATCTACATGAATTTCCTAACATTGTTCAACCAACGGCAGCAGGTAGATACGTACAATACGTGTTCGGTTCAGTTCCGCAAGCGTTTCTCATCACATTGAGCGCTGTGACACGTGCGCTCATAAATCAGTTTCCTATATATTGTATTACATAGCTTCACACATCACATATTACGTTATATAGTACGGAGCTAGTTGCAGTTATCGCGTATGTACCCCCGGTTAGGTTGATTCTGAATGGCTTCGCGGCCAAGCTCGTTTGGACAAATTTTCGCAGTTAAACGAAAAATTTGTCCAAACGCGCGCTTGGCCGCGAAGCGATTCACAATCAACCTGACCGGGTGTACAAGTACAGTAGACGCGGACATATCGTATGTATGTAGCGAAATCTGGAAAAAAGTGGAAATGAAAGATGAGTCGTTAATTTTGCGAAAATTTTCACCCGATATATCGAGCGATATCATCGCGAGTCGTTATCGATAAATTTTTGTCTTTTCTCCTGAGAATTAAGGGACCCGTTTTCTCCGAGCTCCAAGCGGGTGGCGTGTACACACCTTGAAATTGGATACTTTGGAAGGACGTACTGGCCTTTCCCGTTGGAACACCTTTCGCGGTATAGATATTATCCCTGGGGGATATTTTAATAACGTAGGGAAACTCGACGGGTGTATTTAATATAATAAGGTTCGTTACAAGAACACCGCTGCAGTTTACCAACGTTATTGTACCGAGTAGACATTTATTATCATCGCTACGGTTATTGTCATTATGACAATTATCATTACTCATACCTGTACAATCAGCGAAAGAGAATTACGCCCGCGCAGGAGTGACGAATCAATTATACAAAATATATAATTATCTATATACCTACCTATGTCGCAAAGATTTGCTCTCCTCAAACCTAATTTTTACTCGATAATCTCGTCGCGATTCAAATTGCCCTAATTATCTCTCAAGACCTTATGTACAGGGTGAGCCAGTCCGAACCTCCGAGAATGGGCGGAGCCTCGTTCGGTTTTATCGTTCGGTCAACGCCCCGCCCACGAGAAAAATTGGGGGAATTGAGAAAAGTCGACTCAAAAATATAGCATGCTCAATAAATGAGGAAATCGAGTCAAGGTCGAGCGCATATCCGTCAAATCAAGCCCCTCCCAATCTCGGAGTTTGGAAAAACTCACCCTGTATATTTGAAAATAATTAGATTCCCCAATAGTTCCACCCCTCACAGATTATTAATATATTCCATAGTATTCGATACTCCTATTGGGAATAAAAATTTCAACTCGTTGCGTGGCAAGATTTATTTTTAATTTTACGCAAATATACAAACGCGCAATATGTGAACACCGCGTAAGCAACACGTACATTTATTTTTATTTCACATTAAAAATCGGTACACACGATCCGACGGATTATTATTAGCGATTTATCATGAGCCGCAACCCTCTAGTTATTTTTTTTTTTTCTTTCCTTTCTTTTTATTCCTATCCCCAAAACACGTAAAAGGGGTCGTGAAATATTGCACGTGCTCTACTCTCGATTTTACATCGGGATCAAGCGGACGAGCGGAATTAAAAAGAGAGGAAAGAGAGAGAAAAAATTCAATTTCGAAAAATTCTTCTCATCATTATAATGTTCATTTCTTTGAATTCGTCCGTATATTTTTGCTTTCTGATGCGATTGCACATGTCCCATGTTCCAGAGGTGTTATGTGATATCCATCAAATATGTACATGGATATGGATATTCCTTACGGCGTAACCACTCTCCAGGTTTCCCCACTAGGCCACGTATAGCCGATGTATATTATATAGATGTATGCCTACGAACCGAACCTTCCATCCATTTTATTCCTAATCGATATTGGCAGTGGGTCCCGGTCGACCGGATGACGTATCGCCCGTATACCGTCAATACATTCGCTCCAGCTCGCACACACAGGTATATATTTTCCGTATCTGAATATCGTAATATCGTATCGTCCCGATACTTTCAGAAACTCTCGACCCCGCGCTCCGTTATAGCCTCGTATACAATGTGGAAAGGTGAATTTTTTACCCAAAAACTGCAGCTTATCAATTCAATAATATATATACAACTTGAGCGTGAAAACCAGTTCGTCCAATAAACCCCCCCTACTCCGCGAAAACAAATGATAAAAACGAAAAACTAAATCACCACTGACCAATCTCGAATTTTCAATGAAACAGACGAGGGAACGGAAAAAATATCCGACATTTTAGCAGATAGGGGGTGGGGGGTGAAATCGTGAAGCGCGGAGGTACTTTTTAGATGTTTTCAGCTACCTATGGGGTGGGTGTGATATTAATTTTTTATGTAAATTTCACGGTGTACAGATGATGTATTTTCTCCGCATGGGCAACGCGATTTTTATTGCCGATGGACGGGGCCGGACGCCAACGCCTCCGGGGGATAAAATGGGGAGAGGAAAATGTATTCGGCGATATTTTTCGCGAATGCGTCTATGTATCACATATGTACGTATGTATGTAGATACGGGTGGTACATGGGAAGGTATATCCGCATGCATATATGCATGCGCGTTTATTCATTTCGTTAGATTTGTCATAGCCATGTATACGATATGCGTGGGGCGGAAATTATTCATTCCAACGATACGCGAAAGAAAAAGAAAGAAGGAATAAGAGAAATAAATAAATAAATAAAAACGAGAGTTATGAGGGCCCACAAAATAAAAAGTATCGGAACAACAAACAAGTGAGACGAGGAAAAGTAAGACGGAGGAAATAAAATATACTTGAAAATATGACAACTCGGTGGTTGCGGAGAGCCGAGGGATGGAAAAAGGTATACGCATTTCATAGAAGATGAGATATTCCAAGTAGGGTATATAGCGCTGTATACGTTTGTTCGGTACCTACCCTTAACGGGAAAGTGTCTAGTTTGAAAATAACAATTCCACTAGAAGCGGTTTTACCTGCAACTGAGGAGCTGGGAAAATTAGAAGGCAAATTGTTATTACGCTAAGTGCAGCTGCAGCAGGGTGGAAATTTTTACCACCCCTTCTACACACAGCTTCGCCGAGTTTCAGTCTGTAAAAAGTAACACTATGACTATAAAAGCCGAGATCGGAACGCTCCATTTTTACACACCCCGTATCGTCGATACGTCGAAAAAAAAAAAAAACAATTGATGAAATTGTCAGAAAATAAAAGCAGCTGGTTTCTACCTTTTTGCGGCCTCATCTCGAAATCAGCTGCACTTTCCCGCGGAAACTTTGCACGTGCCGCAACGCATGGCTGGTATTCCGACGCGCAGGTTGCATCCGATCGTCGTCTTTCTTCAGAACTGCTCCACGCGCGAACTTTTCGAACAGACATGCAGTTTCGAACGATCGGATGAACGAATGAGTCCCGACGTAACGGAGCAACGATGATTTCCATCGAAAATTAACGAGACACGATGCGGAGCGCGTCGAGGCAGCCGGCCAAGTGACGTCGAACATTGAAATTCTACCTGTGCCGTAGCCGTAAACTGTCTCCTTCTTCTTGGATGACGTATCGGTCGTGTTTCGAAATAATCGTGTATAATCGTAACATGCCAAACAGGTGCGGAAATATCGCGTTACTAATGCTAAAAGAGCTTATCAAAAAAATATATTTTCTCCAATCAACTTAAGTATGCGTGAAACACATAAATCTGTGGAATTTTTCGAATAAATTGAGTTAGGGAGTCATTGTTTTTACTACCTTTGTAATTTTTTTTCTTGTTTTAGGCCTAATAATCAATAATAATTAAAAAAAAAAAAAAACGATGCGCCCTTTTGGCTTTAACAATTTTTTTTCTCAAAGCCAAAAGGGCGTATCTCAAAAAGAATTGTTTTATCGTTTTTTCCATAGATTTATGTATTTTACACATATGTAGATTAGAGAATTTTTTTTGTTTGATACGCCCTTTTGGCATTAGCAACGCGATATAATTGTGAAACGATAGAATCCAGACGAGGTGGTGAAGTCGGCCGCGAATGGGGCGGCGGAATTTTTTTTTGTTTTTTTTTTCAATTCTTCGTTCCAGTAGATCGTACGAAAATAATTTTTCAGACTATGTCCGTAGTACGCATGTGTGGTATGAACGGTGATATTTTTAAAAAATTTTATCCGTAATTACGATGCGTCCCATAAATCGTTTTAAAATATGTTTCAGGGTCAGAAAATAGCTGGGGGAATATCGTCGGCGGATATTAACCCTGATAATAAAACCTGCTTAGGGGTGGCAACGAAATCACGATCACGTGGAGGGAATTGAAGCGGGGTAAGTCAAACGCAAGATCGAAAAGAAATTATGAAACACGTTTAAAAACGTATCCACATCTACCCAGTTTATCCAAAAATCATCCCCCCAGCGGAGGCATTTGCGTACGTCACTTTTTTTTTGAATTTGTTTATTTCTTTCTTCTTTTTTTTTTGGCGCACGGTAAATATAGCTCAAATAATTAAAATGTCAACCCCTTCGCTCGCGTTTCAGTGTAAAATAAAGAGAAAGAAAGAGAGAAAAATGGACTCGATTTTCTCGACAGCTCGAGTTTACCCTCCGTCCGGGTTACGTCTGAATTAAGTAACTTATTTGGGGCGGTGTTGCGGGGGACGGGAGGGATTATCATACGCTGTACTAAAATTTTCGACACGCGAAATGTGTCCGAATAGAAAGAGTTGATATCCGATGAAACGAGTCGAAAATTAAATCCGGATACGAGCAGGGGTTGGTATTAAATGGGAATAATGATGATAATAATAATAAGCTGAATCCCCGTATATTCGATGCACCTTATCGGTTTTTGGGAAATGTGTAGGAATGGTGAAAAATTGGATATTATATGCAAATGGATAGGTACGTATTTTCCGTCGGCTTCGTTTCTACTCTGATGGGATAAATTCTTATGGCGAGCAGCGCGATCGCTGCGCACATCGCACTACACTGTACTAGTATATTATACGTATAGGTAATGTAATGTAATGTAATATAGTATATACGGTATATAACTGAATAGCATTTTGGTGGAGCTTAGCTCGGCTTAGCCTGGCTATATACCTACTGAGCTTTGGACGGAGGTTGCGGAGCACATATAGCTATTCCCAGCTAGCTGGTTGAATCGATTCGTGAATTTTGAAAGGCAGCCGTTGAAGATCAGACGAGATTTACCACCCCAGTGAAGATAATCAAGGGTGCGGCGACTGACGCGATCTACTGATGATACAAAGCCGAAAGCGTCGCGACGTTTGGCGTCGGGGTGCGAGCACGCGATAACTTTACGCTTCGACACAACCTCAAGCTCCGCTATATCTTACATGCCTATCTATAGATGGAAAAAAATCAGTCACGCCGCATTACCTCTGGGACTGTTCTCTGATTTTTCTTAAAAAGTTAAATCCACAATGGGCACATTCGCGACAAAAATAAAATCTACTCTATATCCACACACATAAAGTTACACACATCCCATCCCATGCACACATATATACCCGCGCATAACGAGGCTGAACAACAACGTGTGCGAAAAAAAATCAAAAAGAACTGAAAAACAGACCGGAAACTTCGAAAAGTTCTATGGACGTACGTCAAACCCAAAGTGTAAAGTAAAAGCTTTCGATTGAAATCCCACCCGTCAAACACACCCTAGCTTCGGTCAACTCGACGTATATATACGTAATGTAGTTACATGAAAACGTGAAGGACGCATACGCATGTACAATATATAATCAACGCGGGAATCAATTACAGATTTTTTATACGCATCAATTTCACGCGTTACGTACGCATCAGTTTTTTTTTTTTTTTTTCTGCTTTTTTTCTCTGACACGGGTAACTTGAACTGATTAATAATTGTCGGCCGCGGGGGAAAAAGAGAACGTGGGAAAAATCGCGGACGTTGTTTTCCAGGTGATGAACAAGAGCTTTATACACCCGGCAACGTGTACGTATTCACGGTACACTTCTATCATACTTATTGCATGGTATGTAATCAAAATTCCGTGAAGGGTGTACGCACATGTACCGAGCGTATGAAAAAAAAAAACAACACACTACAGTCGCGGTCGTCAAAGTGTAATTAAAGCCGCTCGTACATGCGTATCATCGTGTACATGAGTGAGAATATATTAAAACCGGTGAAGATATTCTGCAGCAACGTTGGGCGAACGCACATCCCGAGCTTTCGTATTTACGCGCATCCTGCTGCGTTAAATATGCATATGTATTCGTGCGTATGATGTATGTGGGAGGGCAATGTATATATGGGGGGTTATAATAAAGGCATACAATATAAACGCTCGCGTGAGTTGTGTATAAGCTTTACTTTGTGCACGGTCCCGTTTAGGAAGCAGCTACACCCTCCGCGTAACGCTACGTTTCGAACTACCCGGCCATCAGCTTTTAACCCCGCAAAACCATGTACACTTGGCGAGATCATAGGTGATAGAGTTGGACAGAACGCGATGAGATTTAGGTTGGCATTAAATATCCCTAGTGAAAATTTACAGCAGTCGACCCGCATCGATCACCACCTCTGGTGTAAATTTTCACTAGGGATATTTAATGCCAACCTAAATCTCATCGCGTTCCGTCCAACTCTGTCACTTATGATCTCGCCGAGTGTACATCTTATGACACAATATACCAGGGTGCGTTAATAATGCGTTGACGGGTTAAGTTCATAAATCGAAAGTATAGAGAGAGAGAGAGAATGATGGCTTGTCCGTTTTCTGCAGGGGCGTTCAACTGCCGATGCCCATCATCGATCAGCCATATCCCCAACTTTGAAAATTGATTATTGAACGATGCGGGTCGCGACGCCGGTCAACTTTACAACGAAAAAGAGGAGAATACCGGGGCGAAAACTTTCCGAAATTACATCAATCAATCAATTTGCAAATTTCGAATCGTACCCCGTGTAATTATAAAGAGCGAATTTATTTGAACGCCTTGATCCGCGAGAACCTATTTATATACTAAATTTTGCAAGTAACGATGAACTTTTAACTTTGTCCAAACTCAATAGATTGATGAATGTGAGTTCCGTGTTCACGATGACGGAAAGTTGATAGCTAACTGGGCTTATAACATCCTAGTTGCTTAATGGACACGAGAATTGTTACTGTACTGGTCCAAGAATTTGGGCCAATGTTGAAATTCGGAGTAATGCGTGTTCACGATGACGGAAAGTTGATAGCTAACTGGACTTATAACATCCTATGATTGCTTAATGGACACAAGAATTGTTACTGTACTGATCCAATAATTTGGGCCAATGTTGAAATTCGGAGTAATGCGAGGTTAGGTTACAGCTGCCTTGGAACAATGTCGAAGGAAGTTCGTGAATTTCGCGAGAGAATTGGCAAGTGATCGGAGACTCGTTGACTAATTTTCATATCAATCGACGGTATCGATCCATATTTCAGAGTTGGTCGTGCGATTAAACACACGTCTTTAATGGTAGGCGTCGTACGGCGTGGGAAAGTTCAAAGGTTGATCATATACTCGCTTTCTCACTTATTCCTTCACTTCCTGAAGGCAACAGCTTATGCTCCCCTTACTTACCTTTCGTCCCGACCCGACTTGCGACCGCCTGAGGGAATTTATCCCACAGGTTCACTCCCATCACCAGAAAACCCTTTTCGCCTTGCTGTAGAGAATTCAGGAACCCGTATATTTTAATAATACATCATTCAAAAATCCCTACTATAAATATTTGAATCTCCAGAGCGAGGATATATACGTGTATATTTATATGAAATCCGAAAGTTAGAGAATACAAATCGCGCAACCATTTTCCTTCATTTCACGAAACACTTGAATTTGCTCCTGTTTTTTTCTCTCTCTCTCTTTCTCTCTTTTTCTCTCCTCAGGAGCGGAGTACCAGCCATTCACTGGGGTCATTCACATCTCTCTTGTCGCGATACACGTAATTACCGGCGACAAAAATTAACCGTAAAATTTTTCAAAAAAATCATACAGTAGCTACGAAAATGGGCCAATGCTCTTTCTTTCTCCATATCTCTCACCGTGCTTCGAGTAAACGTTTCCTGAAGAGCTGTGCCCCTTGTGCCTGTATATTCCAGTATTATTCAACCCTTCAGAAATTTTCCTTCATTATAATATCATCCTCGCTAATTCCAGCAATTTTTCTCGTAACTCTATTTTAATAATGCAATTCTTTTTTCTTTTTTTTTTTGCGTTTCAAGCGTTGAGCCTGCTCTGCGTAAGACCGTCGACGGGTAGCAACGCGATGTTGGAAGCCCCTCCAGGAAGTCACGAGGACCTGGTCGAGGCCGCCCGTATTCCGTGCGCACAGCCAACAGGTTTGTATTATTACAAATTTCAACGCTTGTGTAACTTTGGCTGAATTTTCATTTTCGTTTTTTTTTTGGTTTTTGTGTTTTTTAATCACCGATGTTGATTCTCGAGGTATAAATGTACGCGGGTACCTGCGGCTCCACCGTGTACCTATATGTTCCTGCGGTCGGAAACTCGCCGACCAACAATTATCGATTAATACCTACGCAATCAACGATAAACGAACGACCACTGCAATTCGCGTTGGCATATATAGCTGTAATACCTGTACAATTATACACGTCGTAAATTGTAGGGGGCCATTCGATTCACTGACTGATTTCAGGCCAGTTTATATTCGATCGAGATATTTTCACAACTTTACACTTCGTGGTACAATTTAGAAAAATACCACCCGCGGAACGGGAGTGAAAATTTACCCGTGGGCGTCGTCGCAGTTCAGGATGGTGAAAGGGGATTATAAACGCCCCGAAAACAATGGCTCATCAACACAAGAGATACAGAAATCGTGGGATAAAATTGCGAGTCCGCAGCGAATTTCAGCAAAAAAAGAATTTTTATAAAGTCGAAAAGCGAAAAAACTGACCTCACACCACCGCAGTGACCTGAAATAATACCAGCCACCTCCTATAGGCGGTATATCGCGTGTATTTGCCATCTGAATTTCTGGGAAATTCATACTTGAAAATGTATAATATACTTCCCATTTGTTTCATGGCACTTCGCATAATACAGAGCGAAGTGGCAGCCAGCCAACGAAAATACACAGTTACCCAGAGAGACGTAAATGTACAGCTGCAGGCGTTTCTACTTATGCGAACTTCCGGTTATGAGCATATACATAGATAAGTCTTGGGTACATCTTGGAAATTTGTACAACTCACCTTTTATTAAACTTAGAGCTTTTGTTCAGCACACGTTTACGGCGTGGCCCATTTTTATCTCGTTCGAAAATTTTCGTCGACAAAGAAGCGTCGTTCGCGCACCAGGTCCTGTTACATCATTTTCATGGTAAACCATGCCGTTGATTTCCTCCGCTTTAAAAAAAAGCCGCAACCTATTTTTATTATCATTAAAAATGTGCAGGTCGATGCCTCGTCGAGATATTCAGGATTATCAGTCGCTGAAAATAATGACGAACGCAATTCTCGTTACCTTTTTTTCTGCGGATATCCAGCGGAGCATCTTTCCGGCGAATCGTGTTACGAAAATATACACGAGACCGTTTGACGTGGCGTTGGAGTAACGCGATGCAGACGGGAAGTGCTGGTGGTAACTAATTGAAACGTTCGTTGCACGGGTGAAATATTTTCGCATCATTAGCAAGTTAATTTCGTCGGAAATTAACCACTTTAAAATTTGCAATGTACATGTACATAAGCTCGTGGGGTTGAATATTCATAATCCACCGTGTCTCGGCGGAATGATATGGAGAAATATGGATGAATGTGGAAAAATCAAGGCGTCTACACGTCGCGTTGAACGGGATCTTGGGGGAAAAGAGAAAAAAATTAAATCTGTCAAGAGGGGATGAAAAAGACGGATCTATGATCGGGAAATAGAGTTTTAACTCCCCGAGCTTAGCTTGAAATTTTTATAAATTCAAAACTGTTTAATTCTCGAGAGTCGCCGAAGTTCGGTGTGGTAATCTAACCGAGATGGAAGGTGAAAGTTTTTTTATTAGGTCTTAGAGACCCTCGATGAATTCGAAAGAACGGCTGACTCGACCGGTGGCTGCGCGAGAGACGGAAATCTTTCGGAGATTCATTATTTATTTTTCCAAAACCGCACCGCGAGGGGGTCGCAACTTTTTCCACAGCTTTAATACACCACGGCTTGGCGACCCGACGCCGAGTACACAAAACTGAACTCACAATCAGCGCGGCGAGGATTTGTGCAAATCTTGAATCAGGGAAGTGTATAAGATAAAAAGCAAATAAGAGAAACAAGGCTAATCAAATCCGAGGGCACGGAAAAATTAAGATGGCGAGTTCTGATTACCCACCCGTATTTGGCTGGCTGCACGCGCGAAGGGTGAACCGATTTTGCTCGATAATCGTTATGGAAATCGGTGTCGCGAGGATCTAATAGCTGCTAGCCGGTAGCTGAGAGGAGATCTGGCGGTTGGGGGATGAGGGTCGAGATGGGCACTATAATTCTTCTTCCGTTCTGGTTCGATGGTCATTGACCCGGGCCGAGTCTCTACACCGCGCGTATATATAAGGACACGGAGTTTGTCGTCGTCCATGAATTATTTAACGAGAGTTAAGTGCCTCCCGGTGTATTTGCTCCGAAACCAAGTAGCCGAACGCTAACCCCCGCCGCGACCTACTCCTGCTGGTTCTGCCGGTGCTGCATAACCCTGTCTCACCTCATTTCACCCTATATCGAGCTGCACAGACTTCCGACTATTACACGCCTTTCACAAATCCTCTCTCGATCTCGACGCCGAAAAAACTATCACCTCGATCTTGGAAGAAAAATATTTCAGAAACAAGAACAATTCCTCGTCTAGCGACAATAACCCAGAGTTTGCAATCGCATTGTTGTTGTTGTTTTTTTTTTGTTTTTTTTCATCCTTATTGGACGTCCTTATGGAATACTCGATCTCGACACCGAACAAACTATCAATTCGATCTTGGAACAAGAAATATTCCAGAAACAAGAATAATTCCTCGTCTTGCGACAATAACCCTGCAGAGCTTGCAATCGCGTTGTTTTTTTTTTTTGTTTCTTTTTTTTGTTTTTTTCTCGTCCTTATTGGACGTCCTTATGGAATACTCGATTTCGACACCGAAAAAACTATAGATATCAATTCGATCTTGGAAAAAAATATTTCAGAAACATGAATATAATTGCTCATCTTGCGACCTCAAAAATCTGCAACAATTAATAACCCAGAACTTTTTTTTTCTATCTCGTCCTTATTGATATGATTCAATTTTTTTTGTTTTTTTCCAGACCTCGACGCCATGCTGTACGGATACACGAACGGTATTTACGTGCTGGATCACGCCCAGGAATCATTGCCGGTACGCCATATTTTTAATACGTAACGATTTTGTTTTTCTTTTTTGTTTTTCTTTTTCCCCCCCGTTCCACACGTTTCTCGACGCGAATTTTTAACTATTTAACAACCTGCCAGTAACAATTACTGTGGAAAATTAATTAACGCAATACCATTCACATGTGGCTGCACATCGCTATGGATTATTATAGCATACCCTTACACGTGTATTGTGCATGCTAGAGCTTTGCGCATCTGTACGTATGCATAAATATAATGTTGGTACAGTCGAATTTTTTTCAGACCGATATAACGAGCACGTTAGTTTCGGGGCACAGGTTTATGATACGGTGTGTATAATTTTCCGAATTGGGCGCGTAAAACCCACGCCTACCTAATACGCCTATATAATATATAAAGCTGCATATAGCTATGCTGTATTATATCATATTATACATTCGGAGTCTCCATTAACTCGCTACGGGTTTTAATTAAACAAAATTCAATTACAAAATTTAGTTGCGTTTATAAAGTAGGTATATACACAACCACTCGTAAATTTCAATTTTGCGATAACGTACGGATAATATGTACAAACGTGTTATATGGATATGCAAACATATAATATGTGTTTATATAATATCTCATATTAACAGAATTCTGATGACAATTTAATCACATATATGAATTTTAATTAACGTGATGTAGAATACAGATAAATTAACGGTTCGCATCCCCCACGTTGCAAGCAGTTTTAATTTCCTTAAATTCCGATACCCTCATTTTTTAGTTCTTCTCTTTTCTTTTCTTTTCTTTTTTTTTCTATTTCTTCCCTCCGCGCTCCTCACCGATCAGTCGCAATTTTATTAAAACAGGGTCATACGATATCAATCATACCGAAGATAAGCTCTCTAATTGTCGCGACATCCTTACCCACGATTACAGACAACCCTTGGCTATATATGTATACAAAAAACGCTGCCCATCATTCATTTTTCTTCTTTTTTTCGGACTTTTCTTGGCCGAGGTTACATAGCGCATGTTACGTATAGGTATACTATACATGTATAGCTGCTGCTGCGGGTAAAACTTCTTAGCGTATAACTTTTTGACAAGTTAAATTGGTGACCTTTATAAAATACGTTAGACCGCGCGCTAGCACCGAATGAGTGAGACAGAAGATGAGGAGCGGGAGAGAAAGAGAGCGATAGGGGGGAGGGGGCAGGAGGGGGGAGGAAGTTAAGAGGCATAAAACGATTAATCACGGCGAAACTTTTCAACTCAGATAATGTATCGCGTTTTTGGACAGGACGCGATATTGAATTCATGTACATCCATATAACACTTTGCATATACATATATAGAGTTCTTCGGATGAAAGCTTCATTCGAGTTTTATCCGTTGACGGAAAGAAAAAGAGAAAGAGAGGGGGGGAGGGGGGGGGGGGGAGTGACAAAAGCAATCTTCGAACGCCCATAGGAAATATACTTATAAGTGAGGAAATTTAGGATATACGTATGTATACTATATTATCCTCGGCAATCAATGTGACGAACGAATTATCCTCGTGGAAATGATCGGAAAAGAGAGGAGCGATCGAGCGGGGGCGAGGAGGGGGGGGGGGAATTGTTGCTATCCGTTATGCAAATGGCGTGACATTAGCGAGAAAGACAAGAGTACAACGGCCGCGCGCAGAGGTAATAGCTTTAATTACCAATTAAATAGTTAACCGCCTCCTCTCTTTCTCTTATTCTCTTTCTCTCCCTCTCGCGCGCGCAGCTATATACTCGTAATTTCAAACCTGGGCAATTAGCCCAATTCCTGTCGAATTAACGACGCGCCACTGTCTCTGTATTATACTATACCCACCTGTATATTTGCACGCGGGACATCATGCGTTCGTTTATTATCGCTGTAAATTTACTACATCAATCTCGAATTTTACCGATTCGTCGTTATACCCACAATGCAACGGCGTATATACATACCTGCTACGCCAATTAAAAAGTGAACATTAATTCTGCTCCGTTTCTCACTCATATAGGTATAGATTTTATTCCCATATATCCACAAAAGCGCTATAAGAGTAGCTTTTCCCTATATATAGCTGCCAAAGTTTTTTTCCGTTCTTTTTTCTTTTTTCTTTTCTTTTCTTTTCTTTTTTCACCAACAAATATCTGCATAATATGACTACCTACATATCTCTGGTATACAGCGACATCTAGTACGAAAAAATAATAGAAGCTCTCAGGTAAATTACTCCTCGTCAGTTATATGACACTTTTTCTTTTTCTGTTCTGTTTTTTTTTTTCTTTTTTTTTTGCGTCAGTTCTCGTCGGTGGTTTTTGTAGAGAAGCGGGAGAAAGAGTACAATGTATACGTATATCTATAAGTACGTATGCGTCTATACATCCAGTCGTTTTGAAACAATGGAATTTTTACGGTGCAACTCATCAAATAACGTTACTCCCTCATCCCTAGAAAACTGTGTATATGCCATATATAAGTTTACCTTTTCTCTTTCTTTTCACGTTTCCAGCTTTTTGTCCCCAGCAGCAACATCCACACTTTATACTTTAGTCACGAATCGGTGTCTCTCCATACCCATGATGCAATGCCGCATAATTTTCTCATCTAAAAAAAACCTCTTCGCCTGCCCATTTTCAGAACGTGCAGCCTTACGGCTCGGGACAAAAAAAAAAAACAGAAAAAAAAACAAAAAAAACACCTTCGAAACACTTGAAGCTCTTTATCCGAAGGTTACACCCTGAGAGAAGAAACGAAAAACAAAACAAAAAAAGCGAAAATTAAGTCATACTTTTTTTTTTTTCTTGCTTCACCTACGATATTCAGGACATGGACATGCTGCAACTTTTCGCCTCACCCGCTGGTCGGGCTCTGGTGGTGAACGAAAACCAACCGAAAGGATCGACTCTGGCGTCGTCTCTGTCCCGGGAGTCTTCCTCAAGGTCAAAAAGCAGAAGACGAACCTCCGGAACGGGGACCGCGAGCGCTCCTGCCTCCCCGCCGCGACACAGGAAATCAAGCGCTGAACTTTACAAGGAAGCTGCTGAAATTCTCGGACTCACATGCTCGATGACGGACAGCTGCCGGTGCATCGACTGCCAGGTATAAAATGGACACGAGTTTTACTAATTTTCGATATCGAGTTCGAATAGTGGCGAATATGTTTCGGGTGTTTAATTCGTTTTCTAATTCTTACAGAGCAACTATTTCGACTGCGACGAAGACTACGGCGACACGAGAACGGAAGTTGCGGCTGGTACTCCGATTCTTCACGCTCTTTCACATCCGCTCACATGTACCATTCAGTAGCCTTCGTTTTTCATCAGATTTATTGTTGTTTAATCTATAATAAATCACTGTTGTATGATTGGCCACTATATATAAAAATATGACAAGTGATCATCAGCGAGATCAGGGCCTAAGAAAATAAATTATTAAATAATAACAATAACAACAATAGTAATAATTTCTTAACGGTTATCCGATTGTTGATTTATGATATATAATAATTATGTAAATGCTTTCCATGTCGTAAAACATATGCGAGAGGCGATGAGATGATTTTTTTTCCGATTTATCGACTAATTTTTCGATCCTCGTATGTAAAGAAAATCAAAATAATAAGAAAAACTGAATGAGAAGAAAAAAGAGAAAATTAAAAAAAAATAATAATGAAATAGACTAGCGAAACTATCATTCAAATTATTATCATAGCGACGAGCAGGAAGTGAAATATTTTATGATTGATTTAGAGGTGTTACATTAAATAATTGTAATCATTTTAAACCGTTTGATCCAGTGATTGCGAAATTAATAAATTCAAAAACCGGTCATTATGATACCTATAGAAATTAATTGACGATAACGTGGAACTGCAATGTAAGTCGGATCTGTAGCAAAAAAATTATCGAATACATAGCTACGTATTATTGTTACGTAATGAACCTATACTGCTGCCTAGCTATGTTCGGTAGAAGAGAGTAATGAATTTTTGTCGATAAACAGCCCAAGTCATCATATTCCACATCACAACACAGGTTTTAGTTCAGAGAAAAATAATTGATTGTAACAATGTTATGGGGAAACGGCTGGCTCAATTTGGACGAATTTACAGTTGTATAAAACCGGACGCGATATATGCCAAAATATGTAAGCCAAAAATAAAAAGTTATTATTATATATTAATGCGAAAATATTATGGGGGTTATTAAAGCCGAAGTATGCAAATTATGTGTATAATTGATTAAAATCTAACTGTAAATTAATAGATGTAAAATTGTTAAAAAATATATACATATAATACCTACGGTATGATACTTGAATTACTCCGCGGTATTTGAAATCGAATTTGAATATTGAAAGAAGCGCATCCCGCATCCCTCGAAAACCTATAGTTTCTTCTTGATATATTACCTGTCGATGTTTTTCCCTCGATTAGAAATTAATCCGATGTTACCTATGAATAATTAACTCGAATCGAGATTTAATTAATAAATGAGTAAATGGTCGACGTTAATTTTTTATAATCTTACGTGATACGATATTATTACCTCACTGTTCCACGTGGGGTGTAAAAAAAAAGTATTATTATACATAAAATCAAACCAATCGCAAAATAATATCGTGAAAATGATATATATATATTGAAAATTCGTCATGTGTGTTGAAATACTTGTAATAATTATATGCATAAGGTGAAAAATTAATTATTGAATTATCTATAATATAAACCAGTATTGATAATTATAAATATAATTATTGTTATCGCGAGTGAGAAATCGATGTTAAAAATGTTATTTGAAGAGTAAAAAAAAAGAATTAACAAATAAATTAAATTAACACAAATTATAGAAAAAAAAAAATAATGGAAATCAATCCGGAAAATTTCATACCAACCACTGAAAATACGTTTCACATTTTTTACGTACTTTGTTATCACGACATTAATGTTGTAATATTAAAACTCCGATGAAATACCACGTATTATAATATAGCTATATATACTCCTGTCAAACCTCCAGATAATCAAGTTATGTATATATACTACAACTCTGCTTATTCTGTGTATCACCTTGTTATGTGCAATAATATTGTAGCTCGCAAATCAACCACAAACGTACAATTTTGCTTTACCATAATAATATATCTATACTTATTACGAATTGAATGATTGGGAAAAAAAAAGAATTGTATGTACGTATGTGTATCTATACATACGTATATATGACAAGTGACAAAATAGCAAACTAGAACCAAAGTTATAAAGATTTACAATAACGACTCTGCCTTTCCGCCTTATGAATGTTAAAGCTTGAATAAATGAATGAAAAAATATGAAGGAAGAAAAACTAGGGAAAAGAAAAAGCAATTGAGAAGAAGGACACGAATGACGATGGTTGTAAAATGTGATGTTCGACAACTCTGAATGTAATTATAACATGAGTATGCTGGTTTATTATATGATGGATGAAATTATAATGCTTATAAGACTATTATGAGCATGAAAAATGGGACAGAATAAATATGAACGATAATAACGATGATGATGGCTGATAAATTGATGAATAATAAAAATCGTACCAACATGACACTATGAAATCTGGAAAGTAGAACATTGGAACCCAAAACTTGGAGAAAATAATTCTGACGACTGTAAGGACCCTGGAATTATTAACAAAAAAAGAAAATGAAAGTATCAATCGTCACATTTAGGCCATGTTTTATTGGTGCTGTTCGGTAAGTTTCACATCGATCATTTAAATAATAGTAATAAGATATATACGTAATATAATTCAAATATATATCTTTTGCGTTACACATTCGATGAAATTATCATATCATATATATCATAACCCCAAAATTAATTTTTTTTCTATATTATAAGTAAAAATGTGCATCCACGATTTTACAATTTTCATTTTTTTAATAATCTTATTTCATTCTACGTTCATTTTCACACACCTATTTCTTACTTGCTCCAATTTTTTTCGGCAAACGATTCCCACCGTCGTATAATAATCATGGAATCGGTCGTATTATTTTTCTTTCAATCGAATAAGATATGAAAGCATAATTAATTTTTTCATCAAACCGTGTGGCAAAGGAATTAACGTTTTTTTTTTCATCATTAGTACTATTATATTCACTAGTTTGACGTACGAATCGAGACTCGAAATACGGAGTTGAAACGGCTTCTTTGGAGTGAGGTTTTTTTTTTCCCGTACCCTTGAAGATAATTCTGTGCTTCAAAATTCATGATGCCTGACGATGGTTGGATCATTCTCTGCTGTTTTTGTTCGCTAATTTTTTGCTGCTTTCGTCTTTTGCAATTACTCGTCTCGGATCAAATGTATATTATAGCCTTTTTTACGCGACTATATAGTTTTGTTGAATCATCAACGTCATTATTATTATTATTATTATTATTGACAATAATTTCTAAATAAGGGATATACATACATACCTGTACGAGCATATGTATCATGTATGTAATATTTTTATTCTAAGTATACTCCGCTCGAGTTAGCCTATTATAAAACTAACTGCAAACCGAGATTATTTTTCTCGATGGTTGATTTTTCTTTTGTTTTTCGTTTTTTTTTTTTTTTGTTTTAATTTAATAGTTTACTATACACAAGTATGCGCTTGAACTTGATGTGAAACTCAATTAGATTTACTCGTGTATTCCCTGCGTGTATATTTAATTATATAGTTTCGCTGCACATCCTCGTATTACAATTTCGTACAATTATCAGTCTATTTTAATTTAAATAAGCGACAGTAACTGCCGCCAATTGTCTCATGACTTACGGTATGCTATAATTTTTTCTTTTTTTTTTTTCTACTTCTTTAATTCTTATACTGCTTCTTTCTCCGATTCGTATTCTTTTTGGTATTTAGTTTTTTTTTTATTTCGTCTTTTCTCTTTTTCTTTTCCCAAGCTTTGACAGTAGAGTGATTCTTTTTCAAGATTTCATGTAGGTATATACGCAGAATTTTCATCGTCGTAAGATAGATATAGTCGAGTATAATTGCAACAAAGATCATGAATGATTGAATCATGGTATATATATGTATATAATTGGCATAATTCGTTTGGTTAAATTTTTTGAAAATTAATTTCTTCGATCAAGAGATAATACTGTGTGCGTTATGACTTAACGGTATAGCTAATTTAAGTGTTGAGATATCGTGTGTTTTTTTTGTTTTTTTTTTCTTTTTCAATTCTAATTTTTTTTTCTTCTTTCATTCTTGTCTATTTAATTTCAGCCGAATATGAACTCTAGTAACTAAACAACAAGCTCAAATGGCTATATATACTTTCATTTGTTTTGAGTTTGATTATCTCAAACTATAATAGAGTCAATATTCAAATTATTTTTTACACTTTTTTTTTTTTTTTTCGTTATATCGACATTACAAATTCTCTCTCTCTCTCTCTCTTTCTCTCTCTCTCTCTCTTTCTTCCTCTCTCCTCAACTATAATAGATACGTTCAGTACGATCTAATACAACGATGATAATGGAAAAAACTGGTGAACCGAAAAAAAACTGAAATTTGCGCCTACGATAACAAAAAATTAATATCGAAGCACATTGAACATTTAATTAGGTTTTGACTATACCCGTGTATAATACTCATAATATTATTGGAAACTTCGAAAAGAATTGACAAGAAAAGAAAAAAATTAATTTATATTTTATAAACTGTCATTAACTTTTGCTTTTTCGTTTATCATTCCGATTCTTTGATTGTTTGTTTTTTTTTTATTTCGTTTTTATTTTATCTATCATCATATCCAAAACGAGAATGAGAAAATGTTTTTTTTTTTTTTAATTTAAGGCAGAATCGAAAATTGATCTACAGGACGATTACACTTGTACTTGATTACTGTAATTCTAGAGATCGATAATTATAAGTGTTTGATTGCCAACGTTTGTTTTTGTTTTTTTTTTTCTTGTCGCCAATCACGGTGTGTGTATTGTATAGCCCGTCTATTGGTTTTTCGACATGCTTTTCGTTATTAATAATGATTTTTCTTTCTGTTATTATTCCCCGTTACGTTTTGTTTGTTGTTTTTTATATTTTGCTTTTTAAATATGCGTCGATGATAATAATGTATAATAATTATATACCTAATTATATAACATCGCTGTTCAGACTATTTTATATTAATTAATCTTCACTTGCTATTTTTTGTTTCAATTTTATTTTCGTTTAAACACGATTAATATCAACAGCGTTATTCATCGTAATTGTTATTATTGTTGTTGTTGTTGTCGTTATTATTATTATCAATCTTATTATGTATAGGCTGCTTGTTATATACCAAAAATATCCATCTCATCATCTCTTTTTACCTGCATGGCTGTCGGCACCGCTTTAACGATGATCACATCAATTAACTATTATTCTCATAAATAATTCGATAATGTTTAATATGAGACCTGTCAATTCTTCAAATTCAACATAAACGCGTTACTTTTTCTTTTTTATACCTCTGTTTGAATCATATAATTACCGTAAGAATTATATAATCGTACACGCTGTACCGTGCATAACCTCCGACAAAAACATTGGAGTTCCAGCACCCAAACCTCCGTCAGTTTTTTCCTGTTCATCCCTCTCGTACTCGCAATCGAAGTAATGACTCTGTTGAGATGGAGAAGAATATTCGAAAAATCGAACGACACCATCGAGAGGATTTTATTGATTTTCTAATCATCGCACTCACCTGGCAATCCAAACACCTGCATTGATCGCTCATCTTACACGTGATTCCCCATTGCTTTGCGACAGCTCTGTATAATTCTTTGCTGGATTTGTGCAAAATTTCTGGACCCTTTATAGGCGTTTTCACGACCCTTATTTCTGCAAGGAAAATTGCAATTTTATATCGCGGACTTTTGATGTGTCAGAAAATTTGGATATCTACCTGCGCCCCCGCCGCCCCCTCTTCCGGGGGTTCTTTCGCCATCCGGCGTTTTTTCTCTTTCGTTACTGTTGTCGCAACAAATTTCGTCCTCTGTGTTGGTAGCCGATTGTTCGACCGCCAGTCTGGTCTGCGATAAATGAAATAACGGAGAAAGAAAGTGAGCGAGTTTTAATTTGCATCGTCAAAAAATTCATGCGATCCAAAATGAGAATCACCTCTTCGAGAACGTGCTCGTACGACGGGGGAGGTGAGCTTGGGACCAGAGGCTCATTTCTCACCGAAAGAGCGTTCTCATCTGGGCCGGCAGGTGTGTCCAATCTCGTGTTCGGGCTCATGAGAGCTTGAACGTTTATCGGTTGTTGATTTGGCTCCTCATATTCAACGCTGCTACTCCGGCTGCCCTCGTGGCCGCCACTCGAAGATTTTGACATCTTCGAAAAACGGAGCTTGAACGGCGCCAGCTTTGATGATTTTCTTCAAACGAGCTTTCGGAAATAATTATCTACACTGTAAATCTCCCTGGAGATTGAATCTCACGTGACGGACAGCGGTCCAAAAATGCCGTGCGAAAGTTCTGTCTTTTATTACAGAGAAAGCTCGCTAAAAATCGTTTCAGGACTTTTCGCGTGCGGAGGATCTGAAAGCCAAAAATATTATCAGTATATTTCACGTCATTACTAAGGACACGAAGGAAAAAATTCAATAAGGAAGATATACCCCTAGAACTAAATTATTACAAACATTATCACAACTGCAGCTGCACAGGTTACCAAGAGGATTATCTTCAAGGTGACCTAGTAGCCGAAAATTGTTTTATTTTTTTATCCGCTAAAATCTTGGGAACGAAATTTTCGAAATCCCGTGCACCTGCAGACAAGATTTCTGGAAACCCTTGAAGAGTTCGAGCATCGGCAAAAAAAAATTCATACGGGGCGGAAAAAATCACGTTGATTAAATCGAAACCAAGAACGTCAAGAATGTCAATTTTTTGAATTAATAATTTTCCCCCTAATCTAAATTTTATCCGATTCTTATTGTAATAAAAAAAAAAACAAATACTTCGCTTTTTGCTGCGTTCTTGCAGAAAGTGTAGAATTTTTTTTCCTTCGTGCTTTATGTGGCCGGCGCGTAGCGGCGCAGATTTTGATTAATTTTTGAATAATATATACGAGAAAAAGCTTGGCGAGGTGGAAAAAAGGAATAGAAAAAAAATTGGGTTTTATGAAGAAGAAAAATGTAAACGCCGCGATCGAACTTTGGGCGAAAGTGATGATAGCAGGACTAAAATAAAAGCTGTGGTATTTCTAATACAGCGTCAAAACAGACAAGGCGATTACCTTATTGATCGCAACCCGTGTAACACATGTTTCGGGGGTGGTCGGTGTACCCCAATACAGAAGTCGGAGCTACGCAGAAAACCGACGACGTAGTCAACGTTTAAGGGATGAATGAACGAAAACTGGGAACATGCTGAGCTTAAAAAAAAAATACAGCTAACAACGTACAGCTTAAGGTGCGATAATGTAGTGTACTCACAAAATTGTCGATAGTTTTCTACTTAGGGGTTGCAGAATTGTATCGTTCAGCTGGTTTAATTCGGTCACCGACGATACGCGGCTCTACCAGTCGAGGGCGGTTGCCATATTAAAGCTACCACAGCGCTAGTCACGGAGCTTTTTCATACCAATTTTGTACATAGAATTTTTACATATAACCTATGTGAGGGTGCACATAGTTGTTTTACGCCAAAACGACCCCGTCAAATGCCGATGCACGAGATGCATCATTTCCGGGAAGGATAAGGAGCCGACGGATTAAATCACTTTATTATTTCCTCGGGAAGGATGTTCGAAACAAAACGAAGAATGGAATCGCGCCAAAAGCTCGAGTAGAAAAAAAAAAAAACCCAAAGGACGGAAGTCGCCGTATCAAATCCTTGAAAATTTATCGAAAAATGCTTACCTTCCCCCCGTTTTCGTTTTTTGCCGCACCATATCGACGTTTGTTAATTTTTTTAAATTCCGAAAACTGACTTGGGTACCGAATAATCGGATTATTAATTTCTATGGTCGCGGCGTCTCGCAGAGTTAATGGGGGGTAGGTCGTACGTTAATTTGTAAAATCTGATTACCTATCACGGCATGTAAAAGCCTCGATCGTGTGGGTAATGGCTGTTAAATATAATAGATAGTTTGAGACTCTGATCGCGAGAGCAGGGAGGTGAAAATAAGATCGAGAGCCTTCGATCGCGTTGTGGTCTCTGCGATATATCAGGTTCGAAATTGGACACCCTGTGTGTGACAAAGTGAAGAGTCTTGGCGTCGACGCTATAGCTGCAGGTAAAACGGGAATGAGGATGAGAAATGAGGATGAGGACGCGGTGATGATATTCTTATAATTAATGCAGTTTCATCGATCTCCGGGAACTCCATCATCTTGAGAGCTTTGCACCGCTAGAGACGAAGCGCGACATGGGATCGCGAAAATTTTCTCTGTCTCTTCTACATGTCGGTAGCGACGACGTGTTACGTAATATTAATACTTCCTCCTTCCTCCTCGCCGCTTTCTACTCTACGCTCTACGACTTCATCTCTCGTCGCTAGATCATCGCTCCACCGCCGATCGACTCTCCCCTCTCATTCCTTCGTATCCCATGTCGCAAGACTTTTGTGCTCCCTGCAAGCTTTTGCTTTTTTCGCAATTAGTGGAAATCTGCAGAACGGAAAAATTAAAATGGGGGAAAAAATATCACCTCCTCCTATAAATGAATTTCGTTTGTTGGAATTAACGAACATAAGAGACCTGCAAGCGATCCGATATTTGATGAAGTTCTTCACATTTGACGCCTTCCCTTCTGACGTGAAAAATAATTTTGTCACGTCCGATCGACTGTCCGATAAAAGTTGATAGCAACGAGAAGTCTTGGCAGGAAATTCCCGCCCACATTAGAAACAACATATCAAAATACGCGTGTTACCCCCGTGCGAAAGGAGCATCGATTTCTATCTATAAGTGTGGTGTACGTATCTGTACGCTACACGAGCCACAAACCCTTCCAGACTAATGTCCGATCCGACAAGAAGGTATAAAAGAAAGGGAAAAGGAAAGAAAAAGAAACTGTGGGTGTATACCTAGTCGATCGCACCCGGCGCGGCGCAACGGCAACGAAAAAACAGAAGGGTTGTATAACAAATGGAGAAAAAATGGGGAAAATAATGAGAGCGAAATAAAATGTTTGTAGTAATGAAGCGGCGAATGAAGAAGAAGACGAGAAAATGCAGAGGATAATAAAAAATACAGAAAACGCTGTTGCGCCAGGTAACCGCAGAACCTACTTCGGGAGGGCTTCGGCAACTGGGTTTGTTGAAAAGTAATATAAACGCAGGAATTTAAAAGCTCCTGTCTCGGTGATTTATGAATATTAAAGATTCATTTCAAACGTTCCCATGCAAAATACCCATCGTACAGTTATAACATATTTATTTCGTTCAGAGGTTGATGAATAATATTTAATTATTCCAGCTGCAGTTCAAAAACTAATTCAATAATTCAACTCGCATCGGGAGGGGGTTTAAAAGCGATATATACGTACCATCCTCATCGGCGAATGTGAAGTTGAATAAGTTATGCGAATCTGTTGCTGAATATTTCTCCTCCCTGCGTCTCCCTTGTGGCGCTTGCTCATTCAAGGTTCACAAGACTCGATCCAAAACTATTTTCTGACTCAACGACCATCGCGCTGAGGGAAAAACTTTCCGACCCCTTGTGCCCTCCGATTGTGAATTACTGAATCCCAAACACTTTAACAACAAAAAATGCGATCCCATTCTCAAAACAAAGATAAAAGAAAAAACAAATCTTGCGAACGACGGTAGGTAGGTACTCGACGACGTAATTAACTCGTCTCTGGTGACTCGTTGCTGTGTATAATTCATTTTTTTTTATCTGTCGTATTATAATTCTTCCTTTCGTTTTTCACGATGAAAAAATCAAGATAACAACAATTAATAAAAATAATTTTTTTCGGGGGGCAGGGTGGGGAGAGTGGCCTCGCGAGAAATATAATCTTCGTATCGAATAAAGAGCCTGCATACCTCATTCTTAACGCCGTGGGTGTTGGAGGAGAAGAAAAAAAAACCTTCCAACGCTTCTCCTGTAGACAAAAAACTTTCCCTCGCGGTATCTCTAAGATAATAATTACATTACTCCAGCCGTTGTCATAAAGATAGTCGATATAGAAATCGGGTTAGGTGTGGAGAATTAAATCACAGACAGGTTCGATGATCCGATCGTCTAAATTTTAAAAGAATCAGCATATTGCACGCGCGCGCCGCATTTAATTTAATTTGTTTCTTGAATTTTTGTCTATTATTCTTTTGAATTTCATATCACTACATTCCAGACGCATCGTACGTTAAGAGTTTTTTTTTTTCATCAATCTGCATTATTGTTATCGCAATTTGATTTTTATGTTCAAATGTACAAAGATTTTTGTCAATTTTGGGGTAAAAAATGAAGAACTTTTAAAATTGATCGTATGACACTTTTCTTACGTATTTTGACCTTAGGAATACGAATCCAAAAGCTAAATCGGTCTATCTATAAGATTAATAGAGTTATCGCCAATTTATCGTTTTTCGGAGTGTAAAAATTGAGATATCTCAATGGGATTAATTCGTAGCTGGACTTAGTCAACGGATTCGTGTTCCTGAGGTCAAAATACGTAAGAAAAGTGTCCTACAATCAATTTCAAAAATACTTTATTTTTGGCCCCAAAATCGAAAAAATCGAAAAAATCCCTTAGAATTTTGTCGATTTTGGGGTCACAACTGAAGTATTTTTAAAAATCTATCGCTGCGCACTTTGCCAACGTATTTTGACCTCAGGAATACGAAATCGTCGAGTAAATTAAGCTAGTCAAATTTTCAAGACAGGACCCGATCCAGATCTTTGCCATATAAAGTCGGTGTTCCGAACGAGCGCGAGGTGGAAAAGCATTGCGAATGTATAAATGCTTCGCAAGGGACACGCGGCTCTTTGGTGAAATGGGTAAAGATATAAAGGGGCAGGAGGACGAGGGGTGAATATTTTTCACAGGCTGCATTCGGGGGGAACGTCGTACTTCACCTCCTCACACCGCCCTTCGCGGAGGGCGGTGAAATAGAGAAAAAAACAAAAAAAAAAAAAAAAGGAAAATTTGGAAGTGGGAGCTGTGAGGGCAAAGCATACATACATATATAGGGAGGGAAAAGAGAGGGCGGTTTGCGACTCGCAGCGCTAACGTTGGGTAAATCGATGTGAAGCTGCGCGCAGAATACATTCTCTCCGTCTCTCTCCCTCCCTCGGATTCTACCATACCTCCCTTTCATTCGGGGGTTGGTTGGTTTTCGCCACTAGTTTCCCTCGTCACTCAGTTCGGTTCGTTTCGATTCGCTCCAGTTTTATTCGCCCGACAGTTGTTCGCGGTCCGCCGATCACGACCCAACAGTTCTAACGTTCCAACTTTTGCACGTGTCGACGACACGAACCACCGAACTCCGAAATCCGAAATCCTTCGACGCGCGATAAATTAATATAAACATATAATCGCACGCAAACGAGCCGTTCAACCCTCACTGAAAATATACCCGCCGCGAACCAAACGATTTGATAATTTCTAAAAGAAAAACCAACAAAAAAACATTGAAAATTAGATTTCCGCATAGCCAAAACGCTGCAAGTTCTGAAATGCTGCGAGAAATTCAACTGGAATAAAAAATCAGGTGATGTAATGCACGTAATTGTATATCTTGATAAAAAATATTTGGAATTTTTTTCCCCGAAACGCCGTCTTCACCCACAATAATTTTTCAAAATACATAATTACCTCCTCACGTTTGATTTTTGCGGTTCGTTTCAAGACAATTTTATCAAATCTCTCACCTATATCTGAATGCACACGGATTATAATTGGGGTATTAATTACGTCTGTACGTAACGGTGCGGACGGAAGTGGTGCTTTTCGAATTGTCGTAGGATATATTTGAGGCGCAGCGTGTTGTCTAGCGTAAACATAACACAACGTACGTGCTTACCATGTACATTCCAATGTATAGATATACGTAAACAATTTAGACGTTACAAGGGAAGAGAGCCAAGGGACTAGAATGATGATAATCACACCTAAAAGGGAATGTTTTCTTGGTGTATTTTCAAAAAGGGGCGGGAACCAAGGGGGCGGGGCGGAGGAGGAGGAGGAGGTCAGCGATAATGACCCAGAGTATATAAAAGGGGACGAGATGTCATATAGTTTCGTTCAGCGGTAGTTAAATAAAAAATTCTCTACATCGATCGTATAAATCGAAAAAAAAAAACAAAAAAAAAACAGATGCGTACGGTGAAAAGATAGTAGGTATAACACGAACACCTGTGCAATTCTGTATCGAAGTCGAGTCGATGTGTTAATATGTGTATCGTGAAAAATGAATTTATGTTCGGAATATATTTTCGTTATATACTTTTTATCTGCCCGTTGTATAATTTTCGCCTCATCCTTTTCCTCCGCAAGCAGAAGCTCTTCCGATGATGTGGTTAAAGTAAGCCCCCGGGTGAAAGGGGGGGGAGGCTGAGTTCTCGTCGTTCTCGTTATTATTATCATCATTATTATATCATGGTTATCATCATTATTAATCTTGCACGAGCTAAATCCCTGTTAATGTACACATACGTACACCTATATTGAATATACGTATAATACGTATACAACGTATATAGACGATAATGAGCGATCGTCATTATTTCATTAGAATTATCAACATCGCCATAACCGAGGTGTGCGGGTCAGGGCGTACCGGAGCGCGCAAAATTTATGAAAATATTTCCCCCCCCCCCCCACACTCTCCCGTTTTCAGCCCGTGTCGGGTAAGCGAAATGCAATTACTGATCGTAGATAATAGAATATATGCTCGCCGCCTGAAAATCAACGGAAATAAAATAACCCACGATTCTATAAAATAATCGCGACGTTATAAAAATTGCTGGAATAAAAAAACAGCTGCCCGCGAATGACCTAGATTTTAGAATTGTTTTTTTTCTTTTTCTTTCTCTCTTTTCGTTATGTTTGTTTCATTGCATGTACGTACACGTACATATGTATGTTGGTACATGAAAACAGTTCACTCTCAAGAGTTGCAATCTGATAAGAAAAATAACACGTATGATTCCTTCTATTTTATTCTCTCTTCTGTAATTTTCGTTTCATTTATTGTTTTTTTTTCTTTCCATGATATTTAATTATCCTGATCCTGTCGCGCAAGGCTTAATATTATACAAAGATCCTGAGACGTCGTATGACATGAATGCAGAGGTCCATATAAAATGCATGCATATATGTACGTGACAGTGGCAACAGGTAAAGCCGCGGGATTAACGGAAGGTGATTATATTACATGTTTTAATAGAATGAACAGAATTTTGCGGCGGGACAGATTTTATAAATGTGCGGGCTTACGTGATATAGATATTTATATAATGTCACTACACGAACACCGCGAGTTTTGCATAACTGTGGTAATTAATTGCGGTTACATACCTGCATGAGTCCCGCGACCATGTAACCAATTTACATATAATATTATCAATGTACACCTGTTTACGGATAATTATGTAAACATAGAGATACAAAGCGTAGTTACGCAGGGGGGATGCAGCTTCTGCAGAGCTTTTATTTTCCAACCACCGGCCATCGATGTATAACTATAAATAACGAAATCCTCCGCCATTTATTCCGTGCGAAAATTTATACCGTTCAATTATATCCTTCGAATCTTTCTTTGGCATCCCGCGCCATTTTATTCGTCGTATTTGTTCGATTCTTTCGAAAATTTGAAGAGCGACGCATTCGACAAACACGTTTGCTTCAGCATGTCGTACAATGAGCTCGTACACGCGCGTATAATTAGTGCATTTATGTATACGAGAATGAAAAGGGTCTACGGAAGCCCTGAAACAATGCCATTCGCAGGAATGCACTAATTATTAATACACGGTCGAATGAAGTTTATTATGGGAAGCAAACTGCGCGTGAGGTACACCAGCCGACAATGCCGCTGACCCGGTTTCGCCGTGTCTGACATTCGCAAACTCGCAACCCCGATTTCGTTGCCTTCCTCACACTGCAAATACATGTACGTGTAATACATTGTAATCCAATACAACACAATATGCTGTCCCGCGACTTTTTCCTCCTTTTTTTTTTCCACCCGCTTTTGCTCGAGTTTTTTTTTTGCAGCATCGCTAATGTTTTTCACAACCTCATCACCCGCCGCGACCACCCTCTCAAAAACAACTTCATCGAAAGCTTTGTACGTGCAAGAGGTTCCGGCTAGCATGAGCTAGTATGAATTTATTTCGTGTCCCTTCGTCTAGATCGTCGCAAAACTTTATTATACCGGTTTAATTGTTTTTTCTTTTGTTTTTTTTTTGTCACTTTTATACGCTGTCCGAAAAGGGATGAAATATCCGATGTGAAAATGACATCACAATACGTTGAAGAGCGAAAATTTTCGAGCGTTTATTCTCCGAATGGCAATTCCGGCGCGTTTTCTGGTCGGCTAGTAGTTCAGACCCGCGTCAGGTCAGCCGAGTAGAAGCGCCCATTTTGGGACAGCGCGACGCGGCGGCCAAAGTCCGGTTAAAGGTCAGGTTAGATTGGGTCAGAAGGGCAGGCGAGAATTGAAGTATAGAGGGAGATTCGTGGTTGATTAATTAAAATTGTTTTTCACAATTTTCGTCGATTGTTTAATTGAGATATCTGCAATTTTTCGCCGGGAAATATCATATCGTGATAAAGTAGCTGGAAATAATTAGACACTACAGAGCTTTTCAAGAAAGGTTACATACGCACTACGGACGAAGCGATCAACCCTCGTCAAGAAGACTTTCAACGTCCAATCGACGTGTGGTTTTTGATTGAAAAAAAATTCAATTCCGCGGTGTCTACGTCGATCCCGATGGACGCGAAAATGGGTGTTCTTCCGGCGCACCTGCATCGGGCGAATTTCCTCTTCGTTGGTTATCTTTTATTTATTTTTTTCTAGCTCTCGCGCGCTACGTGACTTCTTCTTTTTCCTCGCTGTACGCATATGCACTAATTTTTTTTCCCTACTCCTCCCGCCACCCTATTCATTTTGTTGCTTTCGACGTCGCGGTTGCTGCGCTTGAAAACAAAAAAAAAACAAAAAAAAAAAATGGGCTGAAAAGCAACATGTGCGCACATCAACCCTCCGAATGTGTATATTACGGTGGTGTACGCGTAATGTTTGTTCTTGTGGCTCATCATTTGCAAAAAATAACAAGTATTTTTCGTCCACTTCACAACCCGCATTAAAATCCAACCGGACCAAAACCAGCCGCGGCAGTCGAAAACGACTATCACTAGACCACGTACAATTACAGAAGAAAATTCTCTCCATAAATCACATAAAACAAAAAAAAAGGAGAAAAGACGAGTAGTAGGGCAAGCTATTATATTATAGTCGCGCTTTTCACCGGAACGATAACTTCAGACTTTTCCTAAAATTCCACCCCCGCATTCATGAAATATTTACATAGGACTTATATATCTGATTCTATAATTTTGTTTTTTTTTGTCTTTTTCTTCTATTTAATTTTTCACATAAAGGTACATAAAGAAGAAGAAAAAAAGTTCTGAGTTGCCGCGCGAATTCCGTAAATTAATTTACCGAGGTACCTTATACTCAGATTTCACTTATTTTTGTCCTTCTTCTTTTCTTTTTTTTTTTTGGCTTCTCTTTTCTTCGTCACAATACGCCATTCAATTACTATATACCAAGGGGGTTACGACGACTACGTATATAAGGCATGAAAAATAATTAACCAATAAAAATAGATTCGAATGGCGTATATCAATTGAAAAGTATTAAACGATACAGACGTATACCCAATAGTTTTACAGCCATCTTTGATGTAAGGAGTACGTAATTCTCATTCCCTTTTTATATATCTACGAGCTATACAAATCCTGTGATAATCGATTCTTGCTTCTTCCCTTTCTCCTCGCGTTCAATACATACGTATACCAGTACCCATATATTTGTTTTATACCACAAAACTGAGGTTTATGAGCTATAGATCGTAGTAGTAGGGTACACAGCTGAAGAAGACGAAAGAGAAAAGGAGTAAAATGGCAGCTGAGACAGAAGAAAGTGCTCCAAGTTTTCAGCTCGCGCTACTAAAAGTTCACCCGGAAGAAAACGAGGGCCCCCCAAGAGTATACATATGTACTTAAACTTACACATATATAGGTCTCCGCGATTTTAAGGGGCTGTACACTAAGAGGGTCCATAAGGGGTAGTGGGAGAAGGGAGCTGTTTTAGAGCCGATCAATAAAAATCTGAAGGCGTAAGGCCTTCTTTATCTCTCTCTCTTTTGTCTATTATATTCTTTGATACTTTTCTTCTTTCATTTTATTATCATCTCCCTTTCCCCCCCCCCCTCTATTTTTCACTCGTAGTCTTTCGTGGGTTTTCAAATTTTTTTTTCCTCATTTTTTTCTCACTTTCTCTCTCACACTCTTTACGTAACGCAATCTATACATAAGTATCTCTCTCTTGACTACATCTTCGAAACGTTCGCAATTAACGATTATACATATAATATAATGCTCGGCAGCTGCGTCGCGCGATTTTTTCTACGAAACGCTGTGTTATATAATATTCCAGGGTAGTTGGATGGGGCGGAGGGGGGAGAGGTTATTAGAGGTATAGGTAAGCCTGAGATGGGGAGAGTCACAGACGTTCGACGTCGCAAGAATTTCATCCCGGTCCCGGAGGCTGCGATCGGAATATGTATCAACTCCGGTGCATATACGCTATGGGTATATAGGGTACGCGAATGTATATAAGCTGAATTGCACGGGAGAGGTGAAAGGGTGAATGGGGATGAAAAAAGGGGGAGGGAGGGGGGGGGGAGGGAGGGGGTTGGGAGTTTGACCCAGATCTGCCACCGGGTGGATGCCCTAGCGTCACTGGACTTGCATGACCTCGATAGATCTGCCCGGCTACCGAAGTATAGAACTAGTATTAGGGTGGTGCACGGACCACGTCCCTATTCCCGTATCCCATTTCCCCATTTCCCAGTTTTCCTGTTTCTACATTTCCATTTCCATTTCACCGCTCGCAGTTCGTTGTGCATACCTATGTACGTACCTGGTATATATCCACCTTCTATCCTTCGCTACTGCAGCAGTCCGCGTACACACTTTTATAACATTTTTAGGTATACCTACCTGTTTCACCTACTTCCGTTGCGGGAGGTCATATAATTAATTTCGATACAGTACATGCTTCGTCGTGAAGTAATATAATTAGCAACGTCGAGTGAGTGTTGTAAATATGTAAATTTCGAAGAAGATTTAGGTGAAATCTGTGAACTGTTGTATCAAGCTGATACGGGAGATTGAAAAAGGAAATTTCAGTTGAATTAGGGCTCGCCGCGATTCTGTGCTCGTGTTTTTCTTCTATCGAACAGAGTAAACATTGATTTTGGGGCTTAGATTTGAAATTAAAAAATTGCGCTGAAAATCCTTACAGCCTAACCCACGCAAAGAAATAAAGTATTCGAAAGCGTTACGGCCGCATGTGAAATAAAAACATCATAAAAGACTCGAAAAAGGCCGACTCGAATGGCCGTAATAATTTTACGATAGCGCGAAAATAAGTATAAACGGCGAACAGCTACGGGGGTTCTTGGATACGCCGAAACATTTCTCTTATACGAGAGGCAGGTGAAATAATATGATGATATAATACGGCAATACGCCTATAACCGACAAAAGCCGAGGCGACGGTCGGCAAGCAACGGCGTTGTCCTTGGGGGACAGAAAAAAAAAACAAAACAAAAAAGATGTGGAAAAAATGCGAAAGAAAGAGCGAAAGTGCGATTAATGGATTCCGTCACCTCCCTCGCGATCATTGACGATATGGTCGAGTCGTCGGGGATTTTGATGCCGGGTCTCGACATCAGCCTTCACCATTCGCGCTCTAGATATACAGGGTGATTCACAAGAGGTGTCGGAATAGGCGGAGACTAAACGACGTGATGCGATAGCCGGTCTATCGTGTTGCTATTTTCTTCCGTGGATTCTCTCGCTGTTCATTGGCTACAGAGCTAGGCTAGTCTCCGCCTATTCCGACATTCCTGGTGAATCAACCTGTATACGTACAAGCGAGAAAAAGTGAATAAGTGTATTCATGTCAGATGTACATTTCTATTGTCGCAGGTAAACGGGAACGAGAGCAGCAGGAAAATCAAGGGATAAGAAAAACGCCATGCCGAACAACAACAAAGGCGTTGTGATCTGCGGCTGCGGAGTGGCCCTGGACAATTTCCCCAAGGGTAGAAATATACCGTGTAAAAATTGCGGGGCAAATGTTAACGTCGGGGGTAGTAAGGCACCGAGTTTCGCCAAGTGGGAAACACGGGACCGGAAGTACAGGTCCCAAGAGGAAGCTGCATCGGGTACAGCTGCGGAAGGTGGAACTGGAAGCACCAGCTCCGTTCAAGGTGACCAGCAATGGCGGACCGAAAAGCACGGCGTTAAGCAAGGAAAGCGTCTCAATACATCCAGGAGAACCAGAAGCGCCGAGAGGCCGGACTCTCACTATACTTACATAGGTCAGTTTGCACCGCGGGAAATTTTCGTCTTTGTTTCCAAGCGGATATGTTGAGTAACCAGAAATCTGTACATTTCACACACCGCCAATGGATAACCTTTTCATTTTCACTCGATCGCTATGCCTGTGATATATTTCTTTTATCGTATTGTTTATCTGCGAATGAGATGAGGATGGTGTCGTATGAATCGTTTTGACGTTTAAGTGGTAAATTGTATTGTTCGAAGATTGGATTTATTCAATGTTTCGGTATGGGGGGCCGTATTATTGTAACCGCGAACAAAACGTTTTCAGATTCTGGTTCGAGTATAGTTGGCAACGGGATCCGAGAGAATGTTATTCCCGAAGCTTTGTACGCCAGTATCAATGGATCTCCAAACCGAACTGCCAATCCCAGCTTATTGTCATCGAATAACTTGCGAGGCAACGGACAGAATAGTCACTCCCAACCAGTTTACGCCATTCCTTCAATGACCTCACCGCCGCCGACGTACGACGTCGCCATGTGGCAGGTCGGTACAATTTAATTCAATCCAACAATACGGCAGTAATACAATAATTAACGACCCGGGATCCCGCTCCGGATGTAATCGGGAATCCTTCAATTTTCAAGAAATATATACCACCTGTATAAAATATGCTTCGCACGACGAAGCCATATTTTTCATATTTGACGCGACGATAAAAATGCAAATCCAGTATTAGCGGGAAGTATAGGTACTATGGAAAGGAATTATACCTCGCAGGCTTTGGGCTCGCTCACAAAAGACGAAACTCAGCGTAGAAGATCGCGTCCCTTAACTTTGGTCGGGAACCATTTCTCCCTTGGCGGGATATCTCGTCTTTCCCCGTATATTTCACAGTTTCGAGGCGCCTACGCGCACATAAATTGTTTGAATCTTCGCTCACCCCAATTCCCGGCTATTCCCCATTCCCTCATTCTGCAGGAGCAGGCTGTCTCTATACGCGCCCGTTGCACGACCCTTAGGGGCACGGTATAACTCTCACGGCTAAAATTTCCGACTAAAATCCTCGGTAGCCAAAGAAAAGGAGAGAAAAATAAGAATAAATAATATAGATGTAACCGCGCGCGCGCTTTTCCACTTACTTTAAGTTTTCTTTATTTTTCATTTCCGTCTCTACTATATTACACGTATATCTTTCGACTTCCACAAACCGATATAAACACGCCGTGAGAAGTTGGAAAAAAAAAAAATTTCCGCTTGATCGGGCTCGCGAAAAATATATACATAGTTGGATAGCTGTGTAGGTGTATATTAAGCACGATATTTTATACGGTCGCTGGAGACTTCTTTCTTTCTTTCTAAATTTTTTTTTTTTATTAATTTTTTTTTTTTTCTTCGACGTGCACCATTAGAGTAAGACCACCTCATCCGTGGAACGATAATAGCTGCGCGATATTTTCCGATCACGTATTCTGCATGGACGATAAAAACACTGGGAAAAATAGCGTGCGGAGTATGATGATGACGAAGTAAAGGGGGAAGGGGGTTAGAAACTTGGTAACTTCTCGACTTGGCTCATTAGCTCCTTATAGCGTCGCCAAAGAATTTATGTTCCATTCCACTCAGTTTAGCACGGGAGTTTGAGCCGGGGACTACGGTATGAGCTATATAAAGAAGGCTCAACGATCACCTCAGGGTACTGCGTGGTCGTTGTTTTTGGTTTTCCTCGGTAACCACCCCGAAATTTTGCGTACGCCGAGGCTCGGGCACATCAAAAACCTCCTCTTTCCTTGCCTTTGGGGAATTTAAATAATGGGTCGTCTCCTTTTAACATTCCCCCCCCCCCTGCCCCCAAACTTCCAGACTACGTAAGATATTCTAGTATAGAGGTTACTTTCCCGTTGGTATAAACGACTTTAAAGGAATTTTGTAGGACGTATATAAGTTTTAAACTCACCCTCGGGGGCCGGGACAAAGACAGTCGACGATTTAGCGACAATTACGTGGATATAAACTTGTAAGAAAGATCGTAAACTGTTTATCGAGAGAGCAGATTAATCGATCGATCGATCGTGTTAATTAATTTGTTATTAACGTTTCCCCTCAGTCGGGCCTCCCGCCTTCTTACGAGGAGTACCTCTGCCACAAACACGCCGTTATTTCGCGATCGCACACGCCGCCGCCCCCGTGGTCAGATTCAACGCATAACATGAGCCTGGAGGAACATCAGCAGGAGCAATCAATCAGGGAGATTTTGAGCCACTTGGCAAATTCCCACGCCCAAGTGATGACCCAACTACAAGCACAGGCTCAAGTTGTTGCGCAGACAAAGCTTTATAACAATAAGTTACAGACCTTAGGGACTCGTCAACAACAAAGGGTCCCGAGGGAGTCGAACGCGCCATCCTCTGTAACGGCGGCATCGGGAACGGCGACTACGTCAAATCTACAATTATCACGAGATCAGGCGGTCAGGACACAAAGAGCTAGAACCACAACTTCAAGGTAGGTATATATTGTATAACTGCCGAATGTGAACCTGCGATCTGAATTATATATCATCATTATTTATACGGACAGTTATAACAACGATTCGGTGCACATAGACGTGGAAAATCTTTTGCTATTTCAACCGCCGTCTAAATTTAAAGGGGTAGTATAAGCATAGATATATTGAGTATAAGTATAATTCTCTATTTCTCTACCCTTCATGTAATTAGATACCCTCTCTTGATTGGATCGGTTTCTAAAATGAGAACGAGTCGCTCGTTTATACGCCAGAACAAATCGGATCTCTATATAACAGACATTATATCAATATCCAGTGGGCCCTGTGCTAAAAAATTGACTAGACATGCCCTCGTCCTCCGTGAGATGAAAAATTGGATTAGGAGATGTTTTTTTTTTTTCAACTTTTCATGTATACCTCGTTTTCTTTTCCTTTATTTTATTTATATTGTTTCGTCGATTCATCACTCACGTCATATTAATAGAACAAATATAACATCGTTACAGATCACAGAGCGAGAGTCGGGCTCGCCAACAGCGAATCGCTACGATGTACGAAGACGGTGCATTTTGTATGGAAACTACGGCGATTCAATCGGCCTTTGAACACGGCGTAGCATTTTGCAGTCTCATGTAAAAAAAAAAAGGTAAAAATGAAAAAGAAATACTGAGCTACTCCTGCTGCGCTACCGTGCAATCGAATCGGAACCTTCGTTTCCCCCATCTTCCAATTCTCCCCGTTCCTATGCAAAGTATTTTTTACACGAATACTATTGTATATTTACGCCTAATATACCAAAGCGGGCTAAGCTGTTGGTGCACAGATCGATAAATCTGGGGTGACGACGACGCCATACGATTTTTCTTGTTTCTTTTGTTTCGTCAATTTTTTTCCTCAATTTTCATCTATACTTTGATTAATTATACTTTCACACCGTACGTATAGAAAAAAAAACTATATCTAATGTACACTTGTCTGTCCGCACGATGCGGGATATGAGAAATAAGGTATTGAAATAAAAAATAAACATTCTCAGTGACTCACGAGATATTAAAAAATTGTGAGAATTTTTTTTTCACTTCATTGATTTGATTGAAGAATTTTTGAAAATTTCTGCGCGGGTCCGAATGAAGGTGCCAAATAATTGAATTCTCAGAGTTCTGTGAGCTGAAAATTATTTTTTACAGATATCGGTTGAGATTTTTGTTAAAGATTTTTTTTTTTTGTCTCTCCTGACAATTTTTTATTACATTTTTGGAATTTCAGCAATTTCGGTATGCCGCCCTTCATATTCAATTGATTTCGATCATCGCGATCGAAGTCATGATAACATACGGTGAAAAATGTTACTGTAACAAATATATTATAAATGTTAACCGAGTATATAATAGTATATATATAAATATATTATATTATAATATGTTATATTGAATCATATATGATATTTGATATAGAAATTTACATTAACGTTTTAGACGTGAGCAAAATAGACTGTCCTAACGGCATACAAACATACAGTAGAGTGTAAAGTTGGTGTTGAATAAAAAAGAAAAACCAAAAAAAAAAAAAAAAAAAAGAAATGAGTAAATTAAAAAAATAATTACATCAATTCAAGAAAGAATATATATATATATATATATATATAGAATGAACAAAAGTGTTACTTAGAATTTATTGTTAGTATTATTATTAATTTATTATCGATAATATTATAAAATTATAGGACGGTATAAGTGACCGCGAAAAAAAAAATGTTACATGTCGATTACTAATCAAATACGTGCAATTCCGAATATCCTTGAATAAAAATAACTGCAGTCAGGTCTGTGAGAAACCTACCTGGCTCAAGCCTCATTGTCAGCTTTTACTATATCTACACCCAAAGTATTTTTCGTGTAATTTATAACAATCGGATATTTATATAAAACTGATCAGACTAAGATTTGAAAATGAAGGAAACTCGAAGAAACTGTCAAACATAATAGGCATTTAAGTTGTGCGAAAATTGTCACGTTACAAAAAAAAGAAACGAAAAAAAATTAGCACAAGCAATATAAGCGAGTGTTGCTATATAGAGATATTTGCACTACCATATTGGTACTGTAGCGAATGTGTGATAAATTTAATGGAAGTTGTGAATAAATAAATTGTACATGAAAATTGATGAAATTGAAAGGGATACTCAGAAGTATCTCTTTACATATGCAACATTTTGAAGTGTGTTCGGAAATTGAAAGAATTTTGATCGATAAGCAATAAGAGAAATGTGGTAAAAATTGAATGTAAGATTTTACAAAATTGCATTTTATATACAAGAGAATTATCATTTTATATACAATAGCATGCGAAATTTCGAGAGAAGGAACTTAAAAAAAAACCAAAGGTTTTTCAAAATTCATGTTATCGACTTACTTGATTTTGTTGTTGACTTACGCCGTTGGTACATATTCAATTATTATAATAAGCGGACCGCGATGCATTCGCTAGATTTTTAATCGGTCAATTTATTGATTCAATACGTCAATTTTTTGAATGGAAATATTTTCTGCGTAGATACCTACGAATAATATGATTATCGAGAAATGAAAAACGGAGCTGCAGATTTTCCTAGCATAAAGTACCTGCACACGCGAATGCAAGCAAGAAACATAATTAAAAGTTAATACGATATGTCGGAGCGTATTATTGGAGTAAATAAAATATTAAATGTCGTAGGTCGATATGAACATGAGTATATAAGAAATAATATTATAATAATGATAATGCATTTGCATAACGCATATGCATATTTACTGGGGTGATCCTTATTTTGGAGATTTCCAAAATTTTGAGTATCAATATTCGAAAATATCCAAAATAAGGACCACCCTAATATGCACATACCTATTATAGCGAAATATATTATTGTGAACGTTGCGTTAAGATTAATTCTACTGCGGACCATATTTGATAGACTTACCTAAGATTACATGACGATGAATATTCAATTTTAATTAAGATATTGTATTCGCGAAAGAGGGAAAGGTGGCACTTTGAAACAAGTAATTATCTCATGTTCGCAATTTAATTAAACCCGACTTTTTCATTTTCACAATTTTTCAATACCAACA
Source organism: Athalia circularis (assembly GCA_963978495.1). Classification (NCBI taxonomy): domain Eukaryota; kingdom Metazoa; phylum Arthropoda; class Insecta; order Hymenoptera; family Athaliidae; genus Athalia; species Athalia circularis. The sequence continues at coordinate 35,858,649 of OZ021698.1, read as the reverse complement.
TTTCGCAACATTTTGCACGCACCTGTAGGTATCCGGTAGGCAATTCTCTATAACTGTATAATAAATGAAGGAGACAAATAGGCGAATGGAAGAATGAATTTAACGTGACTCAATGCTCATGTCCATGATATTGGTAATTAATTTTCTTACGCGCCGCATGCTGTCTTGATGGGGAAGGAATAATATGATAATTAATAATCGTGTGTAATATCACCGCTGCCAATTACGAAAAAAAAAAGAAATGAAAAAATAATTAAATAAAAATGAGATGAACAGAAAACATCAATATATATTTCTGGTAGTTTAAAAATTCCAGAATTAAATCGTACGCAATTATATACATTTATGAATATTAATCAATGTCACATTTCTAAAATGAATGAGTTTGAAAATAATGCCAACTTTATTAATGATCAATCAGTCAATTTGCGCAAACTGCAGGTGATCATGATGATAATGATTATGATGATGGTATAATTCGTAAAATTGAATTTTTTACGGATCTTTATATAATATACATAACTATATATTGTATTTGATTCAGAGTTTAATTTATGCATTACGAATATTGATAATACGATAATGAACGCGTCATTTCCAAATACAGAATTATCATTCTGTAAATATGTAAATGATGGGACGCATATTCAGTACATCATACATGTAGTGAGCTGATCTGCAGAACTGCAGTTAAAAGAGGAAGACTATCTGTAATATGTTAGAGACATTATACTATATGTTGTGTGTATGATATATGTTTAGAGGACCAAATACATAGTCTACCGATGTGAATTAGATCGTTCTTGATTAATTTCCTCATCATCTCGAGAATCAAGCACCTTGTGGGATGCAACCGTAATTTCTCAATAGCAACATTTGTGTGCCCAGAATGCGCCCAGATGACCCGGGCTCGGTCTGCCTCGGTTAGTGGCTCCTAGGTGGAGGGATGTAAAACTGACATGAGTAGAGAAATGGAAAGAGATCGTGATCTCTAGCGCCCCCGTGAATTGAAAGAGTAAACTGAAATAGATGTACGTACGAGTTTTCACATCCTGCCATACGTTTCTGGGTTAACTGTAAAACATCTTGTTGTCTATTAATATACTTAATAATCGCAGAGACTTAATAGTATTCGAAAAGTGAGTGTGGATTTATATCAAACCGTGTTAATGTACATATCGGATCGACCCAGAGCACTAAAACCGAAATCCTTCCAAACTAAGAGTCAATATACCTAACCGTTTGACTGATTTGCGAAGTCGTCAGGTAAGCCAACAAGAAATGTTCGCATCCTCCTCACGTCCACATGTCTGTATGAGGATGGAAAAGAAAGAGAGATACTGACTAGGAACCCATAGCTGAAACTTCACAACTATAGCCTAAACGCAACGAAAATCATTTGGAAGATCTATCGGTACATAATCGCGTACCTAGAAATGTCGACTCTCCGAGAATGAATCTACTACACCCATTTACAAACGTGGGTACACTTTCTTGAGAGCTAAACAGCTTTTGATGTAATCGCGGATATCCGCGATGCACCAGATGTTACATTTTCACTTACCCCCCGTTGAAACTATTCGCACACACCGTTATGTGAAACCACATAGAAAGCTTACACCATTTCAACAGTTCCATCAACTTTCTCTGACCATTGATACAAAAACAGCTAAAAGAAAACTAATTGGAGTGTTCAATCATCCTCTGATTCGCTTCCAGAATGGCCCGCGGACAACAGAAACTCCAATCGCAAGCGAAAGCAGCTGACAAAGCTGCGAAAGCCAAGAAACAACAGGGGCACAGTGCCAACGATCAAAAAAAAGCTGCCCAGAAAGCCCTTGTCCATGTCTGTGCTGTGTGCAAGGTAAAAAAGAGGTTCAAATAATCATAAAATTCTATTTACTATGTAACGCAATTGGATTTTGCTCATGATTACTGTTTTTGACAGAAATTAAATGACAAAGCTTCAGTTCAATATGTATTATTGTTATTACACAGGCGCAGATGCCAGACCCCAAGACCTACAAACAACACTTTGAAAACAAACATCCGAAGAATGATATGCCTGAAGACTTGAAGGATGTATGAGAGTGGGGACTCTGAATAAGCAGAGGAGAGGATCAAGCGATTGATGGGTTTGCGTGGATGAGAAAAGGATAAAAGAACAGTGGGCAGGAAGGACAAGGTCACACATCTAGCCCAGAATAAACGTAATAACGTTACAAAAAAAAAAATAATAATAATTTTGACAAAAAAAAGTGGTTGTATCTTTGAAAAAACAAACAAGCTCATATTTTACCAACTCACCCAAATATAACACATCGATCGAATCACGCCGAACTGTGATTCATGAAAAAATAAGTAAATGCAATTTATCCAATTAAAATAGAATAAATCAGCTCAGGCGCGTATCGCCGTTTTAGAAAATGTCGGAACAGAATCGAAAGAGATGCAACTCGTTTCGATTTTCATGCACAATCCCACATGACATGAGTGCATACAAAATATAAATCAATTTTACATTTAGGGTTAAATTATAGGGTATGATGATTGATACCCCTACGTATAAAGATTAAGAATACGAACTAATTCTTTTATGCTTATTGAATCTATAACTAAACAGATTATTATGACTAGATGGATAGATAGGTGAATAAATAAATACACAAAGAGTGAGAGATGAATGAGGAAAATTTGTCATCGAGTCGATTATTGGATAAGAGATTTAGCTGTAGATTACCGAATATTAGAAGCTTATCATAATTTAAATTATTTAATAACTCTAATCGGCGAAAGGATTTGGCGACCTGGAAATTTGCTCCCTAACGTTAATATTTGAGACATTTTACTCGGCACGTGTTTCAAAGTTTGAAAGTACTAAAACAGTTTAAACTGGAAATGGAAATTCATGGAAAAAATGATAACAGTGTTCAATCATTGCCTGGAAAAAATACGTACGACGAATTCCGCTCCTGCCGATAGAGATCCTGAGTCGAGGAGGACCGATAATAATCCCTAATGAATGTAAAGCTAACGAAATAATGGAAGGATAAAGTAAATGATCGATTTATCGGTAGTGCCAAAAGATGAGACAGTATTAAAAAGTGAAATAATTAGAGAAAAGTAATCAGGAGCTGAATACGTCGTCTTTTAACTTTGCTGTCACACAATTAATTGTTAACGATGACTCTCATTTTCATAATTATGATATCTATCGTGTTTTTTAACTGTTAATAAATCGTTTAAACATAATGTCGATTTATACATTCAATCTCCCGCCCGCGACAAATATCAGAATAATCCGCGTTACGCAGTATTAGTTACTTGAATTGCCGGATTTCAGGCGCTTACGCGTCTGACCAAAGCGAGGCTTTACTACTGCTTGGAGTTTGGTCGCAAGCAATCGAGTATCTTCTGGTTGAAACTGAATAAACCTTGCATACGACCTGAAGTTCAAATAAAAAGGTTTTAACAGATGATAAATTAGAGTGCCAAGAGTAAATGGCAGAGGTCAAAGATTGACCTTTGAGATAGCGCGTAGAACCGATATTGATGCTGCTAGCAGGGGTGGTAAAAGTAAAAGTATTACATGTAACTATAATTACAAGGTCTGCGAGTGTCGGAGTTTATATATTAAGAATAGGGACATATTTCAAGGAATAAATAATAATCTCCGTTGAAAGTTGAAACGCTCTTAAAAAACGAAGGCAAGGTTACTAAACTAGGAAATTCTAACTCGTTCTTACAATTATACCCGACAAAACCGAGGCCAGAAATCTTAAGAAACCGCGAGTGGTCTGCGTTTTGGCTCTCCCAAATTTGACACGCATCAAATTTGTCGGGCATTAATTTCAAATGTTGATTATATATGTTCACTTGCAGCGAGTGAAATTAGCGGTTCCAGGATTACAAGAAAAACCATTCGAACTTTGTTACACGACAAAGTCTGCAACAGCAAATCACGATGAGGTATATCAAAGCCAGGCATAATATTCTGCACGTCAGAAGCTGTAGATCCATGCGGATTACCCTTGAAATAGAAATCCCAGTCTAGGCTTCAATCTCGTTGGCGAAGAGATAATTGTTTAAAGATTGAGCACGACTATAAGTTTTGAATTTAACGTTTAAGGTGAAGATCGATAAAAACTGATATCTGGGACGGTGTGAGTATTACGCAAGGTTTTTAGTTTAACACCTGCCAATGTACAAAAAAACAAAACCATACAACATTAGAACAATCGAGAAGGGTCATTCGAGATAACCCTGACATAAATAATAACATGCATATTAGATCATGTAAATTACATCCTATTCATCCTTAGCAGATAATAATTATTTCCTTTATGGCAGAATGAATGATCGCGGAAACATGGATTTAGATTGGAAGACTGCTGCGGCCGCAGTTAACAAAGAATTGACGTCGAAAAAAAAAGAAGAAAATTTTTATCATAAAAAGAACATGTCAGAATAATCATCATGTAATTTTCCAAGAACAGCTATATGCTCCAAGTTTTCTGTGTAAGCTATTTTAATTGCTATCAATTTAGCGGGCACCGTCCTAGCAATTTGTCAATGTGAATAATCTTAATTATGATGTAGTCAGAACTTTTATTCGTACGAGTTAGAACTCCGCCAACTAATTATCAATCTTAAATTCTCAAGGCTGGACATGACAAAAAAGAGAGAAAAAAATTAGGAGGCCGGACGAGGACTTAAAACTAAATTTAAACATCTTACATCCGTGCGATTATAAGTGTTTCTTTTGTATCCGAAACCGATCATAATAAATCTATGATTTTTTAATAATGACGGATGAACAATACAGTTAATCAAACAAGAAACCACGATAAGGGATGAAAAGACGAAGGTCACCCACAATTACATTCGTGCCTGCCGTAATAAGTCAATTTGTTTGTCCATTTGACAATAAGATGGAGAAAAAAAAAAACAATAAAAAGAAACAAAGAGAAAAATGAGAAGAAAAAGAAGAAAGAACTCCCGAACGATTATTATGTTGTACGTATAAAAGAAATTGAACGCGCGTTTCGATTGGTCCTAAGTTAAACGACGATTGTCGAGCCTCCGCAATCCATAGGATGGCCTTTGACGTTTGCTGTGTCAGCGAATAAAATTGCGCGTTTGAATTCCGTTCCGTGGCCTATGCCAATCAGTTTTTATTGATATTAAGTATAGGTAGCTGTCTCTCTGTTTCATCTCTCTCCGATCGTATACATGCCTATCGACACGTACATAGGTATATATGTACATAGGTATGTGTATCTGTTCCGCGAGCAACACGTCTACGTGAACTTACGCATTGCTCGTAGTTATTCAAGGACCACTTCGATCCGCTCCGCGGATCACCTTTGGTGATTAGAAGAAACTAAAGCCGAATTAATGCTCGTTTATATTTGTTCTTGCTCCATCCAAAATGATGCCTTTTTTACGTTTTTGTCATTTTAAATCTCTTCTTGATCCACGTCAAACTTTCAACTTCTGATCCTTTCAGTCGAAGAACGCAAATCGATGAAAAAAAAGATAAAGATTCGGAGAAAAAATCTACAATCTATAGCAAGTTAAATTTTAGCTTAAAATTCTGCTAAAAGTTCTTCGGGTCACGACCTAAATATGCGACGTGGATTGGGAGGTCTTGTCAGGTGGGGATATCGTCCATATAGGTATAGATATATGAATCGGGGCTTCAGTTCTTTTGTAGAGTTTCGCAATCCTAGGTAAACTTTACACCATATTAGTCAAGAGTTTCGCAAGAAATACATTCCGGCTGATAAGTTCACACGTATAGAGCCTCAAACTCAAAAATTGAAAGAAAAAAATGTTAGAAAAATTCGCATGTGGTGGTGCGTCCATACAAATTAGGTGTAATAAGATGTACATGAGTAAAAATCATAGTAATCAATGATCCGTCAAGAAGCATGAACTATGGCGGTCTCGGATATGAATTCACCCGGAGTTGTTACCAGGCGAGTTGGTTGCACCACGACAAGTAAATATAGAGGAAGGTGTGTGCCGGTGCGATCGAGGTTCCGATCTCCTATTGGTCGAAGAGGTTGGCGAGCCTCCGGTGACCGGATTGACCTTGGCATTCCCTGTCTTCAAAGGCGCCACTATTGCAGGCTCTCGTTTTTGCAGACGTTGGTGGTTTTATCCGGTTTCCCCGGTAGGGATTATCATCGTCGTCGTCGTCGTCGCTGTCACCGCTTACTTCACATGAGAGAACTATACTTCTCCCACGGGACATAAAATATAATCTGAAAAAATTTCCCCTCCTGTACGGCAGTGCAAATGGGGGGAATATCTTTCCATGACGGAACAATAACTATATGACGAAATGTATATGAGAATACCGTTAAACCTGCATATTTTTCTCGATGAATGGTCTACGGAGAAAAAAATATCTTTTACGCAACAGATGCTGTTTTTACAATATCGTCATCGATGCAACATCCTATAAACATATGAGTTAAAAAATTCAAGAAAATAAAACAACTGTCAATATTCTTCTGATGTCGTGATTGCAAATCTATGACAAGAAAAAAAATAAAATAAAACTAGTATAATACTCACGAAATATTTTCAACACTCAACTAATCAGCATGACTACAATTATTTGACGGTTTGTTGCAGCCAAAAATTAATCTTGGATTGCTATTCAGGCATGCGGTACAACCAAACTACAGTTTTTGTCTCATGCATTTACATTTTTCATCTTTTTACTTCATGAATATTTTTTACTTTGCTATCTGCCACACAGAATACCGGATAATTAGCCTGCGTCTGCACATACGGTACAGTGTGAGATGTAATAATAAGTTTTTGACAACGCGATGTTCAAGGCAAGATTGATATCGCGTATTTATAGTTCTCTCTAAAGTTGCAAATCGTGTAACGTGCATTACTCCACAACTATACGTGAAAAAGTTCTCGAAAGACCACAAGGATATTTTTTATTTATTTATTTTTTTTTGCAGATAAACCAACGCGCCTGTATTGCAGTTTATGTTACACATATACATTCCTCGAGCATGCAAACGATTGCGAAGCCGCAACGCGGTTTTTTTTTCCTGTCTCTATACGATGTGCTAAGTGAAAATCTGTAGCTAGTTGCCATTTTTGTTTAGCTACAAAATAATAGGATTTATGCCAAATACTTTGTACAAATTTGATGAAAATTGGAGATCGTGTCGATTGTCACAGTCGCGTACCTTTGTAATAAAATTATCGTCGTAATTGTATCGATCAAGAGTCAATAGCTCAACATGTAGTTCTGCACCAACGGGTATAACTTTGGATAATATTAATCCCTATCGAATCCGATCACGTCAGAAGTTTATCGAACCGGAGCATGCGCGTGTGTAGATAGATGTGTATATATGTATATACCATTATACCTATATGGGTATATAGATATAAATGGATACGATCAGGCTTACGCAACATGAAATCACCTTTTCTGATTCGTCGAACGAGCTTGCCGTGCCTCCGCAGCTGTTTGCATCACGGTGACTTGCAATATTTATAAATAATGATTCGCCAAACTCGCATAAAGTCTGAGGGTCAAACATGCGTCGACAGATTTCAGATACATTCGCATAGACAATTCAACGACCGAATCGCAATAATTTTTACAACGAGCCTAGAAAAGAAAAGAATAGAAATAGCGAAGGTGGTTTCTGTCCACCGTGCCAAAGTTTAAATTCACGACGTAAATATCGGTATATAGATATGCAAAGAAAATTTCGTCACGTGATTATGACAGCCGTCAGCTGCGTTTGGTATATAAGCGGACATTGACGTACGTTCGCAGTAGCCAGATAAAAAAAAAAAGTAGGATCTACGTCGTTTCATTTACAGATATTTAAAATTTTAATTCCTTCAGTCCTTACGTCGATACTTTTTTTTTGTTACAGTCTAACGGGGGTCCAAATAACACATAAATAGATATTCTAAAACTTTCGAATTACGCCAATACTGGGCGAACAAGAAAAATGAAAAAAAAACACACAATTATAATAATATTCATGATAATAATACAATAAAAATGAGGTTACCTATCTACGAGTATAAGATATGGATTGAATTTCACTCGCGCAGTACAATCAAGACTCGCGTTTTATTTATTCGCAACTGCAGATTATAATACGCGTATATGCAACTCATCACAATCGTACCCACATTTGTATTGTACTAATTACTCCTCGACCAACGTTGTGTCTGCAGAAATGAAAGAATATTCTCGAATGTTCTAAGCGCAAAGTCAAAGTATAATTTCCTGAATAATTATCTTTCCGCAAAAAAAAACAATATACCTAATATTACATCCAACGGTGCTGCGTATCCTAACCCGAATAATTAGATACTTGTAGTTAATTACTACAATAATTAGTCCTAACCACTTGTAACTGCTTTCTACTATAGAGGCGCCTCATAAAGTTTAGTGACTTCGAGTTCCTTAACGTGTACATGTGTTATTTGCGCAATTATTAGTTACAGAGGATATGAACTAGGTCATCTAAATTTAAGTGACTCGGTATCGCATGAATTGAAGGAAAAAAAAAAAAAAAAAAAAAACACTTCCGCTCACGTGCGGTCACTAAAAACCAGAAGGAAAAAATATCGAACAAAAAGGAACGCTCAAGTCAGGTGATAGAAGTTTTTTGGCAACATTTTTATCGCGTCGGATTTAAATTTGGCATTCGAAATTAGCACGGTATAAGTATAAAGTTAAAAAACAAATGAAGAGAAATATGGTACGAAGAACAACATCGGTATTACAGGCGTTAATATAAATTTTAATCTATAACCGTCTGATGCAATGATGTTTTTCAACGGCATCAGAACGTTCGAATGTTGAGCTAAAACGGAAGAGAGCTAACGCGAATAGCGCGGTTTGTCGAGAGCGGTAAGACTTTCAGATAGGCGCCAGGGGCGACGGTCGCACCTCTTTTATCTTTTCATTTGAAACTAATTTCTTGAATTCGCTCTCTCGATTCTGAGTAACTGTTAATACATCGGAAACGAATGAGGTTTTGAAAATAAAATAACGACGACGACGACATCGTCGGTCAGGATGATGACGAGGATGATGACTATTATGAAACGGGTATGTATCCGTATAATCATAATGACGACGAGACCATTGGATACGTTGGCCTGCACTCCACGATTCCGAGCGCAGATACCAGAAACAGAGAAGCTAAGCGGGGCGATCCGCACGGTCTCTGTATAGATCTCCATCCGGGGGAGCGGTCGCCTTTCTCTTCTACGATTGGTCCACCTCAGACGAGCCTCCGTGACGCGGAATTCCAATCCTCACTTCCCCCACCATGTTTATATCGCCGACGTACTACTGCAAAACCGTATTTGTTAACCGCACACTATAATACCGATACGAGTTTCAACCTTCGCTCATACTACGAAACGAGTCTCGCAGTTCTGCGCGGTAGAACTTCAAAACCATCGTTCATTTCATGGGGAGTGAATAACGTACACGTGTCAAAAGACACGTACATGTATCAAGACCATATGTATAAAGGGTGTCTCGCTTGGCTTGGGAAAATAGGAAAGATCGATAACTCTTCAGACCATGCAGGGTCCCTACGATTGATACAAAACAAATAATTCCACATGCACTTGGATCTTCTCATCTCCCTCGTGCGAAGTTTTACAGGATCCTCTCTGTTTCTCGGTGAATTTTTTTCTTTCTCCCTCCTTCGCAAGTTTCTAAAATTCGGACACCCGGTGTGGAATAATTGGACGGTTGCGATGTTGCGGAGCGGCGGCGCCGCAAGTTTCGCGCACGACATATAACACCGTCAACTACGTCGTCGACGTTCGATGTTACATCAGATATATACATATATACTCTATATACCTTATGGTACGAGTTCGATTCAATCGTTACCGATTAACCTTATTGTACCATCAGATATATACCCATGTGTAGATAATATTTTACGCATACGTATAGGTAGGATCGTATGCGCCATATTTTATTTTATTCGTACGAGACGCGAATATACCACTCGAAGTTACATTATAAATTGACGTCCCAGGAAAAATATATTGACGAGTTCGTGACACAATTAGGTGTAACAAACCGAACGAACGATGTGTTCGAATATCCGCACAACCATTTTGCGCAATTACAATACATGCTATCCAACAATAAATTTCTATAAAATTATAAAATTCATCTATACGTCGATCTATCCATTCGTATCACGAACTGATTATCACGAAATTAAATTATGTCCAATACGATGAGATATGAATCACGATAGTATAAATACATATACGAGATAAGGATTCGACGATTTGATTGATAATTTTATTTTACAACCATGTAGTTAGAAAAATTGATAAATATTTATGAGACATCACTCACCTGGGTTAAAATAAAAAAATCCTAAAGATGACTTCATACTCACCTATGAACGTGTATTTTGTCCCGACACGTCGGCGATTGCAGATGTTGGAAACGTTGGTCTCGAGGGAACGATTGTGAGTCGGGAAGGATCAGGTGGCGTACAACGACGAATAAATACGTTCTCCATCTTTCATTTTCTCATGTATAATCAGCGTGTCCCGATTATACGGTTGAAATATAATATAAAAAGCAGATTAGAAAATTCTTTACTCTAATACAACTGTTCGCTCGCTCCTTGTTTTTTGATACTGCCGGGCTGCCGGGTACGCAAAAATACAAGGCGACGAATAACAGAGAGAATCGATCGAAGAGACGTACATCTGGAGGAAAACAGGAAAGAAGTAAATGTCGATAAAAAATAATAATTACAGAAAACAAGTCAAAGCATCCGGTGGATTTCGACCGGACTATTTCCCCATGCGTTGAATCGACCACTCCTGTTGGCACAATGGACATCGGTTGTTCTGCTTGACCCAAAGTGACATGCAGCAATAATGAAAGGAATGATTGCATTCTCCCCATACAACGACGCAGTCCTGTTTTCCGTAAAAATCTTTCTTGCTTTCGGCTTGGCACCGAAGACAGGCGTCTGAAATCAGAAAAAAAAAGAAAAGAAACGTGAGTCGAACGTACGTTTCTAAAAATATTTAACGATCGCAGGGTTTTAGCGGTTCATTAACGATAAATTTCTCCATGTCATCGCAATGAGAAATTCGTAAAGTGCACTGCATACAACGTCATCGTCGGAGACATCGGTGTATTATAAATCACAATAAACAACGCAAAGAATGATATAGGGATCTGTTCCATCTCGAATTACGATCCGCTGGAAAGTTCCAATATGTACCATATGTCCGTAACGATCGTCATATACACAGGATCGATGTACACCACTGACGCCGCCGCTAATTACACCGATGTAAAACATAGCGGCGTATTTTCAAATACATTATCCGCATATGCGGTACGTGCGTACATATGTAATTGACATTTACTACAAATGCCATGATTGATACAAGTATTATTGCACGTATACGACGAACAATATGTACAATTCACTGTTCATACATATGAGCGTCGACGTCGCCGATCCGATCCCAATCGATCTTTGACGATGATTGGTAAAACTTCCACTCCATATACGTTGCACGAACGTACGGAGGATGCGTAACACTCACATGCGTGTATATCGATCGATTATTGATAATGTAGGCAACAGAATTTTTTTTTCTTTTCTTTTTTTTTTTCAACAATTATTTGACGACAACGACGACATCAACAATTACCCGATGATACCGCCGACCTCGACAGCCTGACCCGTTCCAGGGGGCCCCCTTATGTCGACGGCGCAGGTCAACCCCTAAGATGATCAATGATCGAGCCTTTCGATCAAAGTGCGTACAATATATGCCATCAAACTAATATATGTTGGTTACACACGTAACGTCTGTCGATTAGTATTATTCCAATCGTTATACAGATCGGCGACTGGATCAAAAAGGACACCGTCGCATTCAAAGTTGCGTCCTTCGAAAATTCACTGGAAATCTGGTCCTACGTTCACAAATAATTTATGATAATCGATGCAATATCAACTGCGGTTTGCGACGACGACGGTGATAATGATGACGATGATGATTATTATACGGCGTCAATTATCCAATCGTCGTGAGGTAGATCAGTTTCCGAAGCATGCAAAGATACATGACATAATATTCATTCATCTCACACATACAGGGAATATAGAGTGCATCTGCGTATTATATTTGGATTCGACGACGATAGCGGTAATAAGCGTACTAGGATCTAATCCGGTTTGCCACTATATAATAGCGGCGATCGTTTATTTGCTATAATTTTCCACCCGCTACTGTTTCCGATGTGGAGAGTGGAGATTATTGCCTCTGGTGTATCACACATGACGTCGTCACTGCCGATACTTTTTTCCTTTTTTTTTTTTCCTTTTTTTTTATCAGTTTCGGTTTTGGTTTATTTGTCACCCTATCGTCACGTACTACTATACGACTTCAGATTACCATTGAAGTAAAAGTTTTTTTTCATACGAAACCATCGACCGCCACTGTTGCTGATTACACGGAATGTGGTTGCATATCATAATATATCCCGTTCACAGCTTCCGCCTGGATGACATTCGAAATCTTACATCGTGCAATACGCGATTTTTAATTAACACACAAATATTGACCTCGTTTTGTTTTTTACATTTTTTGGGAATGCCCAATTAAAAATTACGGTGTATACACGAAACGAAGAGATAAAAATACGGTGCACGTCGTTATCACTGCAATTTCTGGTAAAGATTTCACCGTGACCCGGGTCAGCTGGATCACAATATCGGTTCAAAAAATAAGGAAAGATCCTGTCAAATTATCGTTGCGAGTGTTTATTTTTTCTTTTTGTTTTTTCGATGACAATGAATTTTTTTTCAAGTTCGATCCAAGAAGTGTGTAAAGTAGTAAACACTTCGCAGCTGTTAATCACGCGCTTATCACTCTGGATTAATTACAAATCCTAGCAGTATTATAATTGCCATACCATGCTCTGCAATGACGAATCATTGATGTTTTCCCACGAAGAATTACGTTATAATAAATAAGGTTGTATAACGTAATACCCACTGTACATATACGAGGCATGATTTTTTTTATCAAAAATTTTATACGTTTATTGTTGGCGGAATAAAAATACGAATATTGAACAAAAGGAAATAAAAAATATATTACGTTAGAAATGCATGATATACGATATTCACGTGAACGCTACATGCACTTTTATCTTTTTAGCGCATATCAAACACAATATGAAAAAGATGATTCAAGATTTATGGCACACGGTATCACACATCGCATTTAGATTTTGTTGCTCGCGTTCTTACTTTGACGGCAATAAAAAAACAAAAAACAAAAAACAAAAAACAAGTACATATATAATAATCCAAAGAAGAAACTGATAGATTAATTCAATTAATCGGCGAGATAAAGAGAATACCATATCCTCAATCAAAGTATACATCGATCGATTTTCAAATCTTCGAAGGGATGAAACGAAATGGATTTTCAAACATTCTCGAATTTTTCAACGGTCATGAGACGAAAATTATGCAACAACGGTAAAAATAACGTAAATGTTAAAATTGAGAAATTAGAAAGAAAGAAAATTTCCATTCCCTCGTAACACAGAAATATTTTATAACAACTGCAAGTGCTACGCTCCAGCGTTATATATATGAAATAAAAATGTACGAAAGAATGTGCATGTGATGTATATAACTGTACGTAGGTATAAGTTTAAATTTAAACGCGCTTCATACGTATGTACGCGTGTTGGGAGTTATGCGCAAGTTGAACTACGTGCGTATCGTCATGAAGATGAAGATTTCTAGTAGCTTATTATCTGTACATTACATATTTGCAGACTTCTTCTTTGCTAACGAAATTCGCAAAGTTCCGCGAATTACCATCGGCTACATAGCGATATACATATACGGTGAATATAGGATAATCTCATGAACCGTTTCGCGTATTTATTTATTCCTAAAATTAAAGTTTCTCTCGCTGGTATATGGAATTATTTTTAGCCTAGACATGTTACAATAACAAAAATTTTAATCGATTTTTCATTGGGTTCTTCCCCCCCCCCCCCTCCTCATGTCCACGCTATATATGTCTACGGGGTATACGCAATTATGCACAAAAATATTGAGTGAATAACAGGAAAATCAACATATCCTTAAATAAACTTCAAGATAAAAGAAAAGATGCGCGTATGACAATAAGGATCTTCATCATATGCATATCCGAATTTTGCTGCTGCGCTTGCTGAAAGCGAAAATCAAAAGTAAAATACATCTATATACCTGAAACGCGTGTGCGTTACGTGTATATAAATACAATGTGCAGAAAAGGAAAAAAAATGATGCAAATTCAAACGAAAAAGAAAAAAAAAAAAACATCAGACAGGACAAGAATAGAACATAGATTACAAGCGAAAGAGATGCGCGGACGCGGTCTCAAAATACCCATGCATTTAGCGACAAGCTCATCGTCATCAGCCGTTTCGTTCTCTTTTTTTTTTTTTCCTATAGATACCGTAGAATGTTAAAAACTTGACTATACCATCGCTATAGTATGTCAGCTCGCTGTAGAGGTACTGGAAAAAAAAAATCCCTGACGTGTAAAATTCTTGAGATTTTTTTTTTTGGGGGATTCTTATCAAAATTCGTACGCATAACTATATTTGTGTCGATAATTCTGGCATTTATGGTATTTGGAATATCTAAGAATGAATCATCGAAGGAGGAGAAAGGAAAAAAGAAAAACCAGAAAAAAAAAGAAAAGATTATTCAATTATATGTATATTGGAGTTCTGTTGATGCATCGCATGGGTATATATATAACGTGAAAATAATCGTTCGTCTCTCGGTATATTTCCATCGTTCTGAAAGTTTCGTTATCTTATTTCTGCCGCAGCGGGTATGCAACCTGCTATTATACCGTATACCTATACCATACTGACAATGAGATACGGAAAAGTGGTGGAAAATCTTATGGAAAAGTGGCGGAAAATCTTACGGCAATTCGAAGTGCACGGTCGTCGTACACGTGATGTAGTATTTTGAAACGATCATTATCAATCCGTATCGATTTTTGGCGAGAAATAAATCTAACAATTTTTTTCTCGCACGATATTTTACGTCGCACAACACACTTTATCTGAAAATTTCCTGGTTCGCAAATGATATATTATCCCAAGGACATCATCGATTATTATTTGAAGAAATGAAGAAAAAGAACCGAAATTATAAGACGAAAATTTTTCGCCGGCTAAAAATCCATTAGAATTTTAAATTCTACTCAAATTATACCTATAGACGTCATGTTATACGCGTAAGCGCTAATGTATTCGGGAATTGTTTAATTATTAATGACGGATACGGTCGCGTATGTTCGTTCAATTTTTGGCTACACGTACAGATGAACCGTGTGAAATTATTTTTCATTCAACAACAGTATACGTACACTCGATGCTTCGAGCCAAAAATATTGAACCTTCACTACCACATGTAGTGTTGGAAAAAATAAAGATATGACAGAAACAAAAGAAAAGAAGAAAAAGGGTTGAACGAAAAATAAGGTAAGAACCGAGTGCAGAGTGTGCATATAGATGTGGTAGAATACATAAGAGAAAGATCATGATTTTCTGACGTAACAACAAAGGTTAGGTGGTGATGTTCCTCAATTAACTTGCCTCGTGTCTTTCACGCACATCACCCACGTATGTGTATAGAAATAAGTATAAGATACAGAGCGTGGTAAAAATGAATAAGACGAAAGAATGACCGATGACGTATTTATAATTTGAGATAATAAATTGCAGGCGAATTGAAAAAGAATTTTCAGACTTTTTCCGACTTACCGCATACACGTGAAGGTACGTTTTGAGCGGATGATCGGTATGAATTATTTGAGAAAAAAACTGACGACCATAGCGTTTTTAGATAATGGAGAATAAAAGTTTTGAGATAAAATATTAGAACCCCTGATCCATCGTGCCTATCTCGATCGTAAAACTCGAAGAAACTATAACGACTATATTGCACATCCGTAAATATAATGATTTAGCAAAACATTACGTTGTTTGTTTAACACCTAAACAAACGTGTGTAAAAAAAAGCGTGTATATAAGTAACATACATCCACATAGCAGGTGGTGCATTCTCAAATATTTCCATTCCCATCTGTACGCGGCGTGCGGCAGACATGGAAGTGCAGGAAATGAAGTAAATTGAAAAAAGAGGGTAGGAGAGAGAGAAATTTAATAAAAAGAAAGTGAAGAAAAAAACAGACAGAAGAAGGAACGAAAGAAATTTCCACATCGCATATTACTTGTGCACTCTTACGTATGGTGTGAACCTCGTCGCGTGCAGAATGACGACGTACTTCACGCACTACCTACACATACACGTGTGTCGTGTTCCCCCTGGATAGCTAGGAAGGAAGAATCGAAATGACGACGCAGCGTCGTCGGCGTCGTCGTCGTCGTCGTCGTCACGTGGTAATATGCGGTGCATTTGTGTGAGTGACGAAACATATAGCGCGAGGGCAGTTCGCAGCAACCGATGCCCTTCGCTGATTTTGAAGGTCGCGAAATATAACCACGCGACTGACGGTCACGCCCCTTCTATTTTTTTTTTCTTTTTTCATTTTTTCATTTTTTCATTTTTTTTTCTTCTCCATATCCTCTCACACTTCGGTTCTCTATACGTCCACGTCGACGTATCTATCCGTCTCCACGTATAGGCGATTCGTTCGAGTCGCGGATCGCGATGTCACATTTGTGCAACGTCTGTAGACGCGACAATTATTCTCAATCAATCGATCGATACACATTCGTATGACCATCGTCGATCTCCACCGTATATAAATGCTGCGTATAAGTGTGTCTCCCGTACCGTCGAACCGACTACTCTGGTGAGAGCGCAGGATATACGAAGAGCTCGGCGATACCGGAGAGTCGAGAGATAAGAGAAACTAATAGAACCGCAGAGGTTCAAAAATACATCATCAGGTATATTTTCGTACACCCGCACGAAAACAATTCGTCGACAGAAGGATATTCGTAACTTCGGTTATGTGTGTAGGGACATATGACCACTCTGACGTAACTTTAAGTGTGTCGGAAGAACAGAAGGAAAAAAAAATAAAAAAATTACTCGTCAACCCTCTGCCGAGAGAGCTAGAGATTCGAAACGTATGTTTCGATACAAGTGAGCAGCGAATCAAGGCGGAAGAGCAGGTGACAAATTAATGTCAGAATTTGCAAAACGAACACGATAATGTCCCATTCCCTGATGCTTCATATACTCCATATTCCGTTTTACTCCCAACTACTCTGTAAAGATTGCACTAGGTAGTACAGAGCAACACGTGAAGAGGAATCTTTGAGCGGGTAGCGAACGCTTTATGGGTGAAAAATTGCCTGAATCGCACGACGTATACGTGGAGATATGCAGGTAAGGTATAGTCGTAGGATGGATACGCTGGAAGCCCGAAGGCAGAAAGGTTGTCGGCTCTATATAGCCGGTGAGTCGGTAGTTAGTTGGTGGTTGGTCGGTCGGTTGGTTCTTGTTGGGTAGTATTTCCAATCCTCGCGATAAATTTGCACGGCGCACGTCTGCTCCCCACCACGTATGAAAAAGAAGGCGGTGCCTGAAGTCGAGCCCGCGGAGCCGCGACTTGTATATAAAAGACATACCCCGCGATCTGATTAGCAAACTTCCAAACACAAAGCGTACAATTTTTCTGTCCCGTATAATAAATTAAACCGCGGTAGGTTCGCAACTACCGTTTAATGTACGATACGTTTAATTCAATTCGCGAGATCGAGCCAAAGATTTTCGAGTCCAACGTTACCGCTTCAACGTCGAGTTTGTTACATGTGTTATAATAAAATTTGTTCTTCGCAAGGTTCGCGAATAAACAACTGTAAACAAACCGAGCATAATCGATAAATGAAAGAGATTAAAGTTCGCGGTTTCATTCGTTTCGATTCGCCCGCCAATCACAATGTTCTATACGTGCACAACGCGTCACTCATACACGTGAAATAATTCATTCAACTTTTTAATACGCGTATCGTTCTCACACACATAACTTTGCTCAATTGCAACAATATCATCGTCGCAAGATTCCACGTGCCACGGCAGGGTGCAAATTGATTTGCGAAGACCCTCGCAATTCGACAATTCGCGAACTCGTGACCTCACCTATTTAACCTACTAAACCGGACGATAAACAGTGAACGGTCGATAAAAACGATAACTAGCACATTTGTAACGGTACGTTACATAAAATCATATTAAGAAAAGAAAATATAAATAAACAAGATCCGAATAAATTGAGGGTAATCGAAGGAAACCTGACAGCATCACCTGAGCCCAGAAAATATTCTTCGACATCGAACCGAGGAAAAAAACAAAAAAGTTCCAACAATACAGCAGGTTTCGTTGGACGATATACCAGTATACGTGAAATTCTCACTCGCAACGAGGTTTCTCAGACGGTGGAACTTGCAGTTCTTCACAAACTGTCACAACAAACCCACGTGCTTGCGATTTAAAAACCAAAAAACATAAAAAAAAAAAATTAAAAAAAAAAAAGGACAAGTATTATAAAATAATATTTATACAGATAAAATTTGAGGCAAGGAGTTTATCAAAGTGCGGAGAAGAGAGAATCCGAGTATTTCTTGAGTATTATTTTTTGGACAAAGATAAATTAAGATGTCATCCTCCCAGAAGAAGCAGATCCTCCAGCCATGGCCGGTGTGTCTAATGTTTTCAAAGTCAAAGGTGAGCAATTTAGCGAATAATTCTTACATAACATATACCTAGAGCGGGTACGTAAGCATGAATGAATTTCGTCGGAATTCTCGTGTAGATAATCTCAAGTTAGTGATTACGTGGAAAAAAAGACCACGATTATATGATCAAAGTACACGAGTGGCGGCTTCGATCAAAATTTTGCGTCCGTGCTTCTTCGATAGCCGGTATATGATTAAATCGATGTATGGAAAATCAAATCGCGTATCTAAATCACGAGTTACGAGCCTATAGTTCGAAGATGCGGGTGGTAAATACGCGGTGCACATTGATGTATATGCACATAATGTGCCTACGCTGTACATATGTACATATAACTGTACATATGTAACGCACGTATATACAAGGGAGACGTCTGTCTGTCTGCAGTCTGGCAGTCTGGTTAAAAAGTAGTTGCCGTATACAATTCTACGCCGTTCGTCTACTTTGCACAGTTGACTCTCTCGCGACTGGAAAGTTCCACTGACTCCCGCCACCGGCCGACGCCGACGCCGACGCCGACGCCGCAATCTCCTTCTCCTCCCTGTATATCGAACAACCCATAATTTCAAATTCACCCAAAAAATCGTAAAAAAATCAGAAAAAAAAAAAAACCAATAAAGAACGAACGTGAATTATTGAACGGGGATGAAGAGGGAACAACCAAACGGCATGATTCGTATAACATGTCCAGCCACTGTGTATATATAACACAAGAAGCAGATATAATAATAATGATGATGACAATAATAACAGTAATTAGTAATAAAGTATGCATCCGCGAGGAGGAGGAGAAGGAGGACGAATCCGCAACGTAAAAGTCAAACCTTGCAATTATCTTGCTAAATTTTTTCATTTATTGTTAGGGAATATAACTAAATCTTGACGCGATTTCACTTTACTGGTTTTCTCTAATCGGCAACTTTATAGTTTATACATGAAAAGCAGCTACTCTTGGCGCCGCAGCATCTGCATAAAATTGCTGCATATTCATCCTCATTTATTGTATTACATAATTTGTTTGGTTTGAAAATTTTATTTCTATCTGTCTTTCGCTATCGTGTCTTTCTATTTGAAAAATATACTTAAAAAAAATAAAAAAAAACACGATTTCTTTATGCAGACAGAGGTCAAATAAAGGTGGCCATTGCATTAGGTTGCGTCATATGTTGCACTAAAATACGACTATATGTACCTATACATAAAAACAAAATCAAATCAAATGGAATGCCCGAAGCTACTTGTGAAAATGTATAGAAAAAAAAAAAAAAATAAATAAATAAATAAAATAAATTTTTAAAAATGTGCAATTTAAATAGATACAAAATTGTATCATCTCCAAAAAATTTTCAAAGAAAAATGAAACTTCTAAATCAAATTATGGTTTTTTTAAGAAAAAAAAAAAGAAAAAGGTTCGTTTTAATAATAAATTACCTGACATTTGAAAGCAGTTCAATTCCCCCATTCCGTCTTTATTTTTGGTGCGCTTTATTAACGGTAAAATTGGCATGAATGATGCAAAAAAAAAAGGAAGAAAGAAAAAACGAAAAAAAAGAAATGAGTTGAACAAACAAGTTTTCCCGAATAAAGTAAATTCCACTCTAATATTAGAATGTAAGGTAATTCTATTTTATGTATATATACGATATAAACGTTATGTTAATCCGACAATAATCTTACTGTATATGCTGTCGACTGTTCAAACCGGTTGACCGCGTCATTAAAACACCACCTGACGACCTATGCGTACGGCATGTATGTGCACATGATATGTAGAATAATCGAAAGTCTATAAATAAATTTATTATTATTCAATGAGTATATGAAAACATAAATGAATGGATACGAAGATGTTCGAAATTTCGATTCAGCTCATTTCATCAGCTGGTCCAGCGCAGCATCATTTCAGGAACGCGTTACTTGTCATTTTATCTATGGAATTTTATTGGGCCCGAAACTGCACTTGAGCAAATTTCGGTCCAACGATGCAGCGTGTCTCGCAAAAGAATGAAACAAAATACACGTCAACACATGTCAATTAAAATCGCGCCTCGTTTGAAATTCTGACAAAATTTACCTTCAATTCGTCGCACGTCTTACATATTCTTCTCGACTAGCAACGCAGCTCTTGTTTACGTTGCTTTTTTTTTCTTCTTCTTTTTCTCTTCAATCTACAATACATTTTCTTCGATATAAATTCTTCTTCTTTTTTTTTTCTGTATCGTTTCAATGATAATGTATAATATTATGTCAACGACGTATGTCTCTCTGCACGTTACGCGTTTGTTTGTGGATATGAAGAAAAAGAAAAGAAATTAAAAAAATAGAATCAAAGAAAAAGAAAAAAATATGTTTACACATTCATCAACTCACGTATTATAGATGGGTGGCTATTTTATGTATTATACTACAATATGTAAGTCGCCGATGATGCTGCAGCTGTAATAACGCATTGAATCCATACTGCAAAAAAAGAGTCATACGCTAAACTATAAAAAAAAAAAAAAATAAACAAAACAAGAAAAAAATCTTGCGAATCGTGGATCGATGAAATCTACAAATTATGCAGGTATTGAATGAAGATAATTTTTTTGTTTTTTTCTCTTTTGAATATAAAGTAGATAAATTGCATACCTATATGTGTGCATGTATATACTAACTTGGTACGCCACGGAAATTTCGCCTACGCGTTATCATTGTTCGCAAGAGAGAAATCGATACATCCGCGCGTGCCAAATATTACGCTGAAGGCGTACTGCACGTTATAACTGTACCTATGGGATGGCTTAGTAGATCCGAGGAAATATGTACAAGAACACAGAAAATACATCGTCATGAAATTGCGTGCGCACTAGAGACTAGGGGACACGACCATCGCGTGTACACGGATATTTATGTAATTGCAGTGTACGCATTGCATGTCCAAAATATATGCTGCACGTAACGTATGATGTGTGGTGGAAAAATATCATTACCTGTACGATACATTTTGCATTATAAATTTGATCAGACGATCGCTAAAATCTCACCTAGTTTGTCCGAATTAATAGAATGTATTGATTGCGCCAAAAATATAGTTGTATCTATAGTGAGTCTAACATACATAGGTATACATCGGCGTTGCGTAGACGAGTCTGATACACAGCTACGCGTTGCAGAGAATGATTCGCGACCGTCTGACGCATTTTGGAGAAAGGGGTTGTAAAAAAAATGGAAGAAAAAAAAAAGATCAATGAAAAGGAAAAAGACCGTCCCGGTATTATGCGACTGCAGGGCTCCGATTTCGCGACTGGTTGTTTGAAAAAAATTGAATTTCGAAAAATAGATGAGCGAAAGTGACAAATAGTTATAACTGTCCCGCGATTACGAGTATTGTGTAATTTTTTTTGCTTCTGATTTTGGGAATTATTTATAATCGAATACACGTATATGATAACTTTTATCCAATATCAGTGACGCAAATGATACACGCGCCAGTTTGTTTTTTTTCATACATTTTTTTTTTGCATCATTTTTGTTTCTCGTTCATTTCTATCGCGTTTTTTTCAGTGCAAAGTTGTCTGCCTTGATACATGGCGAGGGCAAGGACGCGGAACCGCGAGCGACGTATACATACGTATTTATTTATTCGGGCAATCTGTTCAACTAACAATATACGACATTACATCGTGCGTATGCTATACATGTGTGTACTCGGTTATCGTAGAATAAAAACAAACTCGATGCGAATTTTCACTCCCCTCGAAATAGTGAAATTTTAATCAAGTTACGAGTTGTGCAAGAGTTCGAGAAAAAACTTTGAAAGATGTATTGTAATTTGCGGAAATTTGAAAATATGCTCGTTTGCAATTTCAAAGACATTTGATACGAGAAGAAAAATAAGCTCTGTGTGTGAGATTCGATGTATTCGCATGCGTCATATGCGTCGGAAGTCCGATATGAAACCCGTTAGATCGTCTCGAAAAAGTTTCTCGATAGTATAAATTTATGTACTATAATAGATATCGCAGCAGCTGGCAAATATATATCACGATCTTGACATTTCGTTGGAATTCAATCCCTCGTGTTAGCGTCAATTCAAACGAACGTTATTATCATTGTCCGCGGGCATTTAAAAGTCTCGCGCGGTTCAAAAATTAACTTATCGAGGAAAGGGGTTAGCGCCTGAGTTGCTGCAACTCATCTCACGAGTCTAAAAACGCCGCGCTCGATACCCCGGATGAATAATAATTCGCGACTTAGAATTATATTTTCTTTTCACGTACTGTCGAAAAGTTAACGAAGAACTTGAGAAAAATGTTCGTTTCTTCAAAATCGAGAGGAAAAAAAAAAAAGAAAAACACAATTTTTCAGAATACGAAACGTTCAAAGAATTGTTATTGCGCTGATATAATAATACTATATAATTGATATAATAATATGGTGGATATACATTAGTCACATTTGCGTATGTTTGACCTGAAAATAAAGTATAATAATGGAGGACACCCGGATTTATCGCGTTAATAAGAAAATAATAATAATAATATTGTAAAATAAGAAGAACTCAAAGTTCGTCATAAGCAGTTGACCCGTGGATAGGTTATCGTTGTAGCTTTAAACCCATTCGAGGGGAAAAGTCACTTGATCGAACGTCTGCAACGGCAGCAGCATCATGAGAATCTTATTTGTGTACAGCGAAGTGTGAAGAATGTAAGTTGAACCCGAGATTCAAACCCTGCATCACGTTCGTAACTCTTTCTCATTGGTTAATTTCATTTACTTAGATATCGAATAATAACCGCTCGACAAAATCCACGATAAAAAATACGTATAAATACCACGATTCTCCACATTCACCCTTCAATCGATTGACAGCTCTCTCTTTACTCTGAACTAAATCAAACTACGTGCGGTAGGAACCGAAATTGTCCATACCTACACGAACAGGTGCGATTACGAGCGAAAAATAAAAGGGGCTTTCCCTTTTATGCGTCTCTGAATATCTGAAAATGAAAAAAGTGTCTGAAAGTGTGCAATATGATCGAAAGAAAACTGTGAATTACTTCTTCTTTTTTTTGTTTGTTTCCTAACACCAATTTTTCTTATTCTCAGGACCGAGGGATCGCCCCGAGCCAGTACACGAGGGTTCCAACGATTTCGAGATCGGAAACGGCAAATTCAAATCTCGTTGCCGATTGCGCGTCAAATACGACCCTTGCAACGATCACGAGTCCTTTCACGAGTCAGCTAACATTGTCAAATGACAAAAGGAACCCGGAATCGGTCGCGGAATATCCAGAGCCAGCTCATTACTATGCCGACAATTTATTGAACAATCAAAATCTGAAGAAGGTGCAGATCTACAACGAACATCTTCAAGGAGAAGGAGATCAAGACGCAGATTACAAACAACTAGATCCGTTGCTACACGATCACGGAATCGAACCGGACACAACGAAAATGTTTCACTCCCAGGAATTTCAGGTCAAAATGACCTCCGGCCCTCCGTTCAAGTCTTACTTTCAAGCGGAAGCTACACCACGTCGTAGAGGTCACTACATCCCTCAGGTGAGTGAAAAACTAGAGTAGAAGAAGATGAAATCCAACGATTTTTTTTTTTTTTGTTACTTTTTTTTTCTGTCATTTTTTGGGTTGTCGGAAAAGCCATGACGATTTTGTTCTCTGTTTGATCAGATGTATTAGGTTTGATAGTATTCGAAACAAACAAAGTAGCAAATCTTAGCTGTTGCATGACATAAGAGTACAAAGATATGAATACCAATAGTAGATACTTCACAAAACCAACAATCGCCATCTGTTCCGAAAATACGTCATGAATTTTGCGACAACCCAATATTTGATGCGGACAAACTATTTTACACACGATCGAGAATTGAATACGGAAAATAGTTGATGATTTGCATATTACCGAGCCTTGGGAACGCTGACATGGCACAATAAACGTGTTTTTATTGGTCGAGAATTTGCGTGATTTTTTGCTAAATCTTTTTTCTTTTCTTCGAAATCATCAGACAAGTTTTTAATTCTGGTTCTTTTCAGACGCGATTCAATCGCCAATCTATCGATATTCTATTCGTGAGGTGCGGTGTGAAATTATTATTGCTCACAATCGTTATTGGTTTTAAATTGAAAAGAGGATTCTAAAAATTATTTAAAAAAAAACGGATCAGTCGTAATAATAATCTTAATAAAATAAGGGGATCAACGATGAAGTGGATTGCAACAAATAAAATTTGCCCGGATCACTTCGTACCCACCCAGGCGAGTAACGTAGAAGACTAAACCTTAATTAACTTCAATGTTTTAAAACGTATAGAAGAATTGAATCGAATTTAGCATTTGTCACGTATGAATTTTTCTTCCGGATTATTATAGTAATTCAATAAACTCGCTTCGCAGATCAGGTTTTCAAGCCTAGCTGTTCAATTCGCCTGTCAAGGCCTCGGGATAAATGAATAGATTCGTAGAAGCTGTACAAATATTATACGTGATCACCACCAGTCGACTCTTAGATTCTTCTATCTGACAAGTATTGATTTATTCAAATATTATCCGCAGCCATTAGCTTCCAGTTGTGTTGGAGCTGAAAATTATTACATAATAGTTAATCAATCATAAACGTGTTCGCGGGCAGATGATTTAGATGGTAAAATAGTAATGAAAAGTGAGGCTTGAACTGCGGCTATAGATGGGTATACCCTATAGGTTGAAAATCAAGTAGTATAGCTTATTGTATGTCAGGCGCCGGCGAGGTGACCGTAAAACATGTTCGACCGATAACGTAGATTGCTACAAACGTATCGTGGAGTAAAAAATCGTCTGTCCATCGATGGGGATAAATTTTTGCGAAGTTGAGGATACGAGCAGGTTTTTGACACAAACTTAAGTGAGAAAAAAGTGGAGGAGGGAAACGGAAAGCGAGACGTGACGTCTAAACTTGGCTTCAAGCACAAAGAGACGCGTCGCGATTCAACTGGATTCGCATCAATTATCCATGATTTGCTGAATAGCGAGTCCTTACGTTTATATAGTTGTGATATGCACTGCCTCCGAAACTGTAAGACCGTTTTATATATAGCCCATCTTCACGCACCTCACCGTGGTCAATAAAACCTTCCCCGTTTGTCGCATGGGCTATATATAGACGGATAGATAGATTCGTAACGTTGGTATTCGTGAATGCATACGATGATATAAATATATAAATTAAAATGTCGAGGTGTTGAGCGCAGCAGGTTTTAGTTAGTTATTCAGTTTTGTATACGTATACGTATAATACTATGTGCAGGAAGTTTCGCGGGCCATTTATATAGTCAATTAGACCTCTCAATTACTCGTCACATATCCACCTCTAAACTGAGTTCGTAAATATGCCAATCTCTGAGTTGCACGGACACCATCTAAACCGCGTTGTACGGTAGACGGCTATACGCTGCACCGTGTGATGCGAGGAGCCAGAGGGTCGTCTCTTGCCACGAAACTTGAAAATTTTCAAATCGGAGTTCTTCGCGGTCGAAAATTTATTTTTCTACAAATACTGCGAATCCACCGAATCAACATTTCAAAGGGTTGAACACTCTGGGCTTGAGGTACCTCTGACGTGAATTACGATGAAACAGAGAAAAAAAAAGAAAATTTACGCGTGCGCCCAAAAACGTTTACGTAGATAAATTCACGTATGAAAAAAAAAGTAGATGTGGAACGTTTTCGCGGTGTACGTTTATAGTGACGAGCTGTTAGTGGATGATGATGACGACGATAATGGTGATATAGGTGATGCGGAGGGCGTGGAGGATGGATGGATAGATGGACAATGGTCAGGGGTCCGAGTTTGGTCTGGGGATTGGCGGTCAAGAAGGGTAGCGGGGGGGGAGGCGAGCACGCTGCCCCCCTATGGGGGTTTCTATATAAGAGTACGAACACTCAACCGAATAGTGTCAATAGTTTATTATTCTTCTCGGATAAAGTACCACCGTCCATACACTTGGGCAAAAAAATTTACTGCAATCGCATGATATTGCCATCAACCATACGGTCGAGCATAATCTCACCGCCACGGTGTTTTAGTACATAGTTTTCTTCGTTCCAACACCGAAATTCAACGATATCTGTTTAAAAAAAAAAGAAAAGACAAAAAGTGCTTGCGGAGGGCTGGACAGTTTCCATAGACTGTGTGATAGTGCTCAACTTCGAGATAAATATTGATAATATTGAAAAATTTACCCGGTCCGATCGACGAATAATAATCGATATTCGAAAATGAAGTTCTTGATACGCGCCGACACCCACATAAACATTGAAGTACCGGGAAATGAACCGAGAGCTATATGCACCTTCACTCAGGTACATATGAAAAACGGAAGACCTTTTCGATCGTGTGTGAATTGAACGAGGGACGATCGATCGATCGCCAAAAAATTCAGAAGAACCATCGACAACTGTTGCACAAATGTATAATTTTTCTTCTATTCTTTAATGCAGGTTATCGCGGCTATTTCCGTGTCCTTGGGTTCGATGGTCGTTGGATTTTCAAGTTCTTACACTTCCCCGGCTCTACCATCCATGAAAAACGAGACCTCTTTCGAAATGAGCGCTCAAGCGGTAAGTTAACATTTTCTATCAGAAATCGATGTTTAAGAACACGGAAAATATACAACTTTCACTCGCTATTGTTAGTCGCGTAATTTAAATCTCTAGGAGAATTAAATCTGTGCCGGAATATAACATTTCATTTTTCTCTACATTTTTTTTTCTGTCTTCTTTATTACTAAAAAATGCGTGTGGCGGTTGTAATATTATTCTCTAAAATGATAAGCGTATCAGTTGAATTAAAAAATGCAGAATTTGATTCGCGATTTCAATTATACATATACATAAAAAACGTGTATGGAATTCGAGTTTTTCTGATAAAATAAATGAAAGAAACAAAAAAATATATCGACTCTTGATTCTACAAAATGATAAAAAGGAAGAGACGCAATGATATAATAATAAGTATAACCCCGGAATAGTTGATAGATGAAGATATATAGCTTGCAAATATTATATGTAATGATGTATCGATGACGATTATTGTCAATGATTTCTCGTCGTCGTCGTCGTGATAAATTTCTACATACAATTCAGTACGTAGACACCAATACATTGCGTCAAATACGAGGCGCGATCATTGCCATTCAATTGACAATGAGCATCACTAACGATAAGTAATAAAATAAATTTTATCGAATCGAGCAACGTACGGCCCCGTCGTCTTATAGACCGTATATTATACGTTCGAAGTATAGTAATTCGTCACTATAATTCAACGTGATACTCAGGGTCGTCTTCGTAGTAGTCTGTACGCAATCGTATTCCGCGCGCGATCAGAAATTTCGATACGCTGCAGTAGGAGGTGGAGATCCAGGGTGTATGCGACTGCAGTGATGAGATAATGACATGCACCTCGTGCTCGCGAAGGTTACAAATATATATGTATATTTGATTGGTGATAAATATAAACGTTATGTACTGGAGCTGTACCGCAGTTACGTGTGAGGGATGATCGACAAGTATAACGATAGATGAGGAGGAAGTGAATTGAAAAAGGAAGAGATATAGATAAAAATCGATTTCGTTAGTAACATTCCTGAGGTTTCATCCATCCACGCGCGCCGGTGTTGTTTGCGAATCGACAAAAATAGGCGAGATTCGATTGTCCTTGATGCGCGTAGCTCGTGTATGAAGGATGAAGTACATATCCTGACATCGCGGCAGATCTCATAAATTTTCATCGATTTTTCATGCTCTAATATCGTAATTCCAGGCGTCATGGGTAGGCGGAATAATGCCGCTGAGTGCTTTGGTCGGAGGTGTACTTGGGGGACCGATGATCGAGTACCTCGGTAGACGTAACACAATTCTGGCAACTGGATTCCCTTTCATAGGAGGTAAGAAAAATATAAAATCCAAATATCTCTTGGTCGATATTGCGTGCCGATCTGTTTCCTCATTATTTTACTTTCTTCTTCACAGCCTGGCTTCTCATCGCCTTTGCGACGAACATCGTTATGATTTTGTGCGGTCGCGCATTCAGTGGTTTTTGCGTGGGCGTAGCCTCGCTATCGTTTCCGGTTTACCTCGGCGAAACAATTCAGCCGGAAGTACGCGGTACTCTTGGGCTGTTGCCAACGGCGCTGGGAAATGTTGGTACGTGTTACGAAGACAAGAGCGTCGAAAGTTCCCATACAATCTTCGAATGACGTTTGATTGTATTCTCTGATTTTTGTTTTTCATAGGAATCCTTTTCTGCTTCCTCGTCGGGATGTACTTGAACTGGTCGAATCTGGCTCTTGTGGGTGCGATAATACCGATTCCTTTCATGATCTTGATGTGCCTAATCCCGGAAACTCCTCGTTGGTATATCGCTAAGGGAAACCGGGAGAGAGCTCGTAAATCCCTTCAATGGCTTCGCGGCAAGAATGCCGACGTATCCGAGGAATTAGCGGCGATTGAAAAAGCTCACGCTGAGAGTGAGAGGAACGTGTCGCGAGGCGCCTTGAAAGAATTGTTGAAAAAGGCCTACGTCAAACCCCTCCTTATCTCGCTGGGACTCATGGGATTCCAACAACTTTCGGGAATAAACGCCGTTATATTTTACACTGTACAAATCTTCGAGGTCAGTACTATATCTACTTCCAAAACTTGAATCAATTTTCGAGATTCCTTAGAAAAAAAAAATCACATTGTTACAACATTTGTCTATTACAATTTCAGGACGCCGGAAGCACGATCGACGGTAACCTCAGCTCAATAATAGTAGGGGTGGTGAATTTTCTATCGACATTTATGGCCACAGCATTGATCGATCGTCTGGGTCGTAAGATTCTTTTGTACATCAGCAGCGTTTCAATGATAGTGACATTATTCATTCTTGGTGCATTCTTCTACCTGAAAGACGCCGGTAAAGATGTCGAGGCATACGGTTGGGTTCCTTTGGCAAGTTTTGTTATATATGTAATTGGATTTTCTCTTGGATTTGGACCAATTCCATGGCTGATGATGGGAGAAATTTTACCGGCAAAAATTCGAGGCTCAGCTGCGAGTGTCGTCACCGGATTTAACTGGACGTGTACCTTTATAGTAACCAAGACCTTTATCGACATAATAGCGGCGATCGGTGCCGGGGGTACTTTCTGGTTATTCGGCTCCATAACGCTCATCGGTTTGATATTCGTTATCGTGTTTGTACCGGAAACGAGGGGTAGATCATTAGAAGAAATTGAGATGCGACTAACTGGACCAGTACGAAGAATGAGCGCAGTAGCAAATATAAAACCTATGCCGACTGCTTGTTAAGGTTTTTTAGTGATTTTTCAAAAAAAGTTGGAAGAAACGGACTACGGTTGATAAGGATCTATAATCCGGGCTGAAAAGATCGAGTGCATATTGACTCAAGGTGATGACAGATCTTAAAGTAGGTGGTCGCTCCAACGAATAGAAAAAAAAAGAAAACCCCGAGGGTTGACAATTTTTTTTTTTCATACCACCAGACTACGGCTTAAAGTGAAGTGTACTTCAATCGATTTGATTTCGTATTAGGATTCAAATATGCGGTGATGTATATAAAAATGTAGTGTGATACTTTTCAATATGCTGATTAGAGAAAAACAATTTAACGACGAAATGACAATTGCTACATACAGACCAACGATAACTTTTGCGCAATACGATAGAGTAGAATTCGTTTTCGTTATTTCCTAATTCTTTTTCAAATACATCTTCACGTTTTTTTGGCTTTCATTTCATAAATATTAGGCAGACGACGCGATGTTTTCTAATCACATACTTATATTATAGGTAGTGCCTTCTTGAAATATCTGGTATTTTAAGGCTATGAAATGTTCCATAACGAATACTATTAGTATATACGCACACAGAACAAAAAAAGAACAGAAAAGCAAGGTACTAAAATACTAAACGATGAAAAATGCGTCCTCTAATTGTTATATAGAACTGTTGGGGGGCTGACTATAGTATTGAGAATACTGCATGTGTATAGGTGGTATTCATCTTATTAACTGCGATGCACATTGTATCGCATTTCGGATATATATATTTGTTTAAATAATTTTTTGTTATTTTGCATGTTATCATGTATGAAAAGAATCTCAATTTCTGTAATCATTGCCATGATTACTATCACTATAATGATATCATTACTATTAATTTCTTCACGATGGTTAACTAGATGCATAGTAGTTTATCTGTTTCTTGTTGTTCTTGTTATCATTATTACTATTTTATTATTACTAGGATCATCACCATCATCATTATCATTACGATTCTTTTTTTTTTATTGTCGTTTCTCTTCTTGCAATCCTACAGTCTCTACCTCAGAAAAAGTAAAATTGCGCATAAATCACAAATAGTAATTAAAATGATCAAATATGTTGAAAAATTATATATATATATATACACTATAATGATAATTGTGCCTCAATGTTTGAATGATAAGTGATTTTAATGTATCACGAGAAAGAATAATTTTTAGCAGAAATACCTTCAGATATAATATATGATAAGCAAATATACACAAAGTTATAGATATATTTTTGCTGATTTATAAAAACTATGTATATACATATATATTTAGCTGATAGTTGTACATTATGTTGAGATAGAAGGTAGATCCACCGAGCTTTGAAAAGAAATTTCAGAGACCATAGTGTGTAGAAAATTACTTGTGTAGAAGTTAATTAAAATCATAGCTGCCTATTAAATTCGAGACGAAAAACGAACAAGATGAAAGTAAAAAAGAAAGGTACAACTGAAAAACTGATCTTTTACGAAATGATGGAACAACATTGTGTAGTACTTAATTTTTAAGAAAGGAAAAGATTACTTGTGACAGAACACAAATTTTGGTGTGTTCTTGTTCAATTTTGTAAATGATAGCTGAATTCATGCAGAGAACAAGATTCCTGAAATATATGTGTACTCGATAAATACTGCAGATGCATAGATATGATGTATCTGAATCCAGCGGACAAACAAATAATGATAAATAAATATAATAAATACGTATTTTCATATGATACATTTATACATATATGTATGATAATTCCATTCAAAATAGTGTAAAAAGTTCAGTTGTTTATGTATATCATCAAAGACAATGAAATATTTTTTATGAAACGCAGATATGGATGAATGAATGAATGGATAAATAAATAAAATAAAAAAAAACACAATCTTATTTTATTATCTACTCTGAAATATCAAGTAAGACAAGACGTGAGATGATACTAACCAATTAGAGAACAAACAAATTTCTGAGACTAATTGGAATAAAATCCTGTACTTTTATACTTTGACAATAGCGTGATAATGAAATGTTATGCAGATATTTCAGTGAGATATCGTTCTACCCTACAAAACGTGGCCGCTACAGTATTGGAAATATTTCGGGGAAGAAGCGGTGGAAAGTTCAAACAAATGATTGATTCAACTCCTCATTCTGATTGGACTTTGGGTAGAAATGGTAACGCTGAGAATATAGGTACCATAGTAGGTATCAAAACACGGCAAATTTGAATCTATACGATTGACAATAATGACGCGGATGATTAGCGAGACAAAGTGTGGCCCGTCTTCAAATTTTTCCATAATCTTAACAATAATACAATCGAGGCAAAGTTAGGTTAGGTACGGCTTCTTGGTAAAGTCACAGTCATATCTGAATATTATGATATTATGAGACTTACCCATGACTTGAACCCGGCATATAGCGCAGGTATCACATTCGACGTCCCAGCTCCACATAGCGACAGCGTTCCATTTTTTCAATGTAAAAAAGTTGTCTGTCTTTAATCCATCGCCGTCCCCACGATCCAGGTTATCTTGCTCGCTATCAGCCATCCTGTTTTCAACTTTCGCAGACTAAATTTTCGGCACTTTATTTTCGCCGTTGTCTCTGCTGGCCGTTGTTCAGCGATACCTGGATACAAAACCGTACTCAAATATATGCTCCACTCTTATTCCAGCTACAACCACCCAGATTCGAAATGAGAAAAATACGTACTTTTGCGCTACGAGGAGACAGCATTGAACCCACTGAAATCTACTTCAGTGATTGACCAGAGCCTCGAATAATAACAACCGATTTGAGATGATAATAAGAAAACGGACTTTCTCACCTATATTGTCAATGTTTTCCCCAACCCGTAGATGTTATTACTTCTAATCCTTTCGGATTGCCCTGAATAATGGAGTATTGCTTTTTTTGTGTGTTATGCAGCAGCAACACCAACGGCAGCACTCTACGGCAGCACTGGCAACACCGCCATCTGGTCAAACGGTATGCAAACATAACTAGCAGAAACATTCTAGCAGAAACATTCTAGCAGAAAATAGTCGTGTCATCACACACGTGCGAATATTTTGGAGTAATGTGTTATCTTTAAAATATCATGCAACGAGTCCGTCAAGGAATTTTTGATAAGGTAAAGTGAAATGAAGGGAAGATAGGAGTGAATCATGTTACAACTAAAAACTCTATTCTGAAAATATTGTTCTATATTTCATCAGAAAAATGTTGAGATCGTGTATCACTCATCGTGTTTCTGTGATAAATAGAGTTCTGGATGCATCAAGAAATGTAAACTATAACTCATGTGGTTTTGTTCGATGCAGATCCGGTGAGTTTACTTTTCCCATATTTTCTAGCATTAAATATCTTTCATTCCTCTAAGCTTAAACATAACAAGTATAACACGAATTAACGACTTGGCTCTATTTTTTTTTCATGTAGATGATACTGTTGTAACAATTGGAGATGTTGCCAAAAAAGTAAAGCAGAGTGCAAATCCAGAATTTGTCCCAAGAAAATATTGTAAGTTTTGTTGTCATATTGAATTTGAAGTCTCTCTCGAAAAGCTTTGTGATAATCTAACGTTCAATTTAATTTTTCTAGTGTTAGCCAAGTCCAGCCAAGAGGAACTCAAACACTTAAAATGGATGTTGCAAAAGGACGTGTTGGGTCAGGACATTTTTTTGGTCGGTGGTCCAGGTCGTACACGACGCTGCCTCGCCTTGGCATTTTTGGAGCTAACAGGGAGAGAGGCTGAGTTCATAGCACTGTCGAGAGACACGACAGAAGCTGACCTTAAACAGCGTAGGGAGATTGAAAGCGGAACTGCCAGCTATAAAGATCAGGGTGCAGTCAGAGCTGCCGTTAATGGAAGAGTTTTAATCTTGGAGGGTATTGAGAAGGCTGAGAGAAATGTACTTCCGGTTCTCAATAATTTACTTGAGAATCGAGAGATGCATTTGGAAGACGGCAGATTTCTCGTTCCTGCTTCAAGATATGATAAGTTACTACAGGTAAAAAGAGTCGATTATGTTTGTCAATCAATTTAGAGTTGAATTACAAAAACTTAGTTCTCCAAATTAATTTTTACAGAACCATAGCCGGGAAGAGCTGGACGCTTGGAAATTAGTCAGGGTAAGCGAGGATTTCCGAGTAGTCGCTCTTGGGCTGCCCTCGTCTCGTTACCCGGGTCATCCCTTAGATCCGCCGCTCCGTTCTCGATTCCAGGCTCGTCATATTCCTCAGACATCGTTTAGAGTAAGTGTTTAACTTTTAATCTGTTAGAACTTTCTTAAAAGCCTAGAATTTTAGTACTGTTCCGTAAGGTTTGATCAAATACTGGTTGAATGCAGGGGTATGCGATAAAAATGGTCCTAAATGTAATTGGAAAAGTTGAATAATTATATACTGCTCAGGGGATAGGAGTGAATACTAGAATAACGCTGGGAATAGCAATTTCATTAAAAGTTTCACAGTCGAGCTCATAGTGAGTAAGCTGCCGTGGGTCACTATTCGCGACTGAAAACCGTGGATTTGTAGAAATCTCAATCAACTATATTGCCTAATTCCATCAAGCGTAAAGGCCCTTGAAATAACTCTCATTATCAGCTAATACCACGGAAACACGCACGCCACTGAAAAATATGTGATAGTGTACAACCTAGTCATAATCTCCCATATCGATTTTCACCCGCATTCCCATGCTGAATACGTATCTTTGGATCGATGACATGGCTCTTTTCGCTTGTACCACTTTATTTGTATCTCAGCTTTGTTCAGTTAATTGAAAAATATCATTGAAACGCAGACAAAAAAAAAAATTAAATTAAATAAATGACATATATTGAATTTTATTCTTTGCTACCAAACGGAGGATCGCTTGCTATGATAATATTGCTACACGCATCGGGTAATTAGCACGTGTCAGCAGGGTGACAGTTCTGATTTGTCAACCCCTGACTTGGCGTTGCCCGGTCCTCTTGGGGTATAATAGTCACACGCCCAGGATAATTTCATTTCGCCACCCGCCGCGATCTGAATTACTCTCATTTTCAAATTTAGAATAATTTCAATGGCACTTCCGTGTTCGATGTGCCTATGTATCAAATAAACTGTATAAAAATAATCGTACTCCGCAACTTTTGCATCGTGTTATACACCTCTGGAAATCGAGTCCATTATATCGGTTTCAAAAATTTGGTCTAAAAGGTTCATGCGTTAACTTTACAAATCGCGGCTCTGATCTCATTATCGCGTGATTTCTTTCTGCGACGGATTCTTCGGCTGGGTGGGTAGTGGGATACTCGATCACGAGCGACGCTCAATCGCTTATAAAAGGAGGAAGATGAAGAGAAACAAGAAAAAAACAGGGAGAAGAAAGGAGAGAGAAGAGGGAGAAGGATGAATTCCAGCTAGGCTGGCGGTTGTTTTGTGGAAAGAGGGGAAGAGGGAAGTCTAGCAACCCCCGCAGCCTGTCGCTGGAAGTACATAAGGCGATCCGGTGGCAGAGCGACGGTCACAGACGTCGCGGTCTTCCATCGCGTGCCTCGGGGCAACCCTCGAAAAGGGATCTTCAACTGCTCTATGTTTGTCTCTGATCCCTTCGCAGTGAACTCTACTTCGTATAACAAGAGTCAATAATCCTTACCCATTAAACGCAAAAAATTAAACGTGCTCCGAAGCGGACTGGATTTACAAAAAAAAAAAGAGAACTATCTACCACATGTCATTAAGGATGCCAGCTATATGGTCTTCTTCGGAGAGACCGATTTCCGTGCGCACCGTGTGGGTAGATGGTGTTCGACATGCAATATTGTCACCGGACGATCCCTTAGTCCATCAAGTTCAGGTACAGCCCCGCCGGAAGTCTCGCCCCCCAACGTCCAAAGGTTTGAATAATGGTCATCAGCAGGGTTCTGGTGATTTTTGTCCCGAAGTTTCCACCGATAGTGAAGATTTGCGAGACTGTTTTGTGAATCTCCACGTCGTGGTAGAGAGAAACGACGTCGACATTAGGGAGGGTAACTCCGCGCCTTCTTCGTCGCGGGTTATTCTTGGCGGGAACAACTCTAACGCAACGACTATGTGCCCAAGGGCAGCAATATTCTTGTCCAAAAATGATAGTCAACCGCGTCGTCCCGTTTCTGGTAATGATTACTACAACTGTGATTCGAAAAACTCACCGGGACAAAAAATACTGCCGGATTTTTATTGCGGTAACATTAATCGAGACCAAGATAATTCCGGGTCCAATGAGACTCCGGAAATGAATAATAAATTACCAGAAATTCAGCAAAACTCTTTATCAGAAAGAGTTCTTCAGTGGCTCGACCTCTCTGGACGAGTCAAGGAGTACCAAAAGAACGTGAACCATTCATCTAACTCTTCTAGTCAGAGAAGGAAAAGTGACGTATTCAGGAGAAGAGGAAGTTCTGCAGTCATTCCGAAAGAAAGAATACTCGTGCAAAATTATACCTTGCAGACAAATCCACGGGATAAAAATACAGGAAAGGATTACCTAGTAACGCAACTACGTGGCAACAATAACCACAACAACAACAATAATTCTCTGCAACAACGTCTACAGGATGAAACTGGCGCGAAATCCTTAGGAAATGACGTTCCAGTTATCAGGTCGTATTTTGTTGATAAAGTAAACAAAAGCGAGGCCTCAAATTTACAAGAAAGTTCTAAGCTTTCCGAAGACTCCGAATTTGACGGAAAACAGAGTCTCTGGTCTCCCCCTCGGAAACCACAGCTACACATTTTTATGCCGAGTCTTGCCGGAGGCAACGAAAATTTTTTATCATCCATTGAATCGTTCCGCGATTGATTATGCGAATGGGGAAAATTTTTTATTCAGTATTCATACACTCGCAAAATGCTTTCGAGTTATTGGTGTGCAAGTTATAAGTTTCCCTCTCAAATAATATTTGAAAAAGAGGGAGAAGAATATAGATAATGTTGTATGAATTATTACGGGTTTTCCGAGAGTCAATGCAGATAGTCGTTATGATATTCTGCGTGTAAACTGGAGCCGGTGCTGTTCGCTTAATTATCCTGGAGGAGTTCTGTGCATACTATACGTATACATAAAGCTTAATTTCACCGAAACATGATACGCTTCGTAACAGTTGCTTAGTCCTGCAGGCTTTCGTGTCCATAGTAAATTTTCTGTCCATATAACAACGGTGATATTTCGTCTCTGATACTATAACTGTATTAATCCGGATACGATACCGTTAAACACTAATAATAAAAATAATGATAATAGCGCTAATAATAATAATTATAATTATAATCATAACAACGACAACAACAATAATAATAATGGCAGTTGTTGTTTTCAACAAACAATCTAAACGAGTGTCAATTATAGACCATGCAGCGTTCTATCGCGCACTGCGGGGGCGAGAGCTGCCAACATGTAAACCAATTTATCAAACCCGCCGGATCCTCTCGAACTAAATTGGGAAGGTAAATAATTATAATAACAATCATGATAATGAAAATGATATTAACAACAGTAACAATAATGAACAAAAAATGAAGGGAGGAGCTATGCTGCTCGTATCACCTCATATTTTAATGTTTTAAGTAATAATATCGTTAGTACCTGGATGGGATGTCACCGTATATGTTTAATAGAATCGGTATAATATTATAATGCGATGCCATATGAACCTACTTGTTTCATATCGTGACACAAATTTCGTCGCTACATTTATTGGTATACATACATGTGTAGGGTGCAACTCGTGCAGAGAAAGCGAGAGGGTTGACATCGATGGGTATAAAATTGACGTGTCTCGTTAAATTTTTGATTCGTTCCGTGGGGAAAAATAAAGTTGGTTTTTTGACACGGGCTGCAGGGCGAGATCCGTAGTTCGTGACGAAAGTTTTCTTTCTACTTTTGTTGTCGGCCTATTTTATTCTTCTGCTTACATAGAAGACAGTAGAAACCAATACATCAAATGGTTAGGTAAAACCCACGCACAGAAAACGAGTTAAAGGCGAAATTCTCACGCAATGTACGTCGCTCGTCTTCTACTTTTTATCCCAAAGACACGGATGGCTCTGAACCACGCAAAACCGACGGTAAACTCTGGAAATCTCGTTTTACACATTTGGGAGGGACCTCCAGAGGTGTTTGGGGTTTGAAAAAAAATTATTTTCACCTCTTCTGAGCTACCAGGATTTCGATTTTTCTTACCCATCTTTTTCTCAGCTTCGCCAGCTGCATTACAACACCTCGCAATCGATCCCGTGACAGAAACGAGTAAACCTAAAACGGAAACAAGGACTGAAATTGCAAGGCATATACTATATTAGCATACACCGTGGCTCCATATACATTAGCCATACTATGATAATTTACTACCTCCGCTATTTTACAAATTATTATCCTGCACCCTGTAGCAAAGTCTAGTTTTTATTTTCCCATATTTCTATTTTTATTATCCCTATATCTACACCAGAGACTTTGAAACGCCTAACGACGTGTCGCAGGGATAAATATATTCTCTCTGGTATAGCAGGCGTTGAATGTTGTTTAGGATGCTTTGGAATAATCCAAGTACCTCTAAAGTCCGTGCCTCAGCATGGTAAAATTATTACTTTTGAACCGTATAAACCTCTGCAGCACGTCGCGTGATTTTGTCGCATCCTGCGCGTATAGTGTGCAATCCAGAAAGTATATTAGCGCTATGTTGGAATACAGAATTTCCAGATTCTGCCATCGGTATAATAACATTAGCAAAGAACTAGCTGCGGGATTCGCGACCCTATTTTTGTTCGAAAATAGTTTTGTAAAACTAATGTATAAATTATTCTTGATTTAAAAAATACCCATCGTCCCTCGCAGCAGCGGTACCACCTACACCTTTAAGAATTGTAATATAATCTTTGCAATCTGCAAAAGTACATATACAGGTATAGCGGCATGTAGGAATATTATACACAAAAAGTTTTTAATTGCCAATTCATTTCATCGATGCACGCAATGAACATAATTTTAAATATTGTTTCAACTAAAACTGTCGCGATGCGTCCTTTCCTCCGCTATTTCTATACAGCTAACTTTTTCCTGAAAAACTTTTCGCGTGCAAAATCAGCGATGAGCTAAGCGTTCGTATTCTATAGCCGCTGTGACTGGAATCACTTTCTGCAGTAGATAGGTATATGGCATACATAATCTCTCGGATCGAATCGGTTTTTCGGTAAATCTGAGGATGCACTCGCAGTAGAACCGCTCGCGAATTTTCCCTGCATTACACGATTCAATTGAAACTTGCTGGCGATTTGGATCTGAAATAATCTAGCTGCGGATTGCGTGCGGATCGGTAGTTTGCTAAAAGCTCTCTTCGCCACGGAAAGCTCTTGATGTTAATCACGTTGGATTACCGTTCCTGACGCTATCCAGCAGCATTCCACACACGGAGTCACGAACTGTTGTAGAAAACTGATGTTATATACGTCATGATACATGTATCTACTAGATTCTTTTCCAATTCGCAGGATCAATTGGAAAATTTAAGAGCGATAGCCCCCGGCGTTGACAGTACAATTTTATCGCAGCTACTGTCTTGCTGTCATGCCCTCGTTACAGAGGACGCAGTTAATCTCGGTCTCCCGGATTTTCCATTAGAAAATCTATCCGCCGTTGTCCAAATACTGGTGAGTTGCTTCAGAGAACCACCTAATTTTTGTCACATCCATCATTTATGAATACGTAAAAATTTATTCTTTATTTCAGGATAATTTTCCTGCTCTCACACCCTACGACGCCTTCTACAGACTTTATCCCTACAAATTATTTTTAGGAAAAGAAGGCAGGGATGCTGTTGAAGATATTTTGAAAACTTTTGAGATTCTGGGTTCAAAAGATCCCAAAGATAATTTTAAAATACAGAACTCTATAATCGAGGATAATTTCGCAAAAGTTTCCATAGGGAACGGCCACTCGGAATTCAAATTCAGTGCAAGTTGACTTATCAATTGTGTTGCCATTTCTCATCGCTAGAAAGAATTCATCGTCTTATTCCTCTTTCCTTAATCAGGTCCCTTCTGGCTCTGGAGAGACCATTGGTGCGGGCACGAAGATTGATTTTGTAGATACGAGATATCAAAATAATCTTTTAGCCGAAATGATGCAGTCGCATTTAGTAACAGATTTTTGTTTCGTTGGACCCAAAGGCTGTGGAAAATCAACGACGGTTAATAAGTTCGCTGAATTATTGGGCTACCAGGTCGAGCCTATCGTACTCTATCAGGCAAGCAAATCCTCCCTTTCCAAAACGTTCTATAGATTGGTGTCCGAAACTGATAGATATTTTCTCAGGATATGACTTCCAGGGATCTGATTCAACAACGTACTACCCTTCCAAACGGTGATACGGTCTGGAAGGATTCACCTCTAGTCCAGGCAGCTTTGGAGGGAAAGTTAGCTGTGCTTGACGGAATACATAGAATCCATCCGAGCACGTTGGCTGTTGTCTATAGACTCGTTCACGACCGAGAACTTCAGTTACACGACGGAAAGCGGCTGATCAGGGCTGACCGATACGAGGATATAAAAAAAGAGTACCAAAAGTCCGACGAGGACATGAAAAACTCGGGAATTTTCAGGGTTCATCCATCCTTTAGGGTCATCGCCCTCGCGGAACCTCCTGTACCTAATAGCTCGTCGGCGCAATGGCTCAATTCCGAATTACTCAGTTTATTTCTGTTCCATGAAATGCGACCACTTGACGAGGCGGAAGAAACGCATATAATACAGTCAAAGGTGCATTTCGGATAAAAAAAAAATACGTCTATCAAGTTTCTTCGTCCAATGGACATTCTGGATTATTATTATTATTTTTTTTAGTTTGGCACAAGCAGCAAGGCGTTACTTGATATAATCAAGTTGACTCATACTTTAAGATCCTCCTCAGATGCTACACTACAATCTTTGGCGAGTTCTCTAAGTACCCGTCAGCTATTCCGAATAGCAGAAAGAATGCACAAATTCCCAGAAGACAATGCCTATGATGCTGTGCAGCGGGCTTGTCTGGCTCGTTTTTTACCCGCTATACCAAAGCAGGCATTAGAAGATAGTCTATCGGAACTAGGTATCAGCAAATCTACAGAAACCAAGGCGAAGAGAATTGGAAAGTGCGAAGTTTTGGGTAATGTAGTCAAAATCGGAGACACGACGGTCGAGAGATACCAGACTGCAGCCTTGACCAAAGTTCCTGATATTCTATTCTACGATGTACCCCAACACGTGGCTCTACTGGAATCTCTCTTGCAAGATTTTACACTCGGACAAAATCTCTTGCTTGTTGGTAATCAGGGAGTTGGAAAAAACAAAATTGCGGACAGACTTTTACAACTTATGAACAGACCCAGGGAATATATTCAACTGCACCGTGATACCACAGTACAAACTTTAACTCTGCAACCGATGGTGAGAGATGGGGTGGTAGTTTACGAGGACTCTCCCCTAGTCCAGGCTGTCAAACTCGGTCACGTTCTCGTCGTCGATGAAGCGGATAAAGCGCCGACTCATGTAACATGCATCTTAAAAGTATGTATAATTATACCTGCAACTGCCATTTCTGTGTATTCCAGTAATTCATTTTTCATAAAAAAAAACTCATATCCAGACGCTGGTCGAGTCTGGGGAAATGATACTTTCCGATGGCCGAAGAATTGTTCCCTCATCTTTTCCGGCTAACGATTCCGAAACTAGGATAAAAATGCATCCGGATTTCAGAATCATCGTGCTCGCCAATCGGCCAGGCTTCCCATTTTTAGGTAACGACTTCTTCGGTGCCTTAGGAGATCTGTTCAGTACTCATTCCGTAGACAATCCTAGCCTTGAGAGCGAAATTCAACTCCTCAGAGAATACGCTCCCGATGTCGATGACAAAATTATTCAAAAACTTGTCAAAGCGTTCGGTGAATTACGAAGTATGGCGGATCAAGGACTAGTTTCGTATCCGTACTCGACGAGGGAGGTTGTCAACATTGTGAAACATCTACAGGTATAATATACACCTTTGGTTTTCTCTTAAACTCAGATTTTTTAAATGACCGTATCGAATTTTGAGTAAAATTTCATGTTTCAGAAATTCCCCGACGAACCATTAAGTAGTGTAGTACGGAACGTATTTGACTTCGATCGTTACAGTCAAGAAGTTTTCGAGACACTCGTAACCATACTTCACAAACACGGTATTCCGCTGGGTGCCAGTCCAAAGAATGTGGCGTTAGCTAAAGAGTAAGACTGTATTGATAGCTAGTAATTTACGGGCACCGAATTCCGAACAAAAAACAAACCCTTTTGAATATATTTTGTATCAAAAGCGATATACCTCAATGATCAAGCCCGATATTTTTTGTACTATACTGTAACTAATAAACAATCATGAGAATCTACGTTCGTCTTACCCCCATCTTCCTCCACAGAATATCCCTACGCGACATCAAGTTTGCTGGGAGTTGGAGCGTTGTTAATCGGCCAGAGATTCTCGGGGTTCAAGAGCGTTTCGTTAAGTTGAAGGTCCCATCTTTTCCAGTTCGGAGACAGCATCTTTTAGACCGAACCGAAGCAAGATCTGGATGGTTTACCGAGCTTCAAAGCTACTGGACTATTCCTATGAGCGATACGGGGACCGTTGCAGCACTGGCAGTTTCACCAGGGTTGAAAAACGATTCTTCGGATGACGTGATACACGCTCTCACCACAAATCCTTTATCAATATTTAGCATGTCTTCAGAATCTGAAGAGATTAACGAAATTTCTATCCAAGGTTTAATAGCTCCGGCTCGTGGTAATCGGCCACGATTCACCATGACAACTGATAAATCCAGGAATATTCTACTGCACGAAGAAACTGTAATTACTTTTATGGATACAACATTCGGATAATAATTCAAATCAGAGTTTCAATTAATTTTTTTTTGCATCTTTGTTTCAGTCCAATTCACTTCTTCTCATAAACCCTGAAACGGGTGCTGTCCAGGCGCTTCACTCGTCCTCGTTTCTTGAATCCGCTGGTGATACATTGTCACGAGCTTTACGTAGCAGCAATCTCACTTGGCAGCTGAAAACAGATTTGTTGAAATCTAACGATCAGCTAATTTCCTTCACAATCCACGCGAACAAGCTCGAAGTTATTGATTTAAAATCCATGAGTGCCTACTCAATGACTTTGCCATTCAACTTAGATTCAATTTTCTTATCCTCCCCTTCAAGATGGCTTGTGCAAGATACTTCGAACGGCAAATATGTCCTGCAAAAAGAGTCTAGTTCATCGCCGTGTCCAAATGTCTTAAAACCCATCGATCAAACGAATTTTGACGTGCAGAAAATGGGGTGGATTCTCGGAGGAAGCAGTCAAAAACTTAATGATGACTTAGTCAGCGATGTTTTAAAACAGAAAATAGAATCACCAAACAGATTGCTGGTCACAGACGACACCTACGCAACTATAGCTGTTGGATTTCCCGACTTAGATAGTTCAAATGACATTTATTATTGGCCCCGAAACTCTCGTGTCCGAGGATACTGTCCTCCGATTGTATTAGAAAATGGACAAATCATTAAAACAGTCTCTTCAGAACAAGTACCAGCCGATATACTACCCGGTGGTAAAAAACAGCCAGGGATCACTGGGTATCTCGAAGTTGTGGATGTCGCGCAC
The DNA here is from genome assembly GCA_963978495.1 of Athalia circularis. Lineage (NCBI taxonomy): Eukaryota > Metazoa > Arthropoda > Insecta > Hymenoptera > Athaliidae > Athalia > Athalia circularis. The sequence continues at coordinate 35,814,778 of OZ021698.1, read as the reverse complement.
CGTAAACTGCGTTACATACCGATACCAGAGTAAGATGCATATTTTTGCCACCAATATTTCCCTGGGATCTGTCGGTCATTATTTGATGGGGTATTTCTTTTTGTTTGTTGAAGACCGGGTAAAATATCTCCAGTTACCGAATGGCTCTATACAACCAATTTGCCGGTCTATGTTGCATCGACGTCGAATCAAAATCTTGTGACGATAGATGCAGGAGGCTGCATTCGACTTTGGGAAACGGCTTTGAGTAGTATAGCAGCGTCCCTGGGGGAATGGCGGAAAATGATCGGTGCTGACGGGGAATATTTGCAAATGACCAAGGAGAGATACTCGGGACTCGGTGTTAGCGGACCAAAGCATGGAAAAGTTGATCCTAAAAATGATCCACATGTCGGGGGTAATCAGTGGGCTGGTGGAACCGGAGGTAATGGATCAATTTTTGTGTATCAAGAAATATTCCATCCGTATAATAAATTAATTCTTCAGGTAGAGACACGGCGGGACTTGGTGGAAAAGGAGGCCCATATCGTCTGGATGCTGGGCACACGGTGCACCAGCTTAGTGATGAAGAAAAGAACGCGGTACCCGAACACGTGAAAAAAGCTGCTCGCGAAATGGGTACGCGCGCTTTCAAGCAGCGATTGAGAGACATTCGAATGAGCGAATATGACCACAAACTTTACACGCAGTTTAGCGATGCCGTAAATAAACAGGTCAAAGCTCTCAGGGTTATTCTCGGTGAGTACTTTATCGGTGAAAGGTTCGGATCTGGAGCTATATAATTTGTTAACCGCTTAGGAAGCCTGCAAGCTAAGAGTAAAGAACGTCAGTGGTCCAGGCATCAAACATCTGGGGAACTTGACGATACGAAATTGATTGAAGGATTGACGGGAGAACGGACTATATACAGACGCAGAGCTGAACAAGATCCTGAAGTAGGAGCGCCTCAGCTTAAGCCGAAAAGATTAAAACTGGTCGTGGACGTTTCTGGTAGTATGTACAGATTTAACAGCTATGATGGAAGGCTCGACAGGGAATTGGAAGCGTGTGTCATGGTCATGGAAGCTTTTAGCGGATACGAGAACAAGTTTCAATACGATATTATCGGCCACTCGGGTGACGACTATCACATCAATTTCGTAAACCATTCTCAGCCACCAACCGACAATAAGCAGCGGCTCGAAGTTATTAAGGTAGAAGAATTCATCTGTCAAAAAGACGTACATCTCCTTTTCATTTTCATTTATTTCTCAATCTGTTCCAGACGATGCACGCGCATTCCCAATTTTGTATATCAGGAGATCATACCCTGGAGGCGACGCAACACGCGATTTCGAGTCTAGCAAAAGAGGAATCTGACGAATCAATCGTTGTCGTACTTTCCGATGCGAATTTAGAACGTTATGGAATTCCGCCTCAGAGTTTCGCCAAGACTCTTACTTCGAATCCCGACATTAACGCTTACGCTATTTTCATCGGTTCTCTCGGCGACCAGGCAATGAGGTTGTTTGTTGATTCAATATATTCAGGAAATTTATTTTCATGTGTTTTCTGACTTGATGATATCAATTCTAGATTGACCTCGAAGATGCCTTCTGGTAAGGCGTTTATCTGCATGGACCTCAAAAACATACCGAAAATATTACAACAAATATTCGCTGCATCTGTGTTAAGCACAGTTCGCTGAGGAGTTTCATAATCCAATGCCTTGTATTATTCTGCACACATTCTCGCCCTAGCGCAGCTAGGCGAATTGTAAATACGTCATAGATTTATACTGAGCTGAGATTAATAAAAAATGTTAGTTTTGAAGAAATTCCGAAAGCTTTTTTAATTGAGCCTGCTTGTACAGGTATAGATGCAGGACGGGGTCAAAGTCCCAAGTCCTGTTCTGAGCACGATGGCGTTTTCCGTCCATGTGCCGCGTTGCGCCGAATCGAGTCAACGTAGTTCGATTCCCTCGGCCTCCCCTTTCGACGCCTCTACCACCCCCGACATCCCCTAGCTTCGAGATCTCGAGCTTGCGACTTTCCGACGAGGGGATGAAGCGGGGAGCACCGGGTTAGTCGCGCGCTGGTCGTCGAATGGATCGGGTGTGGCGACGCGTCCAGGGAGCATCGGCAGCTGGGGGTGGGCGTCGCGGCGCGACCGCGTGCTGTGGATGCCCGACGCAACCTTGTCAGCTGCACGTGGACCAACGTGCCAAGCGGGGAGGTGGGGGACGAAAATCACGGGGGGGTGGTCCACGCACAATAGTTTGCGGATGTCAGGTTCAGCCTTGTCCCGTTCATCCAGTTCTTGTAAGAGTGAGAAGAACCCGGCCTTCTACCGCTACCACCACATCAACCACCACAAATCGCGAATGTGACTGCCCTAAGGATCGTCCTTGCCCCCATACACCAAAAAGCTCCCTTCCGCGCAGGGTGCAACGCAGGTAGAGTAGCATTGATAATATACTCTATCTTCTATCCAATTTCAATTCAGCTTTCCAAAGTGCAATTTATTGTTTTAGCTACTTCCTTTCCAATCTCTCCTTCCGTCCCCGTCCGTAGATGTACGATAAGGATGAAATGATGAGCTTTATAGCTTCACAGCTGTCCGCTGCACCCACCACTTCAACCACGATCCAAACTCCGATATTGCTCTATCGCCGATTGCATATAATACCTGGGGGCTATCGATTCTCATCGTTATTCAGGGGATATTTTTAAATTCGTCGACTCCGAATATCTTCCGGATAGATATAAGATCAGGCTCCTTGTGCTTAACCTGAGACGAAAATTTTAACGTGAACGTTTCACGAAAAAAAAATGAATCCGGAAATATTTTCAGATGCGATTGTGCGGAGCAGGGGTCATCGTGTCAGCATCTGCACCACGTGGCAGGTGTCGGTGGTACCCCTCGTCGTCGTCTTCCTTTGTCATCATCAGCGATGTCAAACGGTGGTTGCGATTGTGCGGATAAGTCATCGTGTCCTCACGTTGGTGGAGTGGAAGGTGTAAGTTGTGATTGCATAGCAAAGCCATGTTCCCACACGGTTAAAACGCGTAGTGGAAATCGTGGTGGGTCACGAGGAGGTAATTGCGATTGTATAGCCGGTTCTTCCTGTCCTCATAAGCCGGCTTCGGAAGGACGAATAAAACGTGTTAAGTGTAGAGTAAGAAGAGCGGGATGTGCAATGGCAAGATGTACCGCTGAGCTTGCGATGCTTCACCTTCATTGGGAACTTGCCACAGAATGCGCATCTTGCAGACCACGAGCACTGACAAGAAGACTTTGTCGCAGACAGCAGAGTGACAATGAACTATATCGCAGCAACAGTTTCAAGTTCGAAAGATTCGAAAGGAGTAGAGAAGAGCACGCGACCCCTCTCAAGAAACAGGTAAGTCCGAGTTTTTTGGCAGGGAATTGAAAGTGATCAAGAGATCTAAGATTTATAGGATTAGAAATTTCAGAAATGGCAGGCGGCGATGCAGGATCGGAATACCTCTTGCTTTTTTTTTTGGAAGGTACTCGTATTCGAATGAACTGCAAACTAGACGAACACTCACATCGCGAGGGATACTTTGATGAAGTCACGCCGCGTTTAAAAGTTTAGCAGTCAATTTTTTCCTCGCCCCTGTTGAAAACCGCGGATATGCCTGTTGAACAAAAATGCAAACTGATATCGACCTAGAAGTAGAAACTGCATAACGGCAAACGCATTTCAAAACTTGTATGCGTAACGAGTAATGAAAATGATGTCGCGTAGTTTCACCGTCAAAGGGGTAATTAACGGATGTTGATTACGCTATCAAGCGCACGACGATGTTGTGTCAGTAGATGGAGGATCAATATGTTCATCAAACACTCATTCACACAGCTGTGGTAATATCGAAAATATTTTGCGTATGTCCGTGGGAATGCTACCAAAAAAGAAACAAATTTTAATTTTGTTACAGCTTTCGCTAAACTCGCATAATTCCTTATACCGTTTTACTCTATTTGAACATAACTTTTTTCATTATTCAGCAATCTCCTGATCACAAGAATTTTCTTCATACCTGCGTACGTATAATCGTCGCACAAATGTGTCCAAAATTTTTTGCTATCGAAATTCGTAGTTCAAGGTAAAACGCGAGCCGATTAGCGAATACGTACGTACACGATGGAAGGAATGAATTGATCATATAGCAATAGAAGAAGAGAGAGACGAAGAGGTAGAAGGATTTTAAAAAGAAAAAAGAACACGGGGTAAAATAGAGATTGCGTCGTTATAGCCAGAGAAGACACTTGGCGGCTGCATAACGAGCACTTTCAAGTACTTCTCACAAGCCACATGCAACGTAGTGGATTGACAGCTATTAAGCTGTTTTTGACCGCTTGTTCTCATTCCCACTTTCACCTTCGATTTTGAATCGCTCCCTTTCCGCCCATTGTTTTCAAGCAATTCAAACTTTTCTAAACGTTGTTTCATAAGCTTTTCGCACCGTGAACCTCGCGGTTAGCACACATTGAAAGCAAGCGCTGAAGTGATTATATTCTGAATGATAATTTGATACTTCAAAAATCGCAGAGTTTCGTCATTCATTTACTTAATGATTTGTTTATTTATTTTTCGTTACTTCAGAGCACGCTCTTTCGTGATGAAACGTACGGATGTTCTGCCACATTTATAGCTCGTGAGCTTTTCAGATTTTAAAGTTATGATACAAGACCACTTTAGTAAATGTATACGTGTACGAAGTTCATCGACCTGCGGTAAATATATGTGCATAGGTATGTACATTCCATCCTCGGTTCAAGTGTGCTTAAAAAATTGCAGAAGCAGAGAAAAATGTAAACGTTATCTCTGCCGATATGTTTATCTAAATATCTTTAGGGATGACCTCGGGGTCACGAGTGCACCAAAAAATGGGAACAACGCTCGATCGCTCGGCTAACTCACCGTATTGATTCCGCTGGCATGGTAGCAGCTGACCCGCGGTAGCCGCATATTCCTCATAGTCTTCCAACGTGGTCTTCTCCCGATGATTTTCGTCACCTATTAATACGTATAAATTTCACCATTCGAATCTCTTCCTTCCTATCCAGGTACTAAACCGCCCGCAAGGAAATGGCGACATAAAAGGATTTGGCAAGAGATTAATCATCAAATTAGTGGAGCTTTTTTTCGTAACAGCTGTCGAAACAATTGGGCATACATATATAGTAGCGCTAACACTGCTTCATTAGCGGCCAATTCGAATTTTTTCACAGCACTCATAAAGCATGAATACACGCGGACAATTAATATAGTAATTTTGAAATATCCCAATTTTATTGCATGCTTTCCAATTTTTAGTCATTTTCGCTGATTCTCTTCTCGTATAAATTAGACCGCATTCTCCTCGATCCAATCCAGATATTTGGCAACTCTGGTGTAAACAGTAGGATATCCTTCTCGGGCACATCCACTCGCCCAAGAGACGAGGCCTGTTAGTTCGTCATCAACGGTCAAAGGTCCTCCAGAGTCACCCTGCGCAAATATCAAACGTACAGGTAAACAGGAAAAACGTGACCGGCTCATACTTCCAGCTGGTGATGGATCGTTATATTCATACTCACGTTGCAGGATCCTTTTCCTCCTTCCGGAACGTCGGCGCAGACTTGCGTGTCGCTGACTTCCAGCGAAGCGATTGTTCTGTATGTTTGTTTGCAGTATTCCTGATCAGCTATCTCGATTTCGACTACCTGAAGAAGTCTTGGACTCGAACCTCCCTCCTGAAAATGGCACATCATCCATTATATTCGCACTAAAAAATAATCTATTGTAACTCACCCTAATTCGTCCCCATCCAGAAACCACGGCGAGATCTCCTGTTTTAAGACTTTGGTTCGCATTTGGAAGTTTGACGTACTCTAGGACGTTGGGAATCTCGAGCAGAGGTTCGGTGAGCTGTGGTAGGAAAGAAAAAAATATTCTTTAGTAAAGATTTAATTTTCAAAATTCATAAGATTCGATAGTCCCGGTCATTATTTACCTTTAAGAGAGCTATGTCGTTCCTCCAAGCGTCATAGGAGTCGTAGCCCCTGTGGATATTGATTCGCTCGACATATCTGGTGATCCCTTCACCCCTACCAATGCTGTTGGTGCCGGCAACAACGACCACCGACCTCGCTGACGTTCTTAAATTGAATTAACGATTTATAATTCAATCGAACGAATTTCGGAATAATTTTTCTCACCCCGAAACACAGTGCGCCGCCGTTATGACGTAATTTTCGTTGAGAACGGATCCTCCGCAAAAGTGAAAGCCGCTGCGCCGTTGCAGGGATACCTGATACGGTCTTTCCCCTGGTCCAGCATCCACTCCGTTTATAATTCTCCCGAACACAGGGCCCGGGATCTCGCGGCCTGGAAGGGTCAAAATTCAAGGGCGACATAGTAAATATATATTCAAGAGGGATGACGGCCTTTGGTGCATAATTGAATCATTCCAGAAAGAGGACGTGTCGAAGTAGATATTGAGCGCCATAGATATTATTTTCTTTCTAATCGTCGATCCAACGCAGTCAAAGTATGAATCTTCGTTATTATTCAATTTATATAATAACGAAAATTATACGATTAAATACCGTTGCATGGGATTAAAATAGAATTCGAATAAAGCCAGCTTTTTATTACACGAATTCTCTATCTCGATCCCTTATTAAAATACACAATAACTTTGCGAGGGTGAATTTTAATAGCCACGAGAATATTACGTATATACCTATATGTATGAAAGAGAACAACGGTGAAAAGAAATTTATATCAACGAAAACAATTTTTTTCTCTCAAATGTCTAAAATTATTTTCATTTCTCTGGTCTAATTAATTCTGTAATTTCGTACATAAACTCACCTAGGCAAGCCGAAAGTCCGAACGAAATTACTAGAGTCGTCGTTAGCCACATTATGATGAAATGATTGGGGTGTTCGATCCTAACCGATCTTTTATACCAACGGACACTCGAAATAAAAAGTCACGCGAAATTGTCATCGTTCGTATGTGTAGCATGTGTCAGATACCGTAATGAGGACTTTGTAAATCAGAGATAATGATTTCTTTGTCATTGATTATCGGCGTAGATACGAGTAGATTATATTTGTAACTATATATCTACATCTACACCTAGATTGTACAATCACAAAAAAGAGTTAATTAAGTCAAAATACTTCGACTGCAATCTGGCGTCGCAATCTAGAAAGAAACATTATTGAATGAAGGTATATTTTCTCTACATTCTTCTCTCGCCTTTTTCGTTCCATTTTTATTTCATTCACGAACCGCGTGTAACGCGTACCCAAATTCCCCGATAACACCTCGCGTCGAAGACATGTGACCGATCCGCATCTACTTTTATGCCGAAAGCTTCCTTCGCTTTGGTATCGAAGAGCTTTCGCCCGATTTGCGCCGATAACGATACCTACGCCGCTATGACATCGAAGATCAAATAAAAGCCATCACTTGCGACCGATTGATATTTTTTTTTTTTTTTTTTCTACGCTATGTTTTTCATCACGACGTTTCCCCGGGCCTTCGTATGTTTTTTATAGGCATATGCGCACCCGTGTGTGAAGCGAAATTCTCATCGTCAGACCTCCTCGCAATCGATTGAAATCCGTTAAACTTATGTACATTTGAAAAAATCGAGAGAAGAATAATAAGGCCATTGACGAGACAGAAGATTTTCCACCTGAGATGACCTTTTTAAATATTTGTTTTAAGCCTGTCAGATGCCCCGCTTTTGAAATGATTGAAACGACGAAAAAATCATGAAATCGATATCACGAAGATTACGTGCGGCAAAAAAGCCGTTCTCATTTTAGCAAATTATCTCTGATTCGCGATTAGAATCAATCAGATGGATCATCGTCTGTACGGTTCGTAATTGTTTTTTCCAGATTGATTACTTTTTTTTATTGCTTTTAAAGTGATAAAAATTAACCTCCGGAAATCTCTTGGATCAAAATAAACGAGACCAAAGCATTCCGTGTAACATATTGTTTCTTTCAGACATCAAAGCTTAGAATCATTGATATAGTTCCCTGGTTGTCTTGAATGAGAGCTTGGGCTTGAGGCACGGAGGAGTGAGAGGAGGTGAATTCAACCTCATAGCGCACGTAAGCATGGCATGAAGCTGAATTGATCCCGTAGAAATATTGATCAGCTGCTTCGCGTCTCCAGGTTTGTCGTATACTGTGCTTTTAGGCCCGCGCGGTATCCACGAGAATGTTTTTGTATTAAACTTGTTGCGAATTTCAGCTCAATGAGGAGGGAAGGAATCCCTGAACCCTTGCGTGAAATTTCTGTGCAGCTCCCGAGCTTACCAGAAATTCCTTTCCCTTATCAACCATTGAGATCGAAAAAGCTTTACCAACTCCGCAGCAAAAGCTGAAAAGCTGCTTTATCGACGTCCAAGTTTCGTCCCCTAGTTGGTAAACCTTGGAGAAAGCTCGCTTACCAGGTAACGTCGCGTGAGCTTTTTGGTATTTTTTAATATTTTATATATTGTCTTTTAAACCGGCGAACGAAGGAAAAGATTTCTATTCAATATCTAGCTGGGAATTGATTGCACGAAAAAATTGATTACTATTTGAGTTGAATATAATGCTAATCATGAGCCTGGAATTGAAAGGATCGTTTGTTAGGCATATTTGCAGAGTTCCCAACGCGGTTGTTGAGTTGAACCGTTACAGATGGGAGAGTAGAGCGTAGCTGAGGGCCCTACAAAAGCTAATTGGCTGGTCAGCTCTCGACTGTACGTATACCGGATGGGTAATGCAGGCATACCTTACCATTGCGACAATGCAATTTGAGCGTGCCATCCTCTGTCCAATCTCTAGTGCATAACGGGCGCAGAATTCTATTCCAAATACGAATCTCTTCGATCATTTTGCTTATTTAGATCTGCTGTGGCACAGGCAGCGGTATAAGGATCGCTAACAACGCAATTACGCCTCCCACGCTGCCTTGCAGGCCTCGGCCCCTTCAGCATCCAGCGGAGATCCAGGTGGTAATTTAAACTGGAAATCCAATTAATTATACCGAAACTAAACCCGAATCTATTTCACAACGGGAAAAAGGAGACGATTTCGCCGCTATATAGCTATTCGGAGAGGACTCTCGTTTTTCAATTCACGTTTCGCGCTGTAAACCTGCATCACGATCGCTTTCGTATTGGGAATTCTCGTACCGCAGAGCTTTGAAGGAATATCTATTTTATTTTTTTTCAATCTTCAATCCGCTCAATTATCGAACGTCGCTTGTGCATAATTTCATTGATAACCGGAAATTTTCGTGCTTTTCTTTGTTTTATGTTCGATATCCTATCTTATTTGTTAAAAGGCTTGAAAATCAACGCAGAACGAATTTCCTCCCATCAGTTTTGTTGCCAACTCTGTTGTGCGATGCGAGCTTCAAGGATTTCCCTCCTGCGGAAGCTCGTGTCTTACAGCCGCGCACTTTAGCCACGATCATTACGCCCGCCTCAATGTTAGTAGAATTACATTGAATCCACAAAGGGTTTAAGCTCGAGACTTTCGTCAGCATTCACTCCTTGTAAACCATTGTTTCCATATCCTCGATTGTTTGCAGGCGCCCGCGGACCAGGCGGGTTGTATAGCTCGAAATAACACGATCTTATGGTGAATTGTTGCCGTTCCTATCAGAGTGTTGAAAACGACGGGACGCAAGTAGGCGCTCGCTGTCACTCGACGTGATGATCCCGAGGAGAGTTTGCACACCGCTTTTGTACGTCAGACCGAAAATTGAAGCTAGAAAAATGTTAAGCATCTCTTACAAGCCGGCTGATGACAACCCTTCCATATTTTCTTTTAGTTTCCACCTTTAATATTTCCTTCTCGAAAGCGTTCCACCGCAAAGCATCTCGCGTACTTTATCCATATTTTACAAAACCACTTCTCTGATCTATTCGGGCTCGTTACCGCCCGTGTGTATCACCGTTCCCCAGGGAATACCGGGTATAATAACGTTGACAGAGTCGCCGCGATGTTATATACGCACCCCGCAACCCACTACGCCTATTACTTATACCCCTCATCCCCACAACGCTGATGCTGATGCTGATGCTGATGCTGCCGGCTGCACGAATATACACGTAACATACACGCGCACCCTGATCCAGACTTCGAGTTACCCTCCCCCAACAGGTCCCGGTTTTTCAAACCCATCGACGTCCTCCCGTATTCCCCGTTTTCCACCTTTCTCCCTCTCTGCCCTCCTCGCTCTTTATCCATCGCCAAATCTGAAATCCCGTTGCGATGTGTGCACATCGGCGATGCACCAGCTGACTGCATCGAGTTAAACACTCACTGATCAGCCTCTCGGTTTGCAAGTTATTTGAAAAATTTCCATCCGGGTTTCTCTCAACATATGAATAAATAGAAAAAAAAAAAAAAAAATGAGACTCGAATGATCAGGCGGATTTCGCTGTGCTCGGCGAGGTTCCAGACGCTTGTGTTTCTCCGGCGACACAGAACGATAGTGTATAGAAAATCGGTAGACATAAACGTTGGGAATCGCGGATCGCAGATCGGAAATATTTTCACCGGCGGGTGAAACCGACAAAGCGTCGTACCGTCTCTACAACAGCGCAGCAAAGTAGCTCATGAGCTTTTGTATATTTTCATCCCCCTACGATCGCGTCGCACGCCTTCCTTTGTTCCGACTACTCCTTCGAAGTTTAATACTCCCGAATTGAAAATAAGAGAATCGAACGACCTCGCTTATGCCCATCGATAACATCACGAATAGAGTCCCTTATTATCTTATTATCGCGATTATGTTATCAAGGATATCGCTACAAAACATCAGCAGGTTTCCTCGGGCTGGATAATGTAAAAGCACTATGCGTGTTACGAGTCGTCTGGGGGACGCCGAGCCCCTCTTTCCATTTTGTATTCTCCTTTCTCCTTTTGCCCTTTTCTCCAGCTTCTCCCATATTTTCAAGTTTCGCCGGTTCTACAGCTGGAGCGGCACCTGTAAATCATAGAGGCGGGTATAGTGAGTGGTGGTTGGCGGGGACAGCCACTTTTCAGAAGTGTCTCTACGTCAGTTCCCAAGGGAAAACCCAGCTTCTGTACCGTAGGAGGTATACATACCTATAAAGCTTGTAAGGGAGTTGGGCTTATTGTTTGTGGGTCGCGCATCTTCATCGTGTTTGTCTTATACGTACCGCGACGAATTGCGCCGAAAGCGTGAAAAGTTATTACTCTTCAAAGTTTCGTTCAATCCGATTGTCTCTCCTGTTAACCGGGATTGTTTCAACGGAATCATCTTCAACTGTGCAGAATCCGTTCTATTAAAGACGTGTAAACTAGCGAAGCAGCTTTTTCTCACCCGCGGAACAGGAGCTTTTTATTTTGCCTGGGGATGAAAATTTCTTCCTCTCTTCTACAACGGCCCGAATACAATCCGAGCTCTTCATCTACTTGTGTGGAATTATACGGCTATACCTATACCCTTATTTGCGACAAAGAGTCGAGCCGCAGACGGCATAATGGATTTCAAGTGCTTCCTCGTATCATTATCATCTTCAGTAATCTTTCCCATCTTCACCACGATAACATGTACGTATGTAGCCATGTAGGTATAAATATGCATGTGTATCATCTGTTCTTGAAGTACGAGCCGTCGTGAAGAGGATTTTCATTTTTTTCATAATCATACTCAAGAGTACGCGGAACCACTTAACAGAAAATTTGAACGTGCGAAAGTCTTCCGCTTTATAAAATTATACACAAGCTTTGAAACTCGTCCAAGCTTTTTTTCACTCTCGTTTCTGAAATGACGAAAAAAAAATGGATGAACAATTTTATTTATCTATAATGTGAAAGTAAAAAAGATAAAATTGATTGTTTTTTTTTTGCGAATACCACGCCAAGGTTTATACCTTTGATTGGCTGCAAAATGGCGGGTGACCAACAATTCTGTGAACCTAGGTGTTGGCGTACGGGATGTTCCGAGTTATTTATTTCTCGTAATTAAAGGCCTTTGTAGCCGCGTGTTGTTGCGCAGGGGACCGCGACGAAACCGCGGTGTTTTCGTATACACCACGTTATATATTTACGCACATATAATGTACGCGCGGTGTGACCAATTGTCATTTCGTGAGTTCAATATTAATGGCAAGCTTTATTAATTTTTCCCTCCGCATGACGTAATTCTCCGATATATTCCCGGCGGGTAGGTATAAATGTATGTTTCGCACGTCTTTTTTTCCCTGCGTTTCGCCCGAGGTCAACGACAGCCGAGGACCACGGTCTTGTTGCTCGATACAAGAGGTGAAAAAAGGGCATTGAAAAGGTCAAAGCGAATTGAAATGACGCAGTTTGCGTGCGTCGCGTTCCGTACCAACCGTCCATTGATTGTTTAATCCTCGCCACCCCCTTAGATCGTGGATGACTGCCCATTACCCATTGCCCACCCTAAAGCGACTCCGAACATCCGACCATATATCACATTAATCGTGGCCACAGAATAGGCTTGCGTCGCGTCTCTGCGTACGTGGTTTTTAGTAATTTAGTCTACCAATGTCCGTAGATAACCAGGATCATGGCGGGGTTCACGTTTCAATGTAATATAATCACACGACATTCGAAACTCATCTACGGGGCCGTATAAATAATACCAGAGGAAAAAAAAGAAAGAATCGCGAAAAAAAAATAAAAAAACTGATTTTTTTAATCATTTGATTTCTACGCCAGTTTGTGTTCACATGCCATCCTGCATTGTCCGCGCGGGATCCGCCGATTCGACGAAATTGACGGAAAAGAAAAATTGCGTGCAGAGCGTTAATCATCGTATTGTCCGTTACAAGTTATATTCGTTTACCTTCTCCATTTAGTCGAATAATGCGTTCGGTCTATTTTTTCGCATCTGTTATTTTGCACGTGATTCAGCAGACGCTGATGATGATGATGATGATGTCGTTCATTCATTTCCACCCCCTCTCTCTCTTTGCACAAAGGATTTTTTTCCCGATTCGACGACAGGCGCCTGACCAAAACGGGATAACCTCGATGGACTTTGCGGGAGGTGTGATTGCATCTCGGATATATTATTTGTTGATTAAATATCATCTTGAAATATATTTGCCGATTATTCTTTCGTGCGATTCATCATACGCACGTAACAGAAAGAAATGAAATTCGTTCGGTGAATTATGGTATCGTTGGAAAAATTAAACGCTGTGCAATTTTGGGACATTTTTACTTCGATACTCATTGCAATTAAATCGTCAAATTATAATCAAGGGGTGTTTCTTCTCTGCTTTTATTCGGAGCTTCTTTTTATTCTCTCCCAGCTTCTTTTTCCAGCTCCGCGCACGTGATCTGGAAACCAAGTTTTTTAAATAATTTAAAATGCTCCGTGGTTTTCCAATTAGAAAAAGGGTTACAGCATTTCGATTTTCTCAAACGGCATTGGGAAACGGCATCACCGATTACCGGAAAAGCCAGAGTTTAGAATGTTGAATTATTCGATTTGCATTTTAAATTATATTCGTTAGGCCTGCTTCTTCTTCCACGAACTTTGAATCTTTGAAATTCTGCCCAAAAGTAAGGGAAAATTGATACATTCCTTTTTTTTGTGTATTTCCTTACGTATTTCGAGCTCAGGAATCTGAATCTGCAACTTAAATTGATCCATCTGTGAAATTGATCGAGTTATCGCCAATATATCGGTCCGAAAAGTGAAAAAATTAAGATATCTCGATGGGATAAATTCGGAGCTCAATTTAATCGACGGATTCGTGTTCCTGAGGTCAAAATACGTTAGAAACGTGTCCTTCGATCAAATAAAAAAATTGTTGATTTTTGATCCCAAAATCGACAAAAATGCAAAGGGGTATACTTTAGATTTTTGATGATTTCGGGCTGTAAAATCAACTTTTTTTTTCTGAAGTTTTATATCCGAATCTACTAACCAAATTGATCCATTTATCGAAGTGATCGAATTATCACTAGTTTTTTACTCAACCAAAAAACGATTAAAAAGGCGCACAGCTCATTGACGCGTATGTCGCGTTACCTAGTCAAAAAGTTAACGAAGAGGTGACATCGCCAATTGGCAAGCAAATGTTCTACTGTGCGAACACAGAAATGGGTGGCAAAACTCGAATTTTTTCGTATTTCTAGATTCGACTGGACTTCAGTTTGTCAAAATAGGATTCCATGCCAGAGGGAAATTCTTTGAGTTACGATTCACTCCCTCATAAAGCCGTCCGGACGGCGCGGCAGGTGAGATAACGATAAGTCTTTGGTAGATTTAATATCTATGGCAAAGGATGTATTTATGTGAGAAAATTCTTAATCTGAAGCCACCCCCAGTGCGTAACTCATCCAGCATCCTTAGCTGTATCCACCGTTGGAACTATGATATACATTTCAGTTTTCGTACAAGGGCTTCGCGTGCGCAAAATGCGTGACGCCTGATCAAGACCTCTTTCTATTCTCGTGCCCACTTATTTTTCCATCACAACGCAACATCTTCATCATTTCGAAATGCTCAAGTTCATCAATATTTCAAATCCCCATCGATTATCGGCACCGCGTATTTCAAAAGCTATTACACCTTCGTTTAAATCACCTCGTCACGTTCTAAACGATGAATCATAAAGAACGGAACCCGCCGGGCGAGACCCACGTCTGGCATTGTGTCTGCGTATACTATATTCGAGAATTCGCAAGTTCCATTAAAAAAAAAAAGAAAAAAGAAAAAAAAAAGGTCTACAAGCTTACCGCATGAATACATGCATCATGATCTTATTTCCGATGCGGATGAAATCCGCCAGCTTTGCAGAGACGCGATCGCCATTATACGGGTTTCCGATTTTTCGGTCTTTCAAAGAAATAAATGAAAGTAAAAATGAAAAACTGCTATGGTGATTCTTCGTTTATCTCATTTTTCCGCGCTATACTCTGAGAGTGAAGAAAGAAAAGGAACTCTTTCTCGTCTGTTTTTTCGCCTTGTTTTCCCCAGGGCTGAGTTGTGCAGCGAGGAGAAAAAAAAAATGTCCGCCGAGTCAGCCGCGTCACGTGTGTGTGTACAACATGTTCATGTATGGTTGAAAACTTGAGGTGAGTCGAGTTGAGGTTTTCAGGGCATTTCAAAGCTCTATATCCCAACACCTACAGCAGTATACTGTCTTACTTAATTAAAGTTATACTCCTTACCCTCTCTGCAGACGCTCGATTTTCCGGAAGCTCTATATGCAACACCAGCAGCTAGTACCGTACGCCTCGTAGTGGTGGGTCCCCCAGGGGTGTAATTTAGAGGCGAAGACCCCCTCGTGCTTCATACTCTAATGACGAACGCGCGGCGACTTAACCGGCTCCGAAGAAGTAAGAAGAGGAGAGACGATATTATAGGCTGCAGAAAGCTGGTGCATAGGCCCACTTCACACCTCGCCGATAAAGTTATTAATTTTCTGGCCGAGGGGGACGCAGATTAATCTAGGCAAAGTGGACTGCCAACGCAACGCTCTGTATTAATTGCTTTTATGCATCGCCGCTTGTATTGTTTTGGCTGATCCCTGAGCATGGCGTAAAGTAGTTAGTTTACGCGAATGAACATTAAACTTAATAACACAGCAGAAGATCATCGGCCGTATAAATTCTAATTCATCATATTTTGATATAAAAAAAATACATCCATATTTGCCCGGGAAATACCTCCTCGCCGTCTTTCGTTGCCATTTTCGTCCGGTTTATAAGGGCCTCGGAATTTTTCAGTCGCATATTCAACGAGCTACGGTCACTTCCACGGAAAAGCGCGGCGATGGAACTTCCCCCTTTAAGACAGTTCGAGAAACCTCGCAAGGGGGCTCGGGAGTCTTTACCATGCAAAGCAGCCCCTATATTCACTTTTGTCCATCGCATGGAACCGGCCAGAATTTCCTGGCTCGAAAGTTTTGACCTCATCACAGAGGCGAAGGCATCAAAAATTCATATACTGGAATTCGTCTTTGATTTTATTCTTTTCTTTCCCCAAGATGAAAATCGAACCGACTTTCAAACCGGGGGAGAGAAAGCTGCGAACTTTGTTAACGTGAAATTTTTATTCGATATTCCCTTCGATTTTTCCTGGCTCTTTTAACTCCCTCGAAGGTGAACGATACGCATCATCAACAGCTAGGGGATGTGCAAAATCAGTTACCCGTTAGGTGCAAGAAAATTGATAACACTTCAAGTACTCTGAAAAGATTCGTTTTATTTCGTGATATACAGTTACATATATAACCATTTTATTTTACCTCCTAGTCATCTTTTTTGCTTTTTATTCGATGCAGTAAACTGCGATGTAAATTCATACGCAAGTCAAATTATTTAATCCAAAAAAGATGCGGAAGTGAAAGAAAAAAAAAAAAAACACGGACGTAAAGTGCCCTTGCCGTATATTTTTCTCATCCCACAGATATAACCCTTCGGTAACTCAAAATGGAAACTGTGGGAAAAAAAAGAGAAAAGCTAAAATAAAAATACTGCAATCATCAACAGCTCCCGTGTCCTCGAAAGGCCTGAGGGCTTTCAACTTATACTCCGTCTATATCTGCATTTTCATTCGCCCCCTTGTTCCTCGGGGGATGATCTTAGTAGCAATCATAGGGGGGTGGCTGGGATAGTCGTCACCTGGAGGCTAATGGCGCCCCGAAATTCTATCGCTGATGTTACGTGCGATACACGCATACCTATAAATAGATGATCATATCCGAACCGTGTTTAACACTTGTAAGAATCTATACGGGAATGTCGATATTGAAAAAGCAGAGGAAAATTCTTTTACGATTATGGAGTAGCACCATTACCCGGAATACCAAATTGATCTATAACGAGGGTTTCGGTGGAGCGTTGTACAACCGGTCACGTGACCTTCCCTTGGAAATTATTAACATGTTTACGACGAGACGCAGCTGTTTCGAAAGACGCGAAATGACTGCAGGAGTGGAAGGAAGAGTAAAGCTAGGAATGGGGTTGGTAGGTATAAGTATGGTGGTTGAATTTGGCGAGGTTACGATGGGTATATTTTGTGGGTAGTTGTTACCCCTAATCGTTACCCATTACTTTTGAACCATATGTGGGTTACTGGTTTACTGCAGTATCTATGGCGATCGATATTTCAAATTACCTACGTACTGTACAATAATACCCTTTGTACGTCTTCCCGTTACGCGTCCTCTTGAGATGATTAGGAACGCTTAGGGATCTTTAGAGTACAACACAGCGCATAGCGTTATGCATATTATATGAAACCCTCGGAGAAAAATTGTTCAGAGGCTTTAAGAACTCCGGTGACAGTTGGTGTTTAATATTTCTAATCATAAACGTGATGTACCGTGACTAACGAACTCGATGAATCTGATCAAGAGGTTTATTCCAGTCTTGGGTAAAGATCATTGCACAAATAACACCTTTTTTCACGACCAAAATCAGTACCTAATCTGAATCTTTGAATTCGCATTTGCGTTCGTGAGCGAATTTCCTTGCCCTCTGAAGTAATTCTTCGCATCCGTTGTCCTTGAAACAACACTCTTCCATTCTGTAGTTGCATTTCTCCTCGTGAGGTTGTTTTCGACATAATTTCGGCCTGACTCGGCATCCGTATTCTGCCCAACGACAGTCGGTCAAACTTTCAGGATCTTCTTCTTCCAGTATCTTTTCTTCCGGTATCTCTTCTTCCGGTTGCTCAAAATCCTCTTCCCTGTAATACTTGTTGTAGTTACATTTCTCTTCGTGAATAATTTTTCTTCTCCTAGGCATTTTTACCAAACATCCGTAGATCTTCAATTTACATTCCACCATCTCGTCCGGATCCTCTTCTCCCTCATCTTCCGATTCATCGGGAGCATCCCCCCCTCGTTCGATAGCATCGAAACGTTCTTTATAAATGCATAAGGGTTCGTGAATGGGTCTCCTCCAATGTGGCATCATAACATTGCATCCAACAACGGAATGGGTACAAGGAATGAGTCCTTCCGAAACGCTGAGGTCGGTCGGAAGATTTTCTTCTTCTAGAAACGGTCGAAACTGACACCTCGTTTCGTGAACAGCCCTGAGGTATTCGGGAACCATGATCCAGCAACCATAATTCGTATTCCTGCAGGGTACAAGCGTCTGCTCTGGTTCGGGCGGGGGTGGCCCCCATGCTCCTCTTTCGTGTTCCAGAAAGTCGAGGTGAGGCGCACTGGGAACGATCGTTCCCTCATATCCTGGCATGGGATGTGGCATGAAGTGAACGGGGGGCGGCGAGTAGATTCCTTCAGGACTTGGAACCGGTACGAAGTTAAGAGTCGACGAACAGGTTGGACAGGCATAATAGTAAGGCTTGCAACGATGGCACAACACGTGACCATTTTCACATTCAAATTTCGGTGTGTCGTTCATTCCCATGTAACATATCGGACACACCCCCTCCCTCTGCACCATCGATCGAAGACTCGGATATTCCATTACCTGTTGAGAAATTCCAAAAAATCGTGAATTCGATCGGCGCAAAATTAAATTTGGCTAAAATTTTTTCAAATTTCATTCTAATCTTATCAGAAAACAGGCATACACGATTACAAGCTTCAAATTATGGAATGAAAACGAGTCATAGAAATGAAAATGATCATTAGATTTGATGAATTTTTAATCGTTGACTAACTCAGCGAATATATTTTCAGCTTCAATGGTCTTTGAAATGATGGAAAAACAAAATGTCTCTCACCAGAATTGATCGCTTCTCTACTCGCGTTAGATTTTCCAATCCAGATGTAGTCTTCGCTTGAGGTTGTTGTTATTTATTTATTTTTTTTTTTGTATTTTATCTCGAACGTATATTGCGATTAGAAGGCAGAACTTATTCTTATGCACGTCTGGTCTGCAACATCATGCGACAGTGAACGCCGTCGACGCCAACAATTTCCAACGTTGATTCAGCGCCCAGGTCTTATCTCTGACACAGATAACGACGATGTTTTATCTGATATATCACGCGTCCATTACCGAGATAGGTTAATTTCGAATTTCAAAAGCATCTGCAAAGTTTAGGGATCCGATGCACACGGAGACGGTTGATACACGGCACTCCGGCTGAATTAGAATAACAAATTTTCAGGTTCTTCCTGCCCGCACAAATTATAATTATCACCACCTTCGCTGATTAGTTTAGATCGTAGATTGATTGGTCGTCGCGACCCTCAGCGTCAGCAAAAGCGTTACGTTTCAAGTCCATATACTACAGACTGTTGCGTCGGTTTATTTGCATAAGTGAATTATGACCGGTGAATATTATACTTGATACAACAAACCCGAAGGGGGCTTGTTGTTCTCGGGCACGAGGAGTCCGGTGTCTCTCGGTTGGGTATATATCAAACGAGACATCGTGGGTAGGTGTATAAGGTAGAGATAAAATTTTTTAGAAGCCGGCAAAAAGTTTCCGCAAGTGAGTCTCGAATTTCGAACTCTTCCGCCGCTCCCATCTAGCGCTGTTCAAAATTGAATCCAATATAAACTCACTTTTCATTTTGCAAAGAGGTGAGAATCCGGTGTAGAAAGAAAAGAAGCGCCATGGATGTTACATTCGTGCAGATGAAAAAAGATAGGTACGTACGGAAATTTTTATGAAATGTAAAATTACACCTACGTCCACATGTTACCCTGCATGACGAAAATGTAATCCTCCTCAGCTAGACCGCAAACGTCCGTTTCATCTCGTCATTTGTTTGTTCATATTTTCACGAAACGAAATTTTTCACCGATAATTAACTGTCAACTGCTAACGAACGCATCCATAACGTCGGTGAAAATGTACGAGAGTCTCCTACTATATCCACCTATTTTCTACCCTTCCACGCCGCCTTTCCACACGTATAACTTTCTACACCCCGTATTTCAACCATAGAATAGGGTATACATAAATCGAATATCTACACACGTATAGTTACACGTGCAGGAGACATGTTTCGACTACCCCTTCGCAGTATCCATTTCGTCAACCCTTTTTACGCGTTAAAAAAAAAAAAAAAAAAAAAAAAAACAAGCACAAAAACGAAACGATACAAAACAAAAAAGTACGCGGATAAATAAATAATCGAAGAGACAAGAAGCGAAACAGGTGTACGAATGACCCGCCGCATAGAGCGTGTGTTAAATTTGCTCGTTCTGTTTACCTCGATAAACGCGTCCACGATTTCGCTCATGTTATTTAGAGATCTATGAAATCGGACGGATCGGTTTTATCGTCGTTCAGTTACCCCAGGGATTTCGAGGAGGGTATACCAGGTATGGTCTGAGCGTGGATTTTATCCTGCTGAAGAAATGATTTCGCTCCGATAATTCGTTTCAGTTTTTTATTTTTTTCTGAGAGATCGAATAAAAGCGTCCGGCAGGAGGCGTCGAACCGGGGCGCAATTTATCCTATAATTCACCGATACGTCAAACCTGCCTGCAACTAGCTGAACACATGAGCTTGCTGGTGGAGAAAAAGAAAAAAAAAATCAAATAGAGGAAAGAAAGAGAAGAATAGCGGAGGAACGAAAACAAGAACGTCGATGCAACTGCATCGTGAAATTAACGTGAGTCTAGGAATACAGTGTGTAGAAAAAAAAAAAAAACAAATGAAATTGTCGGAGTTTTGACGCATGTGTGTAAATCCGTGCAAATGTTTATGATTTCAAATCCGGGAAAGAGCTTTTTCAATATCCAAGATTTTTACCTTCCACTATTTTGTTGTTTTGCTGTTCCTTTTCTTTATATTATCGTAGGATCGCCATTGCCTGCACCGCTTCAGCAGCGAAGCAGACTTCCTTCCTTATCCTTCTTCGACGTGGTTTGAAATTCATGCAAAGATATTCGCCGGAGATTTGCCGCATCGGCAATGCAGCCTTTCTTTCTGCCAATCCCCCGTTTCTTCTGTTCCCTTGTTTTCTCTTTTTTCTTGTCAGATCTTCTTTATTTCTTTAGCGTACTATTCAGGAAATCGTCGAACGTTTACTTTTATCGTTAAACACTGTACTTACATGGAGTAAACGTATAGGGAATGTGGTAGACGAGGAAAAGTTCAAAGTGAGTCTACTAAACTGTTGCCGTTGCTGTCGCTGCTGAATATCTATTGTAACGACGACCGTTGTTTTCGCATGCGTCGGATACTCGCAGGATTTTAGTTATTTTTCTCTGACACGCGCCGTTCGCAAATTGCATGTCTTCCTTGCCAATCTCCGATCTCGTAAGAAATCAAGGAGTAGAAATTCAAGGAGTATAATTATGGGTATATATATTCAAACTTGTACGAATTTTCACTCGCGTTACAAAGATGGAATTTTTATCGAACCGGTTTGTGTATAAAATTTTTACTCGAGGTAACTTGATCCTGCAATTTAGCTTCCAGACATATTGCAAGGTACATGTCCTTCGAGTCGCATCGAGTGTAATCACGTTATGTTTCTTCGCTCGTGAACAGGTAACTCGAAACTTGCGGGATAAAAGAGAATTTCAAAATTTAGATCCTGCCCGAGTCAGGACAATATTTACGTCCTCGATGTCTTTCGTCGGGAGGACAAGAGAGGAAAAAAAAATTCAGGATACTTTACGAGCGTAATTTCAATCGACGTTACCTCCTTTTATTAGATCTTAGGGAATATCGTTATTCTCAAAACATTCTGGAGAACAACTCCTTATCGGATACGTATTATCAAAGAAACCATATTTTCTATCTTCCGAAACAAAGGAACAATTTCCTTCCATCACCGCGCTTGATAATTTCCCGCTCCGGGTGGTTTACAGTCAGGTTCTGGAAAGCCGCGCGATGGCGCAATTGTATCATCCCTTAAAGCTCGAGGGGTAGAATCGATTGCGATATATCGCAGAGCAGCACCCCCTGGATTCGAAATCTGCGCATGCGTCGCTTTTACGATATTCTGATTGGTCGGTGATGATGTCATGCAGGCATCCCTTAGACCGTGATATCATCTGCTATCCCTTCTGCAGTCCGCACCGACCACTCGACCGGCGATGCCGCGTCCCTAAATATTTCCGACACAGTCCCCGTGATAATTTTGATATTACCTCGAACCGTACGATCCCGTTAACGTGTATTCGGTACAAAGAACATCTCCGCAGTATAAACGAATACCTAAATTCATTGTCACCTCTGTGCGCCGACGAGAAGAATCAATCCGGGATTCGCGGAGCTTTTTCTGTGTCCTGATGTGCCTCACTCCAGTTTATATGCGAAAAGAGGGTGGAAGACGGTGGAGATCATTTACTCGATAATTGGTGAGTTTTAAAAATGTCCTACCTAGTTGTCATAATTAAAAAACTAAATCACTGCTAGTCGAATCCGTGTGGCTCAATACATGACTATTACGACACAACAATACTGAGAATTTCGAAAATTTCGCGCTTTTACATTTTTCAATCTCAAATAATGAACCAAAAAATAAATAGAAAAAAATTTTCAGACATTCTTCATAACTCTAAACAAGGTAGCTTACATTTTTAAAAAAAATTTTGCGAATCCGTTGTCTGTCGCCGTTAAGATCTTGACCTGCGCTTTTTTTTTTTCCTCAATTTTTCAATGTTTCGCGATTGATTATTTATTTCGAAAAATTTTTCCAAAATTATCCAGCGGTAGGGGGATACAGAGCGATTACAGAGAAGTTGAAGAGTTTTTGTTAGCTAGATGCCAGAATAGTTCCGCAGTGCGTATTATGTTATTGTGACAGTTTGGAAACTGACGTAAAACGATTGTCACAGCGATATAGTTATACGCTAGTAGTCTAGTTAGTTCTCCTTACTTTTTGCCCTTTCTTTTCCTCCGTACAGATTCGTACAACTTCGTATCTTCCACACAGTTATACCTACAGTGAGCCAATAAAAACCAACCGACGAATATAGGACGCCAAAGATAAGGGGGAAAAAGTGAGAACGACGCCAGACGTCGCAGTCCACCGGTTACACATTTTCTTTCGTGCTTTAAGATTGACTTCCTCTTGTTCCCCGGTCTAACAGCCGAAAACCACCCCCTTTGCTCCCGCGATTTGGTCGCAAACTTGCTCATCAAAAGCACGCGAGACGCGTGACCTAAACTTTTCGGTGACATCGCGTCCGATCGTTTGAAAATTCGACGAGTTCGAGCGAAAATTTATCGTCGATGTTTAATCGTTGATCAGCTTATCGTCAATTGGTTCTGTGAAAAGAAACCGGATTCGGTTTCTGGAGCGCACATTTTTCCCGCTACTCTTAGGGTAAATACGCGTCGAAAAATAGAGAAGAAAAAGGGGGAAAGAAAAATCATTACACACCTTTAGGTGGGTAAATTAAAGTAGAAAACTGCCCGGGGGATTTTATCTGAAAAGCCTATAATAACGATGGCTCCATAAGATATCGAGGGAGGAGGGTTTATGTCGTCAGTGTGGAGGGTGCGAGAGGAGAAAAAATATATAATAACATAAAGACGAGGAAAATGATGAAGACAAACTAAGAAGAGAGGCGAGTATTGTGCTGTAGAGCGGAAGAGAATATCGGGTGTACTTCAGACGATTCGTCGTTCAATCACGAGAGCAAATATCAATTAATAATTCTGTAGTGATTAAGAGAGGCTGCTGCGGTCCACATAATAGCCGACACCGATTCTCGACGTACAATAGCAACTTCAACGTAATTCTAAAATATTTATCAAACTTTGTCTCCTCGCCTCTGCAGTGTCAGGCCATCAAACTGAAGATGAACTCTCCCACCTGAAAAATGTTTAACGAAGATCCTCGTCTCCCTCCAGTGTTTTTATTGTCCGCCACATTAACAAGTATACACAGTCTCTAGTCTCGTTTCCGCCCACGTTATACACGGAGGAAGTAAAATAAATTGAACAAAAAAAACTTTTCACGACTGCTTAGGCCTAATTTCGTTGATCGTATAATTGTACAGGACATCCGCAGATGCCGAGTTCGTATATTCCGAATTTCAAGATTTTTCACCCTCTATATTACATTATGACATATTCGAACGAACGATGTAGGTATGTAGCTTTTTTCGGTAAAGCAATTAGGGCCAGACATATTTCATGTACATACAGAGGGCGGCGGCGGCGGCAATGGCAACGTTTTAGGGGGTGGTCTTAACCTCCACGAATTATGTACTGTGCATATATATCTACCTATAGTATAATCCCGGAGTAGAATTTCCTGTTTTTTTTTTTTTTTTTTTTTTTTTTTTTTTTTTACCTTTTTCTGTTCATTTTTTTTGCGGCGTAGAATCCACCGAGGCAAAAGAGAGTTCCATTCCCCGTGTCTGGTGTTTGCCACGAGGAATTATAATTTTTCCGCAGAGACTCCGACGGCAGCAGCCTTTTTGATGCTGAAAATGGCAACCTCCCCCCTTCCCCCCTCATCCTGACTAACCACGCTGGTCATACCTCCCGGACGACTGCACCTTTTGAATGAATATTGTTTCACCTTATAAAATTCACGTCATTCATAGTCCTTCGAAGGGTTTTTTCGTTTTTAATTTGAAATCGAGTGCTGATCACGCGTCGCTCGTGCTTGGATTCTGATCAAGAGATGATATTGGGCACAAGAATTCGAAAATACGGGAACTAAATGAAGTACGAAACTCTGCAGCTCGTAACCAAAGAACCGTTATTGCAGGATAATAATATAATGCAAGTATAGTTTCTTCAAGCACACAACAGCAGACATGCGGGCATTAGCGTCGAGTGTTTCTGGAGTCTGGTGCACGATTTCATGAGTGCATAAACCATTCGGTCTTGTATATAAGCGCCGCGGAGAAGGGTGTACGTATATTATAATGTTGAAGTTCTAAAAACTCTCTGATCCGCAAAAAGCAGCGATTAAGCGATTTACGAGTGCTCGAGGTAAGCCTGTGCCTTTCTATCTTTTTTGTTTTTCTTTTTTCGGTAAATTGAGAATGTAAAAACAGTTACGTACCTAACGCGAGGACACTTTAGAATTGTGTTTATTCGAATGGTTTAATCTCCCCGTAATATTACATTGTATCGATTATTATATGGTTTTTTCCGGACAAACAATCTTGCCCGATTTCACGTCGCCTTCAATTTCATCCCCGCAGTAAACGGTCGCGTCCATGGACTCGCGTAACCGGCTTATCGCCGATTAGGCAACCTCCAAGCGTCACCCTAAATGACCGATTGATTGATTAGCCTCGAGAATCCTTCAGTTTCCTCTTGACTGACGTGTCACGTTGGCATTGCCTCGGGAATTCTGAAGGCGAATTATTATACGACGTATAGTTACAACCCGCAGATAAGTAAAAAACAAGAACAAAAAAAATGAATTATCACAATCTTTAGAGTTTTTTTTTGTTTTTTTTTTATATCATCATACCTGCACGCGATATGTGCTACACCGTATAACCGCACGCTGAGCTTCTAGCTTCTTGGCTTTCTCGATAAGATTTGCAGCATCAGGGTCGACGCCGGATGACGTCGTCAGAGGGTGAGATTATTGAAGAAAATTACACGAGCAGAGACGACCGGCTGGTGCATTGCCGCGGGCTGCTCACCCCCCTCCCCTCCCCTCCCCCCGACCCCCCTGCCCCCAGAGACTCCGGTATGTGCCGCACCCCCTTTCCTCCAATTTTTTTTTCTTTTTTTTTTTTTCCTCTCTTTGCTCTCCCTCTTCCTCTTTCGCCGTACCTTCATCTCCAGCACGATTTCCCGCTGCCAACTTTCTCTCGTCAAATATCGTACAAGCACCGAACTGATCGTGACAGCTGAGAACTGTCAATATAGTTTGTTTTTCCAATTCTTTTTTTTTCTTTTTTCTTTTTAGTGTTAGCGCATATATGACCGGCTACGAAACCCACGATTCCCTCTCGCCAACCCCCTCCAGCCACGACTTTGTGCTCTTGATTTTTTTCCCCCCTCCTGTCTCTGTCTCCCTTTTTCACTCCCTGTCGAAGCATCGCGTTAATCAGCGCTTCAAGGCACGTTTCGCTATCCATAGATATAGGCTGCATGTGTCTATCTATATTTATAATGTATGTATACATACCTATATATCTATGCATGTAGCGGAAAAAAATAATGAAACGGAGATTGATCCCCCTCTGTTATCGACGAAATATTTTTCGTTTTTCTTTTTTTTTTTTGTTTTCGTTCCCTGCTCGCGTTTTTCACCGTTACGTTATCGGGTCCCTCGATCGGTGGATTTACAATCATAACGCTGTGAAAAAACAATTAGCGTCTAGTCCTTTGAATTCTTTAAAACGGTCACGTTTCTAATTTGGAAAATTAGGTCCTACGTTATCCAAGGTAGCGATTACGCGATGCTTTCTTTTTTTTTCCTCGACCCTCGGTTCGAAAATATTCCCAAATTTCGCAATACGCCACCCGCGTGCAGTACAGGTTCACTAAATTGCGCGTCGAATTAATTCGCGACTTTTAACCCGTAGCTTAATTTGCACATTGTTTCAATTAAGACGCATTCACAACGATGTACTCCGTGTACACGGAACATCGTGCAAATGTGATACACACCTTCGAAATATTTACACACGCACGGCACACGGAATTGTGGGGCTACGACGCTGAATCTAATCAACGCACGAGACGACGATTGTTCGACTAGATTCGCGTAATTTTCGAACACTGTGTACAGCGAATCAACTGTGTAACGGGACAACAACAACAGAAGCGAGATACAAACTGATCAGGATCGGAATACGTAGCCCCGCTTCCGATTCGTCGTGAAACTGAGCAATCGGTTCGTTTCAATGGGACTGATTGCTGGGTGTGAAATGTTTATCGTTAGTCACGTATAATTGGGTTATAGAATGCATTTGTCGCTCTTGCAACTCCTGCTGATCAATGGGAAGGAAAAAGGAGAATCGTTCATTTCTGTTTTCAAAATTGTTCCCGCCCGAAAAGCTAATCATCCTGGGTTGGAACAAGGAAACGATCGATAAAATCTCGAGTCCAGCTGAACACAAGATTGGTTGTTAGATTAAAGTGATCGGGTTCCGGTATTTGGAAATAAAATAGACGAGTCTGGTAGAAAAATCTGGTAATAGAAAGAGGAAGGATCTTTGCGCGGCAAGTGAAGGTAGCGAGCTCCGATGAAAACACACCGCCATTAGGTTAGCTTGTATCTTATTCCAGTTTTTGCATCACGTGCGCCCAGAACCAAGCATCAAGAGGATAAGTAGAATCGGTTCGAATGGCCCCGTAGAGGCGAGAGGAGAGCTTAAAAAGCTTGGTTTTTCTGTATTCAGCAATCCATCAACCCCCACTCTTTCGCCTCTCCTTCTCCCTCTCCCTCCGTTTCTCTCGTCCTAACAATCCGTTATCAATCTTGCTAATGCTGCTCCTCCCGCTGCTCTCCTTGTAGTTCCTCTCCTTATTATCATAACGTCCAAGCCCTACCGAATCATAATGAGAAGAGTAATCTGGAGAAGAATTTCGAGAAAAGAAAAAGAACAACGCGAGTGATTTACTAGGATTCGTTGGAGGATGGATAGGTGCCTGATTTCCATAACGAAATACAAATCTCGGGAAACACCTTCCTTTATGGTTTATCTCGAAAATATGATGTGCAGATGTTGTGAATCACAACTAAGTAAGCTAAACGGTGACAGAGGCGATCGAGTATCATCGCCATCGGATGAGGCAAGTGATCCGAAATTCTAATTAAGCCGCTTCACAAGCATGACTGAACTCAATTCGGTAGAAAATAACCCCCGTAGTCGCGGGGGATGGAATAATTCTGCTTCCGATTTAGCTAGCTCATAATTTCTTGTTTCCAACCATCGCCATCTTCAGAGTGTACATTTTCCGAATGGCCAGTGTCCAGGATTGAAGTCAGCGCGTCCCCGAAAGATTCGTAGTGGAAAGAGAGGAAGAGGGAAGAGGAAAGGTTGAAGTAAACGGTCATAAAGCGGACGTGCACGCCGGGGATGCTGTTGACAAAATCCGGTTCTTCTTCGTGACATTTCGACCACTTCTCTTGGTCCAATACCTTCGAGGCTCCTCGCCGCCTGAGCCCCGCGTGTGACGTGGCAAGAGTCAATTGGCTGAAACAACGTATCTCCCACCCATGACAACGCTAAAACATCTTCCAAAAACCACCCTCTGAGTGGCTATTGCCTGGCGCCCCGCACTACGAGGACGACGACGAAAACGATGAAGACTACGAGGCGCGGTATAGGCATAGCGCGCGGCTGGTGCGCGGCTCATCAAGAGAAGTGTTGGGAAATTTAGTACGATGGGTACTTTGAGAGAAGAGGAGCAGAAAAAGTGACGAAAATAATCTGACGAGAGTAATGTCGGTACTACTATACGTGTTCCTATGGTGCTCGAAAACAAAAACATTTTTCCCTACGCACTCGATTTGACCCCGTGATGGTTTTTTTTCTTTCTTAGACTACTCGTCGACTTTCATGCAAAAAAGATTCAATCGTTTTAGGGTCGGGATAAAACCGGTTGTTCTGGTCCGTCAGGGTCGTTTTTACTCATTGACAGTCTGCTGTGTAAACACCCAGTATCCGTAAATTATTGTCGTTGTTTGTTCTTTATTTGCGAAAAATAAGAAGGCGAGATGCAAAGATTCACGAAGGTTGAGAATTCGGGTGAAAAGCTCCTTATGCGTGACGCATGTCAGACAAACACGATCGGGTGGGTTGATCGTTAAAAATTGCTGCCTCACGAAGTATTTTAAAGTTTGCTACAGGTCAACAAAGTTCCGAATATTTTTTGGTGATGTAGCGAACTTGGTCTCTTTTCTTTTTTTTTCGGAACCGTCGAGTGGAAATTTTATCAACTTCTCCGCCGAATATTGAAATTGGAAATGACGAAGCGGACGTAACGTTCGATGAGTCTAATAACGTCGATATCGCGTTTCAATTATAAACTAATTACGTCACAGGAGGCAATTACATGACAGAAATTACTCGGTGACATCTGGAACGATACATGTTCTTCCCCATCACACGTATACGTAATGTACGTGGTTTTGGTATTCCACACCCTCCATGTTCTCCCCAAGATACACGTCCCCCGCGTAATATTCCCACATGGGACACGCACGGAAACATCCAGAGAAGACCGAATTTAAGGGGGAGAGAACGAGATGACGAGAGTATGCAGGATCGGGAATATCACTGTATAGATAACAGCGGCGCGTAGTAGACGCCATGTGCAGAATCACCACGCAAAGCTTGAGGTCGCATGTTCCAGCCACGATGTGTCCGTATGGTTTACGAAGCGTAACGCGATCTAGACTACCTACGGTGTAGGGATAGGGGTGTGTATTTTGCACGATGTTCTCCGCAGGTCGTGACTGCGGCGGACAGTCTACGCGGTTGCTTCCAGGGATATCGTTACTGCACAGCCCTCGGTGCAGCAAAGGATGAAATCGCTCGACGCTCGTGCATTTCCAGGGTTTCCCTCCATCGTTACAACGGCCGCAGTCCGCATCTTTCGGAGCTCTGATTTTCTTCATTTTCTTCGCTCGCCGTTGCTTCGTTGGCCGTCGATGTTCACGAGGTGCTGAGAATCCTCAGGACGATCGCGGGAGCGATTGCGAAACAAGGCGTAAGGACGAATGAATTGAAATGGGAAATTTAATCGGTCCCCTTTGATACACGACGCTCGCAACGGCTCCCGATTTTCTCTTCCTACTTCGTTACAGCGGGAACTGTGACACCCCACAAGTTTTAAAATTCTACCCTTAAACCCGATACAAAATCAATCCAAACCGGTCGTCGCGTTACACACGCCGCCGCAACGGCGGTACTTCGGCTCCGCGAGATCGGTTCGAACGACAAATTCGTTTTTCCCATACGAGAATAGAAATTTTTTCTTTTATCTTCCAGGTAGATTCGACATCGCGAACCGGAACGTCCCGCGTTTCATCCTTCCTATCCCCTCAGTCCTGGCTGGCGCGTGGTGCAGGTTCCACGTGACTGAAATACCGAAAGCTACCACTACTGACGTGCTGTAGTTGGACAAACTGCAGAAATATCTACGCGTTCTAAGCGCGCGTGATCCTCGATCCCCGTCCCGTGTTATTCCAAGGGATGTAAATGCGGGGGTTGAATGTTGAATCAGTCCCTTCTTATTTGTCGTATACAGACTCGGGGCGGCGTACTATGGCGTCATATTGCAGCCTAAGTAGTAAATCGACTGTCGAAACGCGTGACAAACATGACGTGAAAAACTACACGAGACGTCGCGTAGTATGATATAATATTAATCTTCAAATTGACAGCCTTCTGGATAATTTTTGTGTGTTCACAAATGGCGCCGGATAGGTGAACTTTTTTTTCGTCGTCTTCTCAGGGAACGAAATTCTCTAGGCGCCCAATTTTCTGGGCCCAGCATTGAAATGATAGAAGAATTGTATTATACGGATAGCTATTGGTATCCGTATAATTGTGTATATTTGCCCCTTGCGAGTTGGCTTGTGAGGGAAGTCCTGCTGGGGGTTTAACACATTTGGATGATGTAGCGGGAGTAGGAGAGAAGCGAAAACGAACAACTCTCGTAATGCAAAGCGAGCGAGTCGGGGTCTGTTAGATTAAACTCTACCCCTGACGCCCACGACGCAACACACGGGTTAAAAACAGACATCCAAGAGCACGATGAGTCATCCGACGAAGTAGAGCGGGCTCCGAACTACGTGCGAGTTGAATAATAATTCGTAAAAAAGTGAACAAGAATCGAGCGGCGGCTGAACCGACAGAAACTCAACACTGACCGGCAGCGTCGTGTAGATGTTGTAGGTCGACTCCTAGTTGTTCTGAAATATTGATTTTCTCCGCCATTTTTTCCCCTCTTTAAAACGACCCGGTGTTGTTCGTTCGTTCAGAGCTCTCTCTAGAGTACCCTAACGTGGAGTAACTGACAAATTTTAGGTATTAGTGGACAACACCGTGTCGAACGGACCCCAGAAGGGTCTTTGAATAAATGCCATTGCGTTGCGATCAATGTGCGCTGTTCGACGGTAATTGAACTGGCGTATTTTGACATCCGAAACTAACGACGTTTTACCGACCCACAATTAAAACCGAGTCCCGCCCCGGTCTTCGGATTTTTGGTTTCTTGGAATTCTATGAGCAGAAAACCGATGGATATCAAAATGGTCAGTCTTTTTTTTTCTAATACCGGCAAAGAGAAGTCTGCCTTATTCCTCGGTAAAAAAGTACGTTTTTCGCTTTGGTGGCTCGTGAAAGGAAGTGTTTTAAAATCCTCCCCTAAATAATTCCCATGGAAACCAGCTGAGGCCCGCCTTCAAAACCTTTCAGCTCTTTCGACTGATTCGGGTCGCCCCGATAGGACGGTTAATAATTATTCCCATGACAAAGAAAGGGTCTTCATCTCTATACAAGCGATCGATATAGTTCGACAGGTCGATACTCTTCGACGAAATCAGCTGTAAAAAAATTATCACTATAACAATGTCAGTCTCACGAAGTAAATATTCCCAAATCGCAGTAATTATTCTTCGATTGCAATTATAATGATACCTGATATCGAAGCGTCGACATAAAAAATTCTCAAGGACGTAAATTCAATAGCCCTTCTTTCGCACTTTCGTTATTTCTTTTGTGCGCAGAATTGTTTCCTTTTTCTTCTTATACGAGGTCTTTTCTATTGCCATCGTTGTTGTTCGCCTACCGAAATGGTCTTTTTCTTCATCTTTGTTATAATTCTTCTTGAAAACCAGCGAAAAGTTTTCCTTTCAATAGAGAATAGAAAAAAAGTGATGGTAATGATGGAAGTAATAAAATAACAATAATGAAACTCACCTTAATGTTTCTGCCGTGTAAGGATGGCGTGTCTAGAAACGATTTTGGTTTTCATCTGCAGAGGATTTGGTCCGTTGGGATCAAATGCGCTTTGGGAATTTGCGGAGCACGTGAAACTTAGGCTTGATTTCTTTATTTCTTGATCAACTCGTGACTAGTTTATTCCCCGGAATTGAGTCAACTCTCAAGTTCTCCGTCTGCAAGTATTCGCGATTTTTTCATGCTGCTACCGCCATTATAGTTTCCCATACTAGTCTTTACACGTTCGTTTAGCTGGCTGCGAACGGCACTTCAATTTCGTTGAGAGGATTCTAACGGCTCTACTGAAAAACCTTTCTCGAAGCTCGTATAGTCGACATGCGACAATTCACGGAAAAAAGGGAAGAGGAAAGTAGCGAGTCTTCACCTTCGCCTTTCCCGAGTCTTGATCCTCGCACCCTTCTCTCCTGATGTACAACATCCCTCTTCCACAGGACATAAACGCGCACCTCGTCTGGAAAAAGATTTAAAGAGGTCCCAGCAGATTACAAGTAGAAACACACCAATCAGCTTTATTTCCTTTATTTTCCCTGCGTGTGTTCCGCGTCGAATCGCCCCACGAAAATCTACCACAGCAGGTTTCAATATCACATCTTTTCCCGCCCTCGGGATACTCGGGGATCTTTTTTCTGATTTTAACGAAAAACTGACCACTGTGATCACTAATCCAAATCGCAGTGGGATGCCCTTCGTTTATATCAAAGAAAATTTGGGGATCCGCATGAGAGGGAAAAAATTTTCGAAGCTTCGAATACGGAAGAGGTCCAATCGGATTCAACAACCACAGTGAAAATCGCCGATGACCAACCTGCACTTTTGTTTAGTGCATAGAAAAAAAAAGTAAAAAACATTTCTCTCGTCTCATTTTTTTTTTATCTCCGTCCGAGCGATGGATTTCCGGTAAAAATGTTTCCTATATTATCGTAAAAAAGTTACATCGAGTATAGACCTGCACCTGACTCACGTTTGTCTCTTTACGTATCGGAATGGAATGAATGTTTATTTCATTTTTTGTATGAAAATAAAAAAAAAAAACACGACGATGAGGGGCTTACGTAAGGTGAGGCGTGGGAAGTTTATTCGCAGAAATAAGCCCCGATATATTCATATGGGAGCTTTGTTGGTTGAAAATTCGGTATCGATCGGGAATGAATTTTCCATATTACCTGCTAACGTTTCGCACTTTGCCTCCACTACGTGGTATACAGTCGAACAACTCCCAGAAATATTACCATTCCAGATTTCAACGTTTCATTATACTAGCAGCCCTCCTCCCCCCCTCCATTTTTATTATTCCGGAACAATCTACGCCGAGGCGTTTTTGTCGGTGGCAAAAAAAAAAAAAAAAACACACACACACATTCGGTATAACTGAAAATCGGGAAACGAAAATAATGAATAGCGCGTTTTCTTTTTGTTTTTGTTTTTTTCAAAAAGCGTGAATTGATTGACGTTTCAAATGAAAACGGCACTGAATGGGATACCTTTCGAACGAGTTCTCCGTAATTGCATTAGTCAAGTAGCAACTTGCTACTTCGAAGTTTGGTACAGTATTTGAATGTAATTACAGATCCTTTGAAACGTCTCTTCTCTCCCATCCCATTGGTACCCCTTCTCACCACACCCCCGGAATGAAACGCTAGCTGCTTGTGCTCCATCAGTTGTTCCGAGCAAGAGAGTGATCTGGACGAAAGTTTCATTGATTAGTGTGAGAGGAGAGGAAAGGTGGAAAAAAATGAAAAAAAGCAAAGAAAACACAAGCTGTTGATACACGTGGCAAAATAGACACGTCCGTTCGAAAGTTTCGATGTAATATGTAAAACAACCTGTTTCCCTAACGTAGCATTTATTTATACGTCATGTAAAGGGGTGCGGAATGTCACGCGGAATATGTCGAACATATCCCCATATGACCCGCGGTCAGTCATGTCATTTCGTTGAACCGTTTTATCGTTCAATTTATAGCAACTTCCATCCCTCGACACAACGGCGAATGAACATCCGCGTCATTTTGAAATTGCAGCAAATGCATGTCTTATGTGGAATGATATGATATTTAATCAAAAAAGTAACAATCTTTTCGACCTTTCGACTTGGTCGTTGAATTTTTTATTTTCCAATTTGAGATGTTGATTTTTGTGTCTTAGATAATTTAGTTCAAAATGCTACAGCCTTTGATTCTTTTCGATCTTTGGACCTGGAATTAGAAAATGGTTGGTTCGTCCTTATTTTTATGTCTTTTAACTTCAGGAATTCGAATCTTCAAATTGAATTGATCGAGTCATCGGTAATTTATTTCTGCGAAAATCGCAGAAATACTAAGACTATCGATCGATTTTATTTTCATACGTCGCGTTGATTTCTTTTACAATCAGACACTTCCAATTTTCAGAGTCTGGGATTAATCCGGAATACCTACCCTGCACAGAGGCGTTTTCAACGGTAACTAATTCTCCACCCAATTAAGGTACCCCGAAGATGAACTCCGGGTGACCTTCGGGTCCTTGTCGTCCCCTTCACCCTTTTCTTATATCCTTGTCCGTCCCTCCTCGTCGTCGAGGAAGACGTCCCCGGTGTCCTCGCGCACGTCGGATCATCAGACCGTGGTACCACTTGGGCTTTAGAGTTTCCCTACAGGACCTCATCGTATACCAACGTTTAATTTCACCCTTAACTCGAATTATGGCTCAAGGAATTTGGTTATCCTGACATGCGGTATGTCAAACTCATAGTCATAAACCGATAGTATAAGGGGAACAGCTGTCTCGGTCGTGTGGTTTGATTTATCGATAACCTACGACCTTCGTTTCGTTCGTTTTTACTTTACATCACCTTTGGCTTTGGTCGAAGATGTGTTTTTTAATTTCGATGGTTCTTTGCGGTTTCGGACCTCTTTTCATTGTCAGAGAAATAAATCCACTACGAAAGGATGTGCAGGGATGAGCATAATCACTTTTGCGAATTGACAATAGAGAATGAGAAAGAAACGGTTTACAAGACCAAAAAGTCGGAGTATAAAGTGAAAAAAGAACGATGCTGCGGGCTTCGTCCACTAGACTTTCATCTTGTTTTCTGGGATGTATTTTTTTTGTTTTGCCGAAGTGAAATTGAGCCGAAATATCCACTAGGAGTTTGTTTTATCCGTTGAGTGAGTAAATAGACTAGTTGAGAAATTGGCGGCGGAGAAAAGATAGAAATACTAGCAATTTGTATCCCCGCGCACCGACTCTCCTGGGGCTTAAGACAATCGGACAACGGCTCAGCTCTCCCCGGCCTATTCATCTCCTCTCTCGACATTATTTTTCTCGTTTTGTTCTCTCCCACGTATTGCGAAATTCTTTCTTTCTATTTTTTCTGTTTTGTTTTTCTTATACCTGGAAACGAACGAATTTCGGTCCTTATTTCGTCTCGAACAGCGCAGTAGGGTATCTCGTTGTGAAAACAGTAACGAAAAACTCCGACCCTCGCTTAACCCGCATCAACCTCCGATTTTGCATAATCCATTTTTGCGTGACGCACGCGTCCCAGTCCGTGGATTGCGTGACACGAACGATAACTCAGCCTATACCCTCCTGTACGTGCAGACGTTGCCCGATAAACTCACCTTATACGACTAAAATCGCACCGCTGCTGCAGGTGGTAAAAGGAAAAAAATAAGACTGTGCTATCGGATAACGTACACGAAAAAAAATCCAGCAAGAAATAGCGTTGCACGATGTTTCGGAGCTTTGAAAAACGCGTGTAAAATGAGATAAAAGTAGAAAATACAAAAAGTACAAAAAAAAAAAAAAAAAAAAATGTAAGTAACCGATACTATTACTTTGTACACAGATATCACGAATGAGATGTAGGAGAATTGTTGGTACTCGACGCCCCTCAGAGTTTTAGCTCTCTTATTTTTCATCCCAGCTCTTGCCTTGGCGAAAAAAATCCCCTTTGCGTCCGCCTGTCTCATCCCTCTCTATAAAATTCGCTCCTTTACACGTTCCTCCATCACGTCAACTACCACGTAGTGGAGCAACTGCTCCCGTAGATGCCATACGTGTGAGTACGAGAGTTCCACGAGCCGCTTCTCCGTCTTCTTTATTTCTATTAGGGCGAGCGACGGGGTGCGATTCTTCATCATCTGCACCCCCAGCTGTGTCTGCGGGATCGCCAAAAACGCGCAGTTTTGCAGAACGCGGATAATCCCGTTCGCGGTTCATATAAGAGAAAATCATTTTATTTCCCTAATTATTATTACCTAACCTAACCTAACCTAACCAAAACAAACGGATACATATTAGGGTGGTCGTTACAAATTACAGTTTTTCGGACGCCCTAAAAAAACCTTCCTTTTGATGAAAAAATACAGGAGAATTTTTTTTTTTTTTGTTTTTTTAACGAAAATAACACATGCCTCAAGACGATCTAAGTTCATTTTTTGATAAAATTGCAGTTATTTGTCGGTATCTCGTAAAGTATACGGATTTGAGAGAACATTATGAAACCAATTTTGTAGAAAATTAAAATTTCTACAAAAAACGTGCTTTTCATTTTCTTGATGAAATTCATATTCATGGAGATATTCTCAATAATAGATTTATTAATTCCATATGGTCAACATTTTAAGACCTACAAACGTTATTTTTTCTGAAATATAAAAAGTTTAGAAAATTGAATTCCCTACTCAATTCGTCTCATAACTTCTTCTCAAATCCGTATACTTCACGAGATACTTAGAAAAAACTGCGATTTTATCAAAAAATGAACTCAGATGGTCTTGAGGCACGTGTTATTTTTGTTGGAAAGAAAAAAAAAAAACGTCTCCCGTATTCTTTCATCAAAAGGAAGGTTTTTTTTGGGGCGTCGGAAAAAATTAAATTTTTAACGACCACCCCAATACATACATGCTTATATGAAAAAAAAAAAAAATTTCACCAAAAAATTACCGGCTGCCACCCGAGTTCAAATTCTGCCACAGTTTCATTACTGATTTATATATTTATTCTCTCACCACTCGGAACGCCCGAATAGCTCCTTGTCTGATGTCATGAATTTTGAATGTTGAAAGCGTGGCGGAAGCAGCGGTGGCATCTGAACTTGCAGGATACAGCGGGGCACCGGGTTGCTGAGCAGTTCGTCTAGATCTTGAGACAATGTAAATTGGGGTGAAGGGTGGATGCAAGAGAGGTACGGACAAAGAAGAAGAGAAACGCGTAGGAGGGAAAGACGGGGTGATTTTCTCGGTATTAAATTCTTTCTCCTTGAGAAAAACGGGAAGGAACGACGGTGTGTATAATATTACGTATAGGTGAGAAGGAAATGGAAGGGAATCCCGAAAAGAGAACATCCCTGTGCTTACGGCGGAGCGGGGTGGGGGGGGGGGGGGAGGAAGAGGGACCACGCGCTGGTTAGTGAGACGGGGTAAAGTGTATGTAAATGTAGCCCCTGGGGGACGTAATCCCGGTTGGAATGGAGTCGGCCCATTCGGCGTCTCTTATCGGCAGAACGCACGCCCGATATCACGTATACCCTTCGATGGTGATTAGAGGATTAGAACGAGGACGAATTAATATTTTATGACCTGATGGCGGCGGGAACAGTGGCGCGCGTCATTTGTTTTTCCGACTCGGAAAGAAAATTGTGGAAAAATATTGAAGAATATGGGTTTTTTTTTGCCGTAACGCAGATTCATCATCTTCAATCTTCAATATGCAAAGTTCGTACAACTTTCTAGTTTACCACCCCAGCGACGAGACTCGAAGCCGTTAGATGCTCGGAATTTAATATCCAAGTGAACAGAAGTACCCCCGACGATACTCCGCAACGATCCTTTTCAACCATATACGTTGTGTTGTACCACAATTATGAAGGAAGAAAAATAAATCCAAACGTCCCATCACCGATGTATATAACTTTATACACGTTTTATATGAGGAATATTACAAAGTCGAAGGGGGTTAGGTTGTTGAATTTAGAAATATACAAAAGACGCATATGGTGTATGAATTTTTTATTCTAATCGCGAATTAAGTTACAGTGCACCCATTCGTCCACATCGGTTTCTTTTGTACTCATGTACGGTAATAATAATGATAATAATTCGGGGAGACGTATACGTATAGATCGTGGTACGAGAATACGAAGAAAGAGAAGTGGAAAATTTGCTACATGGAAAAGCTTATTTCTTTGACCGGATTACAGGCTCTATCCTCAACGATAAGATCCTCTCGACGGAGTTTTATATTGGGTGAGGTATTAAGGGTGATCCGCGTTTAGTATGCCCCATAAAGGGCACCTCGCTCTAGTCTTCCAAGGATTTTTTTTCGTCCTACAACTATATTATACATATAATAACGTACGATTCACTGATTCATGGTAGTTTCGGGGAGACGAAAAAGGCGAATCGAAAATCGCCTGAATTGCCAAAACTTTTACGGAGCGTCGAAGCTGGAGCGGTCGGGCACACAAATAGTGGTGAAAAAAATAAAACGAACGATTAACGCAGTTAATTTATCCAGCGCAGCTATAGTTTTATAAATCATATAGGTAGGGATAATATTAAACGACCGACGCGACGCCGCCTTCAATTTATCGTTCTTCATTAATACAACCTGCAGCACTGCAGCAACGGCAGAGCCGAAAAGGGCGAGTTTAATCACCACCACCACCGAGTCTACTACTCGGCGGGAGGTTCGAGCCAACTTTCAGTTTAATTAAAAAAAGAAAACAAAAAGCTCATCACTCGCCTGTATCCGTTTGCTACGAAGTAACAGTTATAGAACCGCAGAAAACGTACGGCCTTTCAAACCCGAGAAAAAAAAATTTACAGCCAGATCCCAACGTGATCATCGTATCAATCAAACGGAAATGTTTTTTGATCCATTCCGATGAAAGAGAAAGAACGTTTTTATTTCACCGCCGCATATGCGATGTTCAGTTTAAAAAAAAAAAAAAAAATCAGTGTTTGTCGGAAAAAAGTAGGAGTTTCAAATGTGGGAGGAACGTTATTCTTCGCTCCGTTAGCGACAAACTTTAAATTTTATTTCCTACTTCGTTACGCCGATAGACTAGGCATGCCTTGTCGGAGTTGGAGGTTTCTTGATTTCTCAGATGAAATCGCTGCAGCCTAACAAGCGAAATCTTGAGATCGTGCAGTGCCACTGTTCCTCCTCCCGATCCCTGAAGAGGCCACAAGGTCGCTCTAACAAGGTGACCGCAATTTCGCTGCAGCGGTACCCAATTAGCGATTACCTAATCCGAGGCAATATCACGTTCAGTAGGTGAAAAATGAAAGATAATGAAAACGAGGAATGTAGATTGCAGCGAAATTCGGGCGCAGAATATTCCTCCCAACAATGAAGCATAATTCCATTCAGGTTCGTTATAAGATATGCCCATCGGTTGATACCGCGTGATGTATGAATTTAATTAAGTAATTAAACCGAAGTGGTAGATGGAGAATTATGCAGTAGGGAGTATCAATGGTATGTGAATTAATCACAGCTTTGCCTGCCACAGCGACGCGGAACGCTCGTCTTTTTTCACCTTGGTACTCATAGTGGATATCCCTGATTTCATTGTCCTCTTCAGAGCCCTCTCCCTCTTTCCCAATTTTCACCATCTCCCGTCCTTATGCGATTCCTCCCCGAGTCTTGCCGCGAAGTGCTCCCTTTGTTCCACGTGACCTGGTGCTGAAATGGCGTTGCTGTAACACCACCTTTTTCGCGTTCATTTTTTTTTTTTTCTATCGGACAAGTGGAACTAAATTTAATCAACGATACCGACAATAAACACCCCCATTTCGTTTCTACCATCGCTTATTGCAACCCTTTTAATCATCCGATGTAAGATGTACGCATAAAATTTTTCTGTTTTTTTTTTTTTTTCTTCAATTCAAACCCCTCAATTCTTGCGATAAATCATGAGGAGATAAAATGATGAAGGTCGAGAACAATCGGAAGGCTTTGCTTATTCGCTATAATAAGACGGAAAGTGAAAGCATCGTCTTGCTCCAGGGGGCATTTCTGATACCCGACCCCCTCCCTCCCCCCCTGCTCTTCGAACTTCCCCGTGGCAGTACGAGGGCTGATGCAACTAAGACCCTGTGACTATTCGAATCAATTATAGCCGTAGGCTTTCAGTAGGTCGTTCCCGTAGAAGAGCTGAGGAGAGAATCTCGGTCCTCCCTTATTCTCATCCCGTTTTGGAGGACGACCGGGTCCGGTTCAAAGTGAATTAATTAGAGTCTGGTTTAGCGGTATGCGCGCCTATACGCCCACAGAGATAAAATCCAAAATCCCTTTGGGGCATTGTTGCGAAGAGGTAGACGCGCGAGTTCTCCCTCACATGTACGATACCATAACCTTGCTTAATTGTTATCACCATGCTCCTAATAAGTACCTATGTATATTATACCGTATAAACTGGGAAACGAACATAAACGAACTTTGACCAAACCTTGTTATTCAAATTTCACCACCACCGTCCACCGAAATTAATTAATGAAATGTCACTCCACGTCACTCGACTAAACGATGCGAATGTACCCTCATCGCGGCGTTGCCCTTTTCACTCGTTCAAGTTTATTTAATATCCAGAGAAAAAAACGTTCACAGCATCTGAAATATGTTAACTGTCTACCGTTTACTACGGCTATATACAGGGTGATTCACAAGAGGTGTCGGAATGGGCGGAGACTAGTCGACGTCACGCCTAGCTCTATAGCCAATGAACAGCGAGATAATCCACGGAAGAAAATAGCGACGCGATAGACTGGCCATCGCAGTCCCTGTCGCGCTCGCATCGCGTCGTTTAGTCTCCGCCCATTCCGACACCTCTGGTGAATCGCCCTGTATATGTAGCGACTGTTAACATATTTCGGACAGCGTCGAAATCCCTTGGCGAATAATATTCGTTTGTTTCAAAGTCATGTATCACGAAGTAACGCAGTATAACCTTATGTACACTGCACGGGCTGCGGTAATTAATTTTCACCTCGGTTTCTAAACTATGCACAAGATCCGACATTAGGACTGTTTCAACCCTTGATACCGCGATAATACGCATAGCGTTGTTTTCCCGTTTATTCGATGATATTATTATTCCGAAACACCAAAAGCTCCGCTGATTCGAGGACCGAGGGAAGATATGACGGGAAAAACTTCCCACAACCCCGGTATCCCACATATCCATGTGGTTTTCGTCCCGCGTTTCTCCACGGAATTTGCGCATCGCTCCCATGGAAGAGAAAGTTTACGCGTGGATTTGGCCCGCAGATACAAAACCGAGCCAACCCACAGGGCATCATTATCGCGAATGAATCGTGATGTTCGCGCAGTTCACGCCATGGGTTGTTATACCTACAAAATCTCTCTCTGAGCCAATCCCATGTTCACTCCCCGTTCAAACGTCATCGAATGTCCGCTGCAACTAGAACTGAAAAATTATACGAAAATTATAATTTGGAAACTAAATTCTGAACGAAACCTTGCGGAATTAAATGTTCGCGCAATTTTCTTTTCAACCCCCCTAACTCCGTGGAATTTCCATTATGATGGGCATTTCAGTAGACGGGTGCAGGAGCTCTAATTTCTCCGTGTAAACAAGAGAAAAAGCGGGAGGGAATAAATGGCGAGGATTTTCGGTTAGCGTAAAAAATGTCACTCATTTCCGCATAATCCCGTGAAAATCCTCATAATTTTCACGGTATTTCGGCCGTTTCGTTTCGACACCCTCCCCCTCCCCACCCATCGCCTAATTTTCCGACATTCGTCATCCTCACGCTGACCGAAATTACCCTCGAATATTACAAGAGCGCTTAAAAATTCATCCCACCAATTTCCAGCGTAATTGTTTAACCCAGGATGACGAGTTTTTGCATATTTTACATCCCCTCCGCGCTATCTGCTCCTGTTGTAAGTAGCTTCGAACTCATATAATTTCCCCGCTATCTTCCTTTTTCCAAGTCGTCTTGTTCACGTTTAGCAATTTCGACGCCGTCGCGCAGAGATCTGGCAGATAAGACTCATTGATGATGTATGTCCATTAATATACCCGTAATACCGATGTTAGAATACCAAAATAATGTATAGGTATATGAGACGCTTGTGTTTAACCCTCAGAGCTCGGTCGGCACGAGCGCAGGCCGGAAATGGACTCGAAGTAAATGTACCGAGAGATATTAACGACCAGAGTTCCTTTAACGCGATTTTATATTTCCGTTTTCCCTCACCTATTCAGGGTCCTCCTTGCCCTCCTTCCCTATGCCTCCTCGTTTTTTTTGTCATATCTGGTATACACCCTGCACTCCCTGGAACGTTAACTCGTGGCAATTCAAGCGTAATGTTTCTCTCGACCGTACAGAGGAGGCCCCGAATCAAAGCGGTTCATTTGACCTTCGCCGAAATTCACCCCCACAGGGTTTCGGAGTCAGCTATACGGCGCTTTGGAGGAATAAATTTTCGGTCAGTGCTTTGGATTCTAGTTCGGAAAAAAATCAGTGCGTGAAACAAGACCTAGAAAATCTTCGACGCCGCCGCACCAGCGGGAACGGCGAAACGGAGCGTCGAGCTTTCGACTCCGAGTTAAGGGAAGAGATGAGAGAAAGTTCTGAAATCAATTAGCAGCCCCCCAGGCGATGGTAACGGTAGGGTGTTTCTGTGACAGCGGCAAACCCTTCGTACACATATACCGCTCTACTATAAGGAGAAGTGAGAAGAAAATCTCGCAATGGAGGAACAGTAGAGTGGAGGAGAAGAGAACGGAAGGGTGAAAGTTAGGTTAGGGTTGCGGGTCGCCCGGGCGTTTATCCGAATAGTGGAGATGGCAGAACAATCACGACGCGGTGCAATGAATGCTGCTGGTGTTGGGGGATTCGCCAACTCAGTTCCCATTTCGTTTCAACCCTTTCACCCTTCACCCTTCACCCGCCGAGCTCTTCGCACCCTTTCTTACGGCAGAGTCTTACTGTAGTTCCGACTTTTGCCGCATGTCGAGAATTATTTCGAAATTATTTAATCCCGGCCACCTCGACGTATGACATGTTATAGCCTGGATTTTTGTACCATAGCTAGTTAATCGAATTTTCGCTATTTTAATGCACGAAATATCGTCTGCAGAATCTTTTGTCGATGGTTATGAAAGCCTTGAAGTTAACGAGGCTTACGTTCCGTTTCTTTCAACTTATTTCCTTTCAACAGGGATGAAATTTACGTG
This sequence comes from Athalia circularis, assembly GCA_963978495.1. NCBI lineage: Eukaryota > Metazoa > Arthropoda > Insecta > Hymenoptera > Athaliidae > Athalia > Athalia circularis. Next base: position 35,771,752 of record OZ021698.1, on the reverse strand, counting down.
TATATTCTGTGGGTCAGGAGGCACTCGGAAGTGAGTTTTCGCAAAAGAACACATTGAAAAAGGGAACGAAGAAGTTTGATTGTATATGAAGCATCGGGGAATCTCGGCAAAGTTTGAAGATCTTAAAACTCTTCGACCCGCTCGACATAATTGAGTGGCACAAAGGGGTCCTCGCGAAGCAGTTAGAGAGGAAGTGAAGTTAGGGTGGACTTCAAGGTTCAACAGTCTACCGGTATGGAGTCGAGGGGAAAACCGGGGAAAATTGCAAACGCTTGGGGATGAAGAGAAAAGAGGAAACGGGTCTGACTATCTCGCTGGGCATGTAAGCGAAGGACGCTCCGCCGGAAATTCCTATGCCGCAGGTACAGTCCCCGCATCCTCAGAGACGTTGGTAGGAACTATAACTAACAAGGGGAGTATTTCTACGACTAAAAGTATAGAGAGGACTTGGTAGCTGGTTAGGAAAGTCCGGCATACTCCGTCGGAGTCGATCTCCCGGATGATTCGCAGCGGTGACGGTAACGAGATTTCATCTCACCCGCGCACCGGCACCAGCAGCAACCCAGAAAACTTCCACCAGTTTCCGGTCTGGTGCGAATAGCCGTATAACCGAAAGGAAAAGCGCACGATGAGAAGCAAAGGGAGAAAGTGATAAATCTCGAGGAACTTACCGGGAGAAAAGTGAGAAGCAGAAATACAGGAGCAATGGAATATTTTTTACGTCGTCATGACTGGTGTAAACCGATGACACATAGTCGGTTGAGAAGTCCACCCCCCGTTCTCGTCTTTGTCAGCTTCTTTTTCCTCCTCATTTTTCACCCTACGATTGGGGAATCTTCTTTTCTTCCGATAAAATATATACTTTTTTCTTTTATTTCATCTCCTCGCGCCTCGTCGCCAGCCATTACTGAAAAGTTAGAAGGTCTCCGCGAGTTAATATAATTTAACAAGTGAAGAGAAACGAGCGGTCCGGTTCGACTTATCAGGGGGTGCGCAGTCGTACCGCGAATTACTGACAGTCTGAGAAATAGTCGCAACCTCACCACGGTCCTGCCCCAAAATGATGTTGAATTGCCCTCTAAGTTCAGTATCTTGTTCACCTCCTAACCACACCTCGTTAAACTTTAACAGGAATGCGTCAGAGGATTTTATGGTCACTTTATCCGCGGCTAGACCATGCCGATTTTTCTCGCCCATCGATTCTGTGCAGAGAGTTCCGATTGATTTTCATATCAGAATACAACGTTGGTGATGTGCTGCTTTTTTCCAACCTCCAAGCTTCGGATTCCAGGAATGAGTCAAAGAGGTTGCAGACACCGACGTTCATGGTCTCCGTGTTAGTCCCTCGACGCGACTGTTGTCGGGGCAAAGGTGTTCCGGGCTTTTAGCGTCGTACGTACAAAGAGACACATCGACATCGACATAACACGGGCAGAGAAATAGGGAGAGCCGAAAAGAGCTGGCGGTTCGCTCCCCTAGTCCCCATCTTTATATTGACAAATGACCTGTCTGCAGACCCACTGCTGACGCTTACGTGCACTTTCCCGAAAGTTCAACGGATGGAAAAATCTTGAGCTGACAACGTTCCTCTCATTGACCAGAAAAAAGCAAATCGTATCAGCTTTTGAACTCCGTACATCGCGAACGATATCGGTCCGAGGAAATCGTGTCCAACTGTAAGAAACGCGAGGAAAAAAAAGTAGAGCTTGCGAAGCGCGTGCCACGCTCTGGTTTTGTTATACAATATTTATGTCCTAACGAAATTGGATATCGAGGCAATCCACAAGTACGTTTAATAAAATCATCCCCCTTGCGCAGTGCGGTAGGCTTCTTCTCCCCTTTCCTCATTCCGAAAAGCACGTCAAGAATTTCATTGCCCTATCATAACATTCCATCCATGGTTCTCCCCCTCGTACACCAAATCGCTCTAAAGTTATTAACGGTTATATCCCAAAGTTGAAGAGGCTATATTGTTTTGCAATCGAGTACTAAATTTTCATCCAGTTATCAACGAGTCATTCAAATTTCCATCAAACTGATCGTAAACTACCCCTAACGAATAACGAGTTATCGTCGTCACTTGTTCCAAGTTAATTTCAACCAATTTTCGTACGAGGACGTTGTCGTTCAAACTGTGTCGTCGATCCTCTTTCGGATGGTTTCAAGAACGAACGTTAATAATATTTAGCGCATATTTCACATAAATCAAAGTAGCGGTGCAATATGTTCTGAGTTTGGCAAGGAGATAGACTATGTAAATTCATGATAATACCTTCGGCCACCATCACCACGACGACCACCCCTGCAGGAGGAGCGGTTCGAGTGGTCGGGATTCGGTGCAAGCTGGGGATCGGGAGTCGGTAGTCGGAACCGACGGGGGATGGTCCGTGAAGGGGGAGGGGGGAGGGAGGGGGATGGGGGGGGCTGTATTTCATGAAGCCCCAAAGCATCCCTGAAAATCGGTGCAACCGCCACAATACCATTCATTCTCTTTATGGGATAGAAAGCAAGTATTCACACTTTTTGGATAAATAGCAGATATACAGAGGTCGGGGTACGGATCGGCGTGGTGTTATTTTTTGCTTTTTAGCTATTCGAAATATGTAAAACGAACATCGCGCCCTCAGCCCGACGTTTCAGACGAGTCTACGATAAATATAAATAGAAAATTGCTGCGTCGTCGCGTCGCGAAAACCGCCTTCGTTGCATCCATCGGCCTAGATTATGCTTGGCTTCTACTATACTTTAAACATTATGCGGCGAGAAAAAAGAAAAAACTAAAGAACTTTGTCGACGGATCAAGAAAAGATTAAAGAGCGACTCGGGCCTGCGGAGGTACATAAATTATTTTCATTCCAAACAAAGGTTAACAAATTTAGAAAAAACTTGTGTTCTTTGCAAATAGAAAACCGATTATGTGTACTGATAATGATTGAATCCAACCCCTGCCCATGAAAAGAGAGTGGAAAAAATGAATCATCGAAATCGCATTGTCTTACCGTTTATTTCGTAATATTCTTCTGTACGTTCGTAATTGTTTTTTTCTTATTACGTCACTGTTATATTATTCGAATTTTTTTTTAGTTTTCTCTCACTTCGGTATTTCTGGTAGCTGGTGGCACCACGTTCCGCACATACGGCAGCACTCTTTACTTGCAATAAACGATGGCCATTTGCATAGGGCCTCGAAGCGGAATAAAGCCTCTCTCCCTCCGTTCCTCGACGCTGTTTCACCCCTGGTCTCCTCCGCGCCCCGCTGCCCCTCGCGATAAGCCGCCCCCGGGGATTCTCCGATTGTCTCGATTTTATACATGTCTGAATACAGTGTAGGTAGAGCGTAGGTACGTACGTAAATATACATAGATGCAGGCGCATATGTTCAGCCATGAAAAAAAAAAAAACGACAGAAGAGCAAAAAGAGAAACGAAGATAGATAGGCGATTGATCGATCCTACGTACACCAGACAGTAAATATCGGCAATAAACGCCGCGCGTGCTCTTCCCTCGAAATCGCAATCACGGTTTCTCTATACGGAGTCCGAGTTCAACAAACGTTTATATTTCTTTTTCCAGATATCGCTCTGCGACGACTACAGTCTACCGGTTGATTTCGTTAACAAACGAAGACCGGCGAGCGTCGCAGTGCCTTCGGCGTCGGTTGCGGCGACTTCCACCGTCCAATGGGCCCTTCCAAGTCCAACCGCCGAAAACGTAAGTATTATAATTACGCTTCATTTTTGTGTCTTCTACCTTCCAAATTTCACCTTTACTCCTTCATTTTCACCCTCTGAAAGTCCGTTGTTGCATCCATATTTTTCAGAAGGCAGAAACAATTGCGCTCAGCGGGTGAAAAAATCTGCTTCAGGGTGTTCGCAAAATGCGTTTCGCAGTACACGCGTATAGCTATACAAGCCATTTCGCGTACTGGGAATAAAAGAAAGTCTCTGGCGGCGGGATGTTCCACATCCTGATGGCCCGCGCACCGACTTCCGACGTTGCGCATAATTACGGGAAAAACACTCGACTATCTCCTCTCCTGCAACTTTGAACCCACAGGAATCCCATCCCCTTTCCCGAGGCTGCAGTTTACAACTAAACAGTTCTGAGATGTGGGCAGAAAAAATTCGTGCAATAGTTTCGCGAATCGTCACGTAAACCACAATCAAAAAAAAAAAAAAAAAAAACTCGAATAACGTAATTTTTTGATAACGCGTTAGAGAAGTGGAAGAGGTATATAATAAGTTGAAAAGTGAAATGAGGATGACGGGATAAAAGATCTGGAAAAACTTCGTCGTCTGTGGGGAGGGATAAGGGACAAAAGTTCGTTTCCATTTTCTCTTCTTCCAATTTTCCTTATCACAGTTTCCTCTCATAGCAGCATAGCAGTAACGCCACTCGGCACAAGTGGGTTAATTTTACGTTTAGAAAAGAGACAATACCGTTCTATTCTTTGATGGGCAAAATTGTTCCTCACATTCGTTGGTCTAGAGCCTTATAGCCCCCAACACCTTGCTCTCCGTCTCTCTTTCTCTCCTTTTATTCAAGCGATGATGTTTGTTTTCAACGAAATTTCAGCGCGCTAATTACAGCAGGAAGATAATTGGCGCGTATAAGTATTCGTGTGATTCAATCCGCCACATTAGGCCGTACCATTTTGGTAATTAATTGACTCGGTAATCGTCCAAAATTATAACGCATTGGTCACCCGGGCTTAGGGTGGTATGGTGGGTGAAGTTAATCATGGTTCAAATTCGACGAGAAATCAATGGGATGACTATAGGTATAAAGCGTGAATCAAAGCCCCGAACAGAGGATCAAGAGGGTATAATGCGCGTCGTGCGATCGATCCGCTCCAATCATTTTACCACTTCCGATATAAATTATATCGCGTTATTACTGCAGTTTATAATTCATTTTCATCCCTCTAGAATTCCATCCGACCCCCGGGATTTTCTCGGAAAATGTCCAGTTACTCAAACCCGCTAGTTTTTTTTTTATAAATTTTACTTTGCGACCGATTAAAAAAACTCGATGATGTGCCGAAATCTTTTTTATCGTTCAAAAAAAAAATCACCAAAAAGTTGACGCAGTTATTGAAAAACAAAAATGATATCACTCTGTTCTCACTTTCGATGATTGAAGTTCAATTTTCCAATAGCATTTTTTTTCATCTCTTTTTACCTTTTGTTTCGTGCAATTTATTGACCAACGAGCTTGCGGGCATGGCTACTACGTGTACACATAACACCTGTAGATCGGTAAATTTCACTTAAGAGACACACCTGTGGAATAATTCGAAAATATCCCGGATGCGCTTCCGAAAATCGTCGGATATTTAATTGCCAATTCCTGGTCGCTAGTCTAGATTGTTTTCATCTCATTGATCACGGTAGTATGGTCGTTACAGTAGTTGAACCGCCAGGATTGCGAATTTTCAATCACCTTTCAATCGTGTTGTCCTCGCGAACCCTGCAGCAGCGGGATGTTTGACTAGTTTTAATCATCCCCGTCCGCACCCACGGAATTCAAACCCCATGTCGGTTTCCTTCGCCTATCAAATTCCAGCTTTGTTTGTCCACCCCATTTCCCTTCGCGAGCAGCTCATCTCCGCGTAGGTAGATCAAAGATAGAAGAAGAAAAAAAAAATAAATCAAATTCATCCGCGACGTACTCTGCAAAATGGTTTTTTCCTTTTTTCTTCTCAATCCTTTCAATTCGGCCACTTGATTTTATTTTTCTATCCCTTTTTTCTATTTCTGCCGAAGACTTATTCCGGGCAATCGGAAAAAATCGTCTCAAAATGGCTTCCATATAGCTGCAGGTTCCGCCCAGAGTTACTACGGAGTAAGTTTTCCGAGGGAATTCCAATTTCAGACTCTTTCAATTTAAGGCACTTGTCTTCTTGCCTATTTTTTTTTTTTTTTTTTTCTCTTTCTCCACTGACCCGCCCTGCCGCTTTTCACTCCCTAGAAATTACAGTCTTGACGTGTCTTCTTCCCCCTTCACGTTTTCTGTCGCAATTGATTGTTCTAATTTAATAAATCAGTTCGTCCCTCGCGAGCTACTATTGAACAGTCTTGATCAGATGAAGGATACATGAAAGTTTCTCATGACAAACGAAATGATGATAATCATGATATGGATTTTTGATATCCGACACGGGGTAGTTGGTATCCTTTTTTATATCTTCTCTCGTGATTTCTGATTTTTTTCATTTTATTTTTTTTTTAATAAAAACAAGAAAAATACACGCCCCATAACGGTTACCAAACAATACAAATGTTCGTGTCTCTACTGCGTAATATTGGTCCTTCAGAAAAAGCTAAATCCTCATATATATTTTGGTCTCTTCTCATATATACCTACATGGCTATTGTCAGGTAGGGGTTGTTTCGCATTATAATGCCGAAAGTTCTTTCGCTCTTCCATCGAACCCGCGGAGGATTTCTCAACCCACGTTTTGACCGCATGCATAATTCATTATATACGTCACGGTATGAAAGAATTAGGATAGACAAAGAAAGAATTCACCGCGATCCAGAACATCGGTTTTACATATTTTCCAAAAATGAAAGAATCCGGTTTTCCTCACCGTCATCGGAGGAAAAATGATATTGTTTACTATCCCGGGGTGCCACGGACCGAAGGGCGCGGCAATCCTAATTGCTTGTATACCGCAGACGACCGCACACCGTTCGTTTCCTCTCCCCCATCCTTTTTGTTTTCCTCTCTCTTTATCTCTCGAGTATTCTCACTTGGCTGGCAAGAGCGAAAGCATCTTCAAGCGTTTTTCTTCTTTTTGTCTTTCCATTACTTTTGTTTTTGGGTTGTTGTTTTTCACGTCCAGGACACAGTGCAGATAATAGTCCTGGGGGTGCGAAAAATAACAAGTCTTTTATCATGGACATGTGCGATGACTCGTGAAGTGGGAATCTGAAAAATAAATACCGTCCACTTGCTCTTCAGTCACGAACTTTGTCCTTTGTCCTTTGATTTTTTCCTCATGCTTCGGTCTTTGCAGGATTTGAATATTTCGAAAACGCTTTGTTTCAGGCTGAGATCGAAGTCGTCGAGCAGTACAGTGACCCAAGAGACAGTAAAAATAAATCCTATTCCGAACCGACTGCCGAAGTTTCGTTACCAAAAGTATACGCCAAGGTGAACCGAGATTACTGCAGACCTTACACAGGTGAGTGAATGATAATTGAATTTTCTATATTTCTGGTACAGCTATAGATTGTAATATAAATTCTCGCTTACATTCGCATACAAGATCCGATATGAACGAACGGTAGTCAAGTATGTAAATCGTCAGCTGATTCGGATCCTGAACAAACACTACGCAATTTCCATTCTTATGGTATTCATGGCTACGGAATCCGGGTGCCTTTAACAGTCAAATACTGGCCTCTGTAGACTCCGCAAATATTTGCACCATAGATACATACGAGAATTACGGAAGTAGCGTGCGACGATCTGGAAAACCAGCTTTGCCCGCAAAATTAAATAGCTCGTCAAAAATTGATTCGGGTATTTTCGACATTCGCGTGACCACAGCTCCGCTTATTAAAATTTCGCAACTTAAATTCGATATTTAGGTATATCTATAGGAGCGCCATCCGTGTTCTCCCCTCAGGATTTCCGACTCCACTGGTCACCGCCCTTAAATTCACCCTCTAATGAGGGATTTAATTTAACTCGTCCAAAAATTCAGTCCAGTTAGGAAAAGTCGACGGGCTTTCTGCCCTTTCAACCCCGGCGTCGCTTCGATACGGTGGTCTGCAAAGTTACGAGGACAACTTTTTTCTTTTTTTTTTTTCGTCCTTTGTTTCATTTTCTAACAGAATCCTGCCAAATATATCGTATCGTTGTACCACCCTAGCTCTCCGAGGGTGCACAGAAGTAGATTGTTAAGGAAAGTGCATCAAAATTCAGCAATGAAGAAATCAGAAAATGACCAGAAGATCCTTATACCTGTTTAGTTATACCTTCGGATGAATTGCAAAGCGCTGTTCTTCCGACGATGTCATCCAGCCAGAGTTGGGTCATGGTTGGGTCATTCGAATTAATGGTGCGTGTCGAGTGTCCTCTTACAGTCCCTTCAACAGTTAACGCAATAGATATACACGAAAGTCCGGAGAGTAAATTCATCTCATGCAAATCGGTCGCCGAGTGGAGAATTCCTCAACCAATAGAGCTGAGAGTGAAGAGCAAAGGATCAGAGAATCTTCCTTTTTTTCACTTTTCATCTGGTCAGTTAATTATTCAGAGTTTTAAACCACGCTATTATTATCCTTATTCTAAAAAGTCGATGACCAATCGAAAATCGAAATACGAGATGAAAAATCGAAATTCGAGATGAGCCTCGTGTTTCGGAATTCGCGATCCATAAAATTGACCGAGGTATCGCCAATTTTTCGCTTCAAAAAGTGAAAAAATAAAGATATTTCGATGGAATTTATTCCTAGCTCAATTTACTTGACGGATTCGTGTTCCTGAGGTCGAAATACGTTGGAAAAGTATCTTGCAATCAATTTTGGCAATACTTCATTTTTTACCTCAAATCGAAAAAATCCAGAAGAGTATCTCTCAGATGTAATGATATGGAGCTGAAAAAAAAAAAGTAGACAAAAATTTAAAAAACAAATGAAATTAAATGCGGTGCGCGTGCAATGCTAGTACACGTATAAATTTTCTCTACAAATTATTCGTGAAATATTTGAAAGAAAAAAAAGTCTTCTCGCGCTCGTTTCTAATTAGTATTGAGTGAAAAAGTTTCAACTGACTATGAGTATAAAAAAAACTGTGATATCGCCGATCCATAATTTTTAATTCTTTTATGTCACGGTGACGCAAGTCGCTTCGGTCTTGTTTCGAGTGGTTATAGTAACGCGTCGCTATTTCTCACCCTATTTCTAATTTTCCCTTCATCCCTTTTCCCACCCTCGCTCTCTCGACACTCGGCAAACTTGATCATTTACAAACTGTCAACGACACGGCTTACCCATGTGCCGTTCTCGCTGCATCGCGGTGCACGATTTCATGATAAATCTAAACGGTTAAGCAGGAATATACCATATATTATCACCTATACATCAGGCAATCTACATATAACTGCACACAACAATGGCACGATAACTTATATAGTTTCTCGCGCCGATCCATAATTTTTAATTCTTTTATGTCACGGTGACGCAAGTCGCTTCGGTCTTGTTTCGAGTGGTTATAGTAACGCGTCGCTATTTCTCACCCTATTTCTAATTTTCCCTTCATCCCTTTTCCCACCCTCGCTCTCTCGACACTCGGCAAACTTGATCATTTACAAACTGTCAACGACACGGCTTACCCATGTGCCGTTCTCGCTGCATCGCGGTGCACGATTTCATGATAAATCTAAACGGTTAAGCAGGAATATACCATATATTATCACCTATACATCAGGCAATCTACATATAACTGCACACAACAATGGCACGATAACTTATATAGTATCTCGCTCCGAGCTTTACCGTGCTTCTTCACATTGGCGACAACTTCACAGCAGAATCGATCGTTCATCGCAAATCAAAGACATAAATTAAATTAAATAAATCATGATTCGTCGATTAGCGAGTGACATAACAGACACCCTAGTGATAAGATTGTTAATTAGGTATAACAATATCCTAGAGACTGAATGAGTTAAAAGAATAGCGTCTTCTTCTTTGAGGTTGAAGATGCTCGTTGTCGGAGGAGTTCTGGATAACGACAGGGTCGATTAAGCTTCAACTCAGCCGCGTACCCCTTGAAGAGCCGGTGAAACCCCTGAAATTAATTCGTCCATAATTATAATTACCATTAGCACGCTAATATACGTATCATCTTCGCGATTGCCTCATAGTCATAATCTTAACTCGGGCTGAACCATAATCATTATCATCTCGCGCAACTCGCGACAAAATAATAACCACAGTGCGGTCTAGAAATGGCCTCGAAGTAGACCGAAATGTAAAAGAATCGGAAAGTTTACGCATCTGTATAACAATTACAGCGTTAACAGTGAACGAGGGTAAGCGCAGTGCGCAGACAAAAGTTGAACTTTATTAACAAATGGTGAAATCGGTGCATCGGAATGCAACGCTGCTCATCTGCAATTACGTATCTATGGAGCATCGAGTTTAACGGAGAGGCGGTTCATCCCAGTGACTATAGGCGAATGCTTTGCATCGCGTTGTATACGCACCACGTTCGACGTGATCACCGATGTAGATTTCAATTGAGCAATGCGTACCGATGGGGTGACGTGCCGCTGCAGATTCGTCCGAGGGGTCTGGTTAGAGGAATGGCAAGGTGGTTTGTGGGATGAAACTAGGGGCCGGTAACATAGACAGGGGGTCATAATCTACCCGGCGTTAGTCTCTGCAGTGGAAATGCCCGGTGGTAACATTCACCGCGAATATACTAAACCGTTCTCTATGGAGTAGAATCACCCTAACGATGAACTAACATTGATTTTAGTGGCACTAAAATTGAACACGATTCGACAAGGTATGTCCATAATCTGCGACGATTCGCGGTTTTCCCGAATAGTTTACCGTAATCCAAACGTCAAGTTTTTATTTCGTTACTCGTCACGACCCCGTGTCCTGCGATTTAGAGTAGAGATGGAGGGGGAAAAAAAAGCAGAAAAAATATCACTACCCTCTTTGAGATCCTCGTTGAGGGGTTTTCAGTCAAAGAGTGCGTTCCAAAAGGAGTAAGTACGCGACGAGGATGAAGTTTTCAGTTTTTTATAAATTTGATTTTTTTTTCAATTAAAAAGTGCGTCTACATCAATAAGACTGTATAGCATATATAAGTGCGGGTACACATACGTCGCCATTTTGTTTCAAAAGTCTCTTCACGGCTAGCTGCTCACGACCTTTACGTCGCTTTGAACGTTTTGAGTGGCAATTACTTACTTGCTGTCCTCAAATTACTTACTCCGGTAATTTTGTTCGCCCTGCACCCCCTTCTTCGGCACAGTATCCCGTTCCCCATTTCTCGCATTTCCACATTTCGTTCCGTACTTCGACTTAAATACTGGCATATTATCCGGCTCGTTGCAACGGAATCTAGGGTTCTAATTATCCAACTTTTCACGGACCCCATGCACACTCGTTTCGATCTTACAAGCTTTTTTAAACCCCATAATTTGTTCAACTTTGTCAACCAACCCCCCCATGCGGCAAAGTGTTATTATTTTACTCGAACGTCAATTTTCTAACCAAAAAAAAGGAAAATTCGGTCGATCCTTGAACGCCGGCGATCTATTTCTTCATTCTTTCTGTACATCGGGGTGTCCAATAACCGAAATTGGCTCTCGTGAATCAGGACAGAGAGCAACCGGATTTCTATATGGGGATCTCCGAGAGAAAAAAAGAAAAAAAAAAAAAAATACTCCGCAATGATCTCCGTGCCCTATTCCCCATACACGTATACTTCATACTTTGGTCACATGTATACACGCGGATATATTCCTCCATCTTCTACCCCCATACATAGATATCGTCACATATATGTATATATATAGATATATATAAACATTTAACCCCCATGTTATGTTACGAGGACAATATCTAATAAAAGACGGAGTGAAGTGCCTCCGGGGGCCCGGAGCTTTTGAGCTTTACTCTTTTATAAAGCCTAGAGGTATAACCGAAGCAAAAGGCAGGCTAAGATCATCCCCTTCCCCACCTTCCCAGATTCATTCCTTTCACAATTTTCATCCCACCGCACCCCGTAGCGTTCTTCTATTTCGGAATTTCTTATTTCACGTGTGATCCCTGATGCAGTACACTTTCATAGGTATGAGGTGCAGAAAACCCTATTTCCATTGTAGCTCGACATTCTTTTTTTCTTTTTACTTGATGAACATTCTAACAATCGAATCGCACATCGAGTCACCTACACATTGAATGCGGTACGGACAGGGAGATTCGATCTTCCCCTGATCCCCTGTAATAGATTCATTAGCGAGGCCGTCCTGAACCCGCGGCAGCGATAGCCGCCCCCTTTATTTAACTCTTTCGATCTCGCCGAAAACACGATGTACCAGAAGCTGTTGTGTACAGGTAACTATTCTTCCGGTGAATATCATCAATCTGATCATCCACTAGCTGGAAAATAATAGAAAATTTTCAGCCACCATTTTCTTCTCATTAAGTCACGGTATATTATGGACCTAGAAAATTCTCTTTCAAAATTTAATCTCTTTTAGACTCCAGTCTCCCGAATCTGCGGAGCAGCTGTGGATACATATTCATATTTCATCTTCTTCTTTAGTTTTTCATTAATTCAAGACTCCAACCCTCACCTCTGGACCCCACGCCTTTAACTCCAGCATTCCTATAGCTTGCACCCTTTCGTCGTCTGGAGTGAAACTACGCGCAGTTGTTTCTTTTTCCGCTTTTTCTTAACCCGAAACGAAAAAAGAACCAAAAAAAAAAAAAAAAGGTTTGGACGAAAAAAGTGCCGGCTGCAAGCACGACTCGAGGATATTTTATACGTGAAGTTTTTTTCAGGAAAAATATCTTTGAGTTAGTCAAATCTTACTCATTTGCAGTAATTATACGAATATTTTTTCCTCCAGTTATTCGGAAAAAAGAAAAATTTATATTCATCATTAGTTATTTCTGAAAGAGAGCGAATGCGGAATTTTCACGCGAATTTGATCCTGTGTAGCGCCTCCTATTTCGTTTCGTGTTCTTTTATTTTTTTTTTTTTTGCCTACAACTTTTTACTCACCTATTTAATCGCTGAATCCCCCGTTATACGGGCTGTAGATAATAGTCTCGTTATGGATCATGGATTTCTGAAACTCCTCCTCGGCAGCTTCTATTCTATTGGGTAGGTTTCCCTACTCCACGGAGGATGAAGGACCGCGGCTACCTTCGTAAACCATCCGTTTCTGTCGCTGACAGAATAACCGTGGTATAGAAGATAACGGCGGTAGGAGAGTCCTGCGGAAAGTACTCAGAGAAACTCGGAGAACTTTTGGGGAAGAATTATTACGACAAAGAAAGGAATAACGGGCGATCTGAATAATAAGCGGAGCCTAATTCTCCCGGTAGGCGACTGATTTTCTCGGGCGTTGAACCGAAAATGTCCTAGGAATTTTCAATCGTGCAGGTAGAGGTTTGACAGTAATAATGGAGGAGAAAGACCGTGGGAAGACAAAGTACAAAATGAGATGAGTTTCTAAAAGCTGAATTCTTCGGGCTTGATGAGTGGAAACTAGATGTGTATAGTTTAGAACTGAAAGAAGACACCTCAGAAATTGGGAGCGTCTTAACGAGGTAGTTTGAGTCCCTGTGACAATGTGAAATCAAGGCATCGCGTAAAGGTGCTTCTACTTTCATACGGCAGAAGCAAACGCCTTAGCTTTTCCGCTACACGGAGCACGAGAAAAGCGTACCGAATTCTTTTCAGAAGATTTTTGCTTTCTGTGTTACAGTTTGCCTGACTATTATATAAAATTACATATAAAGGGTGTATGAAAAGGTTAATCACAGAAAAAATGAATGAAATCAATTTTTAATCTGAGATTCAAATGTAGAGAATTTGTGTATTTATTATAATATGTCAAAAAATGGTTGATTTTTCTATTCTCTCAATAAAGTGTATAAATAAAATTAAAATTAAAATCACATGCATACAATAAAAATCATTCATACAGTTTAAAATATCTTTTATAAAAATTACGCTCTACCAAAATGACTAGACTTTCAATTTTCTCTGGTTATTGGACTCAACAACAATTTTAAAGTGTACAATTTTCAACTTATCTTTATTTTATTATTGTGACCCAGCAGGTTCCGGAGTACCAAGTATTCGGTGATCAGTCGAATTAAATTGGTGATGAAATATCGTCTTGTCAGACTCAAATTTTCTTCATACTTGGTTTTCGAATTGTACGTTGAAATTATCGTAGTATAAATTGTTATATGTTGAGTTTTCTTTATTTGTTATAACTCAGAGGTGTTATTCGATATATTGTAAAATTGAAATAATTGTATAAATTGTTACGAGGAAAAATTTGTGACCGTCGGGTAGAGCGTCTTCTCGTAGAGTGAGTATAGGCGGAAATTTTGTCACCCTCTCATCTACTCTCTCCTTCTCTAGCTTCCTTTCGTTCTCTCTTTCTTATTTGGCGCTCTATTCAAATTACGTTACATTACCCCCCCTTGATTATGATATGGCTAAATACCATTCATAATCACATCCATCCGTACTTTTTGTTCAAGTTGTTTGTATAAATAAAATCCATTCATCCCTTTAAAATTACTGTACAAATTTTTTGGGTCATTAAAACCTCCGTAGATTACATAAATCATTACAATCGTCATTTGCTCCTCTTATCTCTAGGTGTTTTTCAGAATTTATACATCGTCAAATTAGTTGTCAAGTTAATTTTTTTTTTTTTTTTTTTTTTATGAATAGCAGTTCGTCAAATTAGAAGAAAAACAATCTTAAATTTCTAGTCAAATTATCTTCAAGTTTCATAGTTCGCAGAATATCAGTACACGGGCAATACTAGTGTAAGACTTGCAAGAGAAAATACGAGTTTTTTGTCTATATTATTTCATTGTTATATCGCTTTAAGCTTAATTGATTGTACGTGCCTATAATTTTGTTTTTATCATCCTTGTCGCGTAATTGATACACATTTTTAGCAACAATTTTTGATATTTCATAAGGTCCTTGATATAGGTGGAAAAATTTTTTAGTGACTTTATCTAAAGCGTTTGACATTTGAGGTACTCTTAAAAGTACAAGATCGTTCACATGAAAGGTTACTTTCGAGATAGATTTTTGATTTTTTGCTCGTTTTTTACTACTAGCTTTCAAATTTTCTAATGCATTATAAATTCTCACATCATCATTTATTGGAACTGCCTCTGGGAATTCGATTAATTCTTGTATTTTGAATTTTGGACTTTTGTTAAAGTGTATTTCATACGGAGTATACCCAGTACTATGGTGTGTTGTTAAATTCAGTATTTCTTCTATTTGTTTTACATATTTAGCCCATTTTGTATGTTTCTCTGAACAATAAGTTCTAAAAAATCTCCCGAGTTCACGCATATATCTTTCTGTTGGATTAGATTGCGGGTGTCTAATAGATGAATAAATCACTTTTACGTTTTCGTTGTTTAACGTTTCTTTCCATGTCTTAGCAGTGAATTGAGAGCCATTGTCAGATAATATTGCAGCTGGTTTGCCAAGTCTTGGAAAATAATCTTTTATCAATTTAATTAAACTAATTCGCGTGGTTGCTTTTTTTATTGGATAAAGGGAGACGTGCTTTGAGAATGCATCCATTACTACTAATAGATACTGAACGCCTCCTGTTGATATTGGAAGTGGTCCATAAAAATCTAACGTTACAAGTTCTGATGGTTTAGAAGGAATAATTGTTTGATATTCACCCTCCATACATACGTTGTTATATTTTATTCGTTGACATAAGTCACAATTGCGGATAACTTTTTTAATATCCTTGCTCATCCCTTTCCAAAAATATAGTTGTTCAAAATATTTAGTTGTTTTATGTATACCTATGTGAGCTAATTCTTCATGAACGGTTTTTATCAAATCTTTTCCCATGTTACTCGGAATAACTAAACGCCAGCATATTTGATTATTCATTTTTTGAAATAAAACGTCATTGTGTAATTTAAAATTTTTACAAATTTCTCCTTCTACTAACATTGTTCGAATTTTTGCTATTTCTGGATCTAACTTTTGCAGGTTTTTTATTTTTTGTAATTGTGCTCTCAAAGGTTGTTCTGCAAAAATATTAAATACTTTATTCAATTCAGTTTTTTCGGAGTTTACGTCGTTAAGTACTGTACAAGTGATTGATAAAATCATTAATTCGTCTGAATCTACTTTTTGGTTTGAATTTGGAAAATTGCGACTGTAAAAATCTGCGACTATGTTTTCTTTACCTGGACAGTATTGTATAGTAAACGAATATTGTTGCAATAGAAGGTTCCATCTTAATAAACGACAATTATAATATGAACTCGACATAAGAAATGTTAAAGCTTTGTGGTCTGTGTACACGAAAAAATTAGTACCGTAAATGTAAGTTCTGAATTTAATTATGGCATAAACAAGTGCTAATAGTTCAATTTCGGTTGTTGTATAGTTACTTTCACATTTACTCAAACCTCGACTAACTATAGAAACTATTCTTTGATCATTGTCTTCATCATATTGATACAAAATACCACTAATCCCCAAATTACTAGCATCAGTTTGAATGTAAAAAGGTTGATCAGCAATATAATGACTCAAAAATACAGAATCTATGAAGCTTTGTTTGATGTCCTCAAGAGCTTTTTGGTGGATTTCCGTCCATCTCCACGGATTTTTTTCACAAAGTAATTCCCGAAATGGATACATTAACTGTGCATGATTCAAACTGAATTTTCTATAAAAATTACAAGATCCTAAAAATTTTTGTAAATTGTTTCGATCTGTGGGAGTTTTATAATCAAGTATAGCTTTGATTTTTTCAGGATCAGGTTGGATTCCTTCTTTATTAACTACGATGCCTAAAAATTTTACTTGTTCTCGACAAAACAAAGATTTTTCGAACTTTAAACGAAAATTGTAATAAATTAGCCTTTTGAACACTAAAGATAAATGATTTAAATGATCCTCAAAGGTGTGTGAAGTTATCATTAGATCGTCCACATAAGAAGTTAAAAAGGAATTCATATAATCGCCTAACGCCATGTTCATCGCACGAATGAACCCACTACTTGCTGTTTTCAATCCAAAAGGTATACGACAAAATTGATACAGTGATGTTCCATGCAAAAATGCAGTGTACGGTCTTGATTCTTTATCTAGAGGTATTTGCCAATAGCCATTTGTCAAGTCAGTTGTACTCATGTATTTCACTCCATTATATTTTTGTAAAATTTCATCCATTCTTGGAGGTGATTCGTTATCTGACTCTATGAATTTATTCAATTGTCTAGCATCCAAACATACACGTACTTTAATTTTATTATCTTTTGTTTTTATTACAATACGTAAAGGATTTACGTATGGACTTTGAGATCTTTCTATTATACCCTCCTTAAGCATGTTTTGAATTTCCTGATCTACTTCATTTTGATATTTTATTGGTATTGGGTATGTCTTTCGTATAAAAGGCTTGTCAGTATTTAGTTTGATTTTATACGTATATAAGTTCGTGCATCCTGGTGATTTTGAGAAAACTTCACGATGTTCAAATAGCACATTTAGTAAAGCTGATTTTTGGTTTTCATCTATGGTCGTGAGCTCGCGCACGGATGATTGAATTTCCATATAAAAGTTGTGGTCCTCAGCACTGAGATTTTCTATCCAAGTTTTGCTACAAATTTTTGAATAATCTCCGATCTTATTCTGATTTGTTTCGTTAGAAGTTGTTCTTTCTACAATAGTTTTTTCATTACAATCGATATTTATCAAATTATCATTCTGATCACAAGAAATGATATTCACATTTAAATTTTCATCACAAATAATAAATTCAGAATCAGTATTATCATTTTCCAACAAGTTTTCAATTTTATAATCTTTTTCATTAAATTTAATATTCTCTTCAAACAAATTATTCAAATCATTTTCTTCTACTACTAACCCTACTTCAATCTTTTGTAAACTATTCATTCTTTGTAAATCTTCATTGCTTGAAGACCCAAACTCATCCATGAACTTTCCATCAAACGACACATATGCTGAATCCAGCCATCTGTCTTTAATACCAATCTTTTGTTTTCTGTAGCTAATGTCTACGTCATTTTTCATTAGCCAATCTGTACCTAAAATAATATCTACATTCATGTTCGGTAGAATTAACAAAACTGTCTCTATGTCCAAGTCTTGTATACGAAAGTTAAGAAAAATTTGTCGCATTATATTCGTCTGTTTTTTTCCAATAGCACCTAGAATTTTTACGTTTGAAACTGGTAATTCGTGCATATCAAATTTGTTTTTTAATTGCAAATATAATTGCTGTGAAATACATGTTACTTGACTGCCTGTGTCTACACATGCGGATACAATTTCTTCGTGTATTTTACACAAAATCATTGGACTATGAGCTTGTTTATTAAATTTCGGTGTCAAAACACGTTTCTCTCCCTCCAATATATTTACTTCTAGATCCTGTACAAAATCAACAAAATCCGAACTCGATGACGGATCTGTATTCAGCGAGTCGGTTACTAGTTTAAATTTTGAACTTGGTTTACTCTCTGACCATTATAATTATTATTTACATTTTGCTGCGCAGAAAAACCTGGTGGTGGGACGTAAATATTAGGCATTACGAAGTTCGAACTATTGTTTTGATTAAATCTATTGTAATTCTGCGGTTCTTGTTGACTGTTTGTATATTGATTATATCTAACGTGCGATTGTCTGTTATTGTAAGACTGTTGAGAATTTGATTGGTTACTCTTTTTTTCTAGTTCTTTCTCTTCGTATATTAAATCTAGATCAGATAAAGTTTGCAAAATAATATCAGACTCTTTAATTCCTGCTAATTTTTTCCTAACACTTATTGGCAATTGACTAATTATAAGTGAATTTATCTCCCATTCTCCAGCGTGCTTCATTATGACTTTAGCTTCGGTAGATTTTTTTAGAAAATATGTGCGCAAAGAACCATCTTGGCTACTGAATCTACTGTTATTCCATTTTCTCCTGAGTTTAATTTGTTGATCGACTGAATAAAATTGTAACTTGAAATCTCTCTCAAAAATCTCAAAATTTTCAAACGTACTTCTCGAATTTTCAAACCATGCTTTCGCACGTCCTTTAAGCGCTGTTCCAATAACTGATAATTTCAAATCATCTGGTACAAATTTAAGTCGAAAATAATCTTTCATATCACGTAAAAAATCAAATGGATTATCATCTTTTTCTTCTTGAAAAGTTGGTACACTAATATCAATCGAAAAATTGTTACTCAAAATCTGTATCGGTCTATTGTCAACTGGTACGTTACTTGCGTTCGATCGAGCTAAAGTATTTTCCATGTGAAGCGTTAATTCTCGTACTTTCGTTTGCATGTCCTCCAACTGTTGTTTGACAATCTGAATGTCCCCCTGCTGACCCTGTTGTGTTCCTTCAGCCATCTTTGTGTTTTTATGAAAAACTCTCCGTATACCAGTTTTTCTTGCCGGTGTACTGATTTTCTTTGTCGCTCCTACTTTTGACCTAGTAAGCATCAAATTGCATTAGAGTTTGTCATAAATTGATTAATAATACACAATATATTCTTACAAATATAACAATATAAATTTTTCAAGTTAAGGTTTTAATAATATTTTTCAATTTAAATAAATGGATTCTATTTGTTCGGGCGCCAGTTGTTACAGTTTGCCTGACTATTATATAAAATTACATATAAAGGGTGTATGAAAAGGTTAATCACAGAAAAAATGAATGAAATCAATTTTTAATCTGAGATTCAAATGTAGAGAATTTGTGTATTTATTATAATATGTCAAAAAATGGTTGATTTTTCTATTCTCTCAATAAAGTGTATAAATAAAATTAAAATTAAAATCACATGCATACAATAAAAATCATTCATACAGTTTAAAATATCTTTTATAAAAATTACGCTCTACCAAAATGACTAGACTTTCAATTTTCTCTGGTTATTGGACTCAACAACAATTTTAAAGTGTACAATTTTCAACTTATCTTTATTTTATTATTGTGACCCAGCAGGTTCCGGAGTACCAAGTATTCGGTGATCAGTCGAATTAAATTGGTGATGAAATATCGTCTTGTCAGACTCAAATTTTCTTCATACTTGGTTTTCGAATTGTACGTTGAAATTATCGTAGTATAAATTGTTATATGTTGAGTTTTCTTTATTTGTTATAACTCAGAGGTGTTATTCGATATATTGTAAAATTGAAATAATTGTATAAATTGTTACGAGGAAAAATTTGTGACCGTCGGGTAGAGCGTCTTCTCGTAGAGTGAGTATAGGCGGAAATTTTGTCACCCTCTCATCTACTCTCTCCTTCTCTAGCTTCCTTTCGTTCTCTCTTTCTTATTTGGCGCTCTATTCAAATTACGTTACATCTGCTCCTTTTTTTCCCTGACAGAATACGAAGACGACGCCTAGCGTGAGATCAGAGCGTTGAATGCAGGCCAGAGAGTTGTCTAGTGAGAAGCTATTACAGCCTCCTTTGTGCGATAGATTAAGAATCTGCTTTCTCTCCAACTTCTCATTTTACCTTCAACTCATATTTTCTTCGAGTCACTCGCAGATATTCATAATACAAGTCCACATCTCGAGACTGGTTGAAAAAATAACCGATCTCGCTAGCCACTCGATTACTTCTTTATTTCCCCGAATTTCACGATTCTACGAAAATTTCATACCGCAATGCGTTCAGATGTGTGATAAGCTTGTCCTGAATCGCTTCTCAGGAATATTTTCATTTCTAGATCCATCGGCATCGGAGTCTTCCTGTGCGGACGACGAGGCGATCGGTGACCTTGGGGAAATTCGTCATCGAAGAAACAGCCTCTACAAATCGGTGGGAAAAAGTTCTCCGTCGTTATTCGATGAGGAAACGTTGCCCCCGGGTGACGCGGTGATAGTCGATTGCGTAGCCCTGGTACACCTTGCGGCTGATCAATCCCCGACCGATTCAGGTCAACCGATTCGTCATCCATCGCCATATTATTACGGTGACCTCTTCAAGGCTTCCGAAGAACTTCCGAGGCCCCAGCCTGGCAGATACCGCAAAAGTGTAAGCTTGGACGTTCCAGGCGAAAGATCGAGAACTCCAGGATTACCGAAGAGAAATTCAGTAGCTGGGGATGGGGGTGGAACTTTTGATCAGACTCCTGATTTAGTGAGCCCAACATCCGGTAGCGAGCTACAGCATGCCGTCCCTCCTGAAAGAACGGAAATATTGTCATCGTGCATTATTACAGAGTGGGACAACACCCTCATGCCTACGCATCGTCTACTCAGCCACGATCTTCCAACAACAGTATGTACCTGTGTCGTATCACCGGATGATGAAGATGTAGATCCTCCTCTGCGCCAGGCGCGCAAATTACGCCGTACTAGAAAAATTAGCCCTCAATTAATCCTCCTCGAGGACGAACCCGACGAAGACGCGGCCGAAAAAGAAGCTGAGATGGCCAGACAACGTCGTCTTTACGAGACGGCATTCGATTGCAAGGTCAGTCGCTCAGACGATGACCTTGACGATCTTGACCGCGTGACCAACCATCCGGTTCTCCACTCTCATTCAAGGGTCGCCACCGTCCAACCAAGGACCTCTTCTCCGCCGGGTCAAGTATTCGATTCTGCATTTGAACCGGTTAATTGCGTCCTCAGTGGTGTTTATCCTTCCAAGGATCGTCGCAAGGTAGTTTTGTTGAGACCAAAACCGATACCAAGCCGTCTTCAGCAACCAGACAATATATCCTCGACATCACACGATTTAGAATCCCTCCAGATAAACTCGAGTGACGAAAAAAATTCATCGCCTCGGCTACCGCTTCGTGGCTACGCTCCCGCGCCACCGTCTCCACCATCGACGGCGCCTCTTCCAGCAAAATTCCACGGTCGCAAGGATCATCTTCTTTTGAATATTCGTAGCGCTCCGAATCTCCCGACTCAAACCGACCATCCGCGTTTCAAAGACACGCGGCTACCGGTCAAATCCATACGAGCTAAAGAATCTCCTCAAAGTAGCGAGGGGAGTATACTCGAAATAAAAGGACGACCTAAAAACGGTGCTCCCGATGCTCAAGGCCGACGTTTCGACAAGGAACTTATCCTAGAGTTTAAAGGGAGGCCGAAGGAGGAACGACAACGTCCTAGAAGTTTGATCCGCGAGACACGCCCCATAATGGAATTTAAAGGTAGGCCTCACGAGGCGGAAGAGCACCTCCCCAGACCCCAAAGAGAGTCCGGTCTCCTTGAATTCAAGCTGAGAACAACCCGAAGAAGGGTGGGTTATTCCAGTACCGAAAGTATGGCCACCAGCAGCAGTGGCGGAAGCATGGAGTCCATCAGAAGCAGTACCAGCGAAGGAAATCGTTCGACAAGTAGTTCGGAAAGCCGGCACAGTACGAGCTTAAGTTCTCATAGTTCAGACAGCGGCAGTACAAGCTGTATACACAATCACCAGCAAAACACCTTGTCTGGCTTTCTAACACATCATGCAAACAAGCTCCACATACTTTCACCTATATCTGACAAATCGTCTCAAGAGCCAGCGTCCGAAACTTCCGATAACAATCGGAACAATAATTCTCAAAAGGGTTCGCCGGAAGAGTCAGCACTTCAGACAACCGATCAGAATACAGGCAGCACTGGAAACGCGAATACCAATGTAACATCTCCGACGGACACTCCGTTCAAGAAACGTCGAACTCCACAGAATAAAAATCTAATAAATCTAGCGCTTCAATCGTCGTCCTCGGGAGACGCTGAAATCCAGGGATCGGATAGCGGTATATCGATAGAATCGAGGGCTGGCATAAAATGCAAACCGTTTGGTTTTCACCTTCTAAACCCGCAGTTGGATAATCTGAACCTTGTCGATAACGAGCCAGAATTATCTGACCTTCCTTTCGATATGCCGAAACTTCGCAGACGAAGATTACTTATGCAACAGGACGCTACAACCTCTGGAAGTGCAACGAGCGTTGACCTCAGGGATCTGCCCTTTGACATGCCAAAGCTAAGAAGGAGACTGAGATGCACGCAAAGTATCGAGTCGAGCGCGTCTCAGGCTTCCTCCAGTCTCTCGATCCGAGACGTTGACGCGCCGATTTTATTTGGTGAGTACCTATTTGCTTTCCTTCATTTTATCTTAATGACATTGGAGATTCCCCGTAGAAAATTAACATCCTAATGTTTTAAACGCCGCGTCATTTCGGCACCTGACCTTGGAAACCACTCAGACACCTTATAACGAACTTACGACTCGTTAGTTCTTCCTTGATGAAATTAGTCTTTTCTTTTTTTTTCGGTTCCTCAATTTGTCGGAAAAATATAGTTAGTTCAAGGTGTTACCTACAAGTTTAGGCACTTTCAAAGTACTCGTTGTACACGAAGTATTCTAATTCAAGTCTGGATTACTCGAGTCTCCATCTTCTCCCCTTTACTACGGACTGTGGTAAGCCTAGTAATATATGTAATACCGTACCTAACGTTACTTCCAACTGAAATTAGTTGGACGATTAAACTGCGACGCGTCGCCCCGGGCAGAGAAGAGGAGGGTATAGCGATGTGGTTATAGCTCTCGCGAATCTCCCCCTACGCCTACGAACTCCCATTTTGATGGGAGTTTGAACGTTGGTCGTCTGGACCATCTTCGAAACCCTGCAGTACAGCGTTGCGTTCTAAATTGCGGGTCCATTGTTCATGCACCGGATGAACGAATATGGGTGGCAACCTTCGGCTGTAGAAGCAATCAGAATCCCGATAAAAATTCACTCGATTATCCGCAGTGCGAGCTTACTTTCGAAGGGAGAGAAAAAGATAAGAATTTAATTTACATCCGTCAAACCTGGGGAAGGTTTTTTCTGTCCGACATCACGCCACGCGATCCGTCTTAACGTCGAAGATATCAAATAAGGTTTATTCGGGTAAACAGGGAATCGTCGATTAGATTTCCAAATCGCCATTCGTTTGTTACTACGTGGGTGTTAGACTCCCGTCTCGTAACATCTGGGACAAGACGGATCGGTCGGAACCAACTCCTGATGGATGTCCGAAATGCGTCTCGACCTCCAAACGAGCCTTTAACCGTACGAATATAACCAGCGAAACTACAGCTATATCTTTCCCCCCGGGAATTTCGATCACCGTCGCGCCTTTCGGGACAAAAAGTAGAGCAGCCGATGGCCGCGAGATGTATATCGAGGGGATATTCATTCGAATGAACGAATGGCGAAACATGTGGGCATCGAACATGAAATGAACAAACTTTTCCCCAGTTTTTGACGAGACTCGTCGGAGTCAGAGTCTTGCTGCATACGGGAGTGACGCTTGGCTTTATTTTATCCCGTAGTGGTAGACGTGCATTGTACTTTCAAACAAAAGCTGGTGCAGTGGCGTGGATGCATGTAGGTTGGAAATCGAAGTAGGCACCGTTTTGTATGCACATGTCTTGATGTATGCATACCCATATATTTTTCACACACGTACACGACTAAAAGGCACAGGTATACCGTCTACCAGTGTGAATCCCGAGTACCTAAATACTCACCCCTATAAAGTACGATACTGCACCGCAAAAATATGCATCGAGACACATTTGCTCGACTATTGCCCCACCAGTTGTTGACTCATGCATTGCTCTTAACCTCTGCACGACGCGTCGTAGTGACATATAATGTGCGAAATCCACATATTATAATTTCGTATCACCTGGCGAGACTTCTCATTTTTCTCTACGCGGGCTTGTTTTTTTATCTCTCATGGGTCATTAAATTCTGAGAACTTTGTAGCTATCGCGCAATAGACGAGTTCGCTGGATCGCAGATGCGAAAACTTGAAGCTCAGGAACTGTTCGACACGTTTTTCTTTTTCTTCCTTTAGTCAAACGAGGTCCCGCCAGACTCTGGCCAAGGTCAGCAGCAGCGTCATCCCCAAACGGGGATTGCCTTTGCGCTAACCTCATAACAATTCCCCGTTGGTTTGAAACGTAGATGAAAAAAAAAGTACTCCCGCCGTAGGTAAATCAAAATTCGTTAGCTTTGATTTCAGTGGATATCAAAAGCAACGAGCGAGTGATGCAATTTGCTCGAACTGGGTGTTCGTAATGAAGTTAGAATACATCAGTCAGGATATGATATTGCCACTGTTGACGATTTTTCCTCTGGTGTGGGTACCGATAATTCTTCAAACCGAGTCTTTTGTGTCGTCGATAGCCAGAAAGCAGACAGACATTCGAAGCTTCATGATAAAATAAGCCTCACCGACAAATTGGAATTGGAAGACCGCCCTTAGGGATATGTTGCGGTTGATAGAGGGATGCTTACGGAAGGGCGTTGTACCTTGGCTCGTCGTAGTTCATATTTCATGAGGATCTTGATGCATCAAGAATTCTGGGCAGGTCCGAGGCGTTTGTTACAACTGAGCTGCGCCCGATCCTGCGCTATTCCAGGATGTTGGAACCTACGATCAGGCGCGAGATGGAAGGGCTCAAAGCCAGCTGCCCCCGGATACATCAGCTTGCACCAGATGCTGCTACGTCCCCTCAACTAACCAACACGTGCAATTTTTTTTTTGTTTTTTTTTTTCACCCCGCCCTCTTTTGCCAGGGAAAACGAAAACAGAGATCATAAGCGATTCTCCATGAATAACACCCATTCGACACCCAATGTGGAAATGGAGAGGAAATTCCTTTTATATAAGGTAGTTTAATCCATCTGCAGGTGACCCAATCATTCCCACTTTTGGTACCTGCGTAAGCTTCCGTCAGAGAGCAAAGATTTTCGGGGAAAAAATTTATTTCTCCGGGTACAAAGTTAAGCGCGCAGGCAAGGACTTCGCATCAGTCGCTGAGCGAGATTCTGATTATTATTGTTGTTGGCGTGTTAAATTAGTCCCGAAATCTCGTACGCTATAAGGATCCTTCGTATATCTCGAATGTCGGGAAACCAATAGATCCTGATTTTCTGAGGGAATTGAAAGTTGCCCGCTGTGTAGCAATTCGTGACAGGTTCAACGTCGCTGTATTTCCCGAGAGAACGTCGAGACGCCGTGACGCCGAGAATTCGTCACGATACCCGCGACGCTATGATTCGACGGTAAGGGAATGGAAGACAAGCAACTTGCTGCCTAGTTTCTTCGCATTCAGAGGCAGTAATTCTAATCTTTATACGATCGCGGTATCGATTCGCGGTGTGCAAAGTAACCGAAAAAGTAAAATCAAATGAAAACCAAAAGTAACTTTAATTTCTCATCTTCCAGAAATCTTGATGCGATTATAGGTAATAATAATAAAAATGAAGAAGTAATAAACGTGATTGAAAAAAAAATAAATAGATAATCACCAATAAAATGAAATACTTCATGAACGACGCGCGGGGATTTTCTTTTTTTTATGAAATTTAATAAAACAGAGGCGTTTCGCGTAATGTATCAATATTATATTCCACTCTCGGCGGTATTAAGTTTCGTCCGAATTTTTTTCCCCCACTAGTTCCATGTTTTTCGGTCGGATTTTCGCGGTGGTCGTATCCCTCTAGGTAGGAGTTGCGTTCTAATCTGATTAACTTCTATCACGCAACTCTAACCGGACGTTACACCTGACAGATCGGCTTAAGCCAACCTCCGTCATCCACGCTAGGAGTGCGTATATAAATGTGTAGTGCAGCTAAGAGATTGATTTCGTAAAAAGAAAGTGAAACTGAAAGAGAAAAAGAAGAAAAACCACAGCGTGCCAAATCACTCCACTCTTACTAACTCCCTTCGTTTCTTTCGTACTTGTTTTCTTTGGTTTTTTTGTTCTTTTTTACTTTTTCCATCGCGAGGAAATTTACGAATCGAGGGTGCGGCGTGACGTCGTCTCGTATTATTTTCGAGGGAGAGGCAGAAGTCGACCTCTACTTATCGGAATTTTATTTCATTACCTCCTGCACACTGTTATGAAACGGCAAATTGGAAAGTACGCGGTGTTCGTTCCGTTCAATCGAACTTTGATTTAAGAATAATGTAATGGTTCCTCCTCATTAAACTTCCAAAGTAGCTATACTGCCCTATCCACCCTCTATAATTCCCCCCTACAGCTTCAGGAATGAACAGACCTTTACCTTCAAACCCCATTTGAAAAACTTTCCTCAAACTCTTACCGCTTGGGAAATTAGCCGCTGATTTTCGTGGTGGGAGCTGAGAATTTGAACAGAAATATATGAAGAATGAGTGCATGAAGAATATGCCGTAAAAAGCCGCAATTCGAATTCGTCGGGCGTCGCGACGCTCCGTCTGCATGTGGCGTCTAAAAGTCTGTGACTCATTTCAGGCGGCGGTATGGCGCGCCCAAAAATGACGCTGAATCTGGACGCCGGCGTTGACGGGGGTGGCGGTAAAACCGGACCAAAAAAACCTGGAGGGCTCAGTCTGGGATTACCTTTAGAAATTGGTACGTTACGAGCTTCCGCTGATCTGGTTGACGCCGATCTTCCATTGGAAAGACAAGGGTGAGTAGTTTACGTCATCCATGTTTATGTTATCCATGTTCAACAATTTCAGTCGATCGTTTAATACGAAAAACCGTTCATTCAGGTGGTACCACGGATCGATAACTCGAATAGAAGCTGAATCGGTTCTCCGTTTGCTGAGGGAGGGAAGTTATCTGGTCAGAAACAGCGAGTCCACCAAACAAGACTATTCCCTGTCCCTCAAGTGAGTGTTCATTTCCCTGAAAATGATAAACTCAAAGATTCGATGCCCTTGAATTTTTCATCTCCTTTTGATCTGGTCCATTTGATTATGTTTCAGGAGTGCGCGAGGGTTCATGCACATGCGTATTCAACGTAACGAAGAACTTAAGGCGTATATTTTGGGTCAGTTCAGCAAGCCATTCGCAACGATACCAGAGATGGTTCGTCACTTCAGTGTGAATCGGTTGCCGATTAGAGGAGCCGAGCACATGTGCCTCCTGCATCCGGTGATCGCCCAACTTTTGTAGCGCATCTATCGCAGCGCCCTTTAAGGCGCTACGCAAACCATTTACAAATTACAATTACGTATATAATATCTATGTATTTACAATTCCACCGACCCACCGAAAATTGGCGTTAGAAATGATTTTTTATTTCCGAGCTGCGGATGGCAGCTAATTAGCTTCAACGTTATACCTACTTCCATACATACTACATAGGTACTCCAAAACGCTGTCTTCCCATCAAAGGATGTTCGAAGACTAAAATTACTGGGATTAAAAAACAAAAATTAATTTTACCTCTACGTGGAACAAATTCATGAGAACTGCATTAAAGGGAATAGAAAAAATATTCGACGTTTCGGATAATACGAACAAGCTCTTCGACTTACTTCGGGTAAGAAGATCAATGAGACGATA
The DNA here is from genome assembly GCA_963978495.1 of Athalia circularis. Taxonomy (NCBI): domain Eukaryota; kingdom Metazoa; phylum Arthropoda; class Insecta; order Hymenoptera; family Athaliidae; genus Athalia; species Athalia circularis. Next base: position 35,743,637 of record OZ021698.1, on the reverse strand, counting down.
TTAAGCCAAAACTGGATTAGTGATCAAGAAACAGAGGACAAAAAAGATACGTAATGCAGTAACTGCAATCTCCCGCAGATACCTAAATGCCAAAAATTCGTCGATAATATTATATGTAATCAATACCGTCTATAATTAATATAATAATTATACAGATAATAATTTGTTGTCGTAATCGTTCGTTATTATATTGTTGGAACGATAGATAGATTATTTTTCAAAAAAAAAAACGAAAAAAAAAAGAAGATTATTGATGATTAATGACCATGAACTTTGTGATGCAGATCTCATCTTCATCTGTTGATTCGTTTATCGATGTTTTTGTCAATTTTTAATATACTGCTCGAGAATCTTTAGTTTTATCACCTCGCAGGGCGCTTTAAAAAACGGATACATATTATTTCGTGTGATATATTAATTTGTTATCATCGTCATTATTGTAATTATGACCATCATTATTATTATTGCTACCATTATTATTATTATTATTATTATTATTGTTATAATTATCATTATACACAAGTTACATGAAGAACTATTATATTATTAGTATTATTCGGTTAGTTACACCTGTGATTCATAATGACATACTCATAATTGTATTACTTAAATAATTATATGATTATATTATATATAGAAATACGTGTATAATTTTTGTCTGGATTACGATAAACATTGCATAATACATACACATATAGGCATAAATATTAAATATATATATACATATATATATAACGTCCATCGGTAAACGTGCAATATATCAATTGATATTATACTTTACATATAATATAAACATTTACATACTACGATTTTAGAAATTTACATCGGTTTCGACAGTCGTCGGATCGATGTATGCATATACATACCACATTTATAATCAGAAGAAAAAAGATGTTGAAAAATATTGAAAAAAAAAGAACAGAGGAAGAAACGTTGTATCACGTAGCTATAGGTCCGTACGTCCGTGTGAAACAATAATGATAATAATATTACTATTAATAACGATAGTAATAGTCGTAATAATATACGGACATACCATTTACCGCCTAACATATTGTATAAAGCTGTATAGGTATAATGATTGAAACTAGAAAATTTGTTCGGTTTCAATAATTATACCGCATATTGATTATCGATAATAATAATCATAATAATAATTATGTAACAAGATTGTTAGTTAAACGTGAATAATTACTATACACATACTATAGATGAATGATATAATGAGGGAAAGTACATACCCTATAAGAATAGTGTACATTGCAGAATCCGTTTTATAATAATATATTGAATTCGACCGAACATCGATCACTGATCAGCTCGAGCTATGGAAGTGACGAAACATGAAAAAATGAATGATTTACTGCTGCAGCCAAAAAATGATTACAAAAGGTCTGTCTTGTGCCAAACAAAAAGTCTTAGAAAGTTTTTTCTTTTTTTTTTTCTTTAATCCTAAATTCTTTCTCGAAAGAGAAAGATAACGAACTACCTATTACTCGCGTTAATTTTACACCAAATTAGGTGGCGCCGGACGAATCAGAACTTGATCAACCTTGCGGACGTCCCACTCAGCAGCGATAATTAAAATTCTTGGCTCATTATCCGCGACATTTATGAATACCTTGGTAATAATTCACTTTCCATCATAGTATTCTTTAGAGGCTGCCAGTATTATTAATTGTAACCAATAATACATATCCAGTACCCGCATCATTATATAATACATACATAAAACTTAAGAATTTAATAACCCTGCACTACTGTCAACTTATTCATAATTATTATTGTTGGTTTAAATATGTCATTTGAATTTGATCTAATGGATTAATTAACTGATCGTGGCGTTAACTCGTGATTATAACTCGAAAATTTGTGTTGACTATACCTACTTATGTAATTACAATATTAATAACAAGTGTACTCAGAAACTATAGATAATGTATTATAGATGATACACGTAAATTATAATTCTTTGAAATAATTGTTCGTAAGCTAATGTAATTCTTATAGTCAAAAGCTGTGCCCGAAAAACCAAAATGAAAAGAACGACGTATGATCTCGTACCAAATCGGCGTTATTACAAAGAGTTGATAATTTTTTTCTTGTGCAAGGTTTTTAACAGCCGTGCACAACTTACTTGTAGATACTCCCTGTACCTTGAAATTTATAAGAAGTATAGTCTGTAAGTTAAATCGTAACCTATACACATATTACATATACATATTATATAATGTATAATGATTCCTATTTATCTAGCATCGCGCAGCGTTTTCAGCTGTGCGAAGGCCCCGGAAGTACCCAAACGCAAACCCTGCGCATCTGCAATATCTGCATCGATACAACCACAAAACATAATAATACCGATGAGAATGATAATGTTGATAACAATGATATTAATTTCGCTGTTTCATCGATACAATAAATACTCACATATTGTTGTAATATGATAAATCTGAATAAGACGGATCGTATTCCGGTCCCTCAATAATCATTGCGTAACTATAGTATAAAAAGGTGTACGCTGGAAATACTTGTGTCTCGATAATAACAGTTTAATAAGTTAATAAATTACAAAAATCTTCAAGCACCTGTAGACAAAAAAAAAATAATAATGATTACAAAGTTTCAATAAGCCCCTGCGTTACTAAACTATAACAAATCATATAAATAAGTCATCGTACGAAAATTAAAACACCCCGAATTTCGGTTGTGATCATATAAAAATTCGAGGGCTGCTACTCCCCACCCTCCTCTTCTTCTTGATCTTCTGCAGGAAATACTTTCGGCTGATCTTCTTCAGCTTCACTTCCTGAAACTGGCAGAGGGTCTTCGTTCGAAGGTAAGACCGCGTCTTCTGCTTCTCCTTCTTCTTCACCTTCTTCTTCAGGCTGTTCTAATAATTCGGGTTCAGATTCCGAGACGGATTGAAGTCCTTCCTCTTTTTTACCAGGTGACACTTCCTCTTCAACAACTGCCTGCGGCTCCGTGGCGGGTACCGAGTTTTGGATAATTTCACTCTGTTCGGGCGAAGATGGATTAGAAACGCGGAGAGTTATTGATCTATGGAATTTTGAAAGCACTCACTGAAACCTTCGGCGCTACAATCGTCACAGATTCACGTTCCACTGGAACCACAGGCTTTGCAGCTGTTGATCTACGAGCCGTTGATCTTCTCTCTGGAATAAATTGTTCACCTCATTGATTTGAAAAGTTCCCGATCCCACCTCGATACTCACGTGAAAGACTGGATCTCATGTTTGATCTGGAACTGACAAGCGAATCCCGAGCCTCCTGGAAACCGTACTTGAAATGTAAACCAGATTTATACATTCGTACAAGTTCTCATTCAGATCTCCTTACCGCAAGTCGGGAGCTGGCAACGCTAGCCGTTCGTTGCTCAAAAGGACGTGACGGCGACGCTGGCACTTCGTCAGGCTGATGTTGGTCTCCAGCTTCCTGAGACCTGCAGATTTCGGCAGAAGAAGTTGGAAGCGCACGGCTTCTGTACATTTGTCCATCAGTGCCCTTGATCACTCCCTCAGTTAGTTGAATTACTTCTGGTCCCCATTGGTTCAAGTAATGCCCCATCCTCATTACCCGTTGCTGAGGTGTGGTCACCGTGTGGCTTCCGCCACAGTATCGATTGCAGAGATGTTGTCTAAGGCGATCGGAATTCAGGTGAGAATCTACTGAATTTTGATTATCTTTCGCTGCGGATACCTCGGTGACTTTTCTGGCGATTCTTGATTCCTCGAAACCGCTCGAGTTTTCCTCGCCTTCTCCTGCATCGCAGCTTCGAACTGGATCATGTTCCTTCCATGAGGTAGTTTCTTTTGATGCTTCCTGACCTGGTCGAGTTCGTAGGTCAGATATGGCTTTATGCTCCGAGTGCATGGCAGAGCTTCTGCGTGGAATGACATACCCTCCTGCATTTTCATGACGACATTTTTGTCGCAGGATATGCACTGGACGTCTCTAGTGGTATGGAAAATATCAGTAATGAAAAAAAGTCCATCTCCATCGTACCCGCTTCACAATACGTACGTTAACATTTTTTTCGTTCCAGCAGCTTCATTTTCTCGTCGCATCTCGGAAACAGCTTTCAATTTATCCTGAAGACTCTTGAGCTTGTTGTTGACGAATTCTTTGAGCGGTGACATCTCGATTTTGTCCAGCTTCCCCTCAATCTCCTGCTGAACGTCATCCAATGCCTTTTGCCATATTCCTTCTTGCTGGGAAAGTTTCGATATAGCGTCTTCCAATCCTCGGGTAAGGTCGTCGCAGGCTGCGTCAAATTGTGCGTACGACACCTGGATATATTCAGATAATTGTGCATTCACAACCTGACAACGCAGACATTTCCAAGCTTACCTTCCTGTTTACAGCCTGCGCATCCGCTTTATCAGCCAACGCATCCTCGAGATCCTCCTTATCCGCCTTGATGGTCTTCAGGAGTTCGATCTGCTCCAGAAGAGCCTAAAAGTCGAGGTAAGTTGAAGTTCACGAGCTCTGATCATTTTTTACATCTGAATCCTACATTCGTGTGAGTCTCCCGATTCTCCCTTTCATCCAGAAGTCGATTGGCGGTCTGGTTCATGTTTTCCATATCATTTTGTATCGTCTGAATTTTACCGATAAGTTCACCGAGTCCCTGGCATTCATCTGAAGCGACACCAGCCATGGGCGCACTGTTCGACTTTTCCATGAGACAGCCAACATCCTTTTCCAGTTCGTGAACTCGCTGGAGAATTTCCTGAGTCGCCGTTTGAAACATCGTTTCCATTCCTTGAATCTGTTCAAAAACCTTAGCTGTCTCATCTGAAAGTGCCGCTGAACTTTCTGCAGCGTCTGCAGGAGCCCCGGGTTCCGACTTAACAACGACGTCTGCAGCATTCTTCGTACTCTCCCCATGGTCTGCAATATTTTTTTATGAGTAATTTGCGCAGATAAAATTATCAATTCTCATACAGGCGTTTCCGATTTTTCCAGACAAGTCGTCTAGATCTTTTCGCACTTGAGTAATCTCGATCTTGAGGGCTGTGAGGTCAGTCTCGCCGTTAGCGTCAGGTGCTCGGTTTTCGCCTGAAAAATTAATTCAAGGTGGAAACGGTCGAAGATAAAATATTATACGCACGTTGTGTGTTCATACTTCGAACCGAAGGTTTCCTGTCCAATCCAGCGGGTTTGTCTTCCGCATTCGTGTTTCCATCAGTTCCGTAAGTCAAGTGTTTTTCTAGGTCTGTCATTCTTTTCTCGATCTCGATTATCTGATTCGTAAGATCGCTCGTGTCCTGTTGGTCTACGCCAGGGCTACTCGTTCTACCGACACTGAGAACCTTGTCACTTTTAATCAGGTCCTGCACCATTTCTGTCATCTGGAAGAAAAAAGGATTACTGAGTGCTCGGGGTCAAATAGATTTCTGAGAAGCCGACCTTGTCAATTCCCTTCTCTGCAGCGTCCAGTCTCTTCGTGATGTTAATGATATGCCACATGTCAGTAACGGGATCTGTACTGTTAGTTTTTATCCTTTCTATCATTTCAGGAGTAGTGGCGAGTTCTTCAAGGGCTCGGAAATCCGACTGGAGCTTGCTTATCTGGAACCGTGAACGATCTTTTTTTTCGAAGATTCCTTTTTTGTATTGTTATATTGGATTCTGATATTACGGTGTCCTCGAGCTGCTTGAAACCCAGCGCCGTTGGAAAGGCTCCGTCTATTATCGGTTCGACAAATATCACGGAGTGCGCTTCGCCCTCTGAATTTCCGCCGACGTGGTGCCTCGAACCCTTCGATTTTTTACTTCTGCTCCCGATCGAACCTCTCGCTTCCAAGGATGCGTTGGACCCTGAAAACCAGGAGTTCTTTCAACCTCCACGTTCAGATTTTGCCCGTCGTCTTGGCTCATCAACCTTGCTCTTTGACTCCTTTTCCTCTCGCACTGACTGGAGCACTCGCGGTGGGTTTCCCGCCTTTGGTTCCCATGCCAGCTTTCGATTCTATCAAGATCGAGAGGAAAATTATAAACAACTGGGGTCAATTACGTACACTGTGGGTACCTTCAGAGTACACGTCGACCTTCACAGTCAAGTTTTCGTCGCTGTGAATCCTCTGCTTTATCTTTCCCGAACTTTCTATGATGTTGTACTCGTGGAGGTGAAGAGACGGTTCCATTCGCGTTGCCATTGCAACGTTCTACAGAGAAGTGGAATTTTGAATTGAGTTATATCCTCATTTCCTTCCACGTCAGCACTCACCTGTAATCGTACAGCATCTTTTCCACGATATTCGACTTTTGTAGTTCGAAGATTAATCTGATGCAGTAGCACGTGAAGAAAATTGTGAAGTATGTTAAGGTTCACAGCTCCAACCTGTAATTTCAAAAAATCCTGTATAAAATCTGGAAACTCTCTGAGCGATCCCTTCGATTAATAGTCACCTCTGGAGTCCCTAGAGCAATGTCAAGCATCTGAGGTAAAGAGAACTGAAGGCTCGCCGTAGTGTCAGCATCGGGGAGCTTGGGAGTCTTCGATATTGTGACTGGTTTCGCCGCTTTTGAGGCCATTTTTGCGGCTTAGATCGACACAATTTTTGGAAAGGGTTGATTTACTCGGAGGGTAGGTCACCCACGAGGCTCTCCCAGACCCCCGGTGTCAAGAACTTCTGACATTTATCAAATCCGATAGTGATCAATCACCTAGATCGGGGCTTCTTTATTCCTTCACCTAGATATTTGGTTACTGGAAACGATTCGGCTCGTTCGTTCGTGTTCTTTTTCGGAATCCTATTTTCATCGAGCGGAAAAATTCGCAAATGTATGAAAAAATATCAAGCGACGTGAAGTTGGAAATTTCAAAGTACTTGACATTTTGCAATTTATTTATCATGCGGCACCCCTGCGAGTATCACTAATTGACAAACTTCATAATTGTAGCCTCTTAAAATGATCAATCACGACTCTGAGGCAACGGCAGTACAACCATAGCAGTAGAAGCAGCAACATCAGTAGCGAGACAACATCCTCGGAAGAAGGAAAGAGAAAGAGAGATTGAGGTATGATGACTATAGCATAGATATAAAAGGCAAATATTGCCGTGTGATAATTATGAGTCAAGCAAACCCGAACCCCCGCGAAACATGTACAAAAAATACATGAATTAATTTACGATTGAATCCCATTGAGAGATCTCAATTTTTTTGCTTCCGGAGCCCATAAATTGGCGATAACTTTTTCAATTTCATAGATAGATCAATTCGGCTTTCAGATTCGGATTCTTGAGGTTAAAATACGTCAGAATAGTGTCCTACAATCAATTTCAAAAATACTTAATTTTTAGCCCAAAAATCGAGGAAGACTCAAAAAAAAAATTGTCGATTTTTGGCCCAAATTTTGAGAAAAATCCAAGGCTATAGGCTTGGGATTTTTTTTGAGGCAAAATGTGAAGTACTTGCAAAATAATGTCAGGATGCTTTCCCTATGTGTTACAACCCAAGAAATGGGAATACGCCAATTAAATTGAGCTAGGAGTAATATTTTCCGAGAAAATTTGATTCTTCCGCAGCTTCAATTTACGTGTATCATGTATACTCACCTCTGTTCGATTTTTTTTTCAGAAGACAAACGAGCAGCCTACGAAGCAGTTTGGCACCTCATCGAAAATGAAGGACTGTTCTCGGAGCATCTTCAAAGCCAATCATCATATGTTCAGGCTGGATAATTTGTATAAATAAGTCATGATATATATATGATCGTTCTGAATACATTTTTTATTTTAAGAACTGTTAATTTAATAACCTAATGTTAATCGAAATAAAAGTATTGTATTTGCTATTGTAACTCATTAAAATCGTATAGGAATAGAGGTATCTGTCAAAATGAATCCATAATAGGTATTGCAATGTCCTTACATGTATTTTTAACGGTTGATTTATCAATAAACATCAACTACTATCAATACACGATTCTTCAACTATTATTGATCACATCCCTGCACACCTCATTGACTCATAACCGTTGTTGGAAAAATACATAGATCATATCGTAAATCATCACATGCATGCATGCAGTCATACAGGCCTCATCGTTTGCTCGGTACACGCTATCATACATGATGGCATACATCATCACACACACGCATGCTTGACATCATGCTCTGTCTCGGACTGGCTCCTCGCCTGTCCTGTTCTCCTGATACCAAACTCGATTTTTGGGCAAATTGGCCAAATCGGAAGTGATAAGGTAGATCCCTACAATACCGGCCCTGAATGCATGCATGTGTATGCATGTGCATCGCATCATTCTCGTCTGCCGAATCATTAATAGATCAGATGCGGATGCCTGCAAGCCATATCATGTGAATGCATGTGTATCATATCATGCTTCATCACAACCGGAAGTGATAAGGTAGAGCTCTACTATACCGGCCCTGAAAATGCAAGGCACATTTTGGCCAAAAATTTATTTTGGTATCAGGAGAACAGGACAGGCAAGGAGCCAGTCCGAATCATCAAGCCATCATGTGCATGCATGTGTCTGCATGTGTATCGCATCATACTCGTGTGCTGAATCATTAATAGATGATATGATCATACGCAGGCCTCATCATGTGCATGCGTGTGTATCGTATCATGCTTCATTAGAACCGGAAGTGATAAGGTAGAGCCCTACAATACCGGCTCTGAGGCACATTTTGGCCAAAATTTCATTTTGGTATCAGGAGAACAGGACAGGCGAGGAGCCAGTTCGAAACATCAAGCCATCATGTGCATGCATGCATACTTCATCATATGCATCCAACGAGGCATTCCGAGTCAGGGTCTGATATCGTGATGTGTTGCTTGTATAAGGGATGTTAATGAGAATTGGATGCAGGGGTGTAATCAATAAGAATTAAGTTATCTATTTGAAAATAGCTGTGCGTTTATTGATAAGTTATGCAGGTAGGATACATATTTAACAATTGTTTCATTATAATATTTATTAGTATGTTCAAAAAGTTTCAACATCATTCACAAGATGTTTGTTAATTTCAATATTACAATATTGCTCCAGTAATTCTGATGATCACAAGATATGAGGACATAATTACTTATTCTACGTTAACAATTATTTGATATATATGTATGATAAATAATTTCCGAATTGAAAACTAGCAGTTGTAAATACACTTCCTGTTGGAGGTGAAGAGATGCTCGTCAGTGGAGGAACGTCATTATTTTGGCACTGGTCCTTTTCGGCGAGTTCGTGCGACTGCTTACTTCTTCGAACGTCGTGCGTCTTTTGAGTACTGAAAAGAATGAGATATCTCGATTAATATTTGCCCTGGCTTTATTTCCTTCGGGAATGAGGTTCATAGAGTATTCTCATGTATTTGAGCCCAGGAATCCGAATTTAATTGGCGTATTCGTGTTTCTGACGTAAAAATACATTGGAAAAGCGTCGTATAATCAAATTCAAAAATACTTGATTTTTGCCCCAAAAATCTGAAAAATCCTAAGCCTATAGGTTCCAATTTTCAGTCGATATTTTGAGCAAAGGAATCATTTTATGAAAACTGATCGCAACTTTATGCCTCGTCAGCATTCGAATGATATTGTAAGTGAAAAACTGCAGTTATTAAAATCATAGCAATATAGCCGGTAGGATTAGCTAATCAATTATTTTTAATTTTTCAAAATGTTAAGTTTCCATAAGCTAGCGCCATCCCCCGCAGCATTTCGACAACCCCTGACGCCTGACGTCATGCAAACTGCGGGGGTTGTTTCTGATTGCAAGTTGAGTTGCGTGTAATCAGACGTCGATAAAGGATGAAGTTAAATTGTTTTATCCAACAGTTTTATCAAAGGTTGTAATGGCGGGGATCCTATAAAATTTCAAAATACAAACGAATAATTTTGTACGGATTCAATCTTTGTCTTTAAAAATTTCAATTTCTAAGGGTTGTTTGAATTTGAATATCTTAGGTACTCTTGAGTAGCTTAAAACATTTTATCCTCGCTTAAATCATTTTTCAGAAACACCAAGAGTTGGCAGTGCTTTTGTCCTCTCAATCCACAACAGCAGAAAAACGCTTTTATTTTCCCGTAAAAATCATTCACATAACCGTACAGTTAAACAAATGTAAAAATTCAACAGTTCAGCCTAAAAACTTGTCCGATGAAATGCTCCTGATAAAACCGCGGATACCGCGTTGGAGATTTCGACGACTAATCGCAAGGTATAATTCAAATGAAAATTCAAATTAAAGTATCTTGCAATCATTACCGAGATGGGGATAGAAAAAAAAACTAACCATTACTGATTTGGATCGACAAGTGGCATGCGATCGCTGACATGTGTATACCGAAATAAAAGAATTCTAAATTCATTTAATCAGCCTACCTCGCAGATTATTTTCACTCAAAAAAGACGACGCGAAATGTTCATCATCGACGGAGATTCCAGGACGTGGGAAGTTGTCAAAATTCGAATCCTGTCAATTAAATCCTTGCATGTTGGATCCAAGCAAACCCGAACCAACGGTAGTAATAATTGGTGGTGGAATGGCTGGCCTTTCCGCAGCCCATCGTTTCGTCCAATGTGGTCTGCAGAATTTCACAATACTGGAAGCAACAGATCGGTAAGGATTTTTATCATAAAAACCTCCTAATCTCTCTGTTTTCATATAATTTATTACCATTATATTAGAATGACTAAATTTCAGACCTGGTGGTCGAATCCATTCCTGCTGGTTAGGTGACGGTGTCGCAGAAATGGGAGCCACATGGATCGAAGGCGGATGCGTCGCCAATCCAGTTTTCACCCTCGCAGCTCAAGAAGGACTTCTAAAAACGCCACTTTTCAGACCAGATCCAAGCCGCGGTATTTTTTGCACCAGTGATGGCCGCGCCATTGATCTTCCCGTCAGCATCACCGCCTATCACACATTTAAACAAATAGAACAACAAGCTTCGACTTTATTCACTCTGGGATGTGGTCGCTCTCATGGTACCCTACTGAATTTTATGGGGCTCAGGATTCAACAGGAACTTCATAACTTCCCTGAAGAACAACGGTATTAACAATAACTGTATGATTTCTACGTAATATTCAATTTCCTAATTTTCACATCTGCCATTTTTTCTACAACTTTTTTTTTTTTTACTTTTTCTTTCCAGATACGACGCAGCGCGTGTCATGTACGGTATGACGAACTGTACTCGTTGTCGTTGCGGCGATGATCTTTCTTTGATTTCAGCCGACAACTTTGGAAGTTACATTGAAATTCCCGGTGGCAATATTCGCATACCACTTGGCTACGTTGGTGTATTGGCACCGTTATTACGAGATTTACCAAGTTGTTCTTTACGGTACTGTAAACCAGTAAGTTGCGTTCGTTGGGGCGCTGTAAGCGATTCAAAATCTCCAAGGGCGGTAGTAAAATGTTGCGACGGTGAAGAATTTCCAGCCGATTACGTTATAATAACCGTATCTCTTGGCGTTTTAAAAAATCAACACGATAAATTATTTTGCCCCGGTTTGCCGGTTGAAAAAATCGAGGCGATTTCAAAACTGGGTTACGGATACGTAAATAAAATTTTTATGGAATACTCAAGGCCATTTTGGGCGTGGAAAGAAGGTGGAATTAAATTAGCTTGGTCACCCGACGAACTCGCGGATAGATGTGACTGGGTAAAAGGTTCGTTTACAAAAATTATATCCTTTTCTAAATAATTATAAAACTCTCCTTTTCATTTATCAATTACCTTTCCACATAAGGGGTTTCCAAGATCGAAGAACTGGCAAATTCACAGCACGTTTTGTGCGCCTGGATTTCCGGCAGAGAAGCATCTGACATGGAACTTTGTTCGGATGAAGAAGTTGTCGAATCGATAACCAGAATTCTTCGAAAGTTTACCGGAGATCCAACTCTTCCTTATCCCATCAATTTATTGCGCAGTAAATGGTGCATGGATCAACATTTCGCTGGATCTTACAGCTACATGGGGATGGGAAGTACGGTCGGACATCAATGTGACCTTGCTAGCCCACTGCCTGGTAAAACAAAAAAAAAAATTAGAAAATAGTCGTCATTTGTTACTTATAATCTCTTTTCTCAACACTTAACAGGACCTTGCGAACCTATTCCTCCCATTTTGCTTTTTGCTGGCGAAGCTACGATTCCTGGACACTACAGTACCGTTCACGGTGCCAGACTCAGCGGAATTCGTGAAGCAGAAAGGATCATCCAGTTGACTAAGAGGTGATTAAAAAATATCATATCATCGCGAAAGTCGTTCAACGGGAAGTCTTTGAATTTTTTTTTGTTCTCTTTTGTTTTTACAGATTCGGAGGACCCCCCACAGCGGTTTCCGAAGCTCACTCGTGCAAGCAGTCCTGCTAATCGCGAATCAAAAAAATAAAAAAATATATATGTATAAAATAAAATAAAACAATATGTCATAATATTTTTGTCTGCCGTGCAGTTGGTATTATAATGTACAACGTTGTCATACGAGTGGATCAAATAAAAAAAAGAATTATGCACAGATGTTGTTTTTGCATGTTTTTTTTCTTTGCATCGAATTTTATTTACGTCATTTCAGAGCATCGGAGGCGTGCAGCTTTTACGGTGGGTTGATTTTAATTTCAAGTCGAACACGATAACAATAAATATTTTATTAACCGATCGATTTGATGAGTACACATTTACGATTTATATACTTTACATATATTGTGACGGAACAATAGATATATATTATATATCGTTATAATTACATATAACACACAACAATAACACGCGATGACATTCATCGACATAAATATGTATAATTATATTTTCTGCTTTCGAAACCGGTTCGATACATCAGATTTTTTCTTATCTTTCTTTTCATCTTTTAATATACTATTACAATAGTTAAAGCGTAAAATACGATGAGTGGAAGATCGCCCCGCGTCTTTTTTCCTGTTTTTGTCCTCCCCAATTTGGTCCCTCAGATATTCGTCTTTAAAGCGACAATAATTGGGCCCTCAAATTCATTGATCAGTTAATCATGAATTATACCCAGATTTAAATATCAGGTAACTTCGCTGCACCTTATTAAAATTGTATATATATATAAATAGACGTTAATTGTAGTATAATTAATAGTCAATAATCTTAATATTATTGTCCAAACCGCAGCTCGCCTATTTTTTCTACACATATAATCAAAAGTGATTGATTAATATGTGAATATTAAGCTGATTCCATTTTTACCAAATAAATTTCCACGACGTTATGTATGAATGTAACATGAATTTTTTTTCGAAATCATTCGATTTCACGTGCCGACTATTTTACTAAACTATCATTCTCTTCATCATCGCGATATAACACCCGCGCGCGCACACACACACACACAAACAGACGAACCTACACAAAATGATCAGCACATAGATATTTTTTTTTTCACGACGACGAAATGCGCAGAGCACTTAAAACTATATTGCTACGGAAATCTATATCGTCTGTTTTCTTTCGTTCTCATTGAATTTGAAACTGCAATAAAATCAGCTATGATTGATTGCAGGTTGAAGGAGGAACTAGGGCTCTGCAAGAGCGAGCAATTTGGGCCCGCCATCACTTGGAATTAGGCTGTTCGGCGAGTACCTCGTCAGCTCGTAATTTAATTTCCTTCCAAGAATTTTGTATGTCTATACTTTCGCTGTGACGCGAACACACCGCAAGTCTCAGAAAATATGTGTCCTTGATTTTCGATGGCACGAGATGAATGTATCCAGCTCCGTTGATACGTTTCAAAAACGCCTCGTTCACGTCGTTCGATGCCTGAAAATAATTAGGAAACAAATTAAGGAATGATTGAAAAAAGAAAATAAGTAAACAAATAAATGTTCTATGACTGACTCTTTTGTTTTTGTTTTTTTTTTTTCTAGTCTTCCGTATGACTCATAATTTGAGATCTGATGCAAAGTTTGATTGCGGAGCGATTGCTGTCCTGCTTTCTGATTTTCTAGTCCCATATATATGTGTGTACATTGTAATAAAGTATATGTGAGAATCTGAGTATGCAATAGCTAGTAAGTCGACTGTGTATATATAAACTAGATGGATATATAAATTAACTAAGTCAGGGACGTTGTCAACGTTAACGTGAAGGTCATCTGAGGTAAGAATCGAGCCTTACTTTCACGAATGTTTTTGAGATTACGTCGATTTGGTACAATTTTCACCGACAGCTGAACGATCGCAACAAACCGCGGTGTGGATATCAAACATGATTAGAAAAAAAAGTATTTACACGACAAAAATCGAAAGGTCAATTAGTGGAATGGAAAAGAAGAAATAAAAAATTATATCTCACCTTTAATCGGAAGCACACGAGTCCAACGATGACTTCAGAAACTATTTCAAATCTTGGATCCGATAAAACTAGTGCCTCGAATTCATGAGCTTGAGCAACGTGTTTTCTTATGTATTTTTGCAAATTTTGAACACCGTATAAACGTATAACGAACCACAATTTCAATGCACGGAATCTACGGCCCAATGGAATCTGCCAGTGCTGAAGAAAGAAGAAAATTAATAAGTACAATTTTTATTTCAATACTTTTTCAGTCATTTTTGGGACTTACTCGATAATCAGGAAGAGAACACCCTTGGGCGTCGTGTTTTAGGTAAAGTGGGTCCACATTAAAGGCGTTCACAACCCAAGTTGGATCCTTAAGCCACATCGCTGAACAATCAAAAGTAACCAACATCCACTTGTGAGGGTTAAAATTAAAAGATTCTGCCAACTCTACGCCCTTCATTAGGTAACGAAACTCTGGGCAAATAAAAGCAGATCCTGAAAAAAAGAGAAGTTGCATTAGAAAGACAAAAAATTTAATTGAAAAAAAATCAGTCAGAGAGTTCACGAGTCGTTGAAGTCACCTGCATAAGCAGCGTCGACGTGGAGCCAAATTTCTTCCCGATTTGTAATCGCCCCGATTTCTTCTAGATCATCGAAAGCACATGAGGCTGTTGTCCCCAGTGTGGCAACGACCTAGAGATAATATCATTAACAAAATTAATTTCATGATTAATTTATAACAAAGTATGACTTTCCGAAATATTTTTTTTCTTACGTAAAATGGAATCAATCCCTTTTCCTTATCTTCACGTATAGCGTCTGCTAGAGTATTTCCTCTTAATTTATGCTTCTCATCAACATCCAAAAGTCGAAAACGAACACCTCCCAAAAGTCCGGCTCTCTCAACCGAACTGTGAGCTTGACCTGAAAATCAATAAATTAAATAAATAAATGAACAAATGAAAAAAATTCACGAGTTCTCAGAGTCAGTTCCTTCTTTTCTTTTTTATCCTGTATTCAAATCCCAATTCCAACAATACCGAGGCAATTAAAAAAAAAAAAAAAAAAAATACAAGTTTCTTTCTTTCCAAACTAAAAAAAAAATAGCGGTAGTAAAAATCTTGAAGAATTTCCCTAGAGAATGTTTGTACATGACAATAATATGAAACATAACGCCAAGTACTTTGAAAAAAAACAAACAATATGCTCTTTGGATAAACGCTCGACGTTTACTCTGGGGCAAAAATAGCAGAAAAAACAAAAAAATCTCTCTATAATTTCATGTACGACAACGTCTGTACATAATACATCATATACTACATAGGATACACCCATGTATTACGGGACCTATGTCAATTGTCGTTACAGAGTGCCTGACGGCTTTGAAAAGTAAATGGGGGTAGAAGGGGGGTTTGAATGGAGTGGAAGGTTGAGTGGTTATTACGCGTTGCCACGGTGACAAAGTGCTCGATGATGAAGTGCTTTGCGAACACCGACCTCTCTCTCTCTCTCTTTCGCTCCTCTCTACGGTGTGTCTCCCGCAGACTCCCTCGGGACGCCAAAATCCTCCCTATCCCTCTTCTCTATCCCCCCGGCCCTGAGAGGGTAATCTTCACTATCGTGGCGTATAATTTTACTCTCGCGATTCTATAGGAGACAAGAGACTTGCGCCGTTATATCAAAGGACGAACAATGTACCCGCGGGGCAAAACGTTGATTTAAATTCAACTACCCCACCTTTAAACTGCTCCCCAAAACCCCCGACCGTCTACGTAAAATACCTATTGTATTCATGAGCTGAAAGATCAACGATACAAGTTCGATTCAAAGTGAAATGATGATTATTATTTCATGAAAACAGCAATAGCTAAGACTATTACTTAGGCATACGACAGACATTGGATGGAGAAAATAGGTCAATTGTTTCAAAATTTTTTACTCTGGAGAATTTTGGATTTCTGATCGGTGAGATGTGATAATTAGTTTCGGAAAAAAAGGTTGAGGAATGATAATATCTGCTTGATTAAGAAATTAATAAGTCGAAAAATTTCTTTGACACTGATAATTGTTTTTAAATAAAACGAATATAAAAAAAAAAAAAAATTGTTTTTTTATGAAACTTACAGGATCCATAAGCTACGAGTTTTCCGACAATCTCGTTATCCGTCCATTCAGGATGTTGATCTTTTACTTTCTTGAGCATTTTAGCCTTCGCACCAAGAAGAGCGACTAGAGTTGCCTCGCTGGCTGTTCCCTGTTTGATAATAGATTATAAAAAAAAATCAAGCGTTTTCAATGATTCTAATTATGAGAAAAAAGACGCTGCAATTAAGAAACTAGAAGAAAAAAAGGAATGAAGAACGCAGTACATTCATCTCACCTGAATTACACCGCCGCCTTTTCCTCCGCCAGATGATAAAAACGCTGGAGGTAAATCGAGCATTTTTCCAAGCCAATCAAGCATTATAACTTCAAGTTCAGTACACGCTGGGCTTGCGATCTGTAAAAAACCATACATTGTCTTTCTTATCTGCAACTAAAAATCTCAGGATAATTAATTTCTTTTTTTTTATTCCACTAAAATCGTACCCATGTGAATCCTATACAGGCAATCGCACCGCTCAACATATCAGCTACTATTCCAGGGTAGGATTGAGCTGTTGGAAAATAAGCGTGAAACCTTGGACTGTGCCAATGCGTAATCTGCAACAGAATTTAATTCATTAATTATGTTATCAACAAATCTTCCGATGGCATTTTTTTTGTTTTAATATTCCTTTTTCGTGCAGCTTCAATTGGAAACGGATAAAAAAAATTCATAGAATTGGCGATAATTTTTAAAATGAAAGAAGTGAAAATAGTTCCATCCGATTATTTCAGTTCGCTCTATCCTCTAGCGATTTATGTGTAGCAGCAGTGATCCAGAAAAAAAAAATCCTCTTTCGACTGAATTATTTTTTTTCAAAAGGTTTGTACAAAATTTAAATATACCCCTGGCATGATGACCCTCTCGATATCGGACATAACTTCTTCCCAATTTTCAGGTGATTGCGGTGCCTCTTTAGGAAGCAGGGGCATTAAATATCCGGGTTCAACGGTCGGCAAAACGCGCCTGTAAAAAATGAAGAAATTAATTAGAAAAAAAAAAAAAATTCATACCATTGTAGAAATAGAAAACAAATATATGATAACGATCCTAGAGGAAATTTTGAAGTTACATCCGATTTGATGTTACAACATTGATGCACTTGTTTTTGTGTTATTTTTTTGTTCCTCCGCCATTCGAAAGGGTTAAACAATGTATGTGGTAATTGATAATTGGAGCGTATACAAAATTACATCGCGAAAGCAATCTGCGAGAGTCCCCAAGGCCAAGTTGTTGTATACCTATATACCTATGTATCTTTATTATGGCAATGATAATATCTCCTTTCTCCAGTCATTGCACAGCAAATGCCTTTGCATTATTTATATATTTATATATATACATATTACGTTATTTATTATAACCTACGTTACATCAAGTCTCGTTTCGGTCGTACAGATTTTTTTTTTTTTTTTTCTCTCTATTGAAACACGCGAAATTCGTAATACGAGCGATTGAAAGAACATGTCAATTATATTAATGAGAATCAACACGAATCTTGAGTGAGTGAAATAAATTTTTTAATATAACTGACTCACCTGTCTCTGATGTTTTCCAAATAATTTGTAATAAAATTTGTCATCTCCGCGGAGAATTCCTTAAAACTTTGAGGATCCATGATGATTTTTTTTCTATTCCTTATTTACAATTCCGTTCACTGGAAAAAAAAAGAAAAGATGACAAAAATAATTAGAAAATAATTCACACGGAGAAAAAAAAAAAAAAAATTAAATAAGTAACCGTCTAAGAGAGCTAAATAAAATTGGATAAAAAAATTGCTTTCTCGTTTTTGACTACATTAAAATAATATACACATATAACGTGTATACCTATGCATATATAAAAATCTCTTATACGATGCGGCGAAGTCGTGTCCCCGCGTGTATCCGTTTACCTCATTCAATTACAATAAATTGTCTGCTCCATTAAACTGTTGCGTGATATGTAACACGCTCGCCTTCTTCAAATATTTTATCTATTG
The DNA here is from genome assembly GCA_963978495.1 of Athalia circularis. Classification (NCBI taxonomy): domain Eukaryota; kingdom Metazoa; phylum Arthropoda; class Insecta; order Hymenoptera; family Athaliidae; genus Athalia; species Athalia circularis. Next base: position 35,725,183 of record OZ021698.1, on the reverse strand, counting down.
GCTGATCCATATTATCTTATCGTTTCGATCCGTAGAAAGTCGGGCAAAATTTCGGCTAATCAATTCAATTCGCCAGCTATAGGTATCGAATCAATCGATCGCGCAAATACATCTAGATCGAAAATCCGTGCGCGGATTTGCGGATTTTTTTTTTTTTTTTTTTTCTTCAATGAAATAATACAGAGCCTATCTCATGCCTACGTATGTAGTACGTGTCTATGATTATTACAGCTGAGCAGGTTTCCTCGTCATGAGGAAAAAGTAAAAGTTCTTCGACCCTGACTTTTCCCTCACGACGTATACAGGCGATGGGTTTCCCCCCTCGTTTCAAAATATTGGCGTACACGCACGGGTGTGGATGTATTGCTTTATATACGTCGATGTGATTTTTGATATTTATCCTGTAAACGGGACCTGAACAACAGTTCGCGCGTACGGAATATTCTTGGTAAAGTTTACGCAATTCAGTTGCGCGGTCAGTTTTTTTTTTTTTTTTTTTTTTTCCCATATAAATGTATATCAAACGAGTATATAATAATTCCAAGAATAATGGGTAATAAAAATCAACGCTATGTACTAATCAATTTAATTCATCATCAACGCAACAGATATGTATATTATTTGAGTCCCATAATTTCGTCACTGATTTATGAAAAATTATTCATCACCATTGACAAATTTTGATACGAATCAAATAAAATTAAAAAAAACATTTCGTGCAAACTTATAATCTGAATAAATTTCAAGGCTAATGCGAAAATGCGTTTATACTACACACGCATAATTTTTTTTCTAATACATATTTAGGTATTAAGTTTGCGAAATTAGTTCTATTAGTTCTTCATCCTTGGTTGTTTATCCTGTTGATTCGGCAAACGTGTCATAGAATTCTTTCTTTTTTTTTTGTCTTCTCAACTCAATGGTAAATAGATTTGTCCAGAGGTGTACCGAATTATAATACATATAATACTTTCTACACCTACTTCGTAAAATACCGCACAATTGTTTGGTTTTTTCTTTTTTTTCTTTCTCTCTCTCTGCGTCGAGTATAATGTTCTCCAGGTGTTGTGCTAATAAACTCTGTATAGTGAGCCAAGTTTCTCGAACTTCACACTTTTTTGAAAATAAAAATCAAAAACTACTCTCACAATATCCTATTCATATCCAGCAAATTTTTTGATAAAATGACAAGTACAATTTGATCCTTTCACAATTTTTCATCGAACGTTAGTCCCAAGTTTTTCAAAGATTTTTCTAAACCTGTGAATCGCTGATTCGACGATCGATGGCAAGATCGCATTAATTTTTTTTTTTTCCACGATAATCGATCGTCGAAGCGAATAGTGAATTAATTAATTAATGAAATAATTATGAAATACCTGCAAATATATGACGAGATTCTCCGCTCCGCTGGGTAAGAGAGAAAATAAAGAGAAGAGCCAGAAAATCTTCGTAGAGTATAATTTTTTGTTTTCTGCAAATTTTCTCAACGCCTCGGACGAGGAAACACTTATTTTCCTTGTTGTTGTTAATTTTTATTTGTTTTATTTTTTGCTTGTTTTTTTGTTTAAACTAGTCGGCCCCGTTTCTTCTCTACCGTACGGTAGCCCGCGAGCAAGTGTCGTGAATCCATTGGACACCCACCTTTATGTATCCCCCCTACACCCATGGCTGCTGGGCAGCTTACGAACCGACCCCTTCCAAACCGACCCTTGATCGCTACGCCCCCGCAAATCGAGGACCCTGGGGAACTTTTCCTTCTGTATCTTCGTCTCCTCCTCCTCCTCGATTTTTTTTCAACTTTTTCTTCTTGTTTTTGGTTCAATTTAAAAGAAATTTTTCTTTTCTGTTTTAGTTTTTTTTTTGTCAGTCGACTGATTCCTCTTTGTTTTTAATGTACGTCGAAGGATCCAACATCCAGGACTTCAGAAGATGTAGAACAAACTAACGTTACATAAGTGAATTCTTTTTCTTTCTACTTCAATTCAAAGAACTGAAGAAGGAAGAGGAAAAATTTTTGTTTTTAAAATGCGTTTTACAAATTGTGTCACCTCCATGTAACTGCACAATTCTTATCTGCATCTATTGCAAAAAGAAGAAAAAAAGAATTACAGGACAATGCAGGGAGAAAAAATCTTGCGAAAAATTGTCAGTCGGGTATTTTTAAATATCAATTTATAGAGGGTTGAAATCTTTGAATAGGGTGAATAGGGTCTTTCTGATGAGGATTTTAATAAATATATTTTAATTTTCTTTTCAGCTTCTGACGAAAATTTAGAACACGGATTATCCATAGGAAATGTTGGGATCGTACCCCCCCTCCCAGTTCTGACAATCAGATAAAATAAATCTCATCGCCTTTTCAAATGACGCTTATTAATTTCATCTTCCTGCAGCAGGTCCTGCATAATATATCAATTTTTAACAAAATTTATTCTTCAATCCCCTTTTCTCAACACGTAGATATATTATGTATATCTTTTTTATACGGCACAAAAATAGCGAAGAACTTGTTGAGATGCATTGGCTACTGGGTGCTGCGGCACGAACGCGATTCGGAAATCTCGTTAAGCTTCGTCCTTCATGCGATAAAATACCTATATCTTATATATACTATACCTATATTATCTTGCAGTTGAATTCAACTAATCGAATTAAGGACGTGAATCCTACCGAACCGTCCCAGGGGATCCCGTAGGAACGATCGTCACTCGACGATTCGAACGCTCGAGTCGCGGGGATTCTTGTAGGTATATCTGAAATAAGTTTGTGCAGGGGTAGAATATAAAGCTGATATATTTTCTTTCTCGATTATTCTTTTGTCCTTCGTTTTCCTTTTTCTTTCCAAATTTATGTAATTTCCTCATAATCCCGCGAGCCACACGGGCTCCATTTTGAATCCTGATAGACGCGGCGGTTAATTAATGCTGCCGTCGCTATAATGACGCGTATGACGTCCAAGTTCGCCGATCTAATATGCAGTAACGATCGCGTATAAAATCGACCTTCGAAAATATAGAGCGATCGAGTATCGCGCGTTAAACTTTGTTATAGTTAGTTTATTTGTATAGAAAGCAACTTTATAACGTCGGTAAAATGACGTGGAGTGAAAAATCTCAATCGGCAAATTTATGCCCCGGGCAATTCACGTGTATTTTTGGTATAATAGAGTCGAATTATAATGCGGGGGATCAGGTCTATTTACTCATGAATGGATAGAAAAAGAAGGATATAACATTAAAAAAAATCACTATAGCACAATTATCTACACCGGTTTATTCAGTTATTATTGAAAACGGTATAAAAATTCTACCGGAAGTTGATCTATTTGAAAAGTATTATCCATGTGAGGTATAGTACAAGCAACAGTTGATGTTCTAATAATATTCCTGTGCGAGACTTGGGAAAATCAGGGAAATCAGAACGCCCATTGAACTCGAGTTAAACGCAATTTAGGGAGTCAAGTGTAACTTGGATTTCCTTAGAAACTCGCCGTCTATATTCTCATAACTTCGTGGAACAAATCTGAAGTACGATCGTAGGATCCTTCGGCATGATATTCAATTGAAAAACTATTAATTTCGTGAAATACTGTACAGCGAAAAAAAATTTCTGACGATTTATTGATAATAATAGTTACAAAAAAAAAGTATTCCTTTTTTTATTGGAACACTTCATATAGAAATCTATACAGATAACCGATCTCTACATTTAATAATAATAGATTCCGATCGATAATATATGTCATTCTATAAATCGAAGGACTTTTCTATTATCATATACGCTAGATCCGTTTCTGCAAGAATTTTTATTCTTTTTTCTTCCATTCATTTGATCAATTTTTTTTTTTTTTTTTCTCAATCTTTTAATTATCATACACCTTATGGCGTTATGTGTCGCAGGTTACGAATAACCTTGACTTACAAATGAGACAGGAAGGGAATATATAACCGTACAATATTATACATATAGGTATAATACCTATATCGCAATTTAAAGACTTTCATTTTCTCATTTTATACACGAGGTAAGGAACATTTAATGATCGGGCATCGATTATGAATTGAATTTTTTTTCACGTATGCCGACCGTATTGTAATTAAAATACACAGGATATACGTATGCATAAACGATTCTACGAGGAATTGTAATAAAATCAATGAATCATCGTTGAATGCAGCAGCAACGGGGAAGTCCCAAGATACATGGAGCGATAAGCTATAATACTCGTTATATGATATTAAAAATTTTTTCAATTATGTGTCTTCAAATCGTGCTAATATTGATAATTAATTATTAACTCAATTGTTTGAGGGATAAGAAAAAAACCGAGAAACAAAAATAAAATCCATACAGAATTAATTATAATCACATAATCTCAGTATAATAACTTGAAAAAAACACGTCCCTAATTATTGTTCCGTTTTTTTTTTATTTTACGCAAAAAAAACAATTGAAGTTCAACGCAAAATTTTACATTTATAATACCCGTCATTAAATGAAGTCACAATTAATTATTGAACAATTAATCGACATCGACTGTAGTGGAAAAGAAGTATATAAGAAAAATATATGAAGTATATAGTGTATGTATGTACACACATAGGTTTATAACCAGTGAGAAAAGATTTTCCTCGTTCCATTTCCGTGACTTTGTTCAAGTATGGAAGGTAAAGAGAAATAGAGAAAGAGAAAAAGCGGTAAAAAAAAAATAATAAATCCAAAAAAGTGAAGAAAAAAAGATGAAAAAAGGAATCGCCGAGGGCTGCTGCAGGAATAAAAAGGAAAGAAAAGGGGTCGCGAGGGGGTGTGTGTCGGACCTGTAGGAATAAAAAGTCTCGGTTTTTCTCTTTTCGTATACCCGGTTCTGTGCCGTTTCCATGGCTACGCGCTTTCGGATAATCGCGGAGACTCGAACTCCTTCTAGCACTTTATTTCGACTTTATACATGAGCTTTTCTATAGCTATATGTTTCTATATTACGTTCTCAACCTGTTGAGAAAAGTAGAAAAATTTATATAACCCCCGCACATATACTGAACATCCTTCACCTTCCTTTACTATACAATATCCTTATATTGCAGCGCGTTTGCCTTCACTTTTCGAAAAATTGATCTCTCCCTATACAAGCACCTCGAAAGATTTTCATCAAATGATTTTTAAAATCAACGTAAAAAAAATTCGCGACACAATGACTGCAGAGCTTTTTTTTATAGATATACTGTTTCATGATGGAATTGTCTCATACCTCGGTAATAATTGTTGATATTATTATTATTATTATCATGGGATTAATTTTCGACCCCGCGGTGAACTTTTGCTGATGGTTAATTTCCTACTCGTTTCATGGATCGTTGAATCCTTTGTCACGGATTAGCGACGTCACTACAATAATAATAATAATCAAAGTAAGGTACATGAATAAAGGAGATTTCTAAGAGAAATGAACAGAAACAGAAAAAACTATGTTTTATACATGGAAAAAGGAATAATATGTAAAAAAAAGACTTACTTTCTGATTTTTCTAGATCGCCAATTTTTTTTTTTTTTTCCTACGGCTGCTCGGGGCAGTTCAGAATGCGGAGATGTTGAACCCCATCTGGAAATGCAATGCATTATGTATCACGGTCAGATAATAAAGGTTTTTTTACCCTTCGCGGGTTCCGTATGCAGTTTTATTTTATATACACTTGTATATGGGGTAGGTGATATTTTATCGTTTGGAATTGTGGGAGGAAAAGAAAAGATGTAAAAGATCTGGTATTTATCATGCGCGCAATTTTCTATATGGATCTAAACTTGTTGTTAATTAAGCAATTAATTTGAATGATAAATTTTCACTCTCATCAGTACAATTTTTTTCTTCTTTTTTAAAGTTAAATGCTAAGTACGTGATTCATACAAGACTTAATAATTGAATTAAAATAAAAGCGATTGAGTTGACGAGGTGAGTGAGAAAAGGGATAATCGCGTTCCAAATATAATCAACATGGAAACTCCATTAGCTACGTAGACATTCTAGACGACGTGAGAGACGATTAATTATTAGCTTATATGCACGCGTAACGAGTGTGTGTTTTAACAAATTAGTTTTAAAAAATCTCAAAATAAAACAGTTGTAATGTAAAATTATGTGAAATAGTGCAGATTAAACTTCGCCTAATATTGTAGAAAAAAATTCAGGAATAAATGAATGAAAAAATGACTAAATTTTCGACACCCCTTAGATTTGTCATGAAACAAAATACTGTCAAAATATCGAAATTCAGTGAGTTTATCGTCGATTGTCTTCTTTTTCCAGTATGGACGTCCGCCCTTAAAATTTAGGTAAACGCACGAATTATATTCACGTATATTCGGGGTTAATTTTTTTTCTCTCCAACAATTGATGAATAATCAAATAAAAAATTTCTTCAAGTGATTTAAAAACCAGTTAATCAATGCTGGATGTGATTCGATACCGGTTTTTACCACCTCCCGGTTCGTGCAGTGTGTGAAATCTGTATTTATTCATTCATCTAAAATAATTTTTCTTTCTTTCTTTTCTGACTCATTGTCAAAAGTTTTACTTCAATCGCGACATCTCGCGAATGTTTAAACAACCGGTTTGAAGTAGAAGATTTAAAATTTTTTTAAATATTTGACAATTTTGAATAATTCATTATACCGATCGGAATTTTATGGTGCATATTAATTAATACAATTATGGAGACGGTAAAGGATGCCTTAGAATTTTTAAACCCTCATTGGATAGCCGTCGTTGCAACCGGCATGTATACCCATATAAGACAAATATGCGTAATCGGACTTTGTACGGACGAAGAAAATACCCCATTCGATCCATCCTATGCTTCAATTCTCTTCATATTTTCCGTACTCTGCCTTGTAGCGGAATACAAACTCTGGCCTAGATCATTGAAGGAACCACCTTGCCAGTTAATGTTCGTTTACGAAGTAAGTTGAAAAATGAAAAAGGTTTTATTACTTCGTTTTTTATCGGTTGAATTCAGAAAAACATTTTCAGTTTTTTACATGTAAAAAATATTCAACAACCATTCTATAACACAGATGTTAGTTTCTGCGCTGATAACAAATCTGGCAACTCGAGCAATTTGGATTCCACTAATCCACGTTATTTGCTGTTTAACACAGGAATCAAGTAAATGGGTGAGTGATTAATTTTCCAATAGTTTAATTTGACGCATGAAATTTCAAAATAAAATTCTTTCAGCTGCTCTGGATGAACTCTTACGTGGGTCTAGGTCGATATTCATTTGTCGCAAATTGGGCATACTATATGGCAAAGGATTCCGCAGTTGTTCACATGACACTTTGCATGGCCGTTCTTTCATTTGTATGGATGTTGGACGCCACCGAATCATTAGACGGGATTTTAGAGGCCTGGGCCAAGTAGTGAAGTAACTTAAAACTAAGCTGCACGAATATCCTTGACGCTATCCTCCGTGCAGTCGCAAAAAAATTAAATAAATAAATAAACTGCAGATTGTCATATAATCTATATATCAAACAAATTGATTGATCATTTACATATCGTCACCGTACAGTTCATCATCCGCATCTCGAGGACCTTCTTCTCCATCGGCTGTAACAAAATGTAGGAGAATTTCATTCCATAATCCGATTGTCAAGGAAACTCACTATTACGCTGCAAAAAATTGGAGATCTGCAGGAAAATAGTTTTGGATTAGTCGATAATTAAAATATATAATTAAATCCACGGTTAACGCATATAAAAAAAAAGAAGAAAAAAAAAACATTTTTTTTTCTTTTCCATGTGTTTTGTAAAATTATCTGTAGAGTAATTTGTATTGTATATATATTTATAGTGATTTATATATGTTTAGTATATATTTTGTTAATTTATTATTAATGATATTATTATACTGTGAATAAAATTGTGTCGTAGATTTTTTTTTCTTCTATAAAAAAATTATTTTGTAGTTGATTTTTTTGAACGGTGATATTTGATATTAAGGAAAAATGAAAATCGTTCATAAAATTTGTCTCGGATCGAATTGAACTTCGATTCCCGTCAGAATTTAAGTTAACCCTTTTTGTTTTAATTTTTTCATCAAACTTCGTGATTTGGATTTTTGTACGAATACAAAAAATTATTGAATAATATTAGATTTATAAATTTTGTGGAATAAAAAATTTTTGTGATGGCAAAATTTATCGATGTAATGATATATAGATAATTTTTTACGGCCATGGCGAGATTAGTTTGCACTATTTGGGCTCTGCTTTTGAACACCCTAGGAATTTCGATATTTCAAACTTGTTTCGCTAATTCGATGGAAGACGAAGATGGCGAACCTTTATTATCCGGACCTCCAGTAACGTCGTTTTTATTTGCGACTGGATTTTATACGGCCATTATAAAGTTTAACCTTTTCCCCCAGTCGTTCAGAAAACCAAAATCGATGGTGCTCTCGTTATACGAGGTAAAAGAAACTATCTCTTCGACCGATTTTTCAGCTATATAATTATTACTTTTAAATTATTTCAGTTCCTGGTCACCGCCTTTTTGCTGGAATTTGCAGTCGCCTGCATATGGACTCCACTCGACGTCCTCATTCTCACGACGATACCGAGAACAATATCAAAAGTATTTAAATGAATTGACTAAAGTTTGTCAAATTAATTATACAATAAATTTCTGTTCTTACCAAAAACTTTTCCAGATTCTCTGTCTACTGGGTTTAACCGACTGGGCGGATATGATCGTTGACAATAAATTTCCCATGGCAATTTTGAGCTACGTAATTGCCACATCTTTTTTACTTCTAGCTCTCCACGTAACAAGATCCATAGACTTCAGTATACTGACGTGAGTATAATAATTAATTAATATCTTGGTCAGAAATTTTTTCTCCATTCATTACAAAATTAATTCTTGCTTTTCACACTGATTATAACAATAATGATAATAATAATATTATATTCGCAGGGAATGCGGATCATCCGAATTTCTCGATCACGTCAAAAGCCAGTTATTATCTAGAATACGGAGCGAATTACCAAGCAAAAGATTAAAATGTAACAGAAAGGGTTGTAGATGTAGAAGTAATTGCGTTCGTTGCAGAAGCCGCGACAAACGATAAACTTTCCATCTCATCTGCACATTTTAATTATAGAATGCAATGTATATAGTTTCGCCCCCTCCTGTCAACTTTTTTTTTGTGTGAATAAACGTACGTACGTATAATTGTAGAGAAAATAGTAATTAGAAATCATCAATTTTTATTTAGATATTATCATTTTGTACTAAAAAAATTCGATTTATTGAAAACGGTGGAGGTGATTTTATGGTTCATAATGCATATTATCTCTTTTTTTTACATCCGTTTATTAACAGGTGTTTTCAGATATACACTTTTTTTTTTATATATATAAGTTTACTTCTCGCACAACCCTCGTTACCTTAGCACATGACTCTTTACGAGATTTCACAACCTTAGTTACAGCGATATTCCATATAGCCCGTTGCGCATTGACTGATATTTTTTTTTTGTTTAAACTTGAGTTTTTCTTCCTTTTTTTTTTTTAATTTGCAACAGCGCATGCAATACCATCATTGCTAACAGTGAATTATTTTCTAACTCTCTCTGTCGTTGTTTTTCGCTGCCACTGGGCAGATGTACAAATTAAATAATAATCGCTGCATTATATAATTTATGTTTTGTACATGTGATATAGTATATAGTATGTACCTTGTAAACAATAATACAATATTTACAAATAGAAGAAACAAATAAAATGAAAGAAATATATGTATATATATATAATAAGAATATAATTGATAAGAAGAAAACGTATAGAAGTTGAAATCCAGATTTGTACAATTAAAAAATTGGTTATAGACACATAAATGTATATCTACATTATTACACCAAATGAGTATTCTAAAATTGTGTATATAACGACGAGCCACCATAAAAATGCATTAGATTTGATGGAGGACAAAAAATTTAACGGCATTAAATACACAAAGGAATTCAGGTAAAATAAAATTTAGGTGAAGATTCGTTATACCCATACCAGGATAAAATTTGCGCGACAACAAATGCTTAGGTGTCTAATTATATTGTGTCCTTAAGGCCCAATTGTTCCACCTTCGAATAAAGTAATGGATGACTAATTTGAGTCTCGCTTTAGGGAAGTCATCGGGAGGACAAATTTAATACAGAGGTGGAAAAACTGGGACTAAATATTTTGTGTCACAGATTGAATGGAATTCAGTAAAGTATTATAAATATTAGAATTGCTTAGGTAATTTTTACATCAACAGTATTGCATAGACGCTGCGCTATTATGTATGTACACGTAGACTATATCTATTGTACATTGGTATGTTCGCATCTACAAGATAGAATTAACTGAAAGAGAGATAGAGATAGAGAGAAAAAGAGAGTGTTTTTTTGTGTTTGTGATACGAGATCCTTTCGCTTTTCTCCAACTATTTCTAACTCCTAAATATACAGTTTCAAATTTCTCATTTTAACTGTTTCGTGCACATTTATCTCGTAAATATGTATCAAGGTTTCTTCTTAATAATACATATATACGTAACAACAATTTTTTTCCCCTAAAAAGAGACACAATTACACATTAACTTCTATACAACAGATCGATAATTTTTATATGATTTTTCTCCCATCGAGAAAATACCCATGAATATTATTTTTCTATTATTTTTTTTCTTTCACCCTCAAATTTTTGCGTTTAAAATGTCATGATTTTCCTTGGAATCGAATAATTAAAAAATTATCAGATACAATTTGGATTTTATCTTCGAGGGGTTTGTATTGTATGCATACAAAATCAGAAAAAAAAATTGAGCTTTTTGTGATAATGGTTTACATCCAGATGTGATGAAAGAAAATTCGAGCATCGCAAAAACTCGCGTAATAATAGTTAGATTAGTATCCATTATAAACCGATAATACACCTATATACGTTTAGTCATTTACATATTTTTTTTTGGAGCTATAAAATACTTAATATATGTAATACAATTTAGCACATAATTACAAATCGTTATATACAAACATACAGTTTTTTTAATTTTTTTTTTTTTACGGCATTATAATGAAAAATAATACTAAATAATAATCCTAATAACAATAATAATAATAATAATAATACGTTACCTTATACTGAATAAAAAATTTCGATCACCCACTTTAAAATCTAACCCCTATAATGTATAATGAATCATTACTGTATTGAGGAGGGATTTCGGAATTATTTACCTAGGAATGTCCAAATTCGTTTACAATCAGATCATCATGTTATAACGTAGAGATTAATTGGCAAAAGCCGTAATAAGAATAAAATAAAAACAATAAAAATAAACGGGGAAAAAAATAAATAAAATTGTGACCTAAAGTATTACACTTAAATACGCTATGTTGTTTAATTCAATAAAATTGTGGATATTCTTAAAAAAAAAAAAATTTATGTGTATATTAATATCACGCGTCAAAATGAAAATTTGTGATGAACAGATTCTTTTTACCTCATTTGTAGAAATTGATTGACGTAACGATATTTTTGTTTTGTGATTTAGGTCTTGCTATAATTAACCGGGTCTGATAATAAAAACTCCTAGAGATCGGCTGAATAATTGAAGATTCAGAGGAGAATTTGAAAAATAATTTGTACCCATAGCTTGACGTGAGTATTTTTTGTTCAATTATAATAACAGTATGATTAAAAATGCCGTAAGTTTGGCATGCCGTTGAACTTGGGAGATCTCCAAGCAACTGATAAATTAACCGGCGTATAGTCTCTAAAAATTTTCTAAATAACAATAAGGACGCAATGATACAAAGAGAGACAAGTATAATCAGAAGACGGAGTGTTTGTTTCTTTCTTTTTTTACCTTTAATTTGGTGCGTGGCTATTTCTGCGTCTTAGAAAAGCTCGTCCGTTCACGGGATGGACACGCGCCAATAAAATGAGCGAACTTCCAAGGGCAAGTTTTACCGGAGCCTGTCTTCCGCCTGGTAGCCTTATAAAAACTGTTGCCACAGCAGCTACTCCGTCGTCAGTTGGTTCTACTGCAACGGGTCTAACGTCACTGTGGAAATTTATTTGCTTGATGCGACGACCCCCTTTTCGAAGAGGAGAACTAGGACTAAGACCACCACCATCTCGGTCATATAAAATAGTTGCGGATGCAAATGGGCGTTTTGCCATGTGCAGCATTTCAACCACATGCCTGCGTCTTGCTCGTCTTATGTCGGCTGCCTGTTTAGTTTTCCATGCAACAACGCAAGCAGCGAGGAAAAGGAAAAAACATGAAAAGAATACTGAGAAAAATACAAAGAGATCAATATGCAATTGGTCCTGACGGAAGAATATCATTCCATACGCAGCTCTGCCATTAAGTTCTGGGTTCGGTGAATCGATTGCCCTAAGAGCTATGTGGAACTTGGTTTGTCCGAGCTCGTGCCTGTCTTGAGGTAATGTCAGGACAAGTCTGTTTGTCAAATTCCTGATCACGAGGAACGTGTTCCTTTGTTCTATAGTCACAAAAGTTGCTAAGCCTTCCGCATAACGTTCCATAACTATGTACTGCGCTCCTGATGTCCAACTACTCTCTGTAGTTGTTGTGCCATTTGCGGGGGATCCAGATGAATCCAGCGGATGGAATTCTACCTTCCTCATTCTGTTGTGCGGATGATTATCGAGCCAGTCGTCATGGTAGTCGCTGCGCCATTTGAAACGGCTATCAATTTCAACCTGAAAAAATGAATAAAATTTTGGAGGATATTAGAATCAGTTTACATTCAAAGTTAGTGCCATTAAATCCGTGGTCAGATTGCCACTTACGTCTTGGTATCCCGTAGAACTGTTCAAAACAACGACAAAGGAGTCATCTCTGGGACTGAGGAACAGGTCCAAAGCTCCTTGTGTGACATCAACCATCACCCTGATGTCGACGTTCATGAATCTTGGTTGAACCATGTAGAAAACAGTCTGCCCTGGGTTAAGCGGCTTGGGTTTCACTTTGCACTCATCTGAAATATAACAGTGTGACAGTTTAGCGAGGAAGCCAGATGTTCTAGGCCTTTGTAATGCAATTTAACTTTACAAAACACGTATTACGTAATTTATAGCAGTGCGATTTATGGAGGTGTAAGGAGTACAAACAGTCGTACAAACCATGTGATCCTCCGGACATAATAGCATGGTGCAAATCAACAAGAAGAATTGATTTATGAAAATACCTATGTACCTCAACCGGTGTCGACTGGTCCAGCGATCGCGCCAATAAATCGAGGGTCACGGATAGTAGGTAAGAAAAAAAATCAAAACTCTTGCGAGATCGCTGTCCAGTGAACAGTTTTTCAACGTTTTCAACAAGGGAAGCACGAGGGAATTCAAACGGATTAACTCACCTATCAATTTCGAATCGAAGCACATTTTGTTGTCCACCGTCACTGTTTTGTAGCATTGATGTCCCATTGTAGGAGTGCCAGCATAATTTTCTCGACATTTACTGCATTGCGCCATCCAGCAAGGTGCAGCGCCGGTATTGGGCCCTTTAATCGGTCCACTCGCGCAATTCTGCTCGCTTTCGGTATTATTGCCGCAATTACATTTTTCCCCGGTTACAGGATCGCAGGTGTCCCCATGACCATGACATTCGCATCTACAAGATCATGAAGAGACAACAGAATTAAGAAAATCTTGACGAGGTCATAAAATTGTATTTCACTTTATTTCTTGTTGATTACTTACGGTCTACAAACATCTCTGAGGTCTTCGGTACCTCGGAAATTGCCACTGTTACAGTCCTCGCATTTTTCTCCTCTCGTATTATTTTTGCATTCTACACATCTGGCTTTAGCTATGGGACCTTCAACTAATTTCTCAGTCAACATTTCTAGCGACATTTTTTCTATTATACTAGGATCCTGAAATGAGCAGAAAAAATTTTGTTAATTCATCAACGCATATATCGAGTCAATCAGGTATTGAAATCAGTTTTGTAAATACTTACGATAACGGTCATGCTCTCATTGATGCAAACGTGTGTGTGCCCGTTGCAGTATTCTAGACAAGGTACGCACTGACCATTATCAGCTGGATTGCCGACGAAAAGTGGCAAGCATTTTTCACACTGTGGGCCCATCGTGTTATTGTGACACTTTAAACATTCTCCCAGTTTGTCGGGACCCGCGCAGTTGCTGTGCCCATTGCACTGACACTGAATCGAACAGTTAGCTCCGACATAGCCAAAATCACAGCGACAGACATCTGGTTCAACACATGTACCTCTAACACAACCTTGAGTACAAACAGGAACGCAAATATTTCTTCCAAATTCGTTAACAGCCCAGGTATTTTCGGGCTTATAACCAGAACCACAGACACATTCAAATCCTTCGTCCATGTCGACACACTGTTCGCTTTGTGGAGAGCAAGTGTGATGTCCATTTTTGCATTCGTTTTCTGGAGGGCAACGGACATAGTGCCACGAAAATGTTGGGGATGGAGATGCAGTTAATATAGCTGTGGTAGAGTTGTCCGATTCTTCGATTGAATCAGTGAGTTGGGCAATGGCAGAACTCACGGGTGTTTCTGCTGGGGGGTAAAGCTGGTAGAAAAGCATTTCACATGTGCCTCCAGCTGGGTGGTCAGCGGGAGCCTCAAGAGATCCCTCGGTACATATTCCTTGCCCAGTTATATTTTGCACATCCAACGAACACCAACCGCAATGTGAATGTTTTAAGCAAGTGCCACACTGCTTGAATGTCGAGCAAGGTTCCGGGCAATGATCGGAGTCTGCCCCGCGTAGCACCAAGCCACATACACCTCCTGCACAATAAAGCGGTTGATATGATGGGGAGATGCATTCGTTCAGCTGTGTGGACCAGCGGCATTCACTCCAACCGCCTTCAGCACCGGTGCCTTGAAGGCAGCTTCCGCAATCTTTATGGTCGCTACATCTGCTATCACACTGAGCCTGTGGAGCAGTTCTCATTTTTATACTCGACCTATCAAAAATATCTTCTGGCACACAGTTCCAATCATAGACTGGTTCTCCTGTCACTTTAACACCCAGTTCGGAAGTCTTGAGTACTTGTCTTGTCCACACGCAGCTTCCTAGGCTTTTACATTTTTCACAATCGCTAGCGGAGCACTGTCGCTCTCCGCATTGATTCACGTCACTGATGGAAAGCTGTCTCACGTTACATTTATTCTGTTCATCGCAGTCTTTTTCCGATGGAATACACTTTCCGTGAGGACAGTGCGTACACCATTTGCAAACGGGATCATCATCCTTGAAATAAGGCCACTGCGCCAAGCACTCTGTACAAGATTTGAAATTCACGCATTTTCTTGAAGCCATCCAATCTGCGTTACAAAATATTCCATTAGACCTCTGAGCCTGGGTCACATTGACATCACATCTGAAAAGCAGGAAAAAAAAACTGGTAACCTAATCCCATCGAATACATCAGAAAACCGCAGAAAATAAACTGACCTGTCATCCTTATTATCCAGATTTTCGTTCGAGAAGCAGTACACTGCGTTTTCCCCTGTCAGGGTTGTGACTGCACAGAACGAGCACCCAAAATATTTGCGGCATGTAGCCTTGTCCGTCCAAAGACTGCACAAATCCTCAGGAATGTTTATAAGTGTGACATGACTTTTAATTCCACCATCAAATCCTCCAACTACGTATATAGCGTTCGTTTCTGGGTCGGCGTGTGTCATAGCGTGAGCATATGCCGGTGGTGGAGGCGTCCCAATAATTTCCATGTCTTTTGTTATCAATCGAATCCATAAGTTACAAGAGTACTTGTAAGCTATTAACGAGTCTGTTGTGTTCCGGGGATACTGTCGGCCCCCAAAGATCACCATGTACTCATCGGTTGTAACCGCAGAATGAAGAAAACGAGCCTGTGGCTGAAAGATAATTCTTATTAGGGAAGGCGATCTCGCAATTATGTCAGGCTTTTATTTTAGCATAACGGATATGGAAGTAAATTTTTTTTTATGCTTACCAAACTGCTCCCGTCTGTAAATTCGTCTTCGAATGGAGGAAGCACTGACCAAACCCGAGTTTTGTAATTCAAGGCATATAGTTTGTTGGAGATGAAGGTCCTATTTATCGCGTAGGTGTACCCCCCGAATACATAAAAGCTCTCAGATCTCGAGTGATACACAGTAGAATGTCCGTAGACACCAAGAGGACCATTTCCATTCGTATTTATCGTGTCCCATGTTTCAGTTTCCAGATTGAATTCCCACACTATCTCTAAGTAACCGTATTTCGGGCTGAACCCACCAATGAGTATCAGACTTTCGGATTCCCCATCTCTTCTAAGGGTCAAAGTGTGCCCAGCAAGTGGTGGAGGCTCCTTCTTGTTCATTTCCTGAGATATGTGACTCCACCTCTGATTCTGTAGACTGAATTTCCAAAAATCATCAAGTGTATTATTAGATAATCCCTGCACACCCTCTTCCTTCATGGAGAGACCCCCGTAAACATAGATCTGCTGCCTGCTGTGTACAATTTCGGATGCGTGGAAATATCTTCCCTGTGGCATCGATGCCTCTGACGTAGATTCAACGGTGACCGGCATCCAAGTATTATTCTTAGTGTCGAAAAGTCTGATGTCGTTTAAAGGCCCATGGCTGAGTGAATATCCACCAAACATCCACAAACTTCCTCTGCGATCGGCAACAAGGCTGTGTCCAAATCTGGGCAGAGTCTTACGGAGATGGTCAAGGTTATCCGCGAGGTACTCGGAGTTGAATAGTTCGGTAAAAACTAATTGATTCTCCTTGATTTTGACGGAACAATCTCTACCTCCGTAACCGGGAATGCAAACGCAATGCCCGTATCCTTTGTCGCAAATTCCTTGCTTCTTAGATGCAGTACAATTGTTCGGACAAAGTTCAACGTCGCAGTTTATCCCGACAAAACCTGCCTTGCAGAGACAATTTCCGTGTCTGCATTCACGATTTTCAGGGCAATTATTGCATGTCATGACGACGTAGCTTGCATTAAATCCTTCAACGTCATCTAACTGCTTGTAATGCACGGTCAGAAATCCTGACTTCGCCTCCACAGTAACTGGGTAGTTCGTACTTTCTGTACAGTAAACACCAAGGAGCTGACTCTGGTGACTTGTGGTTGAAGAAACAAATTCTGGGAGACCGTCGTAGACGTAAACACTATTTTCTTGACAGCTTACGTCTATATCGTCGTGAAGAGTGAACTGAATTACACTTTGAATACTTGGTGTCATCGTGTCAGGAGACAGTCCAGATTCTGGACTAACTACCCATAGACATTCTCTTGTGGGGGGACCACCCAGCTGCGTTTCCCATAAGGATACCTAGATCAAAAATAAAAGTTGAGACAGTGTTGTATTTCTGATCAATGCAGCAATAGACCAATATCATACCTGTGAATGCCTGCTGCCAAGTCCCTGTTTTCCAATTCCTTCTCCCCCGAGCATCCCTCTGGCCATGCAACCATAGTAGCACATTCCTCCATCTCTAGGATCACCGTAATATCCTTTTTCACATCTATGACACCTATCTCCTTTAGTGTTATCTTTGCAAAAGCAGACCCCAGTTTGTCTATCGCACACACCGTTATCCTTGTCCCCGTGTTCATTGCAATTGCATTTTCTACATCCCAAACTCGTAGTAGCGTTACCGTAGCTGCCAGCTTTGCATTCTTCACAGTATTTACCAGTCGTCCAATCCCTGCACTCGTCACAGACTCCCGGACCATGAACACAGGTAGAATGATTATAACAACCGCAATTGGTTCTGCAATCAGGTCCAGTCCAGCCTAAATTGCACTCGCACTTGTAGTCAGGTGCCTCACTGCAATATCCATTCACACATTTTTCGTAGCAAGTTTTGGTACAGTTTTCTCTTCCATCTCCATTGAACCCTCTTTTACACTGACAGCTGAAACTCCCATGAGTATTTGTGCATGCCGCATTAGGGTGGCAATCGTGTATTCCGAGATCACACTCATCTACGTCGGGACACTGGGCATAGGCCCAACCTGTCTCATCGGGACTCAGGGTCGAATTTTGTCTGGCGTTAATAGCAGCACTGCAGTTCACATGGGGCTGGTTGAAATCGCCCTGAACGCACACCCCTGTTATCGGTTTGTCTACACTGTGGCACCATCCACAGCTTAGTGAATGAAGACAACTCGAACAGTTAGCATGTCTCCCGCAACTTTTGCACTGATCTATACCTGTCAGGGTTGATCCTGACCTTGACGTTATCCCCATGAGACCGGCTTGGTCCATCCACTCTCTGCAGAGGCCAAACTGGTATTCCGATGTATAAACGGAAAAAGAGAAACATTCTTGAGTTGCTTCACACCACACGCATCGACCTCGTTCGTCGAGACATTGCGCACAGCTCGATCTTTGCCTACACGGTACAGGGCAGCGATCTATGCTGGCTACCGCGTTTGGAAGTCTTCCTATACGGGCGCATTTTGCCTCCTCTGTCCACCATTCACATAAATTACTACCGACACAAGATTCACACGATATGTAATTAGAACAATTCGCGCAGGTGGATGGTGTTATTGTAAGGTAGTGCCAGTCGCTAATAGGTTGGCCATCGTCGTCCCATTCGACATTAGCGGCACAATTTTCAGTCTCGTTTATAGATCTGGACATGCATTTGTTTGTGACATCGCACCATCCACAAGAAGAGTCCGTTAGACAGTGAAGACAGTTTCCATACTGATGGCATGAGCCATTCTGGAAGGGCTCGAGATACTCAAATGTGAATACTTTCGGATTTTCATTTCTCCTGTTGTGAGTTATTTCCATTTTACTCGCGTATGCGTAACTTGCAGTCACCATACGCTTTGATTCGAAATCTAGTAGGTAGCGACCTGGCAGCAACATTGTCGGATGTCCATCTGGCCAAGTTGTTGGTATACATTGAGAAGCTTCAGCTGTGAGATTGGCGACAAGTTCCTTGAAATTAAAGATAAAAAAAAAAAATTGCAGTATAGGAAATAGAAAAGTTCATTCTCTATGAAATTAAAGTGTGTTATCCAAATTATTTTTAAATAATTAAACTCACCAATTCTCGAGTATCATCGCTGTGCGAAACATGAAGAGTTGCGCTGTTGTAGCTGACACAAATTTTCAAGTGCTCCAGAGTGCTGTCCCAGACATACTGTGGGGGTCTAAGAAACCCGATGAGTCTTGCAATCATTTCTCCACCAAGTCCAGACTCTGTTTTAGCACCTTGCATAGATGGAACGTTGAAATCAACAGTTGTTGCATTTACAATGGTTACAGAATCCGGTTGACTGAAATTAACGGGGGGCTTATACTTCAAGAAAGTGAGCCCAGGTCGTCGATCTAATTCCCTGCACTCTTCAACTTTTGCAATCTCCGTGCCCTTTGCTCCCCACCATCCAGGTATTTGAGATGGTGTATCTTCCCTGAGACCACAAACGCCGTAGTTGTCGTCTTTGTGGTGACACCTTGCATTTTGTACGCACCATGTACACGTACCGAGATTCAATTTGTTCGATACAGACGTACCACCTCTTGCACTGGTCCCCCATCTGCCGCCTGGTTGACCATGGATCAAACAAGAATGACAGTCTCCAAGGGCGGGACAAATCCCTGGACATCTGGTCGTCTGTAAATTTGTAGTGCAATTGCTGCCGACTGTTCTACCGTAGCATATTTCATCTGCAGAACACCATCCGCATTCTGGATTTGCTGCGCATTCCATGAGACTTTTGTGTCGGGAGCAAATTTGTTCTGGTTCTATGTAATCACCAATTTTAGGAGCCAGCATAGGAGGTAATGTGTACGCTAGAAGATCCGCGTTCACGTTGCCGTGATATCCTCCCACTAGAAGCAATGTATTCCCGTTTCGAACGTCTGCAGCATGTGCAAAAACTCCTTGTTTTTTCGGGTATTGAGAATCAGTTGGTAAATATGTCTTATCGTTTAACCCCAGCACGTCGTGACTGACCCAGGCATGACACCCCAGATGATAGAGGTACATCTGGTTATCATAGCAAATTTCTTCTTTGTTATGCCTGTGGGAGTATCCTCCGAATACAACTAAATAATTGCCTATGATTGTACTGGTATGAAAAGCACGTTCCCTTGGAACATAGGTATCCCTGAGATGAGCTCTTGGGTAATGGATTTCCGACCAAACTTTTCTATCTAGTTGAAAAACGAACATTCTGTCTGAAAGTTTGCTGAATCTAGCGACGCTAGCGACGACACCCCCGTAAACTAGAAGAGAATTTGTTGGCTGGTGATAAACCGTGGAATGCGCAACCACGCGGACGTCTAATTCCTTCCCTCCCCTCGGACGAACTTCCCTCCATCTTTCCGATGCTGTTTCATCGGAAAGATTGAGGCTGATCTTGTAGAGATTCGAAGAAAACTCTCCATCAACTGTACTTCCTCCAAATAAATAAATTTCATCTTGAACGAGTGTGAGCGAGTGCCTCGTCAATCGTGGAGGATAAAAGGGCGAGTTCTTAGCCCTCAATGTCCAAACACGTTTGATAACGTCGTAATGCCAGAGCTCGTTGGAAAGTGAACCATCTTCTACTTTGCCTCCGTAAATGACAAAGCCTCCTTCATATTTACAAGCAGCGTGACCATATCTTGCGCGGGGTTTTGGTAGCTCGTCGAAATTAGGTTCGGTCGATTCTTCTCTAGTTGTAGTTTCAGTGGTGAACTTAGGCTCAACAATTTCTTGAATGTATGGATTTTCATGAAGGGGATTTTTATCAGGTACTTTCTCTTCCCAGCTTGTTGTGTCGTCTCCGATTTTAGAGGTATCGTCTTCAAGGTCGTCGGTATCAAGTTCAGCATATCTAGTATATCTTTTTTAATAAATATGATTCCTAATTAATTCTGAATCGTGCAAGATAAAAAAAGGTCAGCTTAGCAATCACAAGACATTCGATTAATTACCTTGGCTTAGGACGTCGGGTCTGGTGCTTTCGTCTGAGTTTCTCGTTCCTTTCATTTCTTTCTTGTCTCTCTTTCAGTTCTCGTTCTCTCGCCTCTTGCTCTTTTCTTTCTCTTTCCCTATGTTCAGGTGTATCCCTGAGCTCCCGCCAGTTATGATGACCAGCCTCAATAGTTGCTCTGTGTCTTAAACTAAACGTGCTATTATTCTTAATGCTGAAAAGGAGATTCCGGAAGAAAGATGTCGGTCGCAAACCAAATCGCTCTTCGCCACCCGGCCCCACTCTTTCAAGCTCACCGGCAATTAACATTGGATCAAGATATTCGAGGGACGATGCTCCTTCTGTTTGCGATTAAAAATTTACAAGCATTAGCAGGCTCTAGAGATCTCTTAAACGTACCTCAGAGATCTCAGATGAAGAGCACTTTATTTTACTAGAGAGAGAAATTCGAGTCTTACCAAGAATCGTTCCATATTCGTCCTCCCATTGACTAGTTGAAAAACGATAGACTTCTAAATCGCCAAGTATATGGTTGAGATCATATCCCCCAAACACGTATAGAGCATCCGTCTCATTTACATAGACTGCAGTATGAGCCGCGCGTGGAGTCATGCCACCTTCGGAATGGGACAACCAGTGCCACCTGAAGAACACAGGATAGAAAATTCAAGACCCGTATAATTATTGGTAATATGAGCTTTAATATTTTAATTTACCTATTGCCAACTGAATCTGATCTGTCTAGAGAACAGGATTGTCCTGAAAATCCGTCATGACAAACGCATCTTCCGTGTCTGCATATGCCACCGTGAGAGCAGTGATCTGGGCATAAAGCTCTAGAGCAGTCTTTTCCTCCCCAGTCGCTTTCGCAAACGCATAAATTTTTTATACAAACTCCATGATTTGTGCAATTATTTGGACAGTCTGTGACAGAAAATTCAGCACGAAATCCATCGAGTACATAATTAGTATCACTGTACAACAAGATCAGCATCTGAAACATACAAAAATAATAGGGAATATTTAGCAAGTTTGCTAAGAAGATTTTAAACTATTGAAAAAGAAGCATGCCTAGTTTTTTTTCCATCAATTTTACTGCGATTTATCGATGAAGTGGTAATGTCATATTATTAAGTGTTACGTAACTTCTCTATTATCATATATAGTCAGTTGACAAAAGAGCCGAGCGTCTGACCCTTGCAGAGTTAAACAAAATAGTAACGACTGAAAGTATTATTATTGTTATTGCTATTATAACTAGTTTGGTCAAGTATATCTTGCGAACTTTTTAATGGAGAATGCCAAACAGTGTTGCAAATAATCTGAGGACATAAAATTGTAGCCTTACGTTATCATCCCCACCAACATCAGGCTGGTGTAGAAGCATATATAGCTTGAGGCGTTTTTTTATTTACATAAAGAGAAATTTGCAGCGTCAAGTTAGATCACAAGAATTTATTCCCCCAAAACGACTAGTTCCATCATTATTCTAGTTACGCAAATGTACGTTAATTTTACGGTGATAAATAAAAAATAAATAGATAGAAAAAAGGTGGAATTTCAAAACCCCAGAAGTTTGTATTAATTTCTGATTTTCATCAGGCCAGAAAAGCTACTCACATAACCGGAAGATGATGTTACTTGTTGTGGTTCTGTTTTACCGCTGAAGCTGCCCAGCAGCGGAGACCTGAAGGAATCTCCGTCATAAACGAAAACGTAGTCGTAACTGCACTCCGTTCTCATTGTTCTGAAGCTGAGTGTCACAAAACGGCGATTGTTGTCGGCTGAAAAAGTTGATTAAACAATATGAGATGAAGAAAACTACAAGTTACCGACATGGACCCTATTCCAGTTCAAAACTTACCTTTGATGAGCCATTCGCAGTGCGAATCCTGAGTATAATTCGAGCCCATGGGGCCATCGGTAATGATGCCCCAAGAATCGGTGAAGACCTTCCGAGTCTTGTCGCAAGGTACTTGCTTTGGGGTAGCTTGCGGGGCTAGATCTAAGCCTCGCAGAAGACAGCCCCACGTCACTAGCCATACTCCGATACTTTTTGTACACCACATCACGGCGCATAGGTCTGAATCTTAGTTTGAAAACTAAATTTCATCGTAGAACGAACTTTGGAACCTTGTAACTCCTCACTCCCTGAATTGAAAAAGATAAAATAATATGAAGGAAAGCAAGGTGAGCCAAGCAGTAACTGATAAAGAAGGTAATAACGTTAATTGCTAGCAGAAGGTGAGGCAGATGTGTCATGGTACTAACAAATCTGACTAATTTAGAGCCTTAACAGGTGGATAAGCAGATCACTCACGTGAAATCGTCTCTGAATTAAATTTTAGCTAATTTTTTTTGTCAAGCTTACATGCAGATGCATTATACCTAGCTGAATAATATACGCATAACGCAGTGATATGGGTGATTCAAGGTATGTTGTGTGTATGTAGTACCTGCAGTTCCAAGGTTAACTGGTGGACCTCCTCATGCCGATAGTGGCCAATACCGAGCTCAGAGCCTCAGAACTACCGTGCCAATATCGGGGAGCGAGAGATCCTCGTTAATTAATGCGAAATCAAAACATGTTCTGATACTCTTTAGTAAACAGTACTGAGCGATCAGCAGCAGCAGAAGCAGCAGCAGCAGTAGACGAACTATCGCTGATGATTTTCGTACATCTTTTTCTGTTCTCTTCTATGCAAATCTTTCAGCACAACTGAGAATGCGGTAAAGACTGACGGCTGAATGCAAATTGTTGAATGTTATTGCTGGTGTAATGCAGCTTGTCGAAATGTAAACTTATGTCCAGTAGCAAGTCAAAAGTTCCACTTTGTTGATCTCTGCATCTACTTGGGTTCTATCCATGTACTTTGACGTACATGTATTGTGTGTGCCATTGATTAGCAAGAGAAACACGAGGATTGTTCCCACTGATTGTTCCGCACAATCTGTGCACAGATACGTGCCGCTGGTTTGCTCTCAGATTTGCTCTTTCTAAAAGCTACTACACCCGCCCACTGACAATTTCAATGTTTTTACAGGCCCTGCGGGAGGAGGTGGAAGCATCCCAGGAACTGCTGCCGTCTGTAGAAACTTGAGCGAACCATTTCCGTTAATCTTCAGCGCCGATCCAGGAACGAGCACGTGGCGAATGACAGTTGTTTGAATGTCAGAATCAAAGTGATGACAAGTATCAAATCTTTTCAATAATTAGTCTCATAATTATAATAAAATGAGTGAACGCGTGTATTTAAAAATATGTCTACAATAGTTTACAATTTTGTTTATTGGTGACCATGATTCTCGAATAGGCAAGCATGCCGGAATTATTTTTTCTTTTTTACATTGTGGTGATCTATTTTTTAGTATTTAATTTGAGTTAAAGGGATTTGCGAGGGGTAGTCGACGTAGAGGGTCGTTAGCGAAATGTTATAATAATTATTGATTATTACTTATGTATACTATGTGCGTTCTACAAAGAATTCGCACTTTTCAATACAGATTATTATCAATTAAGCTCATCCAGTCGTACGAAAATTTCATTTACGTATCGTTATTTTTCGAGCCATAACTTTTTCGTGGAAACAACGTATAATACGATGCCGCGATGTCACTAAGCTTATTGGATAAATAAATATCGGCAGAGGAAGGGGACGAGCTTTGGATCGCGACAACGGATACATATTTGTCTTCAAACAGCTGACCACTGCATTGTACATTCTTGAGCGTGAAGCATACTTCCGCAAAGTCTTAACTGATTTCGTTGAATTAACCTTCGACAATCCAGCTACCGCTAATAAATATTTTACATCATTGTAGCTAGAGCGAAGAGAATATTAGCGGAATGCCTCATTAAATCGAACAAAGAGTTACGCAGCTGAAGTTTAGCAAATCGAATCAAGAAGTAGAAATGCTTTGGTAGTGCATAGGTTCCTGTGAAATTTCGCCCAAAGCAGTAATTTTCCATAAAACAAACGGCCGAGCTAATTGATAGTTGAAATTGAATCTAAAAAATTAAAGTTCTATCGACGACGCTTTCGAACGTGCCTCTTGCGAACAGTATCCCAGACATGAGTGCAACCAGGACGCGAAAGCCTGCCCAAAACAGCAGCATCAGAGGCAATCCGAGGCTGCTTCGTCATCACCACAAATATCAGGTGGTCGCATAGGCAGCCCGCGAATTGAATCAGTAGAGTTCTTTACTTTTCCTGCAGACCGTCCACAGGTCTTTGAGCATACAGAGCTGCTATTGCCACTCTCCAATTGCCTGCCGCAGTTATTACTGGCAGTTATTGGGATGGGATAAATACTGTCACAACCAAGGCTATTCCTGGCCAATGAACCAAGTGAGGTAGCGGTTGATGCTGTCGTCAAATTTCTCGTTTTCTCTAATTCCAAAAAATATCCCTGAAACAAAGAAATATAATTTCAACACTGACTTCCAAACTTTCAATTTAGTAGTTCGAATTCTTATTAAAAAGCGGACAGACTTTTTCGGCTGCATTCGGTCCAGGTACTGGTGGGGGGCCACAGGTTTGATTACTATGTGCCAGTGCAATTAGCGTCTTTTGACTTTCCCTTGCGTCCACCAAAAATATACTCTCCTTCACTTCCTTCTGATTGTACTCGTCGATTCTGTTAAAAATGACGAGATCAATAAATCAATACCAAACCAATACTAATTGATTTCTTGTGTGAAAACATACTTGTCATAAATCACAGCATGTAAACCAAGTTTTTTTAGATGTGCTATAGTTTCCTTGTCGTTATTGTCATCACCCCAACAGAAAATGATTAGACCAGCATCTCTGACTAGTTTGACCTGCGACGGATCCCTCAAAATATCTTCAGTATGGACGTTGATTCCTAGGATATCAGCGGATAACGCATGCCTCATTGCCATGATTATCGTTTGGCACCGGGGGTCGTGGTACGTTGGATATTTCACAGTTACACCTTGGGTTAAGAACACCACAGGATATTTGTTCTGCTTCAGTCTAATCATCATACAAATGTCTGGATTGAAACAGGAGAAAACTATCTTCCTGTTTCCACCATGCTCGAGTACCACTTTTATTATTATATCTAGGTACATATTGAGATCGAACGGGTGGTTTAATTCAAACGTGCCATCCTGAAAAAAGAAAATCATTTTCAATACGTGCATAATAATGATACTTAAAGAATTAGTGGATTAAAAACAGGTTTTAAAAGTTACCTTTAACTGCATCGTCCATTTGATTTCCACATTGCATCCGACATGTGGTTCTAATTCTTGGAGTACAGCTTGAAGCGTCGGGAAAGGCTGGTGGTCTTCTAAATCCTCGTCAAAAAATCTTGGATTCTTTTCCCTTCCCTCCGCAAGATGATAGACCTTTAGTAGATGTAGTTGTTCCAAAGTGAGATCCTTTACTGGGATTTCAAGCATGTCCATAGCTTCTATCTGCTTTTTACGTTTGAGTGAAATCGAAACATAGAAATCGTGATAGATTACTGGGATCAAGTCTTTTGATAATTGGACATCAAACTCGACCATGTCTGCGCCGTGATGAGCAGCTGTCTTTAGAGATGCTATCGTGTTCTCTCTGACATTGGCGCAGCTGTGAAAAAATATAATAATGAGTTTTGGGAACGTAATATCAACTTCAAGAAACTATTAAGGAGTCAAATAGAACATAACAAAAAAGGTAGTAATCAATTACTTTTTCATCTCAAATTTGAACGAGGTCCCAAGACCTCTATGTCCCACGTCAAGTCCAGACCATCTTTGTTCCCAGTGTTTTGCATACGAAATACTCATGTCCCATGGGTAGTCTGCTATTGGTTTTATGAGTACATACTCGATGGTTAATTGGCCTTGAATAAAAAGATCCTATGGTTTATTATCCATGGCAACTGATAAATATTCCAACTGTGATATTAATGATAATTTGTACCTATAGGTCTGTGTTTTCTACTGGTAATTGGTACAGTGAGTAGACCCACGCTGGACTGTAAAGTGCTAGGCAAAATATAACTGAATCCGATATGACTTGGTGGCTCTCCTGGGAAGGATCTGGAACTGTAGATGTAAAAGTCGACGAGGTAAGCCTGCAAAAATGGAAAATGAGAACTCTATGAAGACAAAATTTCAGGTGGAATGCGCAATGGTAAAAAAACTGCCTCTGCAAATGTCCATCAACTCTACATGTACATATGAGCACAGAATTGCAAGAAATAGTGTCTAAATGCAATTAACAAAAAAAAATAGGTTCACCTGCATTATTTTTCTTTTTTTTTTTTAAATGAGTACCTTTGTACAGTACATTATTACTGTTGTTGTTATTTGTTGCGAAGATTGATGCATTGAATATTTGAATGAAATATTGGTGGACTTGATATATGTATCTGCAAAATGTCTACACTTTACATGCCAATAGGATGTCATATAATAAATAACGATCAATAAAATTTTGAAGCGCTGCACTTTGAACTCAAATTGCCAAGTTTGACTGAGTTTGGAGTTTACTGCAACAAGTTGCCACCCGTTTGCGGTGGAGTTGATCACAGAGCTAGAAAACAACGGTAGTACGCTACCTCCTTTAAGGTAGGTACAGGAGTGACGGGGCTCTCACCATTTTCGACTTGCACAGATGATTATGAGATGCGACAGCGTTGATATCGTAACATTTATGGGAAACCATGGAATAGCGGCCAATGAAAAACAATCCCCTCAAGCGTTAAAGATCACCACGTTGATCTGGCAAATTTCAAGCAGCGGCTAAACAGACCGTTCCTTAAAATTCGCTTATCTATACCTGCAGAGTCGTCAATTGCACAACAATGAATCGGATGTAAGAGCCCAAATTAGGTTTTATTTACAACACGAGAGCAGCTTGAGGTGTAGAATAGGTAGGGATGGAATGGAAAGGAAAACGACTATCAAGACCGCCATATCTCAATGTGATGTCACATGACACGGATGTATAGCAGCGTTGGATGCTTTACGTCTTAGCATCGCTTGGACCAGTTTTCTGCATTATCTGTGTCAACGGAGTAAACAGCTCAGCTCTTGGTCCACGCCAGATTCTCCAGAAATCACGGAGCCGCTATCCACCAGGGCAAAAGCTGCTGAACAAGTTTAATTATCTTTTACCAACTGTAATTGCCGTTGAAGAGTACAACCAGCGACGAGGTGAGCCCTGGACCTCAACGAGCTACTGGAAACTCACACAATATTGTCAATGTTTGGATTTCAGATGGTGATGGCTTCTAACAAAGTGAATGACCATCACCCTGCTAGTCTAATTCTCCGACGACGGTTCTTGCTTAGCGCAAAGAAAAATTAGTATGGGATTTCTTCGAAAAAGCAGGGACGACGCAGAGACTTAGAGCAGCAAATGATGGCTGATCACGCTGTTATAGGCACACTGTAAGAACTGTACCAAAGACTGATTTTCCCTTAACTCGGTGTAACTTACGATAGTCTCAGGATATCTAACAGCAACGTTGAACAACAGGAAATCATCATCATGGTACGCATGTCCGAACTGCTCCTGGTACTTGAAGCAGGGTTCCTCGTTCATTACCTGAAGAATCCAATTATTTTTATTTACAGTTACGTCTGAATGAATATCATTTTGTTAACTACAAGACGTAGATATTACTCACGGAAATTTCGGTCACACTGAAGGCTGGCTGGTCACTGATGTCCAGAGTGTCCATTGACAGACTATCCTCTACGCATTCTCCTGCTAATTGCTGAAGCTCCAGGGAATTGTGCTTCATCAGATTCACTGGGGTCATCTAGAAAATTTTGGAAATATTTCAAGGCATCAGTTTTTATAACTATTCTCTTCTGCATTCGATTGATTAGGACCAGGTTGCTCACCTTGATATGGACTTTGCGATCCCGGAGTTGTTCTTTCCATAACTTCAGAGGATTGTTGAATATTTTGAACTGGATCACAGTCTCATCAGTCAGCCAGCCTCGTTCTACTTTGAAGTACCCATTGTTGAAGCCAAACTTATCAGGGGTGACATTCAAGTCGTCAGTGAAGTTACTCGGAGCTGAGAGAGGGGAAACATCAAATTGAGTAAAGGAGAAGTCGAGGGTTTTGAAAATTTCTTACTGAAAAAATAAAACTCACTACTCTTTTTGATAAGCCGGGGGGTCATGTGGGTTTCCCAACGTCGTACAATGAGAGTTTTGGCAGAATTCTTTGTGCCATTAGGCTGGCAGATGACTGCTATGAAGTAACGGAATTCTACATCGACATCGGTAGGCAGAGAAATGGTTTGAGAGTAGACAGGAGCATCACTGTAATGATTGCCGATAAGATTTAGTTATTTTGGTTGAAAGTTGTGGAGTGGGGCAGCTCAAAGATTGGCCCAGTTTAACTCACTTATCTTCTTCGGCGAATATGCCTGGAGAATTACCACCGCATCCATCTCCATGTCCAACACGGTAAGCGCTGTTGTTAGCCTCAAATCTAGAGGAGTCATCCTCGCCTGTTGGACGTTCTTGAGGTAATTGAATAGCCTGATTATGATTCCATGCTCCAAGTTCAGAAAGATTTCCAACAACGTAAACTAGCTCATTTTTCTCCAAGTTGGGCACCTTGTAGAATGAGACAAAGAAACGAGTTAGTGCAAGCTTTTTGGAAGAAAAGGAAAGAGATTCCGATATCTATAATATTAGTACCTGCACCCTGAAGATCCAATCTCGCTTAGCTCCTTTCATGGTGTTAAATTCAGGGAGCTTCTCTTCCCGCTCTCCTGGTGTATTCGCAAGCCTGCTTTGTTGCCAAAGACGCCTGAACTCCTGATCTTTCTCGTTCTCTATAAACCACATTCGCTGCATGTTATTTTAGAGATATTTTCATTTCCTCTGAATCACTGTTGACATTCAAAATTTCCCACGCTCATATCAAATGCTCGTCAAACCAGGAAATCCTGGTTTTTCATTCGAGCTAAAAAGCTATTTCTCAGCGCATTCTAACTTATCATTGGGCATGACAGGCACCGATTTTTCAGAGCAAAGTTCAATGCCCACTGAGAACTGCTTACCAGATGGAGTGGTGGAGGACAAAGAAATGCAAATAAAGCAAATCATAGGAAGACCAAACAAATGAATGGTGTATTATCATCAATCAACGAGTATTTCGATTTTCGAAGATTAGATTTTAGAAATTTAAACGAAATTACCTTCCACCTCTGCGCCAAAATTACTCGCTGGATTATTTAGCCAGCACAATCCGATAAAAGGGACTTGGGTTTTTCGCTGATAATTTTCGAGCCATGTTCTATTCACAAATACTCAACATTCGGATGAGAGCTTGAACTTTACTTCCTTGTCGACGACCTGCGTCCCGTTTAAACTTACATTGACACAACACCTCTGACCACCTCATACAACACACCACAGCAATACAGCTGCGAAACTGACCACCTGCCTCACTCTCTTTCTTGCTGATAAATGTAACTACCGCCAGCAAATTGATAAAATAATGACAACAATCGTGTTTGACAGACAGGAGCGTCGGCAGCGCCTCTGAAGCAGCTCTGATGACTCTGAACGGAAATGCGCTCTTTACCGGATATGATGTAATCGGGCGACAAGGAAGAGCGCGTGGCGATGCAACGTTCTCAACCGATTCAAAAACTCACGATATGAACTCAAATTTGTATTCAAATTTCATTACATTATTAGATGTAAATATTGACGGCAGATATAAATTTTTGAATTATTTATTCTCTGCAAGTATTCCCACGTGGTTTTGAAAGAATCATGTTGCATATTCTTTAGGCGGAACGCGTTGCATACGGATCGATTAATTCAATAAAACGCATTTCAATGCAGCATGCACAAATGCTTGTGGACTGCAATCAACTGTATGTGAATATTCCCTCCAATTCAAACCCAACATTCAACACAATATTCAAACGTCAGTTTGATGTCCGATTTTCATCGAGAGAGCTCGAGAAAACTCAAAACATCTATATATATGCATCTACTATTTCGAACATAAAATTAGATCCAAACAATATACATAAAGAGTTCCATTCTCTTATAGTGTGAGAGGTAATTCTACGAATGACATTCTCGGAATTGAGCGTATTTACGTATGATAATATGTTATTCATGAGTTTTTATGTAAATTTGATTAGACTTTTCAGCTATTCGATATATGTCAGTGCGTCAACAAATTGATTCCTACAAAGACACATGTACTCAATTACCTTATCCGAATATGACGTACGGACTTATTTATTACCTTGCAATTTATTACATAAACGACTGTATCAAACTCAAAGAAAAATTTGATTGGTGACGTCCCCTCGCCCCTATTCAGGATTGCTAAGAATTTGAAGAACAATTTGATTGCTGGCGCCCTCTTCCTCCCCGTTTTTATAGTCAACTAACATATAGTCGCAAAAATTGGCGCAGGATTCGTTTTCTATATTTTCTAGAATATTTTGCAGTGTCAAATAATATTATTATCATCATCGTCATTATTGTTCTGATAGAATACCTATACATGGCACACGTGTGCGGAAAATATATAAATACATAAAGCGTAAAAGGTAATAGGGAGCACAGGAAGATGCCAATATAATATATGAACATACCGGATGGTCATTATACACATCCACACATAGTTATCCGAAATAGTACATAGCTACTATGAATTCTAAATTTAATGTATTCGTTGTAGCAAGTGGAAAAATTTCGTGTTGTTGATTTAGAAAGAGAAAAGTTATTTTTTTTTCTATATAAAAAAACAGTTTCGTATTAAAATGCACAATTAATGTATAGAACAAGAGACCTTTAATCTTCAGAAGCTGTTAACGTGACAGTTAATATTGCATATTAGATAATAGGATTATTATACCTATAATAGAAGATAAAAGTTCCTATGTTTGTTCTTGTAATTTTCATATCTATTCGATAGCTCACTTAACGATGTTGTATACCTTATACCTATATAGATATATGTATAATCTATGACTGTTTATTTCAAGTTATAGATAACCCAAAGCTGAATCAATCAATCCCAGATAAATGTTCGACAAGCATCCGAGTTTATGATGCATTTTTATTATCACTGCACCATGCGTTGTTTCATCAGGTGTACAAAACTCAAACTAATTTGTCAGTATTATTATTATTACTATGATTATTATTATTTTTTTTTTTAATTGTAAACAATTATACGCTCGTCACTCATACGTTATAGAATAATAATTAGCTGGTTGAAGTTCGTATTTACATTTTTAATGTAAGAAAATATGATGAAAGAATTAAGATTAGAAAATATAGTGCAGAATAAAAAAAAAAAAAACACGTTACTACATCGACATCGTGAATTACAACGATATTATAAGAACACGTTGATCACAAAATTCATTAATCCTTACACAATGATGATTTCAAATTGAGAAGAAACAGATTTTTTTTTTTCAGTAGAAAGTAATAAAATAATTCTGTAGAATTGTTTTCGGTTACTATTTCCAATTGGAAATTTATTTTAGGATAAAAAACGTAAGAAATAATTAACTAATTGATCCCATATTTCTATCTGTACGAAAAAAAATTTATATCCAATCGATAAATTTTGTCGAATCGCGCCTAATCTTTTTTTCTTTCTGCACAACATCGTGACGAGGACCTATGTGATTAATCGTAGCGTGCAATTGTGCAAATATTAGCATTTACGCGTTTCTTTCTGCAAACGTGTAATAATATTAATGATGATGATAATTATAATAATCTATACCGCTTTCCCCTGATCATATTATCTGGCTTATGCAGCGAAAATCGAGCGAAAATTCGAACAAGTTAACAGCGCGCGCTTTATTCTTTTACTCTATAATACTAGAAATTTACCCACACGTATTTATTGCTGTGCCGGAAGAATTTGTTGAATAAATATATCTTTTCCTGAAGATAAAATTTATGTATATTTTTTTTCAACTTATGTAATTATAATACTAAAGCACACTTATGAATATGTGTATATGGATATTTTCATTCACCTGTTTAGAAGCACATATATGATTCCCACTGATTGAATTTCAACACTATATTTCTAAAAGAACCGGAAAAAAAAAAAAAAAAACAAATCGCGACCACAGAAACGGAACGCTCACTTCGAGCGACGTGAAGTAACTGAACCGATTCGCTATTATGGCCGAGCGTTACAAAAGTGTTTCAGTCGTATTATATTTATACGATGTTCGTATTAGTATAAGTATGAGTATTCATATACATATAATATAGTAAACGTAATCCGGCGTAGTATAGATACCAGAGCCAACTGCCAAGCCAGTTCGTTCACGTGGTTCGATCCCAGCTGACTTTGAATGTTACGCGAAGTGTTTGTTGCCCCTACTACTATACCGTATACCATACACCTTATATTTTTTTATGATTTTTTCCTCGAAGCGATAACTCTTTTTAAAAAAATTAGAAGATTCTGGAAAACAGCTGTTTCCCCAGCAGCTACCACATCCATTCGCGCCTGCACTTGTAAACTTCGATATAACTGACTTATCTCAGCCAAGGAAAGTGCAGCGGTATATCACCCATGCAACTCGCGGGCTTCTTGACCTTTAAATTCCATCTACAAACTCGCCACGGGCACAAAAGCCGAACTATAGAGTACCTAGAAGTATAGTACATGGTATCATTAGGTCGATTGATGAATTTTTTTCTTTCCTCGTTCATTTCGAATCATTTGATTTTTTTATATCGATAAAATCGAGGAAATATATCCATCAAAAGGTTGGACATCAAATGCAAACGTAGGCAAATATTAATATGGATGTTGTTGGATATTCTCGGTATTTCTATGATCTCTTTTTTCAATTTTCTCTTTTCCTGATACGCAAAAAAAATAGAAGAAATTTTATAACATGTGTATGAAGTTGTTTCTTTTTTTTTCAACGAGGAAAAGAATTTTCGAATTCTCTGCGAGGATACGAAATTAAAAACAAAAATAATAATAATAAGAAAAAACAAAAATTAAAGTACAATGACAATATTTTGCTGCTACTCGCTGCAGTATCTTTGTTCGTTGTCTCGTTATCTTTTGTAAAAATTATAATATGTACAGTATAAAGCCTCGCGAACGCGGGTAACGACGCGAAGTTTAGTGTATGCTATATACATATACACATTTACGGGCAGAATCTTCTTTTATTATTATTATTATTATTTTGTTTTTTTTCAAAGTGTACAGCATATTTACTTTCATCAGCGAAACTGCAGCAGTACACCCGAGTTTTCTGCTTTATGTCGTCGTTGCAAGAGATGCTTTTAGTTCGTAAGCTTTCGTTGAGAGGACGCAACAACGAATAATACGTGACGTGCGGTAGAAAGATAAATATGTATTGTTATCATAATCATTATTTCCGGTTGTTTTAATTATTTTCAACCGTTCAAGTTTTCATATTTTTCTTACAGCTGAAGATTTCATTTTTGAGACTTGTCATGTTATCGTCATCTTTGTGAAATAAACTGCACAGTTCACGTTGATAAGTATGTGGATAGTTTATCACAAACGTATAAAGTATGCATGTGTTTTGAAAATGACTTTTAACATAAATGTGGACTCGAAAAATTTGCGATAACTCGATCATTTCGATAGATAGATCAATTCAATTAGCAGTTCTGGATTCCTGAACACAAAATACGTTGAAATGAACGGAAAAAAAACTACTTCGATTTTTGACCCAATTAAAGATCGAAGAATATCAAAGAGTACTCAAATTTCACGATAATCTTATAAGGGTAATTTAAAGTTCATCTGTATTTGCAACATCTACATCAGAAAAATTAATGTTTGGTAATAAAAAAAATATCCACCCGATAAGCCGTGTGGGAGAATAATAATTTTTGGAATATTTTGCGCTTTTTCATATCAATTAATGATAATTATATTATTTCTCATAATGTTGTTTATAAACGGGTTATGTATTACACCATTCGCGGTGTTCCAATTTATGGAATATTTTATAATTATATTCTTATGTATGTATAATTTTATTTTTTATCACCTGCATAAAATATTATCTTATTTAAATAATAATATTATATTTATGTACAAAATTATCTGGTATAATGGATTGTGTTTATTATAATATAAAATCAGTTAATCAATTTAGGAATAATTATACTAACATGTAGACAACTTTTTCAGGTAATTCAAACACTGTAGATTATTAATAAATGGGTGTATGTACAGTGAATCTATTTATCGATCACCACATCGCGGCTCGGATTAATATTTTAGTGTCTATTATTACGTCACTGACGTGTCGTATGTAATACTCATATTCAAAGGACTGGAAATGTATTGAATTATTTACGACGACATATCGTATACAGGGTGTAAAAAAATCTTTTGATTTTTCCAGTTTTTTCATCAGTTTTTCTTTTTTTTTTTTTTTTTTTTTTTTTTTTTTTTTTTTTTTTTTTATGAAAGTAGTTTTACTTAAATTATCCAGTACGTTTACTTACTTTCAAGTTATATTCAGGTACATTATTTTTTGTCATTACACTATTTTATATTTTTATTATATTCTTCATCTTCAAACATAAATAAGAGGTAATCAGCTGAGGATCAGGATTTCGAATGTCGATGAAACGGAAAAATTTAGTAAAATAATCAAAGTTCAGTCGTAGCGACGCCCCAGTATTGTTGCATCCTCGAAGTATCCTGTTCAAGAGAATCTAGTCCGGCTCTTTCCTGAATAACCGCAAAATCATATTCAAGATTATAAGGCATTAATCTTTGAAGACTACCAAAGTAAGCCGCGTTTGGACCTCCACTGAGGAACCTTCTCCCGCTACCAAATCTTACAGGAGCCCTTGGAAGTCCAGGACTAAAAGTTCTCGCGCTACCAAATCTTTTTGACAAGAACGGTAAGTTTCCCGTTAAATGTGGAGTTGATCTTGACTGTCCTCGTCTTAGAGGTGATCTTGTCAAGGTGTCGAGTTCCTTGTCAAATAATAACTGTGTATTTTGCTCCAACATATACTCCCAACATCTGAATTGTTCCTCACTCAAAGCACCAGATCTTTCGGAAATCGCGTCATCCGTTTCTGGAGGTCCAGGTGTAATTTTTCGCATTCCTGTTTCATGATGCTGTCGATTTCTCGACGCCCTCAACCCTCCGGAAACTGCATTGTTCCATCCTCGTCCCGATAGATTACGAGATTTAAAAGTACTGTCACTTGCTTGGTCAGATTGACCACTTGGAGAACTCCGGTCGTCACCGTTAGGAGAAATCACGACATCGTTTTCCGATATTCTTTGGCTCGTAGGTTTAATCACGTGATTCGGAGAGTCCTGTGACTTACCTGATGAACGGCTGAAAAATAGAAAAATCAAAGAATCGGAGTAATGCTCCGCAATTTTGTGTATTTCTTAATTTTCTTCGTTAAATTCTCACCTATTCACGATATTTTTTAGCACACCGTTCAGGTAGTAACCATTATTAACGTGACAGCAGCAAGGAGCCGGTGATTTTTGGGGTGCTGGTGGTTGACAGCAGGCACAAAGACAACCTCCGTTTTCTCCTTGATTTCTAGTCTTTCCAACAGCGTGTCTGAGTTCTCGCATGAGC
The DNA here is from genome assembly GCA_963978495.1 of Athalia circularis. Taxonomy (NCBI): domain Eukaryota; kingdom Metazoa; phylum Arthropoda; class Insecta; order Hymenoptera; family Athaliidae; genus Athalia; species Athalia circularis. Next base: position 35,688,570 of record OZ021698.1, on the reverse strand, counting down.
TGATCTAGGTCTCCATTTCCGGGTCCTGTTAGCCTAAGGACTATGACACTGATATTATCTTCCGCTCCGTATGCTTGAGCAAGATCTTGAAGTCTTTTCGCAGCAAGAACTGGGCTTGCCTCCGCTCTTGCTTCTCTGACTGCTTCCTGAACGCTTAAGACATCCCATAATTTTCTATTAGCGATTATTAAAAACTCGTCGTCATCCTCTAGAAGAACTTCTTCCGTCACAGGGTCTGGAACTACCAAAGGAAACATGGCGGCATTTCCCAATTGATTTTTTAATTGCTGACTATTTTTAGCTGGCGCTAAAGTCAGGGGACCTGCCGCTCGGCACAATACAGCTTTTGCCTCACCGGAAGTAGCAATTTTCAAGGCGTACCTGAAACGTTGTCATTTTAGAAATTATTATTATCAAAGATAAATTTATTAAGTTGTACCTTCTCGAGGTTCTGGGATATCCTGGCGTAGATGGAATCCTCGTAAGGTGTACGAGGGTCGCGTCTACTCCGTACTTTTGCCCTTTTTCCTTGAGTTCCCTATGCGCTGAAAGCAGAGTGTACTTCAAATAGTCCTTAGCGGTTTCCTTGATGGTTCTTTCCTCCAGAAGAATTCTGGGAATCATTTCCTGAAGGCAAACAGGTGCCTCCTGATTCGAACCTCCGTCAAAAACTCCGAAGAGACCCTCAACGTTACAAAATGCTGGCATACGAATTTGCGATACGAATAATCTGAGAAAAAAATTAAAAAAACAAAAAAAAAACGAATACTTTAGTGAAAAGAGAAAAAAGAAAATTCAAGAAGATACGATCTGAAATGAAGTATAAAATTTTACTTCTCTCTTCCACCAGCCGTTTCGGAGAACCCTAAACGCCATGGCTGTTCGATATTTCTTTCAGCAGCAACGATTTCCTGATGATGCGGATGCGACGGAAGGCTGGATCTATTCTGACCGGAAACGTCGACCAGAGAAAGTGGTCTTTGTGACCGATATACTTGGAATTGTCTCGGATCCACGTGGAGTCTTGAATTACACGAAATGTCAAGGAACTGAAGTTGCGGGGGGACTAAACTCTGCAGATTAATTCGGTCGAGTTGATTGTGCGCCAAGTCAAGGACCTGATGAATAACCAGAAAAACAAAAGCGCTCTATGAACACACGTGACAAATAAATAGTTCGAATAACGCACGAATGTATCCGTTCGTTTCTCACCCTGAGGGAGTTTGTCTTGTTAAAAGTTGGGCAGGTAAGAAGTCGGTTGGAATGTACCCTGAGTACTCTGAGATGTTGTAGGTTCGCGACATTGTCCGGAAGGTATTGAAGTCGGTTTCCCGAAAGTACCAATTCTTCAAGATCGACCCAAGCAGCTATACAACTGTCGGAATAAAAATATTCCAAACGCGGGTATTTCAACATCTTTTCCTTATCTTCAGATTTATTTTTATTATTATTTTCTCATTTTCGTGAAAAGTTTCATTCAATTCGTGATATAATCTCGTATATAGAATATTTGGGGCAACACAAGTTTGCCTACCTTTCGGGCATAGTGTCCAGGCTATTGTAAGCGGCGTGAAGGACCCTTAGGGCTGGTAGTCTAGCGAGAGAGTCCAAGGCTGTATCTGTCAGACAATTACCAGTGACGTAGAGCTTCTCCAGACAATGGGCGCTTTGTCCAGTCTTAGAGGAATCCTCCACACTCGGCAATTCGTTCAAACGGTTATTCGACAAATTCAGAACTTTCAACCTACGATAGACAGCGATAGGCGTTTCGATAATGAAAAAAAAATACATGTAATATCAAATATCTCGATATCAATTATTTCTTTTTCAAACAGAAGAATAGAAGAAACGATTAAAAACAAATAACAATCGATCTCCACTGACCTCGAGGTGTTCGCGAAAAAATTCTCTGGAAGTGCAGTGAGGGTATTTCCTTGAAGAGTAAGATGCGCAAGATTTAAGGGTCTCCTTGGTGGTGGAAGAGCCTGCAATCTGTTATGCGGTAGGTGAAGTACTTCTAAACGTGAAGATTGCGATAATAGTCGATCGGGAAGCGCAGTGAGTGCGTTGTTCGAGGCAAATAATGCTCGCAATAATGGAAGTTCGGGAGTCCAATCCGGCAAACTTTCCAACGAATTACTGTGAAGGAATTTTTTTTCTTTCTATAACACTAATTTTTCAAATCCTATCTTAAAAAAAAATCGATAAAAATCTAAGGTATACCCCTTTAGATTTTTTCGATTTTTGGGCCAAAAATGAAATATTTCTAAAATCGATCGCAGGGCAATTTTTCAACGTATTTTGACCTCAGAAACACAAATCCGTCGAGTAAATTGATCTATCTAAAAAATTGATCGAGGTATCGCCAATTTATCGCTTTAAAAAGTGAAAAAATAAGGATATCTCGATGGGATTTATTCCTAGCTCAATCTACTTGACGGATTCGTGTTCCTGAGGTCAAAATACGTTGGAAAAGTGTCCTGCAATCAATTTTGGCAATACTTGATTTTTGACCCCAAAATCGAAAAAATCCAAAGGAAATCCAATCTCAAATATCTTCCGATTTTAGGGTCAAAAATCAACTTTGGTTTTCATATGGTTCAATAGGCGTTTATCGGCTATTCTTATCTATTTCGAGCTCAAAAATTAAAAAAACAAACGAAATTAAAAGCGTGCAATACTAATGCAAATAAAAAGAAGTAAACGTGTTCGGGTGAATTTTACTCACTAGGAGATATCGAGGTGCTCGAGATTCGTCGGTGGCGGTTCAACGGTCAATTTTTTCAACTCTGAAAGATGAGAGAAAAAAATCAATACGCAAACCAGAATTAAAATTAGGATATTACTACCGCTCGTTAACTCAGTGGAGTCACTTACTGTTATTTCCAGCGATTAACGAAATCAAATTTTTCCCACACAGGGTTAATTCGGTTAGAACGTTTCTCGCGCATCTAACGCTCCTTAATCCTTGAAGGGCGCTGATATCTAAAGTTTCGATGTTATTCTCACTGACGTCCAAGTGCGTAAGGTTCTGGAAAAAAAATCAAAAAGAAAGAGTATACAAAACGTAAATTTTCTGATTAATCTTTATCAATTTATCAGGTAAAATTAATTATTATATAATTACCCCATAATTTCCTAGAATTATGCTGCCCTTTAATTGATTATTCCTTAGATTGACTTTGTGCAAATTATTTCTATTGTTCTTCTCATCTCTATTGAACTTTCCCTGATCTCCACGGTTCTGAACTTCCTGAAAGGATGTTGAAAACGTGAAAAATAAAATAAAATCAAATAAAATGAAACAAAAAGTTGGACAATAGTCGAATCAGTCGTCGTCTATCTGAACTTTTTTGAACTAAGAAAAAAAAAAAAAGAAGAAAGAACTTTCATAAAAGAGGGAATACATACACATACATTGTCACTTACTGCTACAACTAGAGCCCGCATCCTGAGGAATGTTGGCAAATCAGCTAAAAAGTTACCAACGATTGAGATGATCCTGAGGTGCTTGAGCTCAGATAGTTCAATCGGAAGATCTTTTAATTCATTGCGATCCAGAGTCAGCTCTTCAAGGCTGTAAAAATTGAAGGTAAAAAAATCAGTGTAAAATAAAAAAATTCACCCATTTTGTGAACCGAAAGAAAAAAGAAAATTCTTCGATTTCTCGTTTTCCAATATAGAATACAGTGAAAATCGTAAGAATAATTCTCGCAGCAGTTAATGACACTACCATTGTTTTTGTTTTTTTTTTTCTCTCGTTTATTTTATTTTTTTTTCTATGTACTTTCCAATGAACGATAATTCGCAGGTTTCTGTACATGTGTGCACGTATTGTTATATATCCGTTATATACACCGAGCACGCGTCCTGCACGGAATTAGTTTCCCTTTGGAAAGCAAAAACTTCTTGCGAGATGGGTGCGTCGTAGACATAAACCTACACTTATAACGATATAAATGTATATTCGCGAGTAACTCGTACACAGAATCATAATTTCCCGTCTACATTGCGTAATGAAATCCTGCGGAGGTGAACGTCTCGGTATAAAGTAAGTTGAAAACAGAAAAAAAAATAAATAAATAAAATTCATTTCTTAATACGTATAGTGGGTGGGGCAATAAAGACAATGTTTAAGTAAGAAGAAGAAAAAAAAAAATTGAATAAATATATGAACGTGGGGTATTTTTGTTTAATTTTTGTAAAAACTAAAAAAAATCACGCCTATCACGTCGTCGTTTAAAAAAAACTTTGAAAATTCTTCACCCGTTAAAAGAAAAAAGCAAAAAAAAAAAGCACGGGGGAAAAAGTTTGATTTTGGAAATGTTGCTGCTAACTAACAGATGACTGTTACAGAGATTTTTTTGAAAATTCTGTAGATAATCGATAAAAATGAATATGTTATAAAAATTGATTGGTTTCGAAAAATCGTTTACTAATTAAGGTCCACCGTGTACGTGAGATGATTCGAAACAACGATACAATGTTATAACAATATAATCCGCGTTGGGATATTAATGAGAAAATTTGCGAGAGAGTTTGAAATGTTTGTTAGCAGAGAAAATTGAATGTATAATACGTCTACATAGGTATACATGTACATGAATAACCGGAGGATTAAATTGTATATAATGATATGTACATATTACGATGATTTACGCTTACGGTATACAGAACAGAACAGCACAGGAAAGCGTAGCGCGGGAAGGGTAGAATTTCGACGATTCATTTCGGAACGTTTCGGCATAATCGTTATGGGGAGAAATTGGTTGGGCGGTGATGGTCTTCGTCGCAATTGATACAGTCGGTAATCATTAGTATGCTAACGAGTCAATACTCCTCGCAACCTACATGACTACCTGCGTTGCGGTTCACTTTAAAATTCACGCACAAGAGCTGTGTGCCGCTGTACCTCTACTCCTGATATGCTCACGGTTCGCTCAACCAACTCGAAACTCGATATTCTATACCTACTTCATATAACCTTCTATACATCAATACCATACCCTGAACACCCATCCGAGCGCTATACTGCAGGGTACCTTAACATTAAACGAATTCCGAATACTCACCAACCCCCGTTTTATTTGTACAGAAATTCTACATGATCTATCTATAGGTACATCCGACCGTATCGAAATTGCGCGTTTTAATCTATTCCCCGTGCCGCAGCGCACACGGATTAATTGTATTGATTGTTACAGGCAGGTACTTGTACCAAATGTAATACGATACTGCTTTTCAAGTATCCGAAGAAACAAAAAGCAACAAAAATTTGTTACATCGAGAAATTAAATTATTTTGCAATTACTGCATCGATCTGATTTCATTCAAAATGCTAAAGGTAAGTGCATAGGGGTGAAATTGAATGCAGAGGAAATTCAAATTATATCGTGCAATATCGCGAATAAAAAGCGTTCGATTTTTTGGCCTTAAAAAAATTTTTTTTTTTTGTTTTTCAGGAGAAAAGAAAAAAAAAAAAACAAACAAAGGGATGGATCTGCAGCAATTTCGTTTTAACGTTACCGATCATGTCAGTTGTGTTGAATTTTCTAGACTAGTTGATCTAATTAGTTTTGTCATTAAATAATTTTTCACACAATGAATCACCAGATTTCTTACAGCTGATTTAAAAAAGGTGCTCATGTCGATTATCGATCGGTACCGATTTTTCGTATCGGTATTTCGATCGATTCTTAAGTTCTTTTTATTTTCTTTCTTGAATGATACAAAACAGTTCGGATACAATCACTCGCGAATGTAATCGATATACACTTATTATTTTCTATCGAAACCGATCGATCGGATTTTACGAGAATTTTACGAAGCACTCGCGTACAGGTAAACGTTCCGTCATAGTGTTTGGAAAATTCGTGTTTGAAAAACTGACGATACGGATAAAAGAAACTTTGTATTATGGGAGCTGGTCGATGGAATATGATCGTCTGCAGCGAGGATCCAAATAGTGAGTAAAAGGCTTGTTCGCTCGTTGAAGAAGGTACGGCCAGCGGTCTTTCCTTACTCTTCTATAGGTTGAGATATACACCTTATACACCGGGGCAGGACTATCAACCGGAACGTTTTATACTGCCGCGCATCGCCGCGCGGACCCGGAGAACCTCGGAAAATAGATATATCTAGATATAATTATTATATATTTCCGCAACTGAATTGTTAACCAACCATAGTAAATAAAAAGAAGAAAAACAAAAAGAAGAAAAACCAATCCCGAGAAGAACATCGCCAGGCCGGACAATAAAATGCCGAATCTGGAAAACAAGGAATAACAAAAAAAATGTTTTGATCCTTAAATCAACTGATTTCCATGGGGTTAACTTTGGGCGGCTCTTCAATTCCTGCAGGTTTCAGATAATTCGATGCTCGTGCCTACTGTGAAATGACATAATGTGCAAGTATACAGCTGTATGGTTACTCAACGCGTGCTGAACGAACTTATACCTATATATTCATCTATATACATATACATATATATATTTAATACATATATACACTTTATATAGAGAGTTTCTTCGCTGCAGGTGGATGAAGGAGAAGGAGATCTATGCGGACTCGCGGGACCGTAGTTCCTTCGGGTCTGCCCTGCCGTTTCACTCGCGACTGGCGCCATTTTGGACTTCCGGTTTAAACTTATACCTCTATACATATACCTATATTTTGCATCTATGGTCTACAAGCTCCGTATAAAAATGCCCTTTTCATTCCCTGAGGCATGGCGATAACGATTCCTCGAAGGATTCATGTTTATCAGATGTATTTCTTTTTTTTGTTTCTAAAACTGGAGCTACACAGGGTGGAAACAAGAGACTCGAAAAAATTGTGTCACACCTTCAGAAAGGCAACTAGAAAAAAATTGGGTAAAAAAAAAGGCACAATTTTTATACAGAACTCACCACACATCACGCGCAAGTTTATATCGATTTGTGGCAAATATAAACTGTCGAGTGAATGGTTCCTACCTTTTGTAACAGCTGCACTATGGGTATTGTTCTTTCCCGATTGTTGTTCTTGTGCATTATATCCCGCACATTGGTACACAAAGGGTGTACTAGGTAAAATAAAGGATTCGATTATACAAAGAACGATTCGTCGTATCGGATTGCTGATTTTGAGACGAATAAAAGTTCCAAAGACTCGGGAATTACAGCGGTTTAAAATTTGTAGAGAATACAAAAGTACCGGATTCCTCAGGCGCCTAAAAGCGGGCAACTCAACACACGGCTATTTCGCTCGTGCGATCTTTTTATTTTTTGGAAACCCGTTCTTGAAAAAAATCAAGATTGATATTTGTCGGAAACGAATTGCCCTGCTTATTTTCTAACCTTCTTCCTTGTTTTTTTTTTTTTTTTTTTTCTATGGGATGAAACGTTTGCGGGTTGATAGAACCCTTCGATTAAATCCGACACCCCGTAGATCTTTCTCGGTATAACGAGTGGCAGCAGCAATAGCAAGGAAACACCATGCTAACTGCATTCATACAAACTGCGCGTTACATCAAAATATCTCTGGAAACTGCATAAAGAGCTTGCGGGTTCAGGTTTGAGTTTCGGTTAAACCCCCACACCTATTTTGCGGTGTAGAATATCGACCAGAGTTTGGCGAATCGAACCGTACATGTAAGTGTATAGATATGTGAATCACATAGATACGGGTGAATATATGTATACAGATTGATACGTACGAGGGCAGTGCCGTGGCTGGTGGTTGCAGATACGTCGATAGAATATAGGTATATAAACGGTACGAATTTGAAATTCAAAATTGTTCATCGGATCAACCGTGGCTTGTCGTTTCCACAAATTCAGGACACAACAGTTTACCACATCGATTAGCGAAGACCTTCAATCGGTCGATGACGACTTTAGCGAACGGTGGTGAATGGTTTATACCAGAAATCCAACCCCCGTAAAGGTGTAAACCGACAAAAGCTTGAATTCACGTCGTTTTGCGTTTACAACTTACAATTAGACTAAACGTACACCGGTGTGAAATATAACATGTTTAGTGGTTAAAAGTTTTAACGAGATTTGTTCCATAAACTTACTTTATCATGCGGTTGATGTCTGATGGAATTTGTGATATCAAGTTATCGGATATGTCGAGGTTCGTCAACCCCCGTAACTCCAAAAGTTCTTGGGGAAACTTATTTAGGTTGTTCATCTGTAGATGCACCGAAGTTAGCCTTGGAAATCTGTAAAAATTTCATCAAATTATACTCATGAAAAAATCCATGTAATATACAAATAAATGAATCTGTCTACGTTACACGAGGATTGCTAATTGTTATTATTTGTTTCTAACTATAGAATAATTTCTACGCTTTATACTATTCGGTATGATTTTACGGGTTCAGAGAATCCCCGTGGGGCGTTTGAAAACGGGCGTCATTAATTGGGACGATAATTAGCGAAGCAATTAGTCTTGAGACGTTACCATATAGTATTTCGTTACATATTACACCCTGCGCGAACTGTACATGGTGTTGAATTATACATACGGCTCCATAGGTTAACGATATAATTATCTGACGTGTGTATAATTCTTTTTTTCTCTTACATATTGTAATAAATATAAAACTACCACGACCACCACTAGAAAAAAAACTAAAACAAAAAACACGAAGAAGGTAGAAAATTAAAATAATTTAGAGTTTCATTTACAATTTTGTTCCAGATACATATAATTTAAATTATTTACTCTGAAAACTAAAGAAAAAAATAAGAAATAAAAAAAAGGAAATTGTATTACCTGGTCAGGAGCCTCAAGTTGTTTTCTGGATTGCCAAGCTGATTTTGCCCGAGCAGTAGTTCCTCGATAGCAGGAAATGCGATTGTGCTATCTGGAATTCTAGAGAGGCCACCTTTGCTCAGATCCAAAAGACGTGGACAAGAAGGATGCTGCGTCGCCTGAAATATAAAGAATTTGCCATTCTCATCTTCTCCTATTCTCAATTTTCAAGTATATTTACTCTCGTGTTGTACACGGACACGTATACACCCTTTCATCCACTATAGCGTCGGTTTATTTTCTTACATTTCTTTGGAAAATAAAAAATAAGACTTTACCTCCAGTTCGAGAGAATCCGTATCCAACGTATCATGATCATGTTCATCCATGTCTCCGATAAATTCTTCCATAATCGCTACCAAATTTCCGATTTGCACCATACTTTTTATCTATCTACGCAATTATTTATATTTTTCACTTTCTGTCAAAAAACTTTTTACCCCCAATGCACTATCCATCGACATTATACTATTCATTCTCACGACCCTTAAAATTGACGAAAAACAAAAAAATTATGAGTAATAACAAGAAAAATTACACTCGAGTGAAAAGCTCGATACAAGGGATGTTTTTTTTTTTTTCAAAATCAACCGACGGAAGATTTATCACATTTTTTGGGACATCAGCGCGGATATTCTGACAGCTAATGACTGCGATATATCCGTTTCGCAATATTACAATTGTAATTAATTTCCCCTTCCATTCTCGAACTTACTTTTCTCCCCGGCATCGGTTGATTCGCGCATTACATTTTACCTCATCGTTACAGCCTGAAGCATGAAAAGCAATTATCCGTTATCCATACTTCCTTCGATCGCTTCCGTACAACCTACTCTAAACTTACAGATATCAAGTCGAAGACAAAGAGGTTTAATACCGTGACATTTCCCGAGCCTGATGTAGAGGAAACGGAAAATCCTCGCTGTCGAAGCCATCGTCGTGATAATAAGAAGACTTCGAATTATGGATGATCATATAGAGGTAGTCTAGTTGTTCGCCTCTTTGTGAAACAACGATCAAGATATTTCGGTGTAAAATTTCTCTTCTTATTTTCCGTCTTTTTTGGCGAAATAACAGAAACGATAAAAAAAAAAAAGAAAACGAAATGGAATGTGTTGCAATCGGTTGTCGAAGATGAAAAAAGAATTTCGAGAAAGTTTTTTTCAACATTTTTGGATGTTTATTTCGATTTCGGGCGCCAGTGGACAAGTTTTTTGAGACGATGGAACATTTTTCGTGTCCGAGTTTTGATGAAAAACAAAATGGCGCTGCTGGTTTTGGGAATATGTAATTTCAGAATCTATACCAGCCCCAGCTTATTCTTTTTTTGTTTTGAAGAATAACGGGCATATGTTTCCAAAAATTTGAAAGTACATTCCTAAATTTTCTAGACATTTCAAAGAGGTGAAAAAGACGAGAGAATGATCAAAATCTATTACATGATCAGAAGGTGTGCGTTATAAAGAAGAAAGTACCAGAAAAACAAAAAAAAATGAACAACCAATAAGTGAGCCTGTGAATCGGAGTTATTGGAAAATCGCAATTTTCTTCTATGAGAGCGACGAAAAGCCCGGACTAATATTCGGTATAATTTACGTCAGCCAATATGCAGCGAAGTTTGGTTTGGTAACGGAATTAGTTATGACCAAGTTATTGGCAATTAATTTCCTAAGAACCGACGAAACTTTCAGCAAATAAATCTATACGCCTGTATACCGTATATACATCAGTTGAATCCCAAAAAAACAAGAAGAAAAAAAAGGATCCCATGAATCGATCGTTATTTTCCTTTACAAATTCAAATTACGTGACGTACTGAATGTAAGAAATGTGATTGATTTTTATTTGTTCAATTTTTTTTGATTTTAAAATTTTCAGAGGAATTAATAGACGTAAAGCTTGGTTGGTTTTCATTTACTGGAGTAAGGCTGATGTAAAACGTTATTAGTGGTCGTCGTCGTCGTCGTTTCCGTTTATTAGTAGTAGGATCAAATTTATTCTGGCGTTATGGTAGAGCGTCGTTAAGATGAGAAGAGGCGGCTACTTTAAATAAAAAAAAGAGTAAGAGAAAAAACAGAGGGCGAGGAAAAGGTGATTTTTCAAGCTTTAGGTAGGTCTATGAAGTATCTATGTTATAAAAAAAATATATATTCACGAATTTTATTTAGTGCAGTCCTAATTACTGCTGCACTAAATTACACGGTTATGTCGCTGAGAAAATTTGTTCTCTCCATCTTTTTGCATATTTTTCGAGTATATCGATTGACAAAATCAGTATAACCAATCGAAACATGGCAGAAAAGAGCCTTTGAAAAAAAAAAATAATGTTAATAACAATAGAACATAAATTTTCATCGATGGTATAATTTTCGTCGTGACGACGATTATAAAATAAGAGACAAAAAACAAAAAAAATGCAGAAAATCTCTAAAATTTATTTTTCATTTTCCTCTTGGAGGAAAAAAAAAAAAACGGCGGGAGAAATAAAATTGTTCCCACATCAAGCGATTCGAAATCGTTTAGGATAAAATTGTTCGTTCCCTTGCTTCGCAGCGAGCTTGAATGAAATTTAATTTCGGGTAATCCGATACTTTTATTTTCGTACAACGTAGGTAAATGTGTACAGTGAATATCTATATCTCCAGTAAATGGAATTCTCGTATTATTGAGTTATGATTAAAATAAAAAAGAATGAAAGGAAAAACATAAGAATGTGAAAAATGGAGATAAAGTACGTAATTTAACATCGCATAATACAACGGTGATCGTGTTGTATGCATGATAATGTAAGAGAAAAGCCTCCTTTCAATTTTTAAATATCGTTATCATGAGTTGAAAATCAACTTTCTCCTTCTCTCGCGATTCTAGATTTAAGATTCGGTTGAGTTATACGTTCTTGCGATTCATGTACATCTCCCATACACTATGTAGGTACTGCACAATTGTCAATTGTGTAATACGCGGTACGTCACGTTACGCTCGTCGCTTTTGTCTGTCCACATATCCTCGTAATAAACCGATGCGTGTACATAAATTCAAACAATTCCGCACGATTGAAAGTGCAGTTCCAGGAAAAAAACAAAAAACTAAATTAAACCAACGGAATGCAACACCGACTATTTTTTTTCTTCTTCTATCACCACCGAAACGTACGGCGCTTAAATTCTTTCGATTTGAAATTTTAACCCCGGAAAATCCGTGCGAGCGATTTAATTTCCACTAGCTCATATCCCGGAACAGGAAGGATTACGACGCCGTATGAAACCAGATTTTAAAGCACCTCTAATTCTTATCAATTTGTTTTCTATCTCAGCTATCACAATTTTTCATAAGGGAAATTAGAATTACGTCTAAAATAATAAATACGTTGTAAAACATTTTTTTTTTTCCTATACTTTTATCGGAATGTAATCAATCACTCATTTTATATCAATCACATACGATTTCGGAAATTTCAAGAAACAAATTATTCTTCTTTATTTTTGTATAATTAATTTTTTTTCGTCACATCTCACTCACGAACACCTTGACAATTGCTTGATCGTGTTTGAAGATCAATTTTGCGGAAGAAGAAAATCAAAAATTCGAAATTCTTTTCTCTTTTTCGCTAAAATTTCATCCTTCCCGATGAGATTCCGATGTGCAGGGGGTGCCGGTCGAGCATTAGCAAATGGAATTTATATTAGTTAGATGGGAGGCTGAATTCTTATTTACTTCCACGATGCTCATCGCCTCTTGGTATTCCTATCCGATCGATCATTAAATAAACACCGTATATAACGCACATACATATAGGTATACACATGAATGACGGGTAACCAATCCACGCGAGAAGGATGAGGTATGAGAAAAGAAGAAAAAAAAAACCCGCGATCTTTCGTTCCGCAGATATGTATGTATAGATATATAAAAAAAAAAAAAAAATATATATTACATATGATGTACTTTTTATTTTTACGTCGTACGTTCGAAGAGGTTATAAAGACGGACGCGAATAAACTGCTTGGGAAAAGACGAATTCCTTATAGAAGACTGAAATAAAACACCACGGATTATGTCGCGTGCTCATAGACCCGCGTTGGCCGGAAGACACGCTTCGTGGATTCCGTTTCCCCAACTGATATATAACATAATATAACCCCGCGCACCCGCCATATTGCATTTTTGTCAATTCCAAATATACATTTTTATCGCCATACTTAGCCAGTCGTTTGTACAAAACCCGAAAGTCAAGGAAAAAAAAAAACTTGAAGAAACAATTCCAACAATTATATCAAAGATCGGAGAGCGTTTTTGTTCTGTTTTTTTTTGTTTGTTTCGAATTCTGAAAAAATATTCACGTGTGCAAATGAGAAAGATTTTTCAAAAGGAGCGTTTCTCGAGTCTCCGGGTACCTTTTATTTAATTTATTTTTTGTACGTGGTTTTTTTTTGTTCCTTTTTTTTTTAATATGGTCAATTTGCAAGGATATATATATGTGCACATAGGTAAATACATACGTACGTGTATAAAATAACAATTCCGTGGCATAAAAAAGTTGTTTTGACCGTATACGAAGAATTACGTATACGGGACGGTTAACTGTAATCACGGCTTGTTGACCATATATTGTTGCATGTATATAGCGTATACCAAGCGGTATGGCATATTAGGACAAAGTTTAAATAATAAATTGACCGAATAGTTCGTATTACGGATGTAATGATAAGGTGGGTACCGCAAACGAGCCCATACCTGCTCCGACGATTTCATACCTACTTTATATTACACGATTATTTTATCCTATTTTCACCTACGGTGCGACGCGACGCCGCCAGCGAAGTAGTATTAACGCTATAAAGTGTGGAATCAACCAAGCGAAAACCGTTCGTTTCTTTTATTTATGAAAGAAAAAACAAATTTTGTATGAAAATTTCCGATAAACTCTCGGTGTGCCTCGTACACGTTTTATCGCTGTATCTGAGCTGCGTATATTTTTGTTTTTTCGGAGCTTTCTAATTTCTGATATATAAAGAGCAATTTTTTTTTTTTTTTTTTCTGCAGGAAAAAGAAATCGTGCAGACAGACACGACGTGTGTCGTCCTCTTGATCGTTCGCGTAAATAAGATTTAATTAAAGGATCCAAGAGATGAGAGGAATATAAGCATCTCCGGTGTCACCCAGTCGCATATAATAAGAACAAGTTGAAGACAAGGACGAGCTCGCTAGTAACCGTCTAGAAGACGATGGTGATGACGCTCCTTTGCCGAAGGTTCTACACACCTTATATTTCGACTATACATGTATACAAACTTCGTGGAGAGAAAGGGAAGATGGAGAAAAAGAAAGACGGAGGGAGAGATGGTGCTTTTCCTGCGTTTATATGAAACTCTCGCGAAGGGCCAATTCTGGGACAATATTATCTCGTGCTTTCTGTTCTAGTTTCTTCCCTCATCTTCACCTCATTCTACCTTCTCAGTTATAGTCCCTCTTCTCTCATGTATAAATCTCTATTTCTCTCCTTCTCTCAGTTTCTGGGTTTCTGTGAAAACGGGTAAAATAGACCCGCGTGCTAAAGAGACACGTCGCATATCTCAGGCCGAGCTGGTTCGCCTTCTCAGATTGTTATACCGCGCAGCACGGTCCAACTATACATATATATATACATTTTATACCTATCCTCCCATACCTACCATATAACATCATGAGCTTTCGAGAAGATTCTCTGGAAGGGCTTGTAGCTCAAGCTGCTCCGGAAGACGACGCGCGGCCGGATGACAAAAAGTAAATTAACTCAGAGGGAAAAGCAACGAATTGGTGAACCCTCTCCGATGCTTTTGTTCCTGTATAAGATATCCCCACCTTCCCCTTTCCCTTCCCCTCAATCCCGTGGGCACATCGGGCAAACCGGGTATTCCGAAACAGCTGAAATCTACAGAATAAGCTCAGCTTTCCCACCCTAATTTGTTGGCACACGTGTCGTGGGACACAATTATTTTTTTTTTTGTATTTCAATCTTTTTTCGTTTTTCAGTCCTCTCATTTTCTTTTACTTATTTTTTGTTTTTCCGTTTGTTTCACTCCAATTTAGAAAGTTTCACTCAATCTTCCACGTATTTTCTTGCCAGACTACCCCATTCAGACCTATCACTTTCAGATCGCATTACTTATCGAAAATTCTCAGTACAGCTGAAAGTCGAGAAAGGAATTCTTGTTTTTTTCACTATCTCTATTTTGTTTTTCATTTTATTCTGTTCTCTGATTTTCTTTGCGAACAAACTATGCCGACTCGTAATTACTATCCCCCCAAAAGGCACCTACGGTGCAAAAAAGTTCGCCAAGTACATTAAATGTTCAAAAAATTCATTGTTAATAAAAAAAAAAAGGATAAAAATCAATTATTGTGCCAAGTACGTGTAACTTTGCATCATGTAAGGATATACAATTGGAAAGTGAATCAATGAGAATCAATTCAAAGAATCAAAAAGAATCAAAAAAATAAATTGAACGAAATATAGAAAAAACCATTAAAAAAAAAAAATTGGAGGTAGTGGGAGGTAGTAGAAAAAAAATCAAACAAATATATCAATTAAATTGAAAAAAAAAAAAAAAAAAATTGGAGGTAGTGGGAGGTAATAGAAAAAAAATCAAACAAATATATCAAATTAAATTTAAAAAAAAAAAAAAAAAAATTGGAGTACGTGGTTCTTGGCGAGCTAATGTTATATTGCCGTACAAGAATTCTGAATTCTTTTTCCGAAAAAGCTCGCCAAGTCCCACTACCTCCAATTTTTTTTTTTTTTTTTTAAATTTAATTTGATATATTTGTTTGATTTTTTTTCTATTACCTCCCACTACCTCCAATTTTTTTTTTTTTTTTTTTCAATTTAATTGATATATTTGTTTGATTTTTTTTCTATTACCTCCCACTACCTCCAATTTTTTTTTTTTAATGGTTTTTTCTATATTTCGTTCAATTTATTTTTTTGATTCTTTTTGATTCTTTGAATTGATTCTCATTGATTCACTTTCCAATTGTATATCCTTACATGATGCAAAGTTACACGTACTTGGCACAATAATTGATTTTTATCCTTTTTTTTTTTATTAACAATGAATTTTTTGAACATTTAATGTACTTGGCGAACTTTTTTGCACCGTAGGTGCCTTTTGGGGGGATTTCATAACTTTTTGCATGTTGTTAGAGAATATTGTAGTATTGATTATGCTTTCTTTAGTATACTATTGTTGTAAGATGTTAGACGGGTTAGAAAAATTTTGTTACTATGACGATTTAGTTTAGCAGATATCAAGAGATTTCGGTATAGTACTACGCGTTTGCAATCCAACGATTAATTACTTCGCAGGTCGGTTTCATATGCCTCAGACGATGTGTTCTATTGGAATGAGAAAGCTCGGTAGCTGCTAAATTGCGATTTGAAGTCCACGGTTTTTTAGTTCACAAGATATATTTGTGCGGTTTTATCACAAGTCACCAGATGCAGAGTATCCTCAGATCATTAGTTTGACGAAATGGATCTTAGGTTCGAAGCTACAGCTTATCAGTATTTAACAACATACTAGGAGAAAGATCGGTTCCTTTTCCTTTCTGGTAAGATGGAGGCAAGGGTCGAATCCTTTGGCATCAGTTTGCTTGGTTTGTGATATTAAAACAGAAAATGATACTTCTTCCATTATCGATATGCTTGTGGGTGAAAGGAGTGTTAGTTATAATGAATCGGTTCAGTAGGTCTGAAATAAAAAGAAGGATTATAGTTGACTCATGAACAACTGTTAAGCAGGTGGCCAGGATGCAGTTTGACTGCAGTTAATAATAAAATGTAACGAAGAGAGACTTTCATTCAAAAAATTCTCACATTGGATTCGGCCGTAGCTCTCATTGATGAATAGGATTGGAGAGGAGCTCTTGGTTTATATTGTGCCAGGAAGAAAATTGAATTTCCTCAGGAAACATAAAAGGAAATGCTGAGCACTTCAACTGCTGCTTATTTTTTTGAGGGAGCAGGAACTTCTGGTTTGTGGCATTGGAACTAGAACTGATACTTCCGTCAATGTGATTATGCTTAAAAGAAAAAGGATAATGTTAGTGTCTATGAATCGGTATACTTGGTATGAAAAAGAGGCATGGATTGTAGTTGGCTCACAAATAATTGCTTGGTAGGTGACAAGGATATGATTTGGCTACACTTCGTAGACTTTCTTCTTTTCAAAAACTCTCCCGCTCTTCCAGTCATTCGGAACTTTTGTCGGTGAGTAGGAATCAGAGAGGAGCTCTTCGTTCGTGATATACTGGGAGAAGGACTGAGTTTCTTCATGAATTAACACAGGCGGATCCAGAGAATTTGTTGACATTTATTCATCTATGGGCGTACGATCCTTTGGTTTGTGGTATTGGAACAGAAACCGCTGCATTCTTTGATATCGGTATACTTGTGGAACAGGGACAGATGTTAGTTATTTCAATTCGATACAGTAAGTACGTTAGAAATGCAAAGTTTATGATTGACTCACACCCATGCTGCTTGTTACTCATGTGATTGCTTCGTGGATTCAACAAATTTGAACACCCTGCCTACCATTATTGAATACACCTATATTGTGATATATTAAAAACTTCATTACGCTATCACTGCCGGTAACGATTACCGCTGATTCGACGAGCTTTCTCCTCGTAACCTTACAAGTAGTCAGCGAGCTGGCGAGTGAACACCTGACGTCGTTATTATCGATAGGGTAGAAACACGTGTTGCGCTGGTAGAGTTTTATCTACGATTATTTGTGTTCATTCACGAAACTGAGAGGGCTGTCAAAAGGATATGTGTTATACAACCCACATTCCAGCAATGACAAGCCCGCCACTTTTATGGTGCCTCTGCCATGTTAGACTTATCAACAGACGGCAGCGGACGACGGACATTTTTAAATTCCTCACGCAGCCAGGGCGGCGAACGGTAGCCAATGAGAGCACCGCTTTTCTAGCGCCCAATGAAAAGAAATCGCTAGGCGGTGGCGAACTCGGTAAGAAATGAGACAGGCTACACTGACGCGACCTGCTAGGCGGACGGGAACTACGACCTTTTTCCTACTTGACAGAAATATCGCGCGAGCCACGGCAATAACCACACCGCGGCTTTCCTTCTACACAATTTATGTTGGAATGGTTTTGGTTTCCAGATGACATATAGCTAGCGTACGACGACGACAACGGCGGTGCTTAATCGTGAAACGGGCCTACCGGTGATCAGAGATTATCATACCTCAGCTCTCCGACCACTGATGTTATTGAAATTACGCCTAAATGAACCCGCTACAGTGATTTACATCGCTAAAGTGCATCCAAATTTCCCGAAACGCTTATGATTTCGGAGATACTTGATAAAACAGTTGGTCCTACAGCGCTTTCTCGTTCCCCTAGCAGTAAAGATACTCGGTAGTCCGCCCGTTACTTTGAATGTACTTGGCGCGAGACTCTACCGAGTCTCTTGATTCTCCATGAGAATTCCAGAAAACTCCTATGCTTGCACACGATGAATTTAACTAATTAAATTCATCACAAAGTACCTGATAAATGAATTTTTACTTTTCACACACCTTGGAACTTGATGAGAATTCTGATAGTTTCAAAAAATTGACAACTCGTTTAATCAACTCTATAGAAATGTACAAAGTGCACAATTTATACATTTACATAATTTATGTGCATATAAATATGTACCACACGTTTATATATGCGTAAACTGCGCAAAAGCAGCTAATTAGCGAAATCTAATTTACCTCCACGTCGCGTCGCAATCTCCTTATGATACGTATAATATACACACCTTAAATTATACCCCCGCCGAAAAATAAGTTATGCAAAAAAAATTCTAAAATATCATAAACTCCGTTACTTTGCACGCCTTTTTCCACCCCCATTATACACGTGTATAAATAGTATACCAACGTTTCAAATTGGAAATCAAATATTCTTGAATATGGGTTTTTTTTTTCCCCGAATCCTCTCCGTTTTTTTTCTCTGTCAATTTTATTTCTTATTTTCCTTGTTTTTTCATATGGGGTAGATTATTTATATACACAGGTATATAGCATATGTATCGATTTATATATCGGGTGTGTCGTTGGATATATTTTTGTTCTCTTTTAAGAATGAATAGAAAAATAAAGAGGGGCGAAGGAGTGATTCGAAATGAAAAAAAAAGAGGAGCTTTGTAAAGGGCGAGGAAAAAAGAAGAAAGGAAGAAAATTTGACTTGTGACGAATCAGCAAGGATGGAGAGAAAAGCTTCGAGGAAAAGAAAAAAGGATGATGCTGCAGAAATATAAGAATGGAAAGAAGTATAATACGGTGGATTCGAAAACTGAACTGAGAAAGTATATAATATTTGAATAATTCTATAACCGAATACACGGGGAGTCCCGTAAATTCAATTTTCAGATGTATGGAGATATATAGAAAATGGAAATGCATCCAGTTACCGCGAACACCTTCGTATCGCGCCGTTAAAATGGAACAACTTAAAAAAAAAAAAATGAGCAAAATTTGACATACATCAATATCCACATTTATACAAATATAATTTTTTTTTTTTTTTTTGATTCAATATAGTATGAATAAATTTGTGTAAATGATAATCCGGTTTCGGATGAGCACGGCAAAGAATTTTTCATTTATAGGTGCGTCAAAGATGTAAGGTACCGTGAAAGTAAAAGCTTCACTGAATTACTTACGCTTCGTTTCTTCTAACCAACGGAATTAAGCTCTTAAACCGTTCAGAAGTTTAGCGTCGATTAGAACCGCCCGATTATTTCACATCGATAATTTACCGAGATCGTTTGGAGGCTTGCAGTTTCGGGTACGTGCAGGTTGTAAATTTCGAAATCGTACGTGATTTCAACCTGATGCATTCATGCCAATAGTTACCAAATGTTCCGAAAGCTTTTTTTCCTTCTTTCTGTATTTTATTATACGTTTTAGAAATCCCCTGAATATTATATTTCCTTTTTATTTCATCTTGATCAGTGTCCGACGTGAAAATGGATGAAAAAATTTTCCGCCTTTTATCTTGAAAATTAGTACGTAATAAATGTTGAACTTGACCTTCGCGGTAACGTGACATGAGAGAATAATCAGAAATTTCTATGAATGTGACAAAAATTAAAAAATAAATAAAAAATAAACGGCAAATAATCATTCGGAAAGCTCTTCGTCCTCCATATGTGTACATGACGAGTGTATACGGGGGAAAAATTGAATCACCTCATTTTGACGAAGAGCGAACAAAAAAAAAGTACCGAAAAAACAAAAAAGTTAAAAAAAAAAAAAAAAAACAATTGTTGGTAAAATGATTGACATCATTCATTGATCAAGGTGTACCCGTTTCATGAGCTTTTTTCGCTCAGGTTGGATTATATATAGTATCTATACGTATTGTACAGGATATAATACTGCGACTGGGATAAAGGGACGGAATCCGGATACCTTGCAGAGTTAAGCTCACCGACTCATTCCATTCACATCACGTACAAGGCGCGGTGAAACCTAGCGACGATATTGTATGTACGTTGCATACGGAGAGAAATTTCTCAAGCTCTTTTGTTTTCCCTTTTTTTTTTTCATTCATATTTTTTTTCTACGTACATTATTTTGTATTCTTTATATTTTTTTTGCTCACATTTCAGAACAAGCTTTCGGTGATCGGTTCAAATTTTTTGTTCAACCTTCCGTTTTCGTGCTCGAACCTCGAAAAAAAACTGAATATAATTACACGCTGAACAATCGCAATGTGTGCTTTCGATATTTTGCGATTAAAAAAACAAGAGAATAATTGTTTTTACAAGCTCAAGTCAGGTTTGCCACGATATGTAAATTCTCTACGTTTCATTACATTCAGAATGCAAAAAAATAAAATTATTCAATTGTGTCATCCAAGCACATTTAAATATCAACCATATGCGATTGTAATTTTACTTTGCAATGAACGAAGGCAACGCATCGTCATGTAGAGGTCGCAAATTTTAAACGTGTCTCTTTTGTCACATAAATATATACTTATATTTAAATAATATATACGTATCTACATGGGTATAACACGTGGGAGTAACTTTGAAGCTTTCGGAGGAGCCATCCAGCGTAGGTTGATCCGCTTGACGGAAGAGAAGGGAGAAAGGTAGAAAGGAAGAAAGGGAGAAAGGGAGAGTCTCGTGACGCTAAAATCTAGGTTTATGATTTAGGTAGACGTATCCCTAAATATTCAAGAGACTAACTGGTACAGCGCTTTGTTTCAACAATACAACAAACCGACAGTACGTCCATTATTGTGTCCCGGTTTTAAATTATTTAGAAACAAAACATGGGCGCGGCAGAAGGAAGGAAAGGATTATCACGGTATTGTCCGAAGTATGGATACTGTGAATGTTTTCCAAAATTGACAAAAAAAATATCAACCAAAGAGCCAAAAAAAGAATCGGACAAAGTTTACTCGCATGCCCAAATTTACACAAATATAAAGGGCCCTTTCGTGTCGAGTCACCAAGCCTATCAAATTTATTTCAATTGTCATTTATTCAATGATACTCTCCCGACCCCCCATGTAAAAAGACAAAAACGTTATGAATAATTTTTCTTTTTTCTTCACGTTGTACATTATTTAGCCGCTGTCTCGAAAACGCCATTGTTCGTATCGCATTTCAAGGAAATTCATCCAAATTCTATGCGATATTAAACAAGAATCTTGAAGTACCTTAAGGGGGATGAAATGGCCTGTTTTTTTTCCTTCCTCCTCAGGGGAGTTTAAATATTTTCAAAGAACGATTACAAGGAATTTCTTTTCCTTATTGAAATTAAAAATTTTTGATACGGAATTTTATTCACTGCTATTTTGAATGTACCCAGAACCCTACACCCCCTGAACTTACTGCCGATTCTGTTTAATGCGGAAGAGAATTTAAAAAAAAAAAAAAAAACAAACAATTACCTTTTTTCCAATAACCCGTGGAAATAATTAATAAAAAGAAGCTCGTGAAATAAGAAATCCACTGATACCTAATACGTTTTCTTTTTCCAACGTCAATTTGTTTTTCATCAATATTAATATTATTATAATTTTTTAGCTCCGAAAAATGAAGGAAATTAGATGGGCTTTTGATATTAATGGAAAAAGGTAAGACGTATGTATATTATATACATGTATTAATCGGAGTAAAAGTTTCTTTCTGACAATGAGTGAGGTGAGATAAAGTGAGAGTGACTTTTGACGTGGGGAGTATATGTGTACCCATAATATACATCTATTATAAATGTATGTACCATTCCGAGGAAGAACGACATATTACGGAACGATTTTGTCGAGCATAGTATACGAGAAGGTGTACGGGTAAAAGAAAAGGTAAAGGTAACGGGTAAATAGGGGGATTCCTATAACTTTCAGGATCGTAAGGATACGGAAAAAGATCGTATGGTATGTGAGTGTATAGGTTATCCCGTGGAGGAAGATAAGTGAATTTTTAATGCCGTCTAAATTATTCCACACGTCTACGCGGTGTGGTTTGTAGACATTTTTATACATATACGTACACTTATATGAAATACATGAAAGCAGTTGTGAATAAAAGCTCAGAATTTACGAAACTCATAATAATACACTTGTGGATTTTAACTAGAAAATCATTTTGTTTTTCATGTTTATACCGTCGAGCAAAATCAACAATCATTCATTCTTTCGTACGACTACTTTTACGTAGCGTAGAATTTTTATATTTTCAGTCAACCCCCCGCTGTAAGATAAAACTTAAAATTCATATCCCTCAGGATCAAATCCATGTGGAACGCTCATCGAAGCGATTGACTTCTGTATGATATTCGAAGAATTTGAATTTTCGTATAACTTCTCAGGAGAATCCATAAATCCTTTTTCTTTTTTTTTTTCGGAAAAGCGCTTGCGTTGTCAAATCGAAAATATATCACCTCATCGATTTTTCTTTAGGAGAAATTTTTCTGTTCGCGTTCAGGAGAGAATTTCGAATATTCCGGCGTTTGGTGAATTAATAAAATTGAGAAGCTTTGAACTTTGCGAGGATACTTACGGTTTGAGCTTGCGGAAGTTTCTCTGGATGTGTAATCATGACTATTCATATCTGGGAGCATTGAATTCTCTGCATATTCTAATTCTACAATAATTACAGAGGTACCCTTATCAACGTCAGTTTCGAGAATATCTTTCGAAAAAGCTTCTGTGCATTTTTCAGAAACTTTTACCACCTGATAATGAACTTGGAACAACCGAGAGTCCTGAAGAGTCAATAAATGTCTACCAATAATCGTGGCGGATTCAAAATTTCAAATCTTCAGATTCTCGGAACAACAAAAATCGATGATGTTATAAATCTTTTTACCAGTTTCAGCCATCCGCGCCAAAGATCTCTATCCCACGGGTGATGAAAGCCCAGATAAAGATGTCTAGTTTCGGGATGATGCGGAGATTCACGTGTTCGTATACCCTGTCTCGGCGTTGTGATCTTCGGATACCCCGTGACACGAAGAACAAGTTTTCCAAGTCTCGAAGGCGCGCAGCAAACTGCACTTCCGGTACCGCTAAGTTCCATCCACTCCGGGTGCGCGTCTGGCGACCCTGAAGAAATCCGATTCATTAATTTAATCCAAATTTCAAATTACCACAGCAGAGCCGATGACACGATATGATAAGAAAGAAATCCCATTGTATCCGCAGGGGTAAAATGGCACACCATGATATTCGTTGTTTTTCCGGGTACACCGGGCAGGGCGGGAGGGCGAGGGGGAGGAAGAAAAAAGACGTCGTACCGCGGTGAGATGAAAACTTTATAAACGTCGAAAGTTTCGTTGCTGCTGCAAGGAGCAAAACCGCGAGAGGGAGGAATACCGGGACGCGGAAGGAGCTACTGAGCTTACGACTAAAACTTTTTGCGGGAATTGGCTTATTGGACGGTCCCCAAGAACCATAATACATCCTATAGTATATAGGTACATACAATATACATAGAAATATCCAGTTACATCATGAGCGTGGGATTTCATACGAAATGAACACATTTTTCTATTGTTTTCTTTTCATGGATCAAATTTATCTACTTAAAAAAAATTGTTTTTTCTCTTTTATATTCTCCATCTAGTAGTAG
Source organism: Athalia circularis (assembly GCA_963978495.1). Classification (NCBI taxonomy): domain Eukaryota; kingdom Metazoa; phylum Arthropoda; class Insecta; order Hymenoptera; family Athaliidae; genus Athalia; species Athalia circularis. Next base: position 35,664,614 of record OZ021698.1, on the reverse strand, counting down.
ATACAGAGCGAATAATAATTTTTATTACACCGAAACTTACTTACTATGTTCCATTTTCCCTCGGTACGAGTTTGGAATAGTTTCGTCGATTGTGCAACCGAAGAAAATCTTCTTCAAGTTATTTTCTATTCAAAGATAACATTTATGGTGTGAATTGATTTCACGCGATCTAGTGTGTCATTTTATACCATACGTACCACCTAATATATAACGTTATTTATACGCGGTCGACATTGATATTCGAAAACAGTTTCTCAGTTCTGCAGAATTTTTTGAGAAGGGGATGAGGGGGGGGGGAGGAAAGAATCCTGTAGGACCGCGGCGTGAGAAGAGAAAGTAGCAGTTTGAATCTTTTGAGAAGTTTGCTACATTTTCTCCTATATCCTTATATACATATATCTCAACATATATATATGTATATGTATAATATACACACGTAGCAAGTATATGCACGGTAAAATGTATTACGTTTTTATGTGAAAAGTTTTCTCAAAATATTTGAATACGCGCGGCGGATGTTCTTTTGAGTGTCTCAGTTTAATCCGGAATTTATTTCTATTCCAAAAGAGAAAGAATAACAATTTATTTTCAAATAACCTATATGTATAATATACATTTGGGTAGTCGAACTTTTTTATTAAAATATTATTATCTATAATTCATGTGTGTAATAAATTACGAAAATTATTTCAAATTTCTTTGCAAACTCGAGTGATTTCTGGGTAATTTTAATAAGCTGTAATTTCATTTTTCTTCATCACTCGTTAAAATTGTACAAATATATTTTGAATATTGGAAAAGAGAAAAAAAAATCTTCTTTGCTCAGACGAAAAAAGAAAGAAAGAAAATTGCCAATAATATTCTGGAGCGAGGCCCTGCTAACAGACTTTTAGAGATAAGAGATGATTTTTTTTCATCGTGCTAGTCACTTTTTTCTTTTTTTTTTAATGTCTAAAAGGCGATCTCCGTCCGTCAGTGAGGATTGTTTGAACGGATGAGCTGAGGAATGGGAAAATAGAAACGAGATAGAAAGTTATCGTTGAATGAAGGGATCGTTATTTTGTATATATCCTTTGTTTCCTTTGTTCCTTATATCCATGTCCCGCAGGGATTGAGAATTTCAATTTTATCCTTCAATGATTTCCCGTCATTTTCGCGGTGTCCTGTACCAGATATGACGCTATATGTACACAGTTATTTTAGGCTATGTAAACAACGTCCAAATAATATATGATATTAGCGGGAAGATTTCCGAGCCTAAAATCGAGAAAAATACACCCCTTTAGATTTTTGCCATTTTCGGGTAAAAAATCAGCACGTTTTTTTTTCGCTTTATTTTGACGCAGTCCTCTGTTACTCGATGTCAGAAACATGGATGTGTCGAATAAGTTCGTTGAATAGTGTTGTGTATTTTTTTGGATAGAAAAATACATCGCACATCGGTAAGAATAACAGTGTAAGCGTCGATAAGGTGGTAAATCTAACCCGGTAAAAATTGCCGGAGCTTTTCAGCTTGCGACACACAAGCACCTATATACGTGGCTCAGTCTCCTCTTCCTCCTGATATTTCTCATCCCCCTCTCTTTTTTCTCCTCCTCTTTCTTTTATACCAATCCCTATAGTCCTGCAACGGAAGCTACGAGTCCAGCGGAAAACTGTGGGAGCTTGAAAAGATCCAGGATAATCCTGAGACGCGGACAAATGACGTGGATTACTTCCGGCGGAGTGACAGGTCCTGCGAGAAAACCGGGACGCTATCCCATACTTCACGTGAAATGCTTATGTAGCTTATAACACTAGCTAACAGGAAATCGTAAAAAAAAATATAATAAAATCAAACAACAAATAAAGTACACGAAGGAAAATACGATATTCATTCTAAGTACAATTAGCGTGAGTCCGATCTCATAGAATGTTTTTTTCTATATTTAATTTAATTTATTTTTTTGATTCTTTTTGATTCTTTGAATTGATTCTCATTGATTCACTTTCCAATTGTATATTCTTACATGATGCAAAGTTACACGTACTTGACACAATAATTGATCTGTATCTTTTTTTTCTTATTAACAATGAATTTTTTGAACATTTAATGTACTTGGCGAACTTTTTTGCACCGTAGGTGCCTTTTGGGGGTCTTATAGAATTTCCTCGGTTGAAATTTTCAGGATCATTTACCACTTGGAAATTTTAGGATTCAGTAAGAACATCAGATTTCCTCTGTTTTTCGTAATCAACAACCAGGATTTCAGTCACATGTAATTAATTGAATCGAAATCCGACGATCGATCGTGAAAAAATCCGTCGATCAATTCTCTTCGTAATAGGCGGTCGTAACGAACGGTTTCGGGTGAAAAGCGAGAACTTTTTAGAGCCGCTGGGTCTCGGAGTGGTCGGGAAAAGGGTGGAATGAAAAAACATTAAACGAAAGAAAAGTGTCGTCACGATATTATGACGGAGGTTGTGGGGTAAAGCCACACGTAACTTACCTGGGTAGAGGAAAAGCCGAGATCCAATGACTGCTAGAGGTCGTCTTTTCCATTGCGGGAAAACTAATCCCTTCAGGACGAGCACGTAACCGCAGTGACTGTAACCGTTCAGTTCTACGACCGGTGCTGTTGGACCTGGTAAAATTAATTTCATTAAAAATAACAACCGAAACGATATATAACACGATCACCTCAGGAAACTCATGGGATCACATTTTATACCACAAGTATATATCGTTTAGTTGATGAGGGGGGTTGGGTCGATCGTCAATTTTTTCTTCGATTCATTGAATTTTCTTTTCTCCTTTGTCCAATAAATAATTTTCGAAACAGTGCTGCGTTATCACGTACATATTTTGTCATTCGAAATTGTCAACTGGAAAATACATTTTGCATGTCGCTTTGAACGATCGAAAGTTCGTATTATATGTATGCTGCAGTTTTCCGTATTACGGGGTGCAGTCACGAGTGTGAAATTATTTGAATTAATACGTGAATAAAATTTATAGAATTTTCTACCCCAAAACTGTCATCGGCTCTCGTTAATATTGTACACATGAAATTGCAACGTGTTCACAATTTTACGGGACTCACGAAAGTAGCTGGGTGATTAACTATAAATTTACAATTCCAGTTTGTGGTATCGTTGGGGGTTTGCCAAAAATTAATTATTTTCACTGTTATGTATTACGTCGGCTATAACTGCACGAAGAAAAAAAAAACTACGAGGCCGAAAATTTGACGCTTTTAGAGTTTATAACTTTACACTGTTTTTTTTTCCCCCATCTGTCATGACGAAATAATATGCATCTTTACTTTTATGGGAATCAGCGCGAGTATGGAGGGAAAAGATCGACTTTTAATCCTTCTTTTTTACCGAAAAAACCGGATGAAAATGGAATTCAAATGGTTTATACGTACAGCATAGTTCAAAGCTCCATTAACTCCAATTGGCAGACTCAAAAGTTTAAATTTTTTCCCCATCAACCTCACCGCACCCTCGCCACCCCCATACCGCAACTTTCATAATTTGCGTGATGGTTAAAATTTTTAATAGAAGAAACTTCTGCTTTGTTTTTTTTATTTTTCTCGTCCAAATGAAGTTGTACGGCTTGTTTATGTATACGTAAATATAGGTGGTCCTTAGTTAGACGGAATTATAATTTTTTAACGAGCTTGGATTATCTCAAAAGTTATACAAAAAAATAATGCATCTGATTACAATCCTGCCTCAAAGCCATCGACATTTTTTTGCCAAATTATTTTTTATTGCCTCACTATCGCGGTGCGTTTTCTGAAGTTAATAATACAAACAAAAAAAAAATTATCTATACCTATTTGTATAAGATAAAATAAAAAAGAGAAAAAAAAATAACGGATAATTTTCTACGCACGAAATCTCATGAAGAATCTTGCGATTTTTTTTTTCATCCTTAAATTTCTTGCAGGAGTTGGGTATAAAAATAATTCAAGTATAATTCAATTGGGGTGAGGTTATCAGGTTACAGATTCCATGGGAAGTTTCGATGCGGATAATTTGTAATGAGATATCGGTAAAATTGCTGTTTATATTCTTTTTCAATTTCCTCAGTCATATAACGTTTCCGGAATATAAGCTTTCAACGAAAGTTTTTTTTTTTTTAATCATGCTTTTTTTCTACCTGTGTATATTTCTTTTCTGTTTTTTTTTTTTTTTTCTTTTTTCATCCCCTGTCCTTTGCCAGGCGTTTATTGATGCGGGTAAATTATACTCAAGTTATGTATATTTAAAGGAAGTTAATCGACCGTAACGTTGGTGATTTGAGCCACGTGCCTTACGCGTCATTGAGCTTATCCGCTTTGTAAAGATACGAAAACGTCTTCTTTTACACTTCACGTATACCTATACACACATACTTTTATATGGACATCGTACATTTAAAAAGTTTTAAATTTCTTAACTTTAGCGTTATACGCTTTCATTCATTTCGAAGCACATTGTGGTCTGGGGTGTATTCAAATTTTCATTTTGTAGCTTATCTTCTTTATATCTTCGTTAAGTTTGAAAAAAAAAAAAAATCTAATCTGTTGAATTATTTCACATTAAGATGAAGTTCCTAAAATTATTCATAATTAATTTACAATGATTTTCAGCGCCTCGATTCTGCCCTTCGTTAGCATCAAGAGCTTCTGAATCCAACACCGTGTAATAAAAAGCTGTTCTTTCTCTGATTTGTTGCGCTTATTTAACTGATTAAATTATACACTTAATATCGGCGGTAAGTTAAACAAGAAATATGAAAATTAATGAAAATTTCACACAAAAAAAACTGAGGTATGAATTCAAGGCACGTCTACAGGATTTGTTCGCGTGTTCAATTTTTGCATAAAATGTCACCTTGTATTTTTATTTTTCTTTCGTCTCTTCGTTTTTTCCCTTCCAAACCACCTTGTACGTCAATACACACCATGCACAACTGCTTTTTCGTAGTAATTTTTCTAATTAAACTTTATACAGGAACCAAAAACTCTGTTGCAACTGATGCTAATTAAGTTTCAAACCAATTGAGATTTTTTATTTCACAACATTTTTTTTTTTTATTTTTTGTTTTTTTTTCATAATTTCATTCGTTCGTTCTTTCTTTCTTGTCTTCTCTCTAATTACATTCACATAGTTTTGACTCTAATTAAATTTCTCTAACAAGAAAAATCGAACTATTTTAAAACAAAAAGCTTTTCCTGATTTTCTCTTTCCTCGCAATTTTTTCGAACCCTTTGCCGCAACGAAAGTTGCAAAAAAAAAAATATATATACAAAACAAAAATTGGCACACATTTTCAAAGAATTCTGATCAACTGCAAACTATAAGGGCGTGTAAATTGCTGTGCGAAGGAATATTTTTGAGGCAACGTTTACGTACCATATACATTATGTGTATGTGAACGTATACATACGTTATTTTTCATCTACATACACTATACGTATATGTAAAAGCCGCATTAAGGCTCCAGAGCTTAAAAGCTCCAGAGGAGTTTTGAAGTTTGAGGATAAAATGAAGCAGTAGGTATATATATGCACAATGTACATGTATGCGTGAGCACAAGTATATACACAAGTATATAGGTACATAAGCGTGGAAAAACTAAAATATTCTATGTTTCAATTTATAATAGAGATTATTTTATTGAAAGCTCGATTCAATTCCTCAGTTTTACGTCACATATTTTTTCATGAAAAGTGTAAATGATACTCGAAATATACTTCACTTCATAAATGAGCTTTCGTAAATATGCCGTCGGATTATTTTACCAGGATACTTATACCCATCCATAGTATACATGGACATCGTACCGAACGTTGACAATGAAAAGTCGAGCTTAAAGGGAAGGGGAGTTGAACATATAATGAAATATTTTCCGAGCTTTCCAAGTCCGCTAACGCTTTTAGATTCTCGCTGACAATGCTTGATAATAAAATTGAAAGAAAAAACAAAAAAGAACATATATATTCGGATTATTTTTTATTGCTGTAAAAATTCGTAGAATGGAGGGGAAATAAGGATCGAGGTTTTTTTTCCTCCCATCAAACACGTCCTTAATCGATTTTATAAACGAGCTTGCAACGATGAGTGAAAAAACGAACACAAAACATATGAGACGAGATAAATTGAATGAAAATTTGATTTTCGGTTAGCCTTTGTTGTTTTCTCATTTTGTTACAACTTTTTTGACAACATTTTTTTGGATCGAGATGGAGCAAAGAAGAAAAAAAAATTGAACAGAGCTTTTCTCTTTAAGTTTTGCATCTATGATCGGTGAGATTTGGACGTTTCTGTTTCATTATTGTTGGGATATAAAGAATACAAAATCTACTTTTTCCTTTTTGTTTCTTTCAACGTGAATAAATAATCTTCTTTGACGATTTACTACCAGGTACAATATGGTGAGATATTCTATCTCTTTGTCAGTTAAATAAATAAAAATATTTTTATGAGTGTTACAACAGTGGGATGATTGTTATTATTCTCGAATAACGATCCCAACCCTGCGCCATATCTTTGGAAGCATAATTAAAATATCTAGGAAAAATAAACTACATATATGCAAATCTATCTCACAAAAATAATGAGACTCGTCTCGTGCAGGACGAACGGAAGAATAATGTCCTTAAAAAAATCGTTAATCGACCAAAATCAAATAAAAAAAATAGACGAGCTCCGAGATTTCAAGATCTGTATTTTCATTAAGGGGTTATATACAGTTGGAAGGCCAAAAAAACTCGTTTTTTTACGAATTTTTTCCGGATAGGGATTTTATTTGACGAGGAAAAACATAAGGAAGTAAATGGAGTGTCATCTTTCAACTCTCTATCGCTATTTTTTATTCAACAAAATATTGCTCCAGATAGCTCCTGTAGTTGATCTCTTGTAGGTCCTCTAAAAAAAGGCGTCTTGCGGTGACCATGAAATCTCCCGTTTGGACTAGCCGAAATTAAAAAACCAAAGAGATTTGTTTAGTGGATAGATGAATGCTGGGATTGGACGTAGGAATAGTTGGAATTTGCAATTTTCATGAAATGGCGACTCCTCAAAGACGAAATTTCAATTTTTAACCAAATTTTGGTCGTTCAATAGTTAAAAAAAAATAGAAATAATTTTCGGAAATCTTATTCCTACGTCCAATCCCAGTAGAATATATCTGAGAAAGTTGTGTTAAAATTGCAGACCGATCGGTTGAGCCATTTTTGAGAAATCGTGGTCACCGACTTTGAAAACATCGTTTCGAGATAAACGCGTTCAAAGTTTCAAAAGTGGTGAACACATGGATAAAAATAATCATAAAATAGCATGTAACTCCGACATTACTTGCTGGATTGATTTGAAATTTTCAGAGAATGTACTCAAATGTATGTACATTCTGAAAATGCCATAAAAAAAAAATCGATTTTCTGAAATTTCCAACTGTATATAACCCCTTAAACTTGACAACAGCAAAAAAAAAAAAAAAACGAAGCACAAATTATTATTGTGACACTGAAACGGTTAAAGATGAAAATTTTCAACGAAATAAAAATGAAAAATCTTATGTAAACGGATGTGAATAAACAAAGTATGCGTAGTCGTAGAAGCGCAGGTGCAATATCTAGGGACTATTATCATTCTGTGCAGAACGTGAAAGGTAAAGAAAAAAAAAAAGAAAAGAAAAAACAATTGAAGCACGCGTTTCTCCTTTGCTTAACAAATAGGTAAGCAAATAAAAGAAAAGGAAGAGAAAAAGAAATAAAGAGCTTGCATGCCATGTTAAACAACGTGTACCGAAGTGCTTTGTGCATACATATGTACATACATTGTAAGTATACGTAGCATCTTCATATATTTAAAAGTAGAAAAGCTCATTCTTACATACGGCTATTGTCATGTAGGAGTATAAAAGAGCAAAGTAAAAAAATTGAAAGAAATAAAAAAAAAAAAAAGAAGTACAAATATTTATAAAAAAGAGATGGCGTTCCAGCTTTGGAATGCGAATATATCGTGGCTCTTCATGTCTCTTTTGCCTCTTTCTAGTTATTTTCCCAAGAGTTTCTTTTCTTTTCTTTTTTTTTTTATCATTTTTTTGCACAAAAGTAAATCGCGTTTTTTCTCGTTGTATTATCATACAGGGAGAATCGCGGATCGCGAGGGTTTCGTTCGATGGATATAGTTGAAGAAAATATGAAATGAAAAAAAATGAAGAGAAATAAAAAAAATACGTCAACGTATTATACATGCAGATTTGTATGCAGCAGATGCAATTCCTGACGTTGCGTGGAGCAAAGGAGATTCACATTTTATTAACTTTAAATTTCAAAGATCTACATGATATTCATCTTCTCTACCTTGTGCAGGTATTCGTTTGCCATCACGCAGAAATGAAACATACGTCATATGTGCAGAGCGATATTATTTCTCTTTGCAAGACGTTTTATTCTGAGTAGTCGTTCTCCTTTACCTCCTCATTTTGTGTGCGCTCAAAATGTCGTCTGCAAGACGTTTTCAGATTTTTTTTTTAGATTTTCTATCACCCGTTGGATCATCGGACGGCCAAAAATGTTATCGTACGAAGAAGATCCACACGGACGACGACGGTAAGATGTGAAGAGTGAAACAGTAAAGAGGGACTTTTCTTCGATGAATTATAATTATTATAGTTAAAACGGATGTTTTTTCTTTTTTTTTTTATACTGACCTACGTGAAACGCCACAAGATGCCTTAGTTCTGGATCGACACCAATACGGGTCCGTCGTGACGTTTCCAAGTATCCTAATCTCTGGAGAAAAGAATCTTGTAACTCGAGGGGTCGCTCGGTTGGAGATAAACGGCGACCTGGCTCACCACCGTACTAGAAAAAAAACAGGAAAAAATTATTAATTTTTTTTTTCTTTTTCCGAATCGTTATACTTCATTAATTTGAGATTCTGAAAAAATGAAAGACGATATTTTTCAAAAACTATCAACGCATGAAAAGTAATTCTTTCCAAGCCTAACGACCAATCAAATCGAAAGTTTGATTAATTTATAAATTTTTTTTATTTGCACCCACTTCCAAAAACTTGGATTTTTTATTTATATACATAATGTTGTATTTTCCGCTGGTTATTTCGCTGGAAATTAAGAAAAAAAAGAAAAAAGAAAATCTGTTTGTATCTCGTTTTTTTTTCTTCTTCCCGAGCCGTCGGCGAAGACTTGTCGAAAGTTTTTATCCCGGAGCAAATAATTAATTCGCAAAGTAGCTGGGAAATAGGTATATATACCTTTACAGGTATCCGTTGAAGGGAACAAACTCGTTGATAATAATCTGAATAAACATAATTGAGAAAGGAAAAAAAGGAGGAAAAAAAAGAACTCGATATCTTTTTACACGTGATGAACCACGCGAGACGTAATACATATATAGATTCATATTTTTCAATTCGTGTAACACGATGTCAATTTGAAAATAATTATGATTTGTAAAATGTGAGACGAAAAACTTTCCTGTTATGTAAAAAAAATATATGAAGTCAATTTTTTTTCGGAGATTGATTAATTTTTTCAACATAGGTATACCGTAAGTGTAAGATACGAAAAGACGCTGAAAAGCAAAAAAAAAAATCTACAGAAATCTCGTCACGAATATTTCAAAAATTCACGAACACAATTCCTGTGCGATACACCCGTCGAGTGAAAAAAAATTCTCATTTCATTTTGGGAAAATTTAATGCAAGGATTTTTGGGCTTGAGTTTTTTCAGCGCAAATGTGCACGCTTTCGTAATTTCTTATTTACCGTATGTTGGTATGATATGTTTTCGTGTATAATTTTTTTTTTTCGTTATAGAAAAATGTGCTAAAAAAGTGTGTGACTCATAATTTGGATTTAGAGCACACGAATATATCGCCGGTAAAATTTTGGGGCGCAGAGATATAATATATATGACACATATATTTATTGTAACACGTGACTTGATTTAGGAGGGGAGGACAAAAGAGAGAGAGTGAGAGAGAGGGGTTAATTAATGTGCAAAATCAGTATGTATACATAGATATGTAGGTACGTATATATGTAGAATTTGTAATTAGTTCGAGAGTCGGTGAACTGGAATGTAATCATTGTCGGATTTTTTCCCTCCCTTTTTGTTTGAACTTGTTTTTGGAGGATTGCAGATAATTAACAGCGGAACGATATTTGTTACTTGTTACATGTTATCATTATTATCATTATTTTCACTGTAAATATAGCGAATATATAAAATGGAACGATGTCCATCAGCTTATAAGCTGTAATTGGCGAGAAATATCCATACCCGTACACACCTATAGGTACCTAAATTCGTTATTCGCGCTTTATTGAAAGCACGGAGGAGAAAAAAAAAGTTTTAATAATGAATAAATAAAAAACAAATCACAGTACACGTGGTTGAAAACCTGATTAATTTTGCTAATTATTATCGAGAGACGATCGCAGTATATATATTGAAAGTCTTTACAAAATGAGAAAAAACGAGCTGCGAAAATTATTTTTTTTCACTTTTTTTTTTTATTTTTCCGAATCGGTACCCCTAATCGTGCGGTACGTGCACCCGGTACGGGGTTGAGCTCGTCGAGAATATCGTTTTCATTTTTTTTTTTGGTTTTTCCTTTGATGGCACGCAGCTTATTACACTTTTTCGCACAGCTGTTTTAGTTAGGAGCGGGAGAGGGTGGCTGCGGGAGGAGGAAAAGAGGTTTTCCTTTTTTTTTCCACGCTTCCATCTCGTACCTTTGATTTATCCATCTCTTTTTTCTCTTCAACGAAATTACGTGGGGGTAAATAATGAAATTGCAACAACTTTAAAACCATGTTGACTACATTTCTATTTATTCATACGTATACTACCTACCGCGTTGCGTATTGGGCTGCAGGTTGAAAATTTCTCTGAAAATTTTCCAGCCTCATGAATTTCGTAATTTGTATTCTGTAACGTCAAACGATTGAAATGAATAGAATTGAAATCAGAAGTATTCGATCTTGTACGTTAAAAGGGCACTTAAAAATTTTCGTAGAAAATTCGTCGATAAGTTAGGGATTCTTCTATTCGATTCATTTTTTTTTTCTTCTCTTCATTCGACACGCGTAATTTTTGCAAAATCGTTTAAAAGTGATGACGGCGACGACGACGACGACGATGATGATGATATATCGACAGTATTTGATGGATGCATATTTGTATACCATGTTCACTTATGTATTTTTTTTTTTTTCTATGTAAAACCTGAACGGGATATTAAATGGCTCGGGCAGCTATCTGCCTTTCTAATGCACGTAGTAGTACAGTAGCGAAATAATCATGCTTTTCCGCGATTACGATGACAGTTAATTAATCCCATATTCTGCATAAACATCAATTGCATCACCGAATATTCACGATGCCTCAGGCCATCCCGCACGCACATAATAGCGTTTATAATGTCCGCCTACATAGCGGATATTTTCCATCATATTAATGAATCGAAAATTTTCAGATCAAGCACAATCCGATGGCTGCACGGAAAAATTTTTCAACTCAAATGATAAAAGAACGTTCCGTTTCAAAATGACGGAAAAAATAATGTACTGTATGCAATTAAATCGCCATCTTTACGCGTCTATAATGATTTTTTTTTTTTTCAAATCAAACGTTTTGGTGTGGAAAAGAAAAACGATACGGATAAAAATGGCCGATTAAAAATTCCCATAATTTATGTCGATGACAATTTTTATGTTTGTTAATAAATTTTCACATTTCGCGGCAAAAATTATTTCAATATTTTCGATTAAACAAGCGCATATATATTTCTATACATAGTTAAATAGAAAAATACCCTTTGTATATAATTATTGTAGGTGCAGGTAGATAATTATCTTATAATTACATACACCTATATACATGCGTACATCATAATATAATGTGTGCAGAATTTATGTGTATACAATATACATATATACGTACGTATACAAACAAAGATGAATCATTCGGGTTGACGCCATGGTGCGTCGAGAGGAAGGGGAGGGGCAGGGAGTGGGAGTAAACAAATGATAATTGGTACATATATCCGTATCTATGTAAATGTTATGTATATATATACATATTATGAATACATATGTATATATGTATATGTAAACCCAATTCGAAATGCATATTACTAAAGCAAACCTGTGGGAATCCCCTGAAGTCTGTCAGGGAATGTATGTACGTATACTGTACAGTTATGTATATGAGGGTCAGGTTGAAATGTACGAATACATACGTAGTAGCCTCGTAAAGGGCTCTGTCCCTGCAATAAACACCGACCTATATACCCTCACCTATACGTGTACGCACTACATGTAGTATACGTACATTTAACTCACGCCTTACGTTACGTTACGACGTTATTATGCTACAAGTAACTGCGGCTTCTCTCTCCAGCTTCATCCTTCTCCTCACTCTTCCCTCATTCACTTTTACCCTTCGTACGTACCTATTCTACGGGGTACAATATCATCGTAATATACATTGCACTAAAAACATGAACAGACCCTGAAACTCTGAATCCCGTAGTTCCTCATGAATTACATACGTATGATATGCATACGTAAAAACATATGTCACGTTATAAATATATATATATGTCTGCATGTGACGAGCAAACTTTTGAACTCATCGCTTTTTTTTTTTTTTTTTTTTTTTTCATTCATCATTCGGTTCTTTTTCTCGCCCATACGAGATGACGAATTTTTGGGTGCACAGTGATTCGAATGTGTTTAGAATTTCTGAGGGCCAACGGAATTGAATTTTTCATTCGAAATTTTTAAAACCAAGTTACCAACGAGCTTTCACATATTTTCCTAAGATAGAGAGAAAAAAAAAAATCAATCAATCAAAACGGTCCGATTAGTTGATTTGAAAAATCACAGGAAATGCCTTTTCTGATTTTCTGGTCACTCGTTGATATTCTGAAATAGAAAAAAATTGCTTCCGAAATATTTATCAATGACTCGATTAATAATAATTGATGAATTTTGTTTGAAATGAGAAAATTCTTTTTTCATAGACCTGAGAAAATAAATAACAACAAATTCATTTGGGTCATGAGATAATCAAGCGATTATACGCACGTACCTACACGCCGTACACCTTTTAATTATGTATGTATTATGGCAGATGTATTACCTAGGTATGTATTATGGCAGATGTATTACCTAGGTATGTATTATGGCAGATGTATTACCTAGGTATGTATTATGTGTATAGGATTGCTGTTTCTCTATGTGTTGCTTTTGCTGGTTGGCCGAGATCGTTTTCGGTCGTTGAGCGATAAATAAACGATTAAACCGGTTTGCTTGGCCAGGAGATTTAGCCGAGGGGGTTAGTAGTAAGCTGCCCTCCTGGCTTGCAAGCTCATTCCTCCCCCCTTCTCCCCCTTCCAACTACTTCCTCACTTACAAATACATTAAGAGCGTATAGGTCGTACATACGAACAATTACATTGCACGTATATACGTACCTACACAATTTTCACAAATAATATGTGCAAGTTTTAGAGTAATTAAATGTTAACGACCCGGCAATTAGGGGCAAAAGGTATATAAATATATTTAGCCACATGCTTAGGTCGCACATTTATGTATACATATGAACGTACGGCCCTTAGAACGGTATCTCATTATGTGCATATTCGAACCCCCACATATTTTATCATTTATACTTAATTATAATAAAAACGATTGAAAATAGAATAATTAATTATTCCTGTATAATCCTACTGATATTATAAATGTGAAAATTTGGATGTCGGATGTTTGGATGTTTGTTAGTCAGTCACGCAAAAACGATAAAACGGATTTAGATGAAATTTGTCAGCCAGATAGTTTGAAACCTGAATTAACCTAAAGGATACTTTTTAACCCGGCGAATGACATGGCTTAACGACTGTTATCGATTATTATCAGTTTTCTGCTGCAGAAGAAGTCGTGGGCAGATGCTAGTAAAATATAAATTGTCATTTTCAGAACTCCCAGGTATTTTTTTCATTAGATTTTGGGCGAATAATACGAGACAATTGGACGATATAACTCGATCACTTCAACAGATAGATCGATTTAGTTCGCGGATTCGTATTCCTGAGGTCAAAATACGTTGGAAAAGTGTTCTGCGATCGATTTTAAAAATACTTCATTTTTGGCCCAAAAATCGAAAAAAATCTAAGGTATACCAAGAATCCTTGTGAAGGTATCGGTAAAAATATTGATCATACCGTAAAGCAACTTTCGAATTTTTCGAGTCAAATAAAAAAAAAATAGATTGTGCAAATAAAAAGTGAATAAATAACATAAAGAGGAAACGAAAAACAAGAAGAAGAAGAAGAAGAAGCGACGTTAGATTTGTCTTTGGAGAACAGGTATAAGGAGTTTCACGCCCGGATGTCGCTTGATATAATCCCTAAAACTTTACACGTATATCTTTTCTCTTTTCCAAAAACTTCATTTCACTATATAGCATAGAAGGCTCGTCTCTTAGTACATATACATAAGTATATATGTGTATACATATATTGAACTATGTAAGTACGGTTCTTCTCACCAGAGTTTTTCGAACGAACGCCTTTGCTTTAGCAATCGCGACCTTCTGAGCGTTTTTTTTATTTTTCCAGAATCTATCGGTCAGCTCGTTTACATTGACGTGCAAAAAAAAAAAAAAATGAAAAGAGAAATGAATCCAAGAATTTGCAGTACGATTCGACATCGATTTTTTGTTTTTCTTTCTTCTTCTTCTTTTTTTTTCAATTTACTTTGGGAACGTTAAACTCTGTGGAGGTTGCCCGACTACATATAATACAGAGTAACGGTTGAACAGCATGTTGCAAGGCAGGTGCACCAATTTGAACTGTACAATTTTCTACGAGTTTGTGGCAATTTCTCTGTCCCACGTATAATACAAATAACTTCATGATCCACGGGATTTTTAACAGTTTAGCGATTTTAATTTGAACTTCAATTTTTCCCCCCTTTTTGCCTCCTTTGTATTAGATATGGATATTCGCTCGTTACGATTCACCCGTCCATCTCACAGCTGTTGAGAAACAACAAAAAAAACATTCAATTTTGAATGGGGGAAAAAGATAGAGTTTTTTTAGAGTGAATTTTTTTTTGTCATTCTCCGAACCACCAGCTGACTCCATATATGATGATTAACAGTCTTCGAGTATACCGTGGATAAGATTTTTAATATTTTTTTTTCCGCTGGGTTCCAACCATCAAAAATCTTCATCAATCAATCGAATTGGAATTCAGCAGCAGATATTTCGCCAGGTACTGGTTTATAGTTTATAAAAGTAACTTCGTTAAAAATAGCTACTGTAGGTACCCCATATGTACGTGCGCGGTAAACCGATTCGGTTGAATTGGAAGCTGGGAATGTAGCTGCCACCGATGAATTCATCTCCGAAATTCAAGCGGGATAGTCTAGACGCGATGGTTATACCAATAACTAATCAATTATACTGACAACCTCTAGATAGCAGTCAATATTTCAAGGGAGTTTTTACTAGTTCGGATTACTCGCACTACGCTGTAACTGTATAACGAAATGATGAATATAACTTTCGTGTAACTCCAACACCGCTTTCAAGCTGCTGCACACGGTGATTAAGCGAAAACGTTTTTACTTTTTTCTATTCACTCAGAACGGATCCTTAAATTTTTGGATTCAGGTAGAAAAAAGAAAACAAAAAAACAGCTAGACTTTGTGTTTAAAATTTTTTTTTTCTTTTTATTCGAGTTCCACAATATAGTACCATGAGAATTAAAAGTTGCGGAATATGTTATTTGGCTCGTCTTATTTTCGTAAAATTTTTTTGAAAAATCAAAATTTTTTTTTTTGTTTTCTTTCAACTGTTGCAGTGTAGTTCACCTTTAATTCAGGGAATTCAGATGTAATTTTGAGAATTTCTGATTATGGCTGCAGGCTATTGGAATTTCAGGTGTTTGTCGCAAGCTCTAGATTCCAGCTCTCTTTAAGTTTAGCGTATAAGGTATGCGAAAAGTGCTTTTCAAAGATAAAGCTAACCTCTTGAATATTCAAAATTCTACTACCACGTCCCGTTGACCCTGTACGGGCTCTCCACCTCGAGGCTTATCAGATATTCAAATTCTAAGCTAACAGCTTCCTAGATGGCTGTATACACCTAGTCTATAGTAACCAAAGCTTTTCTGAACGCTCGCGAAAGAGTAGGTGAGAGAGCGAGAGAGAGAGAGAGACGGAGGAAGAGATTGTTGCGAAGTACCTTGAACGCGAAGCTCCCGGGGGGCAGTCTCCAAATTGTAACTAACATCAACAGTGGTATAGTTTGCTGATACAAATATTCTCAACAGAGTTCCTTGTCCAACATTATTACATACGTGTACATTATACGTATATGGTAATGATACAGGTACGCAAATAAAACGATTAATTGACCCATAGGGAATCAAAGAACCGCAGGAACTAGGAACTAGGAGCTTTGATTGAGTGAGGTATGTACTGCGCGTTCCGCACCTTCGTTCGACTAAAATTAGAGCAAGCTTTTTTCAGCGTTTCCAAGCTCTTTAAAAAAATTCAAATAACTTCGGAGCAGGTCCCCGCATAATCCATGTGATTTTACATCCCGTACAGAATTTTCGATCCGAGACACCGAATATAACTTACTACGAAATGTGGTTTGTCCAGATCTTTTTTTTCTCCAAATAGCAGTTCCTTTTAAAATAAAATCGAGGGGGGGATATGATCCTTCCGAAACTTGAAAGAACGAGAGAGAAGGGATTCTTTTGACGAGATTTTTTCTCCACTCCAACGCCTAAATTCCCCGCAGTATTTTGATGAGGTGAGAATTCCAACTTTGGAAAAAAGGGTCTTGCCAAATCTTTGTTTGGAATCTTATTCAAGCCACACTTTTTTCTATCGACAAAATAAAAAGAAGGACAAAAGGGAAAGAAAAATCTGCGTGGGATCTGAATCGCGAAAAGTACGCTGATAGCTGGTGAATGAGAAAAAGCGAAAATAAAAAAAATGAATAAAAAATAAATAAATGAATCAAAAAAAAAACGTAAAACGGAATCGACGCAGGCGAACGAACGTATCGATGAAATTTTCACTGACGAAAATAAAACGCGAAAACTCGAGCGGAATGGAAAGAAAGAAGAAAAAAAATAAGATAGACAACCGATAAAAGTTAATGCTTGATATTCAATTTCAACACGTTCCGGTCAAGGTATACCTATAATTAACAATCGCTTTTTGCGTATAACTTCAGTTTCCAAATAGCAGAAAAAAAAAAACAAAAGCCCAAAGCACTGGAAGAATGAGAATAGATGAAATTTCAAAGAATGAGAAAAAAGACTATTAGATTGTGATAATATCGTGGAAAGAATATTGTAGCTATGTCGTAGATATACCTATTACAAAATGGGGTTTGGTTGTGGGTGTTTCTCATCTCACGATGTGCTGTTATACGTTAACGAGACTCTCGGTTAGGTAGGGTTGGATTTGTTACGATATACATTTAGATCGTACTCAACGCGACGAGACGATAAAAGAGAGATTCGAGAAATGGGTTAGGTAATTGGACGAAGAACAGCTGCAAGAGATGATGATAAGTGTATAAATTGAAGAACGCTCGATACGGTTACGGTTCTAATCTTTTTTTTACACATGTCTATCATCGTTTTTTGTTTTTCTCATTACCAAAACTTGAACAAAGCGAATGAATTTCCAAAATTTTCTAAATCTCGATCATCGAGTGCGTAGAGAAACTTTTTTCCCCTCTCTTTTTTTCGTCATCAAAATCTCTACGCAGAAAACGGAATTAACTAAATGGGAAAAGCTCGGTTTTCACACCTCCTTGTTGCGAATTTGTTAATTAAAAAAAAAGAAAAAAAAAAAAACTTAATTATATAGGATTAACAAAGCGGTAAAAGTTTGTCGATGACTACACTGATGAAAATCTACCCCCCCGTACACCTCATACATGTACAATTTACGAAATTAAATTCCACTCTCCAACTTGCTACTTTTTTTTTCTCAACCTCAGCCGTATAAATTTGCTCGTTTTTTTTTTTTTTTTTTTTTTTTTTTGTTTGAAAATGTTCGCTTGGAATAGAATTTTTAGAACTTTGATTTATCTGTATTACTAATCGGATTTGGGTGACGTATTTTTTCTGGGTTTTTTCCCTCGTTTCAGCTGCACGTTTGCGCTATTATTTAAAATGTCTTTACCAAATAAAAAAATACCACCCAGTATAAACGACTCTGACAAATGACAAGATTCATTATACGTACCAGGTATACGATCCTATGAAATAAGTTTTCAGTCAAATTATATACTCGAAGCTTTTATAACGTGATAAAAGTTTTATTTTGTACTTTTCTTTTTCAATCTGAAAATATTTTACGAGGTTCTTGTTTTTAACTGAATATTTTATGGGTCTGCACTTTGGTGGAGTTTGAAATAATTTTTTTTGTTTTTTTTTCTCCGCTCTGATACGGGATTGCGAGATATGGGTGACAGATTTTTCTCGGAGAACAAAACGCTGTAGTGACGTGTGCCGTAGAATTTTTTGGAAATATATTTTCCCCTCCGAAATCTGTTTTTTTTTTTTTTTTTTATTTAGTCTTTGTTCCTCGTCGCGTCGGAACGAATCTTTTGAAATCGGTTGGATGTGGATAGAAAGTTGACATAGATGAATTAGATAGCTTTGAGCTTTCGATCCATCCCGCAGTACAGGTTGATTCATATCTGTATATGTAAAGCTTTCGAGTTAATTAATTTGGAATTGATGGAGTAATGAGAAAATTTCTTACCTGTATGAATAGCGATAGGTCTTCTCCCAAAAGCATGTCCCTACAAACGTCTTTTGCCGTGGTTTCCAAGGTCAAATAAACGAGACTACTCTCTATTCCGGTGTGAACTCTGACCCAGCCACTTCCTACTCCTCCAACATCCACCCCGACACCTGAATCCCATGAGGAATTGAAAGGTTCAACTTGTAAGTTTGTTGTTGAGGAGTCATCGAAACTTTCACTTTTGTTACTGTTGTTGCTCTTGTTGTTGTTGCTTTTATTTAAAGACACACTTTTTGTACTTTTTATTGAATCCGAACTAAAACTTTCGCTGTTATCACCCGTTGATGATCCGTTATTGATTTCTCTTTCCACGTCGAATTTACTTATCGTACGGTTAAGGTCTGCTAAGATCCTTTTTTCCAGTATCGTTTGGCTAGGTTCTTCGATCGTCGAAAAATTTGACGACGATTCGAGCACCCTTTCATCAGCTTTTCGATAATGTGAGTCACTTTTTTTTACCGTTAATTCTTCTGTTTCCGTAACGTGAACTTCAACCACTTTTGAAACGGGTTCGAAAATTCGATTTACTTTTTGAACTCCTCTTAAATTTTCTTCCACTTCTAATTCTTCTTCTCCTTCTCCTTTTCCTTTTTCTTCTTCTTCGTGCACTTTTTGTTTATCGTTTTCTAGGTAAAACTTCGAACCTTTTTCTTTCTTCTTGACGGTATCGCTCCGCTTTTTTGCTACCTTTAAAAAACTCGCCTCGCTACAACTATCTCGGAAGTTACCACCCTGGTAAAAATTTACTCTTGGTACCATGGTGAAGTTCTCGTTAACGTCCCTCCACGTTTTAGAAGCCGAGGATACCGCAGATTTGCTTGAAGTTTTTACTTTTTTACGTACAGTTCTCGGCTTATCTTCGTTACTCGAAATTAATTTTGATTGTTTTTGAATTAGTCTTTCGCAGTAATCGCGAGAGAATGTAAATTTACTGCTGTCGGATTTGATATTTCTCAAATCTTCGGTAAATTCACGTTTTACAATATTTTGTGCATTTTTTTTTCTCTGTAATTTTAACACCTGGGAATAACCTGAGACTGTCCCGGCAGGATTTTCGCTTTCGGAAAGTTTTGTCGAAAACTTTTCAAAAGGCTTTCGCTCTAACCCAACGCATTCCAGATCAACCTCATCCCCCTCCTCCTCCTTTTCATCCTTCTCATCCTTCTTCTTATATTTTTTCTTATCCTCATACCCTTCTCTCTGCTGTTTTAAGTTCCTCAAGGAATCCTTCGACTCTTTAGATCCTTTCGAATGCGATCTTTTAGACCTTTGCTGAAACTTTTCGTAATTCGCTAGGATCCTCTGATTCAACTCGTGTATCAACTCCATCCTTTTAGATATCGAATCGTTAGTTTTATCTACTTTTTCCTTAAACGTTTTAGGACGAGACGATATTTTCTCTCCCTTATTACTTCTAGACGTCAACAATAATCTCTGATATTGAGAAAACGACGACGTTCCCGGGGCACTTTCTATATCCTTCTCCCGACTCTTTTCCTTATTTTTACAATCCTCCCGATTTCTCGGCTTATTTGGCACGCCGATTTCGTACTTCGAGTCGCTTTTTATAACATTTTCATCTTCATCATCGTCTAAATCTTTATCCTTACCATTTCTACCAACGTACCAACTTGAAGATCTTTTATCCGAATTACCATATCGATAATTCGACCCCCCTTCTTTTGTCAATTCGAAACCAGCCCTGAGATCAATTCTCGGACTCGATCCGCTGCTCAAACTTATTTTTTCATTCGTGTCCCAGTCTTCCGAATTAAAGTGTCTCGACTGATCCAATCGATCTTCTTCAGATTTCTCTCTAACATTTTTTAAACTCACTATCGGACACAAGCCCAATTTTTGATTAAGGTCACGTATTTCATCACCCCTGACCGGTACTTCGTGGTCCAAAACATTATCCTTCGGATGCAGACCACGAGTCGATGAGAGTCTTCTGGATCTCCTTAATTTTGAATATTGATGAACGGATTGTTGGGAAGTCAAATTCGAATTTTCCGTCGCGTTGAAGACGACCATATTGCGCTGAATTTGGAATCTGAAATTTGAACAAAATTTTTATACTTTCAGTCCTCTCAATTTCAACTTACGAAAAAAAAAAAGAAACAAAAACTAAACGAATCGTTTGTCACATTTTACCGAATCTCCTGATTTGTTTTTCGCGCCACAGGGTTAAAATATATTCACGGTGTGCAAGGAATCATCGCCACCACGGACGGCAACCATCAGGTATAATATGTGTACAGGACGTTCGGATTTATGGCGATCAAGATAACCGATTGCCGATTGATATTCCGGTCATGTATGAGTGTAGCTATAGGTAAAACTGTGACGAATCACCATCCCTCTATAGCCACAGTAAAGCTGTTGCCCAGCCTCCTATGCACAGGTTTTTTTCGTTTTCAGTTAAAATCGTAGCGATTTTTTCCCCGTCACTTTTCTTTGCCTTCAATTTTTTAGATCAGGTGCTTCGAATTGATTCAAAATTTTTTTTTCACATCTTTCCGCGAGTCATCGAATGTTTTTCAAATGGCCTAGCGACTTTTTCAAACCGTAAACGGACGGGGATATTTTTAAGGAACTTTCTCACGGGTAATTTTTTATCATGGGATATAAAATACGTACGCTCGATGTGTTTCGCGTTTTGCTACATGTATATAGTATATATATCACACATATGTATATTCGTTACACGAGATGGGCGTAAATACGACATATGTGTGTGAGTTCCGGCCTGACATCCGGAAAGACGAGAGTAGCCAGAAACAGCGTATATACATTTATTGCGTAAATGGAAAGAGGAAGAGGGGTTCCTATATATTACATACCTATATACCTATATACATATATGTATATAGATTGCTATGTATGCGCAGTATAGTGTCGCCTAAGGGCATAAATTCTGCAAATATGGCGATAAATTCATACCTTTGCAGCAGAAAATGATAAATAAACGGCACGCGTTTTATATATACATATATATATATATATATATTTTTTTTTTTCTTTCCTTCCACCTACTCATACTAGGTATATATATTTCGATGAATCGGTCCGCAAGGATGAGGACGGAATTTTTTTTTCTACAACTGCAGGGTGAAATGAAAAAATGTTTTTTTCTTCGTCCATCTCAAAATCTTGTTTTTTGTATTTTTCGGTTTTCCTTTTTTCCTCGGTTTTTCCTATTCTCATTTTCCAATCGTGATTGAGTGAATAATTTCATTGATCGGGGGTAATTATTCCAAGTGTTTTAAAGAATTTCCTTTTATACTTTTATCCTGTTCAAAGCTCATACATTTTATGTAAATGTACGTGCGTACGTGTACATTTATAAAATACACTTGGCTTTAAACATCGAACGTTCTACAGTGCGTGACCAAATTCCCCGTCACGTATCCTGTCTGTCAGGTTTACAAGGTATACGCACCTAAACACGTTTCGTAGAATAAAACTGAATAAGAATTTTTTTTTTTACTTTTTGTTCAAATTTTTGTCGTACAGAATTTCTTTTACCTCATTCACTACCCTCGAATTATTATAAAAATTGATAAAAAAATTCAAACAAATAAATCGAAACTAAAAATTTTTCTCATCGTTTCATTAGGAGTTTTTGGAACCAAATAAGAAGAAAGAAAAATCAGCCAATCAGACGGTTATTCATGTGTATATTTTCAGGATTTAGTATCGCGTGTGTATTACGGATTTCTTTTTTTTTTTTTTTCATCACTGTTATTCGATATTTTTTTTCTATATGCCACATGGGCATGTATACGTCTTTTTAATTTTTATATAAATATTATAAAACGGCACATCCGACTCATTGTGCGCTCACGAGCGGAAAAATAATTGAACTACATATGTACACAGATATTCACACCTGTATGTATGTATAAGGTAGGAACGAAAAAACATGAAAAAAGCAAGCAAGAAATATGATATAAAAATAACAAAAGAAAAAAAAAAGAAAAAACGCAGAGGGATTGCACACTCGGTAGCTAATAATTTTACGTCAGAGATAGGTCTGGGGTAAACAGGTAACATATATGTCGCAGCGACAGTGGGATTTTTTTTTTTTTTTCACAGACACTGCGTCAAAAAACTTTTTCGATTTTCAGCTCTATACTCGACTCTTCTGCACAGGTAGGCATACTACCTACATTATGAATAACGAAAAACGAATGGAGAGAAAAACAAAAATTTCTCAAATTTTTTTTCAAAGTTGAAATTTGCTATTAGTTTTGTGTTTTGATTTTTTTTTTTCTGCAAGTACCCGTACATACCTATTTTATGCAATTTTCAGAAACTATAAAAAGAGAAGAAAATATATTCGGAAAGCTTTTCTGATTATGCGTTTTATTCGTAGCGAATGTTTTTGAAGGTTTGTATGAATGAATAATTTAAATTCGAATAATTACATCGCAACCAACTTCAGCTAGCGACCTACCCACACATGAATACAATACATAGGTACTAGCTTTTCCGAGCTTTTCAGCCTTTATGCACTCGCAGGGTACAGAGGCGGGATAATATCATGGAAAGAGGAAAAGAAAAAAGGAAAAAATCCGGAAGTACAAGAAAATAATAAAACCATATCGTTACGATAATGATGGCACTAGCAATAATAACAACAACAACAACAACGATAATAATAACAATGATAATAATGATAAGAAGAAGAAGAAGAAGTAGAATATATTTATAGTAACAGAAACTAAAGCTTCTTCAAATCGTGGTGAGAAAAAAAGTCGATACAATTTCCAGGAACATAAATTTTTATTTTTTTTCTGTTATAATTTGTTCGTAACAAAGAAACTAGAACAGTGGATCGGTATAGTGGTGAAAATTTGTTCTGCATAGAGTGCAGTGAAATTAAATTTATGCTTTTCCGAGCTTAAATTATGGATCGCAAAATACGGCGTAATCTTGAGAGCTCGTACGTTATTCTATTATGAGATATGAGCGTATTGTAGGTACTTCAATCTAATTTTCGATACAAGATGGCCGATCTCAATATTTTATGGCTTTAATATGTACCGTACATGTATAATAAGAAACTGTCACACGTAGCGTCCATGTATGTTAAAGGTTTCCATAGATTATTATATACGATAATTTTATTTTATGTATTGGATATACATATGTGGTTTTGATTACGGACGGGGTATACAATTATTACTTGGAAGCTCGTTACTTTTTACTGGAATATAACGTACGTACATTTATAATAGAATTCTCTATTCTTCAAAGAAATTCCAATGGAGATTATAGTAATTGGACACGGTGTAGCGAGTAAATTTACAGATGTAAAACTTGCGTTGCGAAATTTATTATTATTTTATAACTGCAGATTGAAAATAACGAAGAGAAATACATCGCAGTTTGTATACCATATGAACTTTTTTGGTAATTATTTTACACGCACATGAAATTGTGAAAAAATTAATTTCTCAGTGTCATAAATTTATTACGATAGATTTTGATCTCGCAATAATTTTTCACCGATTTTTCGACGAGCACATTATAAGGGACTGGAAATTGGAAAAAAAAAAATTTCAATCCGTGCGATCTCAATTTATATTTCATCGACAAGTATAATTGGTGTTCGATTTTTTTTACCGAATCGATGGGCAGAAAATAGAGAAAAAAAATTTAATACGAATTTGAATCAGCGAGATGAAGATAACGAAATGTTACACGAATGAAAAGTTCTGTAGATACTGAAGATTATTTAAATAATTATCATTGTTATTTCTACGTAATTCTTGCCTCATAAATACCACATATGTGGACATACGCATGCTGCAAGCGAATAGAATAATAGTCATTATATCACAGATCCCAGGACCCGCAATAAAAACCGCTTACCTATATACCCGGTTTATAATAAATTTGAACCTTCCACGGTCATATGCACAACCACCAGCGGGAACAACCAACTTTTACTCGTATTTAATTCAAACGTAAACGCCGAGACATTTTGTTATCTAATAATTTTAAGTCGATTCGATTCTGATTTTTTAATTTTCTAACAAAATCGATAGCTCGTCTTTACTTATCTTCCGATCGCATGAGAATCGGTTTCCGTCAATTCGTTTTTCGTGTATCAAAAGAAAAAAGAAAAAAAAAAGAGAGAAAAGAAAATGAATAAATAATTGTTCCTCACCTCCCTCGATCCGTTATACGTTCAATATCCTTTCCAATAATATCGATTCCAAGGTAAAAATTGATCTGAAAACAAAAGTGTTCACCACACCACGAACGTTGATGCACTTCGGCGTAAGAACTATTTCGATTTATTTGATCGAACGCGCGATCGGCCGTTCGAAAAACGAAACACCAAAGAAATGAAAGAAAAAATTTTAACGACGAAGCGAAAAATATCGATGTAGCGAAAATAATTTTCATTCACGCACGCGGTATTACCTCACGGTACGCACGGCAATCAACGACTGACATCGGACAGACAACAGCCAACAGGAACCGAGCTCACCATAATGTTATTCGGTCTTTCGTGGATCGGATCGTATCCTCTATTCGCTCTTCACCTGTTGTTGGTGTTGTTAGCTTCGGCACAAGGGTCAGGTTATAACGTATAGTACGGTGCGAGCCGGACTGACGAACGGCCGGCCAGTCTCCGTAGGGATTCTCACGTGTTTAACTTCTCAGGTGCGTTCAGGTGCATCGCCAGGTGGTTTTGACTGCCGTTGGCTGCTGCTGCGTAAAAAAAAAAGAAAAACAACAACGGAAGGAAACTCCCCCTAATAAGCTGAGCTACAGGTAGATATATTTTTACTACCTCGAAGTCACTTGCGTGCTCGTCCTAAAATTCGAAGCCACGATTTTTTTTCTATTCTTATTTTACGAAATATGCGGAATTCTTTTCTTTTTTCTTTCTGTTGATTTTTTGAGTTTTCCTATGAGAAAATTCAAAATTGAAAAATCATTCTTTTACAACCACTCGGATTACTTTCATAATCGGTGAAAAAGGTGGATGGAAAAATATCGCGTATCGGTCGGAGTGATATGGTGTGAGAAAAAATTTGTTGTAGTTTTTTCAAAATTGAAACTGTAAAATTTCTATCAACTTTATACGCTACGGGGATGGTTCTTCGCGGTTTCTGTAGATACGTAGTACCCAACGCCATGTATAGAGCGTGGCCATTGGCCCTTGTTTACGAGTAATAAAGCCAAGCCAACCAGGGTGTATTACACGTGTATTTGTCGTCGTTGTGTCGTCGAACGAGGGTTAGTTTCACCTCGTAAAAGGAGTAACAAAATTCTAATTCACCTGGACCAGCAGATATTGTCTCCGAATGTGGTATCCCGACTCGTCTGCACATGCACGGGATAGAAAGTGAGCAAGAAAATTTTAGAAAATCGGCCTAAAAAAAGATCTTCGTCTTTTCAAAGCCACACCGAAAAGGGAAGAAATAAGAATAAATGAATAATTCTCCTGGATCGATTGAATTCGATTTACGCGTTATGAAATTTTTCAGTTCCCTCACGTTTGAAAAAATGAAGAAAAAAAAGAAATTACAACGAATCGCGGATCATCCTCTGTAATTTAAATGACCACAGCATGAAATATAGGATATGGAATACGTAGCGACGATCATGCGCCTGTTATAAGGTTTACAACGTATTGCGCGCACGCTTTAAGTTTCCCACGTTTATTCCGAAGATATAAGCGCCGGAAATGCGTATATACGTATAATATCTGTACACATACCTGCCCCACCACATGCAATCTTATCCAGCTACCGATTTACTTTCACGTTTTCAGCGTCACACATTATACAATGACAATCGTTGTCGTCTTCGTGTACTCGCACACAAATTCAGACGTGCTCGACCCTTCTTTTTTTGTACACACGTATACAATACCTCAGGAATAAGAGTCCACGTTTTTTTATCTTCTGTCTATTTTTTTTTTACACAACTCCCCCCCCCCCCCCCCCCCCCCCCCCCTCATCTACTCACGCCTATCCACAGCTACGCATGTCATACATTCGTGAAATTCATTCGATGCCCACCAGACCGATTCACCCTATGCCTCTCTTCATATGGAGATAAACGGTTTGAAATTATAACACAGTTCTTCCTGTACATTATATAGCTGAAGGGCGTGGTAGAAATCCGATACGAATTTCTAGTTTGCGATGACAAAAAAAAAAGGAAAAAAAATTGTTGGTCACAACGTTATCGTGTAATACGTTCATTTATTCGATCATTGTTGTTGCGGTTTTTTTTTTTGTTTATTGGTGGATAGGATCGGTTGATTCAAGTTTGTCGTATTTACATGCGATATGGATTTGTTTAATATCAGTCGACGATCGTTTCGCGCGATATAAGAGCTGTTATTATATTCGGCTTCGAACCTAAATCAGAATTATGTAACCCCGTGATGAATCCTCTCTCTAGCTGCGAAATAACCTAACTTAAATTGGGAAACGGTAAGGTCTCTGGAGAGCTAATTAATCCGGATGAACTGAAATGTTTGCCCAGAAACTAACGGGAGCTGCTGAATACCTCGTCAAATTCGCTTCGACTATCTTCGATTGGTATAACAAACGTCGGAAACTATACTATATACTGTATATAGTACGTTGAATTATGCAAGACCCCATAGATCATGTGTAGGACGAAATTTTCCACGCGGAATGAAAATTTCCATAACACTATTTCTATGCGAGTAACAAAATTAGCCGTGAAAAAATTTCGTCGTTTCTTTTTTTTTCGCTCACATATATACTGCGGAAACTATTCTTTTTCGTTGTAATTTTTTTGAAGATCTGATGAATTGAAATTTTTTTTTTTTTTGCACACATCACAAATAAAATACGTAAATCTTCTTTCCTGAATATCGTACTTAAGTTTCTTTTCTTTAGCTTCAGATGATCACGATTTTTCAAATTTAAAAGCGAAAGATTCTGCTCCCATGCGTCAATGCCCCTGTTACATATCGGCCGCCATTGTATTCCCATGGGTTGAGAAAAGTAAAGTTTTTGATCGAGTTCGAATTTCCTCGACCCTCTTGGTGGTTTCGGTTGACCGAACGTGAAGTTTCAAAACACGCTCTTGCTTCTTATTCCTTTTCGTTATTAATAATGAAAAAAAAAAGAAAAAGGAAAAATTGAGAAAGTAAAAAGAGAGTGAAAAAAAAGAAGACTCGGTTCAATTGTGCGAAGGGTGGCTCTGGGGATTAAAAGAAAATCACCAACCACCGCAGCAAATATGTATTACTTTGAATGTACTTGGCGCGAGACTCTACCGAGTCTCTTGATTAGATATTTGAGGAGTTTCTTTTTAATTACCCATCACCCCCTTACCCCTTCGGGATCCCTTTCTGCCACCCACAGCGACCTTCACTTGATCCTTATAACCTCTTCTGAAGATCCTAAAAAAATCGTATTTATATTCAAAGTCAAATATATACGTATATAATAATGTAACGTGAAAGAATGAAGGCGAAGAATGGCAATTGAAAAACGAAAAAAAAACAAAAAAAAAAATTCTTCTTCTTTAAACAAAAGCAGCTGTATACCTGGAACTGAAAAATGGAGAATCCCATTTTTTTTCTACACATGCAACGGGTGAAATAATCTTTTTTTTTCTTCCTCCATTCTGTAATATTTACATTTTTACTATATTTTTATTTTTGCATGCGTATACTATTGTTATAATATAGATACGTGCAGGCTGTGACGATGAAATTAATTGAAAAAAAAGATTTAAAATCCATAAGCAAAGAGAAAATAAAAGACAATAAGGAGAGAAAAAAGAAAACGAAAGTAAATGACGATCCAATTATAACTCCTGTAGGTGTATATGGAGTAATGATGTTCTTTTGTCTTTGAAAATGTCGCTACGGAGGCGAGTCTTTTTTTTATCATTCAATATAATAGCGATAATTTTTATCAGCTTGAGTAGTAGTTATATGTATATGTGTGCTTACTTACCATTGTCACTCTCCTTATTGAAAATCTCTTTTAATTACCTCTATTCAAACTGGATGGAAAATATATAGAATAACCCCTTTCTGCAGCTCCTTTGACAAAAAAAAAACAAACTGAAATAAGAAAAAAAACTTTCTCAACTCTGTCTCTCCTCTTTTTCCTATCTCCTTATCGTCTCTATTTCAGGTTTGATATTATTTTTCTTTCAATCGTTTTCTCTCATTATTCTTTATTTCTTTCTCTCGTCTTCTTTCTCTCTTTCATCGATGCACTTCCGGTAACCTTCTAAGAAATATCATCGTAATGGGTATATAATATTATATTATATACGCTATACATAACGTAATTAGGTTATATATTGAAAGGTAAAAATGTCCTTCGCACAAAGACTTTAGTTCACTTGAAAAGAATTGAGTGAAATTACCTCCCCATCGCAGTATATCCTCCTCATATACACATATACAATACACATTCGTATCTCATATTCCCATTAAAGAACACGACGGGCCCCCCTATGCAAGGCCCACACCCTCGTGATTCTTACCACTTCCCGGATGAGACGCAGGTTACACACATATATATATAAATATTTATGTATACATGTATGCACACTGGATAATACATGAAGAGCGCAATTCACCGTTCCGTGAAGTTTAAAAGAAAAATGCGGTTTGTGTAAAAAAAAAAACAACGAAACAAGCTGAGATTCTATCTGAAGATCGCGTCTATACCAATTTTGATGAAAAATAAGAGAAGATTTTTTGAATCTACAGTTACTTGGTGAAAAAGCGAAATTAGAAAAAAAATTGGAAAAGATTTTTCCAAAGTTTAGTGTGAAAATTATTTTTTTTTGTTTTTTTTTTTTTATAAATGCTGAGCGTGTACGTGATGAATATATGTATACCCGATACATACATCGTATGTAATAAAACGCTGAATTTGAAAGGTGGGCAGAAGCATCGTCCGCATTGCGGTGCGTAGGAATACGCGCGGCACAGAACGACGCTGCGTGCATGACAATAGGCTTTCTTCGAGATTTACCGCTTGGATTGGGTATATGTAAGGAGAATCGGATAGAGAGATAAGAAAAAAAAAAAAAAACGAAGAAAAAAGAATCGAGATTTTCGTATTACATTATATCTGAAATGGCCGCGCATGTACTGCAGGAGCCGCTGAAGAAATATCACGAAGTATATAAGGCGTTACAATAGCGGATGTATATGAAAGCTGAGGCTGAACTAATTTCGCTCTGTAGTCACAGGAGAATGATTCTTTTTTTTTTTTTTTTATATATCAGTCGAAATTTATATGTACCTAAAATCATAAATCCTATAACCTGATCGGGATTCGCTGGTTGCAGAAAAATTGTTCAGGTTCCGCGATGAGGACGTAAATTTGATCTTGTATTCTTGAAAAATTATGTGTTTGTCTTTTCAAAACGCAGCAGGTCTTGTGGAAGTGGTTTTCCTCTTTTCTCGCTTTGCACATCCTAATTCCGTCATTTCTTTCTTTATACTTCGCGGTTATGTGTAAAACTTGGAGTATTTGGGCGGGTATGATGAAAACTTGCTGCAGACGACAGAATAAGAAAATGCTTTTATATATAAAATGTCTGCAGCGTGCACAATGTTGGTATACAGCGAGCGACGACACGGCGGTTGCAATTCATTACGGAAGAGGGTTGGGAAAAATAAAAACAAAACAAATCGAAAAAAAAACAAAACAATGGAACACCCGAAACACCGGAAAACGTTCTCCGCCCTCCATCTTATTTCACTCGGTGCTCCGGCGGCGTATCCTCATCCAGTATGCTGGTGCTTCCGACTTGGAAGAAATTCCAGAGATTCTAAGGTATTTATATACTTACCCATATAATACTTTTATACGTCGATAGATCCGTGTGTATGTGTATATTTTTTCTACCGGGAGACTGTGAGCATTCCATGGTGCATTTTTCGAAAATTCTTCTTCGTAATGCCATTGCACCCTGCATGCGAAAAGGGTTGAACAAAAAAAATTCAACAGATCAGCGTAAGAATCTACCCTTAAAATAATTTCCACCTCGTACAGTTCGCTCTCTCTATACGTCGTAAAAATTCTTGGTTATAACATTTGTGTTATTTGAAGAGAAAAAAAAAATGTTGAGTTTTAAAAAAAAGTTACACGCTGTATACGAACGATGTGACGTGTTGAAGATTCAATTTTTTTTTGAATAAAATGCCTCGGATATATTTATGTACCATGTGTACAGCTGGTTCTAACGGAAATGAAACGGAAATTGTGGTCGAGCAAAAAGTGGCGCGAATTTATTTCGGACCACCATAGAGGCACGTACAAAATTATACCTACGTATATCCACTTCCCCCGTAAGTCATTTTGTTGGGAATAAGAAAAATCACCGCACTCTACTTGCAAATGCTCTGAAAGATGAACCGATTGTATTTTGTTATATCGTGGTTTGTTTGTTAGTCGAAAGGTCCCGCAGGCTCTTATTACTTTTTCGGAGTTCGAAATATTTTTAGTTAGTTTTCTTTTTTCTTTTTTTTTTCTACGACGAAAAAATAAATTTCGTACCTATGAATAGTTATCTCATCTAGTTTTTTTTTTTTTCGGGTTTGAGACGCAGTGCGACAGACCCTAAAAAAAATCATATCCCACAGGAAAACAGGATAAAAAATAAAGAAAAGAAAAAATCAAATACGAAGAAATGAATGAATAAAAATGGACGAAAGTAAACCGCAGAAAAACATCGGTATAAAATAAATAATTCGGCGAAACCCGTATACCTATACCATCGACCGACCTAGAACTAGGTAAACTATGTATAACTTGTACATCTCTATGATATATTCATAGGCGTTCTTTCTCCCTCTTTTTCATCTTCAATAACTTTATTCGCTTTTTTTTCACCTCTTTTCCCTTTTCATCTCCAGTATTTTCACGTGTTTTATTTCACGTTATTCTCGTCGCGTGATTTTTCGGTTTTTTGAGTGCGTCAAACGATCGGATTTCTCCATTGCACTTTCAGCTGCAGGATGCGGTTGAAAAAAATTTCATAAAATTTTTTTTCGTCGACATTTTTATCTATTCATACGTAGGTATGAAGTTCCGAGAAATTATTGGAAACTTATTTTTTATTCTTTAATCCAAACATCACCATAACAAATAAATTTTTAATTCAAAAAAAAAACATAAGTTCTTTGGTGGAGAAAATGAGAGAGAAAAAAAATGTAAAAAATGCCTGTTATGAGAATCGTTCATGCGAAACCAAAATTGAACTGATTTTATTTCATGGGTTTCATCACCGCGCATTTTAGTGCTTGATAATCGGCATATTTCATTTTCAATTCACTCATATAATGTGACTAAATTTGACACACGTGTTATCATAGATAAGAGTAAATATTAACGATCACCGTAGTAGTTACACACTTTATACAGGAAACAGGATACGATATATGGTTATGTATACGTAAATCCACCTCGGCATATGGGAGATCGTTGTAAGAGGGACGAAATGTAAAGAACAAAGTGTGTGTAACGGGGGCTAAAGTAGGAAAACGGTCAACGCGGGACCCCGTACGAAGAAATCAGAAAGTCACTTCCCATAACGAAACGACATACGGTATTCCGTTGGACAAACCAAAACTCTCCCCTGCAGAACTTTCGAGATACGCTTCGTAGCTCATGCATAGGATATAGACGTACACCTCTACGGGCACCCCCGGAACGATCGAAGAAAAAATAAGGGCCGTCGTTTCGATTTTATTTTTTATTTTTTTCCCTTTTCTTGTTTTCTTATTTTCCTTTTTCCCTCTCGTTATATATCATCCGCGTCACCTTTTTATTTCCCTTGGAATTTTCAACCTGAAAAGACAAAGACGATGACTGCGATGACGACGATGATCACGACGACGACGATGGCGAAATTTATTTCGCTCGACGCTTCATCACTCGTTAAAATTATAAATGCAATTAAAATTTGCCGAGTCGCGCCGCGAGTGTATAATATAGGAGGCATGGCGGTAGACGCTAGAGGATTTAAAACCTCCGACCTTCTTCACCCTCCCATTCGTCCCGCCACCCCCCAACCATTACAACTGCCTCCGAGAGCGGAAAGGTCCTACGCAGCATCAGGCGCAAGCAGAGTTATAAGGATTAATTCAAACGGAACCCCAAAATCTTAACGAGCACGAAATTTCTAGTTGGTCTCTAGGTCCTAATGCTGTGCCGGGGCGGGTCTTCCACTGAACAACCCCGACAGAACTTACGAATACATTGAAGGTAAAATTTCTATCCCTAAATCCCTTGACCCTTGACACACATAATTAGGTTAATACAACCGGAAAACCCGTAGACGTTGTAAAATCAACAATGTACTTCAAATTTTTCATCTGAGAAATTCATATATTTATTCAGTTTTCATGCGGTTCAGGGTATGGTTAAAAGATTCAAGCATTCTTACATTCGAATATAATTGAACAATCGAATCGGACGATCATCGCTGCGTATCGGTATGAAAAAATTTCTTGCCAACTGAAATTTGTATGTTTTTCTCCTTTTCCATCGGGAAAGGCATATGAGGCATATTTTTCTGAGTATACTCAAAGAGAGATACGATTTTTCTTGTTCCTATATTTTTCGACTGTGCCTCGATGTACATATACATTTGTTATATTTCGCATATGCACATATAGCTACCCTTTGCGAATAGCTTTCGGTATAAGGAGAAGAAACTCGACCTAATTTTATGCCCCCATAAATTCGAGGGGCGCGTGCTTTCGTCCTCCGTCTTCCCCCCCCCCCCCCCCCCCTCCGTCTCCCCCCTGCCCACCTCTTTGCGCGGGTCTTTATAGTCTCTTTAATAATCCACGCAATGTGAATCCTGAAAATGAACCGTGCCGAGGGTTAAAAAGAAAAAAAAAAATAGGGGAAAAAAAAATATGTGTATATACCTTAAAACTACTACCCTTAATGTACCGGCCGAGCTAAAGTAGGTACATAGGTATATATGTGTACATAACCACTGAGTTCGCGATTTTTAAAGTATACTTTATATATTTTGAGTTTCCCTCCGGGCAAACTAACTAATTATATCCGCTTTTCCAAATTTTTTTATACAAAAATAATATTTTGTTAATCACATACGTATAACCTACATATTATCGTAGTACAGCTGCTGTTTTTTTTTTTTTTTTGGAAATTGGGAAAAAAAAAAATGAATGATACAAGTTATCCGTTTTTTACATAATTTCTAACGCTAAATACCTGCTCTGCATGTTCGTAAAAATCGCTAATGTTCCTTCGAAATAAGCGAGCAAGCCGTTGCGCCTATTTTTGCATGATTTTGTTTCTCATTATACAACCCACTCCTAATTTCATTGAATTTTACTTGTTTATTCATGTTTTTAAATATTTCACTTTGATTTATCTTTGTTTTCTTTTGGTGTTTTATAAAAAAAAAAAAGGAGAATTAAGCGAGTAAGGATCGAGCGAAGGCACCAATTTGTGATACAAAAAAGAAAGAAGTATATAGATAAACGAATGAATAAATGAATGAGAAGAGAAAAAAAAAAATAAATAAAAAAATGAAAACTGGATAAATCGTAGGGAAATTGCATATATTACTGCCCCGTCACTGGCCATCGTAAAGTGTTTTCATTCTATTTCACACCGAATCGAATTTTCTTTTCCCTCTTATCCTCTTTTCATCCTTTATAATATAATTTTCCTTTTTTTTTCTTTTTCTCTTTCATTCTTTTATTCATTTTCCTTTCATTTTCACCCCGTTGAATTGACCTTTTATGCGACCATCATCCATCGTGGATGACCACATTGAACTTTTTGACCAAAAAAAAGGTGGAACAAACTTTGGAAAAAAAGGGAAAGAAAGAAAAAGTAAAAAAAAAATAAGAAAGAAATGGGAAAGAATGAATTACTTGAATAAATATTTTGCTCCATCTCATTATAATATACGATAAGCAAATATTTGTCGGGTGCGAATTAATTTCTCATATGAATCTGCATCGGCAGCGGAAGTTCTTAGGTGGGGATCGGATTCCCAAGTAGGTACATTCCATGAAATGTTTGCCCAAGTTCTGCATGCATAGAAAGTTTGTACACGGTATATATAATAATATGGGTGTAGTGTAATCATTTCTCATTAAATTCATGTAACGTGAGTAAAATTCAAACTGAACATATTATGTGTAAGACAAGATTATATTCTATACTCGTGACAAAGACGAAAAATTAGTTTCTTCAAGTATACAATATCAGCTGAGATAATTAGTCGAAATGAAAATTCTATTTAATAATCTACGCCCAATTAGCGGAGATCGGAGATGCAATCTGACCGTTCCAAAAATCGAAACGAAGAGCATATTCGATTTGAGTGTAAAAATTTCGATAGACTTGACAATATTTTTTCAACAACGAGTTATCAAATATTTCGCTCATGTTCCTGAAGATTTTGACTATGTGAAAGAAAAAAAAAAGAAGGAAAAAATCCGACCCAATCAAAGAAACCACGAATCGCGCGTTCTCGAAACGTTCGGAGTATAACGCATAACCTACAATGGTGACCGTAAATCGTGATGGCAATTTTTTTTCTCTTCTATTTTTTATTTCCTCGCCCCTCCCATCGTTTCTAGTATTCGTTTGATCGCGATCGTATTGTTTCACCCTACCGTAGATGTATAGCGGGGTGTTGCGTCGAAACGAGTTTATACAATGTGGAATCGAGTAATCAAATTTCTAACGGCAAATAATTTCCCTATACATGAACGATCAACGGGCGCTCCGAACTCAACGGGAATTATTTCGCCGGCATACAGCGATAAGCTTTGTTCCGTATTAACGCGAAAGCTTTTCAACGAATTGAAAAAAAAAAAAAAAAAAAATAATCAACCTATGCCATTAAACGTATATCAAAAAAATTACATCGTCGGAATAACGTTCGATAAATTTTTTTTTGTATGGTTGTTTATTGATTTTTTTTTTTTGTTTGTCGGGACATGTGGTATAAAATGTCTAATCGACACATCCCTTATATTATGTATGTTACGTGAATGTATTCCACCCTTTTTTTATTTTCCATTTTTTCCCTGGACTCATTTTATACCCAGAGCGTTGACTCGCACCACGTCAGTTTCGCCTCGCCTTTGCTTTTCTGCACGGGTCGCGAGCAAGGTTCGCGGGGTGGTCTCGGCGGGGTGCAAAATAAAAAGGAAAAGAAAAGGGAAGCGTCGAAGCGCGATATTCTTCCGTATCTCACAGCTAGTTGGTTTTTATTGGCCACCGCTCGACCCTCTTTAAACTTTAGGCTGCGCAAGTTCTTCCGGAAAGGAAATGGGTACCCCACTATATATGGGTATATAAGTACACACGTATACACATACACCTACGTACATCTATATACATACATATTTACAACGGTGAGAAGACGAAGATAGGTTTTGGGGACATCTTTGTTTTTACCTTCTCCGTTTTTTTGTTCGGACAATTTTTTTTTGTTCTTGCTCATATTTTTTTTCCTCATATACTTATATTTCAGGGAGCGACGAACCTCTTTTTCTTTACTTTCCTCCCCTCGCGTTACCCACGATTTTCTTCTTTTTTTTTTCAATCTCAAAAATGCGCTTCGAGGTATGGCGAAAAAATTTCTTGCTTGTAATACATCGAAAATATTTAATCCAACGAGACACGTGTGTGTCTCGAAGTTTCACGTTTTTTTTTTTTTTTTTTTTTCTTTTTTTTTCTTCACGTAATTTTTCTGTACAGGTCTAAATTCATTCAATTTTGTTAAACGAAGGGGGGGAAAAATGGGAATAAAAAAGAGTTGCATGCGTGCCATGGGGGATGAAAAAATTGTCTCATCTCATTTACCTGCAACGATGTGAGAAAATTTTCTATGTATTTTTACACCAGGCAAAAAAGTAAATCGTAGCCATGACATATATTTTATGTGATGTTCATAAAAGTAAGTAACATACATACATATAGTATACATGTATGCAGATATTACGTGTGAAAAAATTAGAAGAAAAAAATTGCAAAAAAAAATCGAATGAATAATAAATTTTCTCATGTCCTGCAGTTTTTTTTTTCGTTTCTCTCTCATTTTTTTAGAGTTTTTTTTTTTTGTTCTTTATGGGAAGAATGTTTAATAAGAACGAAATAACGGTAGGTGAAGTAAAAGGGGGTAGGGGGTGGGGGGTGTCGGTTCGCTCGCATGTATCGCGTGATACGCAAGAGGACAAGGAGATTAACGTGCTGTGGGCTTTGCAGCTATAGGAGGCAGATGTGGAGGGGTTTATACTATAGTGGCTTCAGTTGCTTTTAATTATAAAAGGATTTCCCAAGGGCGGTATTCGAGGCTCACCGCACGAAAACCGCTCTAAACCATCTCAGCGATGCTTGTGAATCTAACGTTCTACCCCTAGGCGATGGTGGTTTCGAAGAAAAAAAATATAGTACGTATAAAGAAGAAGAAAGAAAAAGTAAACTATAAGAAGAAAAACAAAAATGAAGATGAACCATTGTAGGTAGAGCATACATCGCGTAATCGTCGCGATAATATTGATTTTGAAGAGTGAAAGTTGAAAATCGATAAAGATAATTTTTCTTCATTTTTTTTTTTCTCTAGTTTCTACCCATAAAACTGCTTTATTGGATTAACCATGTCCGAACCCGAAAAGCTCTGCGCAGCGAATGATCTTTCTTATCTTTATTTTCTACGGGTTACGTGTGAGAGGTGAGATTTTTTCGTTTCTTTATATTTCTTCCCTTTTATTTTCTCTCCTTTTTTTAACTTCTGGGAATGAAAGGTTGATTGATTCCCTGCCATTCGAAAGCTTCGAGGGTGCAGACAGATATTTATCGGAATCAGGGCGCCGCGCCGACCACATTTTCGTGGCTCTAAAGTTGCGAAGAATAATAACGATTCGGAGGTGAAAAAAATAAGTCCACAGATTTTTTCATGCATTTCAGGAAAGAGTCTGCGTAGTTAGTCTGTACAACCATTCTTTCGCCGAGGATCTAATTTTCTCAAAAATTATTCAAGGGTCTAATTTTTGAGATTTTTTTTCTTTGTCATATTGCCATTATTTTATTAATTTTTTACATCCCCTATAAAAATAAGAGAGGGAATTAAAAAAAAAAAAACTTCGATTTTTTTCTATGTATATATATTCATTGTTTTATTCAGACGATATAGGTACTTTTAACATGTAGATCATCGTATCATGATATACTTGAAATAATCGTTCTCATTATTATTCTTATTACGAGTATTGTTAATATTATTATCTTTACTTACATTTGATAATCATTTATACAACGTTAATTCGTATTTCTTAAATAAATATGCTCATTTTATCTTAATTTATTTTTCCTTTTTATTTTTTTATTAATATTTATTCCCTTCGTTACATACAATATAATCAATGATCACGTCATTATTGATGTACATATATCTATAGGTATATATTTATCACTACTAACAAATAAATACACTTTTATCTAACAAATATATATATCACCATCTATTCGTAATATTTTTTAATACATAGTAGTAAATGTTTTTTTTTTTTTGAGAAAATGGGAACGCTACACGTAGTATTTTCTTCTTTTTTTTTCTTTATCATTTACACAATTTAATAAAATAGAGCCAGAAAAAAATGAATATTTGTTCCATTAACAATACCTTGCAAGGAATGGTTAAAAGATGATTGATTTTATCGTACAAAATAATTTATCTCGACAGATATATATTTTTTTTTTTTTTTTGTAATTCAAATTTCCCATCATCCTCCGATTGGCGTTCGGGATTTCCGAATAAAAATTATTAAATTGATCAACTTTTCAAATGCAACTTTAGAGACTCGATGCTTTAGATTTGCGGTAATTTACGAACTGATTTCGAATCGTGTCAAATGCACATATGCATTATGTATCGTACGATGAACAAATGAACATATGACGTGATTGCACAGACGTTCGTTTAGTCAGTGACTCGAAGCTTGACCTATTAAATTTTCCAAGGAAACACACGATTCGTTTAAATAGTCTAAGCGGTATACATACATATATATATGGTTAGGTATTTATACATATTTACTATGTGGCGACAAGTAAACACTTTTATGTACACAACATGCAATGGGCATTACCGCGAGATTGCAGCATATACAGGAAGATTAATTCGAAAAGATATACATATGTATATGTGTAATCTTTTTTTCTTTTTTTTTTCTTTCTTTCTCTTTATTTCGCTTCAAATCTCATGTGTATAGTCTCCTGTATATATATCCACGGATTACGCTTATAAATTTTCACGTAATTTTTTTTTTTTTTTTGATACCACGTGTATTTCATAGTATATATATTTTTTTACACAAGATATAAGCCGCGAATCCGAATGTGAATCATTCACAAATTATCTCGATACATTTACAAATACATACACATGTGTATAAATGATCTGCATATGTATCATTCAATTTCGGTTCAGACATTATTATCGTTATTATTATTATTAAAATTTATTAATAATAATAATAACAACAACACACAGTTTCAATCATTCGATCGCATTTGCACTGGTTGAAAAAAAGATTCGTTACGTGGAAAACTTTTGTTTGAAAAAAAAGGAAAAGAAAGAAAAATCGACGAGATATACATAGATGAAAGCATAAGTAAGAAAAAAAGGTATGGAAAAGAAGCTTCTTTTTGTTACTTTTTTTTTCTTTCATCTCCCTACTTTTCATCTAAAATATTACAACTCTTTGATGATATTGAACAGGTTCATATGTTATCAATTTTTTTATACAGTATTGTGCGAATGATTTTTTTTATTCTTTCGTCTCGTAATTTTTATTCATTTATACGTATGTACAATTTTTTTCTCTTTCTCTTGTGTCCCTAAAAAAGTGACTAAACGATATATATATAGATTTTTTTTGTTATTTTGTTTATAATAATATATAATTATTACCTCTCATACATCGTCGTTTTTAATTAGATTTTGTTTCATCATATCATACCCTTACCGATTTATTGTTATTATTAATGTTACTGATTGATCATATAATATTCACTTTTTTATGTACTATATGCAGAGTCGTCTTATTTACTTTTATATATTAATATAATATTATACTATTCGTTAACTTAATTAGTTCAAAATTCTGTTAATGATGAATTAGGTTCAAACAATTTTGTCGCGACATTTGCAAGTCGCTCGACAAAATTGTCGGCGTTCGATACCCTGCTGCGTGTCGCTATTGCATAACCAAGTTGGCCAAGTTTCGTTAAGCTGTCTACAATTTGCCCATAAGTCAGCCCAGGGACAAGCGTTCTTGCAGAGTTTTCCCAATCGACAATGATCCTTACAACCACTGCAAGGTGGACCCTCCACGTAAGGAGTACCGAGACGTTCTGGGTGATTACCACTGCACCCAAAAAAACAGGATGAAAAATAAAAATAAATTTTCGAAAATTTTGAAATAAGAAGAAAAATCCTTGTGTAAAAATTTCGAGATCACCAATCAGAGCCTTGAAACTTTATTTTTCTCATGGTATCTTTCTATGTATTTTTTTGTTCCTTCGAAACTTTCGCGGTGGATTTTTCATTCTTTATCTTCGTTCCTCATTAGCGAAGAAAAACGTCAAAATTTTCGGTGTCTGCAGAGGGATCAGAAAATTTGTACAATACAAAATTCCGTTGGTAAAAACTTACGCGGGACAATAATTGCAGACGTAACTGAAGTATGGCTTGCCACGGGGTCCTCTGGTACCAGGACATTTTGCCCATCCGCAACCAACTCTGTGGGTCGGCGCCCAAACCATTTGCGTATAATGACCGACCTGACTCAGATCATTTTGCGCATCAGCTCCGTATTTGAAAATCTGTTTTTCCAAATACCACGTCTTGATCGCGAAAAACCTGTGCACAAAAATTTTGAAGTAAAAGTAACTCCGTTTACAAAAAAAAAAAAAAAATTATTCATATCACACAAATATGCGAGTTGAAGAAAAAAAACAAAAAGCACACTGTACAGTTTTTGACGAATCTTGATTACGACTTTTTTTTTTTGTTTTTTTTCTATCTCTCGTTTTAATGTCAACCACGACCACGGTCATGATCATCGTCATTATCATTATTATTATTATCGTCATTATTATTAATTTTTATTATTTCGCTAGTTTAATTAGCACGCGACGCGAGCGATTAATCTTTTTGACTTCCTCCTACGCTGTGTTTTACTAACGCCCGGCAGAACGCGAAGCAAACTAAACGAACCGACCAAACCGAGGCTCCTATTTTAGGGATGTTTATACTCGGGATAAAAAATGACCCTTCACGCCCACCCAGCTTTTTCACAGCTATCCTAATTAATTCAAACTCATTATTATTCCGGGTAATCAACGATCAAAATATATACACCCCTGGCACCTACCTACCTACCTTCTAACCTGCGACCGAAAAATAAAACTCGAGAGGAATTCTTTTCCCCCATTTTTGGGACACGTATATTTTTGACGACGTAGAGAAATGTGTAATTATATTTTTTTTTTGGTTTTCAAAAACGAAAGTTCAGAGCTCAGGAATAAAATCAGAAGATAATTGTGTTCACTTGTCGGAAAATTGAATATATATTTTTGGTGACCATAAAAACAGCAATTTACTGGATAAAAATTAGATTAAACCAATTGGATGAATGACGTTCGATGTTCTCTCAACTACCCGCCTATTTCAGAGCCTGGAAAACCTCAGCTGAAATTTCCTATTCCAATTTCCATTCCCTTATTTCCGTCAACAGGTGGCTTTGCCCGGGGATTTGAAACAACAATAAATACCCGACGAAATTATCCCTCCCTTCCTCTGACCTTATTCTTCGAATATATTTCATTATTATTATCAAACAAAAACGTTCGTTTTATAGGTATATATAATCCACGAATTAATTAATACTTATCAGTTTTGATTAGTAATTATGGTATTGAAAATCGAAAAGCTCTGTCTCAACGCGAGTCACGTCAGCCTGAAAACAGGCAACTTGAATTTCAGTATTTCTCAGCGTCGAGCCAGACTCTGATTACATCTTACCTTCAATTAGGATAATGATCGAATTGTCGACCGTAGAAACCGAAAACCAAAAAAAAAAAAAGAAAAAAGAATTGAAGTTTCGTTTCTTTATAATCTTTACCGTTATATCTTACCATGGTACTTGAGCCGTCGAAATAAAAATATTTTGACCGCAGCTTCCAAAAGCGTCTATGTGAAGCCCAGTCGCATTGTCATGAGTTAGGGCTAAACAACTTTCGGCCCAACGTTGGGCAGCCCTTGCCGCACCCCTGTGCCACTTCTGAAAAAAAAAAGAAAAAAAACCAGAAAGAAAGAGAAAACCAATATACATTTTCGACGAAACATGAATGAACGAAGGCGGAGCTTTTTTTGTGTCTGCGTTTCTTTTTTATTTTGTGTCTCATTTTTTCGTCGTTGTTTTTCCCAAGATAGTCTATGTGACGAGAGAATAGTTGATGCGGCGTGTAAGCTGACTCATCGTATTTTTTTTTTTCTTCTTCTTTTTTTTTTTCTTATTGAATTGGGAATTCGGCCAAAATACACGTGGAATTTGTTGGCTGCTGAAGTTGAATGAAATTCGGCATTTTGCTGTGGGGGCTTTCGCGATGTTTTGATAGAGAAAGAGAAAATGGAGGGGAAGGAGGAGGAGGAGGAGGAGGAGGAGGAAGGAAAAAAAGGGTGAAATGGGGTAGCTCATGTCAGCTGTATAAGACTGGAGGATTTTCCGTTTATATACCACCATCACCCCATCAAAAGCCTTTCAAGGGTAGTTTCCTAAAGTCCTAAGCCGCAAAACGACCCTTGAATGGGGAGCAACACGGTCTAATATCAACGATTCTATAAAACGATTTCGAACGATTATAGAAAAAAAAAAAAAAGAACAAATTATGAATCCCCGACTCAAGTAACTGTTATATTAATCTTTCAATTAGTTTGCGTAATCCTCGATTTAGCGACAAAAAAAAGGAAGAGAAAAAAAAAAAAAAAAAGAAAGAGAAATAAAAAGCTAACCCCGAAATTAAGGATTCCGGCAACGTATTTTAACTGGATATATGATATAACTTATTCCAACATAAATTGGTATAACAGCTGATGGAAAATATAAATGTTTGTACAGCGGACTGCAGCTCGCATACTAACTATTATGTGAATACGCAATGTAGGTATATAATAAATACAAGTAATGCTAATCATAATAATAACGATAAGGACAATAATATTTATGTAATAAAATGAATAATTCATGAGAGCGCGCGTGCAGCGGTCCCGTTTGCTAGTAGAGACTACTAGACTACAGGGATGAAAAAAAAACAAATAAATAAATAACAAAAAACAACAACACTTTTTACGAATGTTTTCCGCGTACGCGATCAGCTTTACTGAAAAAGCTCCGTTTGCCAAAGTTCGTTTTCTGTTATTATTATTATTTTCTTCCTTTTTTCTCTGTGCTTGGTTTGGAAAATTCGCGATTCTATAGATTTGTTTTTTTTTTTTTTTTTACCCACAATCCTCTTTGATTTGAGTTACATTAATCGTTGCCCGTTGGTTTCTTGCGAGCTTTTTTTCTTTGTTATACCTTGAAACTCGACGAATCGACTTACCATTGCCAACATGTTCGCGGCAGTAGGTGTCACGTGAGTCCTGAAGAAGTTGTGATAGAGAACGATTTTCTTTTGAACTTTTTTACTCGAGGGTATCAAAACCCTCGTAGGAATTCTGTCCCCGTATAACCTTGGCCCTAAAACAACAAGAATAGAAATCATCACA
This sequence comes from Athalia circularis, assembly GCA_963978495.1. Taxonomy (NCBI): domain Eukaryota; kingdom Metazoa; phylum Arthropoda; class Insecta; order Hymenoptera; family Athaliidae; genus Athalia; species Athalia circularis. The sequence goes on along the minus strand of OZ021698.1, from coordinate 35,620,924 downwards.
TTCCCTTCGTACTTTTTTGAGTTTTGCTTGTTTGATTTCTTCTTTTCCGACTATACAAATGAACGAAATAGATGAAGGATTCCAAGGAATTTAAAAAAAAAAAAATTATTGATCGTCTCGATTAGAAGATTCATTGGGAATTTCGAATTATGTTAGTATTTTTTGTTAATAGCGAATGTTTCATGAGGTTTTTTTTTTTTTTTTTTGTTGCAAATTTCAGATCCATAGGTGTCATATTATGTAATATTATTTGGTTAGTTAAAGATACTGTACATGGCTTACTACGATCCGTCTTCCAAGGCGTCGCGGCGGGTAGCGTCGTCGCCGCTACCACCAATGCCGTCCATGTCCATAATATCCACCGCATTATTTACACCCTTTTTTAGATTCTGTTTTTTTTTTTTTTTTTGTCTTACGACGTGGAAACTGCGGTGGTTTATCGGTATTCCTGAAACACGTAACAGAAAGAAACCGACATTAATTCACAACGTCTAATTAATAAAATCTCGAAATAGTACACAATTAACCCACGCATATAAATCTGTGTGAGTATACAATAGAAATTCTGAAAAAAACTCCCTCTCTTTCCATCTCGTATATTTTTTTTTGAAAAATCGATTTGTTTCTTTTGTATATACGACAATCAACTAGATATCATTTCTATATGTATATATATAGTACATATAAATCAACCCCTTCGAAATAGGGTTTAGTATGGGATAAGAAAGGTGGTGCGTATTATTTCCGGTATTATATATATGATAGAAATCCCGAACACGGGTTAGTCGGCAAAAAAAGAAACAGCTAAGAAGTGGAAGGAGAAAAAAAAGAAAAAAAAGAAAAAAAAGAATTGAAAGGAGGAAGAAAAAAAGGACAGATGGAGATGGCGATGATATATATTAAATCCTTTAGGTCGTGTCGCGATAACGTTGAATTCCTGCAGAATATCCTCTCTGCTATACTATACTGTATATGGTATAGATCGAACGGCGAATCGCGGGCACTTTTTTTCTTTTTCTTTTTTTTTTGCCACCGAAAATTCGACTACCCGCGTAAACCTGATGCATAACCGACCCTCGTTTCTAGATATTATCCCCCATACGTCAAGTTTTTTTTTTTTTTTTTCATTTTTTCATTTTTTCTCACCCTTCGCTCTTCAATATTTGATTACGGTCTGATACCGAATTTTACTACAAGTTTAGGTGTCGATCTACAGATCGAATAATGCCGGCCATAATGCGACGTGTCGTTGCTTGAAAAAATATCTAAGAACTAAATATCCTGAAGGTTCGGAGAATTTTGGAAATTTTTTTCCATCAAATGTTAATCAGCTTTCCTCTTTCTCTCGTCACAATGCAATTACCAATCACGATACCTACGGTCTGAAAAAAAAAAGAAAAAAGAAAATGCAATCTCAATTACCAATCTGACAAACTTTTTCAAGTTTCGCCCGATATGAATTTTTAATTGAAAGAATGAAGTTCACGGGTAAAATCTTTATAGATCAGAAATTAATAAGACCGCATAAAGAAAAATGAAGGATTCAATGTTGATTTGTAAAGCTAGGTTCTATTCGGGGTTTTGATAAGGGTTGAAGGGTATAAAAGCGCGTGGTAAAGTCGCGGACAGTGGGTATAAAGAAAGGTTCGTGCGAAGAAGTCGGTATAAGATAAAATGCTATACATCTAAGAAAAGTATAAAGGTAAAATCTGTATAAGAAGAAAAATCTTCCGAGAGGATTGTCGTACCCGAGGATATTCGATTGTCGACTATGACGTAGCGGAGGGGGATAAACTAAATGAAAAAAAAAAAAGAAAAAAATGAGATAAAAAGGGGGAAAACGGGAGAAGAAATGGGGAGAGGGACGACGGCTAGGTTCACGGACCGAAAAACGAACCGGCGAGTGCCTACGAGATTGCTAAGATAACGGGCCAAAGGAGTATTAGGGGATGATATTGGCCCGTTATCCCCATTGTTATTGGAGGCCAGTGCAGCCCCGACGCCCTTTTTATACCCAAAATTATATCGAGGACCTGCGAGAGCGCCGGGGAAACCGGCTGCGGAATAAAAGAAAAAGTAGAATGAAAGATGAGGGAGAACTCGGTAGTTTGTATCGACAAACTGTATCTCCGTCTACAATGTCCGTCGGAAGAAAAAATAAACAATGTATAATCCAAAAACGACAAAGGCGATGAATAACAATAATTGTAACCAACTTCCATCCTCATCGACTTTCTCATCTAATTTTCCACCGCAATTTCCAACCACACCTCCCTTGCGCTTCTCCGCCCTAAAATATAACTCTCTGATATCACGGGTCTGATCATTTATTTGACAGGTAATCGATATATAAAAACAGTTGAATAATCTATAATTCAGAAGTCCTGCCCATCATGAATTCCCTTTTCTTTTTCCTCTTCTCCTTTTCGGTTCGATGTTATTTTTTTCAATTCGCGTTATTTTATTTTCTTATACCTCCGCTCCCCTCGAAAAGTCTCGGACGCACGCCGAACCAAGAGTAAGTTTTTTTCGCTCGCTTTTCTCCAGAGATCGGCAATTTGTTATTTCATCTCCTAATCTCCATCAACCCTCAAAAACAGCTGATTCTGGAGTACAATGGGATTTTTTTTTCGAACACGTGTGTCGTGATGATGTTATTGTAAAATTATGGTTGAGTGGCGATAAAAGCATACGAGGCCTGAAGTACGGCGACGATTATGATCGCCACCCACCCTTCGTCTGCGAGTTTTCATATGGGTTTCATTAATCAACACGACGTCTGGGCGAGGCTGGCCACATCGTAAATATTTTATATTCCCTACTTCAGGTTACGCTTGCCGCTATAGTTGTACTCTGCATACGTAACACGAAGCGTCCGCGTCGCGACGCTTTCGAATCGCGCAAGCTTCTGCGGCTCGCAAACGGAAATTTAAGTTGAAACAACGCCTTGCAGTAAAACGACGTCTTTTTTTCCTTCCCCCTTTTAGTCAGTAGATTTTCTTTTTTTTTGCTTTTTCTTCTTGGGGTAAACGGAATAAATTATATGGTTTAGCAGCGAGTTAAACGCGTTCAACAGTTCAGATAATTATTGGGATAAGAAACTTTGTCTGCTTTGCAGTAACATTGAATAAACTTTAACAACCGTTACAATTACTTATCATTTGTTTAATGACGAACTTTCGTTGTTCCGAAATTTGGGCGGGGAGGGGGAGGGGGATAAAAGAGGAAAGGTATCTAGATTCATATAAATTGGCGTATTTGTTAACACGATGCGAGAGAAATATATTGGAAATGATTAAATTAGAATTAAATGTCATCCCGTTTATAGATGAACATCACATGCCATTGCACAGCTACAGCGTACTCGATAACGACGGTGAAGCGTTATGTGTTTTCGGAATTCACGCGCATATCGTTTAACTTTAGCGAAACACGTGTCAATTAATTTCAACGCGTTAACGATTTCGGCAGAACTATACTACAATGTCTAGACTTTTATATATATAACAAAAATTTGTACACAAATAGTTTTAGAATAATTATTAAACTCCCTTATAACTCTGGTGAAAATTCAGAAAAAAATCATAAATTTTTTTTCGTTTCGGGTATTTTTTTAAAAAATTATGACGAACGTTTTACATTGTTTTATATTTTCGAAAAGGTCACAAGCGCCGGATGATTGTTTCGTTTCTAAAATAGAGTGAAAAGTTTCTAGAGCGCGAACAATTTTTCGAACATTTGTTTTCGCTTCTAATCAATTGTTTGAAATAAAAAAAAAAAGAAAAGAGAAGTGATTGAAAATAGAAAAGAAAAATTGGAGTGATTTTTTCGAACGGAGTTTTTTTGTGTACTTCGTGATGTTTTATTTGTATATCGGAAAAGAACGAAAAATTGTGCTTTGCGTAAAAATTTTTTGGAACGTTTTCATGCTTGAAAAAAAAAGAAAGAAAAATAAAAAAAGCTCACCAAGCCCAGAGTGGAAAACACCAACGGTTATTTGTTGTCACTATACCAGCTGTATAAATATATGTTCAGAACTTTTGTCGATCGCTCGCTTATAAAACAAACCAAATAAAATAAATCACTACATGGGTAGTAAATTTTGTATATGAAAAAAAATTCTAGATGCAAAATTTGTTAGAAAAAAATAATATCGAGCCTTCGATATAGTAGAATTCTTTTGAAATCCGGAATCACATCTATCAAAAGGGCGATGTCTGGTTAATGCTGACCCTAGAGACCGAAGACCCATGGGAGGTCCTGAAAACCTTCAAGACCCTTTAGTATACTACATCGCTTGAAGGGCTGGGGAGGGACGAGGAGGGCAGGGGGCGACGACGCACCGCAGCCGGGTTATACACAGATATTGTCCAGATTTTCTTTTTTTCTTTTCTTTTCTTTTTTTTTTTTAATTCGTTGTATCGCCCCGAGAGAATTTCCTACCTGTGTTGCACCGCCAGTGGCCAGTCTGGGGGTGGCCGGAGGCCGGAGGCTGGAGCTTTGATCGATGTTTTCAATTTGCAACCTGAATAGCGGCGCGGTGGCCTCACAAACTCCGCCGAATGGACGCGAGCTTTTCGACGAGCCACCAAACCTACCTACCCACCTCTTTTCCCCCATTTTCTACCCTTCTGACTTGGACCTCCCCCATTCCAACCCTTTTATTTATTTTTTCTCCGTGTGGTTGCAAAGTCGATGTTGCAAAGGTTGGGACGGATGGTTGAGTATATATTTTTGGACGAAAGGGAATTTGATCAAAAATTCCTGGACGCAAAAGCTATATTCTGCCGTTTTACTTTCAATAATTTGAAAAAAAAATTTTTACCCATTTTTTTTTTAACTCAGCTTTGAGCTTTTGTAATTATACAGTTTCGAGTTCTGATGAAGCTTTCGCGATATTCATATTCGTATGATGATTGGAAAAAAAAGAAGACATTCACCGATGAAATTTTATTTCCGAATGTTTGTGAAGCTTTTTCATTTGGGTATAGAGAATCTGGAGGGGAAAAAGACTATTCAGCCATCGCTGTAACGAAGTCGTTTCAATTATAGAAAAGCTCGTATGAAGGGAAGAGAAACTTTGTTTGATGTTCACAGATTCACATTGTAGATTCTAGTTTTTATGTCTCATTCGTTTTTGATTGTTTTTCTGTTTTTTTTTCACCCCTGTAATTGGTAATATGAGACTTTGAGAGCTTTTCTGTTCTTTTCTCTTCTTTTGATCTCAATTCTTTTCTCTTTTCCAAAATTTATATCTCATTCGTTGAGGATAAAATAAGAAAATAATCGTATTATGCAACTGCAGTGAAATAATGTTTTAGTTTTTATACGTACGGAGTAAAAAAACACATAAATTCTTCACGCAGACCGAAAAATGTACGAACAGTAAGAAAAATGAATAAAATTACTGAAACACAGAGTAACGAAGGGATAGAGAAAAACATATTAATATTTGTAGTTCATCGAGCTTGCAGAAGCTTTCAATTTCTCAGAATCAGTGTCTCCTGTTTTATGCCATGGATATTCTCTTTCTCATGATATTTTATCTATATTACTAGCTTCGTGCTTTATTCAGAAAACACGCCAGTAATATACTTTATTTCTGACATAATACGCACTCGAATACGATATCAGTTGCAATTTGTTTTCCGATCTCATATTCATATCCACGAGTATATCGAGAAACTTGAAAGCTGAATGTTTCAACGTGGGAAATTATTGCCGAGGAATGATAATCAGAATAACGATCGAGTAAAAAGAGGAGTGAAAATGACGTTATAATTTGTCAGTAAAATTCGACCAGCGATACGTATGGTATCACGTAAATTAATCCAGTTAGCATTCAGCGTGTGAAAATTAATGAAAGGAAAATTATGGCTCTCCAATTAACGAACCGATCACGCATTCTATACGATGAAATATGAAGCAGAATAAGACACAACAAAGTAGAACTCGGAGATTGAATTTTTTTTTCTTTATCCAGTTGCATAAAACGACCCCACCGAAGCCGGTGAATCCATATTATTTCTTTTGAAATTTGAAATTCGAGCCAAAGCTTTTTATTTTTCTTTTTACATAAAAAAGGCATAGGATAAAAATTCATACATTTTTACCATCGGATATATAAATTCAATCGGTGATGGGATCCGCAGAATTTTCTCGATCGTTATATTACGATTGCGCAGGAATCGATAAAAGAAAAAAGAGAGAGAGAAAAAAAGTATATTCATCCGAAGCAATTTACGTATTCGACGAACGTATAAATGGCATGAAATTCAACCCAACGACCGTTTTTAAGGACATTTTGATTCGTTTTGTGGAGAACAAAATAACCGTGACAGAAGACGAGAAAGAGAGAGAGAGAGAGATAGAAAAAAAAAGAAGATTGTTGAAACAAAATGGAAGGAACAAGTGTCTGTTGTATCGCGTAACTTGTTTGTTTATTTTTTTTTTCATCTTTCTCTTTTTTGAGGTTACGCACGAAGCGATTCAGTGGTAACGGTAGAGTTGGGTCAGACGCGGGGTAGTCTGATGAAGCCGAGCGTTGCTGATAACTTTTATTTTTCTGATCACATGATCGGTATGGAAAGAAGATTAGTAAAAATCGTCGTAACATCCCGCGTTCAATTTGAGGGGGGAGAGAAAAATAAAATAAAATAAATAAGATTGACGGACGGCAGGAATCGGAATTTTATCGTTGGCTGAACTTTGCAACACACCCTGTATAGCTACTCTCAGGGTCAGTGTGGAGGTCGACAAATCGCTTGAAATAAGAAATGAGAAGGAGGAGAGAATAAAAGGAGAAAATAAAAAACGTAGAAAAAAAAGAGATAGATGCGATGAGGCCGGAATCAAGAGTGTTCCGAAGGGTTGGAGTTTTCCACTTTCAATGATTTGTTGCGAATACCTACCTCTATTAGATTTTCCCATCGGCGCTTTTATCACTGGACAATACTCGGATAGAATACGACTTTTTACACCATTGACTTCTGGTATTACTACCTTCAGCTTCAAAATGGCGACAGGAACAGAATAATGTGTGAAGAGAAAAAAAGTGTCAAAAAAATACAATTCATTTCATGGCGGACACTGAAATTTTGGAAACAATTCTATCGCGTCCTTGAGATAAATAAATTAGAATAAATGATTCAATATGTCCAGTGGAGATCGTTCATCTTTTGTTTTAATCAATAAGGGTCGAATTTTCATGTCAATTGCAGCAGCAGCACCAGCAACGCGTGCTACTAACGGCACAGTTAATTGCGGGACGATTGGATTGGAGTAGCTGAAAATTAACGACCATCACAGATATGTATGCGATATACTGCAAATACCCTGGCGAGGGGATCGGTGTTTTATGGCAATTCGATGTTTCAACTTCCGTCGACGCGTTTTATCGTGGCCAACTCGCCGAGGCTTTTAAAAACCGGGGTCTATATTGGCTCCTCTGCAATCGGTAAATAAAAATTATTTCATGGCGGACGCCGGAAAAATTAGATTTTTCATTTTCGGACTAAAAAATTGTAAAAAAAAAAGATACTACACATGAAAATAAAGTAACTCTTCATTTAATTTCTTTTTTCGTGTCACTCCCACGCGCATTTGGTATGAAAAAAGATGGACGGATTAAAAAAAAAAACAACATAAATAAGTGGCTCTAAAACAGGTGAACACAGTTCCGTACAAATTCCTGCAGGATTTCAGCTGTACCACTCAGAAAATAAAGGGATATTTTCATCCCCCTGTATTCCGAGGCGCTAGGGGGTAGCTGCCCTCTTTTCCCAAAGGAACTGTAAATTTCGCGCCATACGAGGAACCGGGCTTAAATTTCAAACCTACACTCGCCCCTTCTACTTCAATACATTTTTTTTTTCTTTTTTTTTGTTATCCTCTATATGCTCACGTCCTACATCCAAACGGACGTGCCAGACGTGTGAAGAAGCGCGATGCGTGATATCCGAACGAACAATCTTATGACGTTAGATGGGTGTAATTCGTAATACGTGCTTCTAGATTTTTGAGAAATGAGAAATCAAATTTTCACCATATATAAGGGTTGGAAACGACTGGAATTCAAATATTCATCTTCTTCTTTTCGCCAAACTTATTCGCTCAGCGAAGAAAGTCGTGATCCATTTAACTTTTCCGATGAAAGATTGATTTTTTTCTTTTCTTCACTCAAAAACCAGATTGCAATTCGAGCTCGAAATAATCATTTTTAACTAATTTTTGAAGCATTGTCTAAATTTTTTTTTTTTTTTTTTTTTGAGGGTCAACATAGCGGTTTGACGTGTCGGAAACTAGAGCGGAAAGTTTTGGGGGTGACCCATGTATTTCGAGGTGCGTCGAATTACCCCATTTGGTTTTTGATGGTTTGTCAGATTTTTAGGGGTGAGTTGGGGGCAGTTTTATTCAAAACCATTACCCTGTATGGAAATATGTTGACGCGAGACGAGTTTGGGGTCGACGACGTCTATCCTCTTAACCTACCACGATGCAAAGGTCGCGGTAAAGGCCACGAGGTACGCTGGGGTTAACTGAAATGTCTATCCCTATGTTAATTTAACCCTTGACGAGGGAGCCATGGAAGCGTCTGGAAAATACGTGGGGTAGAAAGAAGAGAAGAAAAGAAGAAGATGAAGGCGTGGTGGATCGCCTGGGAAATTAATGGAAATCGTGGAATTTGAAAAGCTGCTAATAGGAAAAGCTGGGAGACATTGGAATTTTTACTTCCGCGGATAATAACAAGGGGTTGAAGTTTCCTCCACCGAAAATTCAAGCCTCGCACGAATTAGCCTACAAAGCTCAACCTCTCCCGGTAAAATTTAAACATTTATTCAACGACCGTCCGAAGTGATTAGTTCAACATTGTCAAAAGTTGAATTAACCATCTCAAAGAAAACGCAAGCTCTCTTTTTAGCCGAACACTCCCCTCCCCTCTCTCTGTATGACTCCGAAAAAATATTGTTGGCGTATTTTTAAAAATCCCCGAAGAAATGATAGCTTTTTAAAGTTAATCAATCAATTTGTGACGGAAAATCTGTCATCGCTGCTATATGGTGTAATATATCTGTATATTATTCGCTTGTCCGGGTCTTTGGCAGAGTTCCCAAGGGACATAGTAGCCTGGGGCTGGCATTAAACGCTGAGCTAAAATCAAGGAGATGACAAACACCGCCTCTCCGAAAGGATATTAATATTATCTTCCTTGGGGGCGCGCGGAATTTTCTCCCTCAAGGCTGGAAGAAGAGAAGGAGATAAAGCGGAAGTTCGTCTCAGCCATTCGCCGTCTCTTTCTACTTCCACAGCTGCCGCTGTTATATTTTCATCCCTCCCTCTTCCCTCTATTTTATTTCGGTACTCCGAAAACTATTCTCACCTGACACGAGGACAGACGCTATTCTGCGAATATCAATGGAAACTGATGAAAAAAACGAAAGAAGATAAAAACAAAACAAAAGAGACGGAATGTTCTATGAGAAACTCGCTTCATAAAAGTTAGACACTGCTCAGTACAACATCTGATATAAATTCAACTCTTACGATATTTTTAAAATCTTTCTTTCTCGCCCCTCAGAAATCTAAACTGAGCAAAAAAAAAGCTTGGTTAGGAGCTTGCATCGCAATATTACGATTTTATATTCTCATCGCAAAGTTTTCGAGAGTGTTGAGAATTTTTTCGGTCAAGGGTTTTTCGTCTAAAACAGCCCCGTTAAAAGCTGAGCGTTTTTTTTGCTCCGAAGATCTTCCGAGAGTGTTGGGTGTAAGATAAATAAGCCGCCATTTTGCGAAACGGTTTTCTTCTCTTTTTCATCCGAATCGTGTCGCGCGGCGTGGCGATATGTGTAACATGAATGGCGTGATTGAGTACCTTGTTATCAAATGTTTCACCTGTAACTCTCCTTTGTGAATAAAATTTTGGACTACGGAGGTTGCGTCCCTGAATCTCCACCGCTAACTATTATCGGGGTCGTAATCCGCTCCGTTAATCAACGAACGAGCGTAAAAATTCACCTTCAAGGGTGCCGGAGTATGAGGTCCCCCGTTTTAGTGCCTGACGAAAGATCAGTGACGACGATGGCGGGACATCTCGGGTGGAAACTCGTTACCCCAACCACCCCTTTTTTTGCCATAGTATATCTATACATACATTTCAAGTCACGATGTGCTTTTCGCTGCTACTGCTGCTACTGCCGGTGCAGATATCGTTATAAGGTGAACCAGATGCCGAACGTAATCATATTACTTCTCATAAAAAGACCCTGCAGCTAGCTTTAAAACCTTAAGACCTTAAAACCTTAGACCTTAAATCTTAAACCTACCGAAGTATTTGAAAAAGCTAGGGTTAGTAGGTACTCAAAAGCGACTACGAGTTACCTTTTATATTCTCAAAGCATTTTTTCTTTCCTTTCTTTTTTTTTTCCTCTTTTTTATGGAAAGTTTACACGATCGTCAAGTCGTAACTTTCGCAATATTTTACGTAAAGAAGAAAAAAAAAAACGGCTCGTTCGCTTTTACTTTCATTTTGGTGATTGTTAGAGCTTCCGTCTCAACATGACGGACATTTTGAACGATCGTTAAAAAAAAGTCAAGTTTATAATTTGGCAAATTCTTAAAGAAAGCTGATCGCATGGGTGATATAATAACGAGCTTTTCTTTCCTTTTTTTTTTTTTTTTTCATGCGTATTATGGGGAGTAGGGATGAGTTTCCAGTGTATTCCGAGGGGTATGAAGGTTTCTCATATTATACACGGTGAATAATAAGGATAAAAAAAATAAGTCGCTAAGGATTTAGCCAGGTCTGGATCTCAAATTGGTCCGAGGATTGTATACTATAATTTGACAAGTACATAGAATACATAGGTATGTAAATGGTAGTTCCCCGAGTGCAGCTTTCGCGTTTTTTCCCCCCCTCGGGGTATTTCTTGTGATTTATTCTTTCAACGAAACACTTGAATTGCCCTTTAAAGAACGAGGAAATAAAACGAAAAAAAAATAAATAAAATCGAAAAAAGGTCCAAAAAAAAAGGAAGAAAAAATAAAAAGAATTATTTTTTTTTGTTTTTTACCGGGCGGAAAAGAAAAAGAGTCCGTGGCGTCGCCGCCGTCGAGTTTTCCTCCTTCTCCTCGTCGTCGGTAAAACGACCCCGGGCATTATTGCGAACGTGAATTCATCGCGCGAAATAATGTATTCCAGGCCTAGTCAGGAAAAAGAGAAAGCAGGAAAGAAAACGAGAGAAAAAAGAAGGAAGAAAGTTTTCAGCTTCCTCTCGCTGCGTGGAGTTTCTCCTCCCTCAAAATTCCGCTTTTGGAATCATAAAAATGTCGTTTCGGAAGGCGTCGTGTCGTAGTCTGTATTCGCCCACCGTGAATACAGATCCAAATGTAAATGTAAATTTGAATCTAATTCTCTCCATATACTTTTTACAGATCTCTCCCTTACTCACCCCTTTTTATTTTTACCTCGTCATTTTTCGTCATTTTATATTATGTTATTTTTTAATTTTTTCTGATTCTGTTTACCGAACCCCAAACAAACACTTTTCGGAAACGTTCGAACAACAGTATCGAAAGAGAGTGGAAATGAAAAAAAATAAACAATTTTGGGAACAAAAGAAGGAAGAAATCAATGTTTCAATTATACTTCAACTCATAGAGAACATATTCACCCATCTACCTATGTACATAGAATTTACAAGTTGTTTTTCTTGAACCCGCAAGCAGGTAGAAATAAAAGAAAGAAAAAAAAATTGGAAAAAGTAAAAAGAGAAGGAAAAAAGGAAAACGGTTCAAGGGAATTGGGAGGCAGAGGTGAGTTGATTCAGTAGGGTTGTAGGGTCATGGGGAGGGTTTGAAGAGTTCGTTTCTGAGTTTACGGTTTCCCTTTCGTGGAGTAGGTATAGTAGTAGTTTTCAGAAGGTTTATAGTACACGTATAGATATAACGTAGTTTCTGATACCGTCAGCCGCGGGTATCCCGAAGTTGAGGGTTGAGTTAAGGGTTTGGGTTAAACAGGTGAGAGGAACGAGTTAGGGTTCTTTCAATTCTCTTCCCGTAAGAAACCCATTAGACTTAATCTCGGAAAGCTTACCAGCGAGGGTAAGCAGAAAAACTATATGTATATCAATTGAGTTGAAAAAAACTGGAGAAAAAGAAACTGAAGAAAAAATATATATATATATATTACAAAAAAGTAATGTGGATCAAAAAATAGGCTCCAGAGAAGGAGGGGGTAATATCCCTTTCACGTTGAAAGGATTCGGATCTGACTTGGAAGTTGCAACCAATCCGTAAAACGGCTCGTCGTTTTGCATCCCTGTTTCCAGCAGACTTTGAACCACCATTTTTTTTTTTTTACTTTTTTTTTCTCTACTTTTCAACCTGACACAAGATTTTCCGCAACCGATGATAGTTATGGGGCATTGTTGTACGCGAAACAATGTAGTTGGATAAAATGATACCCGCCATCAGCTAAGTGCAGCAAAATTTTTTTTTTCTTTTTTTTCTTTTTACCTCGTCCATGGAAAATAGGTAACGTAGATTACGTTTCAGCGTCTCTGAAATATAATTGCAAGCGCAAAAAAGCTCTCAACGACACCTTTGTCCAGGTATTTTTATTCCGATGAATAGTTTGAAGAATCTATAAGATTTCATAGGAATATTACAATTTTTGTTTCTTATAGTCTATGGAAAGTGACTCTTTAATTATTCGAACTTTTTTTGCTGTTAATTAGGTACATAAAAATTTGAGCTTTTTAGTCACGGTACAAAATTACTTATACAGCAGTTTACTTTTCAAGTTTATAAAAATCCTCTTTAGAAAGAAAGGAAAAAATAACAAACAAACAAATATTACAATCAAATTCAAATAATTAACAAATAATATCATCAATTATAAGGGGTTGTTCAAGCTGAATTAACTTTGCTCAAGACTTTATATTCACCCAGTCCTTTATGGGGAAAGGGAGCTGGAAAGAAGAGGAAAGGGAAAAGAAAATCAATGTTGATGTCAGCAAGTTAGTCAGCGCTGGTTTTTTCTACATTTTTCTTTCAACTTCGACTGTAACAAGGTTTTGAAAAAATAGGAAAAAAAATGTTTGTGTACGTAATACCTGTACTCGATTCTCGGGAAGCAAAGAAGAAAAAAAGTAAAAATCGTAAACGAATAAGAAGCTCGGTCATGAATTGCACCATGTGTGCTTTCGTACGCTTTGTACATTTTTATCTCTCTCTCTCTCCGCCAACTAAAACTATCCCTTTACATTTTATAAAAGTTCTTTTAAATCAATTGAAATTGGTTTTTCACTCTTTGTGCAATCAGAATCTTGGACGACAGTTCGGTTGCGTAACGACCTGCATTTTTATCGTCGATGTCCTGCACGTTTGACGTTAGGTTCCAAAAGAAATTTCAGATAGTCTCGATCTTTTTTATTTAGTTATTTGCTTATTTATTCGTTTTTTCTCTTTATACTTCTTCGTTTCAAGTGTACATGTATAGATTCGTGAACGTATACCTGTATGTATGCGCAATGTACACCCGATTAGGTTGATTCTGAATTAATCGCTTCGCGGCCAAGCTCGCCTGGACAATTTTTCGCAGCCGGCCGAACTGCGCGAAAAATTTGTCCAAACGCGCGCTTGGCCGCGAAACGATCCAGAATCAACCTCACCGGGTGTACATACGTGTGCTGGCGAAACGTTGATTTTCTATGTGAATCTCTACATACCTATTCTACTACTATAAATGCGCACCATATGTACCTCAAATGTAATTGTACATGTATCCTATGTACATAGGTATATGTATGTATATAACCGTGCATGTGTACATGATCATAGCTAGGCGGAATTCGAACGGGAGGTACGTGTCCGAAATCTAAAGTCTTCGATTCTCTCTCTTAGAATTGACAATCTACTCTAACGTATATATATAGCGGTAGGCAGGTTATGTATGTAGGTATATAAGATCGGAATCCTGAAGCTTCCTTTCTGAAGCTTCCATACGAAGACGACCCTGCGATCTCAGAGAAGATGGAGAAGCGGTAGCAAAAGCTTCCATGTAACACTGTAGCTAAACCGAAAGCTTTTAGGGCTGCATTGGCTGCATGCTTTATACGTACACACATGTATATATGTATATTTATACAGGAATGTATGTATCTTCAAGCTTGAGAATTGTCTTATCTATATTTGAACAATGTGTACGCGTGTGAACCGAGTTGCATAACTATCATATCGACCGATCCGTTATAGATTTATCGATAGACTGTTAATGATCATCGATTTTACGAAGGATGTCATGTCCTGTTTCCGGTTCTCGAGGTTTATAGGCACGAGTCAATCACCAAATCTGATTATAACGTCCCTATATATAGTAAGAATTTAAGTGGCGATCAAAAATAAAAATTGAATGAACAAATGAAAACAATCGTTACGGAAAAATTGTAGCGTTAAAAAATTTATGACATTTCTTTCTCGGGGGGATTTTGGAAATTTATGAAATAAAATTAGAAATATCGTCGGTCCCTGGTGTCTACGTCCAACCATATATTTTTCGGTATCAGTCAAGCGGTGCATGCAAACGAGTCCAAAATCATTCTCGACATGCAAATTCCAAAGTCTAGAGCTTATCCATATTAATGTTTCTAATTAAGGCGGTAGCCTCTTCTGTCTTAGGACGTTGCATGGCGAGTATATACCGAGGTTGAGGGCAAGGGTAGTTATAAAGATGAGGCGAGACAGACGAAACGAAAAAAAAAAAAAAGATAAAAATAGAAAACAGAAGGGAGAATGCAATGGGGATTCGTTCGTGATTGAGAGCGACTTTTGTGTTATCCCAATCCGGGAGTGGCGCGAATTAAGTTAAATTCATATTAATTTAAGGTCGAATATTTAGATTCGCTGACGCCGTGCTGAAAATCAAGGACCTTCCCTGCGCCTTTTATGGTATTTTTATTCAAATTTTCATCCCCATTTTTATCACTGGAATACTCAAATTCGATCAATTTTAAAATTTGACTTCAACCCAAAAGCTTTTAAGTCGAATGTTTGTGCGGGAAGCTTTTTTATTTTCTTTACTTTCTTTTTTTTCTCTCACGTTTCGCGAAGGTCCTCGACAAAAATATAATTAATGTATAATTAAAACAAAAAACTATATTTTTTCTCCGCTCTAGCAAATTTACGGTAGGTAAAAAACAATTTGTTTTTGTTTTTTTTCCATTTTCATTTTCATTGCAACGTGTTTGGAAGGGGGTTGGAATTTTCCACTTCTTTCTTCTTTTTCGGCGAGCTTTTTAATGCGCTATAATGACTCATTGTCAGAAAAGTTTCGTGCTTTATAATATGTATAATTCCTTTAAGTAATTAAGGTAATTTAACAGAATTATTATACAAAACTATCCACACACATTACATACGTACGACCTGTCACATAAATTCCTGTATAAGTACATAAGTATAATGTGTATAAAATGTGTGTTATATACATATATTTATGTTTCTTACGTAATCCAGTAAAATTATTACTCGACATGCAACTCGACCACTTTATATACGTTCTACGTTGAAAGTCATAAAATTTAGGTAATATACGCGCACCGTGTACAATTATACAGGGTGATCCAGTGAAGAAAAAAAAATTAAAGAAGAAGAAAAAGTAAATCAGTTGATATCATTCTTAATTTGTTTTCTTTTCACTCTATATATAAATTTGATATCATGACGCGTAAAAGCAGTATAGTCGCCATCGTGTGGGTAAATTATGCGTGCGGAAAAATGTAGGGGTGAGTTGAACCACAGGGTGAATTAGATCATTCAATTGGAAGTTCGTTGCTTACCCTATACTTTTTTATACAGAGTAGTCCGATTTCCCCTCTTTTTACCCTTATATATATATAACACCCTATTACGTACCTACAGCGTCTTTTATTCCGATTTTTCCAATATCCCATGAAAATATGCCGTGAATATACATAACCCTATATAAGGTACATATCGACGTATGTGATAGGTATGTACCTAGGTGTTATGTGTATACATATAGGTAGCATGCATAATATACCCCATCAAAAATGCATCTCGCAGCTCTCGCGTTATAGACCTGAGTACGTCATACCCCGATCGAAAGTCGAAGTAGGGTGGTTCTTTTCACAGGATTTATGATGGGACCGGAAGTCTCGCGATTCTACTTATTTTTCTTATCTCTTTCCAACTCCAACCTCCGCAGGATTCCGATCCTATTTTTTTTTTCCAACTCTCATTTTTTTGTTCCTTCAATTTTTATCCCATTTTTTAGTTTTCCATCTTCTCACTGTACGCGCTCACCGCATCGACCCCTATACAGGTATACTTATGGACATAACCTAGAAGGTTAGCTTTATAAGCGAGTTTTAAAACTGTGGGTAATAACTTTGCTGCAAGGGCATTATATAATATACAGCGTGATGGGCTTGAAATAATAATAAAAAAAAAAAAGAAATGAAATAAAAATAAAAAAGAATAACAAAATAAAACAAAAAAAAATGTACATACATATTTATGTACAGTACATTATATACATATATAAAAATCAGAAGTTGGAGCAAGTTCCTTAACTTGCCCCTCCTCGAAGGCAACGAGAATGAATTACGGTTGATGGGGAAGCGAAAAAAAGGGGGAAAAAAAAAGGTTGTACGAAGATATGAAGAAGAGTGAGATTCCTTTTTTTTTTTTGGTTATATAGTTAATTTAGAAAGACTTCCGAATCACGAAAAAGTGACGCCCTTATATCCCTGAGTTTTTTTTTTTTCTTTCTCTTTTTCCTTTTTTCATCGAGAGACGAGACGCGTATAGCTCACTACTTTAGAAGATTGAAGAAAACTGCGATCCGTGATATTACCCCCTTCCTCTCATTCCCCATGTACATTGTACATACACATACATACACACGTACGTACGTACATAATATAGTCGGACTATGTAAAACGAATATGTGTACGTGTAATATAATGAGAATTTCTTTTGAAAAACTGACGTACGTACTACAGGAAAAAGAAGCAAAAGCACTGAAGAAAAGCTAATAATTAGATAACAGAATAATTAGATAGAAGAATTAAGAACTGGTTTTTTTGTCAATCTTTTTTTTTCTAATTTATTTATTATTTTTTTTTTTTTCAGGGAACAAAAAATTCATAGCTGGCTGATGTCAACCGTCGAAGAAAGTCTTTAAGTAGGTATATAATAAAGTATGAGAAAGAGTAAAAAAAATAAGAGGAGGAAAGTATGAGGAAAAAAAGAAATTTAATGTATTCGGTAAGAAACTTCGTAAAATGTCAAGTCTTTTTATCATCAAGCTAGTTGAAGGAAAGAGGAAATAAAAAATATTTGATGTACTTACGAAGAGGAAAAAGATAACCGGAAACAAAAAAATACATTTCATCAGAATTAAGGTATAATAGGTATGCACATAGGTACTTATCCCATCTTAGAAAGTTGACTAGCTTAATTTACTCGACGGTTTCGTGTTCCTGGGGTCAAAATACGTAAGAAGCGTGTCCTACGAACGATTTTAAAAATTCTTCATTTTTTACCCCAAAATCGACAAAAATCTAAGGTATACCCCTTTGGATTTTTTCGATTTTTGTGCCAAAAATAAAGTATTTTCAAAAACGATCGTAGGACACTTTTCTGACGTATTTTGATCTGAGAAACACGAATACGTTGAGTAAATTGAGCTACAAATTAATCCTATCGAGATATCGCAATTTTTCTGCTCCGAAAAAAAAAAAATGTTGATTTTTGACCCCAAAATCGTCAAAAATCTAAGGTTTGGACCCAACGTCCAATCCTATACCCTGAACATAAAATTCAAATTGCGATAAAAATAATGCAGATTGATAAAAAAAAACTCTTAACATGTGATGCGTCTGAAATGTAATTATTTGAAATTGAAAAAAAATAGTAAACAAAAATTTAAAAAACAAATGAAATTAAATGCGCCGTGCACGTGCAATGCTCTAATTTGAAAAGAAGACGAATTGTGTCTGGTAGATTTTACATTTTGTTTTTTTTCTATATTCTTCTCTTTTCTTTACTTTGACTGGATTTTCTTTCGTTTTCTCTTCTTCTTCATTTACTTCCGGGATTGTTTTTGGTGAAACTTTGAAATTGAAATGAATATCGATAGAAGTTGAATTCGTAAATACGTAATATGATTTTATATATCATGGAATATCAATGGGTGCCGATGGGTGCCGTTGGGGTACAGCAAATTTTATATGTATGTATATATGCACGGTATATATGTACAAAAAAAATACGTATATATACCCATGTATAAAAATAAGATGGAAAGATATTCTTAGAAGCTTCATCCGATTTGAATAATACTTAGTACCCTCTTAAGGAACGGAAGGTAGCGGGTTGAAATTGCGTTTAAAATACGCAAAATCAACGACCAAAAAGTCTCCAGCTCCTACACTACCAAATGCAAAACGCAAAGTGATCGAGATATCGATGATATGATCAACATATAGCTGTATACGCTTATATATCCGTCTACTTTCATCGCTTATATTCACCCTCGTTTCTAGCCGAAATATCACCGTATCGTATACTTATGTGCATATATAGATACCATATCGAGTGCTCGTATAAATGAATTTTTGATTCCTATACTTTTATTTTATTTCACATTCACTTTTTTTTTCTCCTTTTTTCTTTGTCGTATATCTTCGTATTTTCGTATTCAATTTAGAATGATATTTTTAGATATCTGCAGATTTATTGTGTTATAAAAGTATATACATATGTAAATACCTATACAATACGTACGCATTCGATTATGTTTTTTTTGTTTCATTTGTTTTTTTTTTCGCCCAAAATCTGCAGCACTTTCATGTGCATTATGGGGTCGAACTTATATTCTTAAAATTCACGTGAACGTGATCAACATCCCATATGCTTTACGTATACCTATATAGAATGCAGTTAGGTTTTTCTGCAGAAATGGTTTTCGGGGTTTGGGGGTGGCAAACCCCTGGGATTCAACTGGAGAAACGCGACCTTCTATTGGGGGCAGAGTGTGGCCGTGTACACATACATATATACCTATACATAGGTTGAAATATCTGAAGCGTTATAAAGACGATTTTCTTTCAAACAGTTGTAAGCTTGAGAAATAATGTTGAATAAAAGTTGTTTCTCGACCGAACAGTGTATAGTAAGTATATGTATAATATAGGAATGTGTACATAAAAGAGGGTGTAGGGATAGAGGTCGTTTTTATTTTTCATTATTTCTGGTACGATTTCGATTTGTTTTTTTTTTTTTTTTTCTATTCGCGCATTACGTTCCTCCCCACTGAGCTTTTTCCTCCGAATCTCCGGCCTCAAGAATTAAGTAGGCGTAAACCGGCTATACCGTAATTCTTTTTTTTTTTTGTCGTTTACCAATCGTTATCATCAGGTATTACATACTTCTGTAAAATTAACATCAAGACGGATAACATCACCGGCCATTTTCTGTGCCCTTTGAAATGATCAAATAATCGACGATTCATGATCCCTAAGAATGAAAATTTTCAGATATTTCAACAGACGCGGAAAATGTATACGAGATAAAAAACTTGTAAGTAACAAAAAAAAAAGTAAAATAAATCGATCGCCTTTCTACCTTCATTCGTTACTGTGCGGGGCTGCCGTATAGTAGATTTTCGGAATACCTACTTAAAAAAAAATAAGCAAATCTATGAAAAAAAAAATCTGGAATTTCCAAGGTTGAATGAAAATAAAAGAATGAAAACACGCGCTACAAATGTAATCACGATGAGCTGCTTCCCAGAAATCGTATATACGTAATATACGTATACGTAATTGAATCGCGCACGCTGATCTAAATGAAAAATATTGATATAAATTCAAACAGATCGTTATTAAAATAATCTGCACTCTTTAACCCGAGTGAATTGATTTAACGACAAAAAAAAACAAAAATCATTCATTCCATCTAGCTATTTTATCGAGACACTAGAAAACATGGAATATCATGTAATACCATCAGCTTTTGTTAATCATAAATAATTACTGGTGCAGTCCTGGTTGCAGGTTAATGAAAATAAAAGACGCTCGAGCGTTAACGCATTGTACATGTTTACACGTACATAACTCGTACATATCTATTTTACTGTATATACGTGTATAACGTATACGTACATAATGCATGTTATAAATGGAATTTATTCGCTTGGCAAGTTATTATTTGCGCGTTATAGCGTATTCATATGTGCACTATAGTATGCGTACGTGTGTATTAAACATACACATACATACAGGGTGAACATCAAATAATAAACTTGTACAGGTTTCACGTACTTATATATATATACTTCTATATATACATGATAAATATATATATACCTATAATAACGATACGTAGAGCAACCAGAACGAGCGGAAGCGGAAGCTAATTAAATTGGCGCTGCAGAAGCTGCTGAAGTTGCTGCTGCTGCATTTCTGCTTTGCAGAAGGTATTTCGTAAAAAAGAAAAAAAAAACAACAAAAAAACTAGAATAATCGTAAAAAGAAAAAGTGCGGTGATCGCACACAATGCTTTTGAAAATATGTAAGGCCAGTAGATTCCCCCATACCTTATTTAATATGAACAGTCGTTTTTCTTTTTCAATGATTTTTAATTCTATTAAAAGTACTAATTTCGCGAAATTCCAACATACCTGCGATAAGGATGAAATTACATTTCAACTATTTATTAAATTCACGTACGTCAGATGGGGTAGAAAAAAAGCGCTTGAATTTTAGACTCGGTAATTATTCTCATACCGATTTTAGTAACTTATATTGCCAACAAAAAAAGAAGATAATTAGGCACTGTCGCTGATAATGAGCCTTTATTAGTGTTTTCTTTCGTTCCAAGAATTAATTAAAATTTTCTCAAAACTTCAATCAGTTAGATGAAAATCAAAAATAGCGAAGAAATGTTTTATGCCGTTGGTCCATCGGTCTCTTTTGACTCATAAAATTTTTATGACTTTCAAAATTTGAATTCGAGTATTTTCTTCTTTTTTTTTTTTAGTTTATTCTT
The DNA here is from genome assembly GCA_963978495.1 of Athalia circularis. Lineage (NCBI taxonomy): Eukaryota > Metazoa > Arthropoda > Insecta > Hymenoptera > Athaliidae > Athalia > Athalia circularis. The sequence continues at coordinate 35,599,849 of OZ021698.1, read as the reverse complement.
CCTCAGGCTGTATGACACCCATTTCTGCCTGATTTTATACACGAATAAACACAAGAGGAACGATTATCGTCGCGTGATTTTGTTATTCTGAGCTTTCCGCGTACGTACGTAACATGTCGTTTAAATGGGACATGGATACTGAAGAGTGTGACAGAAATGGGGACGTGCAGTGTTCGCGATGAGCGGGTCGTAGTAGAATTCGTCGTCTCGTAAACCGTCCCATTCAGATGTAAACAGTCGTAATTGGGATATTTGCATTCGAAATATTCTCGTGTAGCATGAAGTTGTTCAGCAGGTATACATGTATACCTATAACGTATATTTTTACTGAAATATTTTATTTTCAAAACGTACGTATAAATTGTGAATCTGAAAACGCGAGCGTCGCGTCGTCGTCGTCGTCGTCGTCGTCGTTGTCGTCGTCTGCGTCTCTTGTCGTAAATTTTTGAGGTGCCCATCGGTTTACACATGGTTTTCGTATCATCGATAAATCCTAATTTTTCGGCACACGATATCACGAAATTTAAAGAATAAGAAAAAAAAAATTACCGGATCGTCCTGCAGATTTGTAGTTCTGACCCAGATTTTGCGGAATTCACCAAGAAAAAAGAACATTATAAACTCCGATGAGCGATGAATTTTGGAACAAAAAAATAATTCGGATTTTTAACGTTGAAAAACGAATTACAACTGACAATACTTACAACCGTATAATGATTCTGTTTGTAAACTGGAATGGACGGTTCAAATTGGTATACAAATTGATGAGAGTAAATTGTGTTTGGCATGCACTTGCTTTCTCGTGTCGTATGTTAGGGTCCACGGCTCTTCTGGTGCCTGAAGAACGGGAAATATCCAGCTGGGCGAATGGAATCGAATAAATTGTTCGGTTTCATCGGAGAGGGTTATTTGTTTTTTTTTTATTTTTTTAATTTTTTGTTCGTAACTAAATTACATCGTACGGATTAAAACGCGTTCGCAACAGGACGTGATTTTTTTCCGAATAGTTGGTCGAGGAAAAAACTAAAAATCTCAAATGATTGCGAGCTAGGAATCGAATTTGTCTGGAAAATGCTCGCTCTGACTTCCTCAGATAATTTTCAACACGGATGTGAAAAAAAATCCAGATTTTTCGGCTTGACTTCGAATCTTTTTTTCCTTCCAAATTCGAAAATTCGAAGAGTGGAAATTGATTTCTCCGCGAACACAATTTTGAGGCACGCGGATAGAGTCGGCAAAAGGAACCGTGTAAAAATGAAAATTCGAACGTTATCCGCAGATCAAAGGGATCGATTATAAATAATAACGTACTTTATGGTATCAAATTGAATCCCTTATCGGACATCGGCATTCCAAAATCCAGAATCTAGAATCTGGGGGTATAGGGTTTGTTCGACCAGAACGGAATTAGAATTCAATTTGAAAAGCCTCGAGCGAGCCGGCGTCCGGGCTTCCAAGGAATTGTTAAACAATTCCCTGGGCAACGAAGCGGCGCCTCCGCCACAGACACTTGCCAGTTGTGGCTTTGAAAACTCAGTGCGGTTTCCTAGGGGTTCTCTAACCCATGTATACGTACGTATACCTATATACACTATGTACTATACACTGTACTTTGAAACGGCGGAGTTTCCCTTCCCTTATATATAAATCCCCTTCCTTTACTTTCCATTCCATTCCTTCACTTATATTTACACCAAACTATATACTTATAGTACAGTCGAACAAGACTCTCGGAAAATTTCCCATGTTACACATAGGTACATGTACATATATATATGAGTATAAACACACCATTGCATGTCGTACATAAAAACATGTACATACCTGTGCGTCTGGTTCATATATATATATATATATACAATGTATATACATTTATTCATATAGGTATATCTCGGTAGGTTAGACATTTCTACCGCAGACCGGTGAATCCCCTCGTTGGCAATTTCTGTACCCTCTGTTACCCCTTTACGCCCTTTGCGTGCCATCCAAAAACGTCCCTTAGAATTGCTATGGTGGCTTCTGCTTCCGTTGATGGTTTTCCTTGCCGCCAAAGAAATTTTACTTATTTACCATACATAGACGCATTTTCATATCCATGTTCATGGGGGTGGTCTTTGATTAGAATTCCAGAAACGACATAGCGATGGAAGGGGAGAGAAGAAAAAAAATCGTGGTGAAGTTCGGAAAATCGTATTGGGTTGGTGAAAAATTGAATGAAAAAATTTGAAAGAGCAATCAGCCAGAGTTTGAAATTGACTTTCCTGCAAGCTACATTTTTTTTTTTTTTTTTTGGTTCAATTTTGGTGTTATTTTCACAGAAACACACGCATTACGTGCATAAGAATTTTTCGCTACTTCGCTCGTACCTAAAGCAGGCGACGGAAATACGTAACGAGGAAACATAACCACAAATGTTTGTTGCCTTACTTTTCTTTTCTGTCCCTTTTACTTCCAATTTCTACCAATCTACGTTCACCAGCTGTGTCCGAATGTTGTATATAGGGTGTTACCAGAAATGAGGGTAGGAAATGCGAAATCGAAATCGAAATAGACGATAATAGTCGCTCGGTTTCATCTGCCTGCGTATTTCATTCCTTGCTTTGTCGCAAGTGTATTTCAATCTGATTAGAATTTTTACAAAAGATTTTTTTCTCTTTCTCTGTATTTTCCCATCGGAAACTAACATCAATTACATGAATGAAAAATGCTAAAAAAAAAAAAATACGCTGTCTACAGTTGAAAAACTGGAAAATCCAAAATATAGTTTAGACTCGAGGGTTTCAAACTGCAGATTTAATTCAAGTACACGTATAACAAAATATCATCATCATCATTATCTCTACATGAGTAAAGAATAAAATTGGTTAGGTTGAGTGCATGAAAAAAAAAAACCGTTATCAAACAAACTGAATGAAAAACCAGAATCACAGAGTGCTAGAGAAACGTGTTAATTTACATGCAAAAGTCGTATAACATCCTCCGTGACTTTAAACCCACTTCCTTCTAATTAGAGATGAGATGAAAATATGGGTGAAATGAAAATGAAGAAAAATTCACTTACAAAAAATGTAATGTATACGTTCATTGTACAACGATAACAATTCATCCCTTGGGACGAGGAGATGCGAGAGAAACAAAATTAGTAGATTATTTTAAAACACAGCCATTATTATTATTATTATTATTATTATTATTATTATTTCTTTGTGTAGAACATGGGAATATATGAGATGAGCTATTCATATAATAGTTTGCATGGTTTGTAATAAATTTGCATGTATTTAATTTCTTCTTTATTTTTTTTTTGGTACGTTATGTACGTGTGGTACGTAGATATATATATATATATATGTATGCATACGTGAAATACAAGTTGTAACTATTACGTAATCTGAGTCACTTTCAGTCGTGTCACGTTTTCTTCTTTTTTTTTCTGATGTTCTACTATAACGTGAAGATAGCTGTATCATATATTATCAGTGTATTGACCCATCTTTTTTAGTTTGTGTACGTACTTTTTTTCTCACCGCCTCTCTCTGTCGTATGAGTAAGTCTTTTTACATGTACGTAACACACACGTGTGTATAGGTTTTAAATATGTTTGACGGTAAAGCAGAGAAAGAAACGCGGGAAGCGTTAAACCAGCATACATATATACGTATGTATAGCCGGCAGTGCGAGTTCGTTGCCGCGTTTCGGCACGCGGTGGAATGTTTTAAATTGAAGGCTATTTGTTTCCTTGACACCAACCGATTGGTCCGAACTTGTAAACTTTGCAAAACTGGCGCACGGTGAAGTTTTTCTAAAACAAAAAAAAAAAAAAAAAACAAAAAGAACAAACAAGAAATACAAATGTTTCGAGGGAACATGATTTATGTAATCATCCCTTCCGCACAGGTATATACGAAATTGTTGAAAAATTTTCTGTCTGAATTCGTGCCGATTTGAAAGTACATCTTTATTCTTTCCCCCCTCACCCTCCTGCCCCCGACTGAATTTCGATGGGTGAGAAAATAAGAAAGAAAAAATACGAAAAAAGAAAAAAAATTAAAAGTAAGTCCACCGCATCAATCACTTTATATAATAATGTATAAGCTCTGCATGAGAACACTGAATTTATGGATAACAGCTGCTACTGCTGGTTTGTGTGACTCATTTTAACAGAAGAGTTGAAAAATATATTCTAGGATTACCTGAAAGTTTTTTTTTTTTTTTGTTCTCTTCTTTTTCATATCTTCAAACTCTGAAATTATTCCTTTAACAATATCGTGGATATAAAATCGCCATAACAAATGTAGTAGGTACACGTAATTTGAACTCGACCAATTTGACATCAGTTATTACGTAATTTGCATGCATACACGCCCACCTATGTATAAGTGAAGCGTGATTCCCAATATATTGCTGATTGAGCGCAATTGTAAAGCCAGTTCGAGAACGTCGCGATTCATCAACGAGAAGAACGCGGTGTCGTCAATTGGTCGCGTCTTTTATAACGAATTCAAATTTAAGATCATTATTGGAGGTGTGGGGGGAGGGAAGGGGAGGGGGATCGAGACCTTATCGTCTGAACTGACCATATAGATTGGCGACGATCATGAATTGAAATTCCGCAAATAGGATTCTACCGACGGAAATCATCTGAAAATTTCGAAGTTTTTTTTAAAGCTGTTGAAAAACAGGATTGAAATTTTTTTCTTTTTCAGTTCTATCATATTCGCTGATAAATGGATTTTCCGAGAGACATGATAAGCGTGTACATGTACCTACGTACTATTCGTAGTTATAATGTGTCTGAAATCTGGGAAGAACGAAAGAAAACGTGAACGAAGTGAAATGAAATAAAATTCGTTTGGTGGTGATGGAAAAAGGCACTTAGGTCTTGATATTTTGCCCTATGCGAAGGGAACGGGGTTGGGGTTTCCACTTGGAGCAGAGATTCGAAGGGGTTTACTGGCAGCTTTCCAACACCTCTAGCGAATTACCCTTTAGAAACATGACTGCCCTAATTTCATATATAGATTTGTATGTATAAAGTAGTAAGGGAATATCTGCAGACGTCTGCAGGCAGTTCTGATGTCTTAAAAAACTCGTAGTTTTTACCTCTCGTGACCTCTAAACTCCTACAACACCTCCGTAAGTAATTTTATATAAAACAAGTTTTTTTTTTAATTTTTTTTTTATCTTGAAAACTACTAAAACTAGAAAAATGAATTCCGAAGTTAATGAATATATTTGAATGAATGAATGAATTTCAAAAGATATTAGGAAACTGACTCAAGCTCATCTGCACAGACTTATACATGTGCATACCTATGTATATATAGACTCGTTATTTGTTAGCGGGTGAATGAACCACAACCACCATCACCATAACCGACAATTTTCTACCTGAATCCATCCAGCTCGACCCGCGCTTTTGTCTCACCAGACTCGTTTATCAAATTAAAAACGCCGATCAGAAGTTTAAATCAAATGATAATAATCTCGGCTCCATGTTCTATATCGGATGATTAAAAAAATGATAAAAAGAAAAAGAAACCGAAGAATAATTATATACATGCTTCATTTTTCACGCTAGGTTTTTTTTTTTTTTTTCCCATGTTCTACTCATAGTACACAGGATAGCACGTGCGCGTCTGGCTTTTAAATTTTTGTGAGATAATACAAAAATAATGAATCTTCGTTGCATTCACTGTTATCTGCAGGAAAGAGAATTTTTTATCTTTTTTTTTATTCAACAAATTAGCTTTTAGATCAGCTTTTTTTCCGGAGTAACTAACAATTCTTGTGCCATTTTATTTTATTTTTATTTTATTTTTTTCTAATAAAGGGTGTATCAAAATGTATTAGATTATCGCGGAAACGTGGTGACAGAAATGCGATAATTCATCTCGAAAAGCGTAACGCGAGTTTTTTTTAAGAGAGGAGACGTCCTGACGTGAATCTCGACATCGTTCCCTCCAGCTTCCCTCGCTACCCTCTCGATGTGGCTGACAAGAAGTGTGAGAAAATGTGTATTGAAATTTATTTGGTAGGTAAGAAATCGCGATTTAAATTTGAAAACCCGCTAGCAACAATTCATGATCAACATCTAAGGGATCCTGAAATTTCAGTCGTGATATAGGATCTGCAGATCCTTTGCCAATGTACACGTGTGGAGTAAATCGATTCTTAAAACAAATCAACAACACAAGAAAATTAAAAACTTGCTTTATTATATTTCGACGTTTTTTTTTCTGCTCACGATTAGTTAAGACGTAATCAAAAGCTCAGACTTTTTAGTACATTTTCGGTAGGTATGTATACGTATATCCGTCGATAAAAAGTTACAGCTGATTATAAACAGAAACCAAAAACTTCTTGGCCCGGTGAATTTTTTCTTCTTTTTTTCTCACGTCGATGAGTCTTATTAAAAAAGAATAGAAAAAAAAATCACAAAAGCTTCAAGCACACTCGTGAATCACTGTATCTCTTTCTCTAGCTATATGAGTTCTTTGTTTTAGTGCTGAGCTTTTTTTTTTTTAGTTTATTCTGCCTTTTACTTTTTTATAGTTTTTTTTTTTTTTTCTCTCTGTTCTTGTTTCAAGCGTCAGGTTCAGGAGAAGGAGGAGGATGAGATGAGCAGCTAGCGGCTTTCTAACAGAGTTTTTCCCTATTGTTGCACACACAAAAGCTCTAAACTGGATTATCGGTTTATCGGTCTGTGCTGTAGGGCGAATAGTGTCTCGATATATACATATATGTGCTAAATTTCTATGTATATAGAGCGCGGATGTATGTGGCGATTTTTTCACACTTGCATACAAAAATACCTTCATAAGCTTTGACATATTTATAGACACCTATTAATAACGACGGACTACACCGGATTACCTTTACACAAAATACACGAGAACATCCCTTAAATCCCGCCCTTATTAGTCGAAATCACCTGCGATCTTAACCCTTTGAATATATTAAGCATGTGGCCCTTCGTGAAATAATTCTATTGTCATCAATCCCCAAGAAAATATTCAACTCCGTAGAAAAACTATATTTGATTTCGAAGAGTTTTCGTGAAAAGGAAAGCAGAATACATATTTTTCATGACTAAAAAAAATGGAAAGCTCTATTAGCGCAGCAGGTAATTAGGGATTGAAATTATACCTCAATCGATAAGTGAGCGATCTACGAAAAGTAATGTAAATAGGCAATTGGAAAACTGACGGTAGACAGAAAAAAAAATTAAACGAAAAAGCTCTGATGGCGGCAGGTGAAGCCAAATGATTATATAATTTCAAAATTTCAGCTTCGGATACACCTATACAGCGGCAATTACTGTGAATTATATTCGCACCGACATCAAACGGATTGAAATTTCAAACAGTGAAAGCTCCTGCACGTGCGCTTTATAAGGAATAATCTTTTGTTTCTAATTTATAAAATATCGCGACCTTTTCACATAACCGTTTACTCTGCTCATTTCGAAATACGCCCGAACTTTAATAAGTAGTTATGTGTGTACATGTTCACGTATATTTTACAATCGAACTTTGTTTTCTCGTTGTCAATTTTCTATTGCTTCCCGAAGCCAATTAACAAACTTTACTAATTACCCGCCCGCTGCAGTGTGTTATATCGACATTAACACCCCGTCCCTTTAACCCCCGTCGACAGACGTCTGTCGAATATATATTCTTTTTTTATTCACTTGATTCCGGTGTTCCTCCTCTTTCTTTCTCCTCTACTGCTGGTCTTCGGACAAATTAACAAGTTCTCAGCACAAGTTGACAAAATAAAAACAGAAAAAAAAAAAAAACTGAACTTGGAGAAAATCATAAGAAAAACAACTCCCAGTCCACCGCAGTTTCGGTTCACATTTTTTTCTTAACTTTTTTCTCTCTTCACCTGCTCATTTACCTTCTGATATAAAATACTTTCCTTTACACGCTATGATTTTCACATTGTTTCTCAATTCATGTAAATTTACTTTGCATCCCTTATAACGAGAAGAATATTTACCGACTTCGTATCGTATCGTACGCTGTTGTTTTACGATTCCACAAGCCATCCCCTCTCGCCCCCATGGGTGCTACGGATATCTATAGATATCGTATACGGGTGTATAAATGTGTCGGTATATATATGTATCTGTGTAACATGGATCGACGATAATTAAGCGCGCAATATCAACGATATTTAAATAGGGGTTGTTAATTAAGTCGTAACAGACGCGGTAGGTCGCGACTCTTTAACGGTAATTGTAGGGCTTAAAACAAAACATCCACCTATAACTACCCCCTACCCCTTTCCCTCCCTCCTCTGCCCCCCCTTTTCTACCTACTGCAGAGTCGCGATCGCGCAATTAGCATAATTGGGATTACACTTCCTATTTCCGCTTTATGTATATAGTCCATTGTATGTACTGCATACTTGAACTTTATAGTTACATAGAAATATACATATATTCACCCATACACGAGTGAGAAACAGCTAGCATTAACGTCCATTATATTTTATGTATTCAGATTATGTACATATATGCATGTATGTACTACTATTTTACAATTAACACTATTAACTGCAAGCTCAGAGCTTACATACGTATATACGTGTAATTAGCGGGTGACAGATCTTTTTTCTGACCCAAAATATTATCAATTTTTCAGTCGTTCCATGACCAGAAAATTTTACGGTTTTTATAAACCCATCGATGCCTGATATCAAAAGTTTCGGAAAGATGGGTGAAATTTTTTGTTTTTTTCAATTTGATAATTTTAGAAATTTCTACATCGAATTTAGAAAAAAAATAATTATTATCTTGGCGCCAGCAGAAGTCGAAAATTGGGTATTCGATTCCGAAATATTGTCAACCCTTTGAGTATGCTTAATGACGTATTTTCGGTGGTGTTCTGTTACCACCTACCCACATATGTGCATTATCTCCCAGAAAAAGGAGTGGCCATTTTTTCTTGAAATTTTTTTTTCTGTTTCGCGTACGCTGTTCGTGCAAGTAGCAAAAAACCATCCCAGGTGTAAAACAGGTTTTGGGATCCGCATCCTTTTTACTAAACCCACAAGAAAATTTACCGATCATATATAAGGGTAGCGAGAAGAAGAAGCAAAAAAAACAAAAACAACCCTGTATGTAACAGCTATATATTATATGTGCATATATAATATATACACATATATATTTTTTTTCATTATGTAACAGGCTACATTGTTTTCGAAACTTTGGTGGCAAAAAAGCTCATCGCGTGGGGATATTTATTTTCGCTTTGACTGCCGCAAGCTCGAAGGTCAGCGATTTAAACAGACTCCGCAGAAGTAGAAAAAAGCTCGAACAATTTTTTTCCTTCCTTTTTTTCCATCAATCATTTAAAAGCAAAGAAAAAAAAATTATTATACTAAATTAATAAAAGTTGGGAATAAGATGAAAAAAATGTCATCTCATCGAATGCCGATTGTTTTTTTTTTCTCTTCTCGGTAACAATTTCCGACAATTAGTTTCTCATAAGTAGTATGACTTTGCTGTTAGAACGGAGAAGTGTTCGGTAATTGATTAATGGTATTTAAATTTTAATGAAGTTATAAGTGTCACTGATTATAATTACTGAAAAATAGCCCCTTTTCAGGTTCGTTGGATTCGTACTATAGGTCGTTCGAAGATCAAGTGTTGATCATTTTCTGAAGCAGGTAGAATGATATTAAATTAGAAACAAATACTTCTCTAATTTGCGTATTAATTATACGCTTATATTTATATGTGCGAGAGACTTCGATAATTAAACTGTTTCGCATAGATTCTGCTCCGGTAAACCTACGGTGTAGATGCAATTAGCTGACGAAGTATAGTAACGAACGCGAATCGATTTCACCCCTTATTATATTTGAAACTTTCAAATTGTTATTTACAACTATTCAATATACCGTTGATACATGTACATATGTATATAAATACCTTCTTATATACCGTCCACTGCAGTGATGCGATTTTTATTTCTTCCTCCTGTATACGTACGTTTAATGCTGCAGGATAAATTCTCTGATTTTTATTTATTTGCTTTTCTTTCAGTTTGTTTAACTTGGCCGGTTGCACTGGCTTTTATTTTCTCATTATTTTCAACCTTTCTTATTCACTATTGCACGTATATACCTATACATACGTCCTCTCGTAGTTTTTTCGTTTTTTTTTTTTTCTCTCGTTTTTCTTCTTTCTCGATTTTACTCCAATTCTTTATCTCGAATTTAACTTTTTACCCCCCACCGAAATGGTTCTTTTTTTCGTCCTTTTTTCTTATCCAGCTATATACTTTACTTTATTTTATTATATTTTATCTTATTTTTATCATTTATTTTTTCTTTTCTTTTTTTCTTTTCTTTTACCGAATCTCGCCAACAACTCGAAAGCTCACGAATACATATACATGTATGTATTATATATAAAGTACCTACTTGAAAACTTTGAAAGCTTGCGATTTCTTACCAACTTTTCATCCATCAACTCGCATTACAAGGTTTAATTCTTATTGGCCACGCTATTTGTATGTACATAGTTTTTTTATAAATAAAAATTTTTTTTATACGTATTTCATAACTTTACAAATCAGTTTATATTGCACACAGTTTTTTTTTAGCATTATTTTCTGTTTTATAAATATATAAATTTGGAAAAAAAATAATAATTTCTCTTCAAACGTACGTGAATCGTTTTTGGTTTTCACACTTTTGAAAAATGAAAACAATTTTTTTTTTGAATTCGGCTCGTAGTAATAAGAAACACAGTCCGTGCCCGAGAAAAAGATTTCAAAAAAATACAGAAAAGGAAGTGAAAAAAATCTACCTCCGGTTACAATTAAATGTCACTTTCAAAAAATCGGGATGCGATGATAATTAGCATTTTTCATTTCATCTCATTTAAATGGTTATAATCTCACATCTGTTTTATGCACATAATTTTTTTGGCTTTCCCTTGCCATTTAATCTTCACTGATGTTTAAAATCAAATTCCAGTTGCAAGACAAATCACATAACGTTCACATGTTTTTTTTCTATTTTTCTCTCTCTCTCTCTCTCTTCCGTCTAATTCTAATGTTCCAAAGTCAAGTACCGATGACTGTGTGTGTATAATAAATATTACGTCACACCTTTTCTGCAAGAGTTAAATTCGCGCCTATAAAAAGCAGCGCGCGCGAAGGGGATTAAATACACTTAGCTAAATTACGCGTTTCACGTTTTAAAAAATTAAAACGAGAACAGAACGAAAGAAGAAAAAAAAAGACAAGATTGATCACGTTAATCAATCAAAGCTCCAAAACTGATGAGTTTTTGAGAAAGCTTATTTTTTCTTCAGCCAACGTTACGAAGCGATCGACACATTTGAAAAAGTAAACAAGTTTTCCCCTTTTTTTTTGGGAGGTTAAAAATTTTTTTGTCGATGCAATTATTTTATTTTTTTTCTCTATTTCCGAGTAACGTTTTTTTTTTTTTCTCTTTTTTGAATTTTTGTTCTACTTTACACGAGTCCGTTTTTGCGATCGTTATAGATTTTTGTATTTTGATCTTCTACTTTGCTAATATTTTGCGATTGATTGCATATGGAAATTGAAATCTGAAGCGTTGATAGTCGAGTGCGAACCGGGAGTTCGAAGCCTCATGGGCGAACTGAGTCCCGATCTCTGAACGGCGCGACGTCTGGCAAAAGGAGAAACGGTGGAAGGTTCAATTTCGCGGGACGCGGACGGGCGTCGCGCCGCCGCCGCCGACGCTGCCGCCCGCGCCGTCGCTCTCTATGTAAGTACAGCGTATTTTTATGTGTCAAATACACGTATGTATCTTGCACGCAAATTTTTTAGTTTGTCATTTTTTTTTTCTTTCTTTCTAAACGTGAAAATTCAGAGAACGGAAGTTTAATACTGCGCGTCGACCAGTCTCCGCCTATTCGGACATACCTCTGGTGAATCACCCTGTATACTTATATACACAAACGTGCGTAAAAATCTATAGGTACATTTACGTATTACGCGAAAGAGCTTTTCTCTCATGCATGAAACGCATTGGAACTTTCGCGCAAGCTCTGCATATATAGCATTACGGTAACACGGCAGCTCGCGGCATTCGGATGTGCTTGCAGGATACCAAACGCGCTTTTACAGCACAGAACTTAAAGTTTAGGGTTTAGAGTTTAGAGTTTACGGGGTTAGAAACAGAATTTCTGGCCGCTACAGTATTGTTACTTCACACAGGTATATACACACGTAACAAAAACTGAAACGCAAACCAAAATCGCGTACTCGTGCAAGCTGCAAGCTCGATCCGATTATATAAAGGATTTACGAGTTTCTATATTTTATTCCATTTTTTCATTCCTAGCTTTTTTTTCTTCTCTTTTTTTGTTCTCGTTATCCATTTGTATTTTTCCACGCTTTTTTTTTGCAAATTTTTATACAAAGATTAAAAAAGCACACGGATATAACCTATACAATCGCGTAGCTAGGACATATGCCGACGGAAATTTTATTCACCCTTCGGATATTTATTTATAAATTTTTTGTTTTCTTTTTGTTTTTGCGTACACCTGCACCTTCGCATATCTGTATAAACTATTTCAAAATCTATGTACGTTTCAATTTTATTTTCTACTTTCGTTTCCACGGTACATATAGGGTGATCGATGTTACATGTTTCATGTACGATAAATTGATCGAATGTATGCAGCGGTATTTGTTGTCTTTTGAACACGTTGAAACATCACAGAGGATATTCTATGTATAAACCAAACGTAACTCTCCACACATCGCGTTTAACTCGCGATAATTATTTTTACGTATAAATTATATTTTATAGGAGAAGAAAAATTAAAAGCAAAAAAATATCTTAGACCGAAATCATGTTACACCGTTTAATAAAATCTGACTAGAATAATCCGCGATAAAAAAAAAAGAGGGAGACGTTTTGTTGATTCCTTTTTTTTTTTTGTCTGATAAGATAACAAGAGCTTCATTCGCACGGCCTATACCAACGTAACATGCGATACACGTGTATAAAATGAAACAATTATGACTCAATTATTACCTCGTTAATTACGTATTACTATACATATTTTATCTAACTGAATGACGAAGTGGAAAAAAAATTGAAACGAAAATGGGAAGGTGTTAAAACTAGAAAAAAAAAGAAAAAAGAAAAATTCAAGCGTGACTCACTATATCCTCCTCAGTTAGACCAACAACCGCTTTACTTTCATATTCATCGTATCGCGAGCTGTTATCAAAATATTATTTGCATTGGGATACAAGTTTTTTGTTATTTATTTATTTTTTTTCCACATTTTTTTTCAACACTATTTCTTGCACGCGAATAAAAAGAGTCGCGGAAAAAGGAACATTGCAATAAATTAAATGATGCGTTAATTTTTGACAAGCTTAGTGCAGCCGACCTACAGATTTTCCTCATTTTAATCATTTATAGGATTTTTTCGCAGCAGGTGCGAATAGGGCGATGAAGCGCATGTGTCTATTTTGTTTTTTGTTTATCTATAAGAGAAAACAAAATTGAAGTGAGAAAAAGATAAACCTACTCATATGTTTATGCACACGCGATCGTACCTGTAGTTTTTTTAACTGTGACAACAATACAATGCACGTTGCACATTGAAACGCGTAAATACAGACGCCTAAGATATCATATTGCGAGATGCGACGCTGATACGAGCTCTGAACAAGAAATAAAATAATTATGATATTTTTAATTAATTAGAAAGAAAAAAAAAATCAGTTCTCATAGATGAGCGGTCCTAATCGTAAATTAGACAGTAAGACGCTCAGTTCACATCGAGTTCGCTACAAACGTGCAGATTACAGAAAAAGAAACCACCGCAAATCATCGTCAACTCGTCCCAATAAATACGTATTACATATGTCCATCTATATGGTGTTGTCGTAGGGATATTTACCTATTAGGCTTCAGTCGCGTCGCTTCGATGATTCGAAAATCCGATTCAAACGATTATTGAAACGGAAATTTTATCGTCTCTTCTCCGTATCACAATTGTCGTGGACTCGGAACTAGTCAGACGCGTGATCGGGACCGTTTTGAATTTTAGTAAATTTTAACGCGGTGTGATTCAAAAACTATGTGCACATCTTAAAATTTCTTCATTTTATTTTATGTTATTAATTTTCGTTCGATAAAATAAGTTTTACATTTTTCTTTTAACCCTGAAATCTCTGATTTGTTTATCGGTGAAACGCCCGGTTGAAATCAAATTTATTTTCACTGCTAAAAATGAAATCAAATTAATGAAAATAAAATAATCTAAGAAACTGCAGAATTTGCATTAGAATTATATAAGTATATATTTTTTTCTGCTTTTTATTTATTGCGCGAGGTGCTTCTTCTGATCCCGCCGTGTATGTGGTGATAAATTAACTGGCATAAACTGTAATATTTTTTTCTATGTAACGCGGGACCATAAATGTTTGCGTGCGTGTGTATTCCGTTTATTTTTTCGATCCCTTTTTTTTTCTTTTGTTTTTTTTTCAAACGTCGGAACGATATTACTTCGGCGGATAAAGTGCAATAAAGTGTTTCGAGGAATTACGGGATAAATAAATAACCGATTTACGCCGCAGTTTCTACTTCGCAGATCCTCACCATGTACTACACATACACATATGCCTGCTATGGAAAAACTGCATGGGTATGTAATAAATTATATTTTTATATGCATAAACGCAACTTTGCAAATTCTATTACATACTTCCCATATTATATTAGTCGACAAGCTGTAGGATTAATTATGAAAATTTTAATTTTGCATCAAATTTTTGTTTTCAAAAAACAACCACTTTTTCAGATAAGTATAATAGATGTTCTTGTATATAATGTACACGTTATGAAATACCATCAGATTTGGAATCTTCATTTTCTCCCGCACGTTTTTTCTTAATTTCTTTTCTTTTTTTTTTGTATCTGCGGCGCGTATTCAATTTTATTGTAATTCTATTCAAAATAAAACCAGTGGAGAAGGGTGATAGAGAATGTCATTTAGGGGTTGAAATTTAATCTTTGTAGTTAATGGAAGGGTAACGCAGGTATTGCGCAAGGATCGTTAATAAGAAGCGAAGTGATAATTACTAGGAGGGATCGATCTATTGATGTAAACGTTTGAATAGTTCCTCGCTGCTATACCTATATACTTACATGTAATTGTTACATAATAGTAGTACATAGGCAAAGGTGTATGTATATAGTGTATGTAAAGAGCTACTCGCGTGCAGATTCTAACCGGCAATTTCACGTCGGCGAGAGAAATGTATTTTCCTTACCGATAACCAAACAACTTTGTCCATAAATTCGAAACTTATAATCAGAGGCTCTGAGCGCGGACACATAGATCATGTATGTGTATATATGTGTGCATTACATATACCTATATGTATTATGTGACATACATAACCCCTGCTAATTTGCATAGTTATAATATATCTACTTACATGTACATGTATATCACGCATACCTAGTGTTGTCGCATGTTTAACAAATTGACAATATAATCGGCGTGATCGACAATTTTTCTTTTTCTTTTTTTTTTCCTCCAATTTTCAACTCGGACTTTTTACCGTATATAAGACGACATTGCGAGCGCGCTGCACTTCATCGCTGCAGACAGAAAATCCAAATCACTCACCTGATTAAATTTCCCAGAAGCTTTTTGATCGGCTCAAAAAATCCTGAAATCACTTTGTGATATTCTCTTTCATTGTTGAAACAAGAAGAAAAAAAAAAAACAAGAGAAACAAAGAACTACCAAGAATCCTCCTAGAACCGGAGTGCGCTCTGCGAGCTTTTCACCTATCCCTCAGGAATTGATGAGATAATTTTCTTGAGAAAATAATAATTTCACTTATGACAATGCAGGGCGTATACATATAAATTTAAGTAAACGTCGCTCCCGATCAACTTGGTGAAAATAAATGAAAAACGCGAGCACACACCACTTAGAAATTCACTTGAACAAATACCTCACCGGATGGATCCGCGGACTCTGCAGTGGGGAATTAATTTTTTGTTCCTAATTTTTTAATTTTTCGAATATCTTCTTTTTTTTTGTTTTTTTTTTTATTTTATAAAATAATAAACAGCTCTCGCGAATCTTCCGGCGGCATTAAACGGCCGCTGTGCTCCGCAGAGGTTCTTATACTTCTTTTCCGTTTCCTGCTTTTTCTTATTCTTATTATCCTCGGTTCTTTTTTTTTTTTTTCTTTTATTCTTTTATTTTTTTCTCTATGTTCTTACCAACGGCGAATTGCGGGATATCCTTGGACGCGTCGAGGACTTTGCTTCCTGACTCCATACAAATTATGTACACGTACATACCTGTGTATGTATACCTGTGTAGATGCGATCGGATTTTGTCTATAGAGAGGCTGACTTTACCTTTAATGACTCAATAGATCCATATACGGAATAAAATAGCCTGAGGCTACCAAACGCCTAATCCAAATGCTACAGGTACCCGAATTCTTTTATATGCTATGTACAGGTATATAGGTGCGTGTATATAACATTGCGGTAATACTATGTGGCCAATAAGTTGGCAGCTGCGGATATAACCGTACATAACAGTCGGACCCGATTGTTTTCACTTCGATTCAATCAAGAATATCGATCCGGAAATAATTATTCTACCGAGGATTCGAGAAACGGAGAGGCTTATCCCTCGAAAGTATTTGGAGTGAACGGAATCGCCGGATGTCTTTCGAAAATTTGAATTAAATTTTCTAATCTCTCGACGATTCATTTTGGAAAATTCCAGTCTCTCACGATTCAAACGCGGCAGTAACGGGAAGTCAAAAATATAAAATTAAAAATACGTTACAGTTTGAGTTTTTATACAAAATTTCAGTGTTACACGCTTATATTTCACGTAATTGTTTTTTTTTTTTGCATATAATTTTATGGTGGGTCGGATAAATCTGTACAGCTATGAAAAAAAAAATAAAAAAAAAAATTTCGTACAGTGGAACATTATCTAATTCTCATATCTGTATGTATTCGCTTGTTTTCCGATGAAGGATCGACCCCCTGAGTATGACAAGGATTGTCCAATCTCATGCCCCACTTTTTTTTTTCATTTCATGTGTTTTTTTTTTCTTGTTTTCTGTTCTTCTGCCATCCCTATACTTTCTATTAACTCATTCGTTTCAATTAAAAGGTAATAAGTCAAGAGAGAAAAATGCTATCTGTCTGTGCACAGGTATTAAGTTAAAACGATTTATGGTATGTGTGTGTGTGTAGAATTTTTGTCGATGGGAAGAGAAAAATTTTTTGGTACAGTACTAGGTTTTTTTTTTTTTTTATTTTTTTTCTTATATCCTTTTTAATTTTTTGTCCGCTGCAGTTGCGGGGATCTCCAGTAATTATATCCGGGTTAACGTTGATGTCTCAGCTATTAAATTAGAGGAAAACGTTCCATTCCACATCTCGAGGTATTATTTATAGGGGATGAAACGAAGGACGATAATAAAAGGGTGAGAGAGATGGTCGGATGTGGTTAGGACGGATATGGCCGTTGTCTTAACTAATCTTAACTTGATTGAAACTTTTGTAAGTATAACCTTCGCAGGGGGAAAGAGAAAGATGGTAGAAAAAGAAGAACGAAAAAGAGAAGAGAAACCCATTCGGTGCTTCCAAAATGGTCGGTTGGTTGGTCAAACCGGCACGGTTAACGGCAAACTAACTACGTAATACGTATACTTCATGGACCCTTGGAAACCCAAAGTCCAAAATGGTTACATAGGTATACACCCTCGAAAAGGAACCGGGAGTGGTAGGTAGGTATAGCTAGTATCCTCCGACTCCTTATCGAGGAACGTCCGTCAAACTTCCGGTCATCGGGATCCCTTAATTGCGACCATCATTCTGCTACTTTCTTTTCGCTTCTTGGTTTTTTTTTCCTCTCTTTCTTTCTTTCTTTTCATTTTCCTTTTTTGTTCTCTGTTTTCTATTTTTTTTCTCATGTCTTTCTCTATTCTCTTTTGTTCTACACGGAAACCCAGCTGCGACCGGGTAACGATGTGAACGCGAACATTATATTATAGAGAAAAGGGAGGTAGGGGTGGGCGAGCAGCTAGTGTAGGGTTTCATTTTCATCCCAAAGGAAAGCACTCGACTGAGAGAAATTATTATAGGTATGTGAGGAATTTATCATTGCCGCGAGTAAAAGAGGAGTTAAAAAAGAAGGAGACAAAAAAAAAAAACAAAAAAAACGAAAGGTAGAAAGTAAATATAAGGGTACTTTGGAGGTTTTCCGAATTTTCTCCGGATCTTTTATTTTTACACTCCCATTCATTTGTTTATTTTATTTATTCAATTCTTATTATAAATTGGCTACAAACGTGCACCGCTTGACTCGTGAAATATCGCATTTGGTTCTCGCATCCCTAGGGAATATAATATCATAAGATGGGGTTCATCAGACGTGACTGGCTATCGTATATGGGATGCGCGCGAAAGCCGGTAGATGAATCTGCTATCCGTACCTATATTACGTGCATATATCTACGCGTACATAACCCATGTGAATACATAGACGTGGGCATATATAATATATATGTTCACATATCTGGTCGACGCATATACATGCGGTCCCTCGATAATATGCTGATCCCGTTTACAAGCTGGGACAATCCTCCCGGATCCGTGCGGGATGTAGAATTCCGCCCATACCAGTTTAGGCTCCACTGATACTCGCGACCGGTACCAAACCCTATCCGAAAACTTCAACCTATATGGATGCGAGTTACACGTTTACTGCATCCAAAAAAAAAAAAAAAAAATACCTTTTCACAATGAAATTGACAAAACCCGAAACTGTTGATGAAAATTTTTTTAACCCGATCAACGAAATCATCCAATATGGCGTCTGCAGGTTGACTTCGCCATTGCTTCATTTTTTTTCTTTTTTTTTTTTTGGTTTTTCTCTTTGAACTTCCGTAAGCAATTTGTTTTTTTTTTTTCTCTTCTTTTTCAATCATCAGATGCAGGGATGAGTCGCGCGATAACGTGTTACACCGGTAACTGTAGTTGGTGGGATGAACCAGGTTGGTTTGTCGAGCATGATATGGTTCCCGTAGGAGGTAAACGGTAATTAGGTATCGATTTCTGGTAAAGTACTATAGTTTGGTTCTCTATATACGCGTACATGTATATACAGGGTGAGTCACTCGCAAGTGTCGAGAATGGGAAGGACTCAATGGAAACAAAGTCCCGCCCCTTCAGCCAATCAACAGCTAGAAAAATTTGGTTGACCGGAATTCTCACGAGAACACAAGATAAGATTTTTTGGTATGGGAAAGAAATATCAACAACTACTCAGCCAGGCTGTTCATTGGAGGAAGCGTAATGGTATGGGGGAATAGCGGCCCATTAAGCCCCTCCCATTTTCGACACTTGGAGTGACTCACCCTGTACATCGAATCACATCCGTGTGAACGCCACGTAGTTTCCGTACGTGTGTATGCGTATTCCTATAGGAACCGCTCGTTTCACATAGGATGACGATAATCGACGAAGACCACAACCCGTCGTACTATATACCTACGCTCGTGTTGTACTTGTCGTATTATGCTCTCGTGTTTAGTTCATGCGTTTCGTACGTTAACCCATTTACCTATAGGTGGGTAGTGCTTGCATCCTCCATAGAATCCCCACCTCACCTCTGACGGATTCTCAAAGGACCCATTCAAAGGATACAGATAACTGCTATAAAGGACTTGCGTGTAACGGGCGCTCTGGATTAACTCGAGAAAATTCCGTAGAGACCGCAAGGTCAAGAGTAAAAAGTATTTCATTCTCTTTACTTTCCATTTTCTTACCATCCCTCATCGAAATGTCCCGTAAAATTTTTGTTTTTTTTTTTCATCAGAAGGGTTTGTCTTCCCTTTTTTATCTTCTCTCGGACGAGACATTTCTTTCGAAATTCACAGAACCTCTCCTCTTCTGCACGCAGATTTCGAGTAGATTTTTTTTCTTCTGTTCCTGCAACCGTCCAATAACTTACGTCAAATTCTGGAATTCAAACGCTGCTCCTTACGCAATTTGACGTATGGGTTCCCGTTGTAGTTATGGTTATAACTACGTGGTTAGCGTTAATGCGAGAATTCCGCTCATTCATTCGCGCGGTCGTCAGTCGTCAGTCAGTAGAGTGGGTGGGTCTTCGGTCTTCATCAGTAGTTTACCTATTGATACAGTGTATGAATGTGAGTTCGGAGTAATCAGTATCAGAAGGAAAGGTAGAAGAGGAATGAGGAGGAGAAGCAGGCAAGATTGGAGCAGGATTTTGAACACTTGAATTTGAATGGAAAACGAAGAGCGACGTGAAGCGGAGACTTGGAGCGGAGGAGAAGAGAGGATAGGATGTATAGAGTTGGATAGTTTCCGAAGCCAAAAGCTCGACATTGAAGACAGAAATACCATAAGGTGGAGTTAACTGGAGAGAGAGAAATTAGGACAACCCTAACTAGTGTGAAACCCCCTCTATACTCCCTCGTTCTCATAGAGTAGGGAAGGAGGGTCTGTTATGGGATAAATTATGGGAGCAAAGTCATGGAGAAGTTTGTAACGACCTTCGTATACGTACTCTGCACTCTAAGTACACGTTGAATATATATATATATATATACGCACAGTCATGTACAGTATCTAACTACACGGTTACGACGTGAGGACATTTTGGATGCTGGTTAAATGTGAAACTGTTAGATTATTGGAACTACTGGGATGGAGTGAGCTTTCAAAACTAGAATGAAATTTGCGAAAGTTTAAATTTTTCGTAACTTTCGTTGCATGCGTAATTTTTATTACCGTTCTACTTTTTGACTGCCGTTATATCTGGGTCAAAAATTGTTAAACTTTTTTTCAAATCATATATAGGTACGTCATTGGTCGAGTGCATCGGCGAAAGTTTTTTAATTATCAATTTTTCGAGTTGATTAATTAGTTAAAAATTTAATATTCATTTTCAAAAATTCAACTTTATTATTCCTCATAGAAACGAGACGCGGTCGTAATTTGATTTTTAGTTGTTGCCATGAGTAGTAAAGTATGTTTCGTTGCGAGGTAAAAATCTTTGAAAATTAGCTCCTTACGGAATTACGACCTAAAAAAAAAGTTCGTCGACTGAAAAAAAGTTCAAAGTCAATCGATACCGTCTGTCCCGGCAAACGGTGTGCCTTTTTTTTTTTTTCTTCCTTTCTCTTTCAAGTTTTAATGTTTTTCAATGTAGGTTTTGGGTGGGCAAAGCTTCTTCGGTAGATTTTGCTCGTGATTCCAATACACATAGGTATAGTAGACGTATAAATTATTTATGTCCATATACCTAACTATATATTCTCATCTATTTTCTGAGGTCAAAAAAGGAACGACGTGGACAGGACCTGTTAATAATAAATTAAAGGGATGGGTCATGTGCCACAGGTTTTCGGACATCAAGGTTTTCGGATCAAAGATTTCCCGATATACCGCGTCGCTCTAAATAAGATCGTTTCGCTGATCAGCTTCCGATTGAAGGATCGCCCTACAAAATTCCACATGCATCAAAAACTTCGTGCAAATTCGCGAGCTCAAATTTATCCGAGAGTGCCAAAGCTCCCCCATTAAAGGAGAAAAAAGGGGAAAAAAAAGAAAAAAATCAAAGAAGGTAGATAAAAATCCCCATGTACCGGGAGGTTCTTTGATTGCTCTGTTTACCCGGTCGAAAATGGTAGTGTTTCTTTTTGATTACCTGTGTGACATGAAACGTTGAATCCTACACGGTTGAAAACGTCGGATTTTTTTTCTTCTTCTTCTCTCTTATTTTGGGATTGCAACATCATTCAAGGAGACTCTGTAGGGATGAGAATTAAATAAGTACAGTTACTGCGGTGGAATAAATTATCAAATTAAAATTGTCTTTCAAGTTTTTTTTGGGGGATTAAACTTTGGGTTCAAGTTTTGACGGTCGTATAAGTCGCTGTCGCGTCTCTCGACTTATACATCTTAGACGATTGTAAATCGATGAAATGTTACACTCGATCACTACAAAACCTTTCTACCTTCAAATGGGAGAAAATTGAGAAAAAGGGTTTGCTTGGTAGCCTGATATGCTGTGAACGAGAGGGTCCTATTTGATCGTATCTTTATCCTCCGCCGTCGTTTGCGATCGACTAGAGCGCCCGCGACTCGCGGCTCTCTTTTTTCTTTCTTTTCTTTTTCCCTTGGACAACTCTTCTTGCCCGGCCCATACCCCATAAACCCATAACCCATCCCCCATACAACCTTCTATGTACTCAAGATTTTTATATATTTATGTATAAAACTACGTATATCGTATTTACAAACGGAATCACTAAAAATACCCATTTCAAGCACTCGGGCGTCGCGACGCCGTTATGTAAAAGTATATTACTGTGTGCAAGGTATTCGTTTTCTTGAAACGGTTAGCTTTGATTTTTTTCCCGAGTTTCTGTATTTTCGTCTTTATTTTTTTTGCTCATTCTTTTTTTGGTTCTCCAATTCACCACCGGAGGTACCGCTACTGCTATGGTATTTTTTACAATTAAGTTTTAAGGTTGGCACCGCGTGCAACAAAATTACTGACGTAATATTATATAATTCATATTGGAAATGGGCGAAAGGAATTTAGAATTTCATAAAATTCTTTCCAACGTTTAATGCACCTCCTTACCGTGGGAACGAAAAGCTGCTGGTTAATTAAGAACGTGGAAAATCTCAGCCCTCTTAAAAGTGCGACGAACTGAAATTTATAACACTAGCATTGCACGCGCGCATTTTGCACGCGCCGCATTTAATTTAATTTGTTTTTCAAATTTTTGTCTACTATTTTTTTTCAATTTCATATCATTACATTTCAGACGCATCACATGTTAAGAGTATTTTTTTTATCAATCTGCACTATTGTTATCGCAATTTTAATTTTATGTTCAGGGTATAGGATTGGACGTTGGGTCTGAACCTTAGATTTTTGTCGATTTTGGGGTCAAAAATCAACATTTTTTTGGTCTGATATATTCTCATGTATCGTGAACTCAGGAATTCGAAACTGCTAATTAAATTAGTCTAACTATTTATAAGCGCGAATTCAGAAACACCAGGTTCATCTCGAATTTCGAGTTTTCATCTCGTCAACTTTTCAGAATAGGACTTGATTTCTAAGCCACTTTTGAAAAATGCAACGGTTATTTTCAATACCGTAATACCAAAGGGTCCTTAGTTTTCTAAATCATTTCGTCAAGTCTACTTTGATCCACATAACCTAACCCTATTAAAATCTACACGCGAAAAAAAATGCGTGCGAAGAACCTTCGTCAGCGTCGTGAAAACTTTTAATTAGCGTGAAATTAGATGGGTGCTCTTTGAAACTCGAACTTGGAAATTATATCCGACAATACGACTAAAAACTGGTCCTCGAATCCTCTTCTTTTTTTTTTCAAACACTGACGCTTTTTCACGTGTGAAAACATTTATTTTTTGTTTTTACAGATTAATTTTTAGGACCAACAAAATGAACACCGCGTTGTTTAATTTCTTCGTTAAATAATATTTTGCGCGTGTAAAAAGTAACGTCGAAGGAGATAAAGCTACTTATTCTTGGTAAGGTGTCTCGTAGATCTGGATAAGACGAAAACGTCTGCTTCTC
This sequence comes from Athalia circularis, assembly GCA_963978495.1. Lineage (NCBI taxonomy): Eukaryota > Metazoa > Arthropoda > Insecta > Hymenoptera > Athaliidae > Athalia > Athalia circularis. Next base: position 35,576,163 of record OZ021698.1, on the reverse strand, counting down.
ACCGCCCCAGTGAGTTTCGTAGTGACAATTAGTTTGAATTCCATAATATAAACTCCAACCCTGCGCGGCACGACGCCGTTCGCTCCTCCATTTTCCCGCGCAATTACTCGCTCGTGTAATACGATGTTAATTGTATACGTATATATCTAGACGTTACTGTGACGGCTTTGAAAACTTGCTATAGGAACGTATTATAATATATATATAAAGTAAAATACCTACCCGCGACGTGCCCGGGCTTTTTTGTTTTAAATTTAACAATCTAGAGAGAATATTAATACCCTTGCAGTGTGTATAGAATATCCACATTCATGCCATGTCAGAATACCCTTTAGAAAATCCAGTCTGTGTCTCGACTCGTACATATTATATCGAAAGAAATATTTGTCGGTACGTTTTCGAGACGACGTTTCCATGAGACTATCGGAAAATTTCAGATTCACGTGATTCGATTATCATTCTGAATTCTAATTCTATTTCAAGCCTAATTCTTTATGCACAGATTATAGAGTTTGTTCTGGAATCGCAAGATTCTAAATTTTATATGTGCAGCGATAGTTTCTGGTCTAATTTTGCGAATCTGAAGGGACATGTACTAATATACTATAGACAGTGGAGCTTAGGGTGTTTGCGCTTTTCCGGCCACGAAGTTAAGGACGGAAGGTTGGTCGAAAAGCCACAGAATTCCGATAGTTTGAAACAACCGTGGAGAACCGCAAAGTTATGGATATAGACACACCTATATATGCGTATGTAAGTTGCATCCTATGTACATAAGTGTATGGTATATACATGTAGGTTATGTAATACATAATACACTTATACCTATATGAATATAACGGCGAACGGAAGTCGAAAGTGGAAAGTCAAAGTCCGGGATCCGGAGTTGGGTGTTGTATGAACGTATATGTATATAATGTAAAAGCCCATTTCGCTTCCTCGGTACCAAGAAACCTGAGGTCAGGAGGTCAAATGAACCCGTAGGCAACCCTCGGCACACCAGATGTCCTGATTGGACCATTGTTCACCAAATTGCTTTGTGGGAATTAATTGAAAATCAATTGCCCACACCCGTCCCTATGCATTATACATAATATAAAACGGACTATCGAACGAATCGCTGATTTATCCGACACTTATGGGGTGTGCCCAAGATGAAGCATTTTTTTCAAAAATCTTTCTCTCTTTTATTTCGATCCTAAAAAACGTAAAATACGTTACATGCAATTTTAGGTCATTAAAAAAAAAAAAAAAAAATGTACTGATCGTGATGGGTGCTAAAAACGGGGTTTTTCTTTTTAATCTTTCACTTAATTATCTCGGTGGGGGGGAGGGGGAAGGAATTTTTACTGGAAAAGAAAAAACGTCGCATAACTGACTGCACGGATACGACTTGTACTGTGAATTAATCCTAAGTAATTGGTTCCGGGCAAAAAAAAAATGAAAATATTTTCTCAAGATTCGTCGAGTTTTTTCCCGAAACCGGTGACTAATTTTTTCTTTAATTTTTTCTTTCCCCCAAATTATGATTTACTTGAATTCGTCTGCTCAAAAAACGAAATCTGTTCAAAAACCTCATAACATTTTGCGACGATAATTCTTATCTTTGTCATTTTTCGATCATATATTCACACTTTGTATGATCTACAAGTTTTTTTTCTAACAAGTTTCTTATTTTTTTAAAATTAATTTTCGAAAAGTTGTAACAAATATTATTTTAACTAATATCAACGAATCATTCAAAATTGCGGTTTAAAATTTGAGTATTACATCAGGAAAATCGTAAGCCTCCATAGCTCAGGGGTTAGAGCACTGGTCTTGTAAACCAGGGGTCGAGAGTTCAAATCTCTCTGGGGGCATATAATTTTTTTTTTTTTACATTTTCGTTCGTGTTTCAATTTTTTAATTCTTCTTCTATTTCTTCTTTCAACTTTATTACATCCTCTTCTTCAGTCAGCAGCGACGTGCATGTAAGCTGATGTAGTAAGTATAACACATGATATTTACATACTCGATCAATCAATCGATCGATCGATCATCGCGAACCTGCGGTAAGCAAAGTAAACATTGTCAACGTCATTTATCTCTGCGGGTTGTGTGTAAAGAAGAGAAAAATGAAAAGAAAGAATAAAAGTATGGAAAAAAAGGAAAGAAAAATGTATTTTCCAATAAATTACGATAAATTTCTACATGAGCAATAATACCGTTGTATACAGAGCAAAAAAAGTATACCGTGAAATTAATCATGCAGGAGAGGTTACAGCACTTGAAATATATAGGTCAAATATCGAATAGGTGGAAATGGGAATTACGTATTATACGTATATTACATAATCCGATCATGGTGGTTCAGCGGTCAAAATTTCTCCTTCGTTCTTTTGACTCGAACTTCTGGTACGTATCGTACCTAGGATACCATTTATTTATATAAACTGTGAGAAATTTTGTCTACCGAATTTATAAAACAGTCCAAATAACCGTCGATTTACGGTTTTACTGGAAAGATCCGAAAATTCCGAAAATTCCGAAACGCCGCCCCGCGCCCCAGAGGTATGCTAATGTTTAGGTGTTCATGCTACGCAATGTCTGCAATTCCTAAACTATTTTAAGATCCGAACATCATCGCGTATATAACCGGAAAAATTTTCTTAGATACATAAACGAATTATAAAATCGAAATCTATCAAACAAAAATCTGCAGAAACGCGTACCTACCTCATACGATCACATGTGGACGCGCGGTTATGAGCAAAAATGTCCCAACCCACGAAAAAAAATTTTTTTTTTCTCATTTCTCAGACTATTCGAAAAATGTAAAATGTGAAGTTGAATATTCTTTTTTCTTTTTTCTTAATTCTACTTATTGCACTATATAGTACTTTGCATTTTTTTTCTCTCCCTTTTCTTCCTAAGAAATTTTTTCTTTCGTTTTTTTTTCTCTTGTTCTTTCAATTTTATTTTACAAGTAAATATAGAGAAACGGTGAAGAATCCACTAGCGCGAATTAGACAAGTTTTTTCCATTTACGGGTCAAGTCTAGTGCGAGTTAAGGCTAGTTGAATTTCCGTAATTGACCACGACCACTCGAGATAATCACTTCAAGGATTCTATTTGTTCTTGCACACAGCAAGTGGAGTTCGTCCGATTCGATATTACCTAAGAAATTCAGTTAATTCACAGTAATTCACCGGTAATGAAAAAAGAAAAGGAAAAAAAATTGAGTAAAAAAAAGAAAAAATTCACATCATCTAATGGAAAACTGTTCAATGATATAACAAAACAATCGATTCAAATTATCGATCAAACTGTCCGTGAGGCAGTTGTTCTTTTTTTTTTCTTTCAAATCGCAAATTACAAAAAATGAATTTTTCTCTGATGATGTTGTAATCTTAATCGCAATTTCATGTATTTAAATATGGGTATAATGTTGGATTATTTAAATAATGTTCGTAATTAACTTTGTAGCGTTTGCGAGTCTGAATCGATATAAAATATGATTATGTAATTCGTTTCAAGTATGAACAATTATTTTATAACAACTGACTGAAACAATTATTATTTTACGAGTGCGCGTTATAATTATAATACACACGTATATGACGTAATTACCCGCAATTTTTATTGTAACGAGCGTCTGTAATTATTAATTATCCGTGACATACGATAACAGTAATTCTAAAAATCAATTTTTCATGCCATCCACGTAATCGCGTGAATTTTAAACAATTAGAAAAAAAAACATCAGAAAACAACGAAGATACGAGTGTTGAAGCTGGTAGATAAATTTGATTGAAAATTCCGTTCACACATAACATGTGCACGTTTGATGATTACGATACAAACACAATCCTCTCATAGTTTAATTAACTATCATGGCACAATAACGATTTATAATCATTTCGTCAATTTATATTACGTCCTCATTTATCGCACATATTATATCTAGAGTGTTTCAATGCTGCGGAAATTCTTTGAAATTATTCGTTTGCGACATTTTGATTGGACGTTCAATTTTATAATTTTTTTTCAATTATAAGAAAGGAATTCCACGTTTAATGAAAAAGCAAGAAAAAATAATTACTCCCTATCCAATAATATAACGTACGCTATCACTCCTCGTCCGAAATTCCTTTTTTTTTGTTTTACTCAAAAAAATTTTCGAATTGGACTAAATCGAAAAAAAGTGTGATAGAAAAAAAAATGTTGAAAAATATTTTTCTGTGCATACGTTATACGCCTTTATGAAAAAAAAATATGTTATACACGTAAATAATTTGAATGAAAATTCAGTCCTTTGATGCGAATTGATCGTTGAGCTTGCGAGCCGCGAATGGTCGAGCTTTGCAGGTTGGTTAAATTTCGCTTCTGAAATAGGTAGGTACTCACGTTTATGTGTGGGGGGGGGGGGGGGCACATTAATTCCTAGAAAATAAAAATAAGAATAACGAAACGTTGCAGCTTTTACGCTATACGTATACAGCTCGTTCCTCGATTTATATACGCCGACATTATGCATGTGGTACAAAACTGATGTAGAATCCAGTTAAAATTATATTTTACGTGTGTGTGTATTTAAGTATTACAACGTTGCAAGTAGGCATGAGGTAAGTGCGGCGCACGGAGCTTTTATGATTTTGCCTTTGTATGCGCCTGTATAAATATCGTATACATATGTACATCGAGTTAAACATGTGTAACCTACAGCACATAAAATACCCTTTCGTACGTAAGCACATCGAAGTTATATGTTATACACGCGCAAATTGCAAGCCGCAAACTATATTACCATATACATATGTATTATATATTTAACTTCCCTATGTAATACATATATACAGCTATTAACACACATTATAACGTTATCGCATGCAGTTCGCGAAAGCTCCTGGAATTTAGAGGGGGTGAAAAAAAAAAAAAAAATTATTATTTCCAGAACCGCCACAAAATTAACCATCAGGATGTATACAGTATACTGCCCGTAATGCATAGTTGATTTTCGAATCCAAATTGCGAAAGAAAAAATGAAAGATGAAAAAAAAAAAAAAAACCTCGGCCATATCGCGTCTGGATTTAATTTCACGGTTGCAATAGTTTCGAACAGCTGCAGCTGGGGTTTAACTGGTTGAAATGTGTAAATATATCTGTGTATGTATAATTGAAAATTATTTCGTGCATCAGATGGTCTATGGAGTACTTGAGTAAACGAGTAAACGAGTAAACGGTAGGGAGGCAAACATCTTACAAAGAAAATTGTTTGGTGTCCCTCAGCGTCGTCGTCAGTATAACACTACAGTGCAATGCAGCCAGTAACAGCAGCTGGAACTGGTTGTTTCTACCGTAGCTATAACTACACAATTTTCACAGCTTCGAATGCTATAGGTGCATGTGTATATGTATAATACGTACCACAATTTCATCTGTTCCCATGTCTCCTGCTGTTGTGTGAATTATATTTTGTATTTGTGCAACTGCGAATGTTGGGACGAAACGAGAATATTGCGGGGGTGGGAAAGTGGGAGGGAAAAACAAGCAGACCCGTTAAACTATAACTTGCTGATGGGACAATATTTGTCCTTCCTTCTCGAAAGCTGGATCTCGATAAATAAGAGAATTAAAAAATTAAATAATTAAACACAAAATAAAATCAACAAAAGGTGAATGAAAAAAGAAAAACGAATTTATACACCTGTGTGAGGAGGTGATATGGTATATGAATAAAATACATACCATAGGTAGAGTAGCCCGGTAAATGGGTTATACGATGAGGCGAAAAAGAATATGAAAGGAAAACAAAAAAAAAAGAAAAAAGCTAATTTAACTGCGAAGCGGACATTGTTATACACGGAGAAGAAAAAAACACGCTGAAGCGTAAAATGAACGAAAATATTTTTAGATATTAAATCTTATCGAGCGCAAACAATTGCACAATATATTTTGAGCTCGTCAAAAGAAAAATTCGAAAAACGACAAATTTTATGCAAAAACAAAAAATAAAAAATTCTATCGGTTGAAATTCGTGTATCTTCACTTCCTTACTTAGATAAGTCAAGATTGCAATGACAATGACTCTAATAATAATAATATCTTTAGGAAACTTTCGGCTTTGCATACGCCCTCGAATTTGGATTATCGGCAATGATCTCTTCCTGTAAGTATCTGATTCATAAATTGGATTTGCATGAATTTCAGAACCTATTTTACTAATAGAAAACTAATGCAACGTCTACTGGACGCGACTGCCGTGACGGAAGAGGGATTGATCTGATTTCCATGCGAGTATAAATTACCGATATTGCATCGAATTAATTTGCATAAACTATTTCTCTTCGCCGCGACCTCTAGAGCGCCGTATGCGAGCGTAAACGGAAAAGAAATGTAAAAAAAGGGCAACGCGAATCAAGGTAGGTATCGTCAATTCAATGAAGACCTTAATTTTTGAATGAATATTTTAGAGATTACAAAATTCAAAAAAATTCTGTAGAAGTTTTTACACGATCCTTGTCGTACGTAAATCGATCGACCATCGCGTATTCGAAGGGATGATAAGGACTTAGTTCTCAAATACTAACAAGGGTGGCGGTACCGGTCGGATTTAGAGGTCCTGCCATCCCTGGGAGCATCGAATTTAGACATTTTTGATATCTCAAAAAAGTAAATTTCACCAAATCTCGCTTAGTTATTTTCTTTTTTACAAATAATCTAATATTACTTAGCAATCAAAAAAAAAATTTCATTTCAATATGAATTTTTTTTTTTTTTGATTAGTAGGTCTCTTACTAACCTGCAGTTCCTTGTTTTCTATGGTTTGTTATAAACAATATTTTTAGATAGCAGCACCAGTACCATACGTTAACTTTACCACCAAATTCACGGACGAATTTTCATAAATTTCCGCTCATCGTCGAAAAAGCGAGAAAAAAGAATTGATCAACCGAAAATAACGATTCAAAAACCATCGATGAATATAACAGATAAAACTCATCATAGGTTCATTTAATATGATCAATTTTATTATCTCTTTTTCATGACTAGATAATAAATAAATATATATACATAAAAAGTTCCGTAAATGATTGTAATCATAATTTTCGTTCAAATTACGGCAAATCACGCTGATGCAAGTAAAAAAAAAAAAAATTTAATTATCTTTTACTTTTGCAAGAATTTATTATCGAATAATATTTTCTGTTTTTTTTTTTGTTTCTTTCGTTCAAACGTCACAAGCCCCCAAACTATCATTATATATATTATCTGTATATTACTATCGTACATCATATGTATATGATTATTGTAATTATTACACACCGTGCACCGCGATTTGGACGACTCAATGCTGCTGGCTATAATGAATGTTATTTTCGATTAAATTAATAATGATATCGTTTCATTTATATTCAAAATACTACCAAATGTATGTATGTGTACCGTATAAATTACAATAAAAATAAAGATTAGAACTCTAATAATAATAATAACAACAATAATAATAACGATATCAATAATAGTCAAGTATGCATAATCGATACAATATATGTACTGAATGCATTTTTACGTATATTTTTATATATCAATTCATTGCGTTATTGATCGACTATCATTATTATTATTATTATCATTCTTATATTTATAATTTACAGTGATCGATAACAATCAATCGATTCGTAATTAATTGATCGACTTTTTTTTCTCGTTTCATTCGATTTATACTTGTTTCGATTTTAATTTCTTTTTTTCTCCCACGTTTTTGTTATAGATAATATGTAAATTATTGTACAATAGGTTTTGAAGAAAAAAAGAAAAAATAATACAAATTTTTGTAATAATTTTTTCTGCTATAAAATTTAGTAAAGATACGTCAAGGAAGTAGCTTATATTGTATGCAACGATCAAGAACTACCGCGAGTTATTATTATTATCATTATTATTACATAAGTATTATTAATGTATTGTTATCTTCATTAATTATACGTATTTTGTTGTTTTTAATTTTTCCTCCGCTTCTCGCCTCTTCTGGGTCTTGCAGTGGCCATTGATTATATTTATAATATAGGACGACGATGATAATTATATTATTGCAGATCATATATTTGAATATGGAAATGTATATCAATTTATACAACATTATCATTATGAATTGTGTGCATTTTTTTTATTTTTTTTTTTTTTTCATCCAGTTTAGATGATTAATAATATTTTTTTAAAACCCCTACGGACTCATAAATTTCACTTTGCGTGAGATTCCGAATACAATTTTTTTTATCGTTCGTTGAAAAAAAGAAAAAACTGGAGTAACGATCACAGTTTTTGGCAATATGAAAAAATTATTTTGGCAACCCGTAATACACAGCATTTGAATAATGTCGGTAAAATATAATCATCGATCATCGATTGGTAAAACAGAAAATGCGGAAAGATAAAAATTCATGTTAAAATACACGTGAAGAAAGGGCGGAAATAATATTATAGTTTCATTAAACTTTGTCAATTTCATTCAATTTTCTACAAAAACGAAAAAGAAAAAAATAAAAAGACGAAGTAGCTATTTATAAGTATATATAAATATAATTGTATAATAATCATAAGAGGACACGATCTATTCAGAAGTATCTATCTAATATCATCTAGAAATATTAAATCTATTTTATACATACATATTATTAGTTTGTCATAATTTATTTATATATATATTTTTACACATATATACCCTATATACCTATATGTATGTATGATATAATGTCGATAACGTGAAACGAAGAACTTGTACATAAATATATCTATGTTAATAGTTAGTACTATTAATTGATTATTATTATCATTGTTATCGTTATTTATAATAAATATGTCGCGGATATAGGTATTTCAATAATAAGACTGCGAAAAATAATTACAATATTATTAAATGGTACGATAGATGATAATAATATTTTGGAAAAAAAGAAGACGAGAGAAAAGAAAGACGATTTATTGTTTCACATATAATTTGTTTAATTTATTATATGCGATGAATAGGTTGGATTTTACATTCATATAATATTCATATATATTATCATATATCAGATTACACCTATATATTTATATGTATAATAACTCGAATCTCGGTGCGGTTTTTTTTTTCTTTCTTTTTTTATCTTAACTTTATTTATTTTATAGTTTTTTGGTTTGGTTTCTTTGTGTTTTTCCTTTTTCTTTTAAATTTTTGGTTTTAAATGTCTTTGGTTATTTTTCTGACACCCGACGCGCGCAACACACTTTCATTATTACGAATGGAATGCACACAGAATTCACATGGGGAGTGTTTTTTTTTTTCTCTTTTTTTTTCTCGTTCCTTCGTTATTTCGGATTTTTCCTGTTATTTAGTTTGATTTTTTTTTCGTTACTTTTTAATTTGAAAATTGATGAATAAATTGAAATTTTAAGAAAACGATGGAGAGAGATGAGAATCACGAACACTAATATCTCTCTCACATTATACGTACGTAATAATTGTCATTTGAATTATTTTCATGAATAATTTGTATCGAAATTCTTTCGTCTTTTATTTGTTCGTTCATTTTTGTGTCACGTCTTTGCCACTCGTTAAAAGAATTTTTTTTTCATTATCAATATATATACTATATTTATATATATATCTTATGTATCACGTGGTATATATTATATGTTATGTTATTTTTATATCATATGTCAGTTCATCAGGGAATAATTTTCGGGGTTGCGACGATTTTAGAGGGTTATGTGGCGTAGTGAGGATGGTGATGGGGATGCGGCGGTGGTTCGCCAAGCCATGAATCTGGCGATGGGGGAAAATCCGGGTAACCAACCCCGCCACCTCCCCCGCCGCCCCCCGATGACTCGTTACTCAGATCCGACGCCGGTCCCGGTACCATTCCTCCAGGTCCTCCTGATAACAAAAAAACAAAAACATTTTCAAGTTTATCACAGCCTCCATTTTCACAGTATAATTATGTCTTTTGTTTCTTCGTTCTCTCTTTCATGTCCAACTCACCGAGCGTCGTGTAGACGGAAAGTCCTGCGTCCGGAGGGTAAGGAAATTGGGGTGGCAACGAAGGTGATCTTGAGGCTGAAAGATACGGGGGCGTCGTGCCACCGAGATAACCTCTCGGCGGTCCATTTCCACCTCCGCCACCCCCGATCCCAGGACTCGCTCCATCGCCGTCCATTCCCATGTTAACCACCGTCCCATAACTGTCGTTACTCAAATCTATGGGGGAAGAATAAGAAAAAAAACAAAAAATGATAATTTTTTTCATTCCCTTTTCTGCTTTTCGATCGTTATTTTGATTCTTGATAATTTTTGTGTATGAATTTTAACGGTGGGTAGGAGAAAGAAAGAAGGTTTTATATGTGTTTCGTGTACAACATATTGCGGGGTGTTGGTCACGCGTTGAATTATTAGGTGCGCATGGTATGTGGTTTGATATTAAGTGAAGGTTATGCGGAAAAGACGAGTTATATTTCGAGCTTACGTCAGAATCATCTGCCCCTGATTGTGGGGGAGATTATAGAGTGCATGTAACTATACATGAAACTTATACGTACACCCCTGCTGACTCTGACTTTGCTGCAGAGTAGGGTAGATCAAATAATAGTTACCTAGATTATAACCTGAGCCACCCAAATAATTACCATTTAGTTCACGATGATGCGCACGAACCCCCATAGCTATTATATACATTCATTCGAAATACCCGTGACCATATAGGCTCTATTCTTACCAGGCCTGTGTCTACCTCGCTCCGTATTAACGTATTCGCATCAATTTTCAATTTTATTCAAACGAGCTTTTAATTAAAACAAAAAAAAAATCAAATCAATTCATTTTTTATTTTACTAATAATTTGTCAAACACGATCGGTTCACCTCTACATGTGGTGAAAAAAGGGATACAGATGTCGAAGAGAAAAAAAGACAAAAAAAAAATTCAAAATTAAAGTAACGCACGCGAATAGTCCACGGCGATATATCAGCGCTTTTCTGAACCGCTACGCGTAACGATCACACCCATGGAAACAAACTGTCCCATCCCCCCGAAAAAAAAAAAAACAAAAAAAGAAGAAAAAAAAATACACTTCGCCGCTGTTGTACCAAAAACTACATATTGTACAACTCCTCTTCGCTATCCATGTTACATCAAGGTACAACATCGTAGCATATGTCTAAAGTCACGGTGCTGTGATCAGAGAAAAAAAAAAGACAGAGAACGCTGAAAAAAAAGTTAAAATAAAAAGCAGAAGAGGCTGATTAGAGACACGATTTTTTTTTTTTTCTCTTTTCAAATTTAATCTTTTTCTTCTCTTTCAACTGATACTGTTTGAAAAATAGTATATCTAATTGAAAAATGTTAGGAATTAATACTGAAAAATGATTTAAACAAAAAATTCTGGCGAAAACTGAGTCTGAACGGAAAAAAAAAAAAATAGATATTCAGAAAGAGGTGGAAGAATATTTTGACCACGATATTCGCGAGTCGAGAGAGAGTTTGTTGCATAGGTTAGGTATATACATTTCTAAATGAATAATATATAAATATTTCTGGATCCCCTTGAAAGTGTTTCGTACGAGGAGCGCATCACCGGTGGGATTTACTTTGGATTATATCATTATTACAGCCGTTGGAAAGGACGTCTCTACGACTTTATCGCGTGTTTAGCGATCTGTATCCCAAAATCACGGGCATACTTTAGACGCGGCAGTTAGTCGAGCAATTTCTTGAATATTTTATTATCTGCATGACTAAGAAACCCACGTGTCTATGTATACGTGTACCTGAAGTATAAAGGGCGCGCTATAACGCTTTAACAATTTTATAGAATTCGTGAAAAGAATTTTGAAGGTGAAAGAAAGAAGAGAATTATAGGAATTAATATCGGGCTAGTTCTTTGGATTTTATTTTTCGTTTCATTTATTTATTTATTTTTTTTTTTTAAGTTTTCTTACCGTGGTGGCTAAAACTCGAATCCAAATCCACCTTAAGTTCGTCCTTATCGAGTAATTTGTCATGACGAGGCGAATGACCTCCGCCGCTTCCACTTTTCATACCACGGAAATATTGAGACCATCGTGTTCTTCCTGCGTCCTTTTTGAGCCTCTTTTCTTTCGCCCTCCTGCAAACGATATCAACAAAAAAAAAAAGTCGATCAATAATGATGATGATGTATATAATTTTAATTACTATCGGGTGAATCGAGTCTATTGTGTTATAGCCTCGGCAAGAATTCAAATTTCGTGGGAAACGCGAGTTGAAAAAAAAAAAATTTGTAGGCTTCTAACTTCCGAGATGTTGAACGTTCGACTTTCACTGGATAATCGGATATTTTTGTAAAAATACAAAGGATTGTAACGGAAAATGTAAAAACGAAATACCGTTCACCGCATGTACGTAGAGATTTAAAACGGTGCTATTCAATTTCTAGAAGTTTATTAAAAGCAGCTCATGTAACTTTAGTAAAGCTTATTTTCCGTGCGCTTTTCTCTAATTGATGTTGAAATAGATTTTTATCGTCATAGACCGGAGTCTGTACAACCGTCGACGCTGGACCGACCTCGAGAGCTTTTGGGGCTTCCGGAAGCCCCGAGCGGAATTGTACGTCGCACATAGATCGTGAAACCCTTTTTGAATTTAACGAACAAACCAACCAACTAAAGCCAAGGCTTCTTCTCTTCCTCCTCTTCTTCTTTGTCTCTTCCGAGCAAATTATTTCAGAGATGCAAGATTAATTACTCATTTTTTCCTTCTCGTTTTAACTAACCTGTTTTGGAACCAAACTTGGACCACGCGCATGTCCAATCCCGTATCCTGTGAAAGTTGTTCCCTCACGTGACGTGCGGGTTTCGGACTGTTGTTATACGCTAATTTTAACGTCTCTAATTGCTTGGCAGTTATCGTTGTTCTTGGTCGTTTGTTGGGTTGATCTCCGTCGATACTGCCGCCGTCCGCAAGCTCTGTAAATCAGAAATGAAAAAAAACCATTTGATAGTTTCAATTTTTCAAAGTAAACACCCAGCATTATTCGATCTCAAAATTCAATCTCAAACCGCCAGACGGGCGTGTCCTAAAAAAAAAAATCAACGTCCATAAAAAAGAAGGGATAAAAAGTAGGTATTTCAGTTCAAGTAAAACGAGGGCTTGAAAAATTCAAGTTTTCAAATTTTGTCAACGTGGAAAATTCAAATATTCAAATTTTGTCAACGTGGAAAATTGAAATTCGTCGAATTGAGTTATTGATTTGTAGAACGACATCGTTATTTGCGTTAGAAAAAAAAAATTACATCTCTCGATTGTTCGATCATCTTTTTAATAACTCACCCTTAGCCTTGGCCTGTTCGTAATCCGGTTTGCATACGAGTTTTCTGTCCTCCATTAAATAAAATTCATCACCGGTATCGAGTTGTCGTGAACATAAAGCGCAGGAGAAACATGTCAAATGATAGACGAGTTCCTGTGCTCTGCGGACAACCTGGGATGGTGCCAACCCCTGTCCGCATCCAGCACACTTTGTTCCGAAGCGCCTGCCACACCAACAACACACAACACATTCACATTACATTCGCACATTATTATTAATATAAATCTTTTTGCTTTTTTTATAACAATTTTCAATATTTCGTCACTACAAACATCAATTTTTCGTGATTCTAAAGATATCGCAATAGATTGATTATACACTGAACAAATAAAAATACGTACTATACAGTTTGTCCCGAGAATGTAAGGCAACAAAATTTTTTTTTTTAAAACTGAAGTTTCTATGTGAAAGTGAGAAAACAAAAAAAAATTAGTTAAAAGCCGAATTTACATCCTTTGTAATGGGCTTTTTTTTTTTTTTTCCATTTAATTTATTGAGTATGAGTTGATGCTTACTTGAAGAAATCATCTTTGCAGAATACGTGTCCATTTCTTGCGAAACATTTGTCGGTTAATCGAGCACCACAGTCACGACAGGTGAGACAACGCGCGTGCCAACACCTTTCAAGTACCCTAAGGATGTACCTGTCTAAAATGGCTTCCTGACAACCACCGCATTTTGGTATAGACGCTGAAACATATTGGAAGAAAAAAGAGACACAAATTACAATGCATCCAGAAAATACTACCAAATACCGTAGAATTGTGTTTTTTTTTTTTTTTTCTTTTTCTTATTCCTAACTAATTCTCATCATCGACTTACAGAGAAAAACTTCGGGTAAATTTGGAGGCAGTCTTAATTCCGGTGGGTTAGACCGATCCAAAGGGTGTACAATATTTCTTGAATTATTTATGTTATTAACATTGTGATGATGAGATTCTGGGCTACTTTGTGGCGGTGTTAAAACCTCCCCACGACCGGCGTACATCCCTCCAAGGGAAATGAGCTCGCAGCCGAGCATTTTCACTTTCGATCTTTTTTTTTTCTCACACTTCCGAATAATGCTGATCCTTAAGTTTTGTTTTTTTTGTCCAGTAACAGAAATTATTCAACACACCTCACACCGCCACACATTGCACACTCACTAATTCATGATCTCATTTATTACTGTCATTATTATTATTACTATAATTATTTTTTTTTTGCTCCAAAAACAAGTCGCGGCATCCTCATAAAATTATAATTAATAATCGAACAAATAATGGGGTTTGAAAATCACTGCAGTTGTACAAATTTTTGTCCTTGTTTTTTTGGATTGTTTCAAATTTTATTCATTATATCCTGCAAAGGGATGTGATAATTTTCTTCCTTCTTTTCGATTCGATGTGGCAGTTTTATAGTTATATATATTTGTGCAAAAAAATGATTTCCGTTTTATTTTTTATTTGTAATTTCATACACGCGTAGCGTCCACAAGTAGTTTACGGTGCAACGTCCACCGTTAGACTGAAGTGGCGGGGGTGGATTGTGCGCACGTGTTACGATCTATGGGGGTGGGAGATTGCCACGCCCATTTACCCCCTGAGAAAAATACTCATTGGTCAAGAGGATAGGCCGCCCTTAGCATGGCGTAGGAAATCATCTATAGATATAGAATATCCGTATACATTCTGAAAGATAAAAGGCACGGTAGTATAATGCTGGTAAAAGGCAACCCCGAGGACGGTGAAAAAGGAGAAGGGAAAAAAAAACAAGATAAAAACGAAGAACGGAGGAAGAGAATAGAAAAAAAGAGAAAAACGTGTGGAGATACCTACGTCCCGAAGAGGGTAAATAGAAGGGGGTGAAAATATAAGAAGGGAAGATGATACAAAAAAAAAAGGAAAAAAGAACACCGATCCCTGAAACTGAGAAGATTGACGATGTGTGGAAAAAGAAACAGGTACGATGTTGGATCAACTATTACTTTGCAATTGTTTGGTCAAATAAAATCATCCTTTATACAGATCGATATATAAATCTTTATGAGTGAAAATATTTTTACAATTATTACTCTCAAGAAATCGTTGAAATTTCGGCGTGCCCAATTTTTCTTCTTTTCTTTTTTTTTCTCTTATTCTCTATTCTTTTTTCCGCATCGCTGATTTTCAGGGTTATACTTTATATTGCATCGATTCCATGAAGGTTACCTGCACTTTATAAACCTACGCAGGTCTTTGACGTTCCCCTTCTGCAGGTACTCTTATTACCATGGACGCTCTTTTGTTTCGAACCCGAAAACAATCTCCCAATTTCAAATACATGAACCATATCCTTGCCGAAACGTTTCCCTCGAGACTCCGAATTTTGATAGACTCGCCAAAAACCAAACCTCCTCTCTTTATACCTCTTCAATATAAAATTTTTCGATTTTCCAACCCAGTTAGTATAACAAAGACAATAGAATCCCATGGGGCTTATTTCACCCGGTTCATCTTATACATTATTATTATTATTTTCATTAAACTTGTCAAAATATCTTCGTACATCGAGAAACACCGAACAACAGGCCTTGAATTTATATTCTTACACGTGGGCATGAAATATCTTGAAAAAAATTATCTAATCTTTTCCATTTCGATCATTTGTAAAATTCTTTCATTACAACGTTTTATTTTTTGTTTTGTTTTGTTTTCTAATTTTTTCTTTCAACTTCTCGTAATTTGCAAAGTTTTTTTCTGTTCTCTGCACGGGTTCAAGGTTCGTACCTATAATCGTGCGTATCACGTATGCAGTATATATGTACGTACAATGGGTGGTGTGCGGGTACGTATGAAAAGTGAAAACATAAAGAAAGAGGGTATAATACGGGGGGGGGGGGGGGGGGGGGGGGGGGACGAAGACATGTATCGCTATAAGGTCCTGATAAAATAACTTGGAAGAGATGAAAGGTGCAGGGTGGTTCTTCGTTTGACGCGCGTCTCTCGCATCTCCGCGGGGATTCCTTACTTTTATCGTCGCGCAACGACGCGCCGTCGTCAGGTTACATACATACGTACATACATACCCTGTACATAAAGTATGGATATATAAATGTAAGTACATGGGTATGTATATTTCTATATATACATGTATATATAGAGAGAGATATTGGTACAATGAACGTACGTGTACGAGTGTCTACGCGATGTAAATGAATTTCTAAGCTCCCCCGTGGGAGGTAAACCTCGCGAAGCTCCTTCGCGGCTTTTTCCATGTACATATATACCTGTATATACGCCTACATATATCTACACGTATACTATAGCTATGTACCAACTTTATATATATATACATACATTGAACTCTCGACTATACCCTTGCGCGCGTCTTATTCGAGAAGTTTTGCGGGAGCTGTCGTTGAAGGCGGGAGCTTAGTTTGTGGAATAGGTATGTATACATGGATACGTATGTATATAGGTCTGGTACATACCCATACAGATGCATAGAAGCAGCCTGGAGGAAAATTAAGGGTGGATCGCCCGGCTATATTCTTATACCTATACATATATATCCGAGGGAGGGTGAAGAAGAGAAGAATTCGCGCACTGTACTCTACGATTTCTATATATTTCTCTTATGTATATATACGTATGTATACGCTGCTACATAGGTATGTATACATATAGGTACTGTGGTACGTACGAAGACGAAACGCCATTTTATAATCCCACCCCCAAGTGTAGAACTCTGAAGGGGTGCGTTTTCATCGTAATATGCATGTTGTATTACACACACCTCGATCCACCACTCCGAAACTATAAACCAGCTGACGAAAAATTGAAGAAAACAAAAGAAAAACAAAATTAAGAAACTAGAATCGCATGGACATTACCTCTAGGATCTGAAATTTGAATGGGAAATAAACAAACTTGAAGTAATTCAATCGTACATCGATCCCGTCGTAATTATTCAAAGTAAAATTTTTTTTCTACGTTTCTTTTCTTTTTTTCAACTTTTATTCCTCATTCTTCTTGCCCAGGGTATAATTTTATTTCTTTCATCAGCGAGCGGGTAGTTTTCATGGGCGTATCTGATCAATCAATTCTATATTGCCGGACACCCTGTGTACATATTCATATATAACTAGCTATGCACGCACGTAGAGTATATGTATAAGATCCGTGTGTGTATGTAATATGCAAAAATCGTCATATATGTATTGGAAAGCCTGCGGCCCATCTGTTCGTGATATACGTATAGGTATATATGTACCGACATATCTGTTCGTATACCTATATATATATTATTATACAATATACAATAGGGCGTCGCGATGTCAGGTGGAAAATTTTATGTTTTATACGGTGCGTTAGCCCCACTATGTGTATACCTTACAGTGGAAAAGGCGAATCTAAAGGGCAAAAGCCAGAAGGCATTCATATAGAAAAATCGACAGGTCGGTTCATCCCCATGCATATATTTCATAGCCTAGATCATTTCTAAACCAACCGGAATCGCACTAAAAATCATGCAGATGGTTTGGCGCGTCAAGATTATAGCTACGTACCCATTTATTATAAACACCGATAAATCCGTAGAAAAATTTTCGTACGAACAAATTTATTCTACGTTATTCATCACGTTGATCGCCTTTCTCAAATCGCTGTCATATAATTTGGATTTTTTTTTTCTATAGTGAAATTGCAAAATCGTAATTTCCTTTAGTTTCTCATATCGTAATCGCTATATACGCGAGATCATCTGCACGTTGGAGAAAGAAACAGAAAAAAGAGAAGGGGGGAAAAAAGTGTGTAAGAAATATTGATAAAAAGTGAGTACCGCGAGTCGGCGGTGGCTGCTGTTAAGATCGTATATATTTATCGGGCGAGAAACACGCCCACCCTGACTCGTCTTGTCGTCGTCGTAAAAAGCATCACCGCGGGGGCTCGACAATTCGTCGGCGTCGTCGAGCAGCGGCAACTCGAGTTAGTTGGGGATCCAAAATAACCGAATGTATAGCTTCGGGAGGGACCGAGATGGGGGCGGCAACGGGCAACGCTTTTTTCGGGGGTTGTAATGGAGGCTCCATGGGTTACGAGAACTGAGGGTGCCCCTAGCTCGACAAATTATAACATTCACTTTTTATCTCACCTACAATAAAAACCCATACACTTGTGT
This sequence comes from Athalia circularis, assembly GCA_963978495.1. Taxonomy (NCBI): domain Eukaryota; kingdom Metazoa; phylum Arthropoda; class Insecta; order Hymenoptera; family Athaliidae; genus Athalia; species Athalia circularis. Next base: position 35,557,660 of record OZ021698.1, on the reverse strand, counting down.
AGGATATACGCCAGCAGCAGCTATCTGTCAATTTTCTTATCACATGACTTGTCTGAAAGTGAGAGTGACGGAAGATCCGTAAATTCCTTTCTAGGAATTGTGAAAAAACATTCATAAATCAATCAAACTAAACGACGAATTCGAACGTGAGAAATGAAAAATAAATTTTGAACACGGGCGATTTTTTTTTCGGATCGTTTTCGTCGTCTCGTCAATTTTTATACAGCTGTAATTCTATTACACGCGTGCGGGGAATGATCCGATTTTCGAAATACTCGACCAATTCAGTTTTGGATTGTGTGTTTTTTTTTTGGTTTAATTTTTTTTTTTCTTCTCTGATCTTCGACAGCAGCTGCGGTGGATTTTTCAGTGAAATTTCGAATCACGATATGGATTTCATTGGCAGTTGATTTTTATTGCTCGGATGTGCATAATGGAATGATAAATTGCACCTATATCAAATACCGTATACATAACCATATGCGTAAATGCGATTTTATTTGAATATTATATATGTATTTATATTCGGGGTAATGTATACGTATATTATTGGGTTACATATGGACACATAATATTTCATGCGAATTCGTCACGGTGACGTACCCAAAATAATGGCACAATAATTCTATGCAGATTCATTCGTAGGAAGTATACGATATGCGGTACGATTAGCACCGCACTCCGGAAAACAGAAGAAAAAAAAAATTACAAGATCGAAAATATTTCGCTCAAGAAAAAAGTGATCTTTTTATACATTGAAATTTAAAGCTGTCCGGAAAGAGCGCGGGCATAACGTCGGGATCGGCTTAACCAGAATAAACGCGAATGACGAGGAATTTGAATCCGAAGTGAAAATGTGTATAGCCTTGTATTATGTATAAGGTAATTCGATATTCCAAAACCGATATTCGTGAACCAATAATTGAATCAGTTTGTAAACGTATAATAACGAGCCGGCGGTTACCGCTGTAATTATTCTAATTTTATGCAGCAGCAGCAGCAGCAACTCAATTCTGCACGGTTAACGTGAATGTTTAACCATTCCGAATTAAGTACCCATCACAACCTCTGGCACGAATTAAATTCATGATATTTTCAAACGCTTTCACATCGGAATGTCGCAAAATATCCAAATTTTTTACTGTAAGAATTTGAAAAAAAAAATGTAAAAAAAAAAAAACGAGATCAAAATACCAGAATGCATCGATCATCGAGATCGTCGATCTTTCAAATCGTTTGGCTAACGGAATAAGCTTTATAGAAATTGTGCAAACAAGTATAAAATGGTGTGCACAACGTGTCTATGGAAGTGAGTAATATGTGGGGATAACCTGCATATGGGGTGCGTTTAAGATCGTTTTTGATGCTGCTGCTGCTGACGGTGGAACTGCAGGGTTCACATATACATATATCTATATAAAACACATTCATGGGTGTCTAAAGTGTTTTCTGTTCGCGGCGGGAGTTGAGGGTGGATTGCAAAAGAAAAAAAAAAAGAGAGCGAAGAGGAAAAAAAGGGTAAGGGATGGAAAAACGCGCTTTACGAAGAGAGAAAAAAGGAGAACTTATATGTGTATGTATTATGCGATACATACAGGGACCTGCAGCAATATGTATGTATATATAGTCGATCGCCCTTCACATATATTATATATACATGTATATACATGTATAGAACGTGGACAAGTGACACCGGCTTAGATTGCCGCCGATAAAACCTAATAACGGGATGCACCCTGGTCAATAAACCTCGATGGGACTACGGAAAACCGAACCCTTATATACATGGCTTATGCTCGTTTCAACTCCATATATCACACGTGATCAACGATCTATCTATTTATCTATTTATTCGATCGAAAATATCATCTGCTATTTCGTTGTAGCGCGTTTTACGTTGAATCGTTCGAAATAGATCGAAAAAAATCGCGATTAGAAAGTCAGTTTTTGGATATTTGCTTCTCCGTCGATCCCAGATTTTTAAAAATTGGAAAATGGACGATCTTCGTATCGTTGGATCGAAACTGATTTTTCCAATTGCTTCGGAGTCAGGCGCGCGAATTACAAACGTCATTGCACACCTATGCGGCGTTTCTAATTTCTCTGAACTAAGTGCATATGAATACAATACGCATTATACACACACATGCATATATCTCGCCATATCCATTAGCGAGCGGTTTATCTGCACATGTGCGCGACCATCCCTCACTTTGGGATTAACTTAGTTTCTCAAAAAGCAACCCCCGTTTATACGTATGTATATGTTGCGCTTTCTGTACCCTGCAGCAATTATATTATATACAGTTTACGTACATATGTACATGTATCGCACCTGCCGTTGACGTACGAACCCGAGTACACATATATTATCGCTAAGTAAATTTTTTTTTTTTATGTACACTATGCAGAATTATAGCTGTCTCTAAATTGTCCAGCGACAACTTCGCCTCAAAATTGATGAGCCTAATAATTCAATTCTAACACATATCACACTGAATTTTTACACATCCTTGTTACGATGTACACCCGGTTAGGTTGATTCTGAATAGCTTCGCGTTTGGACAAGTTTTTCGTGTAGCTGCGCCGGCTGCGAAAATTTGTCCAAACGCGAGCCTGGCCGCCAAGCGATTCAGAATCAACTCAACCGGGCGTACCTGCATCATTTTTTCTATAAAAGGAAAAAAAACTTTATTTCAGTTATTCCATTTCTTGCTATTCTTGTGTAAAATTCTTCACTCGGTACGATGATAGTATATAGATTCATGTGTATGTACATACATGGTCTATATGCGGACGTACGGCGTCACGAAAGGCTAGAACGTTTAGCGAGTACATTAAGGAAATTGCGACCCGTCGTTGTGTATACGAGTACAATATATGCCATAACCAGGGGTGGTTGGTTTTGTGGGGTGCAGCCGCGCTGACATTAAGGCCATGTGATATATATCACGGTATTAACGCGTCATGATATAGGACATACTTATCCCCGGATGAAATGAAAAATTAAAACAACGCCCGGTAGATGCGCCTGTAGCAATTGATATAGTTTGAATAAAATTATGAGTGGGAGAGATAGAGAGGAAAGAAAAAAGTCACAGGACTACTGAATCAGAATCTGAAAATTTATTTGGCTACTTGTTTTTTTTTTTCACTTCGTTCCGATGGCAATCATTCCGACTGACATCATTGGAAGTACATCGCGCATGTAGGCGAACGACTTCCGGTTTTGGAGAGCGAAAAGGGGGTGACCATTTTTTTATTTCATGTTATTTGACTTTTTAATTAAATGCTTGGAAAATCTGGACATTTATGATTACTTCGGCCCTCCCGACGTGCATTAAAACTAGGAACTTCCGGCTCGTGGCTCGTGCACCCGGAAATCAAAGGCCACAAGGTCACGAGCGACCGGTTCCGATTCGATGATTTAACAAATAGAGGTGTTCGCGCAGATGCTGCAGAAGTAACCCTTCGTTTATTAGGAACTGTAATAAAAAGGAAAAGAGCGAGCAGAATGTGAGGCGAAATTTGTGGGATATGACTTTAATTACCTTGTGCAATAGAAAATAAAAAGAAAGTAAGGGCGGGGGGCAAAAAAAAAAGTTACATCAAACTCGGCAGCCGCACCTACTACACAGCGGGTGGTTCCATCGGTCAGCCTAGTCTTCGACCGGCAGATGCTCTACATTTTATTTTGTTTTATCATTTTTGTTTCTTTTTTATAAACGGCTATAACGTTAGAATACCTCATACAGTCGCGGCTGCGGGCTTCTGTTTTCAGCTGCCGAATCGAAAAATAATTATTATAATTTATATCTCGTACGGTAATCGTGTACATCCATGTAGCACGATCAAAAATCAGAGTAAAAACAAAAGGAAAACAGTTAAACTAAATTAACGAGACAATTAGCGTTGTAGACCTGAGAATTAATAATTCCGGGTAAACGACACAACCATATGTGATCGCGGAATATTAATTTCTGATTTTTTTTTTCACCACCTATATACCTACGGGGGTACATAGATATCTCTTGAAACAGCTGCTGTCAGAAACCCGAAGACGTCTTATACCGTTTGACTCGAAGTTGACGGGTGGAAATCGGGCAGATCAGTTGCAACGTGAAAAGAACAAAAAAACGATCGGCACGCGCCGGGTCGTTTAACAGCTGCTATTATTTGAAGAAGAAGAAGAACAAAAACAAGAACGAGAAGCCTAATAATGTAGAAAAAATATCCTATGGAAAGATGATGACAAAAGGCGTACTTTCTACCACCGTGCGGTAGAGTTGTTACAAGTGCTGTGTGGTACACAGGAACTTGACGTATATCGAATTTCGACCCTGGACGGTTAACGTAAAACTGAAACTCAAGTCCTACCGCCGCATAAACTACCGTTGAAAAATTAACACTTGAAAACCATCCAGTGACCATGGGTATCGATTGCGGAAGTATGGAAACAATGTCTTTTTTTCCCTTCCTTGTCCATTATACGTCGCGAGCTTTTCATTTTTTATATTTTTCAAAAAATCTCCATGGATTCGAACACCTCAACGATAATTTTTCCACCCCCCATCAAGCTTGGCCATAAGATTTTTGAACGAGATGATTTTCTCTTTCGCAAAATCCGTTTTTACAATTAACGAACATGAAAATTTTTAAAACTTAAAAAAAATCCTTCAACACCAGACCAGGTCTATGGTGAGAATGGAGCGAATCAATTCTCACGTTATTATAAAAACATATACCATAAAACTTATCCCCGCTTATCCCGAGGGATGATGAGTCCAGAAGTCGCGATATACCTATATGTATATCTATACGTACACAGTGGTCACAGGGTAGAGTTCCGTATGAACTTTATGGTGGTCGCGCTGGTTACATGGGAAAAATATTGTAGTATCTATACGCGCGCGTTGAGACCAAGAGTATCCAGTATCCCAAAAGCATATTGCTAGTTTGTCCTACGGGAATTGAGCGCGTGAGAAGTCGAGGGTCCCTATAAAGTATGGATAGTTTTTCCTCTGCGCTTACGCCGTACACCGCACATAGTTTTCTATGGGATTTCGACCTACGCCATTTAACGTATGGGATACACCCCGCATCATTCTCACCGAGGACCTGCGCGACGATCGAGAGAGAATTCTAGTCGCTCGGGACTCGATCGGCTAACCGTATGCAAGTGTTGCTTTTATTGTTGCTCATGTTCTACAGCACGGACTATTGCACGCCTGTCCTATCCTATCCTGTCCCGTCCCATCCCGTCCCGTCCCTTTTACTTTTTCTCCTTCTCAAGCTGATTACACCCAAGGGTACCGCACTGTATCCAAATGCAACTGACAATGAGGGCGTCACGCCTGAGATCGTCTTCCCAGAGATGAAGGCAAAAAAAATGGAGAAAAAAAATAATTCATAACCAAAACCGAATCTAAAGAGCGCTGAAAAATGCCCAAAAATTGTTTCTTTTTGTCTTCGAAACTTTTCTTGAAAAAAAAATTACCGAAGATTGAAGAAAGAAAAAACAATGAAATGTGATAATTTTTTTTCCCCTCTCGACATTTTTCATTTTTATTCAAATTTCATTCAACGTTTCTCATGAACTTTTTTTTTTTTTTTTGTTTTACAGGGAAGACTAGAATCGCGGCCTGCGTTTTGAAATCATCTGGGGAGAGGTGAGAAAATTTTACAAGTTTGTCGCATCGATGAAACCAAAAAATCAATATGTCGTAGATTTGGTAACATAACCTATACCAATTAATTTTTGTAATCACGTAAAATTGATACGAACATAAGAATGATATTATTTGAACTTTGATATATGGTCTGAAAATTATCTTGTCGCCCCCCCCCCCCCCCCCCCATTTACTATTATTATAATAATTATTATTATTATTATTTGTCAAACAGCTGAAATACTTCCGGTGCGTGATTTGAACGGTTATACGTGGATTACATCCATTTATACATGTGTAAATTCGTGCCACGAACACGAACTTCGGAATCGTGCCCAAATTTAACGATCGTTTTCGTTCGAATAAATATGATTATATATGCAACAAATCTGACTATATAGTTTAGAAAGAAAAAACTGAAAATGAACTTGAATTTATCGAAAATGTTACAGATCGATTTTTCGTCGCGAAAAGTTGGATCTGTAAAATTACTGCGGTCTTGGAGATTTCAATGCGCAGTGAAACATATAATTATTAGAAGAAAGTTGCAAAAAAGCGAAAAATAAAAACAATACAATTGAGCATCTATTGCGGAGTTGTGTTTTGATTTTCGATGGGAACCTTGCTATACAGTAGTGTACCACCATTACCACCACCCGCAGGGTGGATTTTGTTCTACGGGCTAGTCGGCGGCGCGCCCTCATGATTTCCCGAGGGAACTGGTCCCGCCTCACTCTGCTTCCCTTTCCCTCAAGAACTGCAGTCGGTATATAACTGTACGGATATATGTACACATAGGTATATAGGTAAATACGTATACGGTAAAACCCTCCAGAAACCACCCCACGTCTTCGGAAAGAGGAGGGAAAAGGGGGGCTGATACCCCATCCCATCTCATATACGCACTGTTTCCATATCAAAGGTAGGCTGATACAGTGTGGAAAACTATGGGGAAAAAATGAACACAGAAAATCACAATCCGATACGAAGATGACTCCCTGATTTTCCTTTGTATCCGATGGATATTTGAACTACAATTAGGTGTACTGATTTTTAAAACGCGTCGACTGAACTAACAATAAGCTGCGACTAAAACCAATATCGAGATAATTCTCAAGTCGGCTGCTGCGAAAAGCGGAAAATTTGCAACAAAGCGAATAAATATGAATATGATGTTGACAATAACCAAGATTTTCAATTCACATTTGATTTACAGAATGACACATACGTCGGCGTGCTATCTATAAAATTGATCGAGGTATCGCCAATTTATTGCTCTGAAAAGTAATAAATTAAGGATATCTCGATGAGAATTATTTCTACGTTAATTTACTCGACGGTTTCGTGTTCCTCAGGTCAAAGTACGTTGGAAAAGTGGGCAGCGATCGATTTTGAAAATAATTCATTTTTGACCCTAAAATCGACAAAAATCTAAGATATACCCCTTTGGATTTTCTCGATTTTTGGCCCAAAAATGAAGTATTTTTAAAATTGATTGTAGGACATTCTTCTCATGTATTTTGACCTCAGGAACACGAATCCGTTGAGTAAGTTGAGCTCCGAATTAATCCCATCGAGATATCGCAATTTTTCTGCTCCGAGAAGCGAAAAATTAGCGATAACTCGATCAATTTTATAGGTAGACCAGTTTGGCTTGCAGATTCGAACTCCTGAGATCAAAACACATAAGAATATCATAGCAAACTCAAGAAAAAAAAAAACAAAAAATTGATTTTTGACCCCAAAATCGACAAATCGACCCCGCTAGTATGTCGCGTAAATCTTGACGATCTCTATTTCTCTGTCTTGCGCTTTGTTCCAAGCGCATCTGATCAGAGTCCATCTATCGGACTAATTGGCGATACGTACATCGTCTGCTGTATGCATGCTTAATAGTAGATACACAATATGTAATATACACATGACATAACTACGGCTGTACATATTTGCGTTGGTTTAGATCGGCCGTCTGACTGCAGATTTGTATCTGCAAGTGCGTGAAGCGTGCAGCTCCGGACCTCGTTCGTTCTGTAATTCTCATTCTGGCGTTCGGGCGCGAGGGGTAGTTGGGGCTTAGAGCTGGAGACACTCAAAGTCGAGGGCGCGCACGCGGCCCCATTTGACGACAACTATATAGAACTGAATACGCATGATACATTTAAGCGTAAATTCTATTTGCTTACGCTCTTACCAATGAACCGAGGGGATTATACCGCGTTAAATTATATCCTGTTACATCGCTAACAACGATCATCATTGACGTTTTATAAAAACAACCTGCGGCCGCAGTAATACTACAGATTATTATCATTATTCCAACCCATAGGATTTCAACATCGAACTACAAATTTCGGGATTATACACGATGAAACAATTGTGGATCCGATGGGTTGAGTTTCTATTTCATTTTTCTTTTTCTCTTTTTAAATTTACACCTCGTACCAATTACAAAAATTCCAAAAACTCGTGACGAAGAGAAAAAAAAAAGAAAAACTTGCGTCTCATTCGGTGTGACTGAAAATTTTCGTCTTCTTTTCAAGCTTTCATTTTTTCCCCCTCATTTCCGGAAGAAGTTGAGACTGAAATTTTTTTTTTCTCCCAATTTTTTGAAACGAATTTTCGAAATGAATCGCGGCGATATTGCAACCCAAACGCATGCGATGTGCACGGTTCATATACGAAGCGAAACAGTTGATTGACTATAAATGAAATATTCCACGGGTATAAATCGACAACGATCTTTTGAGAATCAAATAATTTTGTTGTCTCTGATAAAAATCTGACCGAAACCCTAAATCAGTTATGAGATCGGGCGGTGAACTCGGAATGGGCGTGTAACGACGGATCGAAACCCACGCGAGCGCTCTGTATTTAGCAGTGGGAAAAATTAGGGATGGATGGATCACTGGGGTAAAAATGGGGACGCTTCGTGGGATTCTTATTCTCCAGAGAATTACTTAGTACCCGGAAGATCCCTCTGATTGGGACCGCTGATCCAAATAAAAAAGGACAGCCAACCAACATGTATGAATATATTTTTTCTTTTTTTCCCTACTATATAACTTACTTCTATAATATCAAAAATGAGTAATAATATAATATGACAAGAAAAAAAAAAAAAATTACCAAATTAAAATGCTCGAAACTCATGTATGAATATTTCCGGCGATGATCGATTGAAAATTTTTTGCGTCTCTTCGCCCTCGTTACTCACACTAAATTTATGGTTATTCGCACTTGCACCGGTCGCGTGTCCGTTTCATCCATCAAAGTTCCATGGAAAAAATGGTGTCCCCCATAAAACGGGGGGGGGGGGGGGGGGAGTACAATTTTTAACGAAGTACGAATCTTACCCTGGCTTAGTAAAAGCACCATGAAATCGGAATTTATTCGTTTGAAATTTTGCTTGAATTGTATAGATCGTAAGAAAAAATCGTTTTTTCCCCACTCTTGTAGTAGGTATACCTGTAACGCGTTACGGTGGTAACCATTTTAAAAGGACGTTACAAGGTATACGCGGGAATACAGTGTAGTGTATATGTATGGTGTATCAATTATTCAGAGACAATTTTCCTCAACGCGGTATGAGTTCAAACAGTGTACTAAAAAGCAAACTTTATTCAATTACAAAGATCGTAAAACTTGCATAATCTACAAATAGCCCCGAACCGCCCTTTCGGGGTTTTAAGCTCCCTCTCTCCCCCTCCCCTTATTTCGCCGTACTCAAATTGCCCCCCCCCCCTTCCCCCTTATTCTTCTTCTTCTCGCAAGGGCGATATCATTAATGATAATCAACTACCGGGTGTATTAATACAGCTACGTTTATAATACCAGTTTAATGCTACTATATCTACCCTTATATCCTCGAATCCGGGTAGACCACCTGTACACAGTTAATGGCACATCCGAAACTCACCCCTTACCGCCCTTTATACTCACCCCATTCAAACATATATGCAAAATTCAAACGCCCTTTTCTCCCTCACTAAGCAGACAACTTATACATTATATACGCGCGTTGACCACGTATTGGAAGAGCGCTCTAGTTCCGATAAAATTCAATGTGTCAAGCCTGATTATCTGTCTCCTGATTTACATTTTCAACAAAAAAGAACTTTGAAAATAACTCTAAAAAAAAGTGCTCCAATTATTTAACGAATTTTTATTTTCTATCCCGAAATCGTGAAGTGAATTGTTTCTTTCTTTTTTTGTCGAATCTTTAATTTTCCCAAAATCAGCAAGGACTATTCGATGTTCCTCGTTTTATTTTTTTTTCTTTCACAATTTCACCCGCCCCAATACCTCGCTATACGTACGGAAAGAAAAAAAAAAAAAACGAATAAAAGAAAAATATCTCTAGATAGCTGGTTATTATAAGCGACAGTTTATGCGCATTACGTTGTACGGGATGTGTGGTATATACGTATGTATAACAAAGTATATAAATCATGCGGTACAGGGCATTAGAATAATTACACGTGAGTGCGCTCGCATGTGGTCGCTAATCAAGAAATACTCGATCAACACGCGACCGTCGTCGTATCGTATTTTACCAAAGGTGCTGCAGGACGATGTAATAATGATATATGTTGTAGCCCACTCCTAGTCCTATTGGTATACCTGCTTGTACCGTACGATAAACGCCGGCATAAAAAATATGAAAAAAAGGAATGCAAAAAAACAGCAAATAATAATAATTTGAAAAATGCAAGAGCTGCGGAGATAATCAGTATCATTATTACAGGTTCTATTATCATTATAAATACGTGTACAAGTTTTATCAAATCTATCGCATCATTACGCTTAAGTCATTACATTAAATTTTCATCCATGGTATTTTATGTATAGCTGTTCGCATTAGCGGTGCACGGCTTGGTGTAAAAATACCTAATTGAACAGCTCAATTAATATACCGGGGTAAAAAAAAAAAACACTTGGAAAAAAAAATAAAAATTTCCATTGCCGAAGCGATATATTAAGGGATGGCAGAAACTTCTTCTTCTTTGTTTTTTTTTTTTTTCTCTTGTTTCCGCGATGATCACCGTCATTGTTGTTGTTATATTGTTTTTATTTCCATCATCGTCATTGTCGATTTTCGCCATCTGCGCGGCTGGAGCTCGCGCGATTCCCTCCGAATATAGGCGACGGCAGAAACAGAAGCAGAAGCAGAAGTAGAAGCAGGGGTTGATATTTCAACCTACGAAAAGTCAACCGAACCACCACCGTCACCCCCTCCTGCTCCATATAATTCCGCATCGGTACATACGAGCTATATATATATATATATCTATATATATATGTAAAAGCGACTGGTTCTAATCAGGGGATGCCGTGTACCTATTAGAGGTTTAGGGGATGCGGGACAATGGGTGCGCGAATGCGTGAGTGCGTGGGTGTAGATTTTATATATATATATATCTATATATATATATATATATTTATTTTTCTATATATCCGATAGAGCCGCTTTCTGTTCGGGATCTGGCGTCTGGTGTTGCTTTTTCTAAAGCTAGGCTATATACCTACTTGCACATATTGTACATATCTGTACATATATATATATTCGTTTATACATAAGTATTACATGGGCTACAGTACGCTCGAAGTTTTCTACGTATTTTTCACGTGAGTCGCGTGTTATTGGGAGGGGATGTTTCCCGTTTTTATATACATGTATAAGGAGAGATAGGACTGGAATCGAGGGTGACTTTTATACGAGGACACCAAACTTTCATGTAGATCTGTATATATGTATATATATGGGAAAGAGGAAGAGGTCATTGAGCGCGTCACTTGTCACATCCGGTTTCCTCGTGTTATAGAAAAGAAAAAAAAAAGAAAATAGAAAATCAAGAAGTGAGAATCGAGAAAAAAAAAAAAATACGACCACTTCGTTAATTTTTTTTATTAGATCTAGAATAGGATGTGACGAATTGATAAGTAAAAAGAAAAAGAACAAATTTTGATTGAAAAAACAAAAAAAGTGTCAAAGATTTTCAAACAGCTGTTTCGAAAAATTGTGAAATTTTTTTTTTCGAATCCCATGTTCAATATAGACCCCTATAAAAATCGCTTCATATAACTAGATATATGTATATATTTATATAAGACGACTTTCGTCATATACATGTTACATAGGTTGTGCTTCGAAGCCGTATAATAAAAAAAATAAATAAAAATAGAAAGTAGAGCATTATACGTAGGTACATGGCTATGATATACTGTACATCCTATGGTATATTATTATATGCCCATAAACATGTATATATAAGTGGGAGGACGTGAATCACCTGAATTATGTGAACTATATAGGTAGCAGATGCACGATTTTTGAGATATAGATATAAAATATGTGCGTACAAGTTATATTCATATTTTCATACGATCGAGTTAAAAATTTATCCAGCGCTGCTCGATCTCCTCCAAAAAAATCGCTGCGTAGATCCATTCAGATCCGAAGATAAGGAGGTAGCTGTGCATGCAGCCTGCGAAAATGCGGTCGTTAGGGCTGGCAAAAAGTCGCTAGAAATGGAATTTTTTTTTGTCTTTCTCTCAAAAACGTATTCGATCGTATTTTTTTCAGCGTTTAAATTCAAAAGACGAATATGAAAAATCGAAGAAAAGGGCGTATGAAAATCACAATTTCAACGTAGGGATAACAAAAAAAATGAACAAAAAAAAGCAGAAAACAAAACCAAACGCAAATATTTACGCACATCCATTGCGAATCGACCAGCGTGCGTAATATCCAAAGAAAGAAGACATGGCCAGCCAGCCCATGGGGGTGCGGATATTGTTTGATCGTATTATTTCACCGCGTATGAATTTAAACACTGCCGTTTCATACGAGATGTGGTTGCGCGGACCCCCCTTCAGAATTATTTTTGTTTGCCGCGATGATCATAGCGGGCTACATCTGATCCCCATAGGTATACGCCGCGTGTAATGGGTACGATGATAAAAATATGACGGCAGGGATCAATCCTCGTGGTATGGGAAACCTAGAATGTTCATCCAAGCGAAATCCGCCGCGCCGTTTGATAACCGCAATTCAAAATATATACGCGCCCATTGCAAGTGTGTGATCATTTTTCAAGAGGCGACAACGAGCCCTTTGATGTCTTTTTCTTTTCTTTTTTTTTGTTCTTTTTTCTTTTACTATTATTTTGCTTTTCTTTCTTTTCTTAATTTTTTTTCTTCTTTTTTTTTTCTTTTATTTTCTTATTACAACGAAACAAAATGAAGCTCCCTCGCGATTCAACCCGCAGTTTAAGAGCTCGAATTCAAGTTCTCCAGGTTATATCCTGCGCACTGTGAATTAGGAAAATTGTAAATGGAGAAAAACACTTTGCCACGCCGTTATCAAACGTTCTTAATTTTTTTTTTCTCTCTCAATCCGTCCGTCCGTCTTTTCTTTTTTTCTTTTCCAAAATTGGAAATCCTAGCATTTCCTGAATCTGATGATCATCCTCGTCTGTTCTGGAGAAGATTTTTTCTTCACCAGCCAATGTGTGAATTAATAAATGATTTCATCGTGGGATAAATTTTCAGAAATTTATAATCGATGGATATATACCACCTAATAATCAATTTCTGCCTAGGTAATAAAATTGCACGTATCATGCGAAATATGACCCTCAAAATAAATTCACTTACGTCGACCACACCACTTGGGACATCAACGAGTAACGATCCGTATAGATGAATGAATTACGTATCTAAGCAAATATTTATTTACCCGCAATCGCACATATATTTATCTATATGTACATATTTATATATATATACATATATACACGCATAGATCGGTGTATACCAAAGGAAGTCTGCATAGTAGCTCATGATGCAGCGGCGCGGGCGTCCGCCATCTGGTATGCTGTTACAGGGTAAGAATCGCTGGGGTTTGGCTTCGCCGCTATATATATGTGCGTAAAATATATATATACACATATCTACATATTATACATATATACAGTGCAGTGCGAAGGGTTAGTGAAAGTTGGAATGAAAACAGGGGTGTTTATCCGAGGGGACGAGGGCTATTAGCGATGGGATAAGTTTTTCCATTGTACTGATTTCCGCACTATGTATACATAGGTATGTATCTATACATAAGAATATCATGTGCAACGTATGTACATATGTCCCGCGGTTTAAGATAATGTGTCAAAATTTGAATCAATCTTTTTCTGTTTTTTTTTTTCCTCGTTTTATCAAAAACTTTTCTAGTAAATTATAAAACTTTGTTAAAACCATAGATATATTGAAAAAAAAATGACTTCAAGAATTATAATATATTTCATATTATGTACATATGTACCTTGTACTCTTCGCTTTAATTAAAATCGCGATATATTTTTATGTATGTACATCGGAAACCATATGCGATAGCGGTTTATGGGCACCCTATACGTACGTATAGTCGAATGTACACATGTACAGCATCTTCCCTAATAATCTCTCTCGAAATTTTCTCGCTCCTAGGGTTAGTATTATCGGAAACCTCACAAGATACACGGACCCCATATAATAATTACGTATAGATTCTTCGTAACGAGAAACAATCTCACAAACTGCACGATGAGCATCTGCACCATGAATATTTTCGGTCGCCGTATAAAACGCAGGATTTATTCTTACGGAAATATTTAGTACCGAAATTCAGTCTACGGTTTTTTTTTTTTTTTTTTTTTTACATGTACAGAAAATACATAATGTATTATAAAGCTATGCATGTAGTCGTGAAGTGGTTCTTCGTATGGGGGTGGAATTTTGACGTTTGACGGCGCGTGGCGTTTCGCCGCCTCGTGACCGGCAGGATGTTACGGTTTTGTTACACTTAACACCTATTTCAATGAGCTTGACAAAACCACCTCCCATATAATTTCATCGTATACCATCACCTATTTCTGTACACGTACTTATGCATTGGTATTGGTTTTAATATCTCAATGCAGGTTCGGATAAAGGAGGCGTTACTAATTATTAGTTCCGCAGGATTAAACGCGGCCAAAACAGAACGCCTCTTGATATCCCATGGTGAAATTTCATGGGAAAAAATGAACGGCTAAATATTCACAAGGAAGAAATTAGAGAGGAAGGGAAGAAATCAAGTTGATTTTTCATTTCTCATTCGGACTCGTTTAGACGTTCATTCATGGGGGTGGTTTTATACTTGTAGTGAAAATCGGGATTCACGGTAGTCGAAATTTTGTGTTTTTTTTTTGTTGTTTCTTGTCTCATACCTGTGGCGTCCCTGATTCCAGGATTACAATATTTCGCCTCTGTACATATGTATTTGGATTTATGTCTGTGTAATGAATACCTGAATGCCCAGGTAAATAATATGGGGGAGTGGCACAATACGGGATACAATGGGAAACGATCCCAAAATGAACTCGCGATTATTCCTAGGAATGAGGAGGAGGCTTTTCTAAAGCCATCGACGATCGGTTTTTATGTACATGTACTTTTATGTGCATAAACACATATGTACCGGTATTGCATTATTCTAGTTTTATATTCTCTGGTATTTCTATGGGTATATATGCGGTGATATAGTTAGCGACGAAACTGTCACCCATATTTCAAGTCTTCTATTTATACGAAAAACTTTATTATATAGTCCATTTAAGTACAACGTCACGCATCGTGGATAGTCGAGAATGAGGTATTTAACGTACCTAACTTCCATAGAAAATCTATGACCCAATTCCCATGTATATAATCAGGTATATACGTACGCCCGGTTAGATTCATTCTGAATCGCTTCGCGGCCAAGCTCGTTTGGACAAATTTTCGTAGCCGGCCCAGCCGCACGAAAAACTTGTCCAAACGCGAAACGATTCAGAATCAACCTAACCGGGTGTACATATATTCATGCATATTCACTTACTCGCCTTTCATTAACCACGTCGACGACGATGGCGATCAGGATGGTTGCTTCGTTTCGACGAGAAAAAATGACCAGATGAATTTGTCACTCCTTAATCAAGGTGTAAGTTTTTGAAAATCTCAACAGAGAAAAAAAAAAGAAAGAACCGTACGAACTGAAGAATGAAAGGAAGACATCGCATGAAATTCTAAAAGGTCGTGAAACCTGCACAGTTGCACAGCCGGTCTTCCAACTTTACTACAAAACGTCGCCCTGATTCCTCTTTATTCAAGGACGTATAATACCCACGTAGCTTCTGCAGCACGGTGCACAATTTTCTACCTATATATATATATACCTACGTATATATGTACAATGCACGGATAATACACTAGAAAAACCCCCGTTGAAGGGTGGTAAAAGCAGACGAAACAGAAACAGCAGCAGCAGCAGCAGCAGCAGCAGCACTTTGACATACGACGCATGTGGTGCCAGGAGGAGCGAGCACCAGTTGTTGGGACATTTTCAATGGCCACGTGTCCGCCACGCGAGTCACGTGTACCCACGTGTACACCGTAAAGAGTGAATTGTTCATTTTTCTGGATCACGCCGTGCCGCTAAGGTTTGGCCGGTGAAAACTTTCACGATCTGTAAAAACTTTACGTGACCGATTAAACGCCCTCGAGATGACGACGAACAAAGTGTAATTCGTAAGTGATTGAAAGAATTTTTTTTATTCCTTTTTCTTTCCGCTTTTCATTTGAAATTTTTGATTCTCTTTTCCTGTGTTCAAGGCACAGAACTTTTCAGGGGATGATCTTCGAAAGAGTCGCGCATCCTTTGAGTCCTTGGAAAAAAAATCAAAAAATAAAAAACTAGACGTAAAATAGAAAATCAAAACCAGGATCAAAGGACCCGCATATCTCTTGATACGTTTTAAATATGTCCTTTAAACGAAACTGTAACTAGGATCTGCACCCTTTGTACGCGGGTCCATTAACTGCGTTTGAAGATCCGCCACTCGAAAAGTACCTATATCTATGCGTACTTTACTTGCACGAGGGTCACGGATCAACTGAAATGTATACATATAGGTATATAACAGGGGCATATAATACACTTTGACAAACCACTTGAAAGTAACTTTTGGCTAGTGCTTACGTACGGTATAAGGTGTGTAAGCGAGAACAATCGGTTTGATTGTACTCGAAATCCTGTACATGATCAGTAGGGTAACCATATACAGGTCGAGAGGTGATTATTTTCGATGAAAGCTCTTACCGAGCTGCAGTTGTCACGCAGCTTTATATGTATTCGAGTAAAGGTATATATAGGAGTGTAAAAGTGCGGAGCCAAACTTTTGGGCATATGGGTCCTGTGCTGTGGAACATACATCGGAAAACTCGAATCGAAATCACTTTCAAGAGCTGAATTAGTACTCGAGATTTCAAGTGGGGTATTGTGAATGGAAATTTAAACAATGCACGCGCTATACAGGACATATTATCTGATCGTTTATACGTTTAGCACAACTCTTTTTTTGTTTTTATTTCTTTCTCTTTCTCTTCATAACTTCACTTCTGCACTTGTTGCGAATACACGTATACATAACAGTACGAGGCGCGTCGGAATTGTAATTTATTTACTAATTTTCCGTAAAAATTATTTCGCCGATTCGTGAGAAAGAAAAATTATAAGGAAATCAATGGAGAAAATGAAAATTTATAGAACAGAAAAAAAACATATGCATAATGAAAACTCACTTTGCTTCTTAACCGGAGATGAACAACAGCTTTCGATCGAAGTGCTTCGTTTTTCCTCTAAAACAAAAGTAAAATATAACAAAATCAAAATGAAAAAAAAAAGAAACAGGTGATGAAAAATAAAAAATAACAAAACACATGAAGAAATCAACTGAATGAAGCGCATGATGAATAAATGAGGCTTGTTTTGATGGCAGGAAAAATTCTTGTATCGAATTCTGAAAATAAGAATTTTAAAATCTGGCTTTTGCAGATAGAGTTGATCAGGAAATTTGTATTTTTTATCGCATAAAATCTTATGATATTTTTTTTTTTTTTCCAAGACTCGCCGGGTTTCGATTCGCCTTGACTTTTTTTTCGGCACGTGTAGCACGGTAAAATTCGAATATAACTTATATGCACACGCGTAGATTATTTTGAATTTATGCATATATATAAAACATTTCACAATCAAACCTGCAAAGCTCCAATCTTATCAGTTTGAGCTACCATTTAACTGTTTACAAACAACGACCCAAAAGTTCAAGAGAATGGCCAAGGTCTCGCCGTCTGAAACGCTCTTCGCAAATACGTGTATAAAACTACATGTAAAAAAAATGTACAAATTTTTATCTGCAAAAAAAAAAATTAAAAAAAACGCAACAAAAAAAAAGTAGAAACCAAAGGACAAAATTCAGCTACGATACTGACCAACTGAAAAAAGAAAAAAAAAAAAAAGAAATAGAAATGAAAGAAGAGTTAAAAATTTAAGGCATTAGTATGAACGTATATTTGGTATAATATAGGTTTGGAAATTTATTTTCGTTTCAGATTTTTTGGATTGTATCGCCAAAAAAAAAATGTACATTTTTTTCCTCTCGCCTAAACATTTATATAAAATCTATCGCACGTGTATTTGTATATCTCTATTAATGGAAAAAAAATGCATACAAAAAATATTGAAGGGATTAAAGATGAGAGTGCTCGTAGATTAAAATTATCCAAGATTTGTCGCCACATAAAACAGTCTGTAAGATAAAATGTTGTCGCATATATATGTATGTATGTATGTGTATAGATATACATCATGCGGCCTCTTAAAACTGGTAAAACTGGTGCAGATTGTCGAGTTACAGTTCAATGATTTATAATTGCTGATTCTAATATAATACATACACACTACTTATAATGTACACGTAAGTATACGTGGAGATTATCACAATCAAGAACGTAATAAATAAAATAAAACGAAACGAGCGAGTGATCCAGCACTACAACTTCTTTTTTTTTCTCTCGCCATTATTTTCTCTTGCCATTTTTTTCTCTGAGAATTTGTTTCATTTCGTGAACGAAGAAGAAAAAAAAAAAAAAAGAATGTTTTTCGCAGGGCCCAAAAACTCGCGGTTCTCGCAGGGCCCAAAAACTTGTGTTATTTTTAGACACGTGCGTGTCTTCCGGAGAAAGAAATGAAGTAAAACAGAAGGAATCCTGTCAGCCGGTTCTTCGATTCTCTGTACGTATTCGTCGGCAGTTTAGTTCCCATCAAGGAGTCCTTAATCCTTGATCCTGGTTGATTAAGGGGCGGTATAATAAACTGGATGTAAAGGCAGCGTACGCGCAACAGAAACAGAACATGTAACAACCGATTATGTGCATGTACGTTCTGCAAGCACCCAGAGGCGGAGGGATGGCTCGGCTGTTGCACGTGTCCTGCGGGAGTATGAGGACTTTAAGGGGGTTTCGGTTATATTTGGGGGATGCAAGAGTCGAGTGCCCTCTGCCAGTTGAACGCGAATACACCGCAGAACCCACACCCGAAAACCTTCATAACCCTCAGGTTTCAACCCCGCGGCATAAGGCCGTCGGCTAACTCTCAGAAACTTCCCATTCCCACGTAGCCTGGATCTGTAGACATGTATTTGTATTTTAGCTCTACATAGATCATGCGGTGTGTGCAGAGTTACGCAAACTCCAAACACCGACGAACGCCGGTACGGCGAGCTAACAATTATTGTTACCATGTGCCACGGCCTCGCCTATATCAACGGAACTACGTCACTTTAGTGTTGGCGTTTCCGATTACCTTCGCTAATTTAACACACACGCATGTCACTCGCCGTAAGATCGTAAGGATCGAGAGAGAAAATCTGGGAACATGTTATCCCAAAGTTTCGTCGATTCGTCGCCGATTCGATCGAAGATCCCATCGTTCTTTTATGTTTCAATTTTCGTCCCTCCATTTCGTCCGGACATTATACCGTAATTCTTCCGGTGTATATTTTTTTTATTCCCCATTCCAATTGACCGTGAAAAAGCTGTAAAATTCTCACGTGTATCGTATGTGAGTCGGAGAAGCATGGTGGTCGCGTTTAAAAGAGGAGAAAAAGAACAAAAAAAAATTACATAAAAAAAGGTCAGCTCGTCGATCATGCCGTGGGGTTTGCCTGTCAGGGTTGGTTGAGTGCCGCTACGGGTCTGGATATGAGAAACGAAAAATTGGATGTGGAGAAATAGGGGATGTAAAAAGAAACGGAAAGAATAGAGTAAAAGAAAAAAGAAATAACAAAAAACAATGAAATAACAAGAGAAACAAACTTTAATACGATCAAACTCTGTAGGCGTATGTTATTGTACATCGTGTGGTACGGTAACTCGATACATGACGACGCGTGCCGCTGCGGCCGATGGGGTTTCCGCCTCCTCCGTACCCCTAAAACCCGCAAGGGTCCTTCTTTCTGCCGTTTATGTAGTTAGTTTATAGATATATACAAATATCATATACATATATGGATACACAGTATGTGATGTAAAGTCGGTACGCCATAAAGTGTCTCGGCGAGTTTTGCGTTTGATGAAACAAAAATTTATTAAATTATTATCAGTTCCCTTCGAATCTAAATCGATGAACTTCACATGCGATTGACTCTTTCGGACATTCTAGTCGATTGTAGATATTTACGAAAAATCGTTGGAGTTTTCTGGAGCGAGCGAATTATAGAAGCGTTTTTCATTTGAAGTCCAGAACTCATTCACTGTGGGAACTGCGTCATCCTTTTCGTTTTTTTTTTTTTTTTTTTCTAGCCAGTTTTGTTGGTCGAGTAATCAGAACTTTAGATGCAGAGTTTTGATCGTCTCGAAATTTATGGGGGATCCTTCAGCGTTCGACTAGCTCCGTTTTCAACTATTATAATTATGAGATTTTTCAGGTTGTGGACATTTTTTATTGCTCTTCAATTAAAATTCGATAAATAAGTTTTTTCGCCTCTGAAGGGCTGTTAGTCTTCGGATTCTGCGAAATCATTTACTTACTTGGAAGTTACGTATATAATTCCTTGCGAAACAAAGTTTATCAATTGGCTATAACGAAAGTCTAACGAATTTTCTGCAGCGATGCATCAAGACGGGTTGCGTTTCCCAGGGAGAGAAGAAAAAACAAAAGAAAAAAAAAAAAGAGAAACCATCCGAATCGAGGGGTAGAAGAATCTGAGAACACGAAACACTCCTTTTCGTTAATCGTTAGATTGATAATACCCAAGGAAAAATAGTGGTGAGAATTATTATTTTTTTTCTTCTAAAATTGATGCATCTGTAGCTCGCCAAAGTTTTCGAGAATCTTATTTTTCAGAGTTGGTACGAAGATCAGACTAAGAAAAATAAGATAAGATCAGATATAATGAGAAAGGGGAGAGATAAAGAGGGTAGAATTTTTCCTCGACGTTGCCGCGTTCTCGAATCGATCGCAGAAATCCCCTCCACCCCTCCGGCCCGAAGATTTCTGTTTGTCAAATCGTCGACTTGGACGTCATCGGCGTTTGTTTTCTTCCTACGTATAACGACAGCGAAATATTATACACGCCTAAGTGAACACCCCATAGAGTTGCAAGGCAACGTAAATAGAGTCTAAAAGAAAAATGCCGAAGAAAGGGCGTGTAGAATAAGAAAAGCTAAAGGGACGGAGGAAAAGGGGATGAATAAAATGGCGTTTCTGGTTACCCTGCGCAAACGGTATGAGCTGGGTTTGAAGGGTGACGCAAAGTCGCGAATATTCCGAAAGTTCTGGAGGCGGGACTGATCGGAAAAAAGGAAGAAGATGTGCAATATGGAGGTGCGGATGGAACCGGGGGAGGGCAAGGATTAGGGAAAAGCTTAACCCGACCTACGCCGGCCGCGAGGTGCAGGCGTCTCGAATTATCCTGGGGAAATTTTGAACGCAAGCAAAAATTTCGGAGCTTAGATGAATGGCGAATACCAGCGATTGAGATTCCGTATGATATGAGATAGAAAGAATAAAATTGCGGGAACAAGTCGGCACGCGTTGACCTGTTATTTCTATATAGTTACTCGTTTGCGTTTTCCAACACGGAGTCGCACCCGAAGCGATATCACGTATTGATTGCTACCCCCGCTAGCCCTTCGAACACATTACATGATTAAACTCACCCCCGCTTGCCCCGTACAAATGGTGGTGAACCAGCCGGACGAACGGAAGAACGGATGGACGGCTTTACAGCACTTACCTTATTAAAATATCCTTCGAACGCACCTAACACTTCGACTATTACGACAGCGATATTCTAATTCTAAAACAAGCTATACCGATGTGGGGTTAAAATTAGTCCACGAAGGGCCATGCGGACGGTCCGCGACCGATGGGTTGTTCTCAAATGTGGATATTTACATTTCGATGAATCCGATCAAAAATTTTATCGATCATTTCGTACGGTAAATTTACTGAGGGGTAACACGAAGGAAAGAAAAACAAAAGAGTCCGAGAAAATCGTCGTTGACTTTATCCCCGTTATATTTCTTCCGAGGAACGAAATTTCGCGAGGACAAATTTTATTACAAAGATACGACGATTGGCGCAGTTCGCATGTAACGAGCCGCTGATTGCTGATATATCGTGCGGCGTCGTCAGTTATCAAAATCAGAGAAGTTCATTCGTTCGGTATTAGTACCGCCGTTGCAGTAGCTGGTACCTGAATCAGCGGGTGGATATTAACCTGGTTAGGAGGATTCAGGATTTGGGCTTGTGCAGACCAAACGGCCACTGAATAATTAATAAACCCACCCGACCTTGTTCCATTCTCTGAGATTGAGCCACGCTACCGGGTACTACCGTGGCAAATGTTCCGAGGGATTAATAAGTCAGATGCTTTCCAAACTTCTACTGGATAAGCTTCTACCTCCGAACCTTATGCAGGTGTGCAGGATTCGCCGGTATCTCGAATAACCTCCTGAAGGAACGTGCCAACTGAATCGGACGAGGAACTAAATTATTAAATAGCTTCCGCTACAATCTGTTGCATGCATTTCTCTCTCTGCCCCGACGTTCTCTGCGATACGGAAGAATAATTGTCCGTGGATAAAATAATTGAAGAATTATAAACTTGTCCTTATTGTAAAAAAAAATTTTCTCCAATGCGCAGTAAAAAAAAGGCTGATGGAAAAAAATAAAACTATCGAAAAATTATCGTTCACCGAGTTATTCTATATCGTGAGAAAAGTATAGATATTTTTTGATCACCTGTCGTTTTAATCTAATCGATTATTTGATCGAGAGCTCGTCTTATCGACAATATGAGAACGGTCGTCAAATCGATGATGATGACGATGATAATCGTCGCAATTTAACCTAAACTGATAAAAATCTCAGAGCGTGATTATATGACTATGGACGTTTCCGTTGAAAAGTTGAGCTGCTTTCCATCTTATCTGAATAGAGTCGATTGGCAGCGCAGTGCGACGATAGCTGGGCATACCTTGTATGCGGTATGAAAAAAAACAATGTATCATAACATTTAACAAATTCTTACCTTCCAGATTTTTATTTCTCGCCAACAAAGCTAAGAGAACATCGGGATTCGGAGGGGCGTCCGACAGATCGTTGGTGTCGTGATGTCCCGTCGGTTGTAACGAAGATCCTATAGGAGTTCCGGGAACCGCGCCAAGAGGAGGTCGCGGCATCATTGGAGGAGGACCACTTCCGATTGGTACCAAAGGTAAACCACCACCGACTCCGACGGGGTGAAGAGGTGGGTGGTTTACTGACCCTTGTTGGACCTGCTGGACCGCAGCTGACATGGAAAGATCGACACCCCCGAGAAGGACGGGACGACAACCGCCGGTTCCGACGCCACTCGGTACCGCCGGGAGAATTCCGCCGCCTCCCGGCAGCGGCGCGTACGGCAGGTACAGCTCCAGGCTTGGAAATTCTTATTTCAAAGCTCGAAGAAAATTTTGTCACGGATTACCGAGTTTTCAACTTCTCAAAATATTCCGGCGAACTAGAGTTCAGCTGTGCTCATGTGATGATTTTGCGGAGAAAAATCGCCGGCTTTAACTCGAATAGCTTTTTCATATACGATGCAGACGAATTAGATTCCAGGGATGATATTCTTCGCGTTTAAAATTGCAGGTCCGAAAATTTGATCCTACGCTCACAGCCATGCGCTGCACTGGATATTTATGGGTGCTTTGCGAACGCTTCGTGTTTTTTTTTTTACAAAATTCGAATGCGATGAAAACTTAAAAGGAGTTTTTTTGTTCTTTTTTCTACAAATACAGCACCGACTGTTTTCTTCTTTTTTTTCTTCACACTCACATAAGTTAGACTCGACGATCTAGCGATGGAGTAATAAAATTAGGCAAAGTTTTCTTTTTCTTTCTTTTCTTGTTTATCAATTTTTACAATATCTTTCGCTTTATCTAGACGTCTATATAACATGCACACTTTAGAAGACCTTCGAGAAACTGCACACCGTATCCGAACATGAAGCTGTTGCCCTTAATATTATTTAGAAATTGATTTATTCATTTGTTTTTTTACATCCGTCCGAACGAAAAATCAAAGAAAATAACTCGCGTATCATTTAATTTATTTAGTAAAGAGGCAACCGACGGTCGCCAGGATAGTGGACGTAATTATCTGCAAAGTGTTCGTGGGGTGGTGGATGAGGATTTGCTGATTTCGACACCGGGAAGACCAGAACCCGGAAGTACCAGTCTGCAGCTCGAGTCGATCTCTGGACGGAGAACATTGTTTGGTTTGGTACTTCTGATAATTTTTTCTCCTGCTACCAGCGTGGCTGATTCAACCGAAGGTAGTTCTTCTCGACGCCATATTAACGGCGACGTTTTACAGGGGAGAAAAAAGCAAGTCCTTTTCAACGTCGTTCAAAATTTATGAAAAAAGGCCTTATTATCGGACGATGACGACGATCGTATCGACGATGACGATGGTGATGAATACGAAGAGTTAGTGCACCGCACCGCAATTACCGCACTGGGAAACGACACTGGAACTACTCCGTAACCACTGAAACGAAGCACCTCGACTCGAAGTAACAGGGTCGCGTCCGAGCGGGTTGCAAGCCGGCCACACACTCAGTTGTATCCGAAGCCGTAACTAACCGTCGTTAATTCGGCTCTCGAGATTCGCTGAGAAATTTTCAAGTCACCAAAGTACTACGCGGCTACCAACTGCCCGCGCTAGCCACTGGCTGTACCCGCTACTCGTTTCTTATCGCCGCAGCACGAACAACCGACGTTTTATCTCGACCATGACCTTGGACACGTCTTTCAAACCAACAGACAACCCGCAACGCTACTGTTACCGCTACTGCTGCACAACCACGACATTTCAAACAACACTGTGGCCCGAATTCGCGAGAAGAAAAATGGGGAAAATGGAAATGGAAGAAATCGGGCAAGATCGGCAAGCAGATTTTCGAAGAGCTCGTGGTTTGTTCAACACTGTGGAAATGGTTCGGAAGTGTTTTTTTTTTTTTTTTTTTTTCGTATTTTTTGAAAACTGCAAGTGGAAACACCCGATGCTACGGAGTAACCGAGCTTCACTGGTATCGTCGCGATGCTGGAGTGGTTCGAACTGCGGTCTGTACCGAATTCAGCGATGTTGAAGTTCCGGTTTCTATTTGAAGGTGCGATTTAATTAGCGGATACACGTTTATAGTAGCGGGATAACTAGCGTGTGGAGAACCGATGCAGGTGGATCTGGTTCCGTCGAACGGCGGGGCGTCGCGACGCGGACGAGTGGGTGTGGAGTTATGGAACTCCGGTTTGCGGCAATATACCGCGTTCGTTCGTTCATTCCGTATTATAACCCCCGCCGTCCGCCCGCGCGTTGCTCAAGGAATCGGAGAACACCCAACCACGGGTAAACGTACCACGTGACACGCCTGCGCCCCAAATACAACTCTACCCTCCGCCAGCTACCGCGTCCCGAAGGGTGAAGATATACCAAATTCGATGACCCCGCGACGCCGACGCTACAGTACGGGGGCGGACGCCATAGGATTTTACTTCTTCACAATGTATACTTTCAAAAACTCACCACGAAGGGTCAAAAAACACGCCTAGATCAGCGTCGAGCGTTCCGAAAAATCTCTCAACGAAATTTCACTGAACTAAAAAAAATATTTTCAGGAACAGCCGGAGCTTATTTTCAAAATTTCCCAGCTGAGTTCCTACGATCTGTATTCCGTCCCTCACTTGACATCGATCTTGATTAATGGGTCGAGAAATTTTTCCTGCACAGATACCACGGACTTAATTTTCGCGAATCGGAGCGTATAAAAAGCCATCCGTACAATATCGAAGTTCCTAATAAAGACCGATGGTCAATAATGGCGGCGCTTGGCCGGCCGCACATGATTCGGTTGCCTTTGCCGTCCCTCTCGTTCCTCCCGTTCGCCCTATGGGATTTATATGAAGAGGACGAGGGAGGAGCAGGACACGCTATTTCAGTGGCCGGCTGTGTTATCCGTACATACCCTGCACCGCGGCACATCCTGGAGGATAGTTCGGAGGGAAGAAAAGGACAGAGAATAACCAACTGGAAAGAGAAATCCAAAAGCTACATTGAGAGGGCGAACGAAAAGCTCCAAAGGGTGAGGTAGCCGCTATACCATGGCCCGTGGGGGTGGACGAACAAGGGAAGGACATATTTTTATTGTAGGTAGGTGAATCACGGCAAAACGGTATATGTTCACCCGTACACACATGTATACCGGCGGCACCTATGTGTACACCTATATATACATGTATTATATACATACGACCATATCTATATATATATATATATATAACTAGAACTTGGATGCACTCAACTAAATTAAAGCGGTCGCCCGAACTGCCGCGCCGCGCGTTTCTATACCACCCCCTGCAAAAGTACGCGTCTGAACGTCACGTATTTGTACTTATCTTCCTGAAAAAAAAAAAGGAAGAATAAAATAAAAAGAATAAACCTAAAAAATACGGTATATGTGTACGTATATACATCCTATGTAGAATATATTTGTCATAAACGATCCCTTTGGATGGCCAACTTTCTCTTTTAAACGTTTCATAAAGGGGTGTGTCTCATTGATTTTTTTTTTCTTAGCTTTCTTTCATTTATCTTATTTTCTTCATAAGTCAGAACCAAAATACGGACCGAATGAAAAAGCACGATGAATTAAAATATAACCTTGCGGATTCCGATTTTCAACGTCGAAAGATTAGAAATTCTTTGTAAGTATATAAGGTATGCATATGGTAGGTAACTTATTTTGGGGTGGTTTTGGAAATAATTCTTCAATTTTTGTCCTTCTTTATTTCTGCGTTTTTCTATTGTCATTGTTTGTTTTTTTTTCATTTCATTTTTGAAAATCCGATTTTGGGTGAAATCGAAGATGAGAAAAGTGAGATGATCTGACGGTACACCCCGAACATATGTGTGTTCGTGATGGGCGAAGGAACGAAAAAAATGAAAGAAAAATTGCACGCGTTACACATGGAAACAGTGGTGATGCTATATAACCAGAAGAAACTGAAAATACACATTGTGTTGAGTACTTGAATCGTAGAATTGTATATTGTGGATTTCGAAGCCCGTGGATTTGCGAATTTTCACTCCCCCGTTCGCGAAGCAGAGCGAGAGAGGTTGCGATTTCAGAGAGATAAAAAGGGAGGAGAGGAGAGAAGAGAAGAGGAGAGGAGAGATTTGAGGGTTGGAAAGATAGGGAGGAAAATGGCGGGGGTGAAAAAGTGAGAGAGAGAGAGAGAGAGAGGGGCCGAGGGTGAGGGGGAGGGAGAGCCGCATCAAAAGCTTCGGCCGAGGTGAGAATATCGAACGGGGCTCTGGGAGAGGCGGAGTCAACCGGTTGCCATAGAAACGTGACACTCTCGGAGCCACCAGCCGGGTTTTAGGGCTTCAGGGCTTTTTGGCTTAAAACCGAGCTACGAATTATACATATAGATACACACACAACACCCGTTTACCAAGAATCACGTGGGTACGGTATACGCGTAAACTAAACGCGCCAATTTTTTTCAGCAAATTTTTTTTCCAAAAACCTCACCGCACAGAGCCAAATTTACATCACTTACCTATTATACGCGTTTTCCGATCGATTTGCAAACTTACGATTGTTTTTTTTCAATTCAAATTTAATTTTCCTCCACTGATCATACACACGATAAGTTATACCAGTTCATTTTTTTCTCACATGATTCGAAGGAGACACGAGTGAAAAATTTGTTCACAACCCTTAAATTATAGAAAAATGTGATTTTAATCATGTTCGCGAAATACCTACTTCATATTTTTTCTCCAATACTATGTATGAGATCGTATCATACGTGTATACTTGGGGGGTTGACTTTTGAGCTTGCGGTATTGCATATATGAGTAAAATATTTGCTCATGTAAATACATCTATATCCTTATGACGTAGTAGTATGTACAACTCATATAGGTATACGTACATTATATACCTATGTATATATAGACAGGGCGGTAGGTGCCAAGAGAAATTGAACGAGCGTAGGTGCTACGCGGGGGTTGGTTCGGGGTATGAAGAGTACAGTGTATATGGTAGCGAAAAAGCGGGGGTGAGTCGGGAGTACGTTTTCGTACACGTATATAGCGGGAACGTATAGCGGGGATGACATATGCAGAACTCAGCCACCCCCATATTTTACTCGCGGTGCAATTCTCGCGAATTTACGGCTCGGGTATACGTTATACGCGTACGCCCGAAACCTTCGCGCTTTTCGCTTCCTCTTGACGCTTCTCCGCCTCCCCCCCCCCCAACCCCCGATCCGCAGTCTATGTGTACATGTCGTGTACATGGTGTACATATATAGTTATACATGTGCGAATACTGTACATTTTGCAAAACGAACGATGTGTATCTCAATTTGTTTCGTTTTTTTTCGTTTTTTTTTTTTTTTTCTTCTCTTCTTCTCTGTTTGGAAAGCTCGGAAACTTTTTGTCGACGCGCTCGTATGCCCGATCGAATGAGTGAAATTGATAAAATTTGGATTCGTGATATTTCAAAATTTCGAACAATTTTGGAGAAAAAAAAGGAAAACAAAATTTCAAATATTTAAAAATTCAATCGAATTTTCTCAGATCATTATACAGGAGAAAATATGAAAGCTCCGATGCGAGCAACTGGCAAAACTAAGTACTGCGCGCAAGAACAAAAAAAAAATATGAAAAAATGAATAACCATGTACAGCCCCTTATAATACTGCCGACAACACGACGCGGCTTGCTTGGAAAAAAACAAAAAAAAGAGAAGAAAAAAAAAAAGGAAAAAACTCCCCCGCAAGCTTCCCCACAAATACACCCTACGTTAGGTCAGGTATATATGTATAGATGTGTGTATATATTTATAATATATATCTATATTGCACCATGCGCAGCCTCGCCCAGATTGGTACAGAATACTCTGAACAGTTGCGGCGGCCATCTTTGAACTGAACTAGTAGTAGCTGCTTTCAGTCCAGAAGAGGACTATACTATAGGTACATACTTTTATATATATATGCATAAATATACATATATATTTATGTATATAAAGCTCCGAATGCGCTGGGGTTTGCTTTCAACCTTTGCGAAGATAATCTTTACCTATAATATGAAACTCCAAACTGAATTCTTTATCACAGTCAGATATACATATAACGTATACGTCTCTTAATTAACGAGCTTATTAAAAATATATAAACTGTATATAAGATCTGTGGTCGAAGATTATACATCATACTTTACATAATATATAAAATGTTTTCACTATGGAAATCGTCTTTTTTTTTGCAATGCGAAATTTTGTGGGGACGTACATTATTATTATAGTATATAAATTTTATGTAGTATACATATAGATGTATGGATGAAATTCGCACATCGTCTTGCGGATTCTGCACGTATCTGTTCGCGAGCTTTCATTGCCTCTGGCAACATCTTTAATCTCGGATGTCTAAACTTTGCACTGCAGAGTCAAGTTAGAAGCGAGTATAAGAGTAGGTAAGTACAAGATTTTCTCTTACATGTATAACTGACGAGCTCTGCAGCAAAAAAATCTTTCAACGTCTGTTTGAAAAGCAGATTAGGTAGAATCGTTAGATTAATCGCAAACATTCAAGTAGAACATCCTTGCAGCCGAAATAAATACATAAAACGTTGAGCAGTTCATTATTTTTTTTTCTTCTTAATTTCATTTTCACGTTTACCAACTAAAAATTTGAATTTCTTTTCAACAATTTACTTTTCCTTTTTTTCATTTTTATCTCACTTTCTTTTCCATTCTATTTCGCAGAGGAAGAAGGATTCTTGAATATTAAATAACACCTGCAAATCATCGTGCTTTCTTCTCTCTCCCCCCCCCCCAAAGAAAAAAAAAAAAATCAACTGGAATAAGAAAAAAAATAAATAAAAAAATAAATAACTTTGGCAGTCGCCCTCGTGTATTTTATGAACGCACCGTATACTTTGTCATCTTTTAAAACCCCTGTAAAGGTTCAGTGGTTTTAACCCCGAAACTTTGAAAATTTTGCCCTCCATTATATCAGGCACGGCCATACATCACCAGATAAGCTGCACGCATATTTTTCTGCGAAGTTTTTTGAAAATAAAAATAAACAAGTTGAAAACAAAAAAATTCAAAATTTTACAAAAATTAACAACGATCAATACACGTTTTTGATCATTTCTATTAATGCATAAAAAATTGAAACGTTGCAAAAGACTTCGTGTAGCGTATGAATTTTTTTATTAATCTGTTAAACTAATTCAGAATTCATTTTATAGAGAAATTCCGTTAACCTTAGCTTCGATTTTCTCTATTCGGAAGGAACTGAATCTTTATATTTAGCTATATAGATATATCTGGACAACCTTCGGAAAACGAATCACCTACTTAGACTGTCCAAAAGATTTTGCTGACCCGAAAAAATTCCGGCAAACTTTTCTGCGCTCGGAAATCAAGCAATTCCAGCGGAGACTAACTCTGATAAAGCTCGGCCCAAGGACTCTGGTCCTTTTTTACTCATTTTCACTCCTGCGGTGTTCTTTTTTCTTTTTTCTTTTTTACAACTACAATTACGGCAGATTATAGTCCAAGATATTTGGAACACAAAAATTTGCACGAGCTTTGAAAAAGTTCTGTATAATGACGAAGCTTTTTTCGATTCGTTCGATTTCGCTTCTTTTTTTTTACTGTGTCTAGCCATCTCGAAAAGAGTTTCAATACCCCATGGAAAATGTGGTAGCAAAGTAAGACTTCCGAAAAAAATTGAATCCAAATTTTATTCCATACCTCGTTTTTAGGATAAACGTTTATATATAACAATTTTTTTTTTCTTTTTACTAGGTTCTTTGAGTTTTTTTTCGGGGTAATTTTTGGTACCACATATTATAGTATGCGCACAGCTGTATTGGCGGCGTATTAATAATCAAATGACATGTGGAGGGAAAAAAGAAAATCAGCTTTTTCACCCCACTAGCCTCCTGAAGCTCGATATATTAAAGGGAAGGGTTTTGGTCCTCAGACCGCAGATCCTGTACACATGTACATAGGGTATCTATGTGAGCGAGTATATATATACCTATGTAAGGTAGTTTCATCGAATCTATTATGCCCTTGATATTCTACCAGTTAACCTTCGCGTCCCTATCCCTCTTTTAGCAGCCCAGTCAGCCAGGGATCTAATTCAATTGACACCCTAATAGCCAGGCTTCTATACGACTATACGCCTGTTAGGTTGTTAGGGTGGTTCCATGGTGCTCCGGCTCCAGGAAGAGCCGAGAAGAGAAGAGAAGAGAAGAGAAGAGAAAAGAGCGAATAAACGAATAGCCCATGATCCTATAGTATAAGGGAGACTTGCACCACCACCACCACCACTACGACCCCATAGATTCGTATCCATCCCAACGAACTGCTGATGCACTGCAAGGGGGTTGAAAACAATTGAATTTCACGGGGCGGGGGGGCATACGCGTTTAACCATCTAATTGGTTTGTTTATACTCTCCAATTTACTCGCTTCTTTAACTCCACGCGTCACATTATATTGCTTATTCAAGTATGTTTAAAAAAAAAACTCTAAGAATTCCCTAAAAAGAAAAAAACATCAATGGGTTGTTCATTATTTTTATTTTCGTGTTCTCCTAATCACGAGTCATTCCATCCGTTGTGAAAAAAAAAATCTATCGAAGATCGTGGAGTGAAAGAATATTTTTTGATTTTTTTTTTCCAATACAGGTTATCCGTAATTCTTGATCCAAAATTTCACCGACAAAAAAATATCTCAAGTTTCCAGGAGAAGACAGAAAATCACGTAATCATATCGCTACAGAGTTACAGGGAAATACGGTGTATAAAAAAAAATTCTCGTTCGTAAGAAAAAAGAAAGCGGTGAATCGATTTTGGCGGCATTTTCGATTTTTAAAATTTGTTCACCAACGTAGCTTGCGAAGGACGATTTTGGGTAATAATTTTCAGTGAATTATAGTACCGCGCGTAAATTTTTGCATGGGTTATGGTCCCATACTGATTGTGAGTGCAGGTTATAATTCACAATCACCGAGATCTCCTTCTCCATGAATAATGTATGCAAGTTTTATCCCCTGTTTAGAATTTATACACATCCACCTACCCAACGTTTCGCTATGGCAAAGCTGCCGGCTTTTTCCCCGCAGTGCGTATACCTCAACCCCCGCGCTCATATATGTATGGCATTATAGCCGGGCAGAAAATTATCCTGATCCTGCTGCAGGTCACACTCGTATCGTCAGGGTCAAACCTGCAAATAGGGGATCACTTCACGCACCCCTAAATATATCGGCGAACATTAACGCCGAAAATTTTATTCAATACAAAATCGTGAGGGGCCCGGGCGGCGGTAAAACGAGAAAGAGAAAGAGAATTTGGAAAAAAAAAAAAAAAATTGAAAATTGTCGGATCCGAGAGACGGAGAAACGCGGAAAATTTTTCATCAGGTGCAGGAAAGAAATTTCCTTTTTTTTTACAACTCTCATTTTTTCGAGCAATCGAAACAGTTCGATCAAAAAGTGGGCGCCCTGTATACAGGGTGGATCACTCCGAGTGTCGAAAATGGGAGGGGCTTAATAGGCACGCTATCCCCCTATACCATTACGCTTCCTTCAATGATTAGCCTGGTTGAGTAGTTGTTGATATTTCTTCCAGAAATCTTATCTTGTGTTCTCGTAAGAATTCCGGTCAGCCAAATTCTTCAAGTTGTTGATTGGCTGAAGGGGCGGGACTTTGTTCCTATTGAGTCCTTCCCATTCTCGATACTTGGAGTGACTCAACCTGTATATCGTGTATCTACATACTTATAATACCTGCGTAATTTCTCTCCTCCTAGAAGGTGCAGTACAGCAAGGACGTTAGGTATGTTTAAATGTAGTACATAAATTTATGCACATTATATGCGTATGTAAAATTGTACACGTGTGTATAAAATCTACTTATACATCCATATATTCATATTTCGCGAAGCAATGCATTATTCAGGGTAACTGCTGGAGCGAAGCTTTACGTGTATTATACCTATATGTACATATGTGTCCGTTATGTGCATAAGTATATGCTATGTACTTTTGGCTGCTATTCTGTTGGACCGCAGAATGCGCTCTGCTTACCACTCCCGTTTACAATTGCGATCCGTTATGTACTGTATATAAAAGCAAACACATGTGTGTATTTACTGTACAATATGATGAATATATGTATATTTACTACATGAGTACATATAATATACGAAAGGTATATATCCATATGTATACATAGGTATCCGAACCCACAACTCTTTAGGGGCATCATGTCAATTTTCGTTACGTCAAATATTATTTCACCAGGTACGTATGTACATAAATTATTATCATATGTACATATACCTATGTACATAGATTGTTTCTGCAGGTGTGCAGGTGGTGCAATTCATAAACAGTGCACATGCACAATATTGAACAACAACAAAAAAAATGAACGAAGATTGAAGCGAGAGGAATAAAAAGGATTCGGGGGGGGGGGTTGTTGCGAAGAGGATGTAGTGCGGCAGAATTTAAGAAATTTTTTCAACCCTCATTATCTGGACACGAAAAAAGTATTTATTCAAGTCCTGGAAAAAGCCCTCCAATTTTTACACAAGAAAATTCGGTTTTTTTGCCCCTCATCTTTGAATGTCTTTATTTTTATTATTTTATTCGCAGATACACACATCAATTCATCAGTTTTGATACCGATAGATTTATCAATGTAATTTATGGGGTGAGGCGAACAACGATGTCAACTTTTTTAATTGGAACCCCACGTGCCAATCAGCGATGAATTTAATTTATTTGTGTTTGTATATAAAAATATGTCCTCATTGCGCTTCAACTTCAGTCGTTACATCGCTTATCCGAGTTAATATTGATCGTGTTGAAAAATTTGGTTCTTTTTTTTTTTTATTTTTCATCACTTTAGCTAGCTGATCTATATCCTCAATACGTATAGTGTGTCTCGCTGCTCGTTACGTGCGAACTGAAAAAAGTTTTAAGTAAAAAAAGATTGGAAAAAAAAATCATTAATATGCAGGATAAAACAAAGGGAATCGAAGAAAGAGAAGGAAAGATCTGGTCGCCGCAGGGGGGAAAGGTGGAGGGTTGTGAGGGGGGATTTGAACCATGTGTATAACGTGGGCCATGTGGGCCTTAGTCACGGTGGCATATGGCGAAGTCATGAAGCCACTATAGGTGGTCCCTAAGGTCAATTATTATGGTACCTGTCCCATAGCGTGTTTTGTTGTCTCTGGCTACTCATCACGGTGCTTTCCCTCCTCCATCTATCTATACTGGAAGGATACACATATGTACGTAATTTGTACTTACAAAATCGTACGTACATACAACCGAAGTGACGAAATTTTTTTTTGTTCTTTCACCTTTTTCCATAAGAATTTTTTCTGTCGAATTTCGTCGCAAAATTCTTCAACAATTTTCGACGATCGTGTGTGACGGAAAAAAATATCCAAATTCTACTCACGGCTTTCGCGAATCCGGGTTTTTGGAATTTTCTATCACCTTGAGAACGATATCCAAATTTTTTCAGCCCATTCATCATCCAGTAGCTTTTCAATTTTTGTTCGATTATTTTTTTAAAATCTAATACGACACGTAGTTTGATTCGTGCGAGGATTTTATCTCTTTGAAAAATAGAAACGTACACAACCCGTTGACAGTATATAGAATAATTAGCGCCATGAAAGAGCAACCCCCTCGTTTATCATCGTATTTTATGGTACTCCATATAAAATATATACATAACTATAACTCGGACACTATGTATAGATATATTTACGTATATTATATTATACCTATGAATCTATGGCAATTAATCAACACAAACAGAATCGTCGACTGCTTCTTGAATGGTTCGTGCTGTATGGGGTCCTCCCTCCTTCCCCCTTTCCATTCACCATAGGTATAAAACTGCAGCCTTCAATAAATAAATCATATACCCCGTAGAGAAGCTCCCTACATAAGCCCTTTGTGTATAAAATTCTTCATACATGTGTATAATCAGATATGTCTATGTTTGATATACTTATTTAAATTAATAACGCAGATCAAGACACGATTAATGTACCGCAGATCCCGCAGGATGCATTTTTGCATATCACATATGATTATCTCGAAAATTGAGTTTCCAGAAATTTGCAAAAATATTTCTCTGATTCTTCTCATTGCAGTTTTCCATTATAAAGTCTCTATAAAATATGACCCAATTATTTCCGAATATTGTGAAAAAGTTTCTACTCAATCTTTTGAGGCAGCCTTATTTTTTTCTTTTTAATTGGTTCTATTGGAAAATTATAGGCGATAATTTCTTGAACGTCATTTTCTAATACGAATTTTCGAACTGCAAAAATTTAAGTAGATCATTCGAAATCAGAAAAAAGTGATCCTTTTATTTTTAATCGTTGCTTCATTATCTGCCAAAATTTTGTGTGCGGAATATTATTTATTACCAATTTAGTCAGAAATAAGGATGTAAAAAATCGTCTGAAAAATCAATCGACCAAATATTCAACGATCAGATTGCAAAAAGGAGAGAAAAACAAAATAGGAAATAAAAATAGTTTGTAGAATCGGAAAGAAAAAAATTCCAAAAGAATAGTCAGAGTCGCTCCCGCGGTACGTGACAGTTTGGGAAACATTATCCACTAACATTATATGACTGCGATTACATTTCGCTTGAAACTCAATATTTTGGCGCGTAGAATCTTTCCCGAGAAGCATCGGACTACTCCAACAGGATTGATTTTCTCTTCGCTTATATTCTTCTTAAATATTAAGTTCGGAACTTATGAGAATAATTTTCTTAAACACAGCCATCTTGTGTTGAAAACATAAACTCAAGTAAAACGCGCGCCAATCTTGCCGCTATTATGAACGTGATCGCGGGAGTCGCGACGGCGTGGGCGAAGTTCCAGGGGACTTCGTCACACCGGAAAACCCGCGAAGAAGGCCCTTCAATTTTTCCCGCGCTACCTGCGGACCATTCTTCCAAACAAATAATTTTTTTTTCATCTTCTCTTTCATCCTCCAACTATTTTCCCTTGAAAAAACCAAAAAAAGGGTCAGCAATTTTAAGGCGCGAAGTAATTAAAACGTGCAATCGTTTTCCCATGGTTTGCATTACACGATTTTTAGCGCCCTGAACCATCTTCATTTTTTTTTTAATTTTTTATCGATAACGATACAATATTTTCGTGGCATTTGAGTTTGATAACAAAAAAATAAAATTACGTTTCTCGGTTGTAGAAAAGGGAATAAAAAGGAAAAATTAATTTTCTAAAAATTAACAGGGATTTGTGTATCGGAAATTAATATTATACATGGGGACGAAAGGTGAATACGATAATAAAATTCCTTGAATACGATGTGGGGTGGTTATAATTTATGTTGCACAAATGTCGCTGGAAGAACGATATAAACGACACCTGCGGTTGTATAACAAACGTTGAGACCCCATAAGCCGCACTAAATATGCCTCGTAAATCCGTTTTAAGGAAATCTCAATATTATACGACTTTATATACGCACCACGATGTCCTTCTATCGCGCCAACTGGACCCATGCCAAATGAAATGCATATCCTTTATCCCCCTTTCCTCCGTCCTCTCATCCCGCGCGATTCATATACCCCCACAATATGGGTGTGAAAATACTATACACATACCTCGCGGCACTTCGGAAAAATAAAATTCGCGAAATAACGCGCGAAAATTTCGGCTCGCGTTCGTCTATTTTTTACTCCTTACAAAAAAAAATTGTTTTTTTTTTACGGCGATCGTATACTACAGCTCAAATGAAAATACATGCATATATATAGGTATCCACGTATGTCGGGAATAAAAAAAAGGATTCTGCAGCTTATGTGTCATTACGGGGATTCCTATATGCCGTGACAGATGCGCGAAGGATTTATTCCTATGGTGCTGCATGATCCACAATTATCGTTACCGCATATTAATCCCAAAGCGATATGATGCGTTGTAATCGAATTTCTATCCATCGGTAATGAAAATTTTTCAATTTTTATTGGTCACTTTCTTCTTCATCATGTTCAATTTGAAAATATAATTATTCTGAAATTTAATAAACGTTTTTTAATTGTTCGTAAAATATAACAATTGCCGATTTTCATGTACATATATGTATAATAATCATCCCTTTAGAAATGCAAAACTGGAAAAAAAAAATCCTGTTTTTTATTTTCTCGCAAAAGGGAGGAACCGGGTTCTCAACAGGAATTGTGGTGGGAAATATCAGGAAGGAAGCCCGTTCGGCTCTTCGGTTGATGAAGGCTACCGTTCGCACAATACGTGGATTACACGTCGAACCATCGCGACTACGTCGTGCGAGGTACGTATAAAGAGTGAGAGAGAGAAAGGGACGTAAAAAAAAGCGGGGAAAAAAAAATTTTGAAGGGAGAAAAAAAGAAAGTCGGTAATGCAGCCCGTTGTCGGGTACTATAGCCCGAAGAATTTCCATCTTTTATACGCTGAAAGGTTTCTTTCAGAAAAAGGAAATAAAGAATAGAGGAGAACAGAACGAAATAAAAAATGAAGAAATAAAGGTATGAGGAAAAAGAAAAAAACAAACCAAATGAATAAAGGAAGAATGAGAAGAACGAACGGTTCGAACACTCGATGTAGGTATGTGTAGTACATGTACAATGTACACCCCCGATCCCATCCCCCGCGATTTCATCGATGCACATGCCGCCCATGTATTCAATATTATATACATAAATATGTGTATGTATATATATGTGTACTTTATGTACAGTCTACTGAAAGATATAACCTATATATGTATGTGGTACATAGAGTGGAGAAAATAACGGTGATAAGAGTCACAATTTTGTCTCAGCTCTTCGATATTTTACAAAGATTTCTATATCCCAGACTTATAGTGATTACAAAAGAAGAAATATTTGAAAAAAAGAACAAGAAAAAAAAATACGTTAAACAGTCTTTTTCCGGTTTTCGTTTTCCCGTTCGTTTGTGGGTAAAAAAATTGAAAAAAGGAATACGAAATGGAGAGGAAAAATCGAGCTCGAAACGTTCGTTAGTTTTTCATTATTAGTTTCCGGCGTATCTGATAAAACCAAAATCGATGTTAATATTTTTTGAAAATCAACATTCTTAGAAAAATTCATAATCAATTCTATGATTAATCATCGTTGTTGAAAAAATTATTTCACCGCAGCCAAAAGGAAGAAAAAAACTAAACAAAAAATCAAACGAAATGAGTGCAGAAAAAAAAGGAGAAACAAAAAAAACTAATAGGAAAAAAAGGGTAATAATAATTTCCAAGCAACAGTCCTTGGCTGTTGGTACCTTCCACTCTGGTCGTGAGTTAATCCATCAACCGAGCCTGCCTAGCACCCCACAGAAAACTGGGCAAAATATGGAGCAAAATACAACTCTACCTGCTCTACACACTATACATTATAGATT
This sequence comes from Athalia circularis, assembly GCA_963978495.1. NCBI lineage: Eukaryota > Metazoa > Arthropoda > Insecta > Hymenoptera > Athaliidae > Athalia > Athalia circularis. Next base: position 35,519,052 of record OZ021698.1, on the reverse strand, counting down.
TCTATATACATAGGTATGTACCCACATAGTACATGTGTATAAATATATATGTATAGGATCATTCTAAAAACAACGCGCGATCGTTAAATTCTAATGACGTATGGTCGTGTATGATGAATAATAATAATTTTTATCCGAATAATATTATTTGCTTAATATAAAAGCCATATGATGACACTTTACTGATCAGGTATATCGATTTATTATCGTCATTATCGCCTCATTTAACATGCAAATTTCAAAAGCCTGAAAAATATCTCCATCGTCTTGTTCTACTAGAATTTTTTTAAATTTTTTCTTCGTCCAGATAGGGGTGGTTTCGTTCGGGATGCGTTTGGCATAAAATTGAGGTAATCAATTTTGTGGAAGAAATAGTTGAGGTTCTCATAAGAAAAATAAAAAAAAATCAATCATTATTTGATGTACGCGAAGTAAAATATTATTTATAAACTCACGCTCTCCGTGACCGCGGAAATACGTGTTATTTGAGCGAATAGACATATAAGAATACGAATTATTCGCGATATCTCGTGAAAATAAACTGGTGCTCGTCACAACGTTTGTACGACACTTGCGCCGGACACTATACATACGGTTGAATTTTCCGCCTTTATCAATAGCGGAAAACAACTGCGGCAAGTTACTGCGAAAATTAAATTTCTCTCAACTTACAATAAGCTGCACTGTACTCGTATAATTGTGCCTCGTATGCTGCAACTTTTTCAAATGGATAGAAACCGATGGGGAATTTTTCGTTTGAAAACCAAAGAAAAGTATAATAATCGACATACGCACGTAGTTATAATACAGTCGTGACCAGAAAATTAATTTTTCATAGCAAACTTATACCGATATACATACTTACATTGTGCAAACGAATTCATTTTGCTTGAATTGTTTCCTTTTTCTTTTTTAATTGCAAATAGATTCACATGTATATATATATGTTATAGATTTATATACATATATAATATATATTTATGATGTATTGTAGATATACGTACCCACTATCGGGTAGCACTAGGGGATCAATATAGGGGATGACATAGCGAGAGCTCATCTTTAAGCGCCACCCCCTAGAAATTTAGACCAATGAAATACCTCGCCACCCCTAAACGCCGACCAATAGTAAAGGGGCATTGATTTTTCGCGCCCTTTTTTTCCGAAAGCGAATTTTCTACGGTATGTATATGGTGTGTGTATGTTCATACATGTATGTAAAAAGGGGCTTTGGGGAACAACTCCGATGTTATGCAGGGGTGAAATTTTGCAAGTTCCATTTTGGCACCGTTCCGAATTTTATTCACACATGATATGTTATTAGAATGGAGGACGAAATCATATGCGAATTTTGAAAAAAAAATTTCTTCACTTTTATATTCATCGTATTTACAAGAATAATTATGATACGCCCGCATATACGATAATTGCAGTTGCATTATTCTACCGGAATCGTGATTGATTTTCAATTTTTCTTTATACTTTTTGCTTTTGCGTTTATTCAGTTTAATAAGAAATTTAATTTTTTTCTTTCATTTATTATTAGTATTTCTTTTTATTTCACTTCTCCTTTTCCACTCGCCTCTATTTAATCGTACCGATGGTGATAATACAATAAATGCTCAACCTTGCTACTGCGGATGAAGAATTGAAGCGAAACGCTTCCTTTCACCATTCGCGTTTAAATCTATGTATACATTATATACATATGTAATAATTATGCTACTATAATAATATAATGTCCCTGTAGAAGATTACATAACTTGAGATTTAATATATACATTTATTCTTTCCTGTTTTGACGCATCGCTGCAAAGTTTTCACATCGATTTGTATAAATAATGTAATTAATCCGCAGATGCAGATGCACGAATGTCACTGCAGTTTTTTTTTTTCTTTTTCTTTTTCTGCAAGTATTATAAAACTGATTGATGAAATACAAAGAAAGAAAATAAAATGTAAAGCAAAATTTTGGATCTCAAATTTGATACACATTTTTTCATTTTTAGATCATCTATTCAAATTTTCGTTTCAGTCCTCTCGGTCTTGCAAAAATATATACGTAAAAAGAAAAGGAAATTAAAAAAAAAAATCCGAAAACAAAATAGGAATTTTTCGGACCGTTGAAAGTCCTCCGGATAACGTGCTGCTATCTTGTAACGACTTCCGGTACTCCGGATGCAATGCGGGAAGCATTAATTTCTGCACACGTTTTTTCGAAAAACTTAAAAAATGGACGTAGAAGAAAAAAATGAATCAGAAAGGAAGTGTTGCGATTCTTTTTTCATTATTTGCATCTACCTAGATGCACATAATTATTATACAGCTAAAGTTGAATAAATTTTTATAGCCGATTCGTCGCATCATCGGGATTCGAAAATGTATGGCGAGATAACTGGCGAGGAAGCTGACGGTAAAATAGGGTCGGTATATAAATTGGTCCCAATTTTATTGCGAAGTAAGATTACTTCGCTGGAATTTAGCGAATGATACTCAAGATTGCAGTAGTAATACGGTTCGGAGGGATGAGAAACTTCCGCGACGATTTCGAGATAATAAATTCCAAGCAGGAAGTCAATTCTGCGGAAAAATAATAATGATCATCATACAAATAATCATAATAATAGTAAAGATAATAATAAGATCTGAGAAAAAGGGAGGAAAGCTTCCTTGAAAAAATAGTAAAAAAATATTTATAGTCATATGTGACAAGTCAAATGAATTACAAAAAGAAAAAAAAAATTAATTTTTTCAATAGGATAATAAAAATTATCGATCCTCTCACTATATCGCGACGTTATCCGATCAAATTTTTTCAACAAGTGAAAATAATTAAATAAGTTTGATGATAACCGCAACTAGCAGGAATTTTTGAAATTTTTTTTTCTCCCTATTTGCAGGTTTGATCATCCGTGACCATATCTGTTCACTAATGTTCATCAAATATTTTCAACTTCACCATCTGTTATTTTTGTGTAAATTACTAAAAATAACTAATCGGTCCAATACCGATGATCACTCGAGTGATCCCCAATATCGACACTACGGAAAATTTTATTTTACGAATCGTCTTTTTTTTTTTTGCAATATGTTATTTAATACTTACTCAAATTACTGAGGCTTTTTCAAATACACCACAAGTAAAGTATAGGTAGATAAAATGTTGTAATCGTCTTCAATTTTTTCTTTGATCAGCCGGTTCAAAACTTCTGTCGTTAGATGATTTTCATAATTCACTCTGACGTCGGGTGGCAATCGACTCACAAAAGGGTTTACGGCCGCGAGAAATTCTGGAATTTTGAAATACGCGAATGACAAGATTATTACTTGATTTGTACCATCAATCATATGAACTAGATTATCGAAATGATTAGAAATTTTTATCGATTATACGTATTTTTCTTTCTATATTTACTTTTTAGCGAATCCACGTTTCGAAACAAATGGTATGTTTCTCGCAAACTACAGTGGTGCACATCAAAACCGATATCCTTCAACATAATTCGTAATTTCTTGTGTGGCTGATCGACGTTCTGGAATACAGGAATGAAGTGATCGCAATCCTGTGGAAGAAATTTTCAAATTAAAAAAAAAAGATAAGCAAAATTTTGTCAACATTATTCGATGATCGATCGATGAATCGTTTAATTTTTGTTTTCCGCCGGAAAAAACGCCATTTTTTTTACGATTCCACTCACACACACCTTCATGTATGGATGGTAAAGCGGCAAGGCTGCCAAACCAGGATACGAATCGATTATCGGCAAATTTGCTATAAAAGTTACGAGGCTCGCTCCACCGGGACAAAGTAAATCGAAAATATTTTCGAACGCTTGACTGTAACGTTGAAAAAAAAATTAAAAAATTTTAACGATTACGTAAAATGTCGTTTTTCTTCATATTTCACGTGCGCTTACCGTAAATCCCAACACCAGTGTAAGCAGTAGAATGATGTAATGTAATTGAATTGTCCAATAAGACGTTCTGGTAAATTTTTTCTCTGGATATCCAATTTTTCAAAAGACAGTCGTTTGTCATCACCATATTTTTCACGGCAAAATTTTATCATGGCCTCCGAAATGTCGGAACCTTGTACATGCATAATAGTTACTTGTAAACTGCATTGAACATGACTTGAACATGGATTTAAATTTGAAGAATGAAAAAATTTAATTCCTTTCTTTCAAAATTTTTTTCATTTTTATTACGAGACGAATAATCAGACTTACAGACAACTCGCACACCAGGATTGAATCTCGGCAGGATACGTTCAACGAAAACATCACCAGGACCGGTACCAACGTCCAGACAACGTCCTGAAATTTCACTCAGTTCTTCCTCGAATTCACCAATTATATTTTCAGTGACCTCATGCTGCTTGGCGTTCACGAACGTGTAATGAAGTGGCTGATCCATATTTATATATGGTACGTAGAATTGAGGAAAGAAAAATACGAGAAGATGCTAACTGAAAATAATATTTCCGGTGACTAGTTTTGATACGCAGTTTGCTACCCTTATTTATACCAGGTAATAAAATTGATTTATAAAGATAATAGGAATTTGAACTGTAGTATCTAAAAGTTGTGTGCAAGTTTGATCATCCGTGACGACATCTGTTCACTTATATTCATCAAATATTTTAAATTCACCGTCTCTTATCATTATGTAAGGTATAATCAGAAATAAGTTATTGATCACATCGATACCGACACTAAAAAATATTTTATTTAATAAATCATCGTCTTTTCATTGTTTTTAGTACATTGTTCAAAACTTATTTAATTTATTGAGGCTTTTTCAAATACACCACAAGTAAAGTATAGGTAGATAAAATGTTGTAATCGTCTTCATTTTTTTCTTTGATCAGCCGGTTCAAAACTTCTGTCAATAGATGATTTTCATAATTCACTCTGACGTCGGGTGGCAATCGACTCACAAAAGGGTTTACAGCCGTGAGAAATTCTGGAATTTTGAAATACGCAAATGACAAGATTATTACTTGATTTGTACCATCAATCATATGAACTAGATTATCGAAATGATTAGAAACTTTTATCGATTATACGTATTTTTCTTTTTATATTTACTCTTTAGCGAATCCACGTTTCGGAACAAATTGTATGTTTCTCGCAAACTGCAGTGGTGCACATCAAAACCGATATCCTTCAACATAATTCGTAATTTCTTGTGTGGCTGATCGACGTTCTGGAATACAGGAATGAAGTGATCGCAATCCTGTGGAAGAAATTTTCAAATTAAAAAAAAAAGATAAGCAAAATTTTGTCAACATTATTCGATGATCGATCGATGAATCGATTAATTTTTCTTTTCCGCCGGAAAAAAACGCCATTTTTTTAACGAATTCACGCACACATACCTCCATGTAGGGATGATAAAGCGGCAAGGCTGCCAAACCAGGATACGAATCGATTATGGGCAAATTTGCTATAAAAGTTACGAGGCTCGCTCCACCGGGACAAAGTGAATCAAAAATATTTTTGAACGCTTGACTGTAACGTTAAAAAAAAAAGAAATAAAAATTTCAACAATTACGTAAAATGTCGTTTTTTCTTCATATTTCACATGCGCTTACCGTAAATCCCAACACCAGTGTAAGCAGTAGAATGATGTAACATAATTGAATTGTCCAATCAGATGTTCTGGTAAATTTTTCGTTTGGATATCCAATTTTTCAAAAGACAGTCGTTTGTCATCACCATATTTTTCACGGCAAAATTTCATCATTGCCTCCGAGACGTCGGAACCTTGTACATGTATATAACAGTAACTTGTAAACTGCATTGAACATGGCTTGAACATGGATTTGAATTTAAAAAATGAAAAAATTGAATCTCTTTTTTTCACAATATTTTTATATAATAAAAAGATAATAAATCACGAGATGAATAACCAGACTCACAGACAACTCGTACACGATGATTGAATCTAGGCAGGACACGTCCAACGAAAACATCACCAGGACCGGTACCAACGTCCAGACAACGTCCTGAAATTTCACTCAGTTCCTCCTCGAATTCACTAATTATATTTTCAGTGACCTCATGCTGCTTGGCGTTCACCATCGTGTAACGAAGTGGCTGATCCATCTTATGTATGGTACGTAAAATTGAGGAAAGAAAAATATGAGAAGATGCTAGCTGAAAATAATTTTCCAGTTACTAGTTCTGAGAAGCACTTAACTACTCCTATTTATACTAGAGAATAAGATTGATTAATATAATAGGAACTTGATATGCAGGTCCAAAAGTTGTCGTGACCAAGAATGCAGTATAATGAGAATATAAATAGCCAGCTAGTTCACCTTTCCGGGTAAGTATGGGTTAAGTAACGCTAACAAATCACTTCTAGAAAGTATAATTTTGTTTATCTTCTTTCCAATTACTCTTTTGTTCAATTACTACAAAATTCATCTAGCCATTCGCAGTAATAAGATTCAGGCAAATTTAATTTTTTTTTCTTTGGGAATGGATAACAACGTCAAAAGTAACACTGAATCGATTTCAACGGAATAAATGTCTTTTATCACCCTAGTCCAATTACAATGACAATTTCTTTGGACCTCTTCGAAGATGGAGTATAATGAGACCGTATAGAATTATTTAAATTCGTAGAGGGTTTCCTGAAAAAATTAGAACGAAAAAAATTTACACCCACTGCCGGCGAGGCCCCGGGGGGATTCGAACCCCCGATCTCCTGTTTACTAGACAGGCGCTTTAACCAACTAAGCCACGGCGCCGTTGAAATTCAGTTCCATGACGGTCTATTAAAAAACAATTTCAGTCATATCAGTAAATTTATTGTCTCTACCCAATGCGCAATTATAACCAAATATGATATTCCTTCTTCTGGTTTCAATTGATTTGTTTCCCTAAATAATTGAAAATAAAATGAAAAAAGATCAATGGAGGCGCCGGGTATCGATCCCGGTACCTCTCACATGCTAAGCGAGCGCTCTACCATCTGAGCTACGCCCCCCAGGTTGTTGAGATGAAAAATATTTTTAAGTTGCACTTAAACAAATCAGTGGCCACTCTAGATTCAATTCCTTTTTCTCTTTCCTTTATTTTGTTTTATTCATTCAGTTCTTTTTTACTAAATTTCCTTAGTCACTATTCAATTTCTTGCTCGATCTCGTGCACACCTCTCAAAAATTATCGTCGACATATAACCTATAGATATATATTGAAGGTGAGACGTGGTCAGTTGCGTGATATGAAAAAAAAAATACCTGTATAGGTAAGGAGGAAAACAATTGCAATAAGAAATTATTTATGTATATATAAAATCGGCCGTGACAATCGCCTCTGTACGTTCACGGTCGGAGTTTTTCCGTCGACCATGAGATGTGTGATATTTTATAATATGTATGTATTCCTAAAAATTATTTACACATTTCCCTGAAACACTTGATTCTAATTTTGATTTTTTCAAAATTGTTTTTTTGTTCCTTTTTGAGTCGGATGAATCTCATAAAAATCATACAGAGAAAAATGAATGAATCAAAAGAATATAAACAATTACGAAACATCGTGTAATGTACAGATCATAATATGTCAGCATATAATAGAGATTCATAATGTGATTTGCGAATCACCTTCAATTACTGCTTATGGTAAATAAGATGATCTTATGCGTTTCTTCGGAAACCTATGAATATAATTATGGTAATTACTACAGTACATAAAATAAAAAAAAAATAAAAACATAAAAAATTTATTGTTAAAAATTATGCAGCTTCTGCAGCTATGCAGCTGGCACCGTACCTGTAATTAAAAAATATTCCTAATTAGACATTATACATATGGCGGTATGGCTGTATAATAGGTACGTATAATTTACGTAAAAGCGTCGCAAGTGATCATCGAGTGAAACCTGCCATTATTGTTATTGTTATTAATTTTATTGATATTGTTATTATTTTTAGCGTGCAGTACCTCAAATAATAGAAACTGTATGAATAAACCTTGACTTATTGTGATCACCTCGACAATGACAATGTACGTTGACCCGTAGTATATAAATACGCGTATCGCGTGCATTATGTACAAATACATATTATCATGTCTTTATTTAAGAAATTTCCTTCGATAAGAATATAGATCGGATGTCATACATAGATAATTCAAACTAGATCCGTGAATATAAGAAATTCTTCCACTTGTCCCATTAGATTGGAGAGAAATTGTGAGGAAAAAAAAATTGAAAATTCCACGTAAATGTTGCCTTCAAAATTTTATGAAATTTTGACCGATGGATTTTTTGTTATTTTTATAAACATCAAAAATTCATCCTTCTTTTATTCTGAATAAACTTATAATTCAATGTAATTGACGCATCTGACCGAAAAAAGAAATGAAAAGTGAAAGAAATTATATCCTGTCGTGAATAATTACAAAGAAGTGACGCATTGATGTGCACCTCCCACCACTTACATTGTATATATTTTAGGGACGTGAAATGAAAAGTATATAAACGACAATTAGCTATGAAAAGTAACTTCAGTTCGAAATGAAAAGATATATCATTGAGTTTTCAAAAGGTAAAACTCCATGGACTTTTGAAATTTTTTCTTTTCTCTCACGCGGTCGATATGAAATTAATTGAATCATAAATGAGTTAAAATATTGTGAAATGGCAGAGAAAAAAATGAAATATAGTTTTTTTTTAACGATCTTATATCTGTCTAATTTGTACTATAATTTGTGGAAGAGTGAAGCATGCGCGCACTGGTTTTAAAATTTTTGGATTATTGATGGATTTCTGGATGTCAAAGGAAGGCACAAAAAACGGGACACTCGCATTCCTTGTCCCGCCTTAATTCTGTGGCCAATTAATCAAGGCCAACGATTGGCAGGCACAACTGTACAAATACATCGTATATGCCAAGAAAGCGTAATATATTATTGTGTAACAATAAAAAGATCAAATAATATTATCTGCACACTATTATAGTTTTATTTGTCTCGTATTAGCCGGCTGGGCGGTTTACGTAGGTATATACGTCGATGATACGAAAAAAGAAAAATCTCACACAGTTTGCACAGCTCATTATCCTATACTTCCTGAGTAACTTAATATATAAAGGAGAGTAGGGTCGTGGAATAGTTTGTACAGTAGTTTACTCACGGTAACGACATAGCTGATGTGAATTCGTGCGACTGGAGATTGAAAAACATTTACAATAGATTCAAATGCATAGATGTCTTTGATTATTAATTTTATGAAAATAATTACTTGAATTGGTATAGTCTTTGAGAAAATTTATTGCATTTTATTCATCTATTCATATTAATCGATACATGATTTGAGAAAAAAAAAAAAAAAAGAAAGAAAACGGAAGAAAAATTTAGAGAAGAATATCTCAGAACAATTTTATTTACATTCATATTGTCCAATACATTGGACTGCTGCAGTGAAAAATGGACGCGGAAGAATTTAAAAAATTTGGCAGCGCTACGATCGAGTACATTACAAATTATTTGGGAAATATTAGGGACAGAAATGTACTTCCGAGTGTAGAACCTGGATATCTAGCAGAACTACTACCGAAGGAAGCACCCCAGAAACCCGAACCTTGGCAGGACGTCCTGAGGGATGTTGAAACTGCCATAATGCCTGGTGTGAGTATTTTTCTCCGTCCACCGCCATGGTTTATTTATTTTTTTTAAGTGTACACAAAATGTTTGAGTGATTTTTTTTCTGGTTTTCTTGTCCCACAGGTGACGCATTGGAATTCGCCAAATTTTCACGCTTATTATCCATCGGGTTGTAGTTATCCTTCAATTGTTGCGGATATGCTGAGCGCGGCAACGGCAACCATTGGATTTTCATGGATGTCATCGCCCGCCTGTACGGAACTTGAAGTTATTACAATGAATTGGTTGGGAAAGCTTCTTGATTTACCTAAAGAATTTTTGAACTGCAGCGAGGGGCCCGGAGGCGGCGTCATTCAGGTAATTACAAAAATATTAAGAAAATTGAAAAAAAAACAAAAGTAAAATTTAACTTCATCTTGGGCTCGTCCGGGATTTGAACCCGGGACCTCTCGCACCCGAAGCGAGAATCATACCCCTAGACCAACGAGCCATTGTATCAAAATGGGCAAATATTACAAGTTATGAATAGAATATCGTTTTTAAAATTGTCATTTTCATTCAGTTTACTTTTAATGAACTTTCTCCCGTTATTCGACAGAATTTTTCACGGCACGGGTAGCTGATATCGTGTAAAACAGATGGAGATATTATTCTTACTTAGTAATTTTCGAAGGGATTTTTTTCGTCCGCTTAATTAAGTGTTTGAAATTATACCTCAGCCCATGGACGCTGAAAAAAATGGAATTGAAAATGGAAGGAAAAAAAAACAGGGCTCGTCCGGGATTTGAACCCGGGACCTCTCGCACCCTAAGCGAGAATCATACCCCTAGACCAACGAGCCACGTTGAAGAAAGATGAAAAAATAGCTTATATAAGTCACAATATTGATCTAATAACTTAATCGGGCGAGATTGGTGTTAAGAGAATTCTTGCGATTATAAATTATTCATGTGTTCTTTATGTATCGTATTCGTAAGAATGAACCGAAGATAATTTCGTTAGTTAGAAGATCAAGTTTATCAGAACGGAATTTATTTGAGTGATTCAAAAATTATACCGCACACGAAAGGTGATCACTTTCACAGCTGACGAGTCCCGGTAATTTGAATTGAATAAACCGGTTCCCAAGTAAACACTTTCGTGGACATCGCGCAATTATCGAACTTTCTTGCATCACGTTTTACTCGGCACAACTTTTTTCCATTTCTTCGTAATTTGATATTTTCCTTTTCTTTCATTGGTTAATCTAATTTTGCGGTATATATGATAGGATAACTTAATAAGATTTGAGCAATCTTTCGATAGACACTGAAAAAAAAACACTCGTTGATTTTCCTTATCTTAATTCATTTATTTTTCTTTCTTTCTCTTGATAAATTAAGGGATCTGCGAGTGAATCAACGTTAATTTGTCTGCTAGCCGCGAAAACTCTGACCACAAAACGAATAAAAAAATTACATCCGGAATGGGACGAGGCAACAATCAGAGGCAAACTAGTGGCGTACAGTTCCGGTGAGTATATGAAAAAAAAAAAAGAAAAGAATCCTCCGATATTTTTTTTTTTTTTCATGGGTATATGATATTATCGAAGAAAGTTTTGACGATACGTAATTTCTCAAATGATAAATTTAATTTCACAGATCAGTCAAACTCGTCGATAGAGAAAGCCGGGCTTCTTGCCTCAATGACAATGAGATTGCTTCCTTCCGACGAAAAATGTCGTTTGAGGGGATCCACATTACTCGAAGCTATAGAAAAGGACGAAGAAAACGGTCTGATTCCTTGCTACGTTGCTTCAACCCTCGGTACAACTGGAACCTGCGCTTTTGACTGCCTCGAAGAAATCGGACCAATTTGCAAGAAAAGAAACGTTTGGCTACACGTCGATGCCGCCTACGCTGGTCAGTATATCAATTTTTCTTACCAGAGTTTTCCAAAATTTAATTCAGAGACCTGCGTACGAAAAAAAATGGCAGAACGTTCAGTCGGAAGAATTATTAGATTAGAAAAAAAAAAAAAACGGCGAGAATAATTTTTATCCAAATCTTAACTGCTTCCGTTGTTTGAATGATTTTTTCAAGACGCAGTGTTGATTCGTGAAGAGAAAAAGAAAAAAAAAATTTCATAGGTTTGCTGAGACCGTTTCACTCGAATACGTGATTTTTGTTTTATTTGTTTTTGAAATAAACGTCGAGTTATACGAGTAGAAAATCGGCTCCTCTTCGTCTATATGTAACTGGTATTCTATACGTAAGTCTTAAGAAGAGTGAAATCTGCTCGGCTACACCCTAGGGCACAACGTAACACACGTTATAACCAAACGATCACTTTATGATGAATTCCCACGGAACACGACGCAACTTCTAATATAATTCGAGGACACCAGTTACGAGAGCTATGCAGTTATCCCGTATTTATACTAGTCGAAAAATAAAAAGTTGAAAACAGAAATGCCGTAGAACAAAATACCGATGATGTAAACTGATGAAAATTGACGTAATTCAAATTTTTCATCTGCATGGCAAAAAGATCGAATGACTGATTTTCATTTATTCATTTTTTTTTGCAGGCGCTGCTTTGGCGTGCCCAGAATACAGACACTACATGCCTGGTCTGGAATGGGTGGACTCGTTTTCGTTTAATGCCCATAAATGGATGCTGACTAGTTTCGATTGTTCGGCGTTGTGGTGAGTTTCTGAATTTCGAAGTGAAAAACAAAAGAAAAAAACCATGGTCGAGAAATCAGTTGATTAAAAATTTCTCACTTGAACAGGGTGAAAGATTCCAACCATCTCATCGGCGCATCTAACGTGGAAAGGATTTATCTTGCACATGCAAATTCAGACAAAGCGCCCGATTACAGGGTGAGAAAACTGATCCTCTTGCGTTAATTCTTTTTTTTTTCATCTAAATTTTTGCACTTTTCATTTGTTATTTATTTTTTTTTATTCTCATTCGCAGCATTGGCAAATTCCGCTGGGGCGCAGGTTCCGGTCTTTGAAACTTTGGTTCGTTATGCGAATTTATGGTATCGAGGGAATACAGAATTACATAAGAAATTCCGTGCGTCTCGGTGAATACTTCGAGTCTCTGGTTAGACGGGACGAAAGGTTTGAAGTTGTTATGGAAGGTATACTGGGATTGATTTGCTTCAGACTCAAGGTAAATCTTTACCTTTTTTCAAATTTCCATAGAAGAAAAACAAAGAAAAAAAAACAGCATAAAAATAAAATTCGATTTTTTTCAGGGCGAAGATTCGCTAACGACTGAACTTCTGGACCGTTTAACATCTCGAAAACAAATTTACGTGATTGCCGCAACTTACATGGAGAAATTGATAATTCGTTTCGTCAACTGCAGCGAAGCAACCACAGACAAAGACGTGGAGTTTGCTTGGAATGAGATTGCGAATCAAGCCACCGAAGTTCTTGAAGCCCGCGATAGACTTGAGACTGAACAATGTTTGAAAGAAATAAAAGACGACAATGAAGAGAAGAAATTTTCAGGACAAATCGATCTTAGCTCGAAAATTAACGGCTTGAATATCGTTAACGGCATCGACAAAGACTCGCCGACTATTTCGTAGATAAATTCGTTGTACAATTGATCGTAGGTAAGAAAGGGAATAATATTAATAAATGAAAGAGAGTAATAAAATGTAATAAATTAAAAATTGGCTGCGGTAAATAAATAATTCAATGCAACCCATAATCACTTTGCACACATATTCGGTCTCGAGCCAAATATACGTACATCAATGAATATTGAAATTTGTAAGAAAAAATCTGATTGGACGATAATTTGGACGGAGACGAGACGGGAACAAAATTTGATCTGAGAGAAAGGTGGAAGACGCCGGAACTCGCGGCTATCAAATTATTACTGCTCTCTCTTCGATACCGATGGCCCAATCTTCTAACGATCTCGTTAATGAATCTCAAGATTTTAATGCCGATTTTGCCACGGAATTTTTAGATCTTCTTTCTCAGTTTGTTTTGTAAATCTACTTTGACGGAGAAGCGAAAAATCGATTCAGATAAATTAAAAGCGATCGATGCGACGATGCCCAGATTTTCTTTTTTTGATGTACAGTCGAGACGATTCAACGCTGGATTTAGGTCGGGGATGAAATAAGGTATTGAAGAAGGTTTGTGGAAGTGAAATGGTCCGTATACAGGTGTTGTGTAATATGGTAAATTTTTACGTAGTGCGGTGGATTATAGTAATCGATGAAATATATGTAAGTTAACGATGGAGTGAAGAGAGGAAGAGTAGAAGGGACCGGTTTCGTAAGTTTTTGCGAACTTCTCTTAAATTCTAGTGAAAGTTTAAATAGGAGAGCGTTTCACGGGGAGTCAAGACTGTTATATCTCGCTCGTAGTGAGGTGTAGAGGTGGCGTGACTCGGAGTTTTCAGGAGAGTTGTTCTTTCTTTATTTCTTTGGTGAAAGTTTTAAGAAGGGAGGCTTCCTCCAGGTGCCAACTAACTCCTTGAGCACAGTTCGTTCTTAGAATCATTCACGACAGGTTATCTGCAGTGGCCCTACACGTAGTGGATATAAGAACGTAGAAGTGGCTGTGTTTCATATACAGGAAATTGATATATAGTGATAATTTGGAAAAAGAAAAAGAAAAGAGAAAAAATATAACATAAGTCGTCGATAAAAATATTCATATCGGCGCTATGGATACCGATGAGTTTCGTGAGTTCGGTAGAGCCGCTGTTGACTACGTTGCCGATTACACAGATACTCTCAGAGATCGTCCAGTCATACCAAATGTCGAACCGGGATACCTTGGAAAATTGGTACCGGATGAGGCCCCGGAAAAACCAGAATCTTGGAAAACTGTCATGGAAGATGTTGAACGCGTTATAATGCCCGGTGTAAGTTTATTGCCGAAATAATATTTGCGATGAGTAGAATTTGGGAAAACTTTCGTTTGCTCCTATAACGGAATTTATGCAGTGAAAAGTTATTATTGGAAAGCGAAGGTCCGGTAATGAATTTGTAACCGTTAATCGCGTACCTCTGTATAACGGTCAAAGTCACGCACGTATTCGTTTTCCATTTCAGGAAATTCGAATGATTATTAATTGTTGTTTTTATTTCTGGTGTTTTATTGCAGATGACGCATTGGAACTCGCCACAATTCCACGCTTATTATCCATCGGCAAATTCTTATCCCTCGATAGTGGCGGAGATGTTAATCGCGGGAATAGGATGTTTGGGATTTTCGTGGATGACTTCGCCGGTCTGTACCGAACTCGAAGTTACGATGATGAATTGGCTTGGAAAAATGCTAAACCTTCCCCAAGAGTTTCTTAACTGCAGCAAGGGACCTGGCGGTGGTGTAATTCAGGTGAGAATCATCGCCGAGTTGGAATTGAAAAACAATTTTCAGATTCAGAGTTCCAACAATCATTGATTATTCTTTTTCGTCGTCAATTTCAGTCATCAGCGAGCGTCGCTACCTTCGTAGGACTTTTGGCTGCCAAGGAAAGAACGACCAGACGACTGAAGGAGGAACATCCAGACTGGGATGACGCTGATATAAAATCGAAATTGATCGCTTACACATCCGGTGCGTACAAAATCTATCCATGAATTTAATACCCCATTTCATTTGAATTTCTCATCGATAACGAAGATTTTTTTTTTTTTTTTCAAATCAAAAATAAAAAAAAAACAGACCAGGCGAATTCTTCCGTTGAAAAAGCTGGACTCTTGGGATCCATGCCAATGCGGCATTTACCCTCTGATGAAAAATGTCGTCTCCGAGGATCGGTCCTTCGAGAGGCTATGGAAGAGGACGAAAAAAATGGATTAATACCTTGTTACGTTGTTGCGACTTTGGGAACAACTGGAACATGTTCTCACGATTGTTTAGAGGAATTGGGCCCAATTTGTAACGAAAAAAATGTCTGGCTTCATGTGGACGCTGCTTACGGAGGTAAACGATGGGGAAACAATGGAAGAATTGTTTTCATCAGAATCGTGATCGTTGGATCAGATTTATTTTAATTATTTTTTCAGGCGCCGCATTTGTTTGCCCTGAATTTAGAGACCTAATGAAGGGTGTTGAATTCGCTGACTCGTTCGATTTCAATCCCCACAAATGGTTATTGGTTAATTTCGACTGCTCGGCAATGTGGTGAGCTATGAAATTCTTTGAAAAATTTTAAGAGCGTAGTCCAAGGACAAGATTTTTCTAATTCTTTTTTTTTTTATCAGGGTAAAAGACTCCAGATATCTAGCTGGTGCTTTTAACGTAGATAGAATTTACCTGGCTCACGATAACGAGGGAAAGCAGCCCGATTATAGAGTAAGTTTACTGCTTACTGTACTTTTTCAATTATTCCCTAGCGTCTGCAGGAGATATGATTAATTGAATAATTTCTCTTTCGCACAGCATTGGCAGATTCCCCTGGGCCGAAGATTCCGTGCTTTGAAACTATGGTTTGTAATGAGGATGTACGGAGTGGAAGGTCTTCAGAATTACATCCGTCACACCGTGGGGCTTGCTAAACAATTTGCGAATTTCATAGAAAGCGACGATAGATTTGAAATCGTCAACGAAGTCACGATGGCCTTGGTTTGTTTCAGAATGAAGGTGAGTTTTTTGTCGGGATAAAGAATTTTCAAAGTCGCATTACAGTGCGCGGATGGTATTTGGATTAAAAAAATTTCCTTTTTTTTCGCAGGGAGACAATTCAAGGACCCGCGAACTTTTGGACAAGCTTTTGGCGCGAAGAAAGATCTACGTTATCGCAGCGTCGTACCGAGAGAAACTTTTCATTCGTTTCGTCGTTTGCAGTCGCCTCTGTGAATCTCGAGACATGGAATTCGCGTGGAAGGAAATTAGCGAGCAGGCAACCGAAATACTACGGCCGAGAATATCGACGGAAATTGAAACAATAAAAATCAATGACTCCGGAAAAGAGACAGCCAAAATTACAGGAATGATCGAAGACCTCAAAATTGAACATGAGTTGAACGAAAGCGCGCCGAAAATTTACTAACAAAATCAAAATTTTTAACTCCCGAATTTTTCTGGGGAGATAAATCGTTAATGGTGTTTGTTTTTACGTTGATTTAATACAGGGAGTCCAGTGTCAGTTCACCCCTAACTATAAAGTACAAATTTTTTGTTTTCGTTTAATCGTTTTTTTTTTTTTCTATAGAAGAGCCAGTTCAGTAAATATGTATGTTAGATGATTTTATTTTTCTGACCGTTTCTTTCCCTATCTCACTGATACAGATTCCAATGTCGTTAATTATTTATTGTGAAATGTTTTATCAAACAAGTTTAAGTAATACAATTGTTACCAAAGATCACTTGCCTGCCAATATTTTTCCCAATCAACTTCTTTATCCAAAATAATTTTAATACCTAGGAATTCTCTATGTTCAATTGACTGTTTACAAACTCCCAATTGAAGACAAGACATTTATTTTACCATTCTGACTGAATTAATATTTACGCATATACAATCCATATCAACATGTGATGAATCCTTGATCTTTCACTTTTTGAAGCGATAAATTGGCGATAACTCGATCAATTTGATAGATAGATCAATGTAACTTGCAGATTCAGATTCCTGAGATCAAAATACATAAGAATACCATAGAAAACTCGATAAATAAAATAGTTGATTTTTGGCCCAAATTTTGAGAAAAAACAAAGGCTATAGGCTTAGGATTTTTGCGATTTTGAGGCAAAAAATGAAGTATTTTCAAAATTGATTGTAGGACGCTTTTCTAACGTATTTTGACCTCAGGAACACGATTCCATCGATTAAATTGAGCTAGGAATAAATCCCATCGAGATAACTTTGATTTTTCACTAATTCGAGCGATAAATTGGCGATAACTTTTTCAATTCCATGAATAGATCGATTTGGTTTTCAGATTCGGATTCCTGAGACCAAAATACATTAGGATACCATAGAAAACTCGAAAAAAAAAATTGTCGATTTTTGGCCCAAATTTTGAGAAAAAACAAAGGCTATAGGCTTAGGATTTTTGCGATTTTGGGGCCAAAAATAAAGTATTCTTGAAATTGATTGTAGGACGCTATTCCCATGTATTTGGATCTGAGGAATACGAACCGCTGTGTAAATTGAGCTAAGAGTAATATTTTCCGGGATAACTCAATTCTTCCGCAGCTGCAATTAACGTTTGTCATGTGTACTTACCTCTGTTCGGTTTTTTTTCCAGGAGACAAACGAGTGGCCTACGAAGCGGTTTGGCCTCTGATCGGGATGGAGGACTATCCTCGGAGCATCTTCGAAACCAATCGCCAATAATTTTTATATAAATAAGTCATGATACACGTATGATCGTTCTGTATATATTTTTTTTCTTTTTCCTTTAAGAATTATCAAATTAATAATCTTATGTTAACAAAAATAGAAGTATTGTATTCACTATTGTAACGCATTATAATCGTATAGGAATAAATGTATATATCTGTAAAAATGAATCAATAATAGGTATTGCGATGTCCTGACATGTATTTTCGACTGTGTATTTAATAATAAACATTAACTACTATCAATACACGATTGTTCACTTACTATCGATCACATCCCTGCATACCTCATTCACTAATATTCCTTATTGGCAAAATACATGGATCATATCGTACATACATGATATCATACATCATCACATGCATGCATACAGGCCTCATCATTTGCTCGGTACACGCTGTCATACATGATGGCATACATCATCACACACACGCATGCTTGACATCATGCTCTGTCTCGGACTGGCTCCTCGCCTATCCTGTTCTCCTGATACCAAACTCGATTTTGGAGCAAATTTGCCAAATCGGAAGCGATAAGGTAGATCCCTACAATACCGGCCCTGAATGCATGCATGTGTATGCATGTGTATCTCATCATTCTCGTGTGCCGAATCATTAATAGATCATATGATCATACGCAGGCCTCATCATGTGCATGCGTGTGTATCATATCGTGCTTCATCACAACCGGAAGTGATAAGGTAGAGCGCTACTATACCGGACCTGAAAATTCAAGGCACATTTTGGCCAAAATTTTATTTTGGTATCAGGAGAACAGGACAGGCGAGGAGCCAGTCTGACATATCAAGCCATCATGTGCATGCATGTGTATGCATGTGTATCGCATCATCCTCGAGTGTCGAATCATTAATAGATCATATGATCATATGCAGGCTTCATCATGTGCATGCGTGTGTATCGCATCATGCTTCATCACAATCGGAAGTGATAAGGTAGAGCCCTACGATACCGGCTCTGAGGCACATTTTGGCCAAAAATTCATTTTGGTATCAGGAGAACAGGACAGGCGAGGAGCCAGTTCGAAACATCAAGCCATCATGTGCATGCATGCATACTTCATCATATGCAAGCAATGAGGCATTCCGAGTTAGGGTCTAATGTTGTGATGTGCTGCTTGTATGAGGGATGTTAATGAGAGTTGGATGCAGGGGTGTAATCAATAAGAATCAAGTAATCTATTTGAAAATAGCTGTGCGTTTATTGATAAGTTATGCAGGTAGGATACATTTAACAATTGTTGTATTATGATATTTATTACTATGTTCGAAAAGTTTCAACATCATTCACAAGATGTTTGTTAATTTCAATATTACAATATTGCCCTAGTAATTCTAATGATCACAAGATATGAGGACATAATTACTTATTCTACGTTAACAATTATTTGGTATACATATATGTATGCTAAATAATTTCCGAATTGAAAACTAGCGGTTGTAAGTACACTTCCTGTCGGAGGTGAGGAGATGCTCGTCAGTGAGTGGGACGTCATTATTTTGGCACGGGTCCTCTTCGGCGAGTTCGTGCAGCTGCTGACTTCTTGGAACGTCGTATGTCTTTTGAGTACTGAAAAAAATAAGATACCTCGATGAGTATTGGGTCTGGCTTAATTCACTCGACGGATTCGTGGTTCTTGCATAAAATTACGTCGGGAAACACTTGCACAATTACTGCGAAGTACATTTAATATCTTGTGATTTTGTCACTTGAAACGCAAAAAATCTAAAGCCTATAGCCTTTGATTTGACTCAATTTTCAAATCAATTTGTTTTTTATTCGTTTTTATGGCGTATTCCTAAGTATTTCGAGCTAAGAAATCCCAATCTGCAAACTACATTGATCTATCTATCTATAAAATTGATCGAGGTATCGCCAAATCACGGGCTCCAAAAGCAAAAGAATTCAGATATTTCGACGGGTTTCATTTGTAGATTAATTTATACATTGTTTGTACACCTTTCTCTCTCGGCTACTATAGGTATAGATAAATATATCCGTTGACTCTAGCGATCAGAAAGCTTGTCGATTGTCTCCGTGAGCTAAGAAAACTAGGAGCTATTGATTGAATCGATTTGAGGCTGTACTAGTTTTTATTGGGGGGCTGGAGGGAGGGATTCAGGTTTGCTTCGCTTAGCGAATGACAATCTTTGCCTGTAAACATTATACCTTCATATCTCTTTCTCACTCCTCCAAGGATGTTTTCGCTGCTGATGTCGCTGCTCCCGCTGCTGTGGTCTTACTGCCGTTGCCTCAGAGACGAGAAATCTACAACCTGCTCTGTTGAGCGTATACCGAATCGCCCGTGATTGACCATTTTGAAATTGGCTGCTTAATCATTATAAATCAGACGATTAAGGTCCGAATTAATTGTATGCAATTCAATTGATTTAATCAATTCACTGATTCGAAGTGAAAAATAAAGAATAAGAAATCAGTTTTCAGATCTCCAAGCCAGTATTGTGAGTAAAGAGACTATCTCATGAAACTGATCAGGATATTTTTCCCACCAAGATAGTAACAAGATTTCCTCATCTGAACTGAAGGCTTCCATCATAAATTCATGGAGTGGTTTCATTTAGATAACAATTTTGTATTTCTAAGTTTAAAATACATTTCATACCAGTCGCCAAATCGATTTGGAGGAGGTTCAGTTTTCAGTTTCAAAAATTGAATAAAGAAAAACTTCAATGCTAGCCTTTGCCTTAGAATCGTATACCTATATTACATTTATATAAAACTTCAATTCAATTTAAATAATCAATTAACAGTATAGCCCGCTTCCTTGTTTTTCAACCACGTATCTTCTCACGTACTCCGCGGCTTCTTCGCTTATGCCCAGCGCTGGAAGTTCTCGTTCAAATTCACTAGGACTTACAGCCCCTGCTAAATAACCATTTAGTTTTGCAGCGAGGCTTGAATTCAACAAATCTTCACTAGTCTTCAGTCGTAATGTTTCCAAAAGCCAGGGGTGTGCTCGCAGACGATATTTTTGATGGTAGCTGAAAATTAAGAATCAATGACTAAATGCATGCATTTATAGTTTAATAAATAATTAAATGACATTCATTCCCGAAAAAAAAAAAAAAAAAACAGAAAAACGAAAGAGTTAAGAAAACGATACCCAACAATTTTCACCGCAGTGTATCATTATTGAACCCAATGTAAAATTCTCGAGAATTTCTTCCGTAGAGAAAGAGAAATGGAGAGAAAAAAGAACGAACGAATTTACGAAATCTTAGGTAAAAGATCATAAAACAAGAGAAAAAGGTAATTTTTATCTTTACTAACTCTTCTGCTGGATAAAATCGTTCGAATTGTTGAATCTCTGTAACGAAAGGTTCTCCTCTTTGCTTTCGTTCCTTTTCCCTGGATTGTTCAGCTGTGATTTTTTGATCCTCATCGTGCCAAAGAATCAAGGACATGTACTGAAACATATAAAATATTAAATTTTTAATTTCGATATATACAAAGCAGAGCGAACCAATTATTCAAATAAACAATCAGATAAATTCATCTTACTAACAAAAGCTAATATGACTTGCAGGATATCCTCCGAAGCGAT
This sequence comes from Athalia circularis, assembly GCA_963978495.1. Taxonomy (NCBI): domain Eukaryota; kingdom Metazoa; phylum Arthropoda; class Insecta; order Hymenoptera; family Athaliidae; genus Athalia; species Athalia circularis. The sequence goes on along the minus strand of OZ021698.1, from coordinate 35,497,534 downwards.
AACACGTTTAAATATACACGTACAAACGTTCCCGTAGAAACAATGACATTTAAGAATTATAAAATAAATTACTCAACAGGAAATAAAGCGAATAAAAAACCACGCGAACTGTACCTTTATATCTAATGAGATTAGTTATGATGCAAACGGACGCGCGGCCGAGAAATTCAGATCGAGTAATCTTTTCTAAACGAGTGTACCGATAACAGATTTTTTTTTTCATACATATTACGCGTTCCATTTAAAAAATAATAATAATGATGAAAATATAATTCTGCTTCCGATTATTGTCACTCACAGACAACAATGTTACAGCTTTTATCAAAACTAAATATCAACTAATACCTTGTATGATTAAAAAAAAAAACACAATTATCGTTTTACGATATTTTTTTTTGTTTCTATTCAACACTAACCTGACGCTTTATTCTCTTCGTTAGTCCGTATTCGTGATTATTCCAAAAAAGATTAAGAAGTTCTTGATACCCGATAACTTCTGGATTATAATCGATGTCGATGACCTCAGTGTGATCACCTCTGTAATTAAAATTATAATTATAATTAGTAGTGAAGAAATTTCTTCATATTGATAATGAAAATGAAAAAAAACTACGCTAAACCAAAATTCACATAGAAATTCAATTGAAATAAGATTCCACTGCAGAAAGAAAATATCTGAGAATGCGTGTAAACTGTTCGAAGAATTAGATCATTTTTCTCTCTTCATTCAGAGTATATCTTTATCTCTTATCGACCGTCGTGAGATCCTGCGGGAATGTGTACATATATATAAGCGTACTACATACTTACAGGTTTTTGTACGTAGGGGATTCTTGAGTTCCACCTGAGTATCCAACAGCAGTTCTAACGACCCCACGAGTTGCTCCAAAAAGTGCATCGCCTGCCCAAAAGCACCCCATTCCGAATGTCGCCCTTTTTAATTTCGGGTGCTCCACCTGGTCCGGCATTGTCGAACTGAGAAAGGAGAGAATTTTAATTAGTAATAAACAGTAAAGATATTAGTCGTCTAAGAATTTTGAAAATAATAAATTCCTCATGACGTGTAAAAAAAAAAAAAATTTAGTTAGTAGGTTATCGGCAACATTCTATGATTTATTAGTTGTAATAATTTCAGGGCCAGCTTTCGCTTTATTCAAGGTCAAAACGCAAGTTCATCGCTGTAATCGATAACATCTACAACGATTTGAATAATGCATAAACATAATTACATAATTAAAATCCTCGTACATTATCTACGTCGAAATGAATAAGGGGATAATTTTAAATTTAAAAAAAGAAATAATAATAAATGAAAATTATATCGATTAATAATTCAAATATATGTACCTGAAGTATCGTTGTTCAGTTTGACTTCTGAAAATTGACAAGGTGCTTTTGAAATGTTGCCAAACAGAAATAAACCCGAAGACGTTTTTCATACGGGATCGTCGGATGAGTGCGTCGGACGTTAGTGGGTCTCGCACGAGAATGCCGCGTATTAAGTCGTCGCGATCTCGTGTACATCAAACCAACATTCACAAGCAAGTTCGTCCTCGGTCCCCCCCCTATAGTTATATAACTATAAATGTTCGAGTATATAAGCGTGTTGGAATATAGGTAGAGATATAATACGTCTGCGCAACGCCGGGGGCTCATAATTCCTGAATCGATCGAACGATCCAAAATTACATTTCGGACGCGCTTACCGCAGAATCAACCGCAAGCTGAAACTGAACTGAACTGAACAGCAGCGGCGGTAAAAATCATCTTCGATTTTCAGAATTCGAAAATTAAATCAATGGGACGTACCGATGGTTTCATCTAGCGTGGAATATCGAATATACCTGAATGTTATTCAAACAACTATGCAGATCACTGAAATAAGAACTAACAATAAGTAGAAGTAAAATTAGCTGATTATTTATTCTGAAACCGGAAGTACACGTAGTTTTTTAAAATTTGAAAATGCTGCGAAGACTCATCGTAGACTATGCATATATCTGTATAAACTTTCTACGATGTGATGAACAATCGCGGAATAGGAACAATAATAATAATAAAAATTTGAGCAACAACTACATCTACGATTGTTGCGAAATGTCATCGTAAAATTGTTGGAAGCCAAACTAAACAGAACGGTCAAGGTTGGAATAGTTACGATATCGTTGGAGCGTGAAGCCATCGCGAAAATTGATTTTATTAATTAATTCTTTTTTTTTTTTGTTATTTTCGCTGGTTTGATAATTATTGTAAATGTGTAATTGATCGTTTTTGTTTTTTTTTCATACGGATATTGCACAGCGTTAGATTTTATTTTTATTTCGTAATGAAGGGCACTGCAATAAACGATTTCTGCTCATACTTTTTTCAGATTATGACGATCGGTGAAAATGAAAACGTGTTTAGAATCCCGACACGATATTATCACACTGCAGTAATATCATGCAGTTAGCGTTGACGTAACTTAATGCAAATTTGATAACCTCGACATTTATCTATATAGGTATACCGTGGGATAAATAAATAAAATTCATTCCTAAACAAAGAAAAAAAGAAACAAAACGATTATGTTAATTATTTCGACACATTGGAACTTTAGAATTGAAGTACGGAGAAATGTTTCTTTTTTTTCTTAATTTCGATTTGTTTTTACAATTTTTTTCAAGTTTTTTTTTAAATAATACTAGCTTTGTCTCTATTCTATCCATTCCTTATCACAGGTATGGTGCAGGTAATAACAGCGATTATCATTATCTGCATAGGGCAGAGTCACGATTTGAGTTCAGTGTTTCCACTGCAACTGCGCTGTCCTCAACCCGACTCAACCCTCGGTGGAAACCGTTGGTGGAAACGTAGTATAGTCGGGACGCTCGTTACGACCGGAGTTGGGTCTCCTGGTAAGCCCTCCATAGGGAAAATAACTGTTTGGGAAAGTGGCGCGTCACGGGTAAAGGGGCTCTAGGATCCGCCATTACTCAGCAACCAATAAAAAATCATCTGTTTATGAGGTGTTAGAATCCCTGAGGTCAGTGATAGCGATGACAAAGATCCTGAGATCTATTAAAAAAGATCTTTTTGTACAGATTAGAAGAAAAAACTAAAAATGTTCGAGGACGAGCTGGACTACGAAGCGGAACACGAGGGCATCGGAGCCCTCTTAGAGGACGAGATGGACGCCGCAGCCTACGAAGCGGAACACGGGGGCATCGGAGCCCTCTTAGAGGACGAGATGGACGCCGCAGCCTACGAAGCGGAACACGGGGCCCTAATCTCTGCACGGGGGCATCGAAGCCATCGAAGCCCGCTTGTTAGAGGACGAGCTGGAGGCCTCAGACTACGAAGCGGAACAGGGGGGCATCAAAGCCCGCTTAGAGGACGAGCTGGACTACGCAGCGAAACACGGGGGCATCAAAGCCATCCAAGCCCGCTTAGAGGACGAGCTGGAGGTCGCAGCCTTCGCAGCGATAAACATCGAAGCCCGCGTAGTGAACGCGCTGGACGACGTATGGTTTAAGTCCATGTCGAAAACCATGAAGTAGACGGAGGAGGATAATATATTTGCTCATATATTGCAGTTTATATCTATTTGATTCACATACAATTTTTTTTTTTTTTTCATACATTATCGCGTTTGCCTGATTATTATAAACGCAACGCGTATATGTATAGTAATTTGAAATAAAATTAAAAAAAAAAAAAACAATGACGAAAAAGAATGCATGACAGTATTGACTTGGCAACTTTCTTACATGATCTATCTATATATGTATATTTTTTTTTTAATGTAAGTATATATTATCTACATATATAAATATAAATTTGATTTTTTAATCTATTTATAAATTTTGGCTTTATATAACTCGCGTTGAAAAAATGTAATACAATTATACGTGTGTATTATGGTAATGTATGATAATCATGTATATCAACGAAAATATGCGTATGATTCAATGTAGGCAGTATATTGTCTGATATCTTATGTACCAAAAAGTTATAAGTCTCATAAAGCCCTGGTGAAAATCATTTGTTTATCATCAAATATTAACAGCACGATGTTGACGACAGTTTCCAGATTAATTGATAGAATTTCGAATAATCAAAGAATTTTTATCAGCATTTTTTTTTCATATTTTCTGGCAAAAAAAAGTTTTTTTTCATTTATTTTCACCAGGGAAGTGTGTATAATAATAATGATTTTACTTTTTATCTTCCTTAACTGTCTTTTTTTTTCCTATCTCCTAAACATTTTCAATGGATCTACGATATGCAAATCTACAACGAATCTTGAGCCATAAAACAGCAGTCGGTATACACGTACTTTATACCAAGTTCGTTATGTGAATATTAAATGTCCGAATTCTGAACTTAAAAATTATTTGACAATCATATTTATAAGTAACACATAAGTATCATGTAAAAATGTGTTACGGATTTATAATTACAATAATTAATTTATTATAATTTGGAAGAACTTTTTTCTTATTAATTCATATCACGTGTATGTAGTCACGTATCAATTAAATGAGACTAGCAATTAAGCTGTGAGCTTCTATAGAAATTACATAACGATCAATATATTTATGACAAATTTACAATCGAATTGAAATTGGCAAGTATTTTTTCCGTTCCTTCTTCTTTTTTTTCTTGCTTCTGAACTTATGTACTAATAATATTATACAACATGTGTATATGTATATCCTCACACTGAACTTATCGTATAGAATAAAAATGCGAATGATTTCAAGGAATGATTTTCTTCCGATAAAGTATGATCCGTATTCTCCAATATCCTGTACACACAGCAGAGATTGATGAAATTTTGACTCAAGTTAGAAAAACAAAAAATGAAATAAAATTGAGTCGTAACCACATCGCGAACTATACATTCAAATTCCAGAGACTTTTGCTATACGTGGGTAACAATTATTATATTACATACAGTATATGCCATGGAGCACGGGGATGATTATTCTTAAAAAATTTTCATACTGAACTTTGCAAACTAAAATCCATAGACAGAACATCGTTTGATGAGATAAATTATGATGTTGGCTACAATCTTATTCGCAATTTATTAAAAAAGATCTAGTCATTATTATTATTATGCTTTACCAGAATTGTGTTGATTTTTTTTTTCTATTTGTAAGTCTAATCAGCAATAAGCTACAGTTACGTACCCAGCTTTTTAGCACCTGAAACGTTAACTAGATTGAGCACAATATCTGAATATATTTCGTAAAATTTTAGGTGCTTATAATCGAGAGCAATAATTTACTAATCACAACACAGAGTACCGACAATTTTTATTGTAGATTGTAGCTAATAGACGTACAAAAATTCATTAATTTTCTCGTTTCTTTTGTTCTTTGTTGTAATTGCATTTTTTTTTTTTTCTATTTTACTTTCTTACTCTTTTTTTTTGACAAGAATATATCGGATAAAGATGGACGGTTTTAATTGAGAATATCAAATTTAACAATTTATGTAAAATATAAATATACATGACCGTTGAATTTGTTTACCACAACGACTCATATTTAGTCGAACGAATTGCAATATTTTTCAGCTAATCAGTTTTTTATTCGTATGAGAAAAAAAATTCAACGGATGAAACTGTATTCATTTATCAAGACGACGACTATAATGATTACTAATCATAAATTACAAGAAAGTAAGAACTTAAAGAAATGATTCTTTTTTTTTGTCAATGAAATTAGTAATACAATTTTATGCTCTCCTATATAGCTATATGATATTCTTACAAGGCAAGATACAAATAATTATGAAAATCCTTACTGAAATACTTTCAAGGACATAATGTTATTACTGCACTATTTCGAGTAGTAGAAAAAAGTATGAAAAAAATAAAATAAACGAAGCTCGTATCAAATAATGATATAATATAATATAATGTATATAGCATTTACAAGTTTAAATAATTACATCTAAACAATAACGTACATTATACAGCTATAATAATTAAATTAAGTATTCTCCATAATACCGCATTTTAGATGAAATGGAATGTTTTTACCTCCATTTCTTTAGTCGAAAATTAAACTATACGCAATAGCGTGTAAGTACCTCGGCATTTGTCGATAAGACAAAAATTAAAAAACAAAAGATAGATCTGTAGATTCAATGCAAGTATGGACAGATGTCTACAGAAAATAAGTAACTACCGCAAAACTGACGCGAATAAAATTATGTAACATGTAATTTTATCATCGTTCATTTTTCAATGATTTTGAAAATTTATGCGATCATCAAATACATCGTCGCCATTCCATTTCATCTGTAATTTGTGTGATCCAGGTAAAAATGATAACTTGCAGGATTCGATCCAATAGCTGGGAAAAATTTGGTACACGTTTTACTTGCATCGGGAAAAACAAAATTACTGCCTGCGTTAAATAGTTGTTCATTATTCAGTTATTAATTGACATATAATATCACTGCATGAAACCCAAGGAAGAGAAGCAGGAAATATAAGCCTTGTAAATTGTTTTTTTTTTTTGTTACAATTTCTTGTCTCTTCATCTCGCAGAATCAATAGATTCTGTGATTGTAACATTGAGCAGGATTATATTTTTGATTTTTATAGGTAATACATTTAATGACTAGACTGCCAAAAATTTTGAAAATTTTCAGCAATGAAAGTTAAAGGGTTTCAGGAATTGGTTGAACTTGATAAATCGTTGTTATTGTAAATTAACAAATAGTTATTGCAGAGTACAGTATATGTAACGTGGTTTTGGGACACTATGTGGTGGCAAGCTACGTGTCTAACAGTAACAGAAGTGAAAGTTGTTATACCATTTTGGGAACAATTTAGGGAAAAGTACCGATGAAAAATTAAGGTATTTTTATCTGTTCTCTGGCATAGAGAAGATCAGCAGTCATGCGTTTCATGAAATAGTGATAAATAAATAGCATAACTTATTAACAATAAATAAGCTGACACCCATTGAACAGTAAACAACCATAACATATCATAACAGCAATATTCAGTAAATTCAATATTCTAGGGGGGAAAAAATGATATTTTTCACCTGTAATTGTTTTGCTATAATTTTAACTTTAACGGATGATTATCGAGAGCATTGCAAACAGTAAACAGCGATTGCTTGGAATGGAAACGAATGATATTCTCATCGGCATTTATGAAATTACTCTCTTATAAATATGACGTAATAAACTTTACGTTACAAAAAAAAGATAAAGACAAACATGTACAATATACAAATACTTCAGATTACACGGTGCGTTCGAAAGAACGTAACCGTAAACTATGAAAAATTTATGTATTCCAAATTCTGTGATGTGATTAGGACGACTAATGCATAGTTCAAATTTATCGGGAGAGACTTTCCAGTCTTTGAAAAATAGTGAAACTCACATTTCACATCATGACGCAGCAGCCTTTTTCCGTTTGACTATCGCCAACGATGTCACTGGTGTTTCCGGTGAACCTCTGGAAATCTCTGGAATTGACTTCGGAACCAGATATGGAGGAAATAGGCGTCGGTACCCCGTTCCCATTGGCATCGACAGAGTTGGTAGGGGTGTGACGATTCTGGGCCCTCTGCTTCTTCAGGTCCGATAGAGATTTGACGAACACTACAGACACGTGTATGTTGATCTTGCCATTAGCATCGGTGTCGGCTGTGTAAATGGACTGCTGGTTGCCGACAGGCGGGTCAGGCCCTGCGACTGCCGAGGCAAATATGTAAATCCAAGGCTACCCCCAATTCAACTCCCTTTGCTATACATTTACATTATCTTCCACAAGAAGTACTTACTACTCCCTTCACCCTTTACCCTCCACCCGCCCAACATCCGACATACCGAGTAAAACACGACCATCTACAATGCCAATACTGTAACTGATTAAAAAACAAACAAAAAAAATCGAAAATCGATTCGCAAAGACTTCCTGTTCCCAATGTCAGAAAATTACGTTTCTGTATTTTATTTCTAGTATCAATACCCAAACTCTATTCACTACACTGATCTCCCTTATGGAAAAATTAAAGATAATTATTTAAATACCGTACAATGGATTATTATAATTATTATAAGTGGATGTCAAAAATTATATTACATGATTGGCAAATGTAGACAGTTTATTGAAATAAGCACTAACATAATACGCATTTATACAATATACTTCAATATACCAGTGCAAATATATTGACTTATAGAGAAATTTTTTTTTTCTACTCGATGTTCAACTAACAAGCATGATTGAATTATTATACTCTGACAGTGAGCGAGATGTCGCATATTTGATGTATAACAGATATCTGAACTTATTGTATACTTCAATTTTATACTGATATGTTTATCACAATTGACTAGTTCGCTAAAAGTAGCCTACTCGATTAAAAATTATTACTTCAATGCCTTCCGTATGCACCGTATGGTCGACGAGCGGTTGAATATAAATATTTTCAATAAATGAGGATGAAATGATTTTTGCATCCCTGGGGAGGATGCCGTTTTGTTGTACATTTCAATCGATAAGAAAAATAATTCTTATAATAGGTAGAATCAATTTAACCGATGATATAAAATCAACTAGTAATGACCAATAATTTTTACCATATTTCAAAACATCCAAAGAATCAAAAAATCACAAAGCTAATCACCGACTGGAAAATGTATTATTGAAAATGAAAATACACGTGGAAATAAGAAGAACGTATTTTCCAAAACTACATAATTCATAAAAAATTACTTTTCTTCTTTTCTTCTTTCATCGTGAAATAATTACTCAAACGCACTGGCCAAAGATTCTAGTATATTCAGTTGAAATATGAAAGACTACATTTGCAAGATGATGAATAATTCCAATTCAGTACGTACGATTCCGTTGGAAATAATACAGAGTACCTAAGTGTTGAAAAAACAAATTTCAACCATATTCAAAATTTCCGATAAATACCGATAAACACACAGAATACGTTATCGATGCGCAAATAAACGTACGAATTTGGGTGAGTTTCGACACATTTTAATGCGTTTGAACAACGTTTTCCGTATTTTTATCTGTGTGAATCCGGAAATTTTAACAGGAATATCTCTGGCATACCTACCTAAATGTTCATTGAGGTAATAAAACTAACTGGCTAAAATCTACGCTCATACGTGCTACATGCCAATAGAATAATTAGTCAACGATCAACATTCAGCAGACTCGATTTTTGATTATTAGGCCGTTACTTGCGAGTCTTTACGTGTATGAATGTATCTGTTATGTGAAATCCAATAATACGTTCCATTTGATAGGTAGCGTTGATACAGGTGAGTTTTTTCTACTTTTCAATTCTAATGATCGATACTAAAATAAAGAAAACTGATTCTTTTTTTTTTGTTTTTTGTTATAATATATGAATATATATATATTATGCAAAAGCAAGCGAAAATTAAATATACGTAATAAATATTCAATATAACTGTGCAAGACCAAAGTGATGTAAATATATTTATAAAAATACACAAAATAAAGAATAATTAAAAGCGATTATCATGTACCCTGAGAGATTAAGAGTTAATACAGGTAGAAATAGAAAGATAAAAATAGAAAAATAGAAATAGAGTGTGAGCTGCGGGTGCATTTAGATAAGAAAGTGCCTAATAAATAATTAATTAATAAAATAATGAGATTATAAAAAATCTGTGGATATAATATAGATCGTATGCAAAAATTGTTCTCCGTCGACGAGATGTGATATTTAAAGGAATAAGAATGTGAGATAGAAAACTGACCTCGGAATTATATCGGGAGCGCACAGTTATGGAAAAAGAAAACGAGAGCAGGTAAATAATCGATAGCTATTATATATGTGACATTCAACATTATATTTACAAATTGGGTAATAATGCTGCTATAACATACTGGTTAGTTTTACACATTAGTTATTAAAATTCTTGTCCTGTTTCATGTAACTTATTTCCTTTTTTGTTTCTCTCTCTGATACTAGTTAGTCAGCGTGAAAGACAGTAAATTTGATGCAAATAAAATAGATACTTGGCGTTGGACTCTTCAAATATCTACTCCGGTCATCCTGTTTTATGATCGTATTACCTAATTAATCTAGCAATTTCCTCTTATTTACACTCCCATACACAACCAACACGATACCGAATAGATCTAATGATTAATTTTCGGCAGTATCCACCCTCGCATAATTTTTAATAATTTTGATTATTGGAAGCTTTGAATTAGCGTTCTGAAGAAGATAAAACGCTGTACAGTATATGAGATTCATGCGTGACGAAAAAGCATGTATTTATTAATGGTCAAAATGAATCATCGATACATTTAATTTACTGATATATTCGAATTTTAAATTAGTTCGATAAAAAATACTTTATACACCTCAGATAATGAGTTATTATTAAGCTAGATTGCGTTAGGAAATTCTTTTATTTGAGATAAGTTTTTAATATACCGCAACAAGAAATATTTGGCAGCTGCCTAGATGACGAAATATGAATGCCATGTTTATATGACATTGAGGACACGATAACAGTGAAATTGCAGATGGCTGGTTTAAAATAATAGTTTCAAGTTTACAAGAAAGAGAGTAAATAAAATAGATGGTAACAAATAGGATAAATCGATTATTCCTTCTTGTGAAACTTTGATATGTACTACCACCTACCACAATAATCTACTGAACCACAACCAATGCAAGCAAAAGAAGCCACGAAATATACCTGAGTCCTTGTCCACGTCTTCGTGTAGAAAAGAATCATTGTCTTTCCCTTCAGGACCTCGCCGAACAGCTGGAGTTAGACTTGAAGACTCTGTATCTTCCGTCGTACCATCAATGATATTTGTACTATTCTCCGAAGGTGTCACGTTCTGCGTGGGCGTCCCGACGTAAGTCTGAATTGAGATAAAAATTTCGTTACTAAATTGAAAAGCTGCGGAAAATTTTGAAGGAAATATAGATTGCTGAAAAAATTGACCTGCTGAGCCTGTAGCCTGAGTCGAGCTTCCTCCTGCGCATCTTTTTTAGTAGTAAGGACTTTGTCCCTGATGGATGTTCTACGAACACTTTGCGTACGTGTATTTATGCTTTGAGACCTGCGTACTCTTCTCTTCTGCGCTTCTTGAAGTCTTTTACTTTCCTGCTCCGTTTTAAGCTCCATTATCCGCTCTCTCAGCTCAGGATCTTCACAGATGTCTACGGAAAATATGAAATAATTCTGAATCACTGATTCTGGGGGTTGATTATCGTGGAAAATTTTACTATCCGTGTTCCACACTAGTCCTATGGCACGACGAATAATAAAAAAATAATGAATGCTGGGTATTATACCTTTGCAAGTACTCCCAAGTTAACTTAATCTCTGATAAAACAAGTTAATTTATTGTGAGAGCTTAAGATAATAAATTTTCCGAGATTTCTGAGTTTTAGACGCAAAAATATTTGTCCTTCAATGATATGTAGAATAGCAGCGTCGCTTGTTGTCGGTGAAGCCTACGTGTCACATACCCTTTTTAATATGCGAACCTATAATTACCTGCAGGAGTTTCTTCGTGTTTGTTTTTAGCGTTCAAGTCCGCTCCGTTGTGCACCAATAATTCAAGTACCTCCAGCTAGAATTGAGAGACGAGTCGTCTAGATAACAATACTGACTGGGATATATATTATTCTGTAATATAAGCGAATATAGCTGGATCTTACATGCCCCCAGCAAGCAGCCGCATGAACTGGTTGCCACTTATCATTGTCTATGACATCAGTTAAGACATGTTGATCAAGGAGGAATTCAACTACTCTGAGGTAGCCGTTTGCTGCTGCTATATGGAGCTGTAATATTAAAGAATAAAATCCAATAAATTGAAATTAAGGACGAAACTTGTATTTTTATCCCACTTCAAATGAAATTCATCGTAGTGAACAGTCTTGTATTCAAACTTACAGGTGTGGCACCTTGATGATCGGTATATTCGAGGTCGCCTCCTTGCGAAGCTATTTTTTGGAGATCTCGTAGCATCTGTACCTCCGTTCCAGCCCTAGTCTCATCTATTAGCTCCTGTGTAACTCCCCGCCTCGCCATTTCACCTGGGAAATCGATATTGATTTTTATTAAATCGAGGGATAATTAGTTGTCCCAATCCCAATATTTTTCTACAATAAATTCACCTTCTATGCAGTCTAGTGTTTTCTCATCTTCACAAATATCATAAGGCATATTTCCATCGGCGTTAACAGCCAGCAAATTTGCACCCCTTGCAATGAGGTACCGCACCAAATGCAGGTGACCACAGGTAGCTGCTGCGTGAAGTGGTGTCCACTTTTCACTGTCTTCTGCATTCACGTTTGCTCCAAACTCAACAAGTATTTTCATCATCTCTTCATTATCGTCGATGCAACATTGGTGCAGGGCAGTTAGTCCATCTTCATTTGTTGAATCAGGATTCACACCCTTTTTTAACAGCCTCCTCACTAGGAAAAAAAAAAAATTGCTCATATGAATTATGTAACTCGAAACAATATTCCAAGGCAAACTATTTGATACAGACCTTCGTCTATGTCGTTTCTAGCAGCAGCTTCTAAAAGCATTACGCTATCGCTGAAAAATATGTGGCGTTTGTTGCTTGGGTGCTTATGCTGGTGTCGTAGCCACTCCTTTTCTCTATGGCGCCATTGCTTAAGTTGCTGAACCCTCCGATGTCTGGCCAAGTGCAGCCTCTCCTGAGTAGTAAGCCTCTCTATGTGTATCATTTCGGCCACTAAATCGGAGTGTTCCATGACTATCTGTTTGTAAGTTTTGCAGCTGTATTTACCTGGATGAGAAAGATATGTCAACCACATGGCAATGGAACAATTTCTGTCCTATGATGAGGTGGATCATACACATTGAAGCAAAATATGTTAGAAGACAAGGGAACACCTTTCTACGGAGCATGAGCAAGTTCAACTACAGTAAGTATGTTAAACTAAGTGTCGCTGCTTCAAGTTTACTTTACTTAGACTTCATAAACTTCGTCGATAAGATATCTAGCGATGAGATCAGCATCAGAGAAGCAGGAATATTTTAGCAGCTTATAAACCGTTCTATTTAATACAGAGCACAAATCGAATAGGTAAGTGTTATTCTTATTCTGATTGTATTGCATCAGACTATACGCTAACAAAAATTTGATACATTACCACGCTTAAAATTACTATAGTCAAGGAAAAATTGCGACTCGACTATTACTCCACCCACATTACATTATCAGTACAGGTTTGCGTAGCTGTGGATTTCTGAGTCTGCTTTTATAATAATTAATTGATCAAATATACATATTCAAATATAGTTTCTAAATACCTTTGTGCCTACGAGATTTACCAGCAAACTTAGTCAAGCAAGAAGCTCCCTGATGAACTCTATTCTTCATCATTTCACCATATAAATAAATCACCACTAACAGTTGCAACGGTGTTAACACGTTAATAACTCTACACGTGCCTATGTTTGATTGAAAAAGAGTTTAAAAAATAGCAAGCCACACAGTAATTGGGTGGCAGCAGCTGATGTAGCTTCACGCTTGTCCAGAGCGGAACACACCTGATTCTCATCACAGATCTAGTGCGTCAACAACCGGTGCCACCAAGATGTACAATGTACACATGAATGGGCCTGGTAATCCTCCTCTGTCTGCGCAATGTTTATACCACTTTAGATAATTAGTAAAAAAATATGTTCCCGGCCCAGATTTTCAAACAATTAGTATAACGAATGAATTGTCTCGCAGTGAATAATAATGTACAAGGTGTCACGCTTCTTTTAAATCGCTGTAGAAAATGATCCAGAGTTTATGTATGAATAATGATATATTATCTGAGTGTAGATTTTACATCAATGCCTATTTTTATAAAACGACAAGAATAATTTCCCTCTTACATACAATTGTATGATTTGAGACTATAAAATTATCAGGACTCTTGAAAAATCCCACTATAATTGTTTTCAATTTATTCCAGAAATAATTTTGACATACGTAATAGATTTATTATTTCAAAAACATGTACATTCGAATTATGAGACAATTAATTATTACACATCTTGTAAAACAAGTTTTGAAAATATATATATGAATATGAATTTTCTTCTGTTTTCTGACCATGATTATAATAAAAGAACTTATAGGTATATGCCTGGAAATAAATAAGCGTAATAAGTATCAAATCATCGTTCAGATATAATAATTGTACAAATAAGTATACCTATTATACATCAGTCGAGTTTTTGGAGCAACAAATTCCTGCCTCTCATTATCTTATCTGATCATCAATATGTATACCTATTATGGCTATGTAGTGTATTTTATATTCATACAACGTACACGTTTATTTATATGCACCATAAAATAATGAAAAACAAAACATAAGAAATGGAATTTAAAAAAAAAATAAACTAATCGGTATGCGCAACAATGAAGAAGAAAACATAATCAAATCTCGCTTATATGTGATTATAAAAATTGTAATATAATTCAAACTAATATTATGATATGAAAAGTAATTAGTTAATTATAAGTACCATTCCACATTACTCAGTATCGACGAATAGCGTAACAGTAAAAATTGAAAATAAATCTGGAATGATACGACAAAGCATAATCAATAAAATTATAAGGTCATTAATTATAATAATATACTCACAATATTATAATTTGTTGTATATTTGCGGTTGTTATATCACTCGCAGGGAATCCCCCAACTGCAGTATAGTATAACTGAGTGAATGTTGTGTGGAATATATGTATATTGGAATGTGGCAGAACGACGCCGTTGTTCTTTTCTATCCTTTTTTTTATATCACAATATACTTTCTTATTTATTACCTATGTATACAGAAGCATAATAAACGATGCATGCACAGTATGGTACATACTATGTGTTAAAATATTCGATCGTTTTGAACTTTAATTTTGGAATGTTATAACGGTAATTCTGACAATAATTTACACGGAAAATATTTCAATTTATAGCACTATATGTACACTGTATCAAAATTATCAAAGACGATTACAACTCAATATGATAATTTTATTATTAAATGGTTATTGACACTTCATTTTTCATTTATATAGGATTACATTACAATGTAACGGATGTAACAGGCCGACGTTGTATGTATGGATTTTTTTCAATTGCACCCGTTTCAATTTTATGTGAGAAATTAAAAAAAAAAAAATTACAATACAAATAAATAATAACGAATACAAACAAACGAATGTAAATTGAATTGTTTTATATCACAAATGTGTTGCTGCTTCACCCGCAGCCCAGTTGGCTGGCTAGCTGGCCAGCTAACAGAAACACTTCTGAACAACTTTTCAATGTAACACACCGCACACCACGTATCCAATTGCAGCATATCTTGTACTATGATCGTATGCCATTTTTAAACTATATACCTGCTACTTTTCCATCTCTCTCTTTTATTTTTTGTTTTTTCTATCTATCTCTCTCACTCTTTTTACCTGCAGGTAAAACTCGTACCTTTACCTGCAGTACCTGTCCGGTATGGAAGACTCGATGGATCAGCACTAATATTTCTCATAATGATTATCGCAGTGTTATTGATATCAAATAAAAATTGTTTTAACAGAATTAATCGAATAATGAACAATTGTTTTTCTTATTTCAAAATAACTCGGGTCGTCGAGGAGGCCGCCATCTTTCTTTTGTTTGTTTGTTTCTTTTTTTTCTTTTCTTTCAAATTATCTTACAAGCGATACTGTTATAGTTTGAAAATGAATATTGATTATTTCGGTTAAATAATCGCTTATTTTAGAGGCAGTCTTGTATATTTTGTTACATTTTCAACAGCTGCTTGTTAAACTCGACATCAGATAAACCCGGAGTACCGTTCACTCGACCAGTTTTAGTTCGCTTCAACGGTTTTAGTACCCGCATGCGCCTCGCACCAAACCATATTGAACTTTGGCCTGAAGGAGCCATTGGACGAAAGTTTCATTGATAATTCATCAGATAATAAATAATTACTTGGCATTGTTGGTTTGTAAATTTTGCAAAAATTTTTTGTCGTTAAATATGGCGGCAAAAAATGGGAAAATTCATTTATCTCTTGTAGCTGGATTATGTGCGACGATTGGCAGTTTATTCGGAAAATTATCTGGTGGCATTGAAATGACGTCTACAGTAAGTAAAAACCAACATGGCGTCACATTTAGAGCGCCAATTTCAATTCTCCCGGTTCAAGTTACTTCGACTCTTTTCTGTCTTTTTTATTTTTGATATACGATTTTGATTTTTTGTTTCTGCTTCACTCAGGTTGACAATTTCAAGTAGAAATTTAAGTTAATTAATTATTCGATTTTTTGATTCTCTGTAGTTCGTATATTATATTGTATTGGTTTATTTCTTCTTTCAAAATTACCACGTAATTCTAACGTGCAATTATTTTAGCATTTGGAAAAATCGATTGAAAAATGAATAAATAAATAATACGCAAAAAAAAAGTGATGGATAATCTAGATGTCCAAATATTCGCTACAACGGCATGACATGATCACGCAATTCAGTCGTTAAGAGAAACAAAAAAGTACAATTTTTTGTTTTTTGTGCTTTTGTCTCAAAAATCGATGTAAATTGTACCCAAATTATAGGTAGAATCTTCAATTTCTTTCCACGTTTTCAATTTCAACTTGAAAAACGAATCGGAATGGGAAATTACAAATTCTACAATAAAAAAAATTCAAGTTTTCGAGAAAAATTCTAAATTTTTTGTTTCTTCCTCCACAGATTTTCATATTGATAAAATTGAGTCTTCTCGTGCTAATGATCACCGCTAATACGGCCGGTTGCACATTTTTTGTAAAATCTTTACAAGGCAGCTCTTCTTCGCTTCCAGCTACAGTGGCGAGTGCGGCCACGAATTACTTCTGCTCGGTAAGAAATCAAAAATCAAAAACATCCACTAAGAAAAAAGTGAATAAAAAAAAGAAACGAAATCTACATTATATTGTTATAATATGACATATTCAACGTTGATAGCCGCTATGTGATCGCTGAATTGAAACGGATCGATAATTGTACAATCGCTATCGCCATTATCTCTATTACATATAGATATACTCGAATACGATACACAGCATAAGTTAGAGCGCCGGGTATTGTAGTATTTTTAATTATGTACGGTAGTCTAGATTTTTCTACATATCTTATCACGTAATAATCACAAAGCAATTTGACAGTTATAGCCAATCTGCAATATTAAACGCGATTTTATCTGATACTTCCATGTTACAAATTTTTATCTGTACATATATACGTTTACCTGGAAAAAAAAAAACGAATGTGGAACATGCGAGACAATTTTTTTTTTTTAACATCACATATGTAACGTAGTTTTTTTTTTCATTCTAATACTTATTACTTATTCATTTACTTATGTGCAGTAAATTGCTGTTACAAAAAAAAAAAAAAACATTTCTCCATAGGCTCTCGTGGGTTTTCTCATTTTCGGTGAATCAACGTCTTTGATGTGGTGGACAGGAACTACTTTAGTACTTTGCGGATTATTGCTAATTTGCTATGCGCCAACTGTTGCCAAAGTCACCAAGAGCGAAAAACTTAAAGAATGATAATTACGAAGAGATGACCAAATCAAATGCGAAAAGATAATCATCTGTACATAGGAAGACTACCTTTGATACTGTAATGCGTGATTGATGATGTAACATAAGATTTACTTATAAACGATGTGTAATAATTTAAAAATAAAGAACAAACTTTTTACAGAGCAATAATAATTGAGTATATTATGCTTAAAAAAAAAAAAAGAAAGAAACCAAAACATTAAATAGATTAGTGAACTAAAAATGTATAATTTGCAAAAAAAAAAAGTATTTCGCTTTTTTTTTCTCACACACGTAGGAATTTAATAGATAGGAAATAGAAAGATAGAAATTTCGATACCATGAAACTGCGGATTAATCAAGAAACTTTTATTTTTCGTGTCTAACAAGATTGTAAAAAATCTATTTTTTGACGTCATTTGCTTTCAATAATAAAAGAAAAAAGAAGAAAAGTAGTAATTTTTAACGGTGAAATACGCCCTGTAAAAATGTGAAAAAAAAATTTTCAGTCAAAATAAAATATAAGAAGAAAAATGTGAGAGTGCGGTTGTTGATAATGAGGCTTTCGGGGGACGCATCGCGTCGCGACGTCCCGGACCCACCTCACTGCTGATATTTTGACGTCTCGGCGTCTCCGTCGGGTCGGAAGAAATGACATGTAGGGGTTGATTGTTCGGTTGGTTTGCTCTTGACCAGATCCGCGCGTCGTCTCATTTTTATGTCTTTCGAATGTTTAAATGTTGGTAATAGCTGTATAGGTACACGGGTATCTTTACATGTACATTTTATACATATATTGCTGTTTTTGGCGATCACCGGTAGCATGTTAAATTATCGAGCGGCGCCTGCGCCTCCGTGAGACTGCCTGACGCCGACGTCGTCGGCGTCGAGTCCTACGTCGACGTTGAACCGCGACGTCGACGTTGCCCGTATATTACAAACGTACCGGGATCCCAGTTATGGTGCGTCGTGCTTTCCAGCCGTACGTTCTAACGGGCGGAGTCGCGTAAGCTGCTGAAGTTTTTCGCCTCCGGGGAATCGTTGAAAGCGCGATGCTTCTTTAAAAAAAAAAAACAACAAAAAAAATGAATGAGAACAAATGAATTAAAAAATTAACAAAAAAAACACACAACTTCTAATTACTCCGTTTAAAATACATACGATCTAAAGTCCTCTCACAAGACCTTATTGTACATTTTATTCTCACGATGATATGCAACCAAAATATACATACAAGTAAGACACTGCGCGCGGCACAGAACGCCCTAATTTTCGCCCCACGATTTTTTCGAAAAATCAAGGAGGGATAGGCCCAGATAGACTATTGTCCTTGTTCTAATCTTACTATTTGTGGAGCCGCAAAAGTCCCCTTCAAAAAAAGAAAGGAGATAAAACGAAAAAGAAACAGGTTTGTTTATTGGAGAATTTACAGTATACGTATGGGCAGCGTTAAATCTGGTACAGTATCACGACAAAAATTTTAATTGTTATCGTTAATTATCCAGCGGATCGGTTAGCGTAGTTCACGGCGTTTATCGCGATGTTTACATAATTACAGCGCGTGCAGTTATCTGATATAGGTATTTAGTAAAACGGTTACGCGGTTTATTAGGGCGGGAAATTTATCAAATGTAATTTTGCAAAGATCGTCTATATTTTAGTTCCATGATTTTTATAGTGTGAAGATGAAATTTCGAATGGAAGGATTTCAAACCAATCGAAGATTTTTTTTGTCTTTATTTTTTTCTTCTTCTATTTTTCGGTACCGCGAATTTTGCTCGGCATCATCATCCTCGCAGTAACGACGATCTCGATTTGGAAACATTTTTATGAAACACACAAACTAAATGAATATCTCTTTCGATTCTCACCAAATTTTTTCAAGGTCATTATAATACTTCATCAGGAAGAATCACTCCCACGCCTTGAATTTTACACAAATTTGTTTTTGTTTTTTTTTCACAGACATGCGTACGTGTGTTATAATTAGTCAAAGTTTGAGTAAACACTTTCGTGCGTGTCCGCAAATTAAAAATTTTCCTTCCCTATGATATTTTTTTGTCGTTTTGTTTCCTCTGCACAGAATGATAAATATGTTATAATTATTATAATGAACGGATTAACCGTAATATCTAACCAAGTCTTACGCTATAATTTATTGGAACTGCACGCTGCACGTGGCGAATTCCTATCGCCTATAAATAGGTAATATTAGTACAGGCTCTGTCATAAAAGCACATTATGTATGATCAAGGTCCATTATTCAATTTCCTCTAATTCAACTGTTATTTTCTTATTCAGCGTTATTCGCTAGAATTCGCGTAATTACATTTCCTTATAAAAAGATGTAGGTGCGTATGAACATAGTATAAGGCTAACGTAATGTACACTGAGCTGGTCAGATTCTGACACATTCTGTGTGTACCTACAGCCGTACAAATTGATATTTTCAAAAAGAGAACGTAGCTCGTTCGGAATCATGAGAGAAATTTTTATATCTATAATCGCCTAAATAAATTCTTGAAGCGATGCAGTTCGTTGTGGATGATTTAAATTTTCCCACAGTATATATTCAAAAAATATACAATCTAATTTTTTTTTATTTTTTTTTTTTTTTAAGAAACAAATATTGAACCAACCATGGCCAATTTTCTCAATTATTTTGTACAACGAATTTATCTCCAACATATTCGATTGTACCAGAATCAAACTTTCTGGGTGTACTTTGTCAGCCCATATTTATTCGAAAATGAAATGTACGGCTGGCGAGGTTGATCCTGACTCAAAGTTCTTCTGTTTTGTATAAAAAAATGAATCAGAATCAATATCACAGGGTGTACATCTATATGTAGACCTAGTATATGTGTACTTAACGGCTCGTATAATAAAATCAGTGAAAAGTTCTTCTTCTACTAATTAGCGCACTCGAATCTTTAGAGCAGTCGTCTGTAGTACGTGAAGAGCTGGTGTTCTGCATTCAATTGCAGCGTTTGATATCCGGTTTCTCTATGTATGTATAAATTCATAAATATATACCCACGATATGCTATACCGATTCACATATTATGATATCTGTACATCAAGCGTTTTGCCGATATCTGTGAATATACACATTCATGTACGTGTATAAAATCTGCATGTGTTTAGAAACAATTCTCCAACGAGCAACAAGTACGCATATAATATTTGAGTTATTCTGAAAAATTTGCCGACAATTTTTACATCACATAAAAAAAAAAAAAAATAGATACATTGCAAACGAGGAATGAAAGATTTTTCAATCGCGTCGTATAACGAAAAGTTCTGAAATAACTGTCGCGATTCTGAACAAAAAAAGAAAAAAAAATGTCAACTCACAAGAAAGAGAAGAAGATATCCTGCAGAAATTACATTTCATACGCATAATTGTTTTTTTTTTTTTTTATTCAAGAATATTTAATTCGTCGATGATTTAATTGATTGAATCATCCCTCTGTCATCGTGGGGCTGAAAACTGGAATTGTTTCGATGACAAATTCAAGAATTCAAAGTCACGTGAATTTTTCCAGGTGATTTATATCTGCGGGTAAAAGTTGTTGACAAAAATCGCTACAGCTGTCGCGGGATCAAAAACGATATTTGTTTTATTCGAACTGTAAAAATACAGACGACATATTGTGCGGGGAGATCGAAGTAAAACCCATTCGTTCAACGAAATTGGATACGCAACTTGAACTGTATATATGTATGACATATATATAGTACATCACACGTAATATAGGTATACCTGTATGTAACAAAGTTGTTTGCTCTTGTTACCAGTTTGTTTGAATTGAAAACTGAGAAATTCGCCGTGTAAATGTCTGAGGCTTCTGAAAACAATCCCATCGCGGCCAAGCCTTCGCTTTTTGGCTCCGCGTCTGCATACGAAACTAAAAGAAAAGAAAAATTGATACAGATAAAAAAATGAAATTTAATTCAAATCTTTGCAGCAAAAATTTAAAAGATCAGTATCCTTACAGGACAACGTCCTTTTTTTTTGATTAAGCAGATCATTTAGACACTAACTGCACTTTGCAAAATTGCATAGGAAAGTCTAGAATTCCATGACGAATGAATTCTAGTATGGCTGTTGCGATTCGCGTATATCAATTGGATTCATTAAAAATTCAATTCCTGCCAAGCAACGAAAAGTTATGGCGCACATCCTGTGAATTTACTTGTACATATTGTATACAGCGAACGTGGCAATTTACAATAGTGGCCACGTCAACCAGGCTAAATAATTGTACTTATGGTCTCAACTTTTACTCTACTCACGGCCATAAGCTTCTACGCATACTTGAAGGAGCATCTATTTTTTTCTAAATTTATTTCAGCCTTTAGTGATTTAATACTTCGAACCAACAGCACAAATCGTTCCACACAACATTATCAACGAATGGAAATAAAGAAAATGTTCGCCAAAAATTGCACGGGCACGTTATAAAAACACAGCGCGATGTGCAGTGGGGGATGAGAAAAAATTAATAGACAATTTTTTTTTCACAATAATTGTGTAATTCATGACGTAATAATCCAAATCTGAAGAACGGAAAACCGAGGAAATCGTAAAGGATAATTCGAGATGACGTCGTCGTTGTTGTCGCACGTTTCACAGGACTCGATGACTTTTTTAGTTCCTAAAGAATCAATAATTGCAAACATTATGACGAACGTTATTGAGAATCAGCATTTTCGTTATTATTGTTTTTTCAAAAAACGTCTACATCAGAATACTGAAATAGACAATTGCAATTGTAATAGAAGAAGGTAAAGACGATGAAAAGAAACGGCAGGAAGCAGGGAAGAAATTTGGGCTGCAGAACTGCCGCAGAAAGCCGGAAACGATACGTGAAAAAGATAACGGATTGATGGCCAACCGCCACTGCCGGCACAAATACGACCCTATTATTCTTCTGCACTCGGATTTCAATAGCCATGGGGAATGGCATGAACAAGGTAAAACAAAAACGAGGTATACGAATGAATAAATGATTTCTAACCAGAGTACGAATATTTTTTCTCTGTGGTTCAAAGTGCGAGGCCTGTACATAACACTTGAGTTGAAACATATTTTTTTTTACATTTTTTTCTTCTTGCTAACGACTCGTCTAAAAGCTCTGGAGAGTCTTAGCCCGAGGAAATGGCTAAAAGCAGAGTCGCGGACATATTTTTAGACTCGTGAAGAAAAACTGGAAATTATGATGATAGTAATGTTTTAACGGGGAAAAAACGACTTTCAAGGAAATAATGCTGACATATGCGACCCGCGCAAAAAATGAAGAACGAAAAAGAATTGGGTGTTAAAAAATTTAAATACATGCTTTCATTCACAACGCTACATAGGCGGGGTTGGCTTAGCCTATGACTTAATACCTGACATTCGAGGGAAAATCTTTTCGTAAAGTTACGAGGAGCCGGCGTATCGAAGCCGAGGCTTTAAAGCTAAGTAAATGCTCTTTAAGCTTCGCACATCCTTTCGGCGTTTACCTCCCCCGGTTATATAAAGCTGCAGCATTCAGTTGCTGAGCTATTCACTCAATTATAAATGCCCCTGTTTTCGTGAAAATTTTCTTGTGATTTTACTATTAAATCCCATTTATCGCAATTATAACCAACTGACAGAAAATTTGAGAATTTTTTTATAGATCAAATTACGAACTGAATTTTCAAGCTGATGTGAAAAAATTACAGAGCCCATTAATCAGTCGATCAATAATTGGAAATTTATTAATTAATTACTAATTAATTTCAGCACCCGTCTGGAAGTTTTTTTTTTTTTTTTTTCTTTGAACATAAGTGACTAAAAATTGCAACACCATTTTTGGTACTTTATTTGAAAAACTGATGATTACTAGAAACAGTAACGAGAAGAAAAAAAAAGAAAAATCCCAAGTAAATCGAAGTTTCGATTGATCGGGATTCATGTTGAGAATAAAAATCGTGAAGATATACAAAATTTGAGTGAAATTTCGGCTTCTGAATAACAAGATTATTTGAGCATGAATTATAAGACAACGCGGTTGACACGAAACAGAAATTTCCTTGGACATGATACCAGCTGGCTGACTGAAGCCAGAAACACCGGCTTTATACTGACAAACGGCCATCGATCGATCTTCGGAACGATGAAAGTGATAGTATTTTATATGCGGATAACACAGTAGCAAACCTGGTTATCGCATGCTATCAGTAAATGGTCATTTGTGTATCATGCCATACCGGAGTTTTTCTACAGCAATCCTCATCGAGCACAATACTAAATTTTTATATTCCACCATTATCGCTGTGAACCCGCACAACGTGACCGAATTAATTAAAAATTGGAAGAAAAAAAAAATATGGATTCTGTTTTAAAACAAGCAATTTTTTATCACGCCAGCAAAATTGAATCTAATTCACCCTCGGAATATCTACTTTGGAGAATGTGTGCATAAAATAATCGACTCAAAGTGACCTATATGTTAATATAATACTATATACATTGTGAGTCAAGTTATATAGGGCAAATTATTTTCATCTCGATGGTTGTTCCCAAGTGCCAAGTGGGCAATCGATTTGCTCTCTGTGGGTCATCGACCGCGTTGTTAGAATCACGCACTTCCTCTTCTCTGGAGAATGTGAATGTTTTATATAGGTACTGTGGGTGAATTCGAAGAAGCCCATTTTTGCAAAGTTAAAAAATAGTTACATCTCTTTCGGCGTTGCTGTGTAAATTTTTGGGATTGTAATTAGAGTAACTTTCGAGGCTGTTGGGGGGAAGCGAATGATAATTTTAGGGGGTAATTAGCGGTGCTTCGAGAACTGCAAGTTGAACAGAAAATTATAATTTATTCATGACCCGGTTCGCGATGTCACAACGACGATTACCGCGACCCTTGTAATGTCAGCGTATTTCGATTTTATACCTATATCGCCACACACGTGATATAATGAAATGATGATAATTCGCAATTCAAATATTGCCTCATTCGTGAGCCTTTTTTTGCTAGATCATTACCGAAGAGCGTGCTTAGAATAAATTAGTACACTTTGTGAGGGGAAAGAAATGCAAGAATTAGGAAAATGACACACTTCGCGGCACAGCCACTTCGTCGTCTTATACGTCGGTCATTTAAATAATAAAAAATGGACGACGATATTCCTGGTTTTTCTATTTCAAGGTCTTACCCGGTCTCTACGTGGGTAATTATCGGGACAGCAAGGATGCTGCTCAGCTAGAACGATATGAGATCACTCATATTCTTGCCATCCATGACGCTGCACGGCGCCTGCATTCTGTAAGTGTGACGACAAACACTTGCGATGTACGCAAAAATAGTTGCTGCAACTAATCGAACGGTATTTAAATCGCCTTGAAATCTTCTGTTTTTTTTTAACAGGACAAGCATTATCTCTGTATCTTGGCTGCCGATACTCCTGATCAGAATTTAACGCAGTACTTTCCACTCTGCAATGACTTTATCCACGCGGCTAGACTAAGAGGTGGAAACGTTCTGATTCACTGGTAATCGCACTTATAATTAGCGTTGAATTTTATCACGAAAAAAAAAACAACAATTTTTAATCATTTTCTCATACAGCTTAGCTGGGATGTCCCGCAGCGTAACAGTGGCTGTGGCATACATAACTAGCACAACAGAGCTCTCTTGGAAAGAGGCTTTGAAAGTTGTGCGAGTTGGTCGCGCCGTTGCAAATCCTAATGTCGGTTTTCAACAACAGCTCCAAGATTTTGAAGCCACACGTCTCCAGGAGGTGTGGAGAATGTTCTTTAAGACGATAACCTGATATTCAGTCTGATACGGATGCCACGATAATTACTTTTGTACCTCAATTCCCAGGAACGACGTAGATTGAAGGAACGGTTTCCTAGTCTGGCCCTTGCAGCCTCTGACGGGGAGATCTGCAGGGCAGCTTTATGCAATTATGAGAGTCTGGCGTTGGCCAGAGAAGTATGCGAAGGAAAATGTGCCATGGGTCGCACCTGTCCAACTGGCCTCTGCCGGCAACCATCTAAAAGGTAACGTTTGTTAGTGGATGGAATCCTTGGAAATCCTGAAAAAAAATTTCGTCGTCAACTGACACGCGACACGATAAATTTTCAGGACTCTGAGAAGGAAGTCCTCGACCACAAGTACAACTAGTTTAACGACCGGCAGAACACCGCCACATTCACCAAGGATGCTACCATCCGCACCGCCTTCTCCATCATTCCCTAGATCAGCCAGTACAATCTCTTCTGGCCAGAGACCACGAAGTGGACCAGCAGGTCTTCATTCTTACACAGGATCTGCACCCCCGTCTAGGTAAATTCAGCTCCGGCGCTTCTTAATTTCAAAAAATGTATCAATAGGTTTTTAACAAATATTCATCTTCATGCTTCGTCGATGGATTTTTTCAGAGCTGTATCTCGGGTGGATCTCTCCAGCGCTGTTGCGTGCAGCAGCAGCAGCACCACGAATATTTCAACGATAGGTAGAAGCGGAGCAACACCAACTGTGACTGGAAATAAATGGAAACTCCGCACTGCAGGATCAGCTCCTGCGACTCCGAGAGCTACGCCACCAGCTTCTCCTCAACACTGGCCACGCTCTAATCTCGGACTTCAATCGTCTCAGCCGAGAGTCCCACTGTCTCCGCAACTCCAGCCTCGCAATCAGACCGAATCAAGGAATTCGATAACGTAACGATAGGACTATAGTCCTAAGCCCGTCTGGTCATGGGTAGTGAAAGATGTTTCCCATATTGAAGAGAATGCCAGTTTTTGCCTGAAAATCTGAGGGGGAAGTTTAATGAGAGAAGAATCATTGACACAGTTTATACAGCAAACTAAAAATGTTCCGTCAGCATTCAAGTTGTTTTTCAGTACCGTCCATAATTATGAGTCGTTAACGAGTATTTACACCGTCAGATCAATCGGAGATCTATGAAGAAAAAAGAATATATCGAAAAAAGTAAAACAAAACTGGCAAAAGATTGTTTTTTAGTATCCAAGTTACCGTTGTGATTGTTGTTACATATATTCTACACATATAAATAATATTATACAAAATATTATACAGATGCATACGTGTTATAACGATTGTTGCGCGCCAAGATCAGATTATATATAATTAATACAGATATTAAGGATATCACGAAATATTGTATCAGAAGAAAAATTTTATATAATTGTTGTCGAAATATACTTATCGCAGTGCGATAAGTATATCAATATTATGTATAGTCTAATATTATATCGTTGTTGAATGGATCACTTATAAATTCGCACATTGGAACAAAAATTTAATGCACAGCAAAGCACTCTAAATATCCAACGAGCACCAATCTACCGAGCCCTCGCTAAAATTATGCTATTAATTTCGTGGTGGAGTGCTAATTTTCAAAAATAATGCCGAACAAGAATATCTTCGGTTAAACGCTAGCACACAAAAATTTCATCATCTATTCTGGAAGTTCACGTTAACGATCGTTTTCCTCAGTTAATTGAAATAATTAACGTACAGTTTTGTTTTTTTAATTCTCCCTCAACTCCTTAGAAAAGACTTGCACAGCGAAAAATTGGTATACATAAATTCTGTCGAATACGGGAATTCATACGAATCACTTTATCCGTGCAAACATGGAAAAGTCCTCTGTCATATCTTATAACAGTGTGATTGTTATTACAATCGGGCGAGGAATAATCAATTAGTATTAATGTCACACGCCCAAAGCTAATGCAGCACGTTATAAATTATTATTGATATTAATTATAGAATGGTCAGAAAAAATCTGCGATAGCTTGAATGCCTTAGCTATAGTATGCCACTATTTTTACGTGTAATTGTATAACACATACATAATAATGGAAGATATCGGTATAAAATATTGGGATAACATCCCTCGTTTATCATAGCGTAATGAGGTAATATAATTCAAATAAAATCAATGAGATTTTGCTTGATCATATCGAGTTGTTAAGTTTGATATGGTGAATTAAAGTAAGTTATGGATTCATTAATGAACACAATAATATTAACATAATAATACCAGTAATATTGATAACAATAATATTATGATTACAAACAATATACTTATACATTATAATAACACTAACGTTAACGGGTGCTATTTTTAAAATATATCGCTAAGATTATTGCCACTAGTTATTATAGTAGTGGAAGGGAGTTTACTCCTTGACAAGTTTAAGCAAATATTGTACAATTCGATGGGAAAATATGGCTAGTCGTTGTTGCAACAAAAATTCGTACCTTCTTCACTTTTGGTTTTGAATAGAGAGAAACACGAATTTTCAGAATTGCAGTATGAAATCACAGAAATCTTTTTTTTTCGCACATTAAAAGCAAACTTCGACTAGCTATGAAGAGAGAGGAAACGGATGGTTGTGAAAATTGTACCTATTATCGCCTGTTGGAACGTGTTAGGCAATTGCCAGGATACTTATTACGCCTGAAAGTGCATGAAAATATCATGAAATTTACCGGCTGCGCTTGCGATAAGGTTTAAGGTTTGAAATATGATAAATTGCAGCTTGAATTTACAGAAGATAATGAGCGGAGATGCAAATCGCTATATAATAAAACTGTGAACAACTGCAATAGGAGTTGTTTGGTCGTTAGAATCAGACGTAGATTATTAACATTTCAAGAACTTTGTACCTGAATCAATGAAATCCTGAAATTTGTATACATGTATTTCACTATTTGTGGTTTAAATTAATTTTCTGAGATACATGCGGCTGGATAAACCAAGGATAGATGAGTGCCAGAGTAAAATAAGAAAAAAAATCGGGATGGCTTTGCAGTATTTGTATCGTACAAAAAAACTAAATAAATAACCTAAAACAAGAGGTAGGGATTGTCTCAGTACACAAATTGCGCAGACAGAGCAGAGTTTTCTTTCTGAAAAATTCTTACATATACATTCGAAAGGTTTCGTGCAAATAAAAGCTGCGATAAAAAATTGTTCAAAAAGCTTAATAAAAATTTCTTTCACAAATTAAAATCTTCATTAAACTTTATTTAATTCTGCCTTACAGCTGACGTCCAAAAATTCATGATAGTGCAGAAAACTGCCTTTATTTCATAAGGATAGACGAGGTTCATATTATGGAACATAAATTCGATTTAAAATTGGCTAATTTTGGGGTGCTCGGTGCAAGCGAATAGGTTTCATCTATTAATGAACTCGATACCCACGGTTTATTTCATTTAATGAACAAATGTACGTAATGAAAAAGGAATTTCAGCCCGCCAGGAGCTGAGCAATGACTACAACTATCCAACAATTTCCATAGTTTCATCTATGATTTCATTTAGCTCTTGATTCTGCCAGTCCAGAGATATGTTGTCCAGATGATTGTCGAAGTCAACGAGCCCTCGGTATTCTTGCCTCTGTAACATCGTCGACACCGCATCCAGAACATCACCATCAAAATTTATCCTGAAAATTAAAGGATCCGCTTTAGTTTCTGCATTTTCTTCAGTCGATCAACAGGTAGAAAAATTAAAAAATTAGGCCTCACTTGTTAGCATCTATAGGTTTCCACTTCCCATCCACATTTTGCGATACCCTTAAGGCATTTTCATCCATACGAAGTGTCAATTTTCGATTGTCGACTACAACTAACATTGCCGCTGCATAATTTTCTGCTATCTTATCAGCTATCTTATGCGCCGGTCTGTCGATGCTGAGGAAACAAAAACAGAAGTAAGGCAACTTTTAATTCGTTCAACTTATGCTGAAGATATAAAGTATCAGTACGGTATTCACAAACCTTAGATCAGAGAGGTTCTCATTAGCAAGATAATAACCAGCAATCATTAAACCGTCACGAGTCGCTACCTGGTCGACCTATAATAAATGTCATTAATTCTATGGGTAAGAAAATGTAAATATAACCTGTAAGTTCAATGAAAGTATTCAATACCGAGTGATATACGGTGTAAAGGTCCATGAAATTCATTTCGTCTTCTTGATTCAGTTTCAAGTAATTAAAAGAGTAGTCTATGTTATCATCAGTAAATGAATGAATGAATAATTAATTAATTGACCTACCAGAGTAAGGGCGACTTCAGCCATGGGAGAAACGTGAAGACACAGATGAAATAGGGGAACAACATCGACGATGTGAAGTTCTTTAGACTTAGAGGAATCCTTCGGTTTCTGTTCAGCTAATAATAATCCGTTTATCGCACAATGTGGATACTTAGCTGCGTGCAAAATGATCTTGCAATAAGCACGAGCAGAAAATTTAACGTCCGCCATGATTGTTGACCAACGCTTGAATGCCACGAGTCGACTGCTTTATTTGACAGTTGTCTTGTCGGCTGCTGCTGCGTCGACTGCTGCTGTGTCGGCTGCTAGATATGACAGTTCTGTGGCACGTGGTTGAGATGGTGCCACTATGCATCAGTGGACGGTACGAGTTTTTCAACCCAGGAGGTAGAGACATCTATAATTTTCTAATAGGCGTACAAAATAAAATGTTGTAAAAAATAAGTTACCATTTAGTACCAACTATTACTTACTCAAGTACTCCGTCACGGAGTTACATAAATTGAAGGGGAAAATCAGTCTATCAGTTTATTGACAGAGATCTAAATTATATGAATATATATATCGGTATAAAAAAAATATTTGTATTTAAAAAAAAAAACATTGAAAAATTGCAGTCACATTCGAAGGCAATCGGACCTGAAACTAAATTCGAATAGAATTCTTCAGTTCTTCTTGCAGTATTATTGACACTCTCCGTCGTTCTGGGCGCACCACTCCGGAGTAATTGCTTCGGGACGGATTCCCCGTTTTATTAAACGATTTCTATGGCTATAAAATCTAGGCTCTACACTAGCGGTTGATCTGTAAATTGGATCACTCCATAGTCGTTCTGCAGCTGCCGCAGTCCGCGGCCAAACTCTCGAGTCCAAAACTCCGCCGTCGATGTATTCACCCCACATCGCAACTTCGCCGCCCAAAACTCCAGACTTACATGAAAAATAATTAGATAAATAAAAGAAAAAATTAGATCAAAAAATTTCTAGGTGGCAAAAGATCAGATAATCAGTTGCAACGAAAACAATAAATTCAACCATCTACCTTTCTCGATATTTGATTGAGGTAGACGTCTCTCCAAGTGTGATATTTGGTCTGCCCCCAGACTCCGTGGTCGAGATACCATGCGTTTTTTGTGCTTATAATAAGTCTGTACCCCAAATCGAGTAATTCTTCAGGTACAGTGGATCCTGATTCGACCCAGGTATGTACAACATACCTATCCTTATCCAAATATTCTTCGATTACCGCTGGATTAGTCAGATAAGAGCTCCACAATATTGCACTGACATTAGGATTTGACGTTTTCCCTCTTTCCTCATCAACAATATTTAATACAGTTTCTTGAAATTCAGACCAAATTTTAAGAAAATCTTTCGTCGTTCTATTGAAACCTCTAATTTGCATGGCATCTGTTATTTCCTTTGTAGAATTCCAGCAGGGGATGAAAACCTACAGCAAATGAAAAAAATTAGAAGCAAATTTTGTGTTCTTATTTATACTCTTGAACCTGCGAAGTAAATTCGAGAAAATAAATGGGTTTAATTTACCTCGTCTCCCCCCATGTGAAAGACCTCTTCATTCCCCCAGATTTCTATGAATTCTTTATAGATATTCCTGAGGACATCGTACAGATATGGATTGACGGGATTTAGCTGTCCGCAGGGTGGTTGAATGCAAGATTTTCTCCAGGGTTGTGCCCCGACACAAACCGCGAATTTTCCGAACCCAGCTTCCTCTCCCCATTCCCAACCAGCACCACTGTGCGATGGAACATCAAGTTCAAGAATCACCCGAACACCTCTAGCCTTTGCGTAGCTTATTATCGACTTCATATCCTCAGTGGTGTAAATTTCTTCAGGACCATAAGCACCGAATCTGAAATAAATTGGAAAATAACAATCGGGGGGCAAATGATCGGAAGAGAATTTTTTCATTTTTTCCCCCAACTCACACCGCCATATACGGGACCCTTTTAATCTCAAGTGGAAAACTCTGCGAGTCAGTAGCGTGCCAATGAAAGATGTTCATTTTACAGGCGGAAAGACCGTCAATGGTTCTCAGAATATCTTTGACGGGAATAAAATTCCTCGCAGTGTCCAAACTCAGTCCTCTGTGGGCGTAGGCTGGTTTATCGGTGATATTTGCTGCCGTTAAAATCACCAAACCATTATGACCTCCTTCTTTTATTATCGGAGCAGTTAGCTGCAGCAATGTTTCAAGGGCATGTCTCGCACCGTAAGCTGTCTGTGCCGAAATTTCAACCAACCCACCCCCTTCCCCTGGGAATTTTAAAGCCGTCGATTAGAATCGCTGTTAATTTTCAGCAGAGAAATTATAAAACTTTACCTTCATCTTCCAAAAGCAGCTCGAGGGAATACGATTCTTCTGTGAGCCAATTTAGGGTAAGATCCGAAGAATAGATATTGAATATTACGTTTATATCGTTATTTCTATTATACCTAAATGATTCTTCGCTGGGATTATTATCGAAAGTTTTTTGAAGATTGGATAAAAAAATGGCAGTCATCTCGTCTACGAAATTTTGTACTTCTTGGGAAACTGACGACGATATTCCAAATACAAATTGCGAGGGATCGATTCTCGCGTACTGTGAATCGTGCAAATTAAATGAAGAAGAATATGAAATAATTGTAATAAGAAAAATCGTATACTATGAGTAAAACAAGACTACGAAACTCACTTTTTGAGTGAGAATAACTCTTCCCACCGGTAACGGCCAAATACCGGCGTAAGAATCGCAGGAAAGTCTGCAAGCTGCCATTGTTGAGTGTTCGAAATTTTTCAATAACATTGGAAATTCTCCGTTAGAAACATTTTTCGATGGGCGAAAACTTCGTTGACATTTTCTATCGTGGCATCTGTACGTTCGGAAAAATCTATGGAAGAAGTTAGGACATTGCGGATAAAAAAATTATGCTATTTCAGATTTCAAACAATATTCCAAACTCACGTTTCGTTTGTAGGTGCTGCAGCGACGATATGAAAAAATATGATGATTTTTATAAAAACACAAATATTCTTCATGATGCACCGTATGTGGATGTAAAAAAGCGCGATTTCCAAAATCGAATAACGATGTTTTCAACTGGTATTTTATATCCTGCCAAATATCTTGGCAACAATTTTTCTCATGTTGTGTTCAAACTAAAATAAAAAGATGACGATTAAGCCCTAATTTCATACAAAAAAATGTAGAAATTAGAGAAATCTAAATAAAAGAAGTACAAATAATTTTGTGAAAAAAAAAAAACATTTTTTTTCAACAATAAGTTGAGGGACACGGGAAGCCTGTTATTTGTGTGCGTATAAATTATCATTGAAACCACAGCAGTTTTCCTAGTGTTTAGAATTTTGAGATTCCAAAGGTCAAAAATTGAATATGTGTTGAATCGTTTGATCGACCGATTCCTAATATATTTCGACCTCAGAAACACGTATCCGTCAAGTAAATTAATCAAATTAATCAAATTAATTAAAATGAGCGATAACTCGACTATTTCGACAGATATAGATCAATTGAGTCAGCTGATTCGGATTTCAAATTTTAAAACACATTAGAACATGACTCAAAAAAACGATGTGGATTTTTGGTCCCAAATTCGAAAAAAGATCCAAGGCTGTAGTATGACTGCTGCGATGAGATGAGAATTTTATAAATTAACACAGAAAAATCGTGTCTAGTCATTAATTTTGAAATATAATGTTACGTTCAAAAGTGGCGTAGATTTAATTCGCGTACATATTTTCACGTAGTTTACAATACAACAGCGAACCACAGTATCCTGAGCACTCATTATCAATCGGAAGTTCTAATCAGGCGCTGCAGTATGTGACTGCCAAACAGATAAGAAAAGACACAATTTAGGATAAGTTATAATTTTAACGTACGTAGAATAACACGAACACGCTGCACAGAATATAAACAAAATACTATATATGTTATAACCATAAATATAGATGAACGTAGAATTTTACGGCGTTTTATTTTTCAAATTTGATGTTCATTATTTGAAACACGTGCGCGGCAAACTAAAATATTATAATAAATACGTTCGTGGACACGAGGAGGATAAAATTTCATTTTCATGTGGTCATATAGATATGGACGCGTTGTGCCGGTGATCGCGTAATACGTATATATAGAAAAAGAGAAAGGAAGATTACTCAAAAATTTGAAGAGTGAAAAAACAACAAATCGCCAGTAGATTTAATTTTGAATTTTGAAATGACGCACGCGGGGGATTCAGCTCGGCGACTGCAGGAGCAGCAGTTGCATCGGCAATAACTGCGCCTTTCTCTTATATCCCATCTACTAACCGCAGAGCTGTGTAGCTGCACTTTATAATAATTTAGCTCTTTAACATCGGGCAGCTCTGAGGTAACTGCGGTTAAGAGTGAAACAGGTAAGTCATACGTTTTGCTGTTCAGGTGTCTCTCAACTCGGCAGAGGAATACAAGTATTCATAACACAAATAAACGATTAAATTCATCGGCTGTGATAATTATCGAGTATATTATATTTAATTAGTATTTTTTGTTTTCCTCTTTAATTATATTAATTACCGTAATTCGTTTGATACGGATCGTTTTTTACTATTTTCAAATAATCACGTCACTGCACTACGCTGAAAAAAAAAATAAAAAATAAATTAACCAAAACGAGCGGCTATGAACTTTGGAAAATTAAACAATGAATAAAAAAATGTATGTAAAAACCATGCATATAAATATAACAGGATAATCACGAAGTTGACTAATTTTACGGACTGTTCTCGACGATGGTTAGAGAAGAACTGCTTGTACAATGATTCTATACCATATCATAACATACATTATGTGATTCTGTGACGGAAAGCAAAAGTAGATTAAAAAAAAAACAACAACTTCGTTCGGTATTTATCTGTGTCAAAATTCAAATGAGGTTTATATTTACAAATATGTTTCGATCGTTGACCCGTCGAAAGTTTTATACGACGTGATCGCTATCGATTCAGCAACTATAATTCCCTTTTGATATCCGCGCGATCGAAATTTCTTTTTTCTGAAATAATTATCGAACGTTACAAAATAAAGTCAGTAGAAGAAGACTTGGATTACTGCAGATAACGTTGCGCATTCAATGGATACATTCATATTGACTCTCATGTTGATAAAATACTTCAGCGATATTCCTTTCAATAATTATTTCGTCACGTACGAGCCTCGATCGATGCGGATGGCTCATCTATCCGACAATTGGAGAAAGAAATTTATAAATCAAATTTTTTCTGATGGAAAAAAAAAGTTGATTAAGTAAGAAAGTTACATTGGAAACTAATGAAATTCTCTCGATTGGTCATTAATTAAAATTATTGTAATTATATAGGTATTAATCAATTGCTTTTTCCAAGGGCTCTTTATTGCGGATGCAGGGTAGGTGAGGTATTAAATTCTATGTGAACTCGTACTGAAAAGAAAAAAGTGACAAAACTAAAAAAAAAAAACAAAAACAAAATGAAGAAAAATGATCAAGTACCTCTGATATCATGGATATAAATATTTTATGCTGCAGGATATGGATATGAATTACTTATAGTCCGACGTCTGATAATACTGCAGGTGTTTGCGGGTTGAAGTGGGCGTGGTTATTCGTTTCCTGCATTCGATTATGGATCTACCTATATGTATGCACGTACGTACGTACGTACCTATTACGTATAGATCGATAGCATTAAATCGCAAATGATCGTCGCGTAACGGGTATTGCGTTATATATGTAAGTAATTAGATGCTGCTGCTTCTTCTAATGGTAATTCAAGAGGCTCGACTGATTATGTATATATAATTATGTATATACCTATATACATATATATACGATAAATTTGTGATATGAATATACATATGATTCGCTTCGACCAGCTGCCTAGCAACTAATCGTTTATTTCTATTACGGGGATCATTCATACGTAATTAATTACACTACCGTTCTTTTTTCTCCTTTTTTTTTTTTTTTTTATGTAATTAATGACGGAAATGGGTATGCATTTGTGTCTGAATGAATTTTCGAAAATAATTCCAATTACACATTATACACTGAACTGATATGCGTTCTTTACAAAAAAAAATTCTATGATCTCATTCCCTTTCTTCGTTTTTTCTTTTTCTTTTTTTCTCAATAAATTCAAGGTTTTTCATTTCATACAATACCTTTTATGTACAATTTATGATCACGCGATTACCGATAATCCTGTATGAATAAGAAATCAGAATTGAAAGAACCGGAAATTAATCAACCGTCGAGTCATTATTATTAATAATAAATTTCATATCGTACGATTATTATCTTTATAAAACTCGAATCTAACGAAACGTAAAAATCAAGAAAAAAATACCTAAGTTCACCTAAAAATATGAATAATTGATGAAAAAAATATTCAGATTATAAAAATTAATCATATCACCACGCACGTCGCAATGCTATATAATTATTATACATACCGCGCTTCATATATTTGTTGTATAATTTTTGTATATTTTTTTTTTCTTTTTTTAGTTAATATCTTCATATAATGTTATATATGTATAATAGTATATTATATATATATATATTTTTTGTTTTTTTCATTATTGTTATTTACAAATATTAATTAATTAATACACGATTTCATAATTCATACGAGCTGCCGCAGTGTTAATCATTATCATTGTTGATATAATTATTGTTATTATTATTATTAGTAATATTATTATCATTATTATTGTATATTATATATATATTATATATTTCGCGGATACTTTTTCCTCCGATTGTTTGTATCTATTCACTTTTTATTGTAAAGTTTTTTTTTTTCTTGTTTTTCCTTCATGGTGTGACGCACATAGATTTATACCTTATGGGGCTTGAATAATGATGTGTAAAAAAAAGTCGATCGCGTACAGAGAGACAAATGATGAAAAAAAAAAAAAAAAAAAATGAACAAAATTAATTACCCCCGTAAATATCGTTAGATAGTTTTTCCATTTTTTTTTTTGGTTTGTTTCTTATTTATTTTTTTTTTATCATTTCTGTCCAGACGCACTTGAATTTTCTTCAGTTGTTTTTTTTGTTGCTGAGAGTTACGTCCAAAGGTTCGTCCATCGGGTGATTGTTGATGGGTCCAATATTCTGCGATTGATTTACAGCAGGTAGGTGATGATGAAATAGCGAAGGGTGCGGATGCTGCGGAGGATGAGATCCTTTCACGGTTAAATCCATCTCTGACTCCTGAGGTCGTTCGGTGATATCAACGCCTGTAGAAACGGGACTAACGGATCTTCTTTGTGGAGATCCACAACCACATCGTATTGATCTATCGGGTGATTTGTCGCAACCCATCGAAGGATAACTGGAAAAAAAGAAAGACAAGAAAAAAAAATTGATGATTTATAAGACAAAAATGATCGAATGAAATTTTAGAACTCACCCGTGGGGCGAAAGGATGCGGTAGTCTCTGCAGACCGGATGTGCGTGATTACCACCTTCGTTTGTTTTTTCCGGGGGAGAATTTGGCATCTGGTTCGAAGGGAGCGACGGCGACGGCGGGGGTGGCGATGAGTCGGGATGTTCGCCGCCGGCTTGCGGAGGACGAAGTAACAGAGGACCAGCGCTACCAAGTCCTAAACAGCGCATTCGCCAAGCGTCTTGAAGTAGCTGAAGACGCGCCTGCTTCCGCCATTTTGCTCTCCTATTTTGGAACCAGACCTGAATAGGAAATTGGAATAACATTCAACGCTTTTGAGCCTATGAAAAAAACGGAATGACTAACTAGAATCCATTTTGTGGTAATTCTCAA
This sequence comes from Athalia circularis, assembly GCA_963978495.1. Lineage (NCBI taxonomy): Eukaryota > Metazoa > Arthropoda > Insecta > Hymenoptera > Athaliidae > Athalia > Athalia circularis. The sequence goes on along the minus strand of OZ021698.1, from coordinate 35,460,004 downwards.
GGTCGTGGCATACCTGGACACGAGCTTCGGAAAGAGAAATTCTGAGGGCAACTTCTTCCCTGAGAAATACGTCCGGGTAATGAGTTTTTTGGAAAAGCGATTCGAGCTCCTGAAGTTGTTGCGGAGTAAACGTCGTCCGATTACGTCTCTGTGTAAAATAATGAAAAAGATTAAACATTAAGAAAATTAACATTCTCAGTGTTACCTTAAATCTAGGTTTTTTTCATCGCTCAGATCGAACGTCGCATGTTTTTATTCACGACATTATTTTTTTTTTTCTTTCACTCAACACAATGCTATTAAAAATTAGAAAAACTATGACTTGCAAAAATCAAAGCTCTACAAAATTAAAAATCACTTTACGAATCGTTGAAACCGTCACAGTCATGAACTGCAATGTCACGTGTTCAAAGTATCGGAAGGAGTGGAAAATTATTTAGAATTTTTATTAGATTGGGTAGGATGTATATTATTTTTACGAAAAATTTGTCTCACAGAATAATTTCCTCTATGGAATCACAATAAAAAAATTGAGTGCGAGTCTATGTGTAATAAAGTATTTCACTCCTCACTGAACTATGCATAGATACAGCGCTATTCTCAAGACATTTTCGTCTATCAAGAAAAAAATTCAATCCAAATTAAAACCAAAAAAAAAAATGAGCAATAATTCAACGCATCTTCCGTCTCCTTCCTCCACATTTTTTAACGAACAAAAACACATTGATAAAAAAAAAATTGCAAACATTTTCCGTCCCGTGAACAAAAGAAACTCACACTGACCTGTCGACGTCGCCCGAACATGTATTCGGTAAGAAGATCGGCCTGTGGTCCTAACGGTGAAAGATAAGGTCCGGCCATGTTATTCCTTGATGGGTTTTTTCTGTTGTTTTTTTATTAACAAGTTTTTCTGTCGGTTGTATAATTCCTAATTATCTGCAGCTCGTCTTCGTTCCGCTTTATATATATTTATCATTACAAATACAATTACGAAAAATAATTTTCTAATTTTAATCCCTTTCCGATATATGCGCATATATGTGCCAAAAGTTATATGTGTAATAACTTAACGTCTTTCTTAGATAAAATTTGTTCAGATTTATGATAAATATATGTATACGTGTATACATATACTGTGTATATTTCTATGCTGTTTGTTCTGGCGAACGAAGCTGACTGCTGACTGCGAAGAGAATCGTAAAGTCTCGTACCATCAGAGGGTTGGAAACCAACGCGCAATGGTAGGGTGGGGATTGTTTAAGGGTGGCTCAAATACCGAGCTTCTATTGGCCTAAAATTCAATGGGCGGAGTCATTCCTCAGGGGTGGAAACACCTTCCGCCATAAAAAAGGAAAAAAAACAAAAAAAATCAGAACGAAAATAAATAAAAAGAAGAGAAACGAAGTAGAATAAACGAAAAAAAAAAGATATACAAAACAGAACAAAATCTACCCCGCAAACCCACCGAATAAATAGATTTCCCGGCTTTCCTGACTAAATGATTAACAGCCCCCCCTTCCCCTTCTACCCTCCACTAACGGCAGGGATTTTCTCTGGTTTGTAGAAAATCGGAATTCTTGACGGTTTCGATTTACAATAAGATCAAGTAATTTATCATAATGCAGGAGAAAGAAAAATTGAAAGAAGTTCGATTCGAAAAATTGTTTTTTGGATGCGTTTTTTTGGGGGGTGGCAGGGGGACGGGGTGAGTTTCCGTAGACGTTTTGATTTTTTTTTTTGCGGTTTGATTTGAAATTTTTATCATAGAAATGATTTTATTGAAATTTCGATTCGCCCGACCGGTTAATAGGGGATGAAAAAAAGAATTGAGAAGTTTTCTTTTTCTTTCTGTTTTCACGGGGCGCGTCAGACTCCCATGGAAAATTAAAGTCGTTGTCGAATACAACATGAGGAAATATTATACATGTTCCTATATATCCTTATACGTTATATATATATGTTATATACGCGCAATCTTTTTAATTATGGAAACACGCTTTTGTGTTTCATTTTGTTTTGTTGTCAGTCCGTGCTCGCTATTCTATTCGGGGTTTTATATTATAACGTGGTGCAGGAGGTTGACGAGCGCGGGGGGGAAAAACCGACGGAGTTGGGGGCGCCAGGGTGAGATTGCTTTAGTAATGAATTACATAGCTGGGGGCTGTGTGCCTCTGCTTCTGCTTCTGCTTCTGGTTGGTTCTGGTACTGGTACTGGTACTGGTTCTGGTTATACCTCTGCGAATCTCTGTACCCTCTCGACTTTCCGCTGCAGTCAAATATACATACCTATATACGTATAGTTGTGTGCATACTTACATTCGCACACCCATACCTCGGTCGTCTCTCTTTCTCAAACTCCGTCCGACGACTGGAAGGCGCCAATACTTCAAAAACGGCAGACAAATCGCGTTTCTTTACCGCGGTAAAGTCGCGGCGTCTGATTCCATTATGGGTACGTCTGATTCCTACGCACCGTTTCTACTTCCCCATGCCGTAAGAGACGGGCGGAACGTGCGGCGCCGTTTCTACTTCGTCCGAACGATACGTGGATTTTTCTACTTATACTTTTATCGGAGACGCACATCGAAGTTTGGGTAAATTTCTCTTACAAACGACGTTTATAAATTTCACGCCAAATTAACTTCGGAGGGAGGATTTTGCCAAAGAATGTGTCGAGTGAAAAATTTTTGTAGAATTAGAAAAAAACCATTTCTAACATCTCTTACGAAGAAAATTATGTAACGAATCGCGTGGTTCAAGACGCGTTAATTTTTTTTTTTTTTTGTTTCGATTTTTCCCTTTTCCCACCGCTCCCGCTTGTTACAAAGTTTTCTGCATTTGAATTCAGAAATTTTTTTTAGACGAATAAAATCTACGTTTTCATAGACATAAATTATTCAAAGAACGCGCCTAGCGTAGTTTTAAAAATTCTTTGATCTCTGACCAAAGGATTCCATATTTCATAGTTTTCTTCTTTTTTTTTTTTTGTTTTTGTCCGTTGCTTTTTTTCTTCTTGTATCATATACACAAACTCCTTATATAGCTGCCTAGAGAATTTTACGAAAAATAAAATGAAAAAACAAAAAAAAAGAAACGAACCGCTGCGGATTTCGTTTGAAAATATGCATTTTAAATATACATATAAAATACAATAATGGCTGAATTTGTTTGTTTTTTTGTTTTTTTTTTTACAATGCATATTATACTGACCTCGGCCATTGTTCAGCACACGTCGTTTATATACATATATGTATGTATTATATCTGAAGTGAAACATTTTAGGGTTTCAACATTAACCCCTTGTACAAATTTCCGTTGCATTCATTGGACGGTAACAATTAGGTTCCCGCCCCTTTCCGCCCCGTGCTTCAAATGCTTATTAATTCACCCCTAGGTTTCGGTGTAGGTATTAATGTGGTATATACGTATATGAGGATGAAGATCGGAATAAGGGTTCACCGTATATTTCAGATTACATTTTACCTCAGGTTCGCCCCGCCCTTTCGTACAATCATCAGATATAAAATAATCGAACTGCAATCCGCGACATCAGGTGAACTTATGAAAGGATTTCTTCTTTCTCCGTTTTTTTTTTTCAAAAACCACGAGAATTCATCCTGAGAAAATTTCCATTCGCATATCACTTGTATTCTTGTACTTAAAATTTTTGATTTTTGTTCTCTGCTAACTCGACGACTCTTCCTCCCACGAAAGGGTTTCAGGGACCGAAAAAAAAAAAGAAATGAAAAAGAGAGAAGAGAGACAAAAAAAAGAAAAAGAAAAGAAAAATGAAAATAATTCAATGAACGAATGAAAGAATCAATTACAGAGGAAAGACGTGTGGCCCAGCAGGGAAACGTGGTATAACGTGCGCCTGGCGGACGCGAGCCATTGTTCAGATCCGAATCAATCTCGTATATAGCATGAAATATATATATATGTATAAAATAAATGGTATGTATACATATATACATACGTGTGCATTTATGATTCCTGCATAGGTTAGCGGTGCAGCGAAAATCGTTTACATATGTACATGATATAAAGAGGAGTTCTTTTAGAAAGGGTCTTCCAGTTTGCGAGGGGGGGATCAAAAATAACAACAACAATAATAATTATTATTATTGTTTCCCCGTTGCGTTCAAAAAACGGCGGGGCGTGATTGACTCCTAGTTGGATTCCCCGCTAGATTATGATACGTATTTTTCATTATGCCATTCAACGCCGTACAAATATTCGACGTGGAGACCCACTGGATCCCTGCAGCGATACACACAAATGGAACATAATATTTCCTAATTGGATTGCGAGAATTATTCTTGGGGCAGATCTGCGTTTGTTTTTACCATTATTGAGCGTCGCGGCGATGAAATCGAAAAAAATAAGAAAAAAATATTGGTAATTTTTTCGATACTGTTTTACAAAGTATCTACACGTATATTTTCGGAATCTGTCAAATCACCGACATTTCGGGAGCAAAATCAAAAGAAGGAAAAATTCTTTATAAGATTTGGAAAGCGAAAGAAAAAAAAAGAGAAAGAAATGGAATCAGAAAAAATGATATAATGCATAACGGTCCGTTTATATTTTACATGCATCTATTGAATTTGTTTTTTTTCTTTCTTTTCTTTTGAAAAGCATCGTAGAAATTCTGCCAATAATTGAAATAGGTAGGTATAACTGACTGTCTACTATAATACGTAGAATGTGTATTACCTGTATGAAAATACACACGCGATCGTTATGGATTATATCGTAAGTCAGATGAGAATATATATACATATAGAGAGCGATGAGAATAATACGGTATACAGGTATAAGTGTTCGAAATATGTGAATTTCTTTGTTTTTTGTTTTTTTTTCCCCTGGAATCGCTTCGGCGTCTCCTCCATCGGAATCGGAATCGGCATCGCCATCTCGCCATCGCTGGTCTCCTCCTTCCACCTGCTTCCCCCTTTTTTTTCGTCTTTCTACATCGCCGTCGTCTCTTCAGCATCAGAAGTATAAGCCAGAAGCCAGAAGCAGAAGCAGTTTTACTCTGCCCGACTCGCAGCAGATTCTTTTTCATTCGTATTATTATGGTAATGAAACTGGAGAGCACAAAAATGTAAAGGCTTTTGTCACTCAAGAATTGTCCGCCTGGCTGAGCTATTCATTGATTATATACTCATCCTCATCCTCCTACTCCGTTACTCAGATTCTCACTGTACATATATATATATATGTATATCTATATGCCAGATATCATATACATATATATATATTTATGAAGAGCTTTCAACGGACCGACTATGAAACGTCATCCCCGTCGCTGCAACTTCACAGATACGTACGCTAAAAAAAAAAAAGAAAAAAAGAAAAATGACTAAAAATATAACTGAATTCAATTTTATGTGGACAGCAGCGATTAGAAAATTCGCGGTTAGATATCACAAGATTAGAAAAAAATATGGGGCGGAAAGACAGGGAAAAGGACGTAAAAAATTTTTTAAGCCAAAGTTACGCTTGGAAGATATGCCCGATTTTTATAGAAATAAAAAACAATTGTAAAATAGTATTTGCGTGGAGGGGGATGGGGGGGGGGGGGGGGGAAAGTGCTATAGGTTGTATAAATATTCTCCCATCGAATAGACAATGCGGGAATATCTATCTATAGATACGTGCGAGTTTGTACGTGTGAAGATCGTTGGGTAGTAGAAGTTGAAGGGATATAAGGGGGGTATAGGTAAAAGCTGGAAGGGGGGGGGAGGGGGTTGAGTCGAGGATGAGAAAAGTAGGAGAAGGTGGTTTATGTATAAACTTTGCAGGGGTGAAGGAGGTGTTTTGTCTGTTTGTGTGTGTGTGTCGTCTCCATTCCTCCGGTGATGTTCAACGATGCAGTTTTAGCCGAGGTGTAAAGCGGAAGTTGCACGCACGGACACCTCGCCGCGGAAGTATTTGAACTCGCTGAAAGATTTGTGAAAAAGGAAGGTAAAAGGAGCGAGAAAAAAATGAGAAAGAAAAAAACAAATGAATAAGAAGGAGTAGTAGGAGAAAGAAGGAAGGAGGAAGAAGCAGAAAAGAAAGGAGTAGTATTATACAGTGTAGAAGAAGAAGAGGTTCATTACAATTATTACATGCAGAGACCGACTCTCACCTCTATATAGTGTACTCGGAGCTCGAGCACATTGTTTAGAATCGGATAGGGAAGAACGCGAACGAAGAATAAGGAGTCGGGGGTGCGTGAAGTGGCAACCACCGTTAGAAGAGGAAGAGCAAAAAGAGGTGTAAAAAAGAGGTGAAAAAAAAAGGGGCTACGAGAAGAAGAGAAATAAAAAAATATCATGCAAAAGGGTTGGGAGAATGTGAGGAAGGAAACCAACGCCGTATATACTATATACATGTATATGTGTATATAGAATCGTGGAACATGTCGGCCGTCCGATATCGCGACTTTATGTACATGTATCCACGTGTATATATGTATTATAGATACATATGTGCAACATAACCTTAGTAAAGTAGTGAAAAAATAAAAAAAAAAAAAAGTGAGGCGCGAGGTTTGTTATTAAAAACAGTCGACCCGCGAAACGTTGCAGCTGCACGTATAGGTACGCGTATGTAACTATTCTAGGGATCTCGCTTCGTGTTACACATAAAGTCCAAATTTGTATTTCGCGCTGCTGCTGCTGTGCAACTTGCATTTTTCATTCATTTTCAAAGACTGAAATATACGTGTGTGCGGATTAATTTTTATATCATTCACCTGAAACGGGAACAAAATTCATACTCGCGTATCGTCGAGAAAAAAATTTATACAACGGGGGTTTTTATACGCGGACATTTTTCACCCGACCGCTATATCAAGACTACGTAGTTTGATAAAACAATTATCTGCAATTTTCCCTTTTTTTCGTCAATCGTTAAACATTATCTGAGGATCGATGCAAGTTATACGTTGAGAAAAAATTAACGTACGCTGCACATATGCGTAAAGCAAATCTAAAGGGGGCGCAGGATCTGAAAAAAGAATGGGATGCATCATTTATATATGCAGTTTTGTGCAGATCTGTGCTACCTGGATATGACTGTAGAGTCTGCAGTTTTCGGCACAGAGGTATGCACGAGATGATAAAGTTGGCGGTGCATTTCGCAACGGTATTGTACGTATAACGTGAACGTGAAGTTGCAACGGCAGCTGCATCGGAAGCCGCAGCAAGCAGCCGTAGTCTTCGAAAGATAGACTTATACATGGAAGGGTGATGGCGGAAGGAAGGAAGAAAGTAAGCGAGGGGGTGGCTACGAGTAACAGGGTGGGAGTTGGGGGGATGAGAAAAGATTAATCTAGCCATGTTTTGTAATCTCTCACGGTCTGGGTATAGATATATAATAACTATAATAAAACGCAGGGGGGGGGGGGGGGTTGGAAAATTATAAATAATAACGAGTGTCTCCGCGAATTGCGAAAAGCGTGTGCATGAAATTCTACCTGTAACGTACTGCAATACGTATACCTATGTAAATAGTACACATCCACGACGAGTATAATACTCCACTTTTTCCGCATTTTTTCCAAATAATCTAAGAGAAAAAAATAAAACATTGCAAGGATAATACACCGGTGGCTCAAATTTATACCACGACTCTCATGTAAATATATAGATTATACTCGAATTTTGAGGAATACGTATCTTTTATTTATGCGTTAACTTTTTTTTTCTTTCTCGCGAAATTGAGGACCTCGATTGAACGAAACTTGATCCTGAAATGCCCGATCAAACAATCTTACCTCGGAATCTCCGAGATTGAGCATCTTCTGAGACTCGGATAAAGATCTTCTTCTTATCTATCCGAAAGTTAAATCTCTTTTCGAACACTAACTTGTTTCTCGTCAATTTTTTTTTATGGATATTTGTAGGTTAAGAAATTTTTCTATAACCTTAGAAAAATTTTAAATCGTGTCTATAATTAATTAATTGTACGAAAAACGGGAAACGCGGTGTTTGAAGAGATGAAAAATCCCATGTACTTATTTTCCATTCAGAGGTAATTTTACATGGGGGTGGAAAATATGGTCGGATTTTTTTTTTTTTTTTACCGTGTGCAAAAATGAACGTAATAAGTGCAATGATAAAATACCCGTACAATTCAGCCATCGTTATTCCAACGACGTGGAGATAAAGTACAGCGACTATATACGTTTAACGCGATGCAAAGAGAGAAAGAGAGAAAGAGAGATGGAAAATAGGGGTAGATATGGAGGCGGGGATCGAGCAGAAATGGAGATACGAGAGAGGAGGCGGGTAATGTGACTAAATGAATCCGCTAACGGGGTTGGTTTTACTGTAATGGAAGGGGTAATTAAAACTACCCTCCCGCAACGGGGAGTAGTACAGATACCGCAGAGGCCACAGGGCCGCATATAAAACGGGAAATCCCTAAACGCATTTTGCTAATTACCAACGAACGTAGTCATATACATCGCGCACCGTCAAACGTTCCACTTTATCAATTATATAAAAAAATTCACCAAATGAATTTCAGTTAAATATTAATCAGCACGATCAATGAGCAAAAAAATGAAACCTCGTGTCACCTTCCACGCATGTGTAAAAAACAAAACGTCAAAAATTATACAGCAAGAGATTTTGCCCAAGAAAATAAAAAGATACATCCAATTACTTGTTTTTTTTTGTTCTTCGTTTATGGCCTCTTTCAGAATTTTTTCATTCTCTCTCTTCACAGCGGTGAAGTAGCTTCTCGATTGTGTAAATTTGAAACTGAAATTTTCTCCACTTCCAATTAGGTAATAATTATTCATTTAATATTCACGATATTAAAGCGGCCCTGATTTCTCGATCTGCTACTACCAGCCTGCAGGGATTTGAGGTAGAATTACAATCTCCGTTTATATACTTTTACCTATAGAACTAATTAAAGAGGAACATTGCATTGTGTACACGTTCATCATCCGATTTTAATTTTTTTGTAAATAATTAAGCCGCACAATATTTTATTTTTATCTTTTCTCTTTTTCTTCGTTCCTTTTTTTTTTCTTTTTTTTTTTCAGTGTACATGCAGTATTTTAAAACAACAACAGTTGCATTATGAATATATACGTTCTGCATTCGCTGTCGGATGTAAGGATTCGGTAGCTAACGGAGATAATTAGAATTTATAGCAGTGAGGAGAGAAAGAAGCGGATGGATTATAGTATCGTTGAAAAAGAAGTTAAAGGGCAAACAGCGAACTGCAGGCTTAATTCGGGGATCGTTTTACTACAGTTAAGTCTGAGATCCCGAATGTTTTTGAATGGTGGTAGTTCGTTGAAGGATATCATAGAAGCTCATGCACAGGTTCGTTGTACGTATTGAAAACACGCCGACTGACCACAAGCCGAACGTCTTAGCGAGCCAATGGCGGCTGCAGACATAGAGAAGCTTTCGTCCAATTTCTCTCTCTCTCTCTCTCTTTTACTCTTCGGATCTATACGTACACCGTTCCTTTTCCTTCTCCTCATTTCCTTCCCATCCTTTTGCACCCTTTGCCGGAGATTGGATGTGTTTAATTACTGGTGAAATATCGTTAATTACCCGGCTAAGCCGCCGCGCATCCGCCTTTCAATATCCGTATACATATAGTATACGTTTATATCCTATACATAACTTGGGTCTTCGGAAAGCAAAAGCTTCTCACAGAAGAGCTAATGTATAAGGAATGTACGTCCGGAAACTCGTTCCATATGGTTGCACCGTATGATTTCGAAACAAATCCATCCCCCCTCGTTTTTGTTTGTTTTTTATTTTCATGGAATCAAAAATGTGTCACGGTCAAAAAATAGAAGAAAAAAAAAAACAAGAAAACTGATTTGAAAATCCAGATTAACACGTTCCTGAACTAACGCTTGTTTCTTGTAACCAGGTTGAAAAAAAGGTCACGTCCTTACTTGCGACTAATTAATCAATTGATTAGTTGATCAAAATTGGTTAGTGTACATGGGGTAATGCAGTAACGGCGAGGTGATCTGATTCGCTACGCAAATACATACATACGCGTAACTGTTCAACAAGCTATTTGAACCTGTCCGATATCCCCAGGTATATACCATACGATATTAGCATGTATACGTATACACGCGTGTATAGATCACCTCTACACACCTGATCCGCAGCATAACCGTATAACTGTGTTAGGAATTGTATGAGACGATTCGCACGTTGACTAGCTGATTAATTACAAACCCCCGTTCCAAACGCCCCACCGCTCCGCTCGACTCCACTCCACTCTACTCCACACTCCACTTCACTCCACTCCACTCCACTCCACTCCACTCCACTCCACTCTCCACGTTTCTCTCCACTATATATCGATGGTGCAGCAGAGTGTGCAGGTGAGGGATGGGGTGGTAAGGGTCGCGGGGGTGGCGCCAAAAAGCACAGTAGGTACGCGCGGCTATATATATACACATTATACATACAATATACATACAAGTAGATAATATATGTACATACATACACAGGCATATATACATGTATACACGCGAATATATATACATGTATATATATCGGGGGCGCGCAGGATTCCGCATCACGGAATGGGACGACGGGATGATGACGGGGACCGCGGAATGGGATGGGAGGCAAACAGGATTCATTACCGAGCTGGTTTCGAAAGGGCTGCGGGGTAAAGGAAACGCGGTTGAGGGAAGAGGGGATTTGGGGCGGGGGGGGGGGGGGAGGGGGCCGTTTGGTACCGGACGGGTAAAACGGATTCATTAGCACGTAGCAGATGTGCCTCCGACGACTGCGCGCTCCGTTTCAGCTACCACTCATCACCCCCTCCAACCCCGCCGTAAAACCACCCCCGACCACCGACGGTAGCTTTCCCTCTTCGAACAAAATTATTGAAGCACCATCGAACAATTTTGGGTGGGAGTTTTTTCACCCCGTTCCCACACCACCTTCTCCTTCTGCTGTGACGTTGATTGTGCGGATTTCAACATCTAATTCGTTCGGTAGGCTGACGAATTTCGAATTTGTTGAAATTTTTTTTAATCGAGTAAGAAAAATCCAAAAATTAATTAAATACTACGAGCACGCCGTACGCCGTTTTTTTCAATTTTTTTTCTAGTCGCTCGGGGTACCGTGGTCGGGGTGGTTTGGTACAATCGGTGGGTACTATAATTGATTTCTAAAGAATTGAATGAACGCGGGGGGGAGGGGGAAGCAAAATACGAGACAATTGATTATTTTATTGTGATTGTCACGTGCCCTGAAAAATTGGGAACCCTATCAAATCTAACTTGCAGATTCGTGTTCTTGAGGTCAAAATACGTTGGAAAAGCGTCCTACGATCGATTTTAGAAATACTTCATTTTTGGCCCGAAAATCCAAAAATCCAACCTTAGATTTTTGTCGATTTTGGGGTCAGAAATGAAGTATTTTTAAAATCGATCGTAGGACGCTCTTCCAACGTATTTTGACCTCAGGAACACGAATCTGGAAGCCAAATTGATCTATCTGTTGAAGTGATCGAGTTATCGCCAATTTATCGCTCCAAAAAGTGAAAAAATTAAGATATTTCGATGGGATAAATTCAGAGCTCAATTTAATCAATGGATTCGTGTTCCTGCGGTCAAAATACGTTAGAAAAGTGTCCTACGATCGATTTTAAAAAATGTTGATTTTTTACCCCAAAATCGAGAAAAATCTAAGGTATAGATTTGATTTTTTCGATTTTTGGGCCAAAAATGAAGTATTTTTAAAATCGATCGTAGGACGCTGTTCTAACGTATTTTGACCTGAGAAACGCGAATCAGCCGATAAAATTAAGTCAGGAATAAATCCCATCGAGACATCTTCATTTTTTCAGCTCCGCTGCGAAAAGCTTTAAAATTTGCATTTAATTGATCATACGGTCGCGGAATCGCTGTAAAAACGGGACATGTATTCCGCGTCAACTCCACCAAGTTGTAAGCCTCGCCGTACATCCGATTTTTCTCCAAGGACTTCAAAGATCCGATTTTTCTCCAAGGACTATTATTTGGTTGGACACCATAAAAGAATCGAACATATGTGGATCATGTTTTACATAAAGGATTACTATATTAGGGGATTAATTTTCATCGAGTTTGATCATTTTATATGTACGTAAGGTAGGTCATTCGATTCACCCTCTTTCGTTTCTCTTCTTCTTCTCCTTTATTTTATTCAAGTTCTTGTTTCATTTTTTTTTCTTTATATTCAGGGGACCTGTAGCTGAAATCTTTCTGAAAAGGGGCACGCTGCGTTACCGTTATATCTATTTATAGTAAATCTATGGGGGTAGGTACGTATACGTACAGTGGTGATCCAAAATAGAAAGGGGGAAAAAAAAAAGAGAACCATTCCTAGAGTGGGTAGTGAATCTAATTCAACTGTTTAAAATACACCCTACACAAAAACCCTCTTGTAAAGTAAATGTAACATAGATTAATCCGTTATATGTATAGACACCGATCTGCAGATGGGTGATCGAATGATAAAATTTTTCAAGTACCGAAACTAATCTCAGAAAATCGTTCATATAAACTTTGATTATAGATAATGTACGCAGCTATACATGTAACGCATATAACATTGTCAACTGATCTGACGTTGCAGTGTGGCTGGAGTGAATATAAATTTTTGAAAAACTAAAAACAAAACAAACAAAAAAAAAAAATCAACGAGTATGTGATCAAGAATATACGTACGCAGAAAGGAACCAGAAGAAGAAAAGTTGATAAAAAAATTTTACGCTTAAAATTCCTTCGCGAGCACAAAAAACAAAAAAACAAAAAAAACATTTTCCATTTTTCTTTCCCTTGAGATGAGACGCTCGCGATCGACGCGATTTTTCTTTCAGCTCTGTACGGTATAGATATACGTGGAAGCTAGTATAGCTGCTTATAATTAGCAACAAAGAGTAGTTATATCGTCTTTTTTTTTCATTTTTTTTTTTTCGAAACTCGAAGAGAAGTGAAAAGAGGGTTGATGCGGCGGTGGTAGTGGTAGTGGTGGTGGTAGGTTGTGCGGTGAGGTGAGTTTGAAATATCCGTTTGTCTGTTTGTTACAGCAATGATGGCAAAGAGATTCCATGATTTCCCGTAATTTGGCCGCAATGAGCGAAGCGCTCGCGGCCGTATTCGTTGTGTTGAGTACGGTATATGTATATAGATATATAGAGGAAAATAAATACCCGGGGGATCACAATGGACTTGAAAGGTAGAGGTATTGAAAGGTCGTCGTTACGTCATCCGAAGTCACGGGGTCTGGTACAGGGCAATAGGTTGAATTCATCGGCGTGCATCGAATCATTATTTCCATCTCAATTAATATTTTAATCAAGCCTCTATGCCGCGTTGTTCCATTTACGAACCGGGATCCACCCCCCTCCGCCCCCCCACAACCCCCGTCCCCTACCAACGTCGAGGCCGACGCCACCGCCACCACCGCCGCCGCCAATTCCTCACTCCAGAACCACCCCCGACCACATCGCGTTAACAAATCCGTGGAGAAACAGTAGATAACGCTTATGATGCGCGCGGGTTACGCAAGTCCGATTGCAGTACATTCGATTATCTACTTGTATTAACTATTGGGATACGAAAGTCTCATTCAAATTTTTTTTCGCATCACACGAGAGAAATCGCGAATCGTCTTCACTCACATTCCGCTGTTGACTTTTTCCCTGGAAAACTTGCGAGCATAACAAGTGCGGACTAATATGTTAACACAAGAAGCTTTTTGGTCGTTTTCATTTTTCACAAAAATTTCTCTATTCCAGGGCAGAACATATAATAGGTCTGTAGATATGACATGAAAAAAAAAAAAAAAAATCTCATCAAGTTCGAGTAGAATTACCAAAAACAAAAATTAAACTCCGTTGGAATGATTTTTTTTTTTTATTCTTTCAAAATACCGTTTGAATTTCTTCTTTTTTTTTTTGCTTACCGAGGCTGCGCCCTAGCTTCTTGTTTTTTTCAAGCCCTTGATATTTAAATCTCCAGGTAATATACTCGGAGAAATAAAAAATTCCACGACTCACGAATCAAAACAAAAAAAGAGGGAATAAAAAACAAAAAAAAAGAAGACTTTTTACGACTCGCGCACGCGACTCGCGCGACTCGCTCAGCCTGGATTAGCTTATTATTCTGTCCTTTTGTCGGCAGCTGTGGTATAAACTTCAAAGCTCTATTTCGCCCGCCCGGAATAAGGGAGGATATATAAGAGAAAAGAAGCTGGAGAGAAGAGACGTCGCTAAAGTCCATCCCCTGATGCACATTTTCTTTCTCTGTCTCTTTTTTTTTGTTGTTTTCTGTTTTCCGTTTGTTTTTTTTTTTTTTTATTACACATCGCCACTATATTTCCCTAACACTTTTTCACGCTTGCGAAAAATAGTCGAAACACGACTCATATATTATCGTTGGTCAAATAATTATCACATCCCACGCTGCATCGGAAGAAAATATGTTATGTCCAGCTATATTTTGTAAAATTTATTGAAATTGACAGAATTTCTTTTTCTATTTTTTTTTTTCGTTATCTCAACGACATTTATCGTCAGCTATATATATTGTGCAATAAGATCTGTAAAATCTAAGGCGCGTTTTATGGGTTTTTATTTTCACAGATCAGTTTCCCATTCGCCGTATATGCTGCACCTGTTGCACCTGTCTGGTTATAGGGTGTGCATATACATACAATATAGCTACGCGCGTACATCGAGGGGTACCGACCAAAAGGTCTTAACCCACAATTTTTTTTTTTTTTTGTCGTTTATTAACAAACCGCAGTACGTCGCGAATATCCAGCAATCGTTTGCTGAAATTTTTAACGAAAAAATTTCGATTACACGCGCTTTCACAGTCGCGATCTATAGCGTATCTAATGTGGTCACTTTGTTCCACATCCCCCGCAGCTGAGGCTGTTTGTCGCTATTTCCTCTTTGGTATAGTTCCGGTAATTAATTAACGAAACTAACCCGTCGGTATCGGGTCCGGATCGATGCTTACGCACAGTTTTGGAATTTAACTCCTGCGTATACGTCCCCATCGGGTATTATACGTTCCAAATTTCCCCGTTGAAAATTTCCCGTTGAAAATAATTTTACTAATTACCTATGTCACATGTGCATATAATAATGTGATAATGTACGTGGGAAAAAATATAAATCTGTACGCATATTGCAAGTTTGCAAAAAAAAAAAAAAAAAAAAAAAAAACAGCAAATGAGAAAAAAAAAAAATTAAAAGGAAAAGTAGAAAACGCGAAAAGCGCGGCCCCGCGAAAAGCGACCATTGGATCGAGGTATAGATACCTATATATATGAGGCGAGGGACGGCGAGTCGGAAAATATTGGAGGGTAGGGGGTTTTGGGGTTGGGGAAGGAACAACAGAGTATATTATACAATGCTATCCAGCGTCCACAATCGCATATACAGCTCACAGTTCATTGTTTCTCGGTACCTACAGATGTGCGCCGCCCGCCATTGTGGCGCTATTGTGGGGGCGGGAGGGGTAGAATGAAATGGGTTGGGGTAGCGGATCGAGCGGGGAAAGGGGCGGGAAGGGAGCGCCTCGAAAAGGAACATATCAATTCATTGTCATATCAGCACACTGCAGTTTTGCTTTCCTTTTTTTATGTGTTTTTTTTTTTTTTTTTTCTTTTTTACCCCTTATTTTTTACTTTTCATGTGAGTTTATTTTTTATTTTTCATTTTTCATTTCTCATTTTTCGTTTCGTAAGGGCTGGTTTCACTACTGGGTGGCCTCGGGAAGGCGATTCCAAATTATCGACATATTTCAAAGATCCCCACGAATCTCATTCGCCAATACTGCAGTTGTCGCAATCTTATTAATCGTGACGCGAAATGAGAAAAAGGAAAAAAGATAAAGAAAATCAAAAAATGCGTATCCAAACAATAAAGAATCGTCAATTTCTGCATATCATGGGGCGAGAGATTCGTACGTCATTAAATCGTCTCTGACGTAAAGAACGGCGAAAAAAGAAAGCGAAAAAAGAAAAAAAAAAACTGACCACATAATTATCGCGCAAATTAATTACCTGTAAATTTAAACAATGGTCTGTCGTGCCTATGCCTACATTACCGGTAGCAGGTACACCCAGTATATGTATTATGTGTTTTTTTCTTTTACTTTTTCATTTTAAATACATGCATGCATCTGTTGCACCGCATAGGTATACCTGTATAATGCACACCTTTACGTTTACTTCGTAATAACCGCAAAGTAAAATTGGAATGTACGCGTACATTGTACATATGCATATACATGTGTGTGTATATACATAATATATACTATATAGATATATACATACGTATGCGTATAAGTACATAGTCGCACGCAACGGAACGGGGGGTGGGGAAGGGGTTGGTTTACGATGCCAATGGAAGGTGCGCGGGGGTGGTAATCGTACATATAACGTAACGTGTACCAACTGAAGCAAGTTTCTGAAGGTATGTACGTAGAGTGTACGTGCATATATCTATAGGTATACGTCGGTACAGGAGCGACGTCGACTTCGTCGTTGGTACAGCGTCGTCGTGCGAAGGGGGTTGGAAAGCTATTGCCGGCAAGCAGCTATGCATATACGTCGTTTGTACATATAATATAGCCACTCATTCGTGCAGTATATATCGTTGTACCGTGTTGCACTATATATATTTTACACATTATATATAAATATATAGACGGTATAACGTGTATCGTACGTAGAACCGGTGTGCCGCGTCTATATGCCTTCGTATTAACGCGACGTCGTTCCTGCCGCTGCTGCTGTGCCTCGGGCTTATTATATGTAGATATGTATCTGAATATCTTCTCGTACGTCAAAGTTATTATTATTATTCTGAAATCCAAATGTCAGTCGGGCGCGGATTTCTATGAACGAGAAATATATCATATGACTACTTATGTGGGATACGTACAGGTACAACGTGTATAGCTAACTTGTAAAGCTCTACGGAATTATTATACCTTCCGGCTCCGAAAGCTAGACACGCCGCGTATTCTTCACCATTTTCCTTTTTTCTTTCTTCCTTTTTTTTCGTCCTCATCGTCAGATTTCCCCATTACATGTATTTTTTTAAGGATACATACAATCGATCTAAGGTGAGAGGAAGGATTCGTTTTGCAGAGGAGGGAAATCAAGTTTCTGTAAAAAAACAAAAAAATTAAGAAACAAAAATTTGCTACCGATTTTTCAATCACTCTTATACCTGGTATAAGAACAGCAGGATGAAAAGCTCGGTTATTCGATTCCTCTTTCTTCGAAAAAAGGCTGAGTGTCTTTGAATTTCAACGTCTCGAAAGTTGCGCCTACAGACATGAGGTGTATAAATGTTGTTACCAATTTTTCTAATTTGGGTGAAAAGTTGAATAAAAAATAAGGAAAAAAAAAAGAAAAATATTCATTCGAACTTTGGGTCCTCATAGGTTTTAGTTATTCATATTCGTGGTTAGTATTAAACCGTAGGAATTGTTACTTGGCCGCCATTAAACAATGGGTATTGTCCGGCGTATCATTTTCGGTTGGATCTACTCATCCGCTATTTTCTCGAGTTGTTGGTTATCAGAAGAGAGAAGATAGATGGAAGATAGTGAGAATAAAAGAGAGAGAGAGAGAGAGGGAGGGAGAGAAAGATAGAGAGAGATATCATACACGGCGTTGAGTCTAACAAACAACTGAACTGGCGTAGTCTGGAGGCGAGCCTAGAGCGCGAATTGCGAATGAATGCTGTTCCCTCTTCGTTTTCCTGTTTACCACTAAGCTGAGTTTCGGCCTTTTCAGGGTCTCAGTTTTTCTAGTTTTTCAGTTTTTTTCAGTTTTCCAGCTGGTTGGCGTATCGGAATATTTGGCCGGACAGCCTGATGCTAAACAATAGCCCATTGTTTCCACGGTTATACTGCTTATATGTATATCGAGGCTCGTTATGCGTCCCGCGCCTCCGTAACGCCGCATAACGTACGTTGCACATTACCCCGCATAAAACTTCGCTCTCAATGTTTCAAATTTGATTCGATAACCCCTCTTTCCCTTCCCGCCCTTCTCGAGGATGTCCTAAAGCGAACAAATTACACGATAAGAAAATATCCGCGATCCATACGCGTTCCTCGTTTTGGTCAAATTTATTCTCGTCGTCGACGGTCGTTGCAGCGTGACGACTCGATCTTTTCTGAAAAGAAAATTTTGTTGAAAATAAAAAAGGGAGACACAGGATCGGGAATATAATAAAAAGGAATTACTCTGATTAAAAATAATGGAGCAATCTATTATAAGTGATCCTTCGAACAAGCGCCGGGTAGGACGACGTCCTCGTCTCCTTATATTATAACTTAGCAACAGCAGTATCAGCGAAAGAGGAGTAAGAAGAAAAAGAGAGAAAAATAAGCATCCGCTATTCGTAAAAATCGCGAAAAACTCGCTTTAATAATAAAATGGAAACGGGGAACAACGTCTTTTTCGTTACACCAGTATCGGCGGTATATATCTGTGTGTGTACCAAACCAAAAGAAGAAGTAAAAAACGAAGTAATCCGAATCGTGTGCATCAAAAATATACCAACACAAGTTAACTTCGATCAAAAAAATTCATTATTCGTTAATGAATACATCCGCGAGGTCAACGAATCGCTTGTACAGCATAAAAGCCAAATTTTTTTACTCGCGCAAAAATTTCACACCCCGTCGCTCATCGATCTTATCATAATCTACGGAATATACATCCTTACGAAACCACCCCTAAAATTTTTTTTTTCCAACTTACTCTTGGAAACGAAATAATTGAAAAAAAAAAAAAAAAATTAGACCAATCTCGGACACGGAAAAATCATTCTGGTAAAACTTGCAAAATTCTTATCCCGAATCCGTTCAATTTTAGAATTCTAGAAAGAACAAAAAAAAGAATTTACTGATGCAGCTGTGAGTATTACACCGTATTACAGTATAATATAATTTATAAAATATGTATGTGTGGATACATGGAAAAATTTGTGTTTGGTGAAGATATTTCATTTGGTAATGCCTTTATATACGCGCATCTGAGGGGGGAAGGGGGGTGGGGGGTGGGGGGGGAGGGTGATGATTGTGTGTGTAGAGATGGATACCCATATACACGTTTGACTTATGCACGGTAGGAGAGCGCGAGATGTGTTGTATAGATGCGACGGGGAGAAGTATGAGTCGGCCCACGGAGTGTATCATGTAATCATATGATGACCGTATTTGTATACCGTAGTCAGTTGGGCGGCGGGGTGGAGAAGGGGTGGGGGTGGTAAAGGGGGATGGGTAACGTTTTTGTATAAAAACATATTTATCTGCATGTATGAATCCCTCGTTCGCGTACAATGGGGGTGGCACGGGGCGTCGGGTGCAGAGAACGGGGGAGGGGGATGGCGGAGGGAGGGAGAGGAGGGATGAAAATAAAGGGGGATGAGAGAGAGAAACGTACGAGACGGGGGTACGTACAGTTAACTCCGCGCACTTCCATCCGAACGGGGCGAACTATGCGAAGCTTTTACGTACATGTGTGGCGAATATGCAGACTTACATGTGTGTACATATATACATCGCACACATACGTAATCACGCTTCATGTACCTACCAAGCTGCACATAAAGTAAAGTCATAACGTAATCTCTTAATGGGGGCACCAGCCACGCGCCCGTCCACCAGATGAGGCTACGACTATATGTACGTATGTATTCCTCCTACATTATCAACGTCAGATTTTAGTACAAGGTAGTATATAGGGTATAAGGAATTCTTTTTTGTACTTTCCTTTTTGGTTTACTTTTTTTTTTTCTCCACTGGATTTAACTAACCTAGCGTCGAACCACGCGGGATCATCCCCCGTGTCTTATTGTTGTTATTATTATTGTTCGACTTCTTCTTGTATGCTTTATTATTTTAAGCTCAAAGTGCGTATCTCGACCGGGTAGATTGAAACCCCTCGAAATTCATGAATGAGAAAATTCATTTTTAGCAAATATAATTGAATATTGATTATACAGTTCGATCATAATATTTTTGTATTTTTAATATAAGTTGTGGAAACAAAAAAAAAAATATATCGTAAAACGAATATGCTAAGGTGTATACCTTTGGAATTTTTAAGAGAGATATTTCTTAATCACATTTTCGATCAGCCAAACATCGGTGAATTGGAGATGGTCGGCTTGGATGGATAAAAAGTCAATTTTTCCCGCCTTATCCATCGCCTGAAGACCGAGGCGATCCTGTATCGTGAATGGCAATAAAACGGGTATCATGAATGTCGGAGCAAAAAAATTGGGAGGCAAAAAATGCGAAATTACCTCGGTATAAAGTTTGGATTCTTGAAGAGATTGCAACTCGACGGATTGTCCAGGTTTGTAGAATCCAAACCATTCGGTTTCACGAGGTTGAACCATTGTGTCGTTTTCAAATTTGATCAAAACCAGTTTATTCAATTTTTGAAGATTTGTCTTGTAATCCTGAGCAAAGCATGAAAAAAAGATTGTCCATTTTTTGATGCCTCATAGTTTTCGGAATGAAAAATTTCAATTCACTCATACCTCGTTCATCGTCAGTTCGTTATTCAGATCTGCAAGGAAAATGCTATACTTTTTGTACTCTTCCTCCTTCAATGGGTCGTGCCAGTATTGCGCCTGAACCAGTTTACGCTGTATAATCCTGCAAAATTAAACAATTAAAATTTGTCAAAATGTAAAAAAGAACGTAGATTCCAAACATCCGATTTCGCAATAAATTACTTCGTGTACGCTGCGTAGTTCAACATTTTTCTCATGTAATCGCACAAACGATGTTCAAGTGATCCACAATGTGGAAGCCCATAGACTCCTTGATGCTGACCTCCGATTGATATCAAATTTTTCATTCCAGGATTCGGACATCTTTGCGCCACGGCTCGTCTGGTTTAACAAATTAATGGATTTCCGACAACTGGTCATGATAATTATACAGTTTGTACCTAGTAATTTTAAATTTAATTATTTTTCAAATAATCATTACAGAAATTGAGCTCCTTGCGAAAATCCTACGGCGTTGTAACCACCCTGGAGACGAGTATCGTTCGCCAGTTGCTCGCAAACCTGAGTAACTTGATCGTTGACATTTCGAAAATAACTGTTCTCCACGTCCTGATTCAAAAAAGCGAGAATTACAAAAATGACTAAAAAATATTTTCAACAGTTTTTTTTTTTTTTCTTGTTCCAATGGAGACTTCAAGTCATCACCTCGATATCGGAATTTCCGATTCGTATCGACGTCACGTATACCCCGGGTAAATTTATTTCCAAAATATTCTTCACAGCCCCAAGACTGAAAGAAAAGCAGCAGCTATCACCTGAAGAAAAGAGAAATGTCGAAGAGTAATTGAAATTCTGCATGGTTTCGACCGCGGTCCGAAAAAACCGCGGCTCATACTCAACGTACACTGGAGTAGAATTTCGAAGAGTAAAAATTTTACCGACCGTAGCTAATCGTTACCGTCTAAAGGTTGGAGTCTCGGTTGAAGTTTGATCAGGCAGTGATATGGCCCGATAGAACATGGCAGACTGACTGATATCGTACGGCGGAGATGCCGGTCTTTTGATACTTATTGTTAATGTTATAAAAAAATGATGGGAAAACAAGACTCACCCATTCCGTGCCAAAGAACTATGGGAGTTGGATCACCAGCATCTTCAGAGCTGGAATATTCGGCTCTGATTGTTATCAGGAAAGATAAGAATATCACCAGCTTATTAGCCGAAGACATTTTCTCACTTCTCGAACTTGTCGGTTGAAACTCTCTAGTCTAAATGAAGCTGAGCGACCATTTCCTTTGTGCTCGTTCTCCGGTGTTGTGTGTCAGGTTGATAAATTATAATATAAAAAAAATATATACATATATATATATATATATATATATATATGTAGAGATGTATAAATTCCTACAATTCCATATACATATATACCGACTCATGTGGAACACGAACACAGGACTGGTAGAGACGCCAGCGAGAATGATATCAAACTGGTCGTCTGTAATCTCGCGGTTTATTTAAAAGACCTTAAATTACAGGGTAAAAGGATTTTTGTTGAGACGAAAAATTGATAATCGTGAAAAATGAAAGATCAGGAAATACAAAAGCAATTACATGGAAATTGGTCAATATACATACAATATGATACAATCGTTGCACTTCATTGTAGGATCCAGTTCCCCGAACGTTTTGGAAGAAATATTTAATTCTTGACCTTACGAATAGCAGGAATTCAAAATACATAGATTTTAATCTTTTCCGATCTCCAGACCAACTTCACGTGGTTTTATGATTTTCTATGAGTTTTTTCGCCTGGTGCAATTTCCGACTTGTCCTGCGAGGTTCGAGTGAACACTTCTTATTGTCAAGATGCTGTCAAAATGTAGAGGATAATCACCGTCACTTTATTAAAAAAAATATATATTTATATAACAATCATTATTAACAAATTACCTATATTCAGTTCACAGCGATGCAATCAACTTAGGTTTAACTAGGATTTGAAAATCTCCGCTTACGATGCGGATTCAACGTATGATTTTGAATACCCGTAGGTTTTTTTTTCTTATTTTTTCTTTTCAACTAATTCAATTCCACACAATATTTTATCTATTTATGAATAGAATCTATAATTATTATAGTCACAATATTTGACCGTAGACACGTTAGGGTATTGTATCTTACGCAGTCTTTTTCGCATGTATTATATACCTGTACATCTGCATTTTTTTTTTTTTAACTATCACTTTTACAATGACAATATTCATCTTGAATTCTTCTAAAAAATTTAAACTATACATATTTACTTTAAATCGATCGCAATACGATTGAAAATAGTCGTTCGACTTTTTTCACTATTCTTTGCACTACTAGCATGAATCCTAGAACTTACAAAAAATTTTGCATGATTTTAATACGTTTTGAAATAAAATCTTCAGTTTAACGAAGATGTTTCAATACGTGATTTGAAAAGTGAAGAATCGAATGAGCAGAAAAAAAAATTTGATCTTTGCAGAACGAAAAGAAAAAATTTTTCACTAACAATAAAACCTAACTTTCTATAATTCAGCGACTTCGATGATTCTAAGATTTGTGATATAATTTTTTTCAATTGCTATTATTTGGAAAGATGATTTTCTCTTTTTTCACCTCCGAATAATAACTTTTACATGAAATTAACAATCTTCCACATCTATCTTGTAAAACTTATGGCACAGATGAGTGTACAGTAAATATAAAAACATGTTTGGTATTACGACTAATTATCATTTCGCGCGATTCAAGGTTTAAAATTAAATTGCGTAAGTTTTTTTTTGGCTTCACGGATCGCGCTAATTATTTTAAAAACTTATATATTAATTATATTTACATATAAATTAATGAATAATCAATTGGATTTTCGTGATATGTTAAAGCACTTAAAGCATCGTGAATCACATTGCAGTATAATAAGCGTTTTCCAAATAAAGAAAATTGAAATTACGAATAAAGAAAAAATTCCATAATCATCTGAAATACCTATATAATTATTTATCTGCGATTGCGGACTGTATATTTTGCAATTGCACAACCATATTATCGTTAGTGAAATTATTATTATTATTGCTTGTATCACTTTTGAAAAACAGCTTTAAAAAAAAAACAACAAAAAAAAGGTACCCTTGAAATACGAGCATAGTTTGTATATCGGTGGCTAATAAGTGATCCTGTAAAGATCGCCGGAATAACGTCTTCCATTTTTTTTACCACGTCCACGTTCGATACTTGCCGCATCACAAAAACTATTGTTTAAAATATTGAGCCTTTTTTCTAGCCTCAAGTGGTTCAGAAATCTGTCTTTTTTTGATCTACTGAAATGACCGCGACCAACGGTCATCCTCAGGGCAGCCTCTTCGTCCGCTGACATAGCGAATTCTTTATCCTCTTCAGCATCCTCATCGTATTTGTTGACAAAAGGTTCGTTCTGTTGACCGGCCGCACCTCCGTTATCTTCGGAATCAGAATCTGAGAGAAAAAAGTTTCAAAAATGTATTTCGTTGGACTGGAACGAAGAAGAAAAAAAATCCTAAATTCAATGTCGAGATTCAAATTTTACCAAAACATGATCCGGAGTCCGAGGAGCATCCGGAAGAGGAAGTCACGTCCCAGAATTGAGACTGAGGTCCACGAAGCGGACTCGGAGTTGAACTTGGCGTCAAAGTAACGACGGAAGAAACTTTAACCGCTGATTTCGGATTGTCGGATCTGTTCGTAAGCAGAGTCGAATCGAAACTGATGGCGAGACGATTTCCGTAACGTTGATGTCGCATGGAACGTTGCCCTTTCGTTTTTTCTTTAAAATAACCTATCGACGGTGATCTTTTCACAACTGACGAACAACGCAGGTTCGATGGACGAGTCTCATCGCTGTGAATTTTCTGATTCGAATCGACCTTCGGTGACGATTCGGAAGCCGCTAATTTTCCATCCTGAATGCATCTGAAACGAGGTAAGAGGAAGGACTCGAATGTTAATTAAATGAATTCAAATTACTACCGCTATATTTAACAACGTCATTGACCGCTCGATACAAGCTTCATCTATTTTTAGGGCCAGGGGTCGGGGACTCAAGTTCTCATGGTACAGTTTTTTATCTGTACTATAGATACTTGAGGAGCGGATGATGATCGTAGTCTGGGACCGCTTTTATAACTACATGAACTTCTTCGTCAGTCTCACACTTATTATACAGCGTCCAACTCTTTAACCGTTGACCCTCGATCCGTAATTGGCCCTTGCATATCTTTCTCTCCTTTCCCTTCCTTTCTTATTTCTTTTTTTTTATCCTCTCAAAGATATGTCTGGTTATTCAAACATCAAAGACCTGACATCTTTTTATCGAAACACTTCATAAATGTACTGCGATAAGGCTTCACTGAATGAATCCATCACGAAATGTCCTGAGAAGATGTTTTTTTTTTTTTTCAAACGAATGAATGGAGACGTCGCACCAGAAATCATGAGTTTCGAGTATCGGTCGACGTGTACGATCTAATTTTCGAATTTCAATTCAGTTTTTCTTTTTTCTTTTGTTTCTAGTAAATGATGAGTTTAAATTAGTCTCCATGAACTTCAAGTTTAACGAACCTTCGAGCGTAGATAATAAGGCATTTAATTCATCGAATATCGAGGTCTAAAATTATCTCGTCCCTCAGGCGCAATGATCGATCCTGATTTCTCAGACTCGACTCCGTCCCACGTGCTGATAAAATTAATCATCATCCATCTATATAATCAATCGACACAAGTTATGTACGATCAACTTTTTTTTTTTTTCTTCTTTTTTAATGCCCGATCTCCAATAAATATACACGATCGATACAGTTTTCCGATCTATTTACTCAGGCACAGCAGTTACTTAGCGGTAATTATCGCCTCTTTACTTATTTTTATCTCTAATTATTTTTTCTGCGTATTCAATCAGGTATGCGCAACCGTACAGTTCACATGCATGTGATATTCCGATGACTACATTATAGAGTGCTCGTGCACCCGTCACATAAATGTACATAGGTATGCATACACATATGTAATAAACTATTCAAGATTGGCAACGAGTTGAGAAGAAGAAAAACTAACAATAACGATAATAATAATAATAATAATAATATAAATATTATGTATATAAACGACGTTGTATGAGTTGAATCGTGACGAAGAGATTCGCACCGTATTTGATTGTGAAAAATTACGTCACATTTCCGTGTCATTTTGAGCGGGTGTGTAAGCTCGCGTGATTCGTCATTTAAACTTGTATCAGGATGTATAGGAATAATGTATAAAGTTATGACGTTCGGTGATCGATGTAAATCGAATTTTCAATCATTCGATCGATTATTGAAATAGAAAAGTAGGACATTTTTTTTTCGTTTTTATCGTTAAATAAAATCGATCGAAACGCAATTATATGCTGAAATAACTCAACCTTGTGTATTTATAATTAAAGGTCGTTAATGAGCGATAAATTTTTACGGAGTTTTGATTAAATATACAAATTTCAAGGAGGACTGGAATGCTGCAAGTATACCGTATAGAGCTAAACTAGGCATTGGAATGGCCAGTTATCGTACATGTATTCGACTGTATCCACCTCAAGAATTTTTCCGATATCTTGATCGATCGCTGTTCGAAATGAAAATTGATTATCCAGAGGCTATAATAATCACAAGGATAACTCCAGCTGATAATTACTCCGAGTTGTGATAAATAAATTTCTACGTTCACTCAGAGACGTTTTTGGTAAATATAAACATATGTTCATCTTTTGCTTCTTGCGAAATTCGAAACGATTCGGAATGGTCTATTTAAATAACCGTTAAATAATAGTCATTGAAAATAAAATGAAAAGAAAAAAAAAATAAAACTTCCTATACACGATGGCGAACAGCGAAAAATGTTACGTACACATGTAGGTAGAGTTAACATAAATAAGTTTCGCAGTAGCTGTTGTTTGACACGTGATCAAAATACGTAAATATCTTGCATTATATAGACGTGATTTTTTTTTGTTTGTTATTTCTTCTTCTTCTTTTTTTTTTTCTCTTTTCTTCTTTATTCCTATTTCTCATCTTCATTGGTTCTAAAATTAAGATCATGTCGAGTCGCAGCTACTGCAGTAATAAATAATAACTGGAGTATTACTACTTGCACCGTATGTCAATTGTCTATAGGGGGTGAATTGGTATGGTTATTAAAATTACCATACGGTTATGTGAAAAATGTGAATTATTCATTCAATCAGTCAATGACAATAAGAATTGATCTCTCGGTGAGATAGCAGTTTTTTTTTTATTTTTTATTTTTTCTTTAATACGTGCATATTAATGCAAATTGTAAAAATGTTATGTAAAATTTTACATACATACTACATCTGGGAACGTCGGTTCACGTGCACCTATAGATGATATTCTAGTGATATAATAGATAGTGTTTGTCGGAAATCTCGCGTGTAGGTAAATGATATAATTTCTATTTACCCATTTATAGATTTTGTTATATGGGTGTGGTGTCGATACAGCTTTATGTATCATAAAAGAATTTAAATGTGGTGGGCGTGAGTTGGTAACGCAGACGCGAACGGCACCAAAGGAGACTGTAAACCCAGACGACGACGACGACGACGTCTCACCGGTGCACGAGCACTCAAAAACCGCGGAATTATATGCGAACTATGACTATAGATCCCGTGTTATGTTATCCTAGATATATTTAACTTTGTACAAGCGATTCCTATGGCACGATAGATATATCAAATTTCAATCGTTATTACAGACTCATTTTGTTTTTCGAAGAGAAAGTTTCCGAAATTTCCGAGTTTCGATCGATTATTACAATTGCGCCGACAAGCTATAAATTCTCTTTCGGTAAAAGTATGTTTTGAATTTTTAGTTTTGCCTCGCGAATTTCTGATCTTCGCGATCCGGTGGTTTTGGATGAAATTTCACGTGTATCGCTAGCGATAATATTTTGGTGTTTGAGATTACAAGAAATGGTTTCGAGTTTCGATCCACTGAAATTACCCATACATTTGTACACCGCATACACACGCCTGGTGCGTACGTTGTAACAATCATCGTATACCAGTGCATGCGTACTCTAAACTGACCGAAAGATTCAACGACGTTCCGCGATTCGGCGCCACTTCCAAGGCTTCAAGTTCTTTTTCAAGATTTCAAGGTCTTACGTACACGGCAAATAAATGACGTTATATCTGATTTAGATTTGTTTATTATTTTTTTTTTCCGCTTTTTTTCGCAACAATGATCGCTCCGTTTAACGATCCCGGATCAATTTTATCATCGAATGATGTCCGATCGATCATATTTATAACTCCCAGAAGAAAAATGATCGAGTCGCGATTGTGGAAGAACAAACGTACCGCGGGGTTTGATAATTCATTGAGTCAAAATCTCGACTAATCGGATAGCAATTCCAGCCAGCAATGACTTGCGAAAACTTGTATGTATACTAACGTTACAATTTGCACTTGATAAAATTTGTGATACGTGTATTATTTTTTTTTATTCAACAATCGCAGATAAGAACATCTGAAGATCTTTCGGAACGTTAGATCTCGAATGAAGAAAAGGAAACAAAAATAGATTCAGTGATGCAACTCCTTCGTGCGGTTTAATTGACTCTAAGGATAGCGGGAATGCTGCAGCAGTCCACGTTCAATTAGCGGGTCTGTGACGACGGATGACAAAAAGTGAATAGAACAAAACGAAATGGAAAAAAAGGGGGGAAAAATAAAAAAAGTGAAACACGAAGAATCGAGGCATTGTAGTACATGTCGTGACAAAAGGACGTTTGAAATCACTGGAGCGATCAGTGAACGCCGAGCGCGCGTGACGGCGTACATCAGTCTCCATATAGGATTTATTTTCTTGGTTTCTTTTCCGGGGGCGTTTAAACGATCAATGGTTGTCCTTCGGTTCTGATACTCGTATACTTGTTACTTGAAAGTTCTACATTCTATGTACAATGTTTTTACATACTACATGTATTTTTCAATTGATTTCCGCACCCAAGAAAAGCGTCTAATGTTTCCCCCTTCGAACCAAAAGAAGCCAACAAACTTACGTTTGCTTTACTTTTAAGCCCCTAAGTACAGCAAAGGACTGCAGATGGCTGTGATACACGATGGATCATATTTTATGTAACCGAACGGATGAAGAACGAGATCGAAATTCGTAATTCCCGACAGATTTTGGATGAGAAAAAAACTCGATATCATGCCTCGTCGTCGTTTGTTGAGCGGTTATTCCTTTCGTTGACCATCTGCGAAACCATACGAGCGATCAAGAGCGTAAAATTTCGGATACCATTGCAGGAATCATGCGAACTTAAAACACGTACAGTACAGGTATAGGTACATCTATTTATTCCTGTATGCACTGGACCCAAAAAGTCTTGTGTAACAACCCCGATGTGTGGTATTTTTAGTTACTTTTAAATTTGTCACCAGCTACTAGCTCTACCCGTAGACCCTGGAGCTCAAGTTCACAACAACAAATTAACAAGCGCGTTCTTCTTTTGTCTTCATCTTTTGAGAAATTTGACGCTCAATGACTAGCGACATTTTATCGCATGATCACATTCGTCTGATCGTCAGCGACTCATCTTAAAATTAGTCAAGAATTTTCGGCGAATGACGTTGCGGAAAATTTGGAGAAACTGCATCGAAGAAAATCACCGGGCAAGATCGCCGATCGTTGACCGCTACGCCGTTCGATCTTATTGGTCAAGACCGGTTCCCTGGCGTTCGGTAATCGGTGACCGTAGAATTTTTGTCGCTCATGAAAATCGTCAAGAATTTTCACGGAAATATTAGCCCGACGTAGATCAACGATTTCAACGATTGTCAATGTTTAGAAACGTTGTTTTCGAACAACTGATTTCAATTTCGATCTGTAAATTCATCTGGATTCGTAAAGCATTGCGTGCGATGTTCCTCCATTTATTTTTTCGCCTCTTCCATCGCGGTCTTCCTCATCCTTGACTTTAACCACATCTCGTTTTGAGCTGATAATGAGTAGATGATATTAGGAGTGCTACCTTAAAAAATCCTCGCATTTTGCAAACGAAAGCAGAAATGAAAAAAAAATTTTACGTGAAACCACGCGATGTTATTACCTACATGTTCGTTCGTACAATATTTTGATTTGCAACTCACGCTCGCGACAGTGAGTATATCTCATTGTAAGTGGAGTTACGATAAGAAGGTAAACGTAGGATGAAAATTATGCTGCAAATACGGAATTCATTTTTCATCTTTTTTTGTTTTTCATTCGAACGTTTCTTCCGCAAATGTACGTTCAACCGTGTTTATAATATGCATATATGTATAAGAGAAAGTCGGCGGTCGGCGAGATCGTAAGCCTGGATGAAGGCGAAATAAAATACAAGAAAAAAAAAAAAAAAATTCTTTCAAGTCACGATGAACACAATCTGTACTTTCCTCACCTAGTCGATAATCCCTGTACCTACATAGGTGTAAAGTCTGCAGGTTATGTGTAGTAGGCTGAACTCTGGATTATCTTTTTATCCTTTATCGATCGATGATTGGTTCTAACTAGACTTGGTTCTGTTTAAAAACATGCTTTGAAATTCAAAGGTTGTAGTGGTTGGAAACGCTGTCGAACGATCAATGACGTTTAAAAATCGATTAATTCCTCGGTGGGTTGCGAGAAAAATTTGATTTATCATCGAAACTCCGTGCAACGAACCTGTACTGAGGATCGAGAAGTCTCTGGCAATTCCAGGCCAACTGTATCGCAAGGGAAGCGAAAGTGGACGATACGACTCCCATGGTCGTCCCAATTGTCGTTGAGATTACCGGTTCCACCTTCGTCGAATATATTCTTCCGATGTTTCCAATATTTATTATATAATCACAATCTGACGCAGCACATTTACACACAATTATCAAATACCAACTGGATTATCAGTTATCACTTTCCGAAACTGTTCAAGTTCCTCTACCCTTATAATGTAAATCACAATTTTCCTTATTTCTCTTCTAAAAAAATTTTCTTCTTCTCAGTAAATCCTCGATGCGTTTTTCATCGTCAGATAACTTTTCATTCACAATCTACACAACTCAACGTTGCCTGTACCGCGATCCTTTCAATGTACTTTCAGTTTCTTGACTTTCATTTCTCCAAAAATATTGAGCAACGAAAAAAGAACAAGTTTTCAACGAATATGATTTAAATTAAATTACGTTTCTCATTTATGTCGCACATTATCAAATGTATAAAAGAAAAATTGTACACTGTAGACGATGATTAGCGGGCTTTTACCAGCGGTGAGTCGCTTGAGTGCCGCTTCATGTACGTCAACTCGTATTTATATTCCTTACACCCCCCACTACGATATTATAATATATACCGCGACACACGTGGTCCGCGTGCCTTACGGGTGCATGTTTTTCCGCTATTTTGTACCGACGATATTTTTCAAAATTTCGATTTTTTTTTCTCTTTCTCTGTTTCCATTATCTTCACATAATTACAAATTTTTCATTCCAATTATATCGAAACACGCTATTAATGACCGTACGATTTTTTTTTCTTTTGTTATAATTTTTTCTGTTTTTTTTCAACCATCTACTAAAAATAGGTGAATTATACATCTATAACGAAGGAAGAAAAAAATGTTTTTTTTTCGCCATTTTTAATCCCAGGACACGTCCTGAGAACGTGATTTTTTTGTTCGGTCTAATACGGATTTCTTTTTTTTTGTCTTCTTCAAGCCTTTTTTTGTTCCGTTTTCATTTTGCAAATTGTCCATGCAGTATGCGTGTCACGGATTAGCATAAATCTTTCACAACCTAATAATTGTATCTATATAAATTATTACATTATACCTCAATACAATTTTTGCTGTTTATTCTTCGCGTAACGTATAATTGTTGCTATTCTGTTTTTCTCTCTATCCAAGTTTTTCCTGACTCAAATAATAAGTTTGTAAAATATCATCCCGTTAAAATATAATTTTTGTAAAACGTTTTGTGTAGACAAAAAAATGAATACCTACGTTTACGTCTGCGTGTGTGTGAAAAATTTATTGTCACTAGATTAATTCAACGTGATATGATGTACAGCGTATTCATGTGTGTCTGAATGACGAGCAAAAATTCAACAATGTGAGATAAAATTAGACGGAAATTTATGGAGGTCGATATAATTAGCAACGGCATATATAATTGTATTTCCCATTTTTTACTCGTTCTTCCGATTTTTCGTCTCGACTTCTTCTTTCGAAGTTATTTTTCTCAATTCAACGTGAATAGGGGTATATGATGATCCGCAGGTCATGGTCGAAGAAAAAAATGACGATCGCAGAGATGAAAATAATTAATGAAAATCTTACGCAACTTTGCTGAGAAGCTTAGAAAAATAATCAGTTTTAATAAATGATATAGTTAGAAAAATAAACGGAATAATTATACACACGAATGTACATCGAAAACTGAATTTATCAGCTGAGCTTCTGACCTTCTTCGAATGGCGACGGGTCTTTTTAGAAATTTTTTGATAACGACTATGCAGAGATGCGCACTACACTAATTTTGAAAAAAAATTACTAACGGAAACACGTAGTGAAGAATAAATAATTTTCTTTTTTCTGATTCGAAACAGAGCATCGATCCTGAATTGAAATCTCGAAAACGCAAGTTTGGGAATTTCGTTCACAATCTAGAATAGCTTGAATTTTCAACTAATTTTCAAATACATTCTACTTCCTGATTCTAGTTTTTTCCGATGGTTAGGCATCCTTCCGCATCTCACATCCCTGGGTATTTGCAGAGCAATTTTAAACGTCTGAGCAAAAATAATAATTCACCGTACACGTCAGCAGGTAATTATAATTCAACAATGAAATATCTAAACGGTAACTAATTACATTTAGAATAAAAAATAATTCTCTTACACTTTTCGTTGATGAACATATTTGTACAACGATTCATAACGAAGCTGTACAACATAGAAATTTGTACCTACAAATTACATATCATCAAATATTCTACGCTTACAAATTCAACCATTTTTTCGTATGATTAAATTTTAACGGTTGACATAGGCTCATGGTGTGAACGTTCTATGAATGAGTAACGAAGTTGACCGTAATGAGTGCGCGAGCACTCAATGATCGAACGAACAAGGTGGGGACTGTTCGTTTACATTTACTGACCATGAAAATGGAGCAGCTATTGATTATCCAATAGATATAAAATACGTAGCTCATGAGTCATTTCGAAGAAAAAAATACTTCATAAAATATGAACCTGCGACATCAATTTTTAAGGTTAAGAAAATTAACGTCGTACTAATTCTCATGATAATTATCTGTAAGAAACGTGTCAACGGTATGTTTGCATAAATAATATTGGAAAGATATGAATGAGGAAATTTTCCGAAAAATTATTTTTTTTTTTTTTTTTTTTTTTTTTTTTTACCGAAGGTATGACCCTACTGGGTCATGCCCCAAACCAAAAATTTATTCATACATTGTTTTATTAAATATAATATTAATGTTTGTCTGAAATATGGATATTTCATTATCATCGTTCGACTTATCGTATTGGCTTTCCGTGCCTTCGAAAGTAATGTGACAGATAAGAATTTAATAATTAAGAAACCAGCAGAAAAAAAGAATGAGACAAAATTAAATTAAATAAAAAATTGAGACGCTTGAAATCATTTTCATACTTATCGTAGTGTACAAGTTTAATGAATTCCACGTATTATGGTAGTTTTTTCTTTTCTTTTTCTTTCCAAACTTGTTCAACTTGAACATATGCTCGAATACTTACTAACAGTTAACGTATTTACTCTCAATTACTTAAATTGATTGTATTTTTAGTTGATTTTCGTTCGAATATTTAAATTACGTCAAACGCTGTGGTCGGATCGGACAAAAAATTTTATCCAATTTTTATTTTTCTCATGTTCGATGACTCCTCTGATTGTAAAAGATATCGAGTACAGGGTGCGGTTGGATACGATCAAGAATATGTTCAATCTTATCTCTTACACATGAACGTAAACGCGGCACTAATTGTGCTGAATTTTTTTATTGCGTTAAAAATATCGAGTCTATTCTTCCTGAAGGACGGTTCTATGAATTTTTGAGAAGACACCGACCCGAAATGAAGAGATAGAAAAAAATCAAAAAATACCTGAAACATTTTACGAAGAACGCTTGTTCAAGGTGTATTTTCATATATTATGTCTATGACACAAATTACGCTAATTACGATAATAAAGTGAAACTTGTTCTCGTGAGATAACAATGATGGTTATTGTGCCATTGTTACCTGTAGATAAAAATAAACTTTAGTACCCATAGATTTATTTATTTATTTTTTATTCCTCTCAGCGTCCAATTAATCGTAAATAAACTTTTAATCGAAAAATTACCCTATGCATCAAATTATCGATAGAAATAAAATAATTACAAATTTTATTAATAAGATCGATAATATTATTATAAAAATGATATTCGAACATTGAACGTACATTCCAAGCTACGTGACGTCCAATCATATGATATTAATTAAAAAATATCCCGAATGCAGAATTTTTTCTTTTATCAAACGAGCAGAGCTTTCAGTTTTACGTGCAAGTTTCACGATACGTTGCAAAAGGGCGCCACCCAGCGAGTAAAAAGTAGAGTCCGCTTTGAACAAAACACGGTCTGTCGGTGGCTTTTAGAACTAATTGGACCGTCGAGCTTACTGCTCTTCTCGTCGTGTGCAACTCACAATATATCAGACATCTATATCAATTTTACTCCGATCAGTAACGCCATCAGTGGAGCTTACGGGGACTAAGAAAGCCGGGAATCGATGCCTCTGTTTTTTTGAAAAAAAAAAAAATGAATCAAAGAAATAGTTTAAACTTTCATTAGACTGTACCGAAGGCGAGAATTCAATTATTCATTCAAACTTGTCAGAGAATGTCCAGTTTGAAAAAGTTAGGAACTTCGTAAATGAATTTTTTTTTAACTCCGCGCGGGATCCCATATCGATCACATTTGATTCTTTTTTATCTTCCTAGACGAATATTGACGGGAATCATATCAATAATCAAGTTTTGGATACTCAACTATTTTTTTCCCTCCAATTGATTCAATAAAAAGAAAAGAATCGTTCAACGAATATGTTAATCTTTATCGCGCATCAAGCTTCTGAAATTGCGAACGTCAATCTAATTAATTCAAACACAAATCCTCGATCTCTAGTTTGCATAAATTCAGCGATACAAAAATCTTTCACCTTTTCAGCTGAATTATAATCTCCCAGTTACAATTACAATTTTTTTTCAAAATCGATTAGCAATTCAGCGGTAAGACAGATTATGATTTTACGGATCGCTCTGAAAGAACCTTGCGTAATTTTTTCTTCTCTTTTTATCCTTGACTCAAAAAAAAAGTCATGCATGATGTAAAAAGCGTCGTGTTACACAAGAAGTCTTGTATTTCCTGCTATGATAGTTTGAAAGTCGCGTTTTACGGGGTGGCCGCAGGATGGAGACGGGAGTCTAGACACCGTCTGCATCTGAAACAATCGCCAGTCGCAAGCCCGACGCTGTACCCGCCACGTGCTTTACAAATTTAAAATCCATCCAACGAAACCGGCTAATAAAAAAAAATTTCCCCACCCGCTATTAAAAGCTCGTTTGAAGGCCCTTTCCTTTCCCACCCTCCACTCCCGCCAAAGAACCGAATTAAAAATACTTTTTCAAATAAAGTCATCATCATTATCAACATCATCATTATTAATCATAAATAAATTTTTTACACCGTACATCGTAACACGTGGACACGTTATTACATCGCTTATATACATATATATATATATATACGCACGAGACACGAATTGCATAAAAAATGAAGAGAAGTTAATAAATCAAATTAACTAATTTAATGACTGGCCGACTATTTAATATTATAAAAAAACTTTTCGGACAAAAAAACCGTTAGAATTTTTTCGAAGTGCGGATAGTCTGGACGGTTCGTGATTAAAAAAATGAAAAAAATCAATTAATTAAATAAACAGAAACTTTACGCGGACGATGTGATATTGGAGTAAATTTGAAGAATACTCTTCAATACGAGATATAAATTTAAATATATTTAAAAAAAGGAGGATAGCGGAAAATTCGCAATCTGAAGCCGACGAGGCGCGCGTTTGCTGATAAAACGTGTAGAGAGAACCGAGGGAGAAGAGACGAGAAGACGCTGCAAGATATTCTCAGTTCTTTGTGGACAGTGTTTAGAAGAAGTAGATTGAACAATGTTAAAATAAAAATTACATGAAACTTTGACATTCGTACACCGAACTATACAACGTTTATTGTTAGTCGAAATTATAATAACTCTCGATAAATGTTTTAAAAAATAAAAACCAAAGAAAATTATTCACCTCGCTGTTTGATAGAGGAAATAGTTAAAAATAAAACTCGGTTCACATAAAATCGTTCACGCATACAGATAGGTATTTGTATAGAGAATAGAGGGTGACCAAAATAATTATTTACTCGGTGACATAAATTTCGTCACGTTATAATTTTTTTTTTCTGGATTCGCTAACGGGTGTGTTCTGAAATTTTTCGACGGGAAGAAAAAAGGAGTGAATTGTAAAATTATTTCTTAGAAATTTTGTGGATAGGGTGCTGATGTTTCAATCTGTGACGTGTAATGCAAGGGTGGGAATTTGATCGTTATCCTGAATTTTCGGTACAAATTTTAACCCCAAGTTGGGTGAATAATAATTAAAACAATTGACGATTCATCGAGTTCATTAAAAGTTGGTTGATTAAGTTCCTCAGAAAGTCTTCGTCGGATTAAACGAACGTCATCTTTTCTGTAGACACATAATCAAAAACTTGACTTAGAACTGGTTCCTAAGCGCTACACGTTTCTTACTCTATATAGAAGTAGATTTATACCAAAAAGCCCATTGGACCGAATTACGAAAATTAATGTACAAATATATACATGCACACAAATACTTATACATAAAATAAATCGACGTTGGAGTTGCACATGCGGTAGCATAACGCGAATATAACCGCTTCGTTCTACGCTGTTTCTGACAGCTTCTTAAAACTCATTTCATATACCGACAACTTCAATTTAAACTGTTCGTAAGACTAAGACTGGGGAATGTTTTAAAAATGTGGCATAGGTAAGAAAAAAAATTATATATATTTTATCTAACATGTAACATAATTTATGCGTGCGAGCGCACTATTTTTTTTTTTTTTTTAATTAGCATGCGTATTGTTTTTTTTTTTTTTTTTGTCCTCCAAATCTCATACATGAATATGGAAATTCAAAATAGCGTGTTATCCCAAAATCGTATTAAAAAATGAGTGAGAAAAAAAAATTCTTCAATTAGTATCACGTATCCTATGTACTATATCGCGTTTTTTTCGGACGTTTTTAATTATGTACACACGGTAAGAAGATCGATGCTTAATTAGCGCGTTATTGCATCCTTCCACTTTTTTTTTCATTCATCTTTTTTCTCATTCTTATTTCAATCCGCCCACTGCACAGGATATTAGGCATTACATTATTACATCCAAAATGCATGGCACGACTAACTAAGGTGCAGCAGAGACCCGCTTATCTTCACAGGTTATACTTTACATATCCGTAAATAAAACATACATCGTGACATAACGCATAATCGAATATGATCAAATTAGTATATACTTAAATGTAAATTATGCATATGATTGGCCGACATACTTCGGAATTTCAACCACAAAAACTATCCAAGCATGTAATTTTTTTTTTTTCTCTCTGATTTCATTTTATTTTTCAGAAAAGGTTAACGTAACATATGTATTTATACGTGCGTATATATTCAAATAATTATGTAATGACAAATTTCGAATCGCGAATGTACTATTGATCACATACGTACATATACATATATTATCTTTATATGGCTATATACTCGTATAATTTGTACGCGACTGAAAAGAAAAGTGATAACAAATGAATAAATGAATGGATAAATAAGCGAATAAAATATGGGTACTTAATCACGTGGTATATACACAAGACAATTGTTATAATTAGGTATACGATGGTCATTAATTATGTATACATATACATAATACATAGTTACATTCATCTATATGACGACGCGATCAGCTGCTTCAACTCTTTTCTTATTTGATACGGGTTATCGAACGGGACTTGTAAGTCCCAACGACGGATGGACGGACGAACGAACGAACGAACTTTCCGGTTTCAAGTCTTATGTATACATATACATGTATATCTGTATTATGTACCTTTATATATGTACATATAATAAAAACAGATTTCGTAATCGGGAGGAATTCCATTCATTCATTTTTATACAGACGCGTGCAGGTTACTACGCGGGACTCGAAGTTTTTCGTCCAATTTTTTTCTAACCTAAATTTTTTTTTTTTAAGTACGTTATACCTGCGGGTCAAAATACAGTTGGTCTAAAAAAAAAATTATTCCGCACGTCGCTTCAAAAAACTGCTTTTTCATTTGATTAAAATTTGTCAATTTTTCACAAACTTACACTATTCGAAAGATAGGGTTCTTCGCATCTTCGGAGGAGAAAACTTAGGGAAATCTTTCGATATAACGTAACGGTCTTTATGTATTAGAAACTCGATCGAAATGCATTCACTATTAATAGAATGATAAGTTTGAATGACGGCGGGTCGATATTCGCGTATTATCGTACTGTGTATACATATATGTGTATGTTTGTAATAATGAATGGAATCGGTTTTATACAGAGCGCTGATTTATTAAGAACATTATCACCGGGCTGCACTGATTATTTTAACTGCAGTTTCCGGACCCAATAAAACGGATATACATTCACACGCATGCATGCATCTATATGTTTGCACGTATGATATGTAAATTTTAAATAGTTAGAATCGCGTTCGTCGGTTCAATTTTTTCAACTTGATCGATACCATCGGGAAGCCTGAATTTAATTGCCGGAAGTAATCCGCTAAAAAAACCATAGATACACTATGTAATACTATAATACATATGTAATCGGAGATGAAAAATAGACATCTAAAAATTAGCTACATATACACACCTACACATATTATTATATATCTGATTATAATTTATTACACTCTAATAAAATTTTTTTCCAAGTACCTAATAATTAATAATCAAAAAAATTACGTCAGGATTAAGTAATTAATTTTTCTTTCCTCAACCGATTTTTTTCGACTCTGTTAAATAAATTTTAATTAACGACAAATCGGGTATATAAAACACATATAATTAGACTGGATCATTACGTCGTCCGTATATACGACTTGCGTATGTTATCTTGTACGCGGTCTGTTTAGATTTTATGGTGGACACGATTTACTATGGAGTCTGTGATGTGATCGCGCTTTTTATCGGACTAATATTATTTGTTCATTTTATTTTCTCTTCATTTCTTTTTTTTCCTCATTTTTTAGTTTCCCCTCTTTTAACACTTGTCGGTAGATTTTCTTATCTCCACAGCTTCGTATGTATATACGAATATAAGTATGATATGGTCGGATCTGACAAATTGTATATTATATACGTTCGGTTGTACGCAGAAACAAATTATGAAGCTGCATAATTAGAAGAAAAAAAAAAAGTAAATAAAAAAAGAAAAACTCAACTCGAGGAAAAAATTTCATTTTCAAACAATTACACCGTTTTTCACTTTTCTCGTTTTCTATCGAATTGTATACGGAACAGACAAGCTGTGATAAGATTTATACCTCGACGGTTTTCTGGACGTTTTGTAATTTCATTTTACTTCCTAATTTTTTCGGAACGATAAAATGTAATATAATGAAAACTCGTTTCATAGATTAAATTCGCGCGTTAGCCGTACAGTTGAAATTTTTTGTTTTTTGATATGATTTTTTTTCTTCCAAAGGTGCCTTTGCAGAGATTAATATACTTAAGAATTTAGCATACGTATATCATCTCGAGAATATATAAATAATCTGCCCTACACGTATAAAGAGTTGAGTTTTGCGAGACGCGGTTCCAGATGGCTAAGGAAAAAATAAAATTTGCTTTTAGTTCTTTTTCTTTGTATTTTTTATTTTCAAAAGTACTAACTATTTTTTCTTTCGTCTTCTTTAATTTAACGCGCCGTTGAGAATGATCGTGTATTCGTTGGTATGAAAAGAGAAGAAGCTGTCCGTTGATTTTTTTCGATTCGTTCAACTCCTCGCATTCTAACTCATTTCCTCCTTGAGTCTCGGTATCTATGGACTGATAAAAAATGACCGGCTTGCCGCCGCAAGTAAAATGCAGCCGCGCAGACTATCGCCGCCGTAGGTCTCGTGCATCCTCTAAATTAAATAACAATTTTTACCGTCTGCAGTCTGTCCGTACAATCAAACGCGTTTTACGCCCACGAATTTATGCACCGCGGTATAAAAAAAAAAAGAACTGAGGGAAAAAATTAATTCGACTTAATTAATATTGAAATTAGCTGATCAAAAATTATCTGGAAATTTACTTTTGTTGGGTTATTCTGATGCAAAAAATTGTAGAAATTCGTTCGAAGCCTTTGATTTGGCCAAAACTTGTAACGCATGTCTTGAGAAACACCGTCCGCGATTATATACATTATACGCGTGTAATACCGAAGAGAGATGTAGAATAAATTTAAGCATTCAGGAACGCGAGACGGTGAGATTTGACCGTAGAAATCACGGTGCCTCTCCATCAAGTTGACTAAAGGAGAAACCGTTTATGAGTTCGCATAACCCAAAGGTCTCTGACTCCCCATATACGTATATAAGTTTAAGTTACGATGTGTTCCAGGCCCTTGTCACTAAAAACTTTTTTTTTTCGAAACACACTCAAAACCGAAACCCGTGCCAAAAATCTCTGTTTTCTTGTTCTCCATTTGTTTTTTTTTGTTTTTTTTTCTGATCTATCTCTCTCTCGCTTCAAATACAACTTTGAAATAATTGAAAACTCCTCGATTTAAAATACAATTATTCTGAAAAAGATAGAGAAAATTTTAAAGCGTGCAATGCAGCTTCGTTTTTTCGCGAATCTTGTTAACACGCACGGTCTTTTTTCACCCATCTTCTTTTTTCCCCAGGTAGTTGTTCCGCCCAGATTCTTTCTTTTTCACTTTCGTCTTACTTTATATCGTATAAAATTATCCTATCCAATTTTTCGTTATATCCATGCACGCGATAACTCGTACGGTAAAAAAGGAAAAGGTCGAATTTCAATTCAAACTTTATCAGAGGTAATACGGACTCTGTACCAACATAACGTAATGAAAAACCTGCGGATATGTAAGAATTTTTTTTTCAACGACGATTTCCATTTTACTATTTTTTCATTCTTCATTCTTCCCTGGTTCTGAAAATGTTGGGTTTCTAACGTTTCGAATTAGCGATACATCGCGACAACGTATAACTAATTATCGAATCATGTATAATATGTTTCTATGTCATGATAAATAATTATACCAATCATTTATCGAACACCATCATAGCGAGCGAGAGCGATTGGTGCAGATTATGAAATCCGATACATAATTGCGCCAGTATAGACTGCAGGTATAACGATAAATGTATCTAAGATTCGTGATTCAAAAGAGCATGCGAATGGAGGAAAAAAAAATAAAAAGGAAAAAGAAATTAACGACGTGTTATGAGGATATGTATCATTTAAAAAATAATAATTTTTTTTTTCTGCACAAATGAG
This sequence comes from Athalia circularis, assembly GCA_963978495.1. Taxonomy (NCBI): domain Eukaryota; kingdom Metazoa; phylum Arthropoda; class Insecta; order Hymenoptera; family Athaliidae; genus Athalia; species Athalia circularis. The sequence continues at coordinate 35,418,655 of OZ021698.1, read as the reverse complement.
AAAACCAGTTTCCATTACATAAATTTAACCTGCAATTTACGCTGTATTTATTTTCTCAATTACGATATCTGAAGAAATATCTATTGGACTATTACATATATGTACATCAATTAGGTATTATATGAATTATAAAAATAACTATCCTATGTGGCACCTATCAGGCTAGGCGCCACATAATTGATTCTATGAAATGCGAAAAATTCTCAAAACGCCATAACAAATCATTTTTTTTTCCAAACTCTAACAATTAATTCATTTATATAATCGCTTCGATCGAACACCGCGAATAATTTTTTTTCCCTCAATTATCTATTCTGTAATCAATTATTCTCATCATAGAGTAGCCATGATTCTAATTGCGAAAAAAATGATGGTAACAAATCGACGGGGAAAATTTTTTTGAAAAAACCGCATCAAATGATAATTCCTTGGAAGAGGATACATTTATTTTTATATATGTGCAGCGTTACCGAATGTCCTTCGCTGATGTGAGATTATATTTTTGTTGAAAAATAATTTGATAGTTGACGACCATATACGCGTGTATTTACGTGTACAGATTTAATACCGGAATGTTGATGAGACGCGATGATAAAATTATCATAAATTTGTCTTCTTTTTTGTTTTTTTTCTTCTTTTCTTCCCATTGTCACGCATAACTCGTATTTTAATATTATTTATGGACGTGAATATTACAATATATATATATATATATATATATGGACGCTTATTGAACTGTGTCGCGTCGTTTCTTACGAATTTGATAGCATCAACGAACCGCGCGAGTATTATATCCGCGGTGCAATGGCTGATGGTTATTTTTGGCACTGACTAACTTCAGAGTTACCGAAAAATTCTTGCCCTCTTAAGTATGAGCGTAAGTTTACTTATATATATAACTAGTATATATAATACGCGGAGGCCATCGTAATCGTGATTAAATTACTAAAATAAAATAGATCAAATATATGAAACAGAAACCATAAACTATATGAGATGATGTTAATGATCGTATACCAATCTTTTAATAGCCTGTACAGGCGCCACTCCATTTTTTTTTTTTTTTCTTTTTTATAGAACAAACGAAACGGCAGGCTGAAGCTTGATATTCTTCACGGTCAACTAGAGACCAGACTCGAGATTATAGTAATGAATTTATAGCAAATAAAAATTGAAACAATAATTTTGCCTCGAGAAATTACGTGGATCCCATATAACTATCTATGATTACTGCAGATAAATTACAACGCGTAATTGATGATTTTTTCTGCAGTTTAATTATAAAAAAAAAAGAAAAAAAAAATTGTTATTCAAATTCACACGCGGAGATTAAACGAAAAAAAAAAATTACAAAAGTCAGACGTTAAACTATAGGAGATTTGGATCGATCATACCTACGTCTAATTTATTCCGAAGACGATTCTTTTTTCCTGCATTTTTTGATAGTTCAAATGTCATGAGTTTTCACGGCGAATTTGCTGCTGTAGAAAGAAGAAAAAAAAAGCAGCAAAAAACTTATACTACCAATTTAAATGACATCGTCAAAAAATTCCCTGTTTATTTTGTCGTATATGAGGAGAAAAAGAAAAAAAAATGAATGAATGAATGAATAAATTTTTCACAGAATCTTTTTTCATTCGAGAGTATAAAATTAATGAAGTAAAAGAAACGGTACGTTTTGTTTGAGAGGGTAAAATTTAAGGGGGCTTGTTGTACGGTTAATCTAAATAATTCTCGGGTGATAACGTCGACGCGTCGAGGCGGATAATTCGTTGTAATTTGTACATTTATTTAGGGGGTCGGGGGACACATACGCGTTAACATATTAACATCGTATACTGGTGGTAGGCTGTGGAGAAATAAGAGAATGAAAAATAAAGAAGAAAAGAAGGAGTGAGAATTAAGCGAAAAGCGCAGTTTTATCAGCGATATAAATCAGAGTCTAAAAAAAAAAAGAAGAGAAAAAAAAATCGTTGATTCGTTTTACTGCATATGTTCGCGTGTGTGAAATGTGGTAGTAATAGAAGCAGAAGTAGCAGCGATAGTGGTAGTAACAGCGATTCGTTTGTTCGAATCTAGGCGAATAATGGAGGGCGTAAGGTCGCCGACAAATCACTCAGTTTGACGAAACGAGATCGATCTGTCGAATTCGTTCACAATTCTTCTATAGCAAAAACCTCTAACTCTTATAACGTTATAGTATACGCATTTCTAACGCCGCAAATATCATTAACGCGATCGTGTTTCAAGAATTTCATTTTTCTTTCACTCTTCAAACTTTACGATTTCGAAAAAGTTACTTTGGAATTTTACAGTCTTTTTTCTGGATATTCCTACCTTTTTTTTTGTGTCTATCTAATCAACTCGGAGCACAATTTTGAATTTTTATTATTCGCAACGTTTTTGCACTGACCATTTCGATTAAAAAATCCGATTCATATAATTGTCGATACATATATGTGTATGACTTTTATATCCGATTTTTAATTTACTGGGACAGTATTTGAGAAACAATCACCCTAACATTGCAAACCGTCTAGAAGGTATTCCCATATGACAATATAATTAATATTATAATTAGCGTAAATTTATTTAGTAGACGTTGCTTGTCACGTTCTTGCCAAATGGTCGCGTTATAGGATGCGGATGAGGATCGTTTACGTTTGTACCATAGCAACGGCGGTGGCGGTTTCCTATTGTTTTAATTGCATGTACTTTAATTGGCCGTAGTAAAACATTTACATACACATAGGCAAGCTTGTAATTGACCTGAGGTTTGATTCTAAAAGGCACATGAGGTTTGAACATATTCAAATACACAATTCTTAAACAAAAAGGAAGGCGACTCATATTTGAATTTTTCTCGACGGGCGAAGAAAGAAATTGAAAAAAAAAAAGTTGAAAATTGATGAGAAAAAATTCTATTTCGCCTTGTGCACGATTATTTCGATCGATCTCTCGCGCTTATAATTTAATAAAAACCAATTAATTAGTTTCAGCACATTGGTGGTCATCTCCGCCGCACTGACTACGGTCCAAAATCAGGGATACGCGGAACTGTTCGGAGACAACAAAAAGGGTGAGTCGAAATTACAGCGGAAATAATTTTTTAAAAAAATTAACAACGGGCGCGAAACGCTCTCACGATATTTTCGTGTGGTGAGAAAGAATCAGACGGTTTAATTCTTTAATCTCTCCAAATTGAAGAAACGAACTGTGAATACATATACATATATAAAATTCTAACCAACAGTTAAACACATCATAGAAATATATAAATTTAGCTTAATTTTCGGACAGCAGCCCGCATACAATTTTTTTGCCTCATTTATCTAAATTATCATCATTTTCAAGAATCACCGAACACTATGTATTTGAAAGATGAGTATCCGAGACGGTTCAATGGGAAAACAAATTATATACTCTCTGGATATATGATAAGGCAGAGGAATGCATATAATTATCTATTCAACTGAAACTTATCTACTTTTTTTTTGTTTTTAGGTTTCTCACCCAATTTTAGTCGTATCTTTTCACCCTGAACGTTATTATTTATACTTATCACGAATCGAGTCGATCTACGATGGTTTATTATATTGAACATATCGTTTAAAATAAATGAAAACTAGATCGCAGCTGAAAAATTTCATCAGCACAGTTGCAGAGATGGAACGAATTTTTTTCACTTTTATAATCTGTATAAAATATGATCATTACGCACAGGTCGAGCTGAATCAATTTTCATACACAACAATTATGTAGCACATGTATAAATCCAAGTCTACTATTTACACATGGAAAATCGTAATCAATAAATCATTGCTACAGTGTCTGCAATCGATCTCTGCATATTACATGCAACACGTATACCGATCATGACGTAATCATCGACGATTGAATTACTATACAATCCTTATATAATCTATCCTTTTATTTTTTTTTATCATTTTTAATATCGCGTCATTGAATTTTTTATTTCGTGCGCATTTATCGGTATAAATCAATGAATAAATTAATTAATTAATAAATAAATAATGGCGCATTGTTTGCTTTGTTAAAAAACACTGCTCATCACACACACGCACGTGTTGTCATTTTTTCGTTCCCTTCCCCTCTTTTTTCTCTCTTTTTTCTCTCTTTATTCATTCATTTATTTATTTAGTTGTACTTATCTTTTTCTTTTTTTTGTTCGCTTTATTTTTTCCGTTCCGTTCTATTTGTTTCTCCGTATAGAGCGTATTATACTCCCGAAGCCTCCGTTGATCTCGTCACGTCTCGTTTTAAGCTTCTCCCAACAGTTGGTTTTATTGGAAAGTATATACATCACTTTTTCTTTTCTCTCGATATCATATGTACGTAGATATGTATATTTTATGAGGCGAGTACGTAAAGTACATATACGTAGGAATATTCGTACGCGACTCGGAGATTTTTGAATCAACGTTAAAATCACGTCGCACGTTCAAATTTCGAACTTGAAAATTAAATTAAAAAGTCTTGTAAAATTTGATATGAATTTTTTTCTATCTCAAGTATCGAACAGTTTCAGTGAATTATCTCCAATAATTATGATAAAAAATGATGGGAGTTAATTACCATATTTATCTTGTCAAAGAAAAATTTGGCCGAAGGGTATAATATAGGCGTCTGGTAGTTTTTAGGGCGTTGTCCCGATGGTTTTAGTTGCCGTTAGAAATTCAACGTTCGGTTTGTGCGACACGCGGATTCCTTGGTGAGGTGAGGTGAGGTGAGGTGAGTTGGTAGCGAGTCGAAAGCAGAAGCTTCGCGCTTATCAGGGAAGGCTGGGACGAATAGCTCCCACAGGATAAGCGATAACGTTCATCCCCAGTTCTGCCCTCATTTGTATCTCCTCTACTTTCCCATCTCTCCTACAGGAGCACTCTTCCAACGTTTTACTTTTTTCCCCCCTCCTCCCGCTTTTTCTTCCTCTCCATTCTCCCTCTTCTTTCTCTTCATTTTTCACCCCGATGAAAACGACTTTCCAAAATCTGTTCATTTGTAAATTTCTCAAAGAAGAACGGAATAAAAATGAAAGCGTAAAATGTTATATCAATCTTTTGTTTTCCACTTCTCTTTTTCTCTCGACAAAAATATGATACCCATATTGGGTACAATAATTCTTTTTTTTTTTCTTTTTTTACTTTTTCGCGTCACCGAAACGTGTGGTGGTGGCACGAAATTTTCTGGTCATGTCGTTCTCTCCCTGTCGTTGATGTTTGTTTTTTTTTCATTTCGGTTTGGTTGGTTGGTTGGTCAGGAATGCACGAAAACCGCTTCGTCATACGGCTGATCCTGGACCGCGTCTAATCACCAGATGGTTCAAACTCCTTATGGGTGAAGGAGTAGAGGTTGAGGATGAGTAGAACGAAAAATAAGGTCGTACTCCAGAAGGAGACAAGACGCCCAGACATTTTCTCACAGACAACTTTCATGCTCATTATAATATACGTTTACATTATACACGTATCACATGCAATACGACATGCAGGGCTTCTAATCCTATGCAGTTCGATGAACGCGTTTCCGCACGATTTTTTCTTTCTCTTATACTTTTTATTTTTCATTTCAAACAAAAATTCTCTCACACGATTCGATGAACTCGTATCGCCGAAATCCATGAGATTTGAAAAAAAAACGGCGAAGTAAAAAAAGGAAAAAAAAGAAAGGCGACGATTTTTGATGAATTTTATCACTGCGGCGTACAAGTTTGTGGGAAAAATTGGTGACGATCGAATGTAAGAGAGAAAAACCGAGTTGGACGAAAAAGGGAGAGGAAAGGAAGAATAAGTGCGAAGGTGAGAGAAAAAAAAGAAAAAAAAAAAATTGAGTAAACATTGAAACGCGCAGTTTCCCAAAAGACCACTGGCGATTATTTGCGATATAGGTAGTTGGACGTGCGGATGTGTGTGTATAGGTATTAGGTATACGTATTGGTGTTAAAGGGAAGTCCGAAAACGATCATGCGCGTATACGGATAGGTTCGATTTGAGAAGCTTTAACTTTGACCAATTCACCGTAACGAACTGGTATTGCCCTTCCTATACGCAATTTACTATGAACGAATCCGCGCGGTCACATTCTACTGCGGGTTAAACGAATTGCATTTGGGTGTGTCCAACGATGATGAACTGTGAATCCGGTAGTCATTATACTATATACACCCGCGGTTATTTATTTTCAACAATTTTTATACGAACCTCAACTTCAAACGCACATATTTTCAAGAATATGACATCAAATGAAGCAAGTCTTTTTTTCATCATAACGAAAAATTGCGTTTTTTTATCCAAAAATTAATAAATCAATCACGCCATACATTTCATCATTCGAAGCGGATGATGATCCAAAAAAAGAAACAGTTTCCGTCCACTCTGAAAAATAAAATAAAACATCAATCGTACCGAAAACAAAGGAAATAAAAAAAAAAAACAAGAAACAAAATGAAAAATTTCGTTTAGGGTACACGTCGTAGTTACCATATTCTCGACGGATTTTTTTACGGGGGACGATTCGGTTTCGGAAGAGATTTACCACGCGTTGCGTATACACATAGGTATAGGTTGATACATTTCGTATAAGGTCCATTTTTTATTTTTATTTTTTTTCTGTACTATTTTATTTTTTTTTGTTTTATTTCGTTTCAGGGAAAATGGATGAATGCGTAAAACGAAAGACAGAAAACGGACGTATAAGATATAGATAGATAAATAGCATATACACATATGTATACATGTATAGCTGTATGTATATATTACGAACCTCCAGAGTCGCAGCCCTCCGTCCTATTCCCCTATTCCTTTTTCTCCGTTCTTCCCTTCGTCCCTACTTTGTTTGTTTTTTTTTAAATATTTTTCTTTCTTCTTTTTTCTTTCCGCTAAAAAAATAAAAGGTTTTATCTACAGCCAAGGAGACTTATGGAGACAATCACGATTTTACACGAGCTCTGAATTTCAAGCAGTCCTCTCGCGTGTCATATCCGTAAGTGGGAAGAAATCTCGCGGTGATATCCTGAAGGAAGGGCGAAAATGGGGGTGGGGAGGAATTGCAATGCAAAAGTCTATGCCCCATCTGTAATCGTGTATAGATATTCCTATACACATGCCACATATTTTCCCCATGGGAATCCCTCTTTGTTTTGGATTATCATTGGATTATTCGTATATACCTCATACATTTTCTCCGAGCTTTTTTTCTCTTCTATCTTTTGTTTTTTCATCGTTTCTCCGTCCTCCTCTTCCTTAGTATCGAGTCATGTGACTGCGATGAAATGAAATTTGATTTACCAAAGTCGAACCCGAACCGAATTTTTTTTTTTTTTGCAAACAAATTCGTGACGATGCGTGTCCTGAAATTCGGGTAGCAAATGGCTCGATTTAAATTGAGGGATGATTTTTAGCGGGAAACTATTTTCTGAAGTGTACGTAAAATAGATTTATTGTTAGAATTTTGAGAATATAGGATTTTCGGGCGGCCCTTGACCTAAACATACTTATAACTGGACTTCAATTATATCGTCCTAAGCAATTTAGACGATTTTCCATCTTCATAACGGTCGTACCTATTTAATTAAAATTCAAACGCCCACATACCTAGACACCGTTTACATATGTTATGTACACGATTTCGATGTGCGTAGAATTTTCACACGGGTAATTTTTGCATACATAATATACCTACATGCATTTATGTAACACACGTAATACGCAGAGCTCTTTTCTTTTTTTTTCACATATTTGGAAGGGTTTTAAGGGGTGTAGCGATTAGAATTGAAGAATTATTTTCACAAGGACCACGTCGCTGATGTAAATATATACCTATGTACACACTACGTATGTGTATATCTATTGTATTTTGTTTCCGGATCTACAGCAAGATAACCCTCAGCAAATTTTCTGCTTCCTTAAATCTTCTCACCCCTCCAACCCTTCGATATCTATATAAACAAGACAAAAGCTTATGTGGTAAACTCACACATGGGTGTGTATAAAAACATACATATGTGCATATATATACGTATTATCCCGTAGGGGAAGAACTATCCAAGAGTGCTGCAAACGCTCCTGAGGGACTCGAGGATACAGATAACTATATACATCGGGTTTACACATGTCGCATTTTATCTTCTGATATAACTTTCAACTTCTAGTACGCAGCGAACGGCAGAACATTTTTTTCTTCTCTTCATTCTCTTCTTTTATTTTTATCTTCGTTGTATTTTTCTGAAGAAAAAAGCGGGAGCGGGAAGAAGTTACCAGATTTTTATGAACACAAATAATCCGTACGAGCGATCGCACGATTGGTATTTTTGCAATTTTAGGAGCGAAAAATTCTAGATTAGATAGTGCTGTGCTAGTAATTAAATAAATATACATGACATCCTTGATATGGAATGCTTATTTATTTCAAAATAACACATCACACTGTGTGGTCAACCACACCACTTGATTACTCCAAATTACAGGAAGCTGGAGATATTCTTGCAAAGTATTGCGAAACAGGATAGAAAGAATAAACATTTCGGATGTGGTTTGTGGTCAAGCCTTACTATATTATACTGCACGTAACGTGAAACATCGCAAAAATTTTATCGTATGATCTTAATAATTATTTTGAATTAATTTTATCTGAAAATTATACCTAATTCCGCTGACGTGTATAGCGAAAGAAACGCAATCGACTTATAGGTTAGTTTCAAATCTGAATTTTTTCTTCCCGCGGAAATCGGAATTTATTTTTGCCCCGAATAATTCTGCGGGTGAAAAAAGAACCGCATGTTTGTCGAAAAAAAATCATAAGTTACGTCAGATTTACCGAGAATCGTAAAGACGATATGAAAATGTAGGTTTCACGTACACCTGCAGTAAAACCGAGTAATGAGCGTGACCGTCTAATTGTAGGAGTGCTTATAGAGATAGACAAAGTTCTAGCCTCGGAAACACGTCATCTCAAAGAAAGAAAGAAATGAAGAAAGAATGCGAAACAAAGAAAAGTCAGTAACCCCTAGTTGCTGTTGCACCCTTAGAATTATGTGCACCTCTGCGGCAGGTAAAAATAAACAAGAAAAAATCACACTTCCACGCCATTTTGAAAAATCCGTTTTCTTCTCGTTCCATCAAAAGTTTATCTGCACACGATGTGTAGCGTGCATGAATTTTTTTTCCAAATTTGCAAAATATCAGTACAAGAAAAAGTGAAAAGATAGCGAGGAAGTGTGAGCCCCGCCTCACGTAGGTCTTTATGGGTAGTAATAATATAAAGTTGGATGTACAATATATGTGATAGGAAAAGGAAATGATCCGCGGTGATATTTGGTCAAGTTTGATCGTAAAATATGGTGGAGGGTATAAATCTAAGAGGGAAAAGAATAGAAAAGGAAGAAGGAAGTAGGTAATCGGAGGTATAGATCGTATGTAACGTACATACCCACACATACGTATATATGTATATATGAAGAGTTGAAAGTAGCCGCATTACCGCGAAGAGCCCAGGGGTCCGATATGACATCTGCGTCTGCTCTAATAAAACCTTCTCGAACGAATAAAAACACAGTAGCTCCTCTTTCGTTCCGTTCCGTTCTCCACTATTCTATACTTTTGTGGTTGAATCCCCGCGAGGCAACTGGCTATCCTCTCGTGCACCACCGCCTTCGCCAATGCCTCGCGGAGTTCGCTGGAATATTCTGCAAAAGCTGTCCGAGAAGAAAAAAAAAAAGAAAAAAATAAAGAAATAAAATAAGAAAGAAGAAAGAAGAAGAAGAAGAAAGAAAGTTGGGAGAAGAAAGGGGGAGGAAAATTCGAATAAGAGGAAACGAGCAGAAGGAGATAAGCTAAGCTTAAGTTTATGGTGCTGAGCGAGCAGGATACACTTCACTCTTTTTTCAAATCTCAACCATTTTTAGTCTAGATATATTCACGTGAAATAGGTAACGGTATAGATCGATGGTTTTTTCCATTCCCCCTTTATTTATTTAGTTTCTCATACGAGAAAATAAAATTTCGACAGCAGTTGGAAGCATTTTTCAAAATCTGTGAAAATTCATTAATTTGGAATTTTAAATACTAAATATTTTTCACCCTTCCGTCCACATGGTGTTTGAAAGTAGAACTGTTTGAAAAAAATACACCCCATCGGTTCGACAACGAAGAAATGCATTCCTTTCGGTCCAGAAAAGAGAAAGCAGAAGAAAAAAATTTAATCCATTCGAGTGTTGGTACAAATGATTTCAAGGTATGTTGTAAAAGAAATTTTATTCGATGCCCCATAGAAGAAGAAAAAACCAGGAAAAGGAAAGAAAAAAAAACGAGAAACTCGGAAAAGACGAAGAATCTGTGCAAACAATTACTCGATAAGAAGAAGGTTGGTTGGTATATAGTCAGGAACAGTTTATACTATGCGAACTATTCTTAAGATCGTACTTCAAAGTTTTCTCCTTTGTTTTTCCGGTACAGCTAGTATACTTTGAGAAACTGTACAGTGCATACATACCGATATACCTGTATATAAAATTCGAGTAAAAGAGGAAGTTACCGCTTAGGCGGATGTTTGCTCGAAAAGTCATGTCAAAATTAGTTCGCCTCGAGGTACCTTTACATCCCCTATAGTCTGTACGCTGCTCTTTATTTTCTTTCAACTCCTGGACTCCCCGTTTTCGCTGTTTTCCTCTTTTCTTCTCACCCCCGACCTCGGAATTATATTTCAAACTTTTGACCGCGGACTTATTTTGGGAATGTTACGCTCTTCGATTTTCATCGAAAAAAAAAGTGTCATCACCACGAGAAATTGTGGACTCCCCAAAATCTCCTTCGAATTCTAATCTTTCAAGTGTTCCAGTCACTTTTTTCTCCCAAGTTGTTAGATAGAATTTTTTATTTCAATAATTTTTCCGTTCTTTCGTCGATGAAAGTGAAATCATTACGATTCTCCGTCGTATACAGGCTGAGTCACTCCAAGTGTCGAGAATGGGAAGGACTCAATAGGAACAAAGTCCCGCCCCTCTAGCCAATCAAAAACTAGAAAAATTTGCCTATTAAGTCCCTCCCATTCTCGACACTTGGAGTAACCCACCCTGTATATATCCGCTGAAAAGTGCGATTACATAAAATATAAATGACGATATATTAATGTGTGAAATATTGACGGGGTTACACGAAAGATCTAGTTCGTGAACGGGCAGGTGAATTTCACGCGTGAGAAAGTAATTAAATTATCTCGTTAGGAGTTTACTGCTCTCGTTACAAAGTTTCCTTGGTAGCGAACGAAGTACACACCGTCGCGTACACGTGTGTACGAGAAGAAGATATATGTGTAGAGGATGAGCCAAGCTGGCGCCGCCCCGCACGATATACTCTATGTTCCGGTTTGGTTCTGTTCTGATTTTAGGATTCGCAAAAATTTCAAACACCGTGCGTTGCGTCAGCCATGGTTCCATGTAGGTACGTATAACGTACGTATCGACCACCAATTTACTTCATACTTTAAATGATTATTTCGAATGTTCATTCGTCGAGTGCATCGAACGATAAAAACCACCCCTGTACATACTATACATGTGCGCACGTTTCGTGGTATTCCTTTTTATCCAGCCCTTCGGTGGTGTAAAAATTCGCCCCTGGCATTCCCGTGACAAGCTGATTGTTGGCGCCATGTATGGACGAACAAAAAAAATGTCGAAAATAAAAGAACAGAAATTGAAAGAGAGAGAGAAAGAAAGTTAGTGAAAAAAAAAGGGCGGAGACGCGTTACTCGCACACAACGAGTTTTTATTCACAACCCGTTGCACTATAGCTGTGCCCATAAAGACCATACATGAAATATATATACGTATAGATATAATAACCTACTTGCAGTAGCGCAGGAGTTGAATTTGGAAAAAAGCCAAATGAAACCGCATGAAAAAAAATCCCCCCCAAAAAAAAAAAAAAATCGTTCTTATATGAACTGTAAAGACGACGAGCGGAACAATATGTAATATGGGTGTAGTAAATCTGCGGCCGTTAATTTTTAATCTTAAGATTTTCATTTTTTTGTTTCTTTCCGCAAGTTCTCAGGACGAAAGGTTTTTATTCTATATGCCAATTTTTCGGGATCATCCGATACGTACGAACAAGGTGTTCGGTGAAATTTATCGTTTGTTATTTTTATTTTATCTTATTTTTTACACGCTATAAGAATGGGGGTTTGAAGAAATTTTTTTTTTGCGCCACGAATATAGGTGGTAAAAAGAAAATGGAAGTTAGGTGCGATATATCAAGTGAATTGGCTATCAACCGTGCATATACATATATAAATATATGTTTTATACGAAAAACGACTTTTTCCATCTACATATGTACACGCCGAGATATATGACGGATCCGTCTTATCGGGGCGGACATTTGTTCCGTTCTTACACGTGTAACATCAGCGAGAAAAACAAAAAAAAACAGAATAAAATAAATAAAGTCTGCGGGCGGTTCACATCGCGCCGCGTCGCGAGTCGCCCCTAGGCTATTCCAAAAACGCTGTTATGGAAAAAACAGAAAAAAAGAGGAAAGATAAACGAAACAAAGAAAAAAAATGAATGAAAAAAAAAATCACATCATTCCGCCTCTTTTCCGAAGATAATCGCAAACTTTGGACGTATATAAGGAAATTTTACACACACGTGTGCGCGGTATCGGTAAACCCAAAGCGAGACAAAATTTAAAAATCTTCACAAAAAATATATGTATATAATATATTATTCTTATATTTTATGTAGAGATATATATAGGTGAATTATTTCTATAATTTTAAACTTTATAAGGAAGATAAAATACGTAATTTATTATTATACCTTTACACACGATTTTTCGATTTATAAAATATCGAAACATATAATACCGGATATAAATTTCTTCAGTTTTGATAAGAATAATAAATTTGTACGAATATCGATAGTGATCCATTTTTCTTATTTTTTATTTCTTTGTTATTCCCTTTTTATTTTTCTTTTACTTTTCAACAAGAAATTGATGCTGCGACGAAGACCCGTTATATGTTTCGTAACGATTCTCTTTTTTTTTTCTTCGTATCTTACAAAAGTGGAGAATTGTTTTGTTGAGGAACATAACTAAATAATTTTTCACACCATTTACACAATAATTTATTTGGAAGGAAAAAAAACTTTTTTTCGATATTCCGAAAATTCCTATGAAACTGGATCCTTTCGGATTCTCTGAATTTTACTAGCGCACGTGGAATTTCGTTGACGAGTAATAAACATCGATAGAGAATTCGAAATTTTGTTAGAATTTTTGGTAAAATTATTTTCGAAATATTTCTCTATTATGATATAAATTCTACACACGCATATTTGTATACTATATGTATAAGCTCATATCGAAATTCATCCCCCCTCACCGTCAAATATCCATCTAATGTAACTAGAATCATCTATACATATAATATATAAATACATAGTATATACATATTGCAGGAAGGATCTGTTGTGAATTATTTATCCTTCTAAATTATGCAGCCGGAAGAGCACCAAGCTTGTTTCCCCCTTTACCGTCACCATGTTTTCCCTGCCCCGTTTCACGTTTCCCTCCCCATTGCAGACAAGAAAATCACGTAGGTTTAAATGGCTGTATAAAGTGTGCAGCGTGTAGTTTAATATCGAAAACAACGAGATGAAGATCGTTGGACCGATGTGGAAAATTTCATGAAAATAGCAGAAAATATCGCAATATTAAAAAACGTGGCTGAATTTTCTGCGAAATAATTGTATCGTTTATAAAATATTCAACGAACGCGGAACGGAAGAATCCCATTGAAATTGAACACCGTGTGTATCATACCTGTACGTGAATACCTATATATCTATTTGTGCATCGAAATCTACATCGGTCTCTTGGGATTCTATAGAATTTCCAACAATATATATGTATACATACACGTATGAGTTCAACTCATGTTTAGAATGCGAAAGCTCCATTCATGGGGGACCTTTTATACAACATGTGAACTTCATCTAACAAGGAATGCTTTTGCGATAGCCGATGTGTAGGTAACTAACGTCATATATTCTACGTATAAGTTTGACTGAACTATATTATATAATTTTACTGATTTTTCTCAGTCGCGTATTATATCAGGATTCATATTTTTATTCATCTACTGCAAGCTCAGATATCAATTGTATCTTGCGATCGTAAGACCAAGAGAAAGAAATTAATTTAAGTATTCCAGGGTGGGAAACAGACGAGAAAAAAAAAAAGAGAAACTCCTTCCTAAAAATTCTACGCCGCAAATCCTACGTGGAAGTTTTTTTTTCGTTTATCAAAAATTTGTTTGGGCGTATGAAAAAAAAAGATTAGAAAAACCCGTTTTCAATTGGATATTATACGCAGACGAAACTTCCCCTTCGTGACGTAATTTGCTAGTCTGGAGTAAATTCGTCATCATTGGCGGGTATAATGAGATGAAAACAGAGGGTTTCCGACACCCTTGAAATTCCGAGTTACAGAGGTAAGGTATACAATATACACCCGTTCACGATATATCCTTAGAGGATCTACAGAGAAACAGTCACCGTATACGGGGTGTATGTATATATAGTATATATTTTAACCATTCTATACCTCATATGCTGAGTTTCTACATAAATTACATTTCGGAAGACGTAATAATTGTATAACTGTATATATCCACCTTGTACTTTACACGCATGACGTCGTTGCTAGGATATCGTTTTTGCATTCTGCTTTGAGACGGGGGTTACATTTCAACTATGATTTACAGGGTGAGTCGTCTCGAAATTATCCACTAACGAGACGCTCTTAATTCGACGGAATTCAGATTGTTCCATCCATTCGGTACGCTTCTCTATAGTCGTTTTCCCCCACTCTCTAATATTCTTCTCCTAAACCTGGCGCGGTGATTAGATAAAAAAAAATAATACCCCTGAAATTAGGTTCCTGCCATTTTTGGATTCTCCAAAAAACTCACCCCGTATAAAGTTAGACTCGATTACGTCACGACCAGCTCCAGATCCGCACCACATCATACCGAGAAAACCTTTTGCAGGGTGTTCCAATCCTCGAAGAACCTTCACCTTCACCCTACCGCAAAGTTGAAAAAAAAAAAAAAAATACGATCGACAGATTTTTGATACAAGTATTTCTCACTTGTTTTATTATTTTTTTTTTATTTATTATTCGGGGTTATTATTTCACCCCGAAGCTTCCTTCACGTCGTTTTGCAGGGTGAATAAAGTTATACAGTATACACGTATATGCATACACGTCGTTCGGTGAAATTCTCGGTAACTTTTCCCTTATTTTTTTTTACTTGACGAGTGTGCAACGTTCAACATCTTCGCATATGTGTGTTTTAGTCTTTGACTCGCTAGGGGATCTCGGGAAGAGAAGAAAATGGAGTTTATATTTACTCAACTATTATCTCTTGTTCCACCCTTCGAATACCGTCTACTTTGTTATATAGGTATGTACCAGATAGAAAAAGAAGAATACGAAAAATAAAGAAAAGAAAGAAACGAACTGAAAAAGAAAACACTACGATCTGGTTATTGATATACCTATAAAGCTCCGGTGAAGAATACGGGAGTTGTTATAGCGAAACGTATCGCAAGAACCGTTGGTAAAAAAAAGAAAAAAAAAAAACAGAAAACAGAAAACGAGTTAGAAAAACGATACGAAAATCTGAGGAATAAAAATCTGTAGCATAATTTTCCGAGAGATATTTTTCAGAATTCACTTGGAATTCATATGTACACGAGAATCAGACGATTAAGATGTCGTGTGGATATATTTTCAAAATTCGTAGAGACGAGAGAATTAGCGCGTTCATTCAATGGTATCTAATTGTATTTGTACGTTGTTAGACGGTGCGGAGTTTGCAGTCGCATTTATCAGTTAGGTAATTAACTGCGTTTCCTCGAGAAACAAAATTCTATAACGTGCAACCAAGAGAACTTTATACTTCACAGAATTTATGCGGGCGTAGCTGCGAGTACAGAATTTGAGTAAGTTATTTAAGGGCAGACTTCGGAAATTCTCACCCACACTTCCGACCCCATTTCTAGAGTGCTCCTAATAAATGTCGCGAAAATTTTCCAGGATCACTTCGGTAAATTAATTTTCATCATTAAGAAAATGTAAAAAAAAAAAACTAAGAAAATTAACCGCGTTTTTTTCGCTTCCATATCGCGTCTTTTTGGAAAAGTTAAATACTCTCAAAAAATTTTACAAATCGAATACCAAGTGAACATACCAAAAGTTGCGTCAAAATTCATAGAGTCGACGATTATTTTTTTTTTCTTTTTTGTTTTTATACGTTTTTTAGGTAGACAAATGCATATTTCGAAAAAGATCGAGCAGATTTTTTGTCTAAAATTCGAATTCGTCGATTCTTCTTCGTACTGTAAATAATACATTGTAAATCGCATATTGCGTACTTAAGGTGGTAGGTACGTACCTCTTGACTGAGGAATCTAATATGGATGATATTGAGATGGTATATCAAAGTTTAAAAAGCTTGCTGTCGGTGATGGTGGTGGTGGTAACGGCGGCGGTTGTCATGGTAAACTTGATTACCTCTTCCCTTCTCCACACTCGTTTCACTTCTTATATAACGTTCATCTTTTATATAACCTTTTCATACTATACAAAAAATATATGCATACAATAATAAAAATAATAACAATCACAATAATAAACGTTTCGAAAACCAATATATTCTGTCGTGAAACACCATAGTAATATACGGGGGAAAAAAATATCAGAGAAAGCAGTGACATGCAATTTTCTTATATTATCACCAATTTGCCCACAGATTTTCAAATTTCAACCTTCGATTCATATTCCAGCTTTTTTGTTTCTTTTCTTTCTTTATTGGTTCCGTTTTTCTTTTTTTTTTTTTTTCTTTTTAAATAAGAAAATGTAGTGAGAATGTATTTATATGAATCATAACCATACTGCACCGATGAATATTGATTCCGAAAATTTTTCGTACTTCATTATTTGTTATCTACTAGTTTTTATCTTAACACGAACTGACAAATGAACGTCGTTTTATTGGGTCTCAAAAATTTCGCGGTAAATTTAACAACGCGTACGCGTATATTAGTGTAGCAAGTCGTTAATTATAAAAGTGAAAAATTTCACCCTTCCCGCGCTGCTATCACTCGTTAAAAAAAAAAAAAAAAAAAAGAACAAATAAAAAAGAATAAAGACAAATTTGAATTCTTCAGAGCGAGATATATTATATTACGCGTATAAATAATATAGTAAGGAAAAAAAAAACGTTAACTTGTTTGTTACTTTTTCACCTGGGGTGAAAATAAAACATAATTCAGTTGTTTTGTTTGAAAAAAAAGAGAGGATTAATTTTTAATTCTAGTTTCGATATCATTCTTTTTTTAGTTCTTTCCCGAAATATTTCTATCGTTAATTTCAAGGGTGTGAGTGATGGTTTATTGAATATAAATTGAAGGGGTTGTGTTTAAAATTGCATCAGTTCGTGACAGCTGAAGAGAGCGCAAAAAGCGTCGCGTTGGAAGGAAAACAAAACTTTCCGTCGCAAGATTAAAATAGTTTTGTACCTATATAAAAACTACAATCGGTTGATCGATCGATGTGTAGTGCAAGCTGTAAATGAAAACTGTTTTCAATTGTGTTCAATATATTATGCGAGTTTTAACTGAAAATGAAGAAAAAGAAAATAAGAAAAAATAAAAGAAAAATGCTTGTACAAAATTCGATTCCAACTGAATAAAGCTGTCGCACGGGGACGAAAGAATGGGGGGGAAAAAAAAATTAATAAAACAAAATAGAGGGAGAGAAAGAGAAAATCGTAGACACCCTAAAACTACGGGGGTGGAAAATTGCGCGACAAATTTGTAACGTCGATTCGTTGTTAAGGCCTGAAATTGATTAGGGGGTATCCAAGGTGGAGAAAAGGGTGATAGAATCCCTAGAATTTCAGGTGGTTTATACATTATAGTCAGGATCTTGATCTCGTTGTTCTTGTTGTTATTTTACACCCATTTCCCGAACACTCTATTATCGTTGCAGTACCTACGTTATATAGTAACTTATAGTAATAGTACGTCGAGTCACGAGGTAGTTGAGACTAACTTCTACTTTGGTCTTGTAGAGGTTTCGAGAGTTAGAGAGTTAGTCTTTATCCTCGCAAACTCGGCTTTTCTTCCTTTCTTTCCTTTTCTTTTCTTTTCTCTTTTTTTCTCGCCTCTTCTTTTATTCCTTTCAGAAGGATAAAAGATTAAGATAGAAATAGCTGGGAGGTACCGCTATACTGTTATCCTTTACCAGCATACTGAAGAACAAAAATAAATGAATAAGATGAAAAAAAAAAGGATGAGCAGAATCAAAAGCAGCAAGGATTACGCGTCTTGTCTGCTTCAAACATCGGACACGTGAAATCTACACGAGGTTGGAGTAAAAGAGTTTAAATTTTGCGACCATCCCTTAAATGGGATTATCGTTTTTTGAAAATATCATATTACTGGAATCGAGAGAGATCTTTTCGAATCTCAGAAACGGAATGAAAGCCAGACCTTTCTATTTTTCAGTAAAAAAATTAGAAGGAAAATTACGAAAAACCGATCAAGATTTTCAAATTTTACCTCGTTTTTCAGCAAAGATATTTTTCACGTTCTTCGAAGGCGCGCCCTGAAATTTAACTTATACCTACATTTCTACTCCGCATCGACGGTGTAATTTCCCTCAATTCTAACGTGATCTTCCCCCACGCGTTCTTCTAAAATTTTGTGATCGTTCGTTCGTCTCAAATATGACAAACAAGAGAATCATCTGTTAGAAGAGTTTGATGTTATACGGGAGCTGGAATACGGTAGACTGGATATATCCATGGTTACAAATTAAGCTTCGTAAGGAGAGCCTCGTCTCGTTGTCGTGAAGGAGATGAGGGCAGAAGAAGAAGAAGAAGAAGAAGAAGAAGAAGAAGAGAAGGAGAGAATCTTTCGGGATGATGTGGAGCGACTTCACGAGCATGATATGTTGAGACTACCACTCAGACCTGCCTGCAGGCTTGTCGTAATAAACAATATAACACTCGCTCTTCTTTTGTTCGACTCCAGGGGGTGCAGGTGGTGTCGTCTCGTTCTTTCATACATATATATACACATTTTTTTGCCGCGTCTTCTTCTCCGTCTTCGTTTTCTTCGTTTTCACAATTTCTACTCTCCTTCACCACCAGTAGTCACACATAGCCCGAAGCTCAAACAAGAGAAGAGAGAAAAAAAAAGAAAGTTAAAATAAATGACAAGTATTCCGAAGAACAGCTGTAGCCTCTTATTTTTCTCATCGTTGTCCCAAAATTTTCACATCGTCTTATTTTGTAGTATTTTATTGAAAATAAAAAAAAAAACCAACAACACATGTTCGTTATGCAATACGAACAACAATGAGATATAACATGTGTCCAGTAAAGTTTGAATGGCAAAAATTTTTGTATTTGAATTTAGCCTGTTATATATGAATGTGACAATACATGAATTCGCCCCATTTACATAAATCGCCGGTCCACCTGAAACGAATTAAACGACATCATGTAACTAGGGTTAGATTATATTAGATTAGATTTTCACATCATTGAATAAACCGGATATACCTGTTATCTGAGGCTTTTCTTGGTATATTGATGAACAAAATACGATCGTACGACCGTATTCATGTTTGAAAGCTGGTATACGATAACCTACCCGCCCACTATGTGCTATAACCTCAAATTCTGTAAACACGAAACCCTGAAATTTAATCATTCAAGGTTTATTGTACCTTACCACCTACGCCACTAGTTACGGATATAAAATACACCCCATCTCTGTGGCTGGATTTTGCAGTGGTCATCGTCGCATCACCTTCTTGTTTTTTTTTTTTTCTCAAAAAAAGAGAAAGAAAAATTGGATATGATCAGGCGAAGAAAGAAAAAAGAAAGAAAAATCGTCACCCTGTAAAACGGGCCGATCCTTTTCACCCGCGTTTTCTGGAGTCTCGCGTGTCGTGGTGGTGTTTGCTTAAAAGAAATATTTGCCAGTTTCTGATTGGCTATTTCCCTCGGAGTCATGGATATATACCTTAAACACATATATATATTAATACTATAGTTATAATACCAGGTTATTTTCACCTTTCCATCTTCCCCATCATTGTTTTCACTCTATATATTCTACGTATAACGACATGGCGTAGCGACCCTTATTTTCAACATCCATTTCTCACTTACACAGTGTACCAGAAAATGATGTATTACAAACAACGCCACCGGGACTCGCCCTGACAATGGCAAACACCAAATCAAAAGGAAGAAGCCTTCCGATTGCTTAATAACCCGACCCTCTTTTACATCTACTCTTGCTTCTTCTTTTTCTTTTTCTTCGAGGTCACGAGATTTCCCAAACATCGTGAAAATGTGATTTTCATAAAACACACACACCCCTTCGATAAACAAGACACAAAAAAAACCAAACACTTACTTTTCCACCGATAATTCTTCAAACTTCGAACGATTTTCTTTGAAGAATGTCGCTGCAGCATCGTCATAGTAGAAAAAAGAGAATGGACGAGAGTAGACAGTTTTTT
The DNA here is from genome assembly GCA_963978495.1 of Athalia circularis. Lineage (NCBI taxonomy): Eukaryota > Metazoa > Arthropoda > Insecta > Hymenoptera > Athaliidae > Athalia > Athalia circularis. The sequence continues at coordinate 35,398,028 of OZ021698.1, read as the reverse complement.
TTTTCTTTCACTCGTCTTTTATTTTCTCTCTTCATCGTTTCCTCCTTCTATGTTTCTCGATCTTCACCACCACCACCACCGCTTCGTCAATTGGTTTCCACACCAAAGAGAGACCCACTTTGTTACTAATAATAACAAACGAAATTCTAGAATAACATACTCAGGAATATTCCACTTCCTATCTCCCATATATAACACACCTGTTCGCATCTTATCCGCTTCTTTTTTTTCCCCCTTCATTTTTTTTTATCCTTGCTCTTCCTCATAATAATCTTCTTCACATAATAACGAGAAATGTAAAAAGCATTCGCGTGATAAAAAGAGATTAAAACAAAAAGAAAGTAGTTCACGGTAGTGAATATATGTGATACAATAAATTTCGTAATTTCATATAAAATTATTAAAATTAGTTTCATGGGGGGGGGGGGGGGGCATGAATTTTTTTGTTTCTTCCCCCATCTTTATACTGTACGGATATTTATCATTTGTTGTATTGAACATAGAAGATATGTACTTCCTGTGTATAAATTTTGGTGAGTAATTTTTCACGGGATAAATTGATGACGTCGCGACATCGAGGTGCAGGAGTAGTAAAAGACGTGGGTTGGGGAAGGAGGGTAAGAATCTCGATAATTATTCTCCCTTTCTCAGCTAAAAATTTCGCCGAACATCTTTTGTGGCATGAAAAGCTCAAACTTTTTCTTTCGTCCTTGATACAGATTTCGGAACTGATTTATAAAAGCAGCTTTTCTATATAAAAATATGACGGCTGAAAGGTATAGCTATACACGATGTTATATACGATAGGACGATAAATAAACGCCCGAGATGTGCAAGGGCTTCAAAATGAATTACTCTTAAAAATAAACTCCAATATTATATACACGTACATTTATAATACATAAAAAAGTATATAGAGATATATATATATTTTACTCGTGTATACTTTCTAGTACACTTTTCAGGTTACCCATCTAAGAAAAAAAAGAAGAAGATAATAACAAAATAATGATAATGAAAAAATGAAAAAATGAAAAGAAAAAAAAAAACGAAAACCTTTCGCAAGCGCGGCCTTTATACTGCACGGAACAAAAGATGACTCTCAAACCTAATTTGTCGTTTATGGATTTCATTCGGGTGAAAAGAAATAGGAGAAAGGAAGAAAAAAATTAAGCAGAGAAACTGAGTATGGAAATAATGAAAAATCAGGTTATTATAAATTATATCAACAATGTTATATACGCGTAGGAGTCGAACGAAAGCATAGAAAAATTTTTCGGCGGAGCTTGAGAAAAAAAATGGAGGTACAAAAAGCTGAGCAAAGATCGTACGAAGTCGTAAGTTTTTAAACGAGCTTGTATAGCTTGGAAACAAAAAATAGTTGAGAAGACTACAACTAAAAAAAAGTGAAGTAAAAAAAAAAAAGAAACGTTGAAAAAGAAATACCAATTTTGTCGTAACCCCGTGGCCGGACGTGTACATATATATATACATTTAAGGTATGTAGCGTACGTGCTCGTGAAACGGGGAGGCTACTTTGACGAAAAGTCAAACATCGGAACCGAACATTCACCACAGTTCACCACCTTCCTTTTCCAAGTTGAAAAGTTTTCTGATTAAATCTAGCTCAACGGAACTGAACTTTCGTATGTTTTGCTTTCTAACCAACGCAGACGACATACCCGTTCCACATCGCACCGCTGCAAAAAGTGAAGCTCGGTTAATTCATTATACATACCTATTCCAATGAAATGTACAGATGTGTGCAAGATTTTTCCTGATGGGGATTCGAAAAAGCTTTATCCGAATAATACGAGAGACAAACCAAAGAGCGAAGATCATCGGGGGGGCAGGGGAATGGGCGGGAGAAAAGGGTGCGAAATTTTATGATGACGAAATGGTGACGAGTGGTGTTAAATAGACGTGTATGTATGCACATACGGCCACTCCAATTTCATAGTTTCAATTAATATTTCACACCCCTTGCGAACTTCAATATATATCTTCATAATACGCGGGAGAGACGGATGACTAAAAGATGGGGTGTGTGTGCGATACGCGAATTTCGTCCTCTTTCAACGCTCAAGATATTAAAAAGTCAGCCTAAATCAACACCGAGCACCCGCACTATACCCCCTTCCTCTCTTCGTATTTCACGACCACCCCTAACTCCGTGAGTTTTGGTATCCCCGCGCAGTAGAGAACGTCAAGGGCTACCCTTCGCACACCCTTATGTACACATTTCCACCACCTCCGTCCTTCCTTTCCCTTTTCCCGAAATTCGCCACGAGCCCGAAGGACTCGGGAATAGTATACATGATGTATATACAAAGTTTCGAACGATCTAGGAGTCTATGTAACGTGGACTGTGGACTAGAAGAGTTTTTTTTTTCTCTCGGAAGATCGAAGGTTCAAAAAAATTTCACAAAAACCTGCGGGTGAAAGTTGAAATTTTGACAAATTAGCACGGACGATTTTTTTTTTTTTTTTTTTCTCTTTCCAAATGTATTTAAACTTTTCTTTTCGCGTTGCGTGTAAAATTTTTTGAACTCCAATTTTTTAGTGACTCAAATAAAACGCAGTGCAGACTCAATAATTTGAATTCGTTACCTATATTCGTATTTCGGAGTATTATTGCGAAATTGTTCATTAAAACAGGACAACTTGAAGGCGATATGGGGTATACCTGTACATGCGCATAAAATATCAACAGTAATTAGCATTTCCACCTTTCGGTTTGCCAAGCTGGTCTTACTCCTGCACTCCTCCAGCTCGAATCTACTGACTCAACTGACTGAGTGTTTCACTGCTCCTCTGGGGAGAGATATTAAACTTTGACCCCGAACAACCTCTCCGGGGGCTTAACAACCCCGAGTTAATCAACAATAAACCCGTCCCATTCCGGCCATCGGACGTACGTATATATCTATATACACATATATATACTACATAGTACACGCGGTATGTGAAAACTGACTGACCCGGTAAACGACCAAAACTTTTTCTTATCGGTCTTCTCGAACTGCCTTATGTATACTACACAGAGAACGGTATAAAATTATATACATACCTTTGATCGGTGCTACACACATTCGCAACGCACTGTGTGTACAAATGTATGTGTAATAAAATTACATACATATACATGCGGTCCTGACTGAAATTTCTTCGCTGTGTTAGAGTATTTTCCATGCAATTTTTATATACGAGTGTGTAAATCGGACGTGGGTTTGGCTATGTAATAAGAAAGATTTTCTTAATTAACAAAACAAGCGTAAAAGTGGCATCAAAGTTAAGAAGTTTCGCGTTAAACTACCCCCAAGGACCAAGAGGGACGAGGAGGTGGGGTGAGAAAGTAGTAGAATGGAAGGTTGAGGGTTGTATCTTATATACTTGTACCCAAAAACATGTAATTTATGTCGGCATAAAAACTATCTCAAAAAAAGGGTAGGTATTTCGCAGGAATTGTGAATGAAGGAATTATAATTATACGCAACGTGCGTAAGCTAGACAGTTCTAAAAAAGTTCTCAGATATCGAGCTTTTGATGCCATTCCGTGAGAGAGAGATGTGTGAAAAAAATTAGAAAAAAAAAAAAAACTAATCCCGATCGCGAAGAATTTGGACTCAGAGTACAAATTTGAAAAAAAAAATTCATTCTAGAAACAATGATATTCCGAAAGAAAATTTATCCCTTCGAGTAACCTCCGAGGTTCAACAACTTAACGTGTATAAAGCTGCCATCTGGGTCTGAAAGCACGAACTTGTTGCACTTCCGACGACATCATCCGCGCAAAAAACGAATGCTGAATGCAGCGTAAAAGAGACAAAAAAGAGAACAAGAGTAAAAAGATACCTGATATCGTGAATTAAATTTTATCCCCATAGGCCATAGTATTTTGTACTTTTTCTTTTCCTATTTCCATACCCGCGATCGGTTTTTCGTTTTTATTCTTTTCTTTTTTTGATCGAATAAACTTTTTTCTTCACCTCTTTTTTCCCTTACAAAGAATCGGTAACTGAGCGGTTTAAAAATGTAGGGAGGAGAGTAGTTGAAAAAAAAGGGATGGATATGGTAAAACGCACGTGGTATCGTTTCCAGGTTTCTACAACTGCAGCGAATGTAGGGCGCGAAGTTTTGCAGGGTTGTACTGTGTAAAACTAAAATGGGTTCAAACTACGTATGATGGTGTTATACATACGTATCCACAGTAGCTGGTAACGTTTTAATTGGGTACGCTATATGACGATGACTCGTCGCGGGTAACACCGCAAGTTTGTGGGAAGAAAAAAAAAAATCATCTCTTCACTTTGTACAATTTTTTTCTTTTTTTTTTTCTCTTCTTTTCCGATCGGTATAGAATATGATAAGAATTTCTGTCGAAATAGTACAGTAGTTTCTTGATACATCATTATCACTAATGATCGTCACGTGATGGAGGAAGAAAAAAAAAATCATAGAGATCATTTTTTTTCAACCATTTTTGTCTCAATTATACCTATACTAGCATTGCACGCGCGCGCTTCACGGAAATCGAGAAATATCTGAGATATACTCTTTTGGATTTTTTCGATTTTGGGGTGAAAAATGAAGCATTGCCAAAATCGATTGCGGAACACTTTTCTAACGTATTTTGACCTCAGGAACACGAATCCGTCGAGTAAATTGAGCCAGAAATAAATCTCATCGATATAGTCCTATTGTATTACTTTTTGGAGCAATAAATTGGCGATACCTCGATCAATTTTATAGATCGCGAATTCAGAAACACGAGGCTCATCTCGAATTTCGAGTTTTCATCTCGTATTTCGATTTTCGATCGGTCATCAACTTTTCAAGATAGGAGGACTGTTGGAATTGAAACAAATCCGAGAAAATCCTGGATAATAAATAAATAAATTTGATGAGAAATAAAAAAAAAAAGTTTTTTATTCCTTGTTTGTTACTCAAACCATTTTTTTTTCATTCGTTAGTTCCAGATTTGGAATGGGACCTTATGAATGCCATGCAGATTCCGCCGTTACCGTCCGAGAGATACCTTTACTGCGATTTTGGATTGGACGGATATCCGGTATACGGATTTCGTCCGGGAGCAGATGTTAAAAAACCCTACAGACTTCATCTGCCGGAAAAACTACCAGCTGAATTTACCGTTGTAGCTGAATTCAAAACGCTATCGACAGGACCCAGCTACTTATTCGCTGTACTCAACTCGTTCGATACCGTGGTACAACTTGGACTCAGAATATCCGTAAGAATTTTTTCCAACATTCATTTTTCAATATTTTCCAATGATAATAAAAATTACACGACGCGCATCCACTGTATAGGTTTACGTAATAAATTTCTGTCAAGAAGTGTTCTTAACTGAAGATTTCATATTCTCATTCGAAACGAAATGAAATAAGATAAACGCGAACACAAAAAAAAACCACTCGAGATATTATTTGTAAATTTATTTTTTTCAAATCGCCGTTGCAACCTTCTGCGTATACCTAGAAATACGTATATTAATATCGTAGATTTTCCAATAGCGAACATATTGAACATTTAACTTGCTTAATAGAACGTGAAATATTATCCGGAAGGAATTTGATTCTATTCACCTCCTGATCACGTTAGTGATCGATAGTAAACTTCCGAAGTACATAGGAAACCTGATGTCGTACTTACAATATGTACCGTATCACTAAACGAGACGTTGATGGTTTTATTTGATTGTCTTTCTTCAATTTTTTTCCTTTCTTTGGCTTTTCTTAGAAGTATCATGAATATGCTTTTCAATTTCACAGCCAGAACAGCCCAGTATAGGTGCTTTCTTTTTTTAACTTGATTGATTTTGTTTGTATTTTTCTTTCATCGTTGAAATTTTTATTGAGTAAATATATGATGAATTCCCACCGCTGTAAAGCGAACGTGATCATTTATCTTCAAGATGAAAATCAAGAAACAAAAAAAATGTGTATAATAAGGAATGAATGAAATTTTCCAATTTTTTCTTTAACATCATTTTAAATTTTCTTTTTTCTTTACCTCATTTCAGGATGGTCCAGGAACGAATCAGAACATAACACTTCTGTACACTAATTCGGATCTGCATTCACTTTCGGACGAAGTAGCTACGTTCACAGTAAATCGTTTGGTCCAGAAATGGGCCAAAGTTATACTGAAAGTAACAACAACTGACATCACACTTTATTTCAATTGTCACGAGTTCGGAAAGCAAAGAGTCACCAGAATTCCAACTGAACTCGTATTTGACACCGCCAGTAAACTTTACATCGGACAAGCCGGTCCGAATATCCAGGGAAATTTCGACGTGAGTACTAGATTTTTGTACTAGAATATATTTTCAAACAAAATATTTTCGTTACCAACGACATTAATGAATTTTATTGTTTCCGTATGATCACCAAAAATCCAAAGAGTCTCGTTACGAGGATGGAAAAAACAACAAAATAAATTTTAAAAGCCCCTATGAAAATTGAAAAAGAAAGAAAATTACTATAATTATGATACGTTGTAACTGCGCGATGAATAACTATTAAGTTTTTTTTCGCATTTCTATGTGTCTGTGATAAAAATAACAATGAAATGATTTTTCATTTAGAGCGTTTAAAAAACCAAAAATATGAAAAACGAATTAAGGTACATGGATAAAATTTTATGCGATACCATTTCCAAGAATAAACGTGTATGGAATGTTGAATTAAAATTCGTTAGCCGAGTTTTGTAAATTAATTAACAAAATTTTTGATGGCTTTCATAAATTCGTATATCAGTTAATTTTTTGAATTCTGTAATCAGTGTTTCAGGTATTCAACCGACACTTTCTTTTTTTTAGTCTTTCGTTCGACTAATTTTTGTGTTCCATATATTTGTTAAATAAACAAAAAAAAAAAAAGAAAAAGAAAAAGAAAAAAAGTAACAGAGTTCGGAGAGGTAAGTTTTCCGGTGTGTAGGTATACAACATATATATATATGTAAAATCTACAGATGTAGATATATATATATGCATAGTATACCGTGAACTGGAAAATAAATGAAACCGGAAAGCGTTACTTCGGAATAGGGATATATACGGAAAGAAGAATTTGTGTAGAAGGTGAGGGCGGTGAGAAATAAATTGTAGAAAATAAGGAAAACAAATCGAAGCACACAGTTTCGAAATTTATTCCTAATCGATAATCAATTTACCTTTTATACCCCAAGTGCAGTAGCGGAAAAGGATATACACCGACTTTAAAATGAAATTAAAAATAAAGAAATGATATCCTTGAAACAAGTAGAAAAAAAAAGAACTTATATAATATATTCTCGTCATTGCCATTTATAGTATGATTCCAACCAATCAGTATTTAAATTTGCTTTCGATCCTTACGAACTAAAAAAAAAACAGACTACGAATGATAAAAATGAAATCAAATAAAATTCAAGCCAAGAATATCGTAGCTGATAAAATTTGATTTCGATTCGTTCATATATTACTGCAATTTACTTGCAAATAAATAGGAAATAATTTGAACATACATATGCGTACGTACTTTACATGTTTCGACTAGGATGTAATCAGTGCGAAGTAATTTGTATAATTTATTTTAAAAACGAGAGAAGAAAAAAAAACAAACAAAATAACTGCGAATGCGGAGAAGGAATAAAAAAAAATAAAAAAATGAAACGCGCAGCGTAGTGCAGTGCGATGCAGAATATCTTCGAGCATCGCTTCTCGCAGTAAAACAGATTACTTCGTTGCATAAAATTAGCGCTTTTATATGTACCAACCATACAGCCAGTGCATCTTCGTGGGAAAAATTCTTATTGTAATTTCAACCGGAATGGAATTTTTTATTCAAGAAAGACACCTCGGACTAGCCCCACTCTTAATTTTTTCTTTTACCTCTTTTACTTCCTTCCTTACATTATATATATATTTTTTTTTTTTTATAATTTTTCGTTGGTTCTTCCTCCTCATCATACTCATTTCAACGATATATATGTAGGTAAGCGCGCAATCCTCATCAACTACTTTTGTTAGTTCTTTCCCCTCAGTTTCGCTTAGTTCCATAGTTGAAAAAAAAAGAAAAAAAAAAAAGTTTTTTTTTTTCACTTTTCTAAGGCCTTTTCACGCCGGGATTAATTTCCAAAAGTTTTACTCGGAACAGCATGAATATTTTCACTTATATGCTTCGTTTATTTATTCTTATTAATACTTTTTTCCTTTTTTGATCATTAATTGTAACGCTGAAGATAATTTACTCTCTTGTTTCATTCACTTGTTTTAAAATTTTCTACAGCCAAGAATAACTAGTGTCAAATTATTGATAATTCAAATTATAGATAATTGTTTCTACGAAAATTGATTTAGATCTAATTTAATCAACCCGAGAAAATAATTAGGAATAAATACTGTAAATTTATACATGTACATACCTAATATACATAATAAACCAAAGTTTGAAGGCAGGTATATGAGGTGAAGTTTAATCGAGTATTTATCAGCTCAATTTATGCTATTAGAATAAGGAATCTGAAAATTTCTGCGAGAAATTTTTTTTCTTTCCTTTCAATATACCTAATATACTACACATTATAATAACGTAGATTGGAATTACTGGAAATTCCGTAAAGCTGTCGTGATTGTGCTATTGTAGCTACCTGATTTTCTGCGAAAACTCTTTCTCTCTTATACCCGTTAAATTCTTATCATTGCGATAAAATTAATGCTCACTTATATCCCTGTATTGCTTCCCACTGAAACATAGGTCGTTACACGGGATACGCGGCCAACAAGATTTCCTGTAATACCTAAGCAGACATCTATGCGCAGGATAAAATTTTTCAAAAGTTTCGGCGTTAGATAAAAACTCATATCGTGATAATATATTTAAATGTTTACAGGGTACGTCTAGAAGAGGAGATGAAAAGAAAGTTCTCTCAATTTTTCAATGCTAATTCACCTCTCCTTCGTTTGATTTTATTATTTTTTACCATCGATTGTTTTTTTTTTGTTTATAAATATTTTTTGTTGTTCGTACCATTTATTCTCGAGGCACTTTTCCGTCTTTTTCGTTATTATTATTCATGTACTTGTTTTCCCGATAATGAACAAAATAACGGATGGAAAAAAAACGAAAAGATTTTATCTTATGTTAGGGTTTATAATTATAAAAACTTCTATATTTCGTATCTAATTGTGCACATTGATATTATGAAATACACGAAAGTTTGCCGAATACATTAGCCTGTTCGAATTCCGTGGTAATTATATAAGTTTAATTAAATATATCTACAAACGCCGTTGGCATATTAGCGATGTTTTGAGTTTTGAATAAATTACAAAATCCGATGAAATTATTGAAATTATCATTTTTATCATCATGTGTCGATGTATAGTTTGTAGTGCAAATTTTCCAAAATTGCATTCAGTTTTCATAATTTTCTGGTAAGTTTTAGTATTTTTATTTATCTAAGCGATGAAGTTATCGCCAATTATATCAGAATACCGCTAAACAAACAATTTCAAATTTTGGCTCAAAGTCGCGATTTTTCGAAGGACATAGCGTTTCGTTGAGTCCGAACAAATTTCATCACGTTCATTTCAAGTGAATTTTATAAAAATACGGCATTATTTAATTCCCAACACAGCTTAGAATTGTCCGCAGAATTATACATGAAAAAACAAAAAAATATCTTATGTACGTACTCTGTATACCCGGTGATAGAGATCGGTAGGAGATAAAGAATGAAATACAGAACATTGGTAGTATAAAAAAAGAGAATTAAGCGGAAAAAGATTTACTGCAAAGTAAATCCAGGTGCGCGTTTTCTTTATCCGTCTCTCTCTTTCTCATTTTGTTTTGTTTTTTTTTGTTTTTTCTGGTTTTTACATGTGAATTGCTCTGATACACCGCTATGCATCGAAACTAAAACTGCAAACGTTTAGATACAGTGCATTTCAAGAAAAATATCAAAAACCGTGACCCTGACCATTTTAATATTCAGAAAAACTTCTTTTTTCAGAGAACAAAAAAAAAAAACATCTTAAGAGATAAAAAATGATCAGTTTCGAACCGGTACCAAAATGAGATTCAGATTAATTGTATTTGTCAGTGAATATTGCAGAAATGATTTTGTGAAAATATTTTCTCGCTCTCTTTTGTTATTTCCAAAGAAAAAGTGACGAACCACTGTATGCGATTTTTGATGAATTTGAAAATAATATTTTTAAAAAGATTAAAATCTGAATAATTCATAAGGGAATGAAAAAAGAATGAAAAGGAAAAAAAAAAAAAATCATCGTCCATAAAATGATCCGGGTCATAGTGCAGTCGGTGAGGGTGATTCGGCAGGAAATGCCTCATTTTGTGTTGCAGACGCGCACGAATTCGCTCGCAAATGTGATAAAACTACCTGCACGTGGATTATGAATTCGCAATTTTACATTTAATAGTTGAAATACATAATTTAGAGCGCACTTACATGGAAAACTGGGTTCTGGTAATATGCATGTGATATTTTCTATGAGCATTATACGACGCGTGAACTGGAAATATTCTTTGAAAATCCGATCGGCAATTAATTAAAAAAAAAAAATACATAACATTAAATTTATCCACTCTTATTCGTGACTAGGTCAAGGGTGAATATCTGAATTCTCTTCGTGTTGTGAATTAGGATTGAAAAAAAAATTTCCATGTCGTTTTTATTGATCAGGAATTCCAGATGCCCATCTCCTAATTTGTGCCGCTTTTTTTTTCATAATTAATTGAACGAACGATTGAATGATAAAACGGTGATTTGAAGTTGCCGGAACTGTTTCTGATATAATTTGTACTTTTAGTTTCAAAATTGACGTAAACATTCTCGCGCAGATTAATAAACATCCGATGATTTAATGTGAGACTATACATATGTGTGTTCAGGTCAAGGAAATTATGAAATTCTTATTACGAAATCCAAGACGAATAAATATTTAGAATTTCATTCTACTATAACCTAAATTATTCTAACCGTCAGTCTCATTGGTAAAGGTTGTTTAAAAAAAAGCCTTGGATATTGCGTCCCTGGCCAATAAATCGAAAGCGCTAACTTCGGGGGCCGCAAATCCAGCTTTTTGGAAAATTAAACCTCTCTAAATTCTCCCACTTCTATCCCACCCCATCCGAAAAAAAATTTTCTTTTTTTCTCTTTCTCTTTCTCGACCGGGTTTCGAACACTTTTCCAATAATTCCCTAGCTTCTATTTATCTCCCATTCCCATACGAATTTTATGGGTTTCACGCACATCCCGGAAAACCAAAAACTGAAAAATACCCATCACATAGACCATCGATATTTTTTCATCAGATACGCGGAAAATTTTTTTTCTTTTTTCAAACTATCGCATATCGTTCCGCTTTCACGTTGAATAGTTCAATAATTGTCAATAAATTTTTCATCAATTGTATTTCAAACGAATATGTATATTATGTATATATTTTTTTTTATTACACACTTGCACTCGGCGTACATGAATGCAAATTTTATAGATACATAATATTGAAAGTCCCAATATCGTTTCGAATGCAGAAGACGGTGTGGTGCTTTAAAACTGTAATTTCATGGCTAGACGTTACTCCACGGTAGAAAATCCAGCCGAATCGCATAAAGAGTTTACGATGGCTGGAGAAAAATAGGGGGATGAAATAATGGGGAAGGGTAAGAATATCTGAGCATGAAGAAACGAAAGAGCTAGAGAAAAAGCAAAAGACAGAGGACTACGGAGAAGAAAAAAAGATGGACAAAAAATAGAGAGAGACAGAACTATAGCGACGAATCTCATGCGCGCAACTTTGATCTCGAAACAATTCGAAAAAATTGGATTCCCTTCCCGCGCATTCGTTCCTTCTCGAGAAGCTCACCCATTTTCAACCTAACATACACAAGTCCCTACACACACACGCACACACACACATACATAGAAAAAAAAGGAAGGAAAGCAGGAGCTGCAGGATATCTAAAGGAAAGACGTCTTTTGGCTTCAGGCGCGATCGATACCGGTTATCAGATGGTCGGTTAAATAAATCCCTGCAATCAAAAGATGCCCATCTAAACAGTCACATCTTTGCGGCTATGGGATCCGCGAATCTTCTGCCATTCTTTTATTTGTTATTTTTTTTTTTTTTATCTTCTCGTTACTTTCTTCCTATCACGTTTCTTACTTTTTCATTCCCCTCTTTATTTTTCCTACTGCAATTATAATTATATTTACAACACGTCACGTTCTGTCAAAAAATGCACCTCAGGTTGGTTGGTTTTTTTTTTTTGGTCAGGATATTCGAGATCCTTTTAAACTAACCAGGACAATTTTTTCCCCTTTCGCGGTTTAAATTTGGAGTAGGTAATAATGGAGGAAAAAGAATAGTAGAAGGTAGTAGCAGCAGCTGTTGCTACCGTGGCAATACAGATAAGGTGTTTTACTGGAATCTCAAGGAGTGGTGGGTCCTTTGCGACTATTTTCATGGTATATAGATATACATATATAACACCTGGCAAAAGCTCATATACGATAGTCGACGCGAATGATATATCCTTTTATTTTCTCCCTACTTCCGAAGAAGCGGAAAGAAAAGGAAGAGAAAAGAAAAAGGTCATTTTATTTTACCGACTACAGATAAGCGAATCCGTTAAAAAGAATAATTTATCCAAATTCGTTACTTTATTACTATCGTTATTACAGTCATTATTGTTATCGGTTTTTATTTTTTTCCTTCTAAATTTATTTTAACAGTTCAACTTCTCTTTTTGTCCTTCGTTTTTTTTTTTCTACTACTTTGTTGAATTTATTTTCGCATGTACCGCGAATTGTATATAGGTATATGTGAATAAAATAGGCCATAAAATAAGGATGGAAAAACATAAAGATTTGGGATTTAGGAAAACTGTCGTTTCACAACTGGCGTGTACATATATACATAAGTATATGTACATATATAGTACCTCATATACCTGTACACATATATATATCGCCTCTGGCAACAGCCGTATAACGTTTCGTGAAAGCTGTGCGAAGATCTCGGATTTTTGTCGGAGAGAGAGAGAGAAAGGAAGATCGAAAATAAGGAAAAAAAGAGAGAGAGAGATGGAAATAAATATATATGTACGTTTATGTGTATGTACGTATAGTACACGTGAAATGAATCGAAGGATGAATCTTCGCGTTACCATTCTCACTAACCCAACGGCACCGCACAATCAGGAATAAAAATGAAGAAGGGCTCCTCCATATACGGGGCCTCCGGGGTACCTACAGGGCTACATAATATGAAGCCTATAAGAGTACACCTCTCAATATTATTCAGAGTGAAAGAAAAAGAAGAAGAACTTCACAGATTTTTATTACATTATATGTAACACACGCCGTATGATTTGGATCGTTCTGTTTTTTCGAATAATTGGTAGCAAATTATATCGAAAAACAATGATTTTGCAATTATTCTGTTAGATTCCAATTTTTTTATTTTTTCCCCGAGCTCAGTTTTACTATGCGGGTCACTATATTTAATGAAACAATTATAATGAAAGAGAGAAAAAAAACAAATTAAACTTGTTTTTCGAAAACACAAGTTATATTTGTTTGAAAAAGTGCATATAATATATTCGTAAGGGTGTCGAGCAACCGACCCGTATTTCCAGTTTGCGAAAAGTTTAAACTTATATACACTGCAGTTCAAGTTGTAAATATATGTGCTTAGAAAATAACAAGTAAATAGATTGAGCGGCGTAAGACTTATCGGTGCAGAGAGAAAAAAAAGAAAAAATAAGTAAAACCAACGGGTTATGCATAGGCGAGTATAGTTGCGGAAAAAAATTATAAATGAATAAAGAAAAATCTCCATACAAAGGCCGATGAATTTCTCAAATTCGACACAGTTCGACTTTTATATTGATATAAATATATCTTTCACAGCAAAGATGCAAGAATTTTCAGTAGGTAGGAACTGCAACGAATTCTTTTTTCTATCTTTTTTTTTTTGTTTTTTTTTTTTTTTTGGTTACCATCTTTTGGGGAAAATTCACGATAGTAAAATCTCAGGAGTTTTCGACCTCCCCCAGAAGTCGACGACTTTCAAACGGACTTGATTTTCAAAGAGATTTACTACACGTATGTTGTAAGCCGTGCGATAACACTGCACTATCCTCGCCTATATATATGCGGAAAATATTTCGTTCCGCTAGCACCTGCGGAAATATTCTGCAGCAACATCGTGACGAGATGCAGTTGGTATTTTGGGGGGGGGGGGGGGGGGGGGGGGGGGGAATTACATGCACATTCACGTGCGAGAAAAAAGATTAAAAAAAAATCCAAACTATAGTACAAGCGTTTGAATTTTTTTATTTTTTTCATTCGTTTTAATCGCGGTAATTGCGGTAGCTTGAAAAGTTACCAAATAAGATTATCGATAAAATTTAATGACGAAATTGAGGAATTCCAATCGCGGTAAAACGTTATACTAATTCGTCTCATAATAAAAAATTCACGTCAATTGTGGTATAATCAAAAAAAATGAAAAAAAAAAAAACGGAGAGAATAGAGCTTCTGATAATTTTCCAGTCGAACTCAAAGATCGTAAATCGATCGAATTAAATTAACGAATAGGCCAATCACAAGATGTCCTCTTGTTACATATATACCTGCCGGGACTACCCCACTTATCTACCTCCCCCAGATTCGCCACCCTCTCCAGTTTTACCCCTGAAGAGCGTCGAGAGAAACGCGCCAGGGGTTGCGCTGGGGGTTGCGTGGTGTCCAGAGTAAAGCACGAAGGTTAGTTCATCGGCTAGCCGCGAGGCTGCAGCAGCTCTCCTGCACCCTTAAAAACAAGGCGGGATTAAATGTAGTAGAAAACACGTTTGTTTACGCGATGTTTGAATTTCGTGTATTTTCCATGTTGTAAACGACAGAAATTTATTTATTCACTTTCACTTGTACCCTTTTTCATTTTTTCCTTTTTCTTTCTTTCTTTCTTTTTTTTCTCTATAATGTCCGTTCTGTGATAATTTTGAGAAGTTTCCGTGCTCAGTTTCAGTTTTTTTTTTCATCTAGTGTTTGCGCTGTCATAATTGTTTGATGGTGTTTTTTTTTTTTTTTTTTTTAATTTACTAATTGTGAGGGAAAAATTAAAATTTACTCGATGTATTTAAGTTTTTTTCTTCTCAATGAATATGTGGTGAAAAATGTGTACAGAAATTTCTATGTACAAAAGGGCGCTCTATTCCTATAAAATAAAACGTGCGATACGATGAATTTTTTGAAAATCTTATGGTTGAGTTAATTTCAGATTTCGTTGCAAATATTACAAACGAATAATAATTCGTCAGCAATTCATTTCGATTACGGTGTAATATTGTTTTGCAACACCAGATTTTTTTTTATTCAGCTCCACTTTTCATTTATACATTTGTTTTAACTCGTCTTTTTTGTGTATAAAGCAGCGATCGTGACGCGAAGGGTGAACTCACTCATATCGTATACCATTGGCCGCGTCATGGGCATTATGTGAAGGAAAGTAAAAAAAAAAAGAAAAAAAAGAAGGAATTTCAAACTTTAGGGATCTACAGTGCCGCGTGTCGGTCCTCCCTCGTCGCGACAGGAGGAGCTTTCGTTACAAATCACGTTAACTTGAAACGGGTCGGATTGAGAGGGTCCCGATTGTTCTAAATTGAAAACAATAAAATTAAATAAACGAAAAATAGATCGCGCAAAAGATAAATACAACAAGTTCAAAAACCGAGTAAAAACAAATCAGTGAAACCCCCCCCAAATATTCCGCCCCAGAGTAACCCTCGAATCATTCGGATCAACGAGATTTGAATTTTCAAAAATGATAAAATATTTTTCTTTCGAATTACAGTAGAGGAGGGAAAACGCTAGCTGGGGGTTGGAAAAAAAACGATCGGAAAACCGTTTTGAAATCCTATAAATTCGGGTCACTGCAGATCCAACGATCGTATATCGTTTCCGAGTAATTATAATTTTGCGGTATGATATTTGAGATTGTAAACCAATTTTCAGGCGATAATAATAATAATTATTATATTCCATGTACCGCCAAAGAGGTGATTATCAGTTACCTAAACCCTCACAAGATTCGGACGTGTACAAACGCACGTTACACGTACACATGCTTCCATAAATTTTGAGTAATATGAGCCAAGATTTATTCACTGCGCGCACATATCGTATAGGTTACCGGGACTCATTTACCTTTGCTTTGACATTTAAGTACCGGAGACGTGGGTGGTTTGCACATCATCCACCTTCGACAAGAGATTGGAATTTTCCGAAAGAGGGTATAGGTATATGTACGGGGGAAGGAACGGCGGGGAGGAGGTTGTGCAGGGGTAATATAAAATGAATTTTCCTTTTTTCTTTGTCGCTCAAACGTGGTAAGAGTTGAATATATATATGGTACATCCATACATAGGTATTTACTTCTTTCTTTTATTTGTATTCCAATTTGCCGTTTTTTTTTTTTTATTCCTATTTTTCACATTTGTATTTATTTGCTTCGACTTTTTTTTCCTCTTTCTTTCCAGGGGGATGACGAGATCCCCTGTACGATGCGAAACCGAGAGTAGCTGTTGTGATTTTATAGTATACGTGGATCGATAATTATATTGACTATGACGACACGCTTTAAAAATATATTTATCATATACGCACGGTGTTTTAAAAATTGTTAAATTATATTGACTGAAAATAGTTTGTAAACATAGAAACTATATATATATATATACAAGATATGTTAGATTATTTGTGATTTTTAAATTTTAATGAATTGTTAATTAACCAAAAAAAAAAAGATAAGAGCTATTTTAAAATTGTCTATAAAAATAATAATAATCGTATCAATAATTAATTGAGGAAAAGAATTACGGAAGAATAATATAGATCGTCGTATAAAATGCAGATTATATAATTAATCGATCGACGACCCTAATCGTCGTTGAATCATCGATGAAACTGCATTACGTGATTGAAATATGAAATTAAACGAAAATATGATAATCGATCGAAAATTTGGTCACGTCAAGATTTACGATTATATATCAACCTTTCTAACGAACAAAAAAAGAATTCATAACTACCCGCTGTTTAATATAGTTAAAAGATGTGATCGGAAATTTTTTGAAAAAATTATATCGTGGGCTGCAATGACTCTGAATTTCCTACTGATCAAAAATCCCTTTCAACATCATGTGGCCGATTTACGAGTATACAAATGTCGTCAAGCTATAATATTTCTTCAAATATTTGAATAAATAAATAATTTCTAAAAAAATAAAATAGATAAATAATTAAAAAGAATACAAGGGATTTCTTATTTATTTACGATCTGTACAGATCCGTGCGTAATTAATTGACGTGATATACGGTGTGTTGATATATTAAAAGATATATATTATATACATACATGAAAAAAATAATATTTCTAACGAAATAATAAAATTCAATGAAATCCACCCGATAGTTTAATTAACTTATAATACTAACCTAACCCTGTCAGGATGGCAATGGTAATATCGCCTCGAAATAAAATAATGACGTTATGCTTACTGATCGGTACAATAGTGTTGATGGCATTAATTGTTACCGGGGTAATTGGAGTTTGGCGTGAAAAAAACGACGAAAATAAATCTCCAAATTCAGTGGGCGGTTCGAAAGTGATCAGCAGTAGGCTACAACAATTCACAGGATATGCAGCTACGAAACACGTGAGTTGGATTTAAAAAAAAAAAAAAAAAGAGTGAGAGAGAAAAAATGAAATTTCACAGATGATACATCAATTGTCGATATTCAGACCCTGTCTCTGAAAACAACCCCCAATTTTTATGCACCAGATGATCGACTATAATCAGTATAGTAACTTTTTTCAGATCAATCGCATCGCAAATCTTTTGACATTCTACGAATTATAACTAAGTAAGAATTTTCTCGAGTTGATTAGTAATTGAAAATTGACTGGATTTTCTTTGCATCGAATGATTCAAATTTTCATCAATTTCTCGTTTCTCTTTTGGCGCGTATTACAGGTAACAATTATTTCGAGTCGATTTATTATTTTCGGTTTTGAATTCTTCTTCTTTTTTCTTTCTTTTATTTTCTCAAATAAAAATTCACGAGATTAATATACAAAATATACCGACTATGGCGTTGCAGTTGGTGGTGTTTTTGATCCAGTTGCAAACAACTACTAAATTCAAATGCATATGGTTGAGGATTGCGCAGCATCGCAGCGGCGTTAACTGCAGTTTGTTATATTCGAATTGTTGTTTTTATGCCTCCCAGGAGAGATTAACAATCTCCTAGGACTGAACCACACGAGTCGTTTATCGTTCGAACCAAAGTTTCTAAACGTTTGATTGCGAACATCATCTATAACATTACGCGAATTATTTACTCAGAAAATACCCAATCTAAGAATATCATCGAACAATCGTCGCATTTTATAAACATAATTGGTTTATTTTTTCTTTTCTTTTTTTTTATCGTGCGCTGATCACGTATGGGGATTATTACAAACGTGCAGGAAATCAAGAACGTGCTGCTAGTCTTAATATTATTCTTATAGATATATTTATAGACTGTACACTGATATAATTTCCTTAAAAAAATTCTTACGGATCGAGCGTATATCGAATTAGGTGTACAAAATTTAAAAAAAAAGAAATTCGGTCTCTGTATCGTAATAATTTTACGGTAATTAGAAAGAAAAAAAAAAAAACTTTTTTTAGTAATAAATATACTATACTCGAAATACATAGACGTAGAAGTGAATATTTATCAGTATATATAAATTGAAGATAATTGATGGATCGTTGATAGAAATTTATTTGTCATCCCGCGGATTGTTTTCAGTTTTTTTTTCTTCGAAATTTATATTTTAGATATTTTTTCTCATCATTATTTACTTTTTTCGCATTGTGTTTCTTCTTTTTTTTTTTTTTTTTTTTCTACGTTTATTACCCACCTATACCGACAAACGTACGTATTATATATGTGTATAGAAATCTATAGGGATATCGTATATAGAAGGGAATGGCGCATGAACCGCGTCGGGTATATAATTTGATTACAGAAAAAGTGACGGGGGAGGCTTCTCTCGTACTTTTAGCGAGAAAAATAGACCGTCAAAATCATCATTTGTCTTGATACCGTCAGATATGTTTTTTTTTTTTTATTTTCTTTTTGCCAAACGCGGTTATTGATGGATCGAACATATAACATTTCGTTCATTTTATTTATTTGTTTAGAAATATTTTTTTTCTCTCCCTTTATATTAACGTCTCGTTGTCGTTATTACTTTTCGTTTTTTTTATTATCATTATACATTTTTTCTCACAGTTATATAATTTGTCTGAAAATTTTGACCGTTTGTCTTGACTGCGCTTGTAATTTTCCGCGAGGACTTGATGTAGCCGTAACGATGTGGTTAGGTCGAGTCAAGTTTCTTCGCAGGGGATGATTTTCTGCATTTTAGTTTTAAGCTTTTGCCAGACACTTCGTTTCACCTGAAACACGTCGGATAGGCCGCTCGCTCTATTTCTGTACTCCCATATACTTTGCCCGGTTTAGGTAATAGGCTCGTATACGAATAGAGACAAGCTATAACGCGATTCGACTACACATATACGTATACCAGTTAATATCAAAAGCGTCTAACTAGCCCGTCAGTAACTTGTCAGTATTTGACGAGCTGCTGATTCATAATCCAAACGAGGGCTCACGCCATTCTACGTATACCTCATAACCTTACGAGTCCAAAACTTAACTTATCATCGTCACAAAACCCTTAACAGGTATAAGTGATATGAAATAAAATGTACGTATGTGCCGCAGGTATGTATCAAAATCGATTATCAGATCTATGGTACAGTTCGATTCATCGGCAATAAAAATTTCATACGAAAATAACCGCTCAAACTTTAGGTATCAGTAGATATTCGGAACTTTTCTTTTTTTTTTTAGGTTTTTAACAGAAAAACTACAGAAATTGACGATCGAAAACAAGTGGAGAAAAAAGACGAGAAAAAAAAGCAAAGAAAAATTGCTAAGCGAGAAAATCAGCGTTTCTACTTTACTAATTACTTCTTCTTAAATGGGTTAAATTTACATGATAGCCAACGTGTTACATAAAACGTTATGTCCTGTGCGGACTAATATAAATGATAATTAAATAATACGGAATAGTACATATAGGGTATGTAATGTGAATCGCGTTCATATATAGGTGTATATTGTTACATGCGTATGTATGTGTTGGTATGTATGAAGAGGATGCCTCTTGGTTAATTTCGAACAAGAAGAGTTGTAAAATTAATTATGCAATCGGTTTAGCTATGGCATCGAAACTGTCTAATTTTGAATAGAAAGGAGCATTGAAGCGCGCGCGAGAACGATTATGTGTATTTAACATCGACTATACGAGAATTGTAGAAAAAAAAAATAAATAAAAATACATTTAAAAATTAAAAACCATCGCATTACACAATCGTTTTAATAACAGTTGAAAATATACCGATTGGAATAATTTTGAATAATTATCTAAACTAATTTATTATAAAACTATGAAAAAAGTATTTCAACACCCACGGAATCTCATTAAAATTCAACACATCGTTTAAAACGTTCTTTTGACATTTTTCTTCTTCTTCTTTCTTTTTTCTCGCGCGCGTTAGGTCACTCGCTCTATAAGTACGTGTCAAAAACAAAAGATCGAGTATAATTTTTCAACACCTAATTGAAGAAAAAAAATAAAAATTAATTAGATGCGAGAACCAAAAATTTTGAATACTCTCATACTCAGTCAGCTGGGACAGTCTGCGCGCAGTCAAAACTATACACGGTACGGAAATAATTCTGAAAAAATCTTTCTTTGATCAGAACTAGGTCAGATTATGTACATAAATGTGTATATGAATACATAATATTTTTAGAATTTATATACGTATGCGTGTCCGTGTATATAAAAATGAAATTCATCAAGGCAGATGGAAGAAAGTGCGTAAATATCCATTTTTACGATTAAACGGAAACATACATTTTTTTTAGTCGCGTATAATATTTATTTGCTTTGAAACGAAAATTTTGTAACACGAAAAATTACATCCACATAAGTACAGTGTTCACCTATGTAAAAAGAAGAAAAAAAATATACGGATATAATATAGGGGATGAAAATCATAGTCACACATACAGTTTTCGTAGTAGGGTATGAATTCAATTGAATCGAATTGAAAAACGATATTAAATAAAGGAACTGCCGTACATATTTTCCTATTGTACTTGTGTATACGTAAGAGCTGTATACCTATATCGTAGATATATAATAAATGCAATAGAATGCAGGGAAAACTTATTGTACGAATATTCGCGTTATTTGATAGCGAATATCGCGATTCATTGATATCATTACGAATCGAAATAGAAAATCGAAAGAGAAAAAGCAAAATACCGATGGGCAATAAATGTAACCGAAGCTGGGCGTATAATTTTCAATCTGCATATTACGCGTGAATATTTTTCACAAATTTCAGAACGTGATCCAAAGAAAAAAAAAAAATTATTTTCAAACTAATGGAGAAATTATGACGAAGCTTTTCCATTGATTTTCGTCCAACAAAGAATTGAAACAAAAAGGAAAGTGTAGAAAGAAAACAAAAAACATGAAATGAGATTTTAACTCGAAAGCGCGAGGGAATTTCAAAGTTATTGCAAAAAACAAAAACAAAAACAATTGACGGGGATTTCAGGTATACCTGTACACGCAGTATGTGACAAGGAATAATAGCAAATATGTGAGTTTTACTTGGTGCTTTCGAGTTTGCGGAGAGCTTTGACACATGTATATCATCCTCGGGGTGTATAATATGATGTCATTGAATTGCCATTCGTTTCAAACTCAGTGCCTGACGTTATACAGGTTCGGTAAAACACACAATTTCATTTATATACCTTTATACAAATACATATGAGACATCAATATTTTAATTATTATTTTTGTACATACCATAACCACCACCGCAGCAGAAGCTTTATTTCATCTGAATAAAAGCCAAAGCCGCGTTATGCGCTGCACGTAAAAAGCTCGCGATCAGAAGGAAAAATAAAAAAAATTGTTTTTCTTTTATTTATTTATTTTTTTTTATTTTGTTTCAAGAATCGACCATGCCTTAATCAACCTTTGGTGTACCTACTCGTTCACTATTCCACTAAAAACAATATGTGCAATCACGACTGCAGCGATTTCATATGAAAAATAAAAAAAAAAACAATATACCCTATACGTATTTTATAAAACGAAATATACGTTAGCTCCAACATACAATTTCCTGTTATATGTTTAGATGAAAATTCTTTGATGAATTAGCGTGGAATTTAACTAATTACCGATATACCTATTCTGTGCACATGTAGACCTCAATGAAATAGCTCGATAACTGGATTAATTGACAACTGAAAGCTGAACGGATATGCGCATACGTATAATCATAATACCGATTCAATAAAAACTCATTCGCTTTCGTATACGATAGTGAAAATGTAAATTGAGAATGTACCGAAGAAATTTTTTTGTATCTCAGTATATCGACTTTCAAAAAAAAATGAAAAAAAAAATCTCCTATGAATAATAACAATAATAATGATAATGATAATGGAACGAACGATACGTAATATTACATATTATATTTATATAATAATCTGCTCTTAAACAAAAACGAATATGTGATACGTATATAATCGCTACATTCGCGATAATATAGGTAGCGGTATAGAAATTTTGAATTTCTCGTTCTGTAATTGTCTCATAAATTTACAATCGCTTGGGAAATTGGTGATTCGGGACATCGTACGTACATGACCCTTACCGGGACAGGAATAAGGTGTGGTAAGCGATAAGGGTGGACCGGGAAAACGAACGAATAAATAAATACAAAACCAAAAACAAAAAAAAAAAGAAGAAGAAACATGCGAAACATAACT
Source organism: Athalia circularis (assembly GCA_963978495.1). NCBI lineage: Eukaryota > Metazoa > Arthropoda > Insecta > Hymenoptera > Athaliidae > Athalia > Athalia circularis. The sequence goes on along the minus strand of OZ021698.1, from coordinate 35,375,003 downwards.
GGACGCTTTCGTATGGGTAGATATTATACCCTCGCGCAACAAAAGCCAGAGTATAAAATATACACGCGTAAAGGGAATTCGGTAGACAATGGTCGAATAAGTAGAGGAGGTTCGATAAAGCACGAGAGAAGCGCAGCATTATATTTTTTATCGAGATAATCCCCGATGCTTTTCTCCCTATATTATAGGTGTATATCTGTAAGGAAGGTAAATGTACGTCGTTATCAAGATCTATCTGATCAGATAAAATTCGATTTATGTAGTAAGTTCACATAAATATATATATATATATTTATATATACATACATAATGCCGTACGAATGTACATATAGTTAACCGCATGCGACAATACCCACGAAAAATTTCGATACTGAATTACAGATGAGTCAAAAATTTTTTTTTCATTTCAAATCATTTTTTCACGTACCGATTTCTCAATTCTGAATCGTCGCGATTTTCGTGCTTGAAGAGAAAAAAAAGAAAAAAACGAAACAAAAAACTGATCCTACTACATCACGTGTATTTCTTTGCCCCTCCCCCGCATATTAGTGGAGTGGCAACGGTTGTTCACTTTATATGCTCACACACGGGTTTGCCCTGCAGAGACTAACCCGAGAGAAGACAGTCATCTCTAAGCAATCGTTCGCATCGCTCGAGCGTGAAATCATTTATTTGAATGACGACACATCCAAATCGTTCGCGAAAAATTTCTATCAAAAACGACAGAACGATAAAAGAAAAAAAAAGAAAATTTAAGAAAAATTTCTAAAATGAAAGACCGAATGGAAATTAACGCGAAATTTTGAGTGGTGACCACCCCGATTGATCCTACGAATCACGGAAAAAAGGACGAAGAAATCGAGTTTTTATAAATATTACAAAAGAAAAAAACAAAAGAAACGAAAAACTAAAGAAGGGTTGATTAATAACGTATCTATTGATTTTATCTTGAAAATCGGATTGAGTTACTTCGTGTGTGTTATACGCTGCTGTTTCGGACCGCGCGATTTGAAATCTTCGGGGTTTCCGAATAGTGGGAAATATGAAGTTGCACAGATCATAAATACCACGTATAATCCATATAGCCGAGAAAGATCAAACATGTCGTTTGATATAAATCAATAACTTTACACGGAGTGTAAATTGTTTTCTTAACTAACCATTTCGGGGTCTGCCCCATTAAATCTTACCGCTAATTACAGTGTACCTAAACCCTCTGTGTATTCGAAACGCCCACAATCTAACAAAAAGTCTATCACATATCTGTACATTACACACATATGTAATATATAAATATACAACGAATATATACCTATATACGTAAAATAATTTTTACCATATAGATATACGGTGCGGTACAGTGCAGTGAATTGGAGAAGGATACGAAAAAGAAAAAAGATTGAATGAAAAACAAAATAAATGTGTGAAAAATTTTTTGGTACACTCACATGTTTCAGGATTATAAAAATGTGGTATATTACGTATGAAATATGATAATAAACGTAAATTTTTCGGTGTAATTGAATGTAAATTCAAATAATAATCATTGAAATTTTACTGCAGCGAAATTATTCCGGCAGTATATGAAATTTCTGACCAATGCAATTTGGATATACGTATAATTTGTTTATTTTTTTCTCAACGAGACTCTTTCGAAAATGGTGAATTTCATAACGAGGTTGATATTTAACTATTTTTTGGTTATTTCTTTGAAGGGGATACTTCAAACGCTTAAAATTTATTCAGGACACCCTCAGGATCTGGTAATATGCGATAGTCACATTGACGTAAGTACCTACTTTAAAATCTACCAAGTAATGATAGTAAAATTTTATCGCAAAATTTCTGATGCCCTTACTTTATCAGAAATTAAAAAATGACAATCAATAGTTAAAATGCAAATCGGAAGAACAAACTTGTTGAAGAACACGACGTTGCACATTTTCGTGAAAGCGAAGACGACGAGGTCCGACGTAACGAGTCATCAGATACAATAAAATCTTTCGTATAATGAAAAGAAAATGTGCTTTGATTGAATTTTTCCGGATTTAATTATCAATAATAATTAGAATAGTTGGAAATAAGGATGATTTTTTCTTATTTAATTCACATACTTATACGAATGAATCTATAAAAAGTTTGAATGATAAAATTGAACCGATCATGTCTTATATTTTTGGATAAATATATCAGAGAATTGCAGTTTCGAAATTTTTTACAAGTAGCTAAATTATTCCCGGGCGAATTTTTTCCACGCCTCTAGATATGCGAAAGCTTCTTACGAAAATTCAGCTAAATATTCGTAATTATAAATGTTAATTAGATGGTAAATGCACGTGGAAGGTGAAGTAAATATATTATACCAATAACTTAATCTGCAATTGCATAAGTTTGTTGTTTCCATATACTCGTGTATATAATATGCATGCTGAAGTAGCAAAAGCAGCAACAAATGCAGAAGCAGCAGCAGCAGCGGCAGCAGCGGCGCTTTGCCGGTTGAGTTAACCACTGCACAGCTATATTTGAACTTGCAATAAGTCATCACCGTCTAATCGCAGTGCAAACTAAAATCTATACGAATACGTGTATATTATGCATCAAATACACGTATTTCCGTACACACCACAGAGTATATAATTATGACCGTAATTTCGAAAACTACTTTACACCTATAATGTAATATTTCACCCAATTCATTCACAGGATATTTTTTTCAAATATCACTTCGAACTGCCAGCACGCGTTTTCCAACGATCTGAAAACTATCAAGATCGAAAAAAGCTGCGCCCATATTCATTTCGTAACCCGGAACTTGCGTGCGCGGAGTAAAAACGATCGTCATTATATTTATTCGCAATCAAAATTTGTGGTTTTCATTTTTAGAATCGTATAAACGGAATTCTAATGGAGAGGTGGATCAAAGTTCAGAATTTAAAAATAGATATTAATGGCCATTCGAGCTGGGAATAAATGATTTTTTTTTTTTTTTTGCGATCATGTAGCGTACATATGGTATACAACTAATTATACTGGAAAATTTTTATTTATAATACACTATAAATTTTGCTAATTAAAAATACGGATTTGAAATTTGAATACGCGGCCGCCCACGCGAGTCGCGACGATATGGTATAGAAACTTTGTATATTTATTTAATTACTTCATTTTTTTCCCTCGCACATAAAATTGTGAAAAAAAAAAAACGTATAAGTTTTACATGACATTTTTTTTCTAATTGGACATTATTACGACCCAATCAAGGCGGATGTAATTTTTTTGTTTTAAATTATTTTCGCGACAGCTACGGGTCAGTGTCTCGATTTCATTGAAAAATTTTCCGCGAAAATATATCTACCTGTTCAAAAACTATGAAATTACAATTATTTTCTCGCCACGTTACACATTACATATATCACGTGAGATTCGCTCTTGCGACTTAATCAGTCATATTTTAACAAACATACTTTTAATTAAAATGTACACTTCGTATGATACACATATATGCGATGATAACATCGCGAGAGCTTCAACCTGCACTAAAAAAAGGTGACGGCGATGTAGAAAGAGGAAGAGGAGGTAGAGAGGAAGGCTGAGAGGGAGGACGGGGTTAATACGGCCTGCATTTGTTTAGTGGTCAACCAATTTGTAGAGGCAATTTATACGTAGAAGAGACGTCAACACGTAGTTATTAAGTGCCGACCGCACTCGACCTCCTCCCTTCGCAACCTACCGGGTGGTTCAAATAAATCCAATTTATTTCCAACATCAGTTAATACCCCTTTGAAAAAAAGAATCGGAAAATACCGTCCTCATATATCCTCAACTTATATACAACAAATAATTCCGATACTTCAATTCTAATAAATGCAGCACAGATAATGTATGGGATGATACAATGATAATTGATTGTCAATTTTAGTTCACAACATTCCTTCAACTTCTTTCTTTTTTTCTAACCATTTTTCTTCTTCTTACATTCAACGGAATAAAAAAATGAAAAAAAAAAATAAATAAATAAATTGGTTGAACCTTCACTATGTTAAAAGAGACTTTGATTTTTTTTTCTTTTTCTTCTTTTTCGAAGTGAGAACGGCTATATGATATTATTATGCCACCATCACTTAAAGGTCCCTCTACTTTAAAAAATGAAGGGCCCCAATTTTCTCACCTGCTTTATAATATATAACTCAAAAGAGGTTATACTGTGTTATATATATGTATGATACATATACATCTTTATATTCTTTAGGTATATAAACGTACCAATTTCCACTATCTCATCGAGAAGCGAAGAGCTGTAACCCAAAATTTATTTATTATCCACTCAACTCTCTTCCCCTCCCTTTTCCCTTTTCCCCCTGAAGTCAAACTCCGCGTTTAGGACCAACCGTATAATAAATTCACCCCGTATTCCATCTTGTAAAAATTTTTTCCTCACTACTCGTCCTCATTATTATCATTATTATAATAATTATTTTGGAAGTACATCCAGTCGGACGCTGCGATCCACGCAATTGTATATCACGTGAAACGTATGTGGAAACGAAGTCATAAAAATATTGCCGATCCCATCGAACGAAATAAAAAATAAAATTATCTGATTATACGACGAGGAATTAAAAAATAGATTAATTCATTAGAATTCATATTCGATAATACCCTGATGAATATTCTAAAAATGTCAATCAATCCGAAATTCCGATCAGAAACTGTCGATCATAACGTTGTAGATTGAGAAGAGAAAAAACAAAAGAAGCACAAAAAAAAAAACAAGAAAAAAAAAGAAACCCCGACAAGAAAGTTCTGTTAATTACTCGCGCTTGTTGAATGACGAAAGTTGACATACGTAGCCCGCGGGTTCATCGTATAAATGGACGTTAGAAAAAAAAAAAAAGAAAAAAAAAATTTATTCATATACTATTGCTGCATCGTATGTATCGCACGTACTTCGTAATAGGAAGATAAAGTTCACCGCGACTTTGAAAACGATGTATAATAAAAATCGTATTCGGATGATGAAAAAAATGAGTACGATCGGATGAAAAAAAAAATCACAGAGGTTTGATCGCAACGATTAAATTAAAGGGCGCGGGATATATGATGTTTGTGGAATAAAATAATGAGATAGGAGTTGTTTTTTGATAGTTTTTTTTTTTTTTCATTTTTTTTTTCTCTATCCAACGTCTCCATCGGCGATAGACAACAGCTCGACGGAGTCGCATGGGCTTGTCCATGGAATTCCTGTAGCGTGCCGACATCATAAGGCACGCGTGACAGGCGCGATGGAGATTGCGATCGAAACGAATTATTTATACATCTCCGATGTGTCGCAATATAATGTATCGCATTAGATCATTTCGAAAAACGATCAGAGAAAAAGAATAGAAGGAACAAAAAGAAAAATCAGATGCTGTAATACGTAGGTATTCTGCATAAATTGAAAAAAAAAAAAAAAAAAACAGAGCGAAGCACGGTGTATTAAAAAACAGAAACAAAAAAAATCTTTATATCCGCCTTGAACGTTGCGCGGGTTAACGCAAATTTTTCGGCCATCGGTGCTCGGTTTCCCATTCTTATTTTTGAAAATTTATACCTTGTATAACTTCGAATACGTCCGCAGGTAGGTATGTATAAACCTATTCGTACACTTATTTGCCCGATCAAACAAGCTACGGGGGACGATCTTTGGACGAAAAAAATTTCATTTCATGGGACGTTAAGCTCGACGGTTTAATACTGATTGTGAACTGACGATGAATCGCCGTCTGTATATACGGAGGTGGAACCACCGATCCTTGTAGCAAAATTTTCTTGCCACGTTTATCAAACGTTATATAAAATATATAGGTATACCTACGGCTGTATAACGTATACATATATATGTATGTATTTTATCACGCCTTATTGCCGTTGATCTATTGTCCTTAGGGAAATAATTAATCCCCATAGATCTTAAAACACGTACTATAGAAATAAAAGGGATAAATCTAAATTTCTATAGTTTCTATAGAATTAAATAGAAAATATCGTAGTGAGCATAAATTAGTTTAGATTAGATAGACGTACCGTGTATATAAACCTATATGATTTTATGTAAACCCATATCTTTAGAATTCTCACGAGAATTCTAAATAGCATAGGTAATTCTTAGCGAGTGAAAGGCGGTTGGGGGGGCAACGAAAAAACCACGAAAAAAGAAAAAAAAAACACTACAGTTGAGTAAAATTGTATATGAAGAAAAAAAGAAGTTATATCGGTTGTAAAGCTACGTATATGTATAATTACAAAATTATATACATATGTATACACGTTTAATAAAATGTATACGATCTCATATTATACCGCACAGTGGGACTTGTAAGATTCCGGGCTAATTGTATGTATGTACAGCTGTAGGCACTTAAACTCCTATTGATAAGCAAACCGTATGGGATACCGAAGAAAAAAGGAAAAAAAAAAAAAGGAAAAAAACTTTGTACCATAAGATATGCGTGTACTTTTCAACTATCGTACGTAAGTATCTTCACAGAGTGCATCGCTACACTTTAAATATGGTATACACATAGTACGATTCGATAGCTCGGATAAAAATTCTTTGATGATTTTTTTTTCTATATAGTTATCTAATGGAAGATTCACCGAACTTCAATTATTTTTTTTTGCCTGTTCAATTTTCATTGGAAAAATAAAATGGCGGCTTCTAATTATTATATTTAATTGTACCGTATAGTTGCGGCGCCAATGCAGTACGCGTTTTGAATAAAATAGATGATCGGCGTGATATATCCTGATAATAAATCAATTATTCAAACACCGGAAGTTTATTAATCTCTATGGTATATACGTGTTCCTTTAGACATAGGCACCCATTTATTCAATAGTACTTTATACTACCTGCGTAACAATTATGTAATATTCTATGGGGATGTAAAATTCAAAGCGAGCCATTTTATCGAATATTTATCAATCAATACGTAGTTATAATTATTTACATAAAATAGTTATGTGTGTATATATGAGCGCGATTGTATATGACATAGGTTTCCGCGCCCATTTACTTGTATTGTATACAATTGAACATCGATATGGGTTTATATAATGTGTATGCGGATCGCGTATGCTTTAATCGTAATTCAACGACCCCATGACGTAGGATTGACAGACCGATTGTGATTGAACGATTACAGATCGTTGACGTAATACGTATACGTGAAAGCTTGCGGCAGTTGTACGTACCTATATATATATCTACATACGTCTCATCCACGTTTCGCAGATCGTGATCGTATTATAATCAGTTCGTACATGTTATTATAAAATCATCGATACGCCATGGGACCTGCACTTCGAGTTATTTCATCATTATCATTGATAATAATATTTTTATCAATCGCATTGATTACTAAAATACTGTAGAGAGCCAATTAGAAATTAAACTCTTATTCGCTATATAGCACCTAATTCGATCCTCTATTGAATTGCTTGTATTCTAAAGACGAAAAAAAAATGTTAAAAAAGAAAAAAGTTGATTGATCTTTCGAAGCATATTTTACCAAACCAGGGGTTATTTTCATACGTATTATTTTTCAAAGAATCAATTTTTTTTTTCTTGCGATATCATACGGTATATGCAGCGGGCTGAAAGGAAATGAAAGAAAATTGTAGGTCGCGCCCTTTTAGTTCTGGGTCCTAAATATTTAAGGTACTACATGTGTGTACATCGTATGAAAATAGTTGTCCCATACGTGGCACTATTTCCTTCCCTGTAATACTTCGTTTCGCATTTTTCGCACGTTTCTTTGACAAGCTAGTTGCTCACTGCTGCCTACTGCTGCTGCACTCTAAGATATACGTACTGCAGGGTAAAGTTCCCATCGAAGAATAACGGTCACTGCACATCTACCATTGTTGGTATATACGTAAACGGGATATACCAAGCAGAGAGGAAAATAAGCTGGAGTTCGGAACGGATACCCTTTTTTTTTTTTTTTTTGCTTCCATTTTTCCGAACAATTCAGTTTTACCTCCAAAATCCGATCGACTTGAAATACTCGTTCGCGTTTTGCATGAAAATTCTCCCCGTTCTCTTTTTTTTTTGTTTTTTTGTTTTCGAGATCCTTCGAAAAATTCCCAACTTCTTATTCTCAACCTCAGAAACCATTCTATAATCGTACATTATTTTTTCTGTCTAATTTACATTTTTCTTTGTAGAAAAGAGAAGTTTCAGGTTCTGGTTCGGGGGACGACGAATACGACCTAATAGATCGGCTATTCGTGAGTTCGTTACATTAATTTGCTTTTGAGTTTGTTTAACAATTTTTTTCATCATCTTTCTTTTCGTACCGCTTTCCTTTTCGTTACAGCTCATTTCATCGTTTTCTTTTTTTTTCTAATTCTTCGATTCGTTCATTATGTTGCACTCATTTTTTTGTCTTCGTCCTATTGCATTAAACCATTCTATAATCGTACATTATTTTTTCTGTCTAATTTACATTTTTCTTTGTAGAGAAGAGAAGAAGTTTCAGGTTCTGGTTCGGGGGACGACAAATACGACCTAATAGATCGGCTATTCGTGAGTTCGTTACATTAATTTGCTTTTGAGTTTGTTTAACAATTTTTTTCATCATCTTTCTTTTCGTACCGCTTTCCTTTTCGTTACAGCTCATTTCATCGTTTTCTTTTTTTTTCTAATTCTTCGATTCGTTCATTATGTTGCACTCGTTCTTTTGTCTTCGTCCTATTGCATTATATCCCCTCCTTATATCGCTTATATAAGATTAGGGATGAAAAATCGTAGCGCACGTGATTTTTGAATCAAAAAAAAAAAAAAATACAAAATTTCAAATCAAATACTAATTTCAGTGATTCTGGCACACCATTAATTAACGTGCACGTCCATTTTATGTGATTTTATGTGCTTATTCACTCAGATTCGTTTGCTTTTCATCGATTTTGTATTATAATAATACATTTGTGGTAATCATAGTTATATATTTCACACAATAAATTGTATTACATTTTGTCCACTTCGTTCATTGATTGATCAATCAATTAATTAATTGAATTATTTTTGTCATTTTGCTCGTGATGAAGAGATTGAAAACGATTTTTTGTTCTGGTTGATTCCAACGCATTTTGGACCACGAAACTGTATACTGTATACGGTTACACTCATGCATTGCTTTGATATGCATATGTCATATTTATGATCAAATTTGTTGTATTATGTATATACAAGGTATGCAGTTCGATGTACTCAAAGTAAATATTAATACATACGACGTATGTGTGGTCATCTAGTAATTCAAACAACGATTTTGGTTCAAATCATGAAAATGACGGAGGGTAAAAATGATAAAACAAAAATAACAAATTGAACAAATAAATAAATAAGTAAATTTTCAGCTGCAATGGATAATCAATATTTACACACTCGTCGATCGATGATAAATAATTCTGAACACACGTAATTTACCGAATTTATATCAAATTCACACCGTCATATATGAATATCAAAAAGAAAAGTAAATGCGACAGGACATTAAAATTGTTCCAAAAAAATCTTATTATTAGCTATAATCAATAGAAAAAAAAATCGTTACGTGTATGGAAAAGATTACGGTTGGTTGTTGGGTATCAACCAATTTCTTGAAGGCGACGATTTTGGGACAATGCCAAACCGCGTCAAGTTTACTCGAAATTTTGCACTGGAAACTGTACGGGAAATGTTTACACGAATTATGACGACACTATCTGTGATTGATTAATTGCTCTTCGTGATCGTGGCCGATGTCATCAGTCTCACATTACCCTACATACCACAGCCACCTACAGCATATACCTATAAAACTGATGTGCAGTTTTTGAAAAATTTCATTCGCTCTTCAAAATATTCTTAGAAAAAAATCTTTCGCCCATCGCCGAGGAGCTAATTGATCTCGAAAAACTGCAATCGAGTTAAAAAGGTCATCACAGGAATCATTAGTTTTATGATCATTACATTGTTTTTTTAAGTCTGTTTTGATTTTACATCTCGTACTCTTTCAAGTTAGCGTTTTTGAATCTCTTCTTTTTTTTTTTTTTTTTTTTCGTATCACCCTCTAGGTATGTACGGCACGCACGGAACGTCAGAGAAAATGATAAATACAATTTTAACCAGTTGTCAAATATTTATTTTATAGGCGCACGTGTATTTGTACGTATACGTTTACAAGGGTCGTATATGAAAAAGGGAAAAGAAAGAAAAATTTCCAAGGGTTTGTGTGAACAGGAAAATTAGGGTAGGCACCTCAAATAACACACGTATGTAATCCTTATCCCTCACCCGTTGAAGCAATAATAATTAGGCGATCGATCAAATAGATTTATATATGATATCTAATATTGTCCTACTTCAAATGTATTTGTATTTTATTATAAATCTCTGATTTTCAAACAAAACTAAATACGCTGAAAAATGATTAAGTATAACAAACTGCATGACGGAGGAAAGTGACTGAATGAGATCGTTACGTTAAGAAAATTTAGTCAAAATTCAACAGATTTTTTATACACGGGAATATGATAATAAGGAAAAAAAATAAAAAAATCGAACTAATTACAATAGCATTGAGAAAGGTGTCTTTTTCCACGATATTCGATCAATCTTCTCGAACACCTTATATACCCTTCTAAATCAGGGGTTGACGAAATTGGAGGAGTTTCAAGGGAGATGAAATACAATCAATCAGAAATGTAATCGATACATATTTCGTGTTAGATTTTCGTATCAAGAAAACGACAAGAAAAAAAAAAACAACGGAAACTAAAGGCGTGAAAATTAGGTGATAAAAATATCGTATCCCGCCAAAATAATATAACAGACAATCCGTTGAGTAAAAATCCAATTTGCATGATACGATTTTTACATCCAACAATTTTAGACGACCAACAATTTATACTATACCATATAATTTAGGTCGTTCATTTGATTGAGGTATAAAGCAACCGATCCTCTGGGAATCGGTTTGAATTTGTGTGACACACAGCTAACAATATATGTACGTGTGTATGCGTATTAGTTTACCTAAACACTTTGTTATACGGCGTACGTGTAGTAGAAATATACTTGTAATCACATACCTCTGTGTGCAAATCTCCATACCGTTTACATAAAGGGTGTATTTTGTACATACTATCCGCGGTCAAACATCGCGAGATGTGTTACCCGGTATACACAATGTGTATGTGTAATAATTGTTTCCTCAACCAGCAACATCACATATCCGTTTACCCTCAAATATATAGCAGGAACTGAAACCAAATAACATGTATACATCAGGATGACGATGGCGATGATAATATCGGTTTACGATATAATAAAACACAATCGTTTCTTGCACACGACGATATAGGGATATTCTCTCTAGGGAAAAATGAAAAAAAGGAAAACAAAAAAATTTCATGGTACATTTTCAATTACTAATTGCGTATATCTGGAGCCTCGAGATTATTACTTTCCCTCAAACGAATCGTTATTGGGTAATTAGTGCGAATTTTTTTTTCGTCTAAAACATTCATAATTGACAATAACTTATTTCATCGCGAAATTCGGATCGGAATAAAAATGACGAGATGAAAAAAAAGCGGGAATTTTAAACAACAGGAGGAATATTCTAGGAATCCGCTTCGAAAGAGAAAAAAAAAAAATATTCAAAGCAAACTAAAGTTTGATGGGGGATTTAGATCGTGGTTGAGTTTACGTGAAATACCCTATATGCACGATGCGTATACGTACAATTACAGTTTGTTTATGTAGTTTCCCTCAATCGAACAATTAATCTCTAGCTCTATAGACTCAGGCTGTAAGGTACACCGCGATCTGGTTAGCTGATCTGTATAATATCATCTACACGTAGAATCTGTACAGCGTTGTATATAATCTCTATGTACTCACATACATATGTACAAGTATTATAGGTTTGATTTGAACAAGTAAGAGGTATAGTTCGAGATGAGTTGCTCCTGTTGCAGCAGCAGCAGCAGGTGGAACATGAGAACGAACTCGATATCTACCGTGGAAATTATCCTCTCTACAAAATTAACCGCTAACAACTTCATCTTCACTATTATTATCCTTGCAATGATTGTTAATATTGTTGCGATCAATGCCACGTAACGAACGTGTAAAACAATCCATTTAGCATACCGCGATATGCTAATTATGCCCATATCATTATATCCCATGCACATTGCGATACCCGTCATCGCTCTCTATTGTATATATGAGTCAATATGATTTTCAAATGGATTGCATTACGGATCGATATTTATATCGCGTACACATCATCGTCATATTATTATAATCTTTTGTTTCTCATTAATTTTTAATCATAATTTTCACTCAACGAAAAAAAACGTGAGAATACCCTGAAGAAAAGAGCCTCCAATTTCCGACCGCAGAATCGAAAAAAATCAAAGGCTACACTCGTTACTGGAGGAAAATCAAGTTGAATTGGGTAATGAAAATTAGTTACCGAGGAGTATTACGTACACGATTACATACATGGATATGTACAATGCGGTGGTTTAAGTTGGGCACAAGTGCTCGAGGGGACAGTCGCCGGGGACTTGACTGTATATTATAATCCGAAACACGCGCCACCGCTCGTTTCAAACTATAGATGTAAGATATTATGCATGAACTTGCAAGTTTCCAACATCTATCTACGTACTATACGAAGAGGGTTGGGGTGTATTAACTAAACTGCTTATAATCGCTTATTCTAACAATCTTGATACCCTTGCAGACGATACGCCTAAGCTACTTTCCACCTGATGTTGTTATATGTTCTCGCTGCTCCTCGTCTTTCTGCATATCTCCGGACCTCAGTCCCTATATATACATGTATCGGGAAACTAATAAGACATAAATTTCAAACTTCATTATACTATACATACATCATGAGCAATATATATATATATATACGATTATCATGATAATACAGTGTCCATCATCAAAACAACAATCCATTTTTCCAAAAATCCAGCATATAAGGGGTAAAAAAAAAAAAAAACTGCGAATCGTTCGATATACGTATCTGTATGGGGGATGCTCAATAATTCATGGCGTGAATAATAAATCGCTTGATTTTTTATTTTTATTTTTTTTCTTCCTTTTCGGTGAAAATTTTTTTTCCGACGAGTGATCTATTTTTTTTTTTTTCATAAATTATAGGAAACAGATGACAGCGATGAAGATCTCGAGGTAAAACCACCGCCGCCACCTTTCATCGCACCACCACCACCGAATCCAGAGTGTGAGTAAAAAAAATTTTTTAATTATTTTACCTCATTGCAACGAATGCACCAATAATGACGACCCTTTTTATTTTTTATAACCTTTGAAAAAAAAGATTAATATTTTTTTTTACAGCCAAAGGATTGAAGGGAGAAAAAGGCGACAGGGGAGAAAAAGGAGAAAGCATTCATGGACCTCCGGGATCACCTGGACCGCCTGGACCGCCAGGAATATCTGGAACCATTCTCGAGAATCCAGATGGGGTAATTTACCTTTTGAAAAGTATTTTATTACGTTTTTTTTCACGTGTATTCAAAAATGAATTCACGTTTAGGGTGAGTTAGGATTATTCAAAATCGTATACGGATACCTGATAATTAATCGCGTATGTTTATCGCAGGAAAAAGCGGGTCCTCCGGGTCCACAGGGACCAAAAGGCGACACAGGTACGTGTTCCTGTAACACAACGGCTCTGATGTCCTCCTTCACGATGCCGAAAATGATCCAGGGAGAAAAGGGAGACCCTGGGATACCAGGGAGCGAAGGGAAACAAGGTCAAATGGGATTAACGGTGAGGGAAGAACATGGGTTGAATAAATCCCGGGGTTATACAGACTACAATTCCAATTTCTAAGAATGTCGAAACTCCCTTGAAGACGATCCAATTCCCTGATGAGGAGAGATAAGAGAAAAAAAAAAGGAAAAAAAAAACAAAACGAAACAGCACATCGAACCAATCTCAAGTCACGTATCCCGTGACGTACGAAATAATTAACAAATGAAAAGTTTTGTCCAATTTTTCTTACCTGTTTCCTTCTTTTGTCGGGGGGGGAAAAAAAAAAAATAATTCACTCTCAGACGCCCTTTTCACAGACTCACTTTCAAATTCACAGGGTGCAGCGGGACCTCCTGGTGAGCGAGGTCAACAGGGGGCAGTGGGTCCGAAAGGCAATACAGGTAACACCGGAGCTCAAGGTCCGGAAGGGCCGCAAGGTCAAAAAGGAGATCCCGGTAGGGACGGCGTTCCTGGAGAAAAAGGGGCCGAAGGTCCACCCGGTCCTCCTGGGAAGGGTGAAATTTCCGGATACGATGTAAGTAATTGATCAACATACCCGACCCTTTAAAATTATTAGAAAACGGAATCTACGATCCGAAGACTATAAATCGTTTCTAGGCCATATTACATCTAAACTACGGATAATTACTTATCTACTATGTAATATACTCAATTTTCTTTTCTCATTATTCAATTATCTATACTAACTACTATAAAAGAAAAATTTTCTTATCCCATTATTAATTCATAATGCAGCCTAGTTGGAAACCACGAAGTATCTATAGGGTAAGTGAAACTCACGGTGTCCAGAGAATTGGGAATCACAGAATTATGAGTGGATTAATTAATTAAGTAATTAACCGAGATGTCAAATCTTCATTTTTGTTTCGACCTTCATAATTACCTGTTTTTTTCTTCGGTGATTAGATGGAGGGAATAACAATGCGTCCTGGACTTCCGGGGCATAAAGGTGATCCTGGTACTCCTGGTAGTCCTGGTCCTAAAGGAGAGCCAGGAGTTACAGGTGTAAAGGGATCAAAAGGAGAACTTGGTCAGAAGGGTCTGAAAGGTGACAACGGTAAAGACGGTCCTGTGGGAATTCAAGGATTTAAAGGCGAGCCCGGGGCTCCCGGAGCTGCCGGACTTCCGGGTGCTCCAGGAGAAAACGCAAGACCAGCCGAAAAGGGTAGTAAAGGAGATGCTGGACCGGAAGGAAAAATGGGACCCGCAGGACCGGCAGGACCCCCTGGGCCAAAATCGGAAGGAGGAATCAATGTTGGGGATCTAGGTAAAATAATGAAAAATTTTGGAAAATCCTAAGAATTAATTCTAATCCCATCATTAACCAGGTCCGGGTCAAAAAGGCGACAAGGGAGACAAGGGCGACTTGGGTTATAAGGGCGATTTGGGTCTAAAGGGAGAAAAAGGTGAGACCGGAGATTCGGGACCGGCAGGAATTCCTGGTGTCAACGGGATTCAGGGTCCTCAAGGCAACAAGGGAGAGCCGGGAAAAGACGGGACTCCAGGTGCGAGCGGAACATCGGGAAGTAAAGGAGAAAGAGGAGAACAAGGACCTCCAGGAGTCACCGCTATCGCTGGGCCAGGAGATTACGTAACAATTAAGGGAGAAAAAGGAGCAGAGGGAAAAAGAGGAAGGAGAGGAAGACCGGGAGCTCCTGGACCCGTCGGACCACCAGGAAAAAGTGGAGTCAATGGGGAAATCGGACTTCCAGGATGGATGGTGAGATTTCAATAACACTTATCATAAGATATGAACAGAGATTTTTTCCGAATCACGTTATATTTGTTGATTCTTATATTTCGTTCTGTCCTTTGAACGTTTGCCAAAGAATGGAAAGGTGAGTGATTTTCTAAAGAAACACATCCGCTATCCTTGTGCGTCTTGCCGAAAACCTTTTTTTCTCTCATAATGGCAGAGCATTTAAAATGTTATTTATTTTTTTTCCATAGGGTCGACCCGGACAACCAGGAGTACCTGGAAATCCAGGAGCAGCGGGAGAAAAAGGAAACAAAGGAGATCCTGGAGCACCAAGTCCTTACGGACTTTCGGTTGGGGTAAGAATAAATTCATAATCCAAAAAGCCGTACAACTGTGTGTAGAAAGAAGATAAAAAATAAAAGGAATCATACCCAACAGGTTAAAGGAGATAAAGGCGATCCAGGGTTCCCCGGAATTCCTGGAACACCGGGTCGTGATGGGCAGCGAGGTCATCCAGGACCGCCTGGTCCTGCTGGTCCAGCTTCTCAGGGAAAATTCGTTCCAGTTCCTGGACCACCAGGACCTCCCGGGCCCCCAGGATCACCAGGATTATCTTTGATCGGTCAAAAAGGAGAACCTGGAATCGGAAAGAGCCACATTTTTATGGAAAGAGGGGATGGTTATTACGGATCCAGACAAGGTACAAAATTAAGTAATCTTATGATGTAAAAAAAAATTCGAGAAACTGCCCACTAAAAAAAAAACAAAATCTATTTCTTACGCTGCGTGTTAAATTATAAGGACCGAGAAGCAGTTTAGATGAGTTAAAAGCTCTCAGAGAGTTAAAACAGCTGAAAGAACTCAAAGAGCATTACGGTAAAGTATATTTATGAATTTTAATACGACCGAAAAACTGCTAAGAAGTCGAATCCATTTCGATAAAATAATCACGCCATTCAGTTTTCCCAAATTTTTCAAAAACATATTAACGAAATTTCAGGATCAGGAACTATCGCTACCAGAGGTCCTGCTTCAGAAAGCACAACAAAAATTGTTCCCGGAGCTGTAACATTCCAAAACACCGACGCAATGACAAAAGTAAGAGAGTGTAATCCTATCTTGTGTGCAGCGATCGTTTCTGAAAATATTTCATTTTTGACCCCAAAATCGACAAAACTCTATGGTATACTCCTTTGGATTTTTTCGATTTTTGGGCCAAAAATGAAGTATTTTTAAAATCGGTCGTATGACGCTTTCCTAACGTATTTTGACCTGCGAAACACGAATCCGTTGAGTAAATTGAGCTACGAATTAATCCCATCGAGATATCGCAATTTTTCTGCTCCGAAAAGCGAAAAATTAGCGATAACTCGATCAATTTTATAGGTAGACCAATTCGGCTTGCAGATTTGAATTCCTGAGATCAAAACACATAAGAATATCATAGCAATCTCGAACAAAAAAAATGTTGATTTTTTACCCCAAAATCAGGAAAAATCTAAGGTTGGGACCCAACGTCCAATCCTATACCCTGAACATAAAATTCAAATTGCGATAACAATAATGCAGATCGATAAAAAAAAAAAAAACTGTTAACATGTGATCCGTCTGAAATATAATGATATGAAATTTAAAAAAAGTAGTAGACGAAAATTTGAAAAACAAATGAAATTAAATGCGGCTAGTAGATTCAAAAATGTTACTAACATAAATTATAATTTCAAACTTACTTTTCTAGATGTCGGCTGTCAGCCAAGTTGGAACTTTGGCTTACATAATAGACGAAGAAGCATTGCTAGTGAGGGTGAATAACGGATGGCAATACATCGCTGTGAGTAGATGAGTAGAAATAAAATGAAAATATTCGATAGAAAAAACCAAAAATTAGTTTAAACATAATTACATCTACCGTCTTTTAGCTGGGGTCTCTACTCCCCATAACAACTCCAGCTCCACCAACCACAGCACCACCCCCAGTGAAGGCACCATTCGAAGCGTCGAATTTGATAAATCAAATTCCTTTAAAAACTGACGGAACAGGAGTGAGTGTCAAAAAAATTCCTCTACACTAACCCCGATTTTCTGATCAAATAATAATAACATCATCGATTAAAATATTTTAATTTTTCCCTACCTATCGCCGCACCCCAGTGGTACCCGAAAATGGTAAGGTCCTTATCTGGACTAAAAGAAATCATTAAAAGCAAACTAGAAAATCGAGTGAACAATTAAAAAGCCGAAATTTTTGTACAATTCTAATTCCAATCCTTTTCTTTTCCGTAGCTGCGAATGGCTGCACTCAACGAACCTATCACAGGAGATATGCACGGTGTTAGGGGTGCAGATTACGCCTGTTATCGTCAATCGAAACGTGCAGGTCTCACTGGAACTTTCAGAGCATTCTTGAGCTCAAGAGTACAAAATGTCGATAGCATCGTCAGATTTGCGGATCGAGATCTACCAATAGTCAATATTAAGGTACACAAAAAAAATAAATAAAAAAGAAGAAAGTATAATTAATAAATTTATTACTATGAATAAAATTTTTGTAACTAACGCACGATATTTTCACATTTCTTAGGGAGACGTGCTTTTCAATTCATGGAAAGAAATGTTTAACGGTGACGGTGCCTACTTTTCTCAAAGTCCAAGAATCTACAGTTTTAACGGGAAAAATATCTTAACAGATTTCTCTTGGTAAGATAATATTTATTTAATGAGTATATAATATTTATTTAGATGTTCTATTAGTGATAAAATTTTCTCATGCATCTGTACTTTTTTTTTTTTTCTTCACTTGTTTAGGCCAGAGAAAGTAGCGTGGCACGGATCTCACAAATTAGGTGATAGAGCAATGGACACTTACTGCGACGCGTGGCATTCCAGTAATTCTGATCGTTTTGGATTAGGTTCGCCATTGAACGGAGAACGTTTGTTGGAACAAGTCCGATATTCCTGCGATAATAAATTCGCTCTACTTTGCATAGAAGTAACAAGCCAGGTTACGAGACGTCGTAGAGAAGCCGATGAAGAATATCAAGAAAATCATCATCTCATCAAAGATCTAGAATTAAATGAAGAAGACTATAGAAAACATTTGGAAAAACTGATGGACGATTAATTAACACAAAAAAAAAATCAATTAGAGCAATCACAGACGGGAGGGGCTCTCGCTCAAAAAAATAAAATACTCATCGTAAAATGTTAAAAATCGGATTAATTTCAATCAAGAAAAAACAAATTCCACACGACTCCAAAACCGAAATGATTTCTTGTTAAATTTCACATTTTGAGTATGAACTTGACTCGCCACTAAAATAAGCTCAATCATAATTCCGACGAGCCAAATAATCGAAGATCTTCTACATGGAAAAAAAAAACGAAAAAATCTCTCAAAACTATCACGATATTATCGGAGTAAGAGAAAAGGCGGGGAGAAACATAAGAAAAAAAAATCGTAACAATATTAATATTAACATTTAATACACATAATTTAACCATATATCTATCATGTATCAGAAGATGCGAAACTAGCGATTACTTTAAAGAGAAAAAAAAATCTACGTATTGCATTTCAGTTCTATCCAAAAAAGACTGATCGTCTCAAAGTTATAGTTTGTGAAAGCCACGTGTCATATCAGTCATCCATATCAATTATCCTTAATCTTCACCGTAAACGAGGGAGGATGTTCGATACCGTAGAATTTGAATACGAAAATCGATAGAAAAAAAATAAATAAATTAAAAAAACAAAATAAGAAAAGGAAATGAAATCCAGGAAGCTAATAAATGGATCGATCACGAAATATCGCGGATCCCCCTTAATATAACGGGCGTCGTTATGATAACTATACTATATGATATTATAAATGTTGCCTAAATCACAGTAAACGTCCAGTATGTAAACTTAGCATGGCGGTGAAAAAAAAAAAAAGAGAAAAATGGCGAACAAAAAAAATTATGTGTGTTTTACACAGGATTATAATTATCCATTATCTCATTCAACGTACGTACACCATACACATATCTAGGTAACGATTGAATTTTGGTGAAACTTTAATTGCACCGATGAAATTCAAAGTAAAAGTTTCACATCATTATTATGATAAACAGCGACAACTGCAGTATCGAGAAATTGAAAGGAGAAATAGAAAAAAAAAATGATAAAGATTCCAAGCGATGCATTTACGTGTTAGTCGAGAATGTATACATGAATGTGTTTGTTAGAATGTAAGCGCGAGGTGACCAGCTGAATTTTATTGATTCAGGATAATATCGAATTTTGTTAAATTTCAATTTTATCAACGCGACAATTGTTTTTTTTTTCTTCAATAGTCCACCGGTAGAACGAATTTTGGTCCGGTTTGACATGATTATACTACAGGAAATATTAAACTACGTCGACGCGGGTCACCTTGAAATGAAAAATCTATCTGATACATACATAGAATAAGTAAATAACTACTAAATTATGTAAGGACTAAATGATTTTCAGGTTTATGCTCTATATACATATGTATCGATCGCGCATGTGATGAACAAATTGATGTGATCTGGTTCAGATTTACGTATCGATGATGATTGATTGTACCGATCTATCAAATGATTTAGTACAGTAACTAAATTAATTTTTTTCGAACAAACCGGAAATTACCTTTTATTCGTATTCTGAAATCTGTCAAAGTAGGAAAAAAAATACAAAATGTAACGAACAAAGAAATGAAGTGAGAAAATAATGAATGACTAGTCAAACCCAATGCGAAACTAGAGGCTTAATATTGTCGCGATAAAAGAATAATGAAAAGTGAATCAACGGTTTAATTTGTCAACTGTAAATGAAAGAAAGTACTTGAGTTTATTTTAATTTAAATTTTGAAGATCGATGCCAAGCGAAATTTCATCACGAAATACGGCGAGTGAATAAGGCCTTGATTAAAAATTATGGGAATGGTTTGAAATGACGATACGGTTTCTTATTATATATATATCTATAGTAATCGTAATTGCATCGAGCATAAATAATCAGCTCTAAGTCAATATCTGTAACGTAGAAATATAAGTATAGATGAATAATGTAAGAATTATTTATTACCTACTTGCATGTCGACGTAGTGGTATAAACACCATTTGTATACTTGTTCGAGGAAAAAAAAAGATAAAAAGAAAACCAATATATCAATTGATAGCGCATTGGAAACACAGTCGTATAATCCGTATTTTGTTTGATTAATTTTCGAAAGAACCGTATGAATCAACACTCTTTTTGATTTGGTACCCCAAAAGTACCAAGGGAAGACGCTTAATATTGTATTTAAGTAATGACGTCTTGTTTGCATCGCTTATCGTGCATTAAGATACCTAATTAAATTTCAAGGTTTATATTATTTATATACACATAAATTTTATTATTGTCTTTCCGAATAAATCAAAGATAACAACAAAAATCAAAACACGCTTATTTCGAATCCTCTCCTCCGTTTTTTATTTTTCGGTATTCGAACAAAACATTGAGAACATCAAAATACGTATCGTTCGATCTATCAATTTTCTGATAGTTCGAAGAAAGTCAAAAACATACGAAAAATCTAGGTAAAGATGATTAGCTTTTTAGCACAGCTACCGCTTCCGTAAAACCCAAACCATCCAAAATGTAAGCTAAATTTTCAATCGATGCGTCTTCGTCTTCCTCCGCCCAAATTTCTAACATACTTTTACATTGTTCGTATTGGGTAGGTTTACTCGAGAAAAAATCAATCTGTAACGAAAGATGAAAATGAGAGGTGCTGAATTATTTCTGAACAATTTCGGGCTTGTGTTGCTCGAGGGATTTCCACTATACCTCGTGTGCGTGGTAGCCGAATTTTGCGGCAAGGTCTTTCCAGTCACCCTTTAATATCTCAGATAATTTGGCGACAATATCAGCTGTAACTTTATTGAATTTTCTCAACTTTGTGGGGGTTGAATCCGCCTCTACTTGTTCGGTTTCCTGTTTGAGAACGTCATCATTGAATTCCTGCTCGTTCACATCCGGCGGTGTTTCCTCAGGCTCTATTTTTAAATCGGACTGTGTTCGTTGACGATGAAAAAAAAAGTTCGGAAATAACGCAAAATTTTATAAGAGTTAATCATAAAATCAGGTAATAGTCTCACCGGTCGATCTTTCGCGATTTTTTTTATCATCGCTTCCAAATATTCCGGTAGTTTATTAATCGGATAATTTCCATGGACAAAAAAGTGCGGGCTACGTCTTGCAAGTAACCGCAAAGCCCTCCAGCCAAAGCTTCCATCGTTGACTTTTCTGCGGGATTATGAGACAGGTCAAACTTCAACTGAATTTTGAAGTGTTTTGTAATTTCAATGTGTACGCACTTGTACTGATCTTCAACCATTGCGGCTGGATCCAATTGTTCGATAGCTTCCTCGAAGTAGGTTTCTAAGGAGGGGAGGAAATCCCGATCCTTTGATTTACAAGCCTCAAGATTATTTGGGCATAGATTCCACAGCTTCGTTAATTCGGGGCTGTAAAGTCGAATGATAGATGAATTTTCATTCGTAAAGGGAAGTTCTTGAGTACTTACTTTCCCATATAATATTTTCCCTGGGCTTGAGCATCTTTAATGATGTCGCCAAGCTGCTTTTTTTGCTTTTTAGGCTCATCGCCCTCACCGTTTGTTTCGGGTGCAGGTCTTTTAAATGGTGGACACCCATAATTTTTCCATGCATTCCAGTGCTCTTCTCTTTTAAGTATATTTCTTACTGTATCCGCAAAATTTGACCCATTTGGGGGAGTTTCAGCCAACAACGAATACACTTGATCGGTTGTCGCTTTCACCCACTCAACTTGGTCTGGTTTTAGTTCATGGGTTTCTCTGAAAACCAAAAACTACTGATAACGATTGGGATATGGGAAAATAAAGTAAAACTAGTGGCCGTTGAATTCATGATTTTTGCACCTGATACCTGTAAATTTTTTCTAGAACACGACTAGAAACATGCTGGAAGACTTTATATGCTCTCGAACAGGATCTTAAAATAGTGTCAGCTAATCTCAGCTCCATTAGTAATGATTGTACTGACATTCAATGAAATGACAAACAAAAAAGTGAGACTAGTATCAGCTGTTTTTAGATACGTTCAGATTGGTTTTGGCAGTGTTATTACAGAGGGTTTTTTCATTTTAAAAGAAACGTTAAAGTAATTGGCATAATTAAAACGGCAACTTACGCTTTGAATCTTACGGTACTGTTGAGGTATTGGAAGAGTATTAAGAACTGTAAAAGTACGTAACGCCTAAAATTTGAATCAGACAATTGTAGTTCCAACAACTTTTGATTTGTTAGGTATTTAGCAAAGTAGTGAGTCTCTTTGTGGTTCTCTTCCATCGGTGCATCAATGGTAATTCGTCTTGTTGGACAGCTACGCTGTTCCTCTAATTTAAAAGATGTAAATGCAGATAAGACGTGCGACGTATGCTGCAAGAATGAGGAGATTTTGGAGTGACATGATCATGTATATATCCTGATTAATCGTGCTCACACGGAAGAACTTACCGCAGAGAAGACTTTCCAGTACATTTTGTTATAACACTGATTAGGATTTCTGAAAAAATCTTGAAGAGCCCAGAACTTTCTGTACAGATTGTAATCAATGGGGATCTTGTTCTCAGTTTTATTAGAGTCTTCAACAATTTGATCTAATAAATCTTTCTCAGATTTCTCATTACCAAATTCTGTGTGATTATCAAGATTAAATTCACTAACAATGTTCAACCCAGACCTCTCAGAGAATGGAAAAAATTTAGCAAGAAACAAGAGAATTCTGCCACAAAAAACAGTCTGCTGGGATCGTGAAAGTCGCCTGAGTAGGTCATTGCACATTCTGAGCAAGTTGTTTTTACATGCGCTGAAGAATATCTCCTCTTTCCATACAACGACATTGTTCTCAACAAAAGTAAAAAGTTCTTCACATCTGTCCAAAGTCATACAGTCAAATATATCCCCAAGCAGCATAACGGGCACACTAGCCGTCGCCAAATCCTTGCGGCATAGCTCGATGCAGAACGCTATATATGATTCTAATATTTGTACATTCCCCGACGAATTCTCCAGCAAAACAACAAGCAGTGTGTCTCGAAGAGCTTGATCAATCACTGCTTTACGGTTCGAAGCATTAGTACTTATTTCCAAACATTTTTTTTGGAAACCCGATACATCCAATGACTTGAAATATTGCTGTAGGTGAATCTGCAAATTTAAAAATTGTGAGATACTGCCTGCGCAGGATAATGACAGTAATTTTTGATATTTTTTATGAGCGTTAAGAATAGGTTAGATTATGATATGATAAACAAACCATATATTGAATGACAGATTTAATCCAGAAATAAACTCACATTATAATCACGTCTCAGCGTCTCAAATGAAGCCATTTTTGATGATAATAGTCACTTGCACACAGTTTCTTTGGTCTTATTATAACAATTTGTTTATGTATCATCACTTGGAGCAATTTTATAGGTTCGGTGTGGCGAAGGACATCCGAATCTATTGACAGACCAACGACGCTGCTGTATAGTGGCGCCGCGGGTTCTGTCATATTTAGACAAATTTCCGGTAGATTTAAATTCACGCCGCGAACCAACAGTCTTCACCAACGCTTCTACCGTTGACTGAAGATTTGTATGTTCTCTTACAATTTTTCGGTGGTTTGGTTTAAACCAGATATAGTATTGAAACGTATGTTTTAAACGCCAAGTCTGCGCGCCGATGCAGCAACAGATCTTGGGTTTTCTTTTTTCGCTCTCTAATTTCCTGAAAGAAAATCTCTCAATACATATTCCCATCGCCAATATCAAACAATAATTTGTTGAAGCGCCTTGCAAGATGCCAAGTCACGCTGGCTGTTTCATTTCAAAATATTCCTCAGAATCCATAGGGACATCACAAACGAATATCAAGCAAACAGATCGTGCAGCGATTCCTCGTCTTCGTGCTGTATATCGCGCGCGAGCAGCGTCAGACTTAGAATTTTTCTGCCAATGAGAATCGAAGAAATACAATTTTTAATCGTATTCTTCTATCCAAATCAGCAGGGGGAATGGAAAGGATAAGGGTTACATAGGGAAATAATTACATGGCAAAAAATTATAATCACATGACAAAGTCGAGTTATTAGCAGTCTCCAATGATCATTTAGTTAGGGCAGCTCGAACGCATCATCGAATCGTCATAATCTAGGTACAGTCCCAGAGGTCACGAGATGCGAAAATGCGTCGTAATAAAGATTGGAAATAAATGATTAAAATTTAGACTGACCTTCAATTTCACTAAAAAGTCGAAGATCTGGTATGAGTAGCACTCAGAACTCCAAGTGCGTTGTTAATTAAGTCAAAATTAACTGCAGATATGCACGTGTAGCAGCAACAAGTGTTCACGCACTTCGAATTGTTGTAAAACCACTTCTAATTATTTTATCTAAGAATTATTGTTTCAAAATTCAGCAGAAAAGTTTATTTAATGTTAGACTCAATTATTGTAAAGTTTAACAGTTGATATTTTTAAATACAAATCAATTGGCAACGAGATGTGCGGAGCCGAAGTGAAATTTTCGGAGTCCAACGACTGAATGAAAGCTGGGAGCTCCGCGCGCTTGGTTACCAGAGGCGACACTTTTGTCTCGAGACGCTGCGACCATCTTTGTTTACCTGTGGGACGTCCGATTGTTTCAAATTCAAAATACGTCGTACATATGTTTAGAAATAATAATCTGATGACGGAATATTAAATTATGATGGCTAGCTGTGGTTGTATAGTCATATATATTATTAATATTTTTACCCAATTGTTGTTAGTTAATTAACAAGTCTTGTTTGGAGTCTGTACAGCCACGTGGGGGCTCGAAATAAACATAGTAAATAAAAAGTTAATGAACAAGAAGGACCCCAAATTTAATTGTTTATTTATGTAATAAACCAACTGCGATGTATGGGGCATTCCACGTCAAACCAACGGGTCATCAGCCCGACTGATCGGCAAAAAAATTGCGATATCTCGATGAGATTCATTTTTAGCTTAATTTACTTGACGGTTTCGTGTTCCTGAGGTCAAAATACGTTGAAAAAGTATGCAGCGATCAATTTTGGAAATACTTCATTTTCGACCCCAAAATCGACAAAAATCTAAGGTATACCCCTTTGGATTTTTTCGATTTTTGGGCCAAAAATAAAGTATTTTTAAAATCGATTGCAGAACACTTTTCTATCGTATTTTGACCTCAGGAACACGAATCTACGAGCTAAATTGATCTATCTATAAAATTGATCGAGGTATCGCGAATTTATCGCTTCAAAAAGTGAAAAAATAAGGATATCTCGATAGGATTTATTCCTAGCTTAATTTACTTTACGGATTCGTGTTCCTGAGGTCAAAATACATTGGAAAAGTGTCCTGCAATCAACTTTGGCAATACTTCATTTTTGATCCCAAAATCGGAAAAAATCTAAGGTTTGGGCCCGACGTCCAATCCTATACCCTGAACATAAAATTCAAAATGCGATAACAATAATGCAGATTGATAAAAAAAAAACTCTTAACATGTAATGCGTCTGAAATGTAATGATATGAAATTGAGAAAAAAAAAGTAGACAAAAATTCAAAAAATTAATCAGTAAATTAAATGCGAAGTGCGCGCGTGCAATGCTAGTGTTATAAATCAATGATGATAGAAGGGTGTATGTTTTCTTTGGCGTTTCGAATACTGCGCTCATTATAAGGATTCTGTGATCTGAAAATGGCAGATTCCGGTCTTTCTCATGGACCAACTCCAGCTGCGATTTGCGCAGGACGCTTTTTTCATCCACGTGCTCTCGTAAGCTTCTACAGTTGGACGTGAGAGTTATTTACAGGATGCCGTTACTATCCTAAACAATATTATCATTCAATTGGTGTTATCCGTTATACCTCGATATTAACTAATAATTTGTTCCTGACTTTAACAGTAAATTTTTTACCAGTCACTCGACTCATTTTCATTGAAGTCTTCTTTCAAAAAACGTATTTAGTCTCAGGGGTTAGGATTTTGTTTATAATTTCCATCGATAGTCCATTCGATAATCGATTTACCTGTCGAACGTAATCGCATTTTTAAATTCAAATAATAATAGCGGATTACAGGGAGTCTTTAATAGTAGGATTTTATCAAGCACAATTTCACTAAAACGTTGCAATGTTAAGGAATATAATTACTGCGCTAAAGTGTCCTCCTAAAAATCGAGTAATTTTTTTATTCGGTGGATTATTAGTCGTCGAATTACTTTGGCAAACATACAAGAGAACTATTCATGTTAAAAATAAAAAATCAAAATCTATCAATGAGGTGCTATTCTTTTCCGAAGAATCGTCCGGCTGTCGATTGCACTCAGTTTCTCGGGTACCGTGCGATCGATCAAGTTGCTCTATAACGAACCTCAGGTATGCTAATTAAAGAAGATTAGAAGTAAATCTTAGAAAAATTATCAACGTAACTGTAACCGATTATTATTTCACAGAAAACTAACGGCGTGCCTAGAATCTGCGGAGAAGACCCTTTACATCTGCATTTACTTGTTCACCTGCGACGACATCGCGGCAGCAATTCTTAGGGTATTTTCTCGTGGAGTGAATGTGAAGATTATCATAGACGGTGGAATGTCAGAAAACGTTGCTTTCGATCAGAAGATACGAGCTTTCAGAAAAAAAGGTATGAATTCCAGCCCATGTTATTCCCATCTTACTATTTATTAATTTACCATTTATTTCCACAAGGTATTCGGGTCCGAACGAAAAAGTCTACATACCTCATGCATCATAAATTCGCACTGGTTGATGGCGATATTTTGTTAACTGGCAGTACCAATTGGACAATGCAAGCGTTGTACGGGAACTGGGACAACGTGATTATCACGAATAACAAGGCAATCGTGATACCATTCGTTAAGGAATTCGATAGAATGTGGTGGCAGCTAACAAAGGATGAAGAATAAACCCCCATATCTATAAGACTGGACTATACTGTAACAAAATGGACGAAAGTTTTCAACGAATTTCAATGAAAACCGAATAAACGAATGAAAATCTTCATTTTTCATCGATTCCGTCGAATCCAAATTCCATGTGTAATTTATTTTGAAAGATTGAAAAAAAAAACAGCCAACATACCCTTGTGACAAAAAAAAAACAAAATAAACAAAAAGGATCCCGACCTCTACCATTGGCAGCTTTCAAAAAATCCATGCCGCTAATGAGCGTGCATAATTACGTTACGACAACGTTTGTTTCAGTCGAGTGATCTGACGACTGCAGCTGTTATAAACTCCTACAGAATGACGCACTGATTAACGATCGCTTTATAGTATAAGGTAACATCGTAATACCGATTACATAGGATCAAAACATCCAGTCATGAGATAATTTATACACGAACGAGAATAATGCTCAACTATTCCGCATTTTGCTTCCTACGTAAGATTCGAAAAATCATGAGTAATCATTTTTGTATACATTTGTTTTTTTTTTGTGTTTTCTTAATTCTGATTATTCATGGATAAAAGCGTCGTTTTTCGTAATGCTGATTTTCTCGTTTCACACACGATTTTTTCGCCGTTCAATTTCGCCCCCGTACCTTTTCCTCCCGTCGTTTTATTGACTTTATACTGAATTTTCGTTTGTTCATAATTCACATAATTTCATTATTTAAATGATGTCTTAATGTAAATCATGTCGTCGGTGAGATGAAAAATGAGATTGAAGTAAATTGATTAGGTATATATCGAATAAGGTCGGCTGAAAAGAAAAATAAAATCAAGAAAGTTGATCCTACGTTTTGGTACCCTAAGTAGCGTGTATAGCTATGTACAATGATTACACGTAGTACATTGCGTAGGACGTTGCAGTTGCGTTATAACGTAAAGTCCATAGGGAGGGTGTTGCCATGACGATTGTGACGTCATATTTATGGCGACTCTCGGTTTCATCCCCCGCTTCCTCTCATGTGCGTTAAGGGTAGATTTCAGTCGGGAGATGACGGATTTGCAAATTACAATTTTTTCTGACAACGATGAAAATTCTTCAAATTTCTAAATGGAAGAATCTGAAAAATTGGAAAATTCTCACAATTCTGCTCAGCTGCGAGATGAGATCATGATAAAAATCGGAGAGACGCTAATGATAAAACACTCTAAAAAAATTTCCGTGAGATATCGATGACTTTTTTTGTTCATAAAAATAGATGGAATTTCCAAAAAAAGTAACACAAAATTTTCACATCACATTTTACCCGACATTCGTTGCGTGTACGATGAGAAAATTTTGAACTCCACATCATCCCTCGGGATAATGTGCCAGTATCTGGATCTTCGACCCGCTCTGTATTCGTGCGTGACGTAGGCTTACCGTCACAGGTGCCGTTCCCCCCATCTCATCCCCCTTCTTCCTTTCGCTCCACTCTCAACCCCTGAACTCCAGATGACGTCATACCCGACGATCGATCCGCGTGAACCTCGGCGGGATTTCGTCACAGATTTAACATCCATCTTAAATTTTCAAGTAAATACAAGAGTTCTCACTTTGTAATTATATACATGAAAAAACGTAACAAAAAAAAAAAATCTCCATCCGGAAAAAATGTTTTCCGATTTATTGAGATTCTAAATTTTCTCGTTGATCGTTTGGTTGTAATTCCTGCGGATTTCTTTGGTACGTATTTTTCGAAGATTATTTTTCACCCGGATCGTACGGGTTGTATATATTACATAATAAAAGCCACCGGACCACAAAATGCGTCCGACCTCAGTTTTGGAATGTCATTATAACCTCTGGTGCTTTTGGGTCGGAGTTATTGTCGATTTAAAGTTCTGAGGGTTGCTTAGACGAGGCTTCCGCCTTTATGTGGTAACTTAATGGCCCGAGTGGTGCCAAATCTCGATATGATTTTTCTCGAAAAACTATGTTAAATTCATTGTTGTGACGTTAACAGCCTTTCATACTTTAGTTATACAGTATTTATAAATTCACTTCGCTCTCTCAAGTTGTTGTTTATCCCTTGAACTTGCGCACGTATTGTAATAAGTCATAAACAAATGCATTGCTCAATGCGTTATAACGTGACGACTCTTTTGCCGCAACACTGGAAAAAAAAAACAACAAAAAAAAACAATTAAACCCAAAACTATTCCACAAAATATCCATACAGTTCCGTGCTGCAGTTTCGTATTAATAACTGCCACAGCAGCTGGTACAAATATAATTGCTTTTACACGAAAATTCATCGCAGATTTAATACACTACGCGCGCGCTATTATATGGGGATCATAAAACGTGCAGTGTGGTAAAACAAAAACTAATGAAAAAAATTTGAAAAAAGAAAAAAAAAAATACTCTTCACTAAAATATACCTATGTTATTCAAACGATCGAATTTATATTGTTATAGAATACAATGTCAAGATCACAGCGATTATATTTTCTCGAATTAAAATTATCTCGATTAACCATGAGATCGAAGAATATTCACGGATATTGAGAAGAGAAAAAAAAGAGTGAAATTTTTTTTTTTTTTTCAAAAGTACCAAAAACGTTCTCTGAATATTTTTGCTTACCTTCCACGATTCGCGTTTCAACCTGGAGTGGCCAAAGTGGGCGTTGAGTTGGAAAATTGTGTGTGCTTTCTTTTTTTTTTGGATTGAATATTTCCTTTGGATTTTTTTTCCCCTCTTCCTTCTTTGTTTTTATTTTTTCTTTTTGCGGTACGCGGAAACACCTCCGCAATTCCTCCGTATGATGATAAAAAGAAAAAAAAAAAAAAAAATCACACCCACGTACGAATTAATCCAATCTTCGATATATACGCAGTTCTTTTATTTTTTCGTCTCATTTATTTGTTTGTGTTTTCATTTTTGGATCGATTCGATATCGTATATATGATACATCCCCAGCGGCGAAGGATATTAATTTTTTTTTTGTTTACCGAAATTTTTTTTGGCTGTCGAAACAGAACCTGAGAATATATTAGAATTTATATGCGACGTATGGATACTGTGTACACGGATTTTTTCTCATATCAACGTATCGTCAAAGTGAAAACCTTGAAATATTTCTTTCTTTCATTCTTTTTTTCTGGAAATCTCTGCTATTCGACCCGAGTCTTCGAATTATCTACAAAGAGGTCCTAATTCACATTACCACATCCTTTCGGTGTGCGTAAGATTATTTCAAGTGAACCTATTTTAGGAACTGGATTGACGTAGGTGTACGAGATTCATGAAAGGGTCTAATTGAGACGTTTCAGATTCTCGATTTCCTGGAAAAATGTTATTAACATTTCATACACATACGCATCTGCCGGTACACGTATACCTATATACACAACGTACATTAAATAACTTGGAATAAAATACACGCGTTGCACGTGGATCGGTAAATTATCACACATATCATCGTACATGAGGTAATCCAAACTCTCTTATTGCGTTCCGTGAATAAAAATCAAGTATTAAAATAGCAGTAATTTTTTGTATGAAAAGAAATCTCTTAACTTGATCAAAATATCAAGTGAACGAAATATCTCTACCGAAATTTTTTTTTACCGAAGTGCTGAAACTTTGCGATCCAATTAACATTTCGCGTTAATAATCGCGGACGTTACACGTACATCAGGTACGACGTAGGTGGTTTACATAGGTATTTAGCGGTTTACAGCATGTGGTCTGTTGCGACGGTGGTGGTCGGGGGTGACTAAACTAAACCACGTGCGTCACGCCCGCAAATGCAGCATGCTCACAAATCACAAGTATATAACAGCCTCCTCGAAATAGATGGTTTTGCATCCAGCATTTACATGTATATTCGACCATCAGCCATTACGACGGGGTGTTTAAAATTGCTAAACCGAGAGACTAGTGTGCGATAAAAATAATACAATAAAAAATTCATAATATATATTCCGTTCTAATATACTGCACGTTAAGCTGGACACGGTGCTGCAATATGCAGAACCGAATATCTAAAATGTCAAATTTCTGTTCGCCGAAGCGCATCACGTTTGTTAAATTTTATATCGGTTCAAATATAATTGATGGATAGCAAACGTGAATTTCTACCTGCCTTTTATTCACCCACGTCAGATTTAACCGATGGCTTGAAAAAAAAAAAAAAAAAACAAAAACGAAAACGAAATTCTAATCAATCGGTCACACTCTACCATATAACTGCACAGTTCACGAAACGTATTACTATATAGCTACGCATATGATTCAGTTAATAATTCACGTGACGTTCGACCCACGTGGAAATTCTTTGAACACGTGTTGGCAGCTTTACAAATACTTTTTGTTAATAATTGCTTGTATTTTTGTTTTTTCTTATTTGATATTTTTTATTTTTTCATTGTGAGGTTATAATCGTTGATTCGTTTTGTCTCGAGTAATAAGTATGGAGGCAGAGGGGGTCATTATACAGGCGCGCACCCTCGAGTAGGTTTGAAGCTGTTGAAGCAGATAAAATAAACGGTAATAATAAATAAAGAGCAATTCCGAATTTTATGACCGTTCGTCCGTTTCGCGTTACAATTATTTTCTTTTTCTTCTTTTTTTCTCGATTTTCTGTTCTCTCGTCTTCTATATTCTTTTACAACGGCCGGTACGTTCTCACCACGTTCTCACCTCGTAAAAAATGCGTTAAAACTATAATAACTACATTGAATTTATTTTTATACAGGGATCAACTCGATCATTCTGTATGAGACCAGAGAGAAAAAAAGAACAAAAAAAAAATACAAATAAATATCACTTACAGATGAACAGCTTGAAATCGGTAGAGCCGTAGACGATGAAAACAGAAAAAGAAGAAAACGAGGAATAAATAAAATAGGAACAATTCGATTCACTCATCGACTAATATATTATTTCGAGCTTTTTATTTATACAGCACTCGACGATGTCACGTATATATTATTTTATTCGTCCAATTGAAGTGAAACATACTATAAATTTTTTCGTATGTAAATCAAAGTGATTTTGTCTTGTTCGTTTTTTTGAAAATTGACGCATAAGTTCGCGCCGCCTACTACATTATAATCGCGTTTCGTCTTTCCTTCGGGAACGGTGATTATCATGCTTTAGATTAAACATTAAATTTATTATATTTCTTCAGCAATTTATATCCGAGCACCCCAACATCGTAGGGAGTCAAGTATTTGTTTAGTAAACGTCCTTATGAAAATTTTCAAAGGATCAAATTTACCGATAAAAATAACCGATCACTACCGGCTACGCAAGACGCGTATACTGCGCAACGGTAAAATTCTACGAGCAGAAAAAACGAGAAGAAAATCAAAAAGAGAAAAAAAAATGGCTTCCCATAATTTATAGTGATTCAAAAAATAGGTGCGAATAATCGACGATCCACATAAATTTTATTTAATGAGTCGTATTCGTATGCACGTTATACCTGCTGGGCAATTCGAGAGATGCCTTCGTACGATTGAGTTTATTTAATCAAAAAAAAAAAAAAACGAAGAAAAAAATTTCAAAAAAATAATTCTTCTCGAAATAATAAACTATTTCTTCACGAGTATATTTATATTTCATCATATTATACCTACTCTTGTGGATATTTGAAGTTTTTTTTTCTTCTCTTCTCCTTTTTCCAGTATACTAATTTTTCGAATATTCTTACCGCAGTGACGAGCAGAAACTTTGCATACCTTGACATGTGGATTGACCAAAATTCAAGTGGAGTTCGAAAATGAAATTTTTTTTCACGAAATAGGACTGTAAAATTATCTGCAGCAATAAAAGCTCTCCCGCTGAAAGAAATCCCTGTTGCATTCATAGGAAAAAAGCTTCTCCGATATTTGAGTCAAATGTGATTGAAAAATTTTTGCAAATCGTGTTTATGATAAATGTGAATAGCAAGATAATTTTTCAAACACAGTAGAGCTTGCACTATGAAAAAAAAAGAAAGACAAAAAAAACAAAGTCATTTTGATGTAAGTGAGATGATTATTTTGAAACGACTTATTTGCAGTTTCAATTTGACGTGTACGTTTATACCTATATGTGCGTAGGTATGTTGAGATCTTGGAACGTATTTTTACGCTGTCAATTTACAGCTGGTTTTCTGCAGCATTTAGAACACCTACATTATTCCGTCTATGTTTTACCTCGGTGTTGGCTTCCAGCTTGTCAAAACACGATCTATAAATAGACGATGGCACTCCCCAAATAGCACATACATGTACGGAAATAGTCAAAATATCACGCTATAAGGAGAAGCTCAAAGTGTGTGCTTCCGATACGGTGCAGGGGGGTTTTGATTATACACGTTGATCAACTCCTATTATCATATCTGATTGGCCTACCCTTATTCAGATTCCAGATTTCATTTCGATCACCACCGCCACATAATCATCCCTGAATCGATCATGGGCAACATGGGATTATTTTTGAAAATAAAAAAAAACACCCTCAGGTTATTAAAACAAGGTAGCATTTTTTTCTTCACCGATGATCAATTATACAGAATTTTTTACCAACTATCATCAAGATTTGAAGATATCCTCCTCGATTCTTCCCACAAAGTATCATTCATTCATCGATGATCATTCGGGCAAATTTTCTTCATCCCCCCGCCAAAAAAAAAAATTAATAAAAAATTCTTCAACCGAGGGCGAACCTTCATCGATTGTAATCCGAAGCTCCATGTAATTCTAACTGGTTATAATTCTTTTTTGTCATTTTTTTTCTCTCCGATATGAATGTACTATTTTACTACAGGTACACATAGATAATTCCTTGCAGAGTTCGTTGACATCGTAGATATATGTGTATATCGTGAGCGGGGGATCGATGAGAAAACTTCTGACAGTTACTACCTATGATAACAAGAACGACAACAACAATAATAATAATAGTAATAATGATACGTCAAAAATGTTTTTATCACTTCGCGCAGCGGCAGCAGACGACGCAAAGTATAAGTTTGATAAGGGGAGGGTGAATTATTGCAGTGGTAGTAGTTGAGCGTAAAAAAAGGGTTTATGGGAGGGTGGAAAGAGGCGATATTTGGGAAGTTTTAATTTTTCCACCAACGGTATAGGTATAGGGGGTAGAGGAAGCGCGCCTCATTTTGTCGTGTTACTTCGTAATTTCCATGGCGCTCCACGGAACAAACAATAAATATTATGTTGAACCCACTAGAGCCTATAACCGCGGCTAAAAGGGTCGAGAAATAATTGTAACAGCGGAACTGTATATGGGGGGGGGAATAGAAAAGCGAGAAAATTGCGAAATGATGTGGTGACCCAGATATTCGATCGTGGCAATACGAACAATGTTCGGAAGCTTTATTTTTTCCGTCAATAAACTCATTGGCATCACTTGCCAAACAAAGTTTAGGCAATTAATTATCAACCCCGTACCAAGATGCAGGGTAACGAAAACCATACGTTGCAATAGTCGGAAATTTACCGAAGCCTGCTTCGAATGATGCTGAAGAACGAACAAAAAAGAAAAAAAAAACACAAAAAACGTGCCGAAATAAGAAGAAAAAGTTGTTTTCAATTTGTACAGGTGTAGAATCCCACGCAGTACACGTGGTTAACGTGACCATTTTTCTGGTATTCGTTTTCTGGATGAAAAAGAATTTTTCATACGCGATCAGAAAATATTTTATTTCACCTGATGCTTTACGAGTGTAACTGGGGGGAGAAAAAATGAGAAAATTGAAATAAATAGGAGAAGTATTCCTTACGATATTCGCAAGTGTTTCTGCAGGTTGTCGTTTGGTTCCGATGTAGAATACGTGTATAATAAAATAGAAGATTCGCGAACAAGCGTAGGTAGGTTCCTATAATACGATGTCTGGAGAAGATTTCGGTTCTTATAAATATTTACTCGTACAATATGAAGCGGTATAGGTACGCAATATATTCTATACATATCTATGGTTATGTAATAACTAATCGCGTAAATTACGCGGTGAAATTATCGCCACCGATTTTTCTCGCCCACATTTAAACCGCCTTCTTCAAAATCGCTCGTCAAACGTCAAACTACCTCGAAACGTTCGAAAAAAAAAAAGAAGAAAAAAACATTTCCATCGCGTCACACGCAGCAGGTATTTTCAAAACGTGGGTTTGAACGGCCAGTTGAAACGCGGTTTTTCACCCCATCGATTAGATAAAATGCCCGGGATAAAAATAAATGGGGGCGGACTGGTTTCGCCCCCCCCCCCCCCCCGCACTTGTGATTTACAAATAAAATCGAAAATGAATGTTATTTACGTATCTGTTCAATTTTTCTTCGACTTTTTTTTCTGACTTTTTTCCCCATCATTATATTTGCGATATTGTTGAAATCAGAACCTCTGCTAGATGCCTGCACCTCTCTATCGAGCGATGGGGGTTGCTGAGATTTTACTCACGGCACTAATACGTACGGTATATAAAACCGCATGTGGAGTTGGGGCTTGTGACAGGCGTGCCTAAGTGCAGTCAACGGATATGTACGTATTAAGTGTACATATATTCAGTGTCAAGTCAGGAAGGTGTTAGACAGAAACTTGCAGCGGTCGAATATAGAAGAGTGAAAAGAGCGAAAGCTCGAGAGGTCGGGACGGGGGGAGGGAGAGACAGAGATGAGCTCGAAAAATTCCCAGCCGCAAGTTTGAAGCTTTTTGCTCTCCTGGTTGCATGTCTAACACGTATACGTAGAGGTATGTATGGGTATATGTATATGTAATGCGCTGCTGAACTCTATTCGTAGAAATATGCGCTTATATACTAAATTTAACTTTCAGATATTCTAGTACCAAGAATCCCTTTTGTCCTTCATTTAGTCGTCTCGTATTCATCAAGTGCTAGAACTCCTGTCACTCGTGGAATATCATCAATTTTCTTCACCCCACAAACTTCACTCTCCGGTTCTTCAACCCCTGGGTCACCGTTATTATTAGGGCACAAGGAATAATCGGTGTACATGTGGATATCGGGGATGATTTTTCGATTTTTTCTCCCTCAATCGTATTCCAGGCAATCCATGTAGCGCAGGGCAAATCTTCAGAAACTTGTTCATCGAACACTGAATTTTTATCAACCCCTTTTTTTTCTCAAAAAGCTTGCGAGCACGTGCTCAAAAACTAAGAAATTATTTCCGCGTTATTTGCGTTTTGAAAAAATTTTTTCTTTACATTCCGATAAGAAACCTTCGATATGAGAAATTATGACGATGTAAAAAAAATTGGCTTTCCTATCGTGAAAAAATCCAAGTAGGTATCTGATGATAGATTTTTTAAAATACCCACGATCGCTGCGTACGTGCATATTATTTTGGATGAAAAGTGCATCGAACCTCCGATTTCGGGATCATAGGATATTTTTTCCCGCGATGCAATACGGCCAACCAGTAAACAAGTATATACCTACATAATCTCCATACTTTCTGAAACCGATATGCTTATAAATAAATTGTTCGTCGAAAATCTTCCGTAAATCCGCTTACACTTTTACCTGTGTAACTATGAACTACATACCCATATGACTGATAATAGATTTATGAGGTTCGAAGTAAATCCGGAGCCGATGCGAGTTTGTCCCTTTTTCTGTCATTCCCAGGTCTCGATTCCGTTAGTAGAGATCGGGTAGGGGTTAGTTATTTCGTGGTTGGTTCTGCGCGAGAAGGGGATAGGGAAATGGAGGGGGAAAGGGAAGACTTCGGTGCAGATCCCGGGTATCCAGGCTTGGTCGTCATGACAACGAGACCTCCCCAGGCATCCCTGGACTCCCCCCCCCCCATTTCATACCCTCCAAACAACCCTCGGCGAAAGCTCAAGCTCAAGTGGTTCCAGGCTCCCGCTCGAAGGGCTTGCTCACCGACTCTCTAATTATTGCTCCTGCGGAGTTAAATTTGGACGATGAGGATATGAAGAGAAAAAGAGAATTTCGGTTACACCCCGCGCGTCTTATACGTTCATGTTTTTTTTTTCTGTATTACGTGGACTTTTTTTTTCTCTTGCTTCTTAATATTTTTCTACCTACCTTTACTTTATTTAATTTATATATTTTCATTTCTGTTTATCTTACCGTAACATTTTCTATACACCCTTTCCTCTCCTATCGCCCTGAAGGTCTTCCACGTGTTTAATTATACAAGTTTTTAAAACATGCTTTTATAAAGATTCAAATACTTGTTAATTATTTTCTCGCAATTATCGATGAATATTTTCTCTTTAATTCTACGTTTCTTCGCAGGTGATATAATTTTCGAAGTGTAATCAAATTATGATCGGTTGAAAGAAAAAAAATAATATATTCACTTGAAAAATCAACAACTCGCGCTTGATTAATTTTTATTTAAAAACGAGTAATTAAGGAACGGAATTAATAACTTTGCTCTATTTTTTATCTTGCTTATTAAAATCCAATCATCATTTTCAAAAAAGAGAAATATTTTTTGTTATTCTACGTTTATTCCCATACGTCAAAAAAAAAAAAAAAATGTTGACGAAAAGTTTTTTTTTTCATAATTTTTGCATGAGATTTACATAATTCACCATTGTAATAAAAAACTGTTTTTTCTAGCTTCAATAATAAATGAATAAATCATTAAATAGATTTTTAAACACCGGTCAGACCTCTAATCCCATCGTTTGTCGTTACACATGATTATGCACGTAAACATTTGATTTAATAAATCTGAAATATATTTTCATGGATTATTTATGTATTTATTTATACCTCTATATAAATGTATCTAGATACAAGGCCAAGTCGACTTTTCATGGCAATTATCAGCTGCAGCACTTCATTGATCAAAATCTACAAGGATTGTAATTAATGCACGTATAAAATGTATACAAATATATTGTACGTATGATAACGTGCACTGAAAATAAACGCATAAATAAATTAATGAAATAATGTAAATGAGAAACAATTGAAATAATAGTTTTTTCCCATTTCATCCAATTTTCATCATCAATGGGAACGATAAATAATAATTCCAAAAATAAAAACAATAATAATAATATTTCAGCATCACGTATAATAATATATTACAAGTGTGTATATATATTCTGTATAATTTTATATATAATAATTACATGTATGTACATCATTTCGGTAAATATATAATATAACTTAATTATCTAAACATGTATATATATATATATATATATATGTTTTGTAGATATAATTATATTTATAATATCTACGTATTTTTTTTTTTTTTTATTTTTTTTATCTTTTATCAACTTTTTTTTTCTACACGGAAAGTAAATAGTTGAATAATATGATAATATATACCTACAAGAATATACAAGACGATTATACGAATAATCGTCGTTTTTTTTTTTTTTTATCTATGTATCTGTACATATTTATTATAATTAATGCAGGCTTTTTTTTCTACTTTCTATACACTGTTATCTAATGTCACTATACGGCGTGTATATATATTCTGTTTCTTTTTTCCATGACATTTGCGAAATAATTAAGTGTAGAAACGATCACATTATCATTACCTAGTACCCGGCGTACGCCATGAATCTTTTTCATAATTACTATACAAATAGAAATCATAGATAATCGCTAAATATCAAGATATTTCAATACATGACACGTATAAAATGTGATGAAAAAATATCAATTTTGCGTTAAAATTTATTATCAATTTTCATTTAATACGTATGAATATTTCTTTTCAATTTTTGTTGCTTTTTTTTCATTCAAATATTTTGTGTTATTTTCAATCAGTGCACCTGCGGACTATATAAATTGTCTATAAATTTCATTAATCGCCAATTTTTCAATGTTCATTTATAATTTTGCACTTTTCGTATGGTTATGGAATTGACGATACTACACGCGATCATTGACATTTTAATTCAACATTTCATTTTCATGCAATTTTCTACTACACAGTACAATTTTTTTTTTTTCTTCCTCGATGCCACCTGCTGATGAACGGAATTTAAGGGAATATTAGAACTACGTCTACGTTTACATCATAATAAATTCCACTTTTTCTATCATCATCAATATTATCGATAATATACATATGGGCCATTCCATGTCAACTCGACCAGTGATTTTCCCTCGCCATTTTTGATTCGCTTCGCGATTTTTTTTTTAACTCTCCGATCTCAAAAAAGCAATCGTGAATTTTTTTTCTGATTTTTTATAATCTTCAGACATGGCGTTTTGTTTGTTCTAATTGTTCGAA
Source organism: Athalia circularis (assembly GCA_963978495.1). Lineage (NCBI taxonomy): Eukaryota > Metazoa > Arthropoda > Insecta > Hymenoptera > Athaliidae > Athalia > Athalia circularis. The sequence goes on along the minus strand of OZ021698.1, from coordinate 35,335,196 downwards.
GGGTTGAAAAAATCGACCCATCATGCGACGGGTGACAAAATGATCGGAATAAAAAGTAAGATTTTTGAGAATTTTTTGAGATTTGAAAAAATTCAATCTTGAGATGAGTTTGATTAATCGTAAAAAATTAACCGTTTGAGGAAAAAATCTGAAAAAAATTCACGAGTGCTTTTTTGAGATTGCAGAATTGTATGGAAAATCGCGAAGCGAATCCAAAATGGTGAAGGAAAATCATTGGTCCAGTTGGGACGGAATGCCGCATGTACATTTATATCATATATAACTTATTGTATGTATAAATTTTTTGGAAATGTTATTTATTGTCTCTATATCAGCCTAATTATTTATCTCAACTAGGCTGTGTCATTTAATATTATATATACCGATTAATCGCGGCAAAAAAAAAGAACAAAAAATTGAACAATTGAGGACAATATATCGTGGATCATCGTGAAATAATAAAAATGATAGAAAATATATAATTACATTCTATATCACATTGCAATTAAAACGTAGCTGTAATTTTTTCTTTCTTTTCTCTCGTTATTTTATTAATTGTTTTATTTATTTTTTTTTTGTCACACATTTTGTGTAATTTGGCTAACGAGTTTTCAAATAATCTCCATTCTCGTTACACGAGCACGGATGACCTATTCGAAAAAGTTTTTGTTTCGAAATTTGTTGTTTTTTTTTTTCCAAAAATTTATTCGTAGAAAATAAAAGAAAAATTAATTCAGACGTTAATTTTTCACGGGGATTCCATTCGATACTCGTTGAACGTAAGATTCAATGAATATAACGATCCCTAATTTGGTAATGATCATTTTTTGCTTCCTCTTTTTTTTAATTTTTTTTTCCTATCATAATTGACAGCAGAATGTGCAAAACTAAATAACTAGTATAATGTTTCCCTCGAAGTCTTTGTACTCTTATCGCCAGTATCAGCTGTTGTTTTACCCTCTAGTCCATCAGGATTAATTGGTATTTTACGAGGTGATAGTTTCTGTGATTTTTTAGCACGTTCGACACTGGCTACTATCAGACTCTTGTAACCTCGGTGAGGTAAATCGGCAACGGGTAATTTAAGAGCCATATTTAAGTTTGGCTCACTTAATGACCTCGATGACCTAGCCAGCTCTCACATGGGCTCGGAACCGTAGCCACCGATCAGTCCAGATTCACCAATGTTGGAATCGCACTGCATAACCCATTCCCATATCCTTTTCGTAACAACTTTTTGATCGATTGTTGTTTCGAGTCCGTAACTGTTTAATAATTTTTGTAATTTATTTTTATTCTCATCGACGTTATTCTTATCGTCAACGAGTGTGTCCAAGTACAACAGACTGTCACCACGTCTCGCCAAACTTTCACTGACGTCGACCGACGTTGACGTTGCGCTCTGACTCAATTTACTTACGCACCATGAATCCTTCAGGTATTTATTAATCTCGTTGACGTTCGCACGTTTTTCCGGCTTGTGTTCGAATATCCTTCGAAAATATCTGAGAAGTCGTGGCGTGAATCTTCTGAACGTCGATGGAATTTTCGTCGTTCTTCTCTTCAGCCATCTTTGGAATGCCGAGTAGTCCGGATCCTGTATTAAATCTGCACATTGCCACGGTGGATTTCCGGTCAAACAAACGAATAATACTATGCCGAACTGCCAACAATCAGCGCTACGCTTGCAGGTGTACCTTTCATTTTTAATGACCTCGTAAACTTCGGGTGGTAAAAATGGCACCCATGTACACCGTATCTTGTTAACAAGTGTTCCTTCTTTTTTAGTGCAACCAAAATCGCATAATTTTATTTTAGACATGTCCTGATTGAACACCAGAACATTTTCCAACTTAACATCGCGATGTGCCAGTTGTTTGGAGTGAAGAAAATCGAGGGCGGATGCCAATTGACCGCTTACTTTTTTACAAACTTCTTCCGAAAGTCCACCGGCCTTTACGTTACCGGATAGATCACCGAACGGCGCGTACTCCTGGGCAAAAACGTAACAATTTTCAGCCCTGAATGCGACAGCGTACGAGCTCAGGATATTCGGATGTGGACTCAAATGGTAAGAGTAATGAAATTCTCTGTAAAAATCCTTTTCAGACGTCAACTCCTGATGCACCGCCTTCAGCACCACCCGTGTCTGCGTGCGTTTATGCGTCGCCAATAAAACTTTAGCAAAACTACCCTCTCCCAATGTTTTTTCAACGTTGTATTCCTTAGTCAAATCCAATTCGTCCAGATCAACTTCTTGGACGCGATGAATACCCGATTCTTTTTTCTCGTGAAGCTTCATCTGAAACAATTTAAAAAAAAAAAAAAAACGAAATTTTTTTACACATTCAATTATAAATTCATCGTTACATACAGAATGCTGGTGACAAAATAAAATCAATTTCGCTGTCTAAAATTTGACAAAATTATTTCCCGCGTTATCAATAAATATGTCGTGCTTCATTGTTTCGCAAGCTCATATCGCGTGACCTCACAAATCGATCAAAAAAGAAAGCCCAAAAAAAAAAAGTTGTGATAATGGTGTCCGAAAAAAATTGCGAGGTTATTGTAATCGCGGTGTAATCGATGTGGTATTTTGGGGGTTGAAAGGTGGTATTTAAAAACGAAAAACAAAAAAAAATTCATTCCCCTCATAAGAGACATAGATCAATCATGTGGATATGAATTCGTTCGTCGCGTCAATAACGTGGCTTAGCTGATATTGGTCAATTTATTTTTAGAGATTGAATTATTCAGGATGATGCAATATAACATCCCCTTTCTATGTTTCAACATTATCCTAGACCGTAGATCGATGTGTATTATAAGATGCGCAATTGAACTTTTATTGTTTGGGGTTCAGAAAACAGGGCGACAGTATGTGAAAAAATGGCAAAAAAAAAACAACAAAAAAAAAAAAACGAATGGAATACGAGCCTCGAGGACGCATTGGCCTTGACAAACCGACATCGATTTATCATGTCGCTTCAAGTCCGCGTTTCGTCATCTCGATAAACAAGATTAACAATCTTTTTAAGGTAGAATTACAAAGCCGCGGGATGAGGATGGTGGAAATTTTTCAAATTAAAGGGAGTTGTGAATTACCAACTGGATAGACAGAAACAAAGTGGAACATCTAAATCAAGACGTTTATATCACTTTATTATTGTGAAACATGTAAACGAAGTAGGTAGATTTTCTGGGTCATTAGAAAGAAAATAAACGAGATCTGTAAGATTTTTTTTTTCATACGTTTGGTACACGCTCATCTGATCTGTTCAACGTTTTTTTTATTTTACTTATATATTTGTTTCACCGTTCGTCCTTTTTTTTTTTTTTTTCTGTGAAACCGGAATGAGAACGTCGCGGATCCTCGATTGGATTAATCGCGGTTGCTTATTTGAATGAAATCGCGCGAGTGTTCGAAATAAAAAGACTTTTTCAAATAAGTTCTAATCCTCGGAGGTCTGCACAAGGGAATCTCCGCAAGTCATGAATCTCTAAACCTTCGTCGATTCAATTACCACGACCATCGGCTTGCGGGTAACTCACATTTCACGCAAGAGTTGATTTGATTCGACGTGTGCGTTATATACGTGTATCGTGCGAACTTTTTTTTAACGCGTGAATTATATGTATATATATATTTTTTATACGTATACGTATTTTGTTTTTCTCTTATTTTGCAAAAACGATCAAGTGCGATTTAAAGTCACGAGCGCAGAAGATTACCCTTCTTTTTTTTTTTTGTTACAGACGGTAAGGGATCGATGGAAACGGTTACTCTGGCGTCACTTGTCGCACTCACCCCCTCAGATAATACAATGTTCTATATAACTATACATAACCAATTCTTCGTAACTGGATCTTCGCCAACCAGCCGCATATATATAAAATTTATCTCTCTTCCTTTTTGTGTTTTTTTAAATATAACGTATAATTTTTTTGCTTCTTTCGTTTATCTTTCAACCTCCACAACCGTACCGGCCTGATGTTAAAAATCACCTCGGTGTATTTTTTCAAACTCTTCCTCTCAGCCTCTTTCGCCTCAACTTTAATTCAAACTTTCTCCCTAGTTTTTTTCCAGTTACAAATTCATTTTCATATTTTTCACCTCGCACACCACCGCGCCTCGTATATCTAAGCTTCTTGTGCACGCATAAAAAATCCTTTAGCTTACACTCCTCTCTACAACATCTGACTTTTATATGCACACGGATTTCAGGGTTCAAACTGCAGACCTTTAACTCCTTGCATCGGGTTCAGAGGGAAAAGGGGGTCCGACGTGATCGATAAAAAAGAGCTGGCTGGAAAACCCGGCGAAACTTTTTACATGCACGTATAGAATACTTATAAGCAGCATCTACTTTCCCGCAACTGGGATTCTCGGTATACGCTTCACGCAGTAGGAAACAAGAAAAAAAAAATGAAAAATGAGTGAAAAAAAAAAAAACTTGTACACCACAACAGGTGATCAGGGATGATTTTTCTTCACGATTTCACTGTGAAGAATCGTATGGATTTTTAATACGGTTTTTTCTTTTGATTTTTGGTGTTCAAAATTTTCAAGTTCCTGATATCACGTGAGGATATTACATATTAGAATCAGATGGTGCGGGTCAGTAAAGTTTGCCGATTGAAGGTACGTGTTGGATAAGGTGGTCGATGAATTTATTTATTTTTTTTTTTTTAATTTTTTTTTTTTTTTGATCTCCATTGCACTCAACGACCTCCCGTAATGTCAATGGCTGGACAGCTATCATCTTTATGTATGTACAGAGCTTCACCCGCAGTAGCAGCATAGTAGGAGCTTTTGTAGGAGGTTGATCGATTTTTACACGCGATTCTACCTCATTCTATTTATAAACTGCGAAATATACACCCACGTTGCTTTCTACAATAGTGATGTGTTTTATATATATATATAAAGAGAAATAGAGAGAGATAAGTTGTTACTTTCCTCTTCTCATACGCTACGACGCGACATCCTGCACCCCCGCTTGGATGTGATTATTTCCATGAAAACGTATCCGCCCCCGCTATTCCCACCCTCACCCACCCCTCGTCCCGTCTGTATGTAACATCTCGACAAGTTCTGGTTCAAGGAAAAAAAGTGAATGAAAAAAAAAAAAAAACGGAATAACGAAAGAAGGAGAAGAAATTACATCACACAATCTCTGATGCAATTACTCGTGTCCTGCCGACGAATGAAATTTCTTAGTCTGTTTGCCACTCTCAGTATCAGAATCTGTAGCAATTTTTATCCCCTCAATTTCAGTTTTTGATTAATTGGTTCGTTTTTCATTTTTTTTGTATCTCTCCGCACGTACGTTGAGAAAAAAAAAAACATTTTCATCAAGATAAATGATTGAAGCATAAAAAAATTAAAATCAACTCGTAGGTATTTGATTGATCTTTGGATGCTGCGGGACGTGGGAGAAACGTGGAACAAAAAAAAATTGAAAATTGTCCGCTGTAATTTATCTCAGTGATTTGAAAAATTGTTGCTATCAATATACATTTTTTCTAATCTACGGAATCAGGGAACGAACGATTTACAACAGGCTAACAGCGATGGAGAGGGAATCAATGAAAGTCGCAATAAAAAGATGAAAGAAGAAGAAATAGTAAGCAAGGAAAAAATAAATGGAGAAAACGAAGGTGAAAACAACGTGAGCTTTGGATTCGGAATTGCTGAAGGGGCAGGGGGGGGGGAAGCAAAGAATAAAAAAAAACAGTCGTCCACCGACATATTTGATATTGAGATCAACGTGACGATCAGATTAGATGGGGATTACGGCCCGCGGGTATCGCGATTGAAATTTTTTTGAGGAAAAATATCTGATTTTTGGAAATTGTTTATTTTGTTGTTAAAAAGGGGGGAAAAAGTTAATTATCTCACCTTGGACAAGCTTCTGAGAACCGATGTTACTTATATGGTGTATTCCAATATAAAAGTTGCGATACAACACAAACAGTTTATGAACGAAGCGATTGATTTACATTATAGTATATCTGCTTTTATACCGCACATTCGAAATAATTAAGGTTTTACAATTGCCACTTTACAGTAGATATTGTAATTATTGTCGGTGTAATATATTTGCCTCTTGTTTTTAATTTTTTAATCATGTGAATAGATCGAAACTATACCACTTTACCATGTACTACACATATGGGTACGATGAAAATCTGTTTTTTGTTTAACTATTTTTTTAGTATAATAATAATTATTATTATTGTAGCGATTTATTGCTTATCGGTAGAATGAATGAGTGATTTTTTTTTCAATCATAATTCGAGTAATTTATTTTTTCTTCTAAATTTTCAAAGCATCATCTTCATCTTCGCCACTTTGTATCATTTCATCGAAATTATCACTGTATATTTATATGTATACCTTATGCAGACCCGGAGCTTTCGTTAACATTTTCAATGGTGCGCGTTTTTAGCGTCTGCAGCGTCGCGACGCTCGACGTCGCTTATATAGAGACCCTCCAACGTAGAACGCGCAGACGTACATTATACGATATTACATACCCCCTGCAGTCTCGCGTATTCAACGAAAAAGTTGAAACACCGGTTTTTCGATATTTTTCGAAATTATATTAAGCTAATAAAACGGATAAAACTTTTTACCGGTTTTTTTTTCGTTTCATTCCTAATTTTCACTTACCTAGTGCAGTTCACCGTGGCCATCATACGTCATGTATAGTATACGTATTTATAAATCCTCTCCATTTCAAACAAGCACGTTTAATTTATGGATCGATGAATTTTTTACTATTTATTTTTCGATTATTAGGTACAAGCGTTGAAATTTCCAATTTTGATGTATACGTACCCACCGGGTATGTAATTATTGTAAAATTTATCACAGAGAATAAAAAAATACAATAAAACTGCAGCGTAATAAATATTTCTCGACCTATTCCAGGATCGGCCACGCTTGGCTTAGTTTTGAAGATTCCGAAAATCGTATATATTTTAAATCCGATAAATTTCTCGGCAAGCCAGGCGAGATTCTCTTCTCGGTTAACCGCGTGCGACAAATGTCGTGTGTCTGTATAGACGCGATGACCAGAAAAATGATGAGGTCTCTTTCCCAATTTTCGGTTCATCGTAACGTCCACATATATTTTCGTCACATTTTATTTTCCCACGTATTTTACGGCAGGCCAACGATCATACCCAGATTCAGTGTAAAAATGACGAGTGAAGAAGGAAAAGAAATGATATGATCCATTGAAATAAAATGAAATACAAAAAATACTTACAAAAATAAGGTGAACAAGTTTTTTTAATCGTAAAAAACCTTTGCTTCGAATTAACAAAGATTACATTTTGCATAATTATTCTTTTGATCTAATCCAAATCAACGACGAAATTCGAACAATGCAGAAATAAACGGGAAATAAGAAAAATAATTTACATCAGGACCAGATAAGCACGTAACAAATAATTTTCACCACAAATTCGCACAATTTAGCAATCGCATTAATTTTCCATCAATATAAACTTCGAGAAGAGTCGATGAAGATAAAAAAGAAAAATCAAATAATTAAACATATATAAGACAATTTCTGACACATTTAGAGATGGAAAGAGAAACAAAAAGACGAGGAAATACATAATTTAGAGTGTCATAGTGAATTTCTCGTCGAACGATGTGTGATCGATGGATGATGATGATGTAGAGGAACTATCGGTAGATGTTGTATCGTTTGTGGTATCCAAATTTGATGAATCGCAAGTAGAACATTTTTCATTAGTTTTTTGACAGCAGTCCGAACAACTACATATCGAACTATCGGTCGTAGTACAACATTCTGAACAAGTGCATGTAGAAGAACAAGAACAATCTGACGAGAGAAACGAAGAGTCGGATGATGAAGAAGAAGAGGAATTGCAGAAGCTATCCACCGCTGAAAAACAAAAAAAGAAAGAAAAAATAATTGCACAAGCAAGATGGAAAGATTAGTTGTAATTTTGTCGTTATTAATCGATATGCGTGAAGAGATTCTTTTTTAACAAATGATAAAACAACGAAAAAGAAAAACGCACGTTTCAGTCCCATTTCAATGGCAGCTTTCATGAATTTCGCGCTGAATTTCGCAACCGCTTTAGTAAATCTTTCAGCTTGTCGAAGTTTGCGTTTTTTTTCTTCCTCCGTATTGCTGTGAGATTTTTTTCCAGAAGTATTATAACTTACTGAACGTTGATTTTGTGTTTTCAATTCTCCCGCTTGCCCAATCTCACTTTCTTGATCTTCGTTAAATTTTACGACCTTAGTTACTGACGCTGCAGATTTCTCACCTGATCCTTTATCGACTTCGTTATTGTTCCCCTTCTTTTCCGCAGTTGCTAATTTTTCTTTCAACTCGATGCGATTGTCCGTTCCACAATTTTTGGAATCCGACATTGTTTCGCTGTTTTTTCCCGAAGGCTTATCGTTCAAAGCCATTTTCTCAAACACTGTCGCCACGTTTTCTACTGAATTATTTTTTTCTTCCCGTGACTCTTGAAACACCTTAGCGGTTTTGCGGATTCCGATTGATCGCGACGTAGATACCGCGGTAGCTTCGTCGCTCAAATTTCTCTTCCTCGTATCGCCCTTCTTTTTGACAAATTTTTTTTTAACCTTTCGTTTTTCATTCTCTTCGTGTTTCAGCTGCTTTTCACTCAGATCACTTGTCTTCACCGTATTTTCGCCCCCTTCCGACGTCGACGACGACAGTTTTACCGTACGATTTGATTTTGGAACTAATTTTCCGGCTGCTGACGTCATTTTTTTTTCCATCACTCGATTTTACAAAAATATCTGCAAGATTATGAAAAAAATTAAAAACACATCGTTCACAGTTGTTGTATAATTTTCGTACACATTAAATACACATTACTTAAATTCGACGTTACTTACGTAAGTAAATATGTACAAAATTGAATAATTCGAAATCCGTATAGGCATGCGAGTTTGCATACCTCTACAAATTTCATGTTTATTTTCTCTCACAGAATGACCTATTGAACTAATCATATGTATATGTGTATAACGTACTTGAAATTGAAATTGAAACGAATATTTGGACCATAGAATGATGGAAGCAACGGTTTGCAATCTGGATCTAATGAACAAAAAAAAAAAAAGGAACGCGAGAAAAACGAAAGCAAAAACCGACCAAATTAACGGATGAGAAAATAATTAATGTTATACGGAGTGTAAAAGCTGATAGCAAAGTTAATATTTCATAATTTATACAGACGTTGTAGATCGAGTGACTGTGGATAAATACTTACATACCTTGTTAATGAGCGAGTGTTTTTTTTTTTTTGTATTCTTTTACTTTTTTTCTCAAATTTTATTATAATTAATTTTTTGTTCAATTTGTCTCGTATAAGTAAAGCAGATTGTTGAATTGGGGAGAATGATGGATTTATTGTTACGAATTATGTCATCGCGATATATTAACTAGATCAATTTTCATTTCACATAAATCGGTAAAAATTAATTGCACAGGTATTACACTATATTCGCTCCACCGAGTTGGCAGTCAGATACCGGTAACTAAATTCCAATTACTCCGAAACAGTTTCGAAAATATTCTGTAATAATCTACGCAGGCTTTCGAAGTGGGAATAAATCCGATCATTGGCCGAATATCAAAACGGTCAGCAATCATAACATGGAATTGCCATAATCAACAACTGTTATGAATTATTGTTGTCCCATGTATGATCCCAATCAGCGCGAAACTAATGTTCCGATATTATTTATTTTCTTGGGACTCTAGAAAAAAAAAAAAAAGGATAATCGCGGTACGTATGGTGTTACTTTTTTTTGTTTTTTTTTTAATTATTCATTCCGCGGACGAAATTGCGAGTTACCGTGTGAATTAAATCCGTGCAGTAACCAGATTTTTATGAATAATTACGTGAGCGGTTTTTCTTCCAGAAACGCGAGACATCGGAGAGACGGATTTTTACATTTATATAGAACACCGCTAGACCGATGCTCTCGGAAATTTATAATATAAACAAAGAACGAATGAGAGTTGACAAATGGTTAACGTTAAAACGTGTATCTTCATACCTATATATATGTTTCGTATCACACTTGGCAAAGGTCCCGCGCATGGGGCGACTGAAAATCTCAAAAGTTCACGATGATGATGATGATGATGCGTCTCTAGTTACCGCCGCCACAAAGATCCAGGAATCATTTTATCTACTACGAATTTTAAACTAATAATACACCATAATATAACATGTGCAGTCGTGTCGTGAGGCAGACAAATTTTCCTTAGAGAATTATCAGGAAAACCGCTCAAATCAATAACTTTTTTTTTTCTACCCTTTTTTTTCTTAGAGAAGTCTCTGATATACGTTAGAAAATTTCCGACCTATGGAAATATAGTTATAGAAAAATTATTTGCGATTAATACACATATAATTTCACAAAATCTCCGGTGAATTATTTTAGGATATTTTCTCAGCGGTACTTAAACTTCGGATTTTGTTTGCTCTTTATTTTTTTTTAAGTACCTCGTCACCTACACGTACCTATACATATGCGTATGTTTATTGTACAGTCACCCATTTATTTTTGTGCGTGATTTACAGAAATTACTATAAGTTCGCCTATGATGTTACGTTGCATCGCAAGGTGACGTTAGTGATTTAAATCGTGTGATAAATAAAAAAAAAATAATTTTCGGAAAAATCGAAAAAATTTGAAAATACGCATTTCACGATTACTCGACGAAAAGATATGAACGATTATTGGTCACACGCGCCAAGTTATATTCAAATAAATTCATCACTCTATTTTTTTACGTCCCATATCGTCATCACTTCGAATTACGTTGATTTCTCGGCTGGATGAAAACAGGTTTCCCATAAAACTGATATCGTAAAATTTTCAAATATGGCACGCGTATTTCTTTTTTTATTACTCGTTGATAAAAATAAAACAGTAAAAGAATTGACGATCGTTTTCGAGGCGCCAGTATTTAACGTTTTCTGATGTAGATATTATAGGTTTCCCTCATTTTCGTGTATATTATATACACAGTACGTGCAGGAACGTTGCCAAAAAAAAAAATATATACTCATAGATTTCCGTGAACCGAACCATTTTTTTTTTTTTTCTACTTTTCAAATGATTTATCGATCGCATATTCGTTTAAACGCTTAAAAATAATGCAGCTGCACGATGAGATCAATATTTTTAAAGATCATTCGATAATGCAAGTTGTATCCAATTTTTATGATCAATTGAAAGATTCGTTAAAAAAAATATCTCGTGATTTTGCGAAATTGAATTATTTACAGGAAAATTAGTGAACAATCACCTCTAAGCGACGTCGCGCGATTCTTGTCGGGCCCGATAATTACCAATTAATTTTTATGGCATAGTTTCAACTCGGTATATTGTACGGAGTACATAATTGTGTACACTATTTAGATCGTAAAAGTCACGAGCGGCCGCCGTACGGATCTATATGCATAATACTGTACTATTAGGTGTGCCGGTATATAAACTTCGCAGCGTGATTTCCAAAGCTTGAATAATTATACGTTAGCAAGTGAAATTGTTAATTCGTTCATCAAAGGAATATACGTCCTTGACAAAACGTATGTAAGCGTTAATCAATTTATTTATCATATGGAAGTTAATTCCGGGTAGGTGCATAACGCAATATATATTTCGAAAACGGCTTACGTCGTTATTAACATAGCTATAGATAAGCTTGACGAAATTTTGGAATGAGAATTTGAAAAATGTGGATTTGTTCTGACTGCGGTAAGCCAAAACAGAGTGAATAATTCATTGCCTCGAAGGAATGAAAATGATAGTGCTCCAGTGTTCTATAATTAGTTATACTCGAATATTAGAATTCTTCAATCTACTATACTAATTTTAGAATAGCGTGTGAAAATTTACGAAACCATTTCAGTAACGCACTGATTTTATTATCGTAAACTCTAACCAAAGTTATCTAATTTTCGTTAATTCGAAAGCGCGTCATCGAATTTGAAGAAAATTTCTGAGATCTTTGGTCCTCCAAAATATTATGTCACAGAATTTCTTCTTTTTTTTTTACTGATTCTCGATTCGAACGCTGTTTTAACCGATTTAACGATCGCGATGACCAAAGGCTTCGTTTTGGGTGGAAATCAGTCGGGATAATTATGTTCTTAGAAAATAAGGCGAGAAAAAAACACGGGAAAAAAAATATCTACCCTCGGGGTAGGTAACCGGAGCTAGTGCAACGAAAATAAAATGATAATGGGTGGTGTCGTAACGGGGGGTTCTGGGGAACTTATATATAAAAGTGAGAACTTTAAGCGAGCGATGATAGTTTTCGACGACATAACCCGGAGTAGAGATGAACAAGGTTCGTATGACCAAAAAAAAAAAATAATCAGACGATTGAAATGAATAAATAAATAATTACATAAACGAATGAATAATAAGATAAAATTTTTCTCTTATCGCAGATATTTTTTATCCTCATAACCGCAAACGCGGTTTTCAGTGCTCCCGCAGTTCCGTTTACGCAATACGGACTTCCGGCTGCCGAGAGTAATTTGGAAAAAGAAAAAAATGTTCCGTCGTTCGAAAGTGCAGTTCCATCGTTCGACGACCGAGTTCCAGAAGAAATCCCGGAATTTCCAAGTGCAGGAAATATTGTAGAAGGATTCGATCTGCGTCCGGTTGAAGATTTACCTAACCGACAAGTTCTGTCGCGACCGGTAAAAATCTTCGGTTCACCTTACCACCCTGGTCCGTTTTCGGAATTCTATCAGCCCTCTTACGACCTTGAATTACCACAACACGAGTTCAATCACGACTTCCGTCTACCCGAAGATTATTTCAACGTCGGTTACGCTCCGGATTTTGAGATCGGATCGGAACAAGGCGCACCGGAAATAGACTCGAATGTACAACCGCTGTTCGAAACAAACGCAGGTTCCGAAATAAAGGAAACCGAAATCGTACCGATCCCCGATTTTTCTTCACCCCAAGAGACTCGACAACCTGAGGAAAGTTTCAACGCCGGTCAAGAAATCGCGGACATTCCCATCGACGAGTCAAAGTTTCCTATTCCACAAAATTCCGAAACGCCGAATAATCTCGCTCTCTCACCTGGAAGCAAAATCAAAATTCAAGATGCTTCCGGCCAATATTCCCACGGGTGAGTTCATCGTTATTATCATTATTATTATTATCGTGATTACGTATCAATCTTTTTGCGGGACTAAAAAGATAAAAGGATTGTGGTTTATATTATTCAGATTTTATTTTTTGTTTTTTTTTTCACTTCTTAATTTACGAGTGTTATTAATTAACGAGAGGGGTATTGTCGAAGCCCTCGAAGGCATTTTGAGTCCGGTGTAATTAACTCGGTGATGATACTCGGTGAACTTACTATAATACAAATACCTATAAAGAAATATAATTGTCATTCTGTGTCACGTAAGCTCGTTAACTTAACGACAAATGGCTTGGAGCCGAATAGAGTTTTGATAACAACAAAATTATACCGTAAACGTTATGACGTTGGTATAACGTTGTAGGTATAGATTCTTCGTTGTTTTCGTTTTGTTACCCAAGAGTTTCTCAATCAATTTCGAAAGCGATCAACGCTAAATTAATTGTCTCCCATGTAAGTTCGCCGATCATTTCAACCCCCGTTGTCGTAATTGTCCAATAAAAAATTATTATTATTCGTCTTACGTTAACCGATAGAGTCTAAAAATACGAGTGCCGAAAATTCTTTAGAAAAATTATTCAAAAATGCGCAAGGAAAAACAAGGAACGAAAAAAAACTTCCTCTTTCATACGAGTGTATCGATTTGCATTCGGGAAAAAACTGTTTTGTCGATTTCTTTCGAACCAAAGAGCTTACTTGAAACTTGCAAAATCTGTTTTATGGGCAGTCGGTAATTTGATGAGCTTTTCTGTGGAAGCTTGATTAAAACCGACATAGTGTTTTATACCAAATCATGGGAATTTCCCGATGTTTTAGATTCGCGAATCCGGATGGTACTGAGGTCCAGGAATCTGGACATCTCATATCTACCGACGATGGTTGGGAATACGTCATTGCTAAGGAAGGGAGCTACAGCTACGTAAGTCCTGAAGGTTATCCGATCCACGTTAGATACATCGCGGACCACAAAGGTTTCAGGATTATAGGAATGGAAGGCCTCGGACGTCGGTAAAATTCGATAAAACCTTACCGATATTCTAACGCAACATCACTATATACCTACTGTAGTTTTTAAACGGGACCCGATGATATTTTTTCATAAAAATATTCACTGATACATCAATTCGGATTTCTTGGGTTCCCCCTACTGAATATTTATTTATTTTAATTCTTTTTTTTCGTAATATTTAAACAACACATAATCGATACCGTCGAAATTTCTATATCATCTGCATTGTGTCATGTACTAATTCTATAATCATGTATTAATATCGATTCGTTCTGTAGATTTTGTTGTCCACGTCACAATAAAAAAAATAATGATAATTATTATTATATTATTTTAATTTTCTAATTATTATCTATCATTATTCCGGCAGCGCGATGGTTGATTCATTTAATATATTACCCACCAAAACTGTACCTATTTTTTATTCTAGTTTTTTTTTCTTTTCGCTGTATATTTCAAATAAAACTAAGGACAATCAGATTATAACGTACGAGTATATCGTGAATAATTTTTATGTTTTCTTTTTGTTTTTCAACTTTATCAATACAGAAGGTGTGTAAAATGTGTCAGGAATTTACATTATTATTTTTCCAAAATGTATGAAAATAAGAATAAAAAATTTCTTAGAGTAATTTCTGCGTGTGTGATGTAACGACGATTCGTAATCTTTATTGTGTATAACGTATATATGTGAGGTAGGTATAATATACTTGCGATAATATATATATATATGTATATGCATAGCACATAATATACGCGGTATGAATATTAATTTGCTTTTGTAATTAGGCCGTTTGACGACGCATTCAGACCTGTAATAGGATAACTATATATTTATATGGTAGTATAGGTATAATACGCTGTTCAGGGCGTGATTATTTAAGACGCACGTTACGTATATACCTACCAGATATGAATGTACATAAATATGTATTTATATACCTATGTACCCAGTGGCGATATGATATAATTTAACAGAGTATTATTAACAGCCACTTGATAAACATTCCGCGTCACATAACCACCTGAGATCGTAAATGTCCTTAATGTTATTACATACATATTATATGCATACATACCTATACATATTTACCCGAATTCCATAGGTATGTACATTTAGTGTAGCATGGAGCGATGAGGAAGATTTTTTTCCCACTTTTCTCAATTCTTATAATAAATTTTTCACAAAATTGCAACATGGATTATCTGTGGATGAGCGAACGGTAAATTGGGTTTAAAAACTGATAAAATTGCGGACCAAATTTTCGAATTTAAGTAACGTATGAAATCTTGCTAAAATTTTGAAGTATTTAAATATATTTTAGAGGATGAGATTTGTATATTAGGTTGATACATCGCGCTTTTACTTCCTCATACGAGTATGCAGAGAGACGGAAACACGAATACATACATTTAAGTATATGTATACGGGGTACGTATAAGGTTACGTATCACGTGATGAACGGTGTTTATACATCATCATTAGGCCCGCTAGGGAGCCATGTATATAGGGTGTAGTACATATACACATTTGTACGTTATATACGTGAGATTCGAAATTACCTGCAAACTTGCCATCCCATCCATTGTACCTACGGTATACCTATGCATCTCTATATAGCAACAAAACAACATCTGCTAACTGATAATAATTGCGTGGTACGTTGCTAATTGTTGAGGTCCTGTACAAGGATCGTTCTAATATACATATATATATATACTTACATAGGAAATAGTTATAGAATCGTGCGCTGCATATGGGTGCGGAGGAGTATTTCATTATAATTTTCTTTTGCTTAGGTGATTTTTTTTTCTCTCATCTAAAATGTGATCGTCGTTGCAATTCCGCGTACGACTTCGTCCCTTGTCCAGTAACTTTTTTTTTCTCATCATTTCACTTTCTCTCCGCAACGTTGACCAATTATGAAGATGAAGAAAAATATCCAAGGATTTGTCAACGCCTTATGTGACGAGTACAAAAAATACGGCTATTTAGACACGTCTGATACGTAATGAAGATTGATCCCGAACCGCAATTGTATGTAACTTTACGCCATCGTGTAACTATCCTATAACTTAAAAAATTGATGACCAACTACTGTCGGCGCGTAAAGTTTAGGGCCCTCAGTTTGGAGATTTATAACTACGAAGAAAAAAATGATAGAGCAAAAATTCAAAAAAGGTTTGAAAGCTTGGAGTATTCTGCGTCTGATGATCCGTTTTCGAATATCGAGAAAAATACACAACGAAAGTTATGACCGCCGAAAGGTCAAAAAACGTGGTTTTTTCAGAGTTAACCGAAGTAGGTTAATTTTGGAGCGTCGCCACTCGTGAGAAAGACATTCAAAAAATTCGGAAAAATTCAGAGAGGTTCCTCGAAGATTTCTCAAAATGATCCCGTTGAAAAATTTCAAAAATTTTGAAAAACATGGCGCCCAAGTGCACCAAAGTACAAAGAGGCGATCTCGGGAACGGTTGAAGCTGAACGGATCTACGTGGGCTGAAAATTTGCAGAAAAAAATACACTTTTTAATGCCGCAAATAAAAAATTTCTAGCATCGCTCAACTTTCGGTAATCGTCGTCGACGTTTTTGGATATTATGGGCGCTCAGCGGGCGACTCAGCCGCTATACCGTCGCTGCATTCTCCCACCACCACGCTTCAATACAATGTCGTGGATTTCTGCAGTGGGCGAGCAGAATTCACGCAAAATCTTGGGAATCTGTAACAAAAATTAATCTTTTGGTTCAGTCTCGTGGGTATCAGTTTCCGAAAACATATCTTCTTGACAAGATTATCAAAGAGCTCAGAGGTGATCGCGTCAAGTTATTGTGGCTCCCTGTTGCTCATTGCGAATTCAATGCAATTGAATTAATATGGGCATATGTAAAAAACACAACGCTACGCAAAATAAAACGTTCAAAGTCAATGACGTGCACAAACTATGCGTTGATATTATGAATGATATACCATCAGATTTGTGGTCGAAGTGTGTCAAACATGCAGAAAAAGAGGAGGATAGATACAGACATTACGAATCAGCCACGGAAAGAATCGTAGAGCCATTCATCATAGATTTAAATGAAGACAGCGAATAAGAGACCGATTTTGACACCCAAACTTCCGATGAAAATAATTAGCGAAACGTCAATTACATCCCATTTTTTCGAAACTTCCGTTACAAATTTTTTAGCATTTACCGAAGTAGATACTCGCATCCCGAGTAGGCCCGAATCCATTTGTGGACTTTAAACTCATGTCAAGATCGAAAAACCCAGATATTCTTCATCCGTTGATTTATTGATCGCACCTGCTATTCATTTATTAGGCGGTCTCTTTAATATAGCATACTTTGTATGGCTCATAATATATGCCAGAAGCGCGTAACAAAGACAGAATACTCGAGCGACAGCGATAGAAACATGTGCAGTGGTGGGAGAATGCAGCGACGGTGTAGCGGCTGGGTCGTCCGCTGAGCGCCCATAATATCCAAAAACGTCGACGACGATTACCGAAATTTGAGCGATGCTAGAAATTTTTTATTTGCGGCATTAAAAAGTGTATTTTTTAATGCAAATTTTCAGCCCACGTAGATCCGTTCAGCTTCAACCGTTCCCGAGATCGCCTCTTTGTACTTTGGTGCGCTTGGGCGCCATGTTTTTCAAAATTTTCGAAATTTTTCAACGGGATCATTTTGAGAAATCTTCGAGGAACCTCTCTGAATTTTTTCGAATTTTTCGAATGTCTTTCTCACGAGTGGCGACGCTCCAAAATTAACCTACTTCGGTTAACTCTGAAAAAACCACGTTTTTTGACCTTTCGGCGGTCATAACTTTCGTTGTGTATTTTTCTCGATATTCGAAAACGAATCATCAGACGCAGAATACTCCAAGCTTTCAAACCTTTTTTGAATTTTTGCTCTATCATTTTTTTGTTCGTAGTTATAAATCTCCAAACTGAGGGCCCTAAACTTTACGCGCCGACAGTAGTCCTATCTTAAAAAGCACGACGTGCTTAATTTACTCGACGGTTTCGTGTTCCTGAAGTCAAAATACGTTAGAAAAGTGTTCTGTAATCGATTTTAAAAATACTTCATTTTTGACCCCAAAATCGACAAAAATCTAAGGTTTGGACCCAACGTCCAATCCTATACCCTGAACATAAAATTTAAGTTGCGATAACAATAATCTAGACTGATAAAAGAAAACTCTCAACATGTGATGCGTCTGAAATGTAATGATATGAAATTGAAAAAAAATAGTCGACTAAAATTTAAAAAACAAATGAAATCAAATGCGGCGTTGCTATGGAAATCAAAATATAAAGTCGAACGTCATTGAGAGATGAAAGCTTTTATATTTTCTGCGACTTGCTTCGTTTGTTCAAACCATGAGATTGTTCGTTTTCCTCACTACGTCGGAGCTCGAGCTTGCGAATCGTCTAAGAGATAGATACCCATTTCTGTCGGCGTTGTGCATCTCTCTGTAGCTGGATACAAGTATGTGTATACGTATGTACAATACTACGGTCTAAAGTATATAACGTAAGAGTACATGTATACGTATGTGTACATAGAAATTTGTATACCCGTATCAGAGAAAGAGAGAGAAAGGGACGCCCGTACATACCTTGGTATAAGGGAGACTTCAGAATCTAAGACCTGCTTGACCTGTACTATGTGTTACATGTATATATGTGATCCTAGGTACATATGTGTGCGTACCTACCTACGTATAGTCAACTAAACTACTGCATAGTTTAGTACTCGTGATAAACAGAGACAGCCTCCCCAGCATTTCAAAGCTAACTTCAAGATCGTCAAGAGCACTATAAACTTCTCTTATCTACGCCCCATTCGTGGACCTTATACTGCATACTTCGCTCTCTTTCTCATTCTTCGAACTGCATATTACAAGATTTCACCACGAAATCTGTAAAAAAAAAAAACCCCTTTCTTATTTTTCATACATCAATCCCTCAATGTTCAATATCGTATTCTTTGATTTCAAAGAGAAAAGAGAATAAAATGAATAAGCAAAGCATCGGATAAATAACGATTTCCGATACAAAACTATAAACTGCATAACGTGTACAATTCGCAAAATAATTTCTTTGATCATCCCCTCATCTTGTCTTGAAAATGGGAACAAAAAATCCAAAATTTGGAAATTTTTTTGTTACGCGTTTTGAGATTCGTTGGTAACATCCGAATCCGAAGACCCTATGAGGTTTTATATTTCCCGTTCGTGTTTGTCTCTACAAAAAAAATGGCTTTTGCACTGGATGATCCTCGAAGGATCAAAGGATCGTCTCAGCTTCCGTCTTCCGAACTGAAACAGACATCGTCGAATATATCTGGATAGGAGAATGAGAAGGATGTGGTGTTACACAAAAGAAGAAAACCTCATACGTCACGTATTATTTTTTTAAAAATTCATCGCACAACGATCGAGCGATAAATTTTCCAAAATTTTTCGCTCTCTTAATTCTCCTACCGCTACGTGTTTTTTTTTTTTTTTTTGAGGTTGTATATATTTTTTCTCATCACAATTCTGTTTTTTGTTTATCAATTTTATTTTTAACGCCTCAAAGTCGTTATTTTCATTAGCCACTTTATGCGACACTCGCGTGCTCGTAAGGCTCACGAGGTGTACAACTTATGCAGCACCTGCTGCGGTTCTGAACGATTTCTAAATACGATAAAACATACCCATAAGCCGTAAGCAAGAAAACTATGGCTAACCAGCAACGCGAGATTTTCATAATAACAATAATTATTATTATGACTATTATTACCGCGAGCCATATAAGGATATAAATCAATTCGTGCGGGAGCTTTTTTCTCCTCTTACAATTCTCATTTATTTATTTCTTCATTTATTTTTGTTGCTTTTCAAAGATCAATTTTATGCGAACATTGCCGTAAATTTATTTCGATCACTCAAGCTTTCGATAACCATGAAACCTATGGGAATATAAAAGTTTTCAAGTTCAGTACATGTATCAGTGAATCTATGTACACTCGGTTGAGTTGATCCTGAATCGCTTCGCGGCCAAGCGCGCGTTTGGACAACTTTTTCGCGTAGCTCGGCCGGCTCCGAAGAATTGTCCAGGCGATCTTGGCCGCGAAGTGATTCAGAATCAACCCAACCGGGTGTACATATACGCGTGTAATCTATGTAGAGTAAATAGGCTTGAATACGTAAATCCGTAATAATATTTGTCCCTCTGTTTCTGTTCCTCGCTCAGCGGGGTGGTTACCGCGACAAAGCGATCTCATCTCGTTAATAATTTGATCGTTCAATCTTATTAGATCATTTGAAGGCGGCTTAATTCCCTTACCTAACTCAACCTGACCCATACCCAACCTTACCATTTTCTCTCCTTCGTCGTTTTCCCAAGGGAATATTTCCACCCGCCCGTATACGGTCGCGGATCTTATGTACTGTTGCGGTTCTGCAACGTTGTTAAAATACAGGTGCTGCGAAGGTAGGAGTAAGGTGTATGAGGTATACACACACATATCTATATACACGTATGTATGTACATACAATATATATATAACACCTCATTCCGCAGGACGATGAAGTTTAATAATCATCCAACTGAGCGAACCAACTCCGCGGGACGCTGCCATTTCTTGAAGTTACAAACATTCGGTTCATCAGTCTTTATTTTTTTTACAATTTTTTTTTTTCTGTCATACATGTGCATATGTACACACTGTACACGAGATGTACAGTGTGTGTGCCGACAAAGTGTAAAAAATGTATAGTTTCAGTTTTCCTTTTTTTTCTTCATTTTCTTTTTCCATCAAATCAAGCTCGAATAATGACAGTAGATTCATAATAGAGACTTCGCATCGTATCGTGCATACTTCAGGGGGTTGTTTCTATAGATATAGTTACATAAATGTATGTATTGTTCGTATATGTGCGTCGTGTAATTTTTTTTTTTTTTTTTCTCCAATAATTATCTACGTTTTTTTCTAATACGTAAAATATTGCGTATTACATGTGTACGATTTCAGTGTAAAGAAAGAACGGAGATGTGTAAATATGTATACGCATAAATATATGTATAAGAGACGTGCATCTGTAAAGGATAGTCGCGTATAGTTTCGTCGTTGCCGTAATTTATCTTCGTGGGAAACAGACGTTGTTCCCATGGGATGGGTATTGATGTCGTTTCTGGAGGGATGACACTTGGGACAGAAACAAGTTTATTGTGCGCACACGGCGCAGCGAAACTATAATGTATATAAGAACGACGGAATTCACGCTGAGCAAAAAAAAAAGAAAAGCCCAACAACGATGACGACGATAATCGCGATGATGATTATGACGATAGCGAAAATGGAGAAAAAAATTTATTTCGTACACCTGCGGCACCCCCTACGCTGATTACAATACCTGTGTTTCTGCCTACTACACCCTGGCATAAAATATGTGAATAATTGATTCCCCCGACTAATTTTGCTGATAACAATTTATTCCCTTCTTCCCTTTCGATTCCGTTTTTCACTTTTTTTTTTTTTCACCTTTTTCTCCATCACATCTCATCCCCGTGTAATTTTTCATTCATTCGAAATAGAGCTACTCCCTCAATATGCACCACAGATTCGAATTCTGCAACATTTCGCTCTGAATGTTAAGCAATTTTAATGAAATTTTAAGCAATCCTCACATCCCCTAATATTCTCACCGCATCCTCCGTCCGCCCCTTTTGAGTCGTATCACATTAAATTACCTAAACAAAATAATATCAGGTTATACCATATTTTGTGTACAGGTATACACGTTATACGTACAAACTAAACGAGGCTTAAGATCCGTCTCTAATTACAAATTAAATACAGGGATAAAATGTTACGAAGGAGGTGGGGGCGGGAGGGATGAAAATTCTGAAGACGAATACTGATATTGTACAGTCAAATTCGTAGCTTCGGTTATAGTTGTGAGTACTACAAACGTATGTTTTTCCTCAAAAATATCATTTCTTACCCTGTTACGCAAAAAACGAAAGCTCGTTGCGAAAGAAAAAAAAACAAAAAATGAGAATGGGGAAAGGAGAGGAAAAAAATACACATATAAAAAAAGAAAAGCACCCTCGACTAGGACATGCGCGTCGCGTTTCCATTCTATCCGAAATTTTTAGTCTTTTTCCATTTCCACCCCTTGGCTCATTCAGATTCTCTCTGTACTTCATAACCCAGCAGCACCCGCGTCAAACTCGAATGTTAAAAACAAAAGAAAAAAAAACAAAAAACAAAAGAAAGAAAACGCAGCACGGAAAACAACCTCGGCTACGGTAGCACGTAGTAGTAGCCTACGTCATTTCGCGTGCAGAAAAACGAGAAAAAAAATTCGACTACCAAAAAGGAACTTTTCCGAAATACAGAAATAGAAATACATGAAGAGACAATGGCAGTCCATGTATACACGGACGCAGAAGGGGTTCTTCTGCATTTAGGTACATAGGTATGTAATATATATATAGATATTTATTTTTTATGTATAGTGGGATATTCTCTTTCGCAGATTATACACTCTACTGCAGGTCCCATTATTCCGGATGACCGAGACAATGATTTAGGGGCTCGTATCACATGAATATACGAGACTGCAGAGCTTTTTCGTTTCATTGCTTCTTTTTTTTTTGGTTTCTTTCGCCTTTTTCGGATGTTCCAAAGTGCAGTGGGCAGTATTTTTTGAAGATATCATACATAGATGATATTTTTCTCTTCTAAATTCCTGCAGCGGTTCCATTACTGTATGTGATAATTATAAAAACCAGAAAATGAAAATAATATAATGAAAAGAAGACGAATAAAAAAAGAAAATGAAGAAGAAAAGTAACACCAAAAAGCTTTGTGTAACTGTGCCAACCCTTGGATAGAAAAGGTGATAAATTCGTATTAATAAAACAGAATGAATAAATAAAAACGACCTTCTTTATTTCTATTCATTTTAGTTTAATTTGAAAATCATAATTGACTGCGGTGGCAAGGTATGTATTTTATGAACTGTATACGTACTCTGTGCGATCCATGGGCCCCATTGAGAATAATAATTCGCTTTTTTTTCAGTTATAGTTTTCGAACTGTATTTATTTATTTATTTATTTTTTTTTTCTAATTTTTTCTAATTTTTACGGCTCGATTATACGTTGAGAAATGCGTTTTCCTCAATTGGACGAATCTTTTATTCTGGCGCAACGTACAACGAAACTCTCTACTCCTGAGTGTAAGACGAGAGATAGTTTCGAGGTGAAATATTTGCTTGTAATAATCTGTGGAAAAAGTGATAAAAAAAAAAAAATAAAGAAAAAAATGGTTCAGAACTGCGGTATCTTTGGATCACCTCTTTGCCACTGTCTAGCCTCTGTTCCTGCTCCTCGTCACCTCGTCACCCCTGGAAGACTGTGGAGGGCAACTAGGTGGCCAACAGAAAACGGAATCAATAAACCACAGGAAAATACTGTGCATACATATAAACATACATTTATACACCCACAAAATAGTATAGTATATGTTGAAGTGCGCCGCTTCCACTGTTGCAAGCACGATCGGCCGCTATATGTAAAGAACTGAAGCACCTCGCGATCGTCAATTTTTTCGCGGGCAATCGTTTCCACACGATTTTTCAAATTCTATCACACCGTTTTCGTTTAAATATTCCTTTCCGAAAAAGAATCTCGAAAGGCGAAATATCCGGATTTTTTTGCCCTGAAAAGCAAAAAAATTCACGATAATTCGATCCATCCGATGGGAAAAAGTTTTCGACCGAGCTGCGGTTGACTGGGTCATTAGGAACTCTTTCCGGTGAGAGAAAAATAAAGCGCTAGAGGAAAAAGCCATTCGATTTTGAGAATTTTCATGCACCCTCAAATCACCATTTGATGCTAATGTAATGTGCTTTTATAAGTAGAAGGCTTGCGAAATAATCGCGTGTGTTGTGTTCGAATCAGGGAAGCTTTTACACGGGAGAGTGTGCGCCAGAAGTTACTATACATCGCGTTGTTTCATTCCACCTTATCTTGCTCTATAACGAACCACGCTCTCATTATTTTATAATTCTCCTACTCCGTAAGCTATGCCACTCATACACATACATTTCACCGTCAAACTTACTACCCCGTCATTCTTAGTCATCCAATTTTTCATTTCATTCAAATTTTTCATTTCTCAAATCAGTCGAAAAATATATTTCTTATCAATGATAGAATTTTCTTGAAAAAGCTCATTTTCGCGTAATCACAACGAAAAAAAAAAAAAACTTCAAATTTTGAGACTTACTTTTCCCCAAATCGTTCCGATCCGTGAATGGGTTATTTATAAATCGAATTTCTTTTTTCAAAGGGTGTTCGATTGACTGGCCACTTGTAAGAGTTGTTCGAAGCTGTTAGCAAAAAGCTCGCGCCAGAGTTAGCTCCTTTTCTCATCCCTTGCGCACCGGGGGAAAAAAAGGAAGAAAAAGGAGCATCGGGATCGGGATATAGAGGTGTGCAAACATCGAGCCTTTTCTTACTTCACCATCTGGCTAGCGACATATAGATCGTACAGTACACAGACATATGTATATAGATATATATATCCACAAACTACACAGGTATAACGACGGAAAGATAATGTAGAAAACTAAACTTGGATGAAGAATTATTTTCCCCAGAGGAAAAGAGAAGGAGGATTTCGTTGGACGATATTCCTCAGAGTACATGGTGAACATCTTTCCGCGGATCTTTTTTCAACCTCGTATCCACACTTTTTTGTCCTTGTTCCCATGTCGTTTCGCTCTCCCCTATTTTTTACTAAATTATTCATTTTTTTTTACACTCACAAGTATCCGCAAAAAAAATTAATGAAAAATTTGCGAATAGAGTGCGAGTGCATTTTTCGCATCAAAAATGAAACCACGATATTTTCGTGTCCAGAAAGCGAACTTTTCTTTATTTTTTTTATCTCCAACCTTGAGAGGGATTCTTTTTTTTTCTTTTTTCGTTTTTTTACTATAACCTCAAATCGCGGGGTCGTCGACTTGTTCCGCTGATGAAAGTTGTTTTATCTTTTTTCCTTTGTTTCCCGATGAAAATTTGGTTACAGTTTTTCTTTTTTTTTCTCCCCCTCGTTAATTACGCTTGAATAGCTATATAGTATTTTCGGCACGGAGTTTACTGACAATCGGTAGCTAAACGCGGATTGTATCTCCAATGGAATTTAAGGGTTGATGCATATCTCGACTTCGCGCGTACACCCGCCCCCTCAGGTCGAGACATTTTTCTTTTTTTTCTTCTTTCTTCATCCAATATTTCTGAAGCGAGTGAAGAAGAAGAAGAAAAAAAAAATTAGAGCACATCGCCTGATGCATCTTATATTTCATCCCATAGAGAGATTATTTCTTTCATCACTCGATGCAGGTAACTGCAGTGCAGCATCGCGTGAAAAATGAAAAATAAAGAATAAATAAAAATATCTAACTACGGAAAAGTTGTCATTTAATTTTCATACATCGCGAATCCATCTGGAGTGGGAATGAAATTCATAAATCTTATATCTTAAAAATTTCTACTCCCGGATATATACAGTCCTAGGTATGAGTCGAGTCAGATGGGTCTATAGCTTGAAGGTGCAGAGCAGACGAAGGGGGAGGGGGTTAAAAGCGACAGACAACTTTTTACGAGGGCTGCTTGTCGCCGCACGGTAGAAGGAGAGAGAGGAGGACAAAAAGTAGGAAGAAGAAGAAAAAAAAGAAGAGAGAGACTCTCAACTTTACGTGAAGATTACTCGACCTTTAACTCGACTTACGAAGTCGACACGTTAACCCCGAGGTAGTTGAATCGTTTAATTTAAACCGCGAAAAAGTTCCGAGCGGAGAAGGAAAATGAAGTTGGTGCGACTGCAATTTTTGCAGTTTTTCTTTTATCTTAGCATATTTTTTTTACTCGCATGCCGATATTACTACCTTGCGAGATATGTACTTCGTGGAATCTTCCCGCATGAATCTGAAGGATTTTTATTCAAATTCCCGTAAAAAAAAAAAAAAAAAAAACTTCACGTTACCGAATAATTAATTGTCTCGTCATTGCTTGCTTGCGGAAAATGCTTCGTCAATTAAAATTTGTGGGTAGGAGTTGTATCTAAACTTTGTGTGAAAAGTATTTTCGAAGCTGAATTTACGCTCTCATTCAGCTTAATGGCAAAGTTTTGAGAAGTTGTGGCAGTTTTATATGCTTTATACATGTATACGTGCATGCACACCTTTATGAACATTAATCTGTGCGGAGCTAATGCTCTACAAATTTTCAAATGTAAGGTACATAACGGAATAACTGTTGTATACATGAGGAAGTGCATTGAAATTTTAAGAGGTAAAGAAGGAGAGAAGAGAATCCAAGAAATTAGAAATTTAAGTCGTTAACGTGAAAGAGAAATTTAAAGAAACCGGCAGCTAGAATGACCTAGCTTTAAATGAGTAGGTAATTTGTGAATTCTAAAAATATACGTATTAAGGGGACGGAATTTTAACACGGAAGATCAATTAATCATCACCTCAATTCGGCACGACGAGTTCAAACTTTGTTAAGAAAAAAATTGTTCAAAAAAAGACAAAAGAAAAAAAATTGAAAAAAGAATTCTTCATATCTCTTTGAAATTATAAAAAAAAAAATCGTTCACATACGAAATAACAGAAGTTATCAAACATTCCGTACAGATTTATGAAAACTATCGACACTAAAAATATTTGCCGCCGTGTTACGGGATAGTATGAAAAGAGGAGAGAATTATCTGGTGGAAAAATTCTTTCGCAACAAATGTTGAGCGGATAAAAGACTGGGGGATATAGAGAGAGTAAAGTAGTAGTAGTAGTAGTGGTGGTAGTGGTGATGGTAGAGGAAGCTGCTTTTTGCTGAGTATATATACATATATAGGAGGTAGAGAAGAAGCAAAAGCAGAAGCACACCGCGCGACGGTTTTATCTGAGATGGATCACTCCGATAAAATCTAGGGTCTATTCTTGAACATTGCACCGCGAAAGTCGTTTTCTCAAGTAATAAATGGTGGGGGGAAGGGTTGCGGAACCCCACACCACCGTAAACCACCCCTTCAAAAGCCGTCTTTGCGGTCCAACAATGCTCCAATCGCTACAAGGACATGAAAACCGATAATATAATTACGAACCGACCGTAATTTCTTTAGCCGTTATTTGTCTCGTCTATACCAACCGAGAGGAGTATAAACGACTCAGTTCAATTTTCAAATTAATCCGATATTCCTATCGTAGAAAATCAAATTCGTTTTATTTTATGTAATAAATCAAAAAAAATTTGGTAAAATAATAAATTAAATACAAGGGTTGATTTTATTCGGCAATAGAATGTAGAAATTTTCTAGTCTTGCTTATAAAATTTTTTGGACTGATACATAATTGGGACGATTTTTTTTTTTGCGAATTTTGAGATTGAGTGGAAAATTTCAACCTGTCCCTAATTAAGGGTTGTAATTTTTTGTGAAAGAATGAGTTTTTGAATTTTCAAAAAATCTTAAATGAGAATGAGACTGAATCGGAGATAGAAAAAAATTCTAAAAACATAAGCCGCGGCTTTCAACGATTTTTTTCATCCAAAATTCATTATCCATTCTTTCCTATCCAAAAGTCAAGTGAAATTTCATCACGACTTCAAAATTTCGCAAAATTAGATCGACTGAACTTTTCTATTCCGCAGGCGTGTATACTTGTACAGCGTAGCTGCAGGAGAAGATGAAATCGAATGGAAGAAATAAGAATCAAAAAAAATTTTGAACCAAAAAATACTGAAAAAAAGTTGTCTCAAGGCGCGCAACTAGGGCGGGGGGGGGGGGGGGAGAGGGAGTTGAAAATTATGTGGCAGTACATTGGTCGTATAGGTGCTTGCGGTAGCGTCGCGTGAGTACAAGCACCCTTCCATTTCAGTTTTTCCCCTCTTTCTCATTTTGCGCACCCCATCCCATTCCCTTATATTCGCTTCTTCTTCCTCCGCTCCCTGGGGGTCGTCGTATAGTACGATCGTAAAACGCAATTCGCGCCCTGGTTAATGTAATTATTGCGTGGTTGCAGAGCAAGTACGCGACTCCTTTTATTAATTACATAATCAATGATACTAAAGCCAACCTTCACCCCCCCTCGACCAGAACCTAAACCCCATAAAACCGAGTAAGAAGGGTAGGATGTGACATTTACCATGCAAAGCCCAAACTGATCCTCCGTTTTCAAACCGACACTCCCCCGTATTTACCCTTAAAACAATTATGTGAACTGCATGGGGTAAAAACCGTGCTTCGTATATCATGAATGCCTGGAATAAGGAATAGAAAAAAAAAATTCTCCTAATTACCAGCTGAAAAGCTTTTATACGTCAACGTTATTATTGCATGCGGTTGTCTCGCTCAACCTTGACAAGTTTTTTGTGCATTTTTCAAAATTTTTAAAACATTTTCTCACGCCCTAAATTCTGTAGGAACGAAAACAAAATGGCTGGGCTTGCAGTTTGCGAAAAGTGTAGTCGCACGTCGGAAACGAAAATTTCTTGCGTCGCAAAAATCGATATCTTTTGTGTAGAGAAGCTTTATTTAAAATTCTTCCGAACAATATATCCTCCAACTATATTCTACGATGTTTATAGTGAGAGACAACGAGATACGTATACAGGTATATAGGTATAGGTATATGTACGTTACTTCTTGGGTCAAAAGCGCGATTAGTTTTCACCGCACAAAGCCTCCTGGCTCCTAAGGGATTCTGGCATATATTAGACGATGCCTACGGTGCTGCAGGTTATGTACATATAATAATATACGTACGTATTATACATATATTTGTATGCATGTACATACCTCTACACTACGCAGACGATGTCAGACCGGGCCAACTAATCTCCGGCTTACCTATTATTACGGCGAAGATCTAAAGACGGCGAGTTTCTCTTGACCCAAATAAAGCGATGCATTGTGTCGCCCGGATTTCGGTTATTCTTTTCCTAAAATCGCTACCCAGTTCGAGCTTTAAGAGACCGCTGAGCCTGACGGGGACGACGAGCTTTCTTCGCTTTTTGCCACTAACGCAGTCAGAATATTATCATCATCGTTGTATCGTAGTAGTTGTCTTATTTTTATTTTTATTCTCCCATCTTTTACCTTCACTTCCGCATCATTTTTACCGTATATATTCTTTTCGGTATATTCTTTCTTTATATTTCAGACGACTGTCAACTTTTTTTCTCTCTCATTTTTTTTTTTTTTGTGGAATCTGTTTGTCCGGTTGAAAAAATTCAACTCTTTTGTTCAACGAGAAATCTCTGATTAAGGTTAGTATTGCATGCTTTGGTAAATTTAGATTTGTCGATAAGAAATAATATAACAAAGTTTTAACTAGCGCTCTAACTAACCTCGCTACTTTATATTGATTTAGCTCGCGATGCAAACGGAATTGCGAATCGTCGAAAATTACTGGTGATTTTCATTTTTATTTCAACTTTTTCGTTCACTTTCTTTCCCTGAAAAAGGTGCAGGTCAATTTTTTGATTCAATATTTTGGCTTTTATGGGACAAGATAACAAGTATCGTTAACAAATAAAAGGAACAACATAATCTCCGGTTCAGATGTCACGATGGAATAATGTCGTTTTGATAGAATTTAGAATCCACAATAATAATGGTTATTATTACTCCTCTATGCAAGGAATGTGAGAATCGTTGATTACCCTCGAATACCATCGATAATTGACATTCCACTCCAAGGATTCTCACTGTTAAAATAAAATTCGCGGTTTTTTACGTACCTTCTTTAACGAAAGTTCAAAATTCCGACGTAACTGGAAAATCGTCGTCGTTTAAAAAAATTTGTATTTCAAAACCAGGTATCATTCGGATCAGACTTTCGAACGTGGAGTGAAAATTTTTTGTCTAGCTTCTAGGAAAGCCGTTTTCAAATAGATCGTCGATAATGATCACGTGATTAGAAAAGCTTGTAGAAATCGTGCCGAGGTAAAGTAAAATCGGTTTCGGACCAGCGAACGCGTTCTATAATTCCGTACCTCAGAAGTTACATCTATGTGTGTGCTCAAGGTACGGTACATTGCATGTACATACGTGTATATATGTATATATATGTGCAACATATATGATACGACTTTTCATACAGGTGGATACGAAGCTAGTGTTTTAGTATATCTGTACATTACATTAAGCACGTACAGAGGTAAGTGCAGGTTCTGTAAATTGGTCGGTATTTAATTACCACTAGTATGCAGTAAAGAAGCATTATGTATAGTAGAATGTCTGACACGCCATGTTTGATGTTTTTAGTGTCTCAATTCCCCCTTTAATTTTTCATTTCCTTCTTCTATTTTATTTTACTTCTGTATATTTCTGAGGTAACTTTACAACGTACCGTTTTTACAGTGGTATAAAGTAAGCGGCCTTAAAGTCGAACGTTTACAGCCCAATACCTACTCTTCGTTGCCTCCCGTTCTCGTCGTCAGCTTCGGCTCAGGGGACAGAATACATGTATAGTTAGTGAAAAACGTATACATCTCAGCTACAGAAGCCACTGGATGGTGTTGAGTCCGCACCAGTCGACGGTATTCATTTTACGACTAACTTTAGATTTTTTTAACTTCCCAAACCCTAAAGTTCAAAATAATATACACGTACACCACGTACTATACATGAAATGTCATTCCTATCCAATTGGTTATCGATAAACCGAGCGAACTGAAAATTTTATTAAGGCGATAAGAATTTTATTAATTCTACGGGTGATAGTCGAGTATTTTCTGTATTCTCCAACTTTTCTCTTTTTTTTTTTTTCATTTTCATTCTTCTCAACCCCATATGAATTTTTCTCCAAGAGTTGATGTGAATATTTTATTCTATTCATTATTTTCGTACAAGAGAGACGGAGGGGGAGGGGGGGGGGGGGGGGGGGGGGGGGGGGGGAAATAAATAAAAAGTCGAGCGTTTGAGAGAGGGTCGAACGGTGCCACGTGGGCATCAACAAGTGACGGGGTAGAAGGCAACGACTGCCGTACAGCGAAGGTGGTGGCAAAAAAGAAAAGAAAAAAAAACTGGGAAAAAATGAAAAAGGAAAAAGGAGAAAAGAGAAAAAAAAAACGGAAGCCACGCACGGGCCACATTCAAGTAGTCCGACGCGGAGAAGGTTTTGCGAGTGTTGGAGGCACCGCGATAAAGCCACTCAAGATAAGGAAAATTATAGTGGTCGATGTGAACCCCGACGCTTATACTATAACCTAGACCACAACGTTGAACGTTTGAACGTTTGAACGTTTCTCCTTTGTTGTTCGCTGGAAAACAACCAGCTACCGTCACCTCAACTGTTCGAGTCAGCGGGGTCTCGAGCTTTCGCGTGAAGCTTGAATTTCCATTAACGTTTTACCAATCTTTGAATTATGTTGTAGCTTTATAGAGATCGACAACGATAAGAGCGTATCATGTGCTTTAAATTAAAGGGTTTCGTTACATTTTCATTTTAAAACAAACGACTTCAACTGTTTTGCGAGAAGCTAGAAAAGGCCAGTATTTTCAAAAATCACTCTATCATCACGTGCGCGATTTCTAATTGGCGCGAACGCTAATTGTTTTCATTGAGAAAAAATAAATAAATGAAATAAACAAATGCAAAATAGTTCGCACTTTCTCGACGATTTGGTTGCACTGTACGGTTCGTTATACACGGGGTCGTTGATCTGACCCAAACTTGTTAGACAGACGTTATCTAATCAATGACTTTAGTGACATACGAGGTCGGGTAAATACAGTGCTAAACCGCTCGTTACCTGTGCTTACGGGAAAGGAGATCACACGGTGTAAATGATTCAATTATCGAAAACGGCACCTACGTCTGAAAAGATCAACTCCGAACTTCACCCCATTCGTTGAATAAAAAGTTGACGGGGTCGTTAAATTTCGATCACCCGTCATCGCGCCCCGCTGATTCTTTTCTAATCGGTCAGAAAAGTGAAAAAAGAAAAAATAGAATTTCTTTCACGTCTCCTTGGTTGTTACCCTGCATTGACGTCCCTACGTATCCGACGTTTCATGAATTACGAATGCGGATATCGACAGTTCTGTCTGAGCTGCGGATTGCATCCGGAAGAGCGCATTAAAAATAAAATGATTTGAACAAAAGAGGTCGATATGACGGTGCAATTATTTCAAGTTTTTGTTTTTTTTTCTTCTCTTCATATTTCGGTCCGATATAATATCATCAACCAAGTTTGTAGGGTCGTTGGATACGGGTTTTCAAGGTCGTTAAAACTCCCGCTCATACGTGCGTATATATCTTTGTAAATGGGAGCGATCAAGTCGATTGTAAATCATCTAATATCGTTTCGAACTGCAGGTTTGCTAGAAATTTTGTCGAACCTGTCGGAGGATGTATAATAGCCTCATAGTGTTATTACAGGCGGTAGTCGACGAACTTTATACTCACAGTGTCAAGATATTCGAATATATCTCGTCCTGCATGGAAGTGGAAGTACGAATATAAGGGCCCCCCTCCCCCCTTCCCCCTCTTCTTCGCCGCTCTATACTACCGCAATCTGCTATAACATCGTTGTAACGACTCTAGCTGACTTTAAGGGTCGTTCATATATATCTACCAGAAGGTAAATTCACTTTGCAGTAGCAGTAGCAGTGGCAGCTTCGGCTGATTGGTTACTACCGTTCTCGTCAACCAATCTCCATTTGAAACTTCTGGTCTGCATACTTGAACGTTTAGTTTGCCGAAAGCTTCGCAAGCTTTCCGATCCATCGCTTCGTGTGCTTGTCGTTTGATGAATTGCAATAATTTCGGTCCAAAGTTGAACTTATATTTCCTTCCGATAACATAGCGAACGATGAATGGGTAATCTTCGTTCGTCAGTTATTCGGAAGTTTGGAGTTTGGCGCACGTTTTCCGATTACCTTTGATAAATTTTCGAACCACTGACAATATGTTGAAAATTTTTTGGTGCAAAAGATTCGGAGGCCCCGCGTATCTATATGTGTTTTTTCTGAAATGGGATTTCGCTCGCATTCGGTATCAGCGATAAATTTTTCAACGTCCAGCTACGTTGGCTTGCCCACAAATATAGTATCCGGAGATGTGAATTTGATAAATCTCTACACCGTGGCGGGTAGCTCTTCAACGATTCGTTTCAAGCAAATTGAAACTTGAAGGAGAGAATGATATCGATTCAAGAAGGCCATAAGTCTCGCCCATGTTCTACTGCACCGGCACTACCAACGACGGTAGAAATACTAGCAAACCTTTCCAATGCCAACGTCGAGACTCTACAAATTTATTGAAAGCAAACTACGCTCGTGAAAGGCAAAGCCGTATTCCATAGCTCACATAAACCAGGAGGGGTCGTTTATAACAAGCTCATGTATACCTTTATGCCTTCTTCAAAACTTCTTTATTTATTTCTATTTTTTCTTCTATCTCTTACTTATTTTCACATCTTCTGCACCTTATGCTATCAGACTGCAGTTCCATTGACAGACTTTTTTCTGTTTTTCTTCTTTCGTTTTTTTTTTTTTTTTAATCCATCCTTCCTTTTCAAAGGGAATATATTCCCCACACATCATCATTTTATTCGAATATAATACACCGTGCTTTGATTTGAGAAATACGAAAACGTATGCAACAGCAATATACAATTTTCCAACATGAAAACCTTTAGAAATTATTCAATTTTCCACAACAACTATATCTGCGATCATATATACCGATAAACCGGTTTTGTTTCATTGAATATTTTTTAATGATAAAAAATCAACCCAGTTTTTTTTTTTCTGCTTCTTCATTTTTTTCAGCATTCCTCTCCATCTTTTTTTTTCTTTACTCGTGTTGCAAAGAGTGAAACTCTGAGTAAAAAAAAAGAAGAAGAATATATGGAAGGTTGGAAAGGCGTTAACCAATCCCTTAGGGCTACATAGAGTCGCTTTTCGGAGTTATCTCACGCGCCCAAAACAATCAGTCTATCTTTTAAAATTGTAATGTGATCTCACTCCACACCGGATGAGACGCCTATTTTTCCACCAAGAAAACTACCTTTATATACTTGTATACCGTTGGACTTATATTACCGTACGTGACGCGGTATATGGATGTTTTCATATATCTGTATACCCATGTAGATACGTACCTATGTACGTTACATACGTTGAAAAACGTGAGGGTTATTGGTACCCATGTACACATTTATATAAGCAAAAGGGAGGAATCTAGGGGATGGTAGGGACGATGTGAGAAATGTATGCATGCTTATGTATATTTTCTGTACATTCATATGGGCCGTACACGTTTCCCATGAAATGGGATATACATTCACCCGCCTCGTCAAATATTAAGAACTCCTAATACCGACGAAACGCGTCCCTCAGGTGTGGATCCAAGGGCTTTGCGATGCCCGAAAAATTCCCAAAAATTCCCCATTATTTTATTCGCTCCTTTCAATTTCGGTGCAACGCTCGTTCGGTCGATCTTCGCAGATACCAGAAACAATAAAAAAACTAAGATACTTCCTCTGTATTATTTTTGAAAGTTCGATACGTTTTCGTTTACTAAGAATTCATCATCGATTATTATCAAAGTTTATTTCCTCCTTTTTATTTATTATTTTTATCAGATATCAATTTATTTGTTTCTCCAAATAAAAATCGTCTTCTTCTTGATATTTTTTCGAAAATTTTTCTTCGAAACACTTTGGAAACTCGCAAGTATATTCTCACGAATCGTAGTTTATGTTTATGGATACAAATCCTTGATTTTTTCTTTTCCGCCTCACAAAATACGAGATAAAATAAAACGCTTCGGGTTTCGAAAGTGTTAAAACACGGTCATCGACACGCCCCTGAGGAGCGATTCTTAGAAGATCAAAAAAGGGAGCCGCGAAAGCTGCAATGGTGGGTTTATAATAGAGATAAGTATCAGCCAAAACACCCATATCCACACATGACTCTGGTACGGTATCACGTACGGCTTATGTTTACCCAGGTCTAAGTAAGCGCCCCTATTTCCAACCCCAACTCACCTTCTCCTCTCCCTGCAAAACCTCCCTCTCATATACGAGAGTGCCTTTTGAATTGGTATTTTCATCCTAAGTGTCCGCGCGCCACTACTTGGAATATTCCTCCCCTTTTTTTCCTTCCTTCGTTATTTTTTATTTTTCTTTTATTTTATTTATTCATTAAATTTTTCCTCATCTGTTTTCCATTCATTATTTTCCTCCACGAATAGTATAAAGTGAATGTTTCTCAATTCAATTTGAAAATTAACTAAACATAAAAAATAAAAAACTTGGCGCTGGTGATAAATTTTCATTTCATTGTCAGTCAAATAAAAAAAAATAACACATACATATGCACCGTGGTGTGATAATTAATTAAATGTAATTTTGATTAGCGAAATTAAAATTAAGACGTACGATCAACTTAGCGTGGGCCATTAGTAGGCCGTGGGTTCTTCATTGAAATTCCATTCTGGAATGATATCGAAATTTGTAAATATATATTGTCGATGTGCAGAGTCGAGGGTACGATATATACTCACCTATGTAAACTCGTATGTAAATTTATTGGCTTTTGTGCATAATAAAGTAAACCGGAATTATGTTAAGAATTTTTTTTCCATTCCTTTTTCCTTCCCTCCTTTCTATTCCTTTGCTTTTCTCTTTCGTTTTTTTTTTCTTTTCTTATCCGCCCCCTTTCTTTCCATTGACGAAAATTCGCACGGTGGTGATATAGGGTAATAAAGTAAGAAAAAACGAGCGCCTTTCACAGTACATATACGCATATAACGTATGTACATATTATATACTTAGTTGTGTACGTTGCACATATGTACGTGTACATAATATATCGAAATAACTGGATGGGCGGATATACATGGCTATGTACCGAAGGAATCGGTACGCAGCTCAGGGCCGATAGAAAATTCGTAGCTTTCAAAGGCAATCGACCGTCTCGTTCGTCTGTTTAAAATTTCAAACTCTCAAGTTTTGCGTATGGGTATGTTGTACATAACCCCCTTACTACCCTTCGCCTGATCGCCCCAAGAAAGGAAATCAACTGGCGGCCGTATAGATTCACATACTTATGTGTTTTTTATACATGAGCAATTTAAGGACTTAGCTACCAAAACATACACGCAACTGCGATGACAGATCAATCGCTCGATCACCGAAGATCGCTGTGAACATTTAAAAAATGAATCTCGATACGGAATATTTTTTGACTCGCCCTTGTTTTTGTTAATTGTTTTTCCCCTGCATCGCATTTTTCACTTCGGCGAGAGACAAATTAGAATGAAAAAAGAAAGACGAAAAAGCGAAACGGAGAGAAATCGAAATGACGCATCACGCGGATATTATTATACGCTCGAATAAAAATTGGAGCGAAAAAAATTTCGCGAATAATACAAACTGCATAGTCAGCCTGCGCGAGGAGAGGGAGGTATAAACTAAATATTTTACTCCGCTGTATTTAAGTTTGCAATATCTCGTAAACGGAGGAAAGAGGAATTAATGCGAGTACCTGCCCTGCCCCTATTAATTACTCTTGCATAATTCAGAGCCTTAGAATCGGTGTAGTTTCACTTATGATTGCACCCTGACATGCCACGGAGTTCAGAGCATATCAAGTTATCCGTAAAGAAATTATGATCGTTTGAATAATTGAACAACGTTTAAAATTTTCATAATGTAGTTGCGAAATTTTTTGCCTCCTTTTATTTCATTTATTATTATACTCAATTAATTTATGTATTATTGAAGAAATAATGATCGAATATCGCTCTTCAAATTTGCAAAACTCATTTTTTTCCCAAGTACCTACTATTTTCAGAACGTGAAAAAACTTTTTTGGATTCTTTTACTTTTCTTCATGTTTTATTCGCACATGTCGACTATAAACAGGGATTAGTAAATACTCCATTACTCGTTTTTTGTATTTTTTTTCCCCCTTAAATATTACTCTTTTAAAGTTACATCTTAAAAAGCTCTTGTTTAATGAGTTTTTATATTCTCTTTTGTCTGTGTTTACTCCCACCTGAAAGGCAGATGCAGAACCAGAGGCAAAAGCACTAGCAGTAAGTGTAACATCATCTACTTTATATTATGCGGTTAGAAAGTCGGCTACTAAATTTTCTTCTTTCTCTCCCTTCCTTCCTCTATATGCCCATTTTTTACATTTTCAGTGTTTGCAGTGACCGCCGAATTTCTTGAAATTTCTTCCCGTTTTTTTTGTAACTTTTCTTTTTTCTCCCGATTTTGACAAGATCTAACCATATGTGATATATATGTATGTGGTACGAATGTGTGGAAAAAGAAAGAGAAAAGAATCCGATCGAATTGATTCCAGAAAAGTTAGGAAGTGCCAAGTGGATATTTTCATAAAAAGATTTTCGATAAGTTTTGCCCCGAAGTTATTGCCTCACTGCAGGCCACTGTGCAAAGTTTATATCGAATCACGTCATCCACCTGTCAACTATTATCGCCACCATTTTTACGGAAGACTAACTTCCGAAAATGTTCGTTTCGGATAAATGAAAAAATGGAACACTCGAAAAGAAAGTGATAAATAAATTAATTAATGACGTTTTTTGGCACTGTGCACCGTGCGCATGGATTTTACCTGCATCGATTTTTTAATCACGAGTTGTGGTCTTATTCAAAATGGCGTAACTTCCGACGATGAATTCTCATATCTTCATATTGTTATTTCCATTCTGTTTTTCACATACACACATACAGCGAACTCGATATAAGGAGAAATAAGCTTCTTTCTTTTCTTCCGACTATCTCTGCCGGTTCGCTTCCTCGCTTCATCTACTAGAAGAGTTTTTTTTTATTTATTTTTTACAGTCTTGTACTGCGATAAAATAAATATATTTACTGCAGGAAGTCTATATCCCTAGATACGTGGATGAACAACTTTTTCAAACTATATATACGCACAATGCAAATCGAAATCCCATAACAAGATAAACAAAAATGCAATATCTAAACCGGCGCATGCTTAGATAGGTTTATTAATTTTTCTACTCGCATCGCGCGATATCTCACATTACAGCAGTGATTCGATTTTTTTTTTTTTTTTTTTCGGGATAACGTGTATTTTTTCCAGAAACACATAAATCCCCACAATTGGTATTATACATGCGTATAACTGAATTCCTTATTCGACGCATAAAAAATCAGTTCCAAAAAATGGCTAACCGATAGGCGTTAGAGGCGCGATATCGCGGTTAAGGGTTATTGGAATGGTCAGTCACAGGTGCGATACGTGAAATATTTGTAAAGTAGATGTAACGCCCACCCAAATATTTGAAAGAGAAAAAATGCGAAATGTTTGCCTTTTTTTCGCCCCGGCCCAAAAACCGTGTCAAATTTCTGCTTAATGCCGAAATGAAATTAATGTTATACATATCTGTACATTGAAATTGTCGCTTTTTAATTTTTTTTTTTTTTGTTCTTCCCAATAAGAGTGTTCGAACGAAATGATCTCGAGAAAATGAATAAATGACGAGGGTGCGAAAAGAATAACGAAATAAAAGAAAAGAAGAGAAAGAAAAGTCAGTTAATTCAATTATGGATGCGTTACATCCCGCCTCGTCGTATAGTTGAGTTTCTGCAGCAATTTTATACTCGATAAAAAGAAAGCAATCGTTCTTCGTATTAAGTTTTCCACTGGGAATTAAGTCCAGACTTGTATTACATCCGCGCGATTGTTTTGCAATTTCTAAATAATCAATGAAGCAGGTTCAATGTAAGCAATTGAGAAACACAGGTATAGTCGGAATATATCGGGGGGTTCGTTTCTACGATATACTCCGAAAGAATATGAAAAATTTCCAGTCAGTCAAATAGAAGAGAGAGAAAGAAAGTGAGAGGGATAAAAAATGTAATGATAATATCGAGTAAATACGAAAAATAAAGAATATATGAGAAATTCTTTCGTATCTGTCGTACAAAATTCACGGCGACTAAAATTTGACGTGACTTTTGCGTGGTTAAAATTGTTGTTCTTGCAGGTGACTGAGAATCGACTGGGTTGAGAAAGAAAAAAAATTGAAAAATAAAATCAAATTAAATATTTGAAATGTGATTTTGCAAAGTGTCTTTTTTTATCGAACACTTATCGTTGTGGAATGTTGAGATTTTTTTTTTTTTTTTTTTCGTTTCTGTTTAATCGAAACTTCCTTACGTTTCTATCCCTAACGTGCGTGATGTACGGTATTTGAGGTTATAACGGTGTGTGAAATGCAATGAAATCCCATTACTATGATGAAACACGATTGGCCTTAAATGCTAAACGGATATTCGATATACAAGGGTCATAAAACTTTGGAAGGACATTTTCTTCTTCATTTTTTCGATACATAATTTATATCTATGTACATAATAATATTACGTAGACACATAAAAGACGACGACACTTAGCGTCACTTTTATGCTGATCGTTTTACGATATAAATAAGCAAGCCGAGCCAATCATATCATTATTATTAGATAAAAAAACAAAGACAAGTCCTTCAATTATAAGTTTATTCACAACGGTATAGGAAGTAAAAAAATTTGTTATTAATTGCTCTCTACATTGTATCGTAATAACCAATTTTTTATAAGAGGGGGGGTAGTAATTAATCGAAATTTTCTTCAAGTTTATCGGTAGAATGAGTATTCCGTCTAAAGTTAATTGGGGAATTTTTTGAAACAAATCTCGTAATATTCGATCGATTAGTGGATAAGATGATGGGGTGGTTATTGTTTCTCACAATCGAAACAAAAATAAAAAAAACAAAGATAAAGAATCGCAGTAAAACAACAAAAAAAAATCAAACAAAAAAAAGTACAAGTTTTTGAAAAGCTCGAGCTTGATCTTCTGCTCAAGTTGAAACTGAAAGTAGGTACAGATATAACTTGGCGTGTGCGTAAGTGGGAGCTTAACTTTTGAAATCGGATAAAACCAACCAACGGGGGAAAAAAATGAATGTAGGGACCAAAAGAAAAGAAAGAAAGAAAAAAAAAGAAAAAAGGAGCAGGAGGAGGTGAGATAAAAGTATTTTTTAACTCTCCGCAGGTAAAAGAAATACGGAATAAAAAGAGACTTTTCCAAACTTTTACGCGCAATCCCCCCGCCGTATTGTACTTATAAATTTTCTAACATGAATTTTTAGCCCTTCGATGCTTCCGCCATATATACAGGTATCCGTATAATAATTGCTAAGTCTTTTTTCCGAGTACCTAAATTTTCTTTTATTTTAATGAAATTATATTTTGTTGTTTGGGAAAAGTGATTTGTTTTTTTGCTTCCTCATTTTTTCATTGTTATTATTATTTTAACCACGGGGAATTAGACGAGTGAGATTAATGAATAAATAGAAATAGAATACAACGTTGCGGTTTATCTTATAATAGGTACATATGAAGGTTGACATGGATAAGGTGGAGGTAGAAGACTGGCGTGTGACAGATGCTCCTCCCACAGGAACGTTGGATAAGAGATAAGAGAAACAGCACAATCGTGACTTTAGCCACGTGGGATTAGACGATTAGCTAAGATCTCTGGATGATCACATTGTCAGTTAGACTCATTTGATTGCTACACTACCAGCTACCTCTTCACGTCTACACTGATCTCAAAAAAGCTCGTACCAATCGCAGAATTAATTTTTCAGTTTTTATTTTACGTTCATCAACTCTAATTAAAACTCGCAGTTTATTTTACGACATTTTTCCCCCATTTTTTCCAGTTCCTATTATTAACATAAATTTTTCGAATCTATGTATCATGTATATATCGCTTCCATTTTGCGTGTCCTGTAAATATATATTCTTTTTTTTCTCCGTTCTACCGCTTTGTGAGAGTGTCAGATGAAGTTTCGAATCGACTTTCGTGACGTTTGAA
This sequence comes from Athalia circularis, assembly GCA_963978495.1. Classification (NCBI taxonomy): domain Eukaryota; kingdom Metazoa; phylum Arthropoda; class Insecta; order Hymenoptera; family Athaliidae; genus Athalia; species Athalia circularis. The sequence continues at coordinate 35,294,023 of OZ021698.1, read as the reverse complement.
AATAAATCAAATGTCAGATGATATAAAGTAAATTCTCCGGTTTCTTTTCCACGTTTTCTCTATGGTATCCTTGAATTCGTTTTTTTGTCTTTTTTGTCTTCTTCAAAATGGCAATTCTGATTCTTCAAAGACGTTTGTTCTCTCGTACTCCGCGATGTAAGAACAAATCGACAAAACAATATCGCGAGGAGAATTCACTTACCGTCTGCACATGCTCGTGCGAGAATGAACATACGAGAGACACCAGATTTTTCTGTGTCGAATTTTATCTTTTTTTCTGTCTTCAGAATTTCATTCGCTCGCGTTGTTTCGGATCTTAAGATTCTGAATTTAACGAATGAAAAAAGATTTTCCTTTCAAATTTTCCGCAGAGCTTTTTCTTTCAAACCGTATAGATAAATTTACTGTACTCACACATCTCGGGGGTTGGAACGTTTAGTGAGGGAAAAATTTCTGGGATTAAAACATAAGAGCTGGTGGAGGCAAAAAGTCTGGGGGATGGAGTGCCGATCGATTGATCTTTGGCATCATTCGCGAAATCGAAACGTTTCTTATCTCGTATTCAGATTTTATCCAACCTACATTGTATATCTGCAGCTCATTTTTATGAGAAATACTGGCAGAAGCATTCACCAAGTTTTTCATTATTAAAAGGTTACTCTCTAGAATATACATATATTTACGTAAGTTCGCTGGATATGAGAAAATAGAGAAGAAAAGAAGAATGAAAAGAAAGTGGAACGTTTTACATTATCGATTCCTTCCAATTTGCCAAGTATAAGAATATAATCTACGATCTCTCCGAAACGAATGTCTTCTAGTTGCAGTCCCGTGCTTTTCAGCTTCAGATTTAAACTAGAGATTTGCGCTAAGAACAATGGACTCTTGATCAACCCTAATCCTGCAGGTCTCTACATAAAATCCCTCTTTTGTTTCATTTGTTTTTTTCCCCACCTAAACGCCCCTATGTTTCCGCAAACTTGTATCAAAGATTTGTAGTCCACGTTTAACGATTCGTTATTTAAAAAAAAAAAAAGTAAAACAAAAACCGGTCGCTGAACGCCAGAAGCTGGTTGCTAACCGTTTCTCCATTCCTCTCCTTTTTTTCAATTTTTTTCCCTTCTTCCCAGTTCCATTGGGGAGGCGGAAAAAAATCAAACAGAAAAAAAAAGAAAAAAAAAATGAAATAAAATAAAATAAAAGGCTTTGGAAAGTGGAAATGGTTATATGTTTTTAGGTAAATGCAAAGCTAGCGAAAGAGTTGGCGTATAGCTTGCAGCATCAGCAAGGTAACTTGGAAATGGAGGAATCGAGAAACGAAGAGAGCTTTTCGCCCTTCAGACACAAAGACAACTCACGGAGGAGGGTGCGGGGCGTAAGGGAGGTGGAGAGGGGCGAAGCTTTCAGTAATCACTTCACGAGAAGAAGAAGAAGAAGAAGAAGAGAGAAAATCTTGAGATATACTACAGTGCAGGGTACAATTTTAGTTTCAGCGCAAGAAAATTTCTGAGACTGCTGCGCTGTGCATAATAGGGATCAAGTGAGTGCGAAAGATAATCTAGATGAAAATCATAGAGCGTATAGTATTTTAGAAAGTATTCCGTAAAATGCGCTACATAGTTGTAAATGAATGGAAAAGCTTGACATTTCCAGGTATTTGAGAATGACACAAGATCAGCGGGATCGAGCAGAAGAAACAACGGAGGAAAGATTGAAGGAAAAAATTTTACAAGTTTTCGACACACGCATCTTTTACTTTTCGAAAGTAATTCAGAGGGTGGTATTCGTTCATAATTCCACGTATTCTATAATAAAGCAACGAGCCTGTGATATACATTCGCTTGTAGATTTTCGCGAAAGAAGCAAAGAAAAAAAAAAAAACGAAGTCGAAATCATTTATAAATACGATATTAAAGTACAAAATATAAACAACGAATCAAGAAAGGCCCTTCTTCTGAGTATAATACTTGTTTCACTTCTTTCCACTTCGCCGAACTCTCCGCCTCGCCCCATCCCCTTTCGATTTCTTCTTTCTCACCCCATCGTCATCGTTTTACAGCTAAATGATATCGTTCGCGATAACTCGAACTTCGCGCGTATTGAATATATCGTTATATAAATTATACCTCGGAAAATTGAAACGTTCAAAGATTTTTACGAATGTAAATTTAATAGCGGAGTCTGTTATAGATAAAAAAAAAAAATAGAATAAACCTACAGCGCGATTATTCGACCGATGATCTTATAAAGGGCCACGCGAAAAAGCACTTTGTCTTCTCCTTAACCCTTCTAATTCATGCGACACCCTTCTGCAATTTTTTTTTTCCCTCGGGTTTTTCTATCCAATTTCGGTCTATGGGAATAAAATTCTTGCGACAATTTTAGAATCGTGAATTACTTTTTTTTGGTGGTTTTCAATTTAGTCATTAGAAATAACTTGTAGGTGGTCGTATAGAGTTTGATATCTATAATACATCGTTGAGTGGTTTCCTTCCTCGGTCTGGCGCAGGCGAAACGCGGAGGCGTGCAGCCCAGAACAAAACAGAACAGCACAGGTGCCTCGCGGTATATGGCTAATCAGATTAAACGCGACGTGAGGGCGATCGATATTTTCGCGTGAGTTTTCCAGGCAATTGGTGGTGAGATAGCGTGGTCAGCATATTTTATGCTCGCACAGTTTCTACCCTTTATATATGGGTGGCTTTCTATACCCCCGCCTATTTGTACAAGTATTTTATGTATAAATACCTACATGAAACTAAATGTGTACATGTATACGTTATATCAACAGCTGCCCGATGTACAATCAATTTTTGATGCTATCTTGTTTCTCGGTGTTTTTTTTTTTTTTTTTAATTTTTAAATTTTTTTCACGTCGCTGCATATTTCGAAGAATGAAAATAAACTATTGGAGAAATTATGAGGAGAAGGAAGAGGAGGAGTGGAAGAATTTGAAAGAGGGTGAGGAGCTTCTATTCGGAATTAAAGGGGTTACTTGCATCCTCTCGTGGTTTGAGAGAGAATAAGAGAGAGAGAAGGGGGGAGGGAAGCCGGTAAATTACCTATGTTATAATAACACAATATCAGGGTAACCTTACCACATCGTGTATGAAACAACCCCCGTTGTAGGTACCGTAAAGAGGGTTGTATGAGGGTTGCTACGATCCCAACCATGGGACGAAAGACGTACGCTGCCACGGGTTGGCTTTGGTTTGCTGCGCTGCAGACAGAAATTGTGCGAAAATACCTATTGTATATACGTATATCTACGTATATCTATATATATATGTAAATAGTTATGTATCAACTACAACGTGCATTAAGGTGTACAGGCATGTACAAACTACCTACATGGATAAATGTATATACGTATAGATATCAACTCTCTAACCAACAGCTCTAGAGCAGGAGAGAAGAGAAGAGAAGAGAAGAGAAGAGAAGAGAAGAAAGAAGAGAGGAAGCGAACAACGTAATACCAACGGTAACGCGGTCATACATTTTACACCCCCTTATATCAAGCTTATCACCTCGTCCTTCGATTAGGTAACAAATCTTCTCCCTTCTTTCCCTGCAGCTCGCACTCTCCGTTTTACCGCCAGATTCTAGAGCCCCTTTCGTCTATATTTTTCTCTCTCTTTCTCCCTTTCTCTAACGCCCATGACGGCGTACAATTACCCTTGCTTCCAAAATTATTGCCGGACCCAATAAATTCCCTGGCTCTGCTGATATCCAATCTCTAGCCAACTTTGCCCCCTCTTTATAGATCGTTCTACAGTAGCTACGTTAAGGGCAAAGGTCGTGCAAGTAAGATACTACCGATGACCTTGTCCCGACCGACAAACTCCCGTCTTTTAACAAATTTTATTACACGCCAAACCTACAACGTGGAATTTTCTTTCCAAGAATAAAATAGCCGTGTATACCGGTTTGACCAAATGGAAATTTCACAAAGTATCAAATATTATCCACCGTGATCCGAACCACAGGAGGAATCGATTGTTAATTTTTTGTGCAGGAAATTTTTGTACAGAGTATTGAATTTCATTATTTATGGCAAGTTCATTTTTTTTTTTTTCTTTACTCATGTTATCTGGGCAACAATTGAATTTTCCTATGCAGTTTCGAAAGAAATCATTCATCGCATATTTGAGGAAACATTTTTTTTTTTTTCATTCCACTCACCTGATGATCCGGAAATTTTCTTCATTCGCTACGAAATGATCAGGTTCTTCGATTCCGTAGACGAAAGTTGATCGATGTGGTTGTAGATTGTTGAAGTGAAAATAAAAATGATAAAATAATGCTGTCTTACCATTTCCGCGAAGCATCGAGGGTGAAGATCATCCTGTACGTGTCAAGGTCGTCAATATTCATTCCTCGATCCAGTCAAAAGTGAATTTCGAATTTACGGCAGGTGTATTAGGATTTCAGCGGGATATCGTCGATTCGAATCGATTTCGTATAAGTATATAAATTCTGCGACGACGTATATAATAATACTACGAAGTTGATGTGAAGCGTGCCGAGTCAGCCGGCCGAATGACGCGACGACGACGCGTCTGGAGGGCGTCCCGAGCGTCTTCCTTACGAAAACAGATCGGCGAGCTCAACTTATTATACGTGTGTTTACTCGAATTAGCCTAACGGATTCTTATGCTTAGATTCAGAAATGAGATGTAGGTTTATTTTATAGATATTCGAACGAATTCATCACTTCAATTATCGATAAATTATATATAATGAAAAAATAATACCTAAATCTTCTTTTATATTTCCTCTTCCATTTTCAATCGTAGGTCCCCAGCACCTGTTTCAGAAAGAAAAAAAATCATAGGACAAATAAAAATAGCTAGAAGGGCATTTGTCGCAATAAATAAATTATTTTAATCAATCTATAAATGTTGTAATATTTATTATTGAAATCTCATTTGTCTGATACAATTTGTTTTCAACAGCCAATAATTTCAAGTTGAAATGATTTCGTAAAAAATCGTGCATTTTCTTATACCTTTAACGATTCTCATTTTCACCTTTTACTTATTTATTTCTTATTTTTTCTCCGTCATTTTGTTTGGCGTCAAAAATCAGTCCGCAAACAACCACCAGCTGTACCCGTGCGAAATTGATTGGGTTTATAGGTAGGTAGGTAGGTAGCTATACCTATGCAAATATGTAATTTAAAACATCTAACGGGTAACGAAATTGAAGAGTAACGATAAAATTCGAATCCATAACAAGAGATACAAATATTATTCATGAAAATATGTGAAAAAAAAAACAAAATAAACAAATAATCAGACGATAAAAAAAACTGTTAGCTTCGACGAGCGGACTATTTTATTTTTTGTGATTTAGAATTTTTGCCTTTGCATTGTTGTGTAAAAAAATTCTTTTCAATCAAAAAGATGAACAAAATTTCTGAACGTTGTTTGTTCAATATCAATACACCTCTGGATTCTTGAATTAAATCTCCATCAAACGGGCTTGATATTTGAATCGTTGTGAATATGTTTCAATTTCGATTCCTCTGTAGGTAAAATGTATGTGTGTATTATACAGTCATAATGTACGTATAATATATACGGACGTTTGTATTGTACGTTATATTAACTACGCAAAATTCTATTTACATGCTTTCCGCAAATAATACGCAGAGAATTGTGGTATTTAGAATAAACAGTTATTTGCACGAGTTATACACGCTCCCGCAATCAGTAGGTAATATAGGTAGGTATATACCCTCCATAATTCCGTTGTGGTTACATTCCGAACATTACTGCACATTATATACGCACACACATCTCGTTCCCATATCCTCGTGTTCAAGATTCTTCCTTTTTTTTACTATATTCATTTTTTCACGTCAAGTTTTTCAACGATTTCTCAAAACGAGGAACGATCGTGAAGAACATTTCCAATTCATCGTTGGACTTGTAGAAATCATTTCAATTGATTTTCAATTTTTTTTTTTTTAAGCGTAAATCTACGGCTAATTTTTTGTATAATCTCACGAAAAAACACTCGAAGAAAGAAAAAAAACAAATATAGAATTTTGCTGTATGGAAATTTTCGGAAATAACTATTTCCGATAACATACGGCACTGTGAGCTGATTTTGAGATTCTTCTGTTCTTTTCGTTTGTTTATTTTTTTATTTATGTTTTTCGAATCAAAATCAGTGATCGGTAATAATAATGTATACAAACACTAAATGTGTATCAAAACTGAATAAAATCTTTATTGTTCGTCAATTTTGTGTAATATAATTCTGTGTCAGCCGGTGCTACCCGTTTGACATAAGGATAAGGATGTAAGGATATACACCGCTTATATTATAATACAGTAAATTTAGCAGGATACGATTTAGCTAGTTCGCGATCAAATATAGTCGATTAAACTGTACGTTATAAATTATAATATCAAACGCTATGCCTGTACAGTCGATCGTTCTTCTTCGAAGAAACGTCTTCACGATACGATTTATACCAGGATTTGCGTGGTCGAAAAATGAAAAAAAAAAAAGTAGATCGATTTGGACAATTTCAAAGATGTAAAAAATTTATTTCTCATCTTACAAATATACACGTATACCTATATGTACCCTGCCACTCTACGCTTTACAGTTGTTTCTGAAAAAAATGTCGAACTTTACTTTGCGGTACACTCCAAGAGTCGCAAAACTTTTCGAATGGATTTAAAAAAAAAAAGAAAAACGTCCGGGTATGGTATAATGTAAAATATGTCTGTGACGTGTTCATGTAACTCACATACATACATATGTGCGTGTGTGAGTGTAGCACTTCTAGAAAAAGCTCATAGATAACCGCACCTGTTCCGTGGCACTAGAAAGAAAACTATCGTAGTAAGAAATGTGTCGCGATACTCGCGGATCAAGTTCCCCATTATAAATGGCTTCCGGGACACACGTATATGGTCATATGATTCATGAGAAAACTCGGAATCGTAATATAAATGTTGGAAAAGAACAGGTACCCATGTATGTACACCCGGTTAGGTTGATTCTGAATCGCTTCGCGGCCAAGCTCGCCTGGACAATTTTTCGTAGCCGGTCGAGCTAAGCGAAAAAGTTGTCCAAACGCGCGCTTGGCCACGAAGCGATTCACAACCAACCTAACCGGGTGTACATAGATTTACTAATGCATGTACTGAACTTGAAAACTAGACGTAACGTACACCCGGTTAGGTTGATCGTGAATCGCTGGGCGGCCAAGCGCGCGTTTGGACAACTTTTTCGTGTAGCTGAGCCGGCTACGAAAAGTTGTCCAAACGAGCTTGGCCGCGAATCGGTTCACAATCAACCTAACCGGGTGTACATTTAGCTACAGCTATATCCACACATCGATGTGCATTGGAATGAAAAGAAAAAAATGCAAACTCTCGAAACAAAAAAATTCTTAGAAGGAATTTTCGATTTCGTTTATTCTTAGAAGTCGATTTTGAAGTTTGGGGCCCTTTAAACCCGTTCCAGAGCATGTACACCCTGTATACACGTGTACGTATATACGTGCATGTTAAATCTGCGCATTTTCATCCCGCCCTTTAACTTTGCACGTAGAGGGGTTGAAATGTGCGAAAGTACGGGGTCGTGTCCGGCGTTGGAATATATCCTCGTAGAGTTTGGTCCCCGTGGATAAACCCCGGTGTATAATAAACCTGAAGGGGGTATGCATAAAGAGAACGAATACAGTAGATGGTGTACGGGATGTTGCAGGTACGGCGTAGGTTTCGGGGGGTTGGAAGAGAGATATTTATTTACATTCTAGCAATTAGCTGCCCATTAGACGTACCTCTGGGACCTGCAGTACGTACGCGATCCGCATCCACACCAGGAATATGCAGAGACTGTGAAATTTTGTTTGTTCGGTACGAATACTTATAACCCACCCCACCCCCCGCCTTTCTTCCGCCCCCATATATTTGTGGGCAGACTATACTCGTATGGGAAACCCCTCGGCGCGAGCTGGTTGCTGTTGAAATTCATTCAATGACGTTGAAAACCCACTGGAATTGTTTCGCATCGGTCTTGATTATCGTAATTTTCTGTCACAGAATTTTCAGTGATTTATTTTTCTCCGAAAATAAGAGCAATCTCATTTTTCAAACAATTCGAACGTGTGAATTGATCTTTGAAAATAAATTAGAGAAAAACATTTTTTTGGGGCGAAGACTTTTGCGCCAAAAAAATAAACGGACCGAAAAAAAGGAGTTGAAGCGTTCAAGGGTCGCTAGCAAAGTGATTCGGTAGGAACGCCGCGTATAATATATCGCGTCAAGGGGTTGGTGGTTGCGTTTTTCGAGGCATGGTTAATTTGGAGAACGAAAGAGAAAAGGGAGCTGTTAGCTTGTTGCTTTCAACGACGAAGACGACGGAAGCGGTGGCGACGACGCGGCGTTTATGATAATTAATTTTAAGCTAATGACTCCTGTTCATTAAAAAGCTGCGCATAGGACTTAAGAGCACAAGCAATAAGTTAACAATAACAAAAACAATGATAATGAGCTGTTGCTGGTTGTAAACTCCTGATTATTAATAAGCCAAATAATATTTATGAATGGGGTGAAAACGTGGGTACAAGTAATGAGTCAGAGAATTGGAAAATATTAAAACAATGCTCAGATGAAAAGAAAAACTTGTTCAAAAGTTACGTCACAGCTACATACCTATATACCACGTGCAATGGTTGAAAATTGAATAACGCAAAATCCTCGGAAAATTTGCATTAACTTTAGTCACGAACCGCACAAAGAGGAAAGGGCGGGGGGGGGGGGGAGAAAAACCAGGGAAAAGAGAAAGGGAAATAAGGGAGGTCGGGCAACAATTCAGTGGCAAAAGTTGCTGTATATAGACTTCATCGGTGGAAAATAAAAGTCTTTCTTTCTCTCTGGCAGTCAAATTAACGAAGTAACGAGAGTTGAAAAAAAAAAGTTTACGGAAAAATAATAATGATAAGTACAACAGAAAAAAAAATAAAAAATTGAAATTATCGCAGGCGTATGATTGGGCCGCTGCTACTTATTTCTTTTTTTTCTCCTATCGATTCCCATTACACTCTTTATCATTATGACAGAAAATAATTAAAGCTCGTATTCACGGAGCTTTATACATTTTTCTGCAGATCCAACACCAGAATTTCAAGATAAAGTTGGTCCGTAGACATTTAAAGTATAATTCTCTGTGGGCTACGTGTGGAAAAAAACTTGCGACTCTTTTTTGTTACGTAAATTTCATTTCATGGGTTAACTCGGTTCAAGTGTAAGCGGAAAAGTCGTGTCAGTCTAGTTCTACCTTTTTTAGGAATTTGAATTTGTTTTTACTGTTTTTTTCTTTCCGTTCAGTTTTCGGTATAAAATATTGTGAGGGTAAAAAATAAAATAAAGTGTCCGAATGGAACTGAATGTAAGGATGCAGACCTGGAGATTTTTCATCTCCAGCATTGCACTCCGGAATTCTATGATAATCCTAACGTACCTATACATACCGTCGACCTTTACATCTACTTTTTCGTGATGAAAATGTCTGGATGCGCCCGCGCCGTACCGATTTTGAAAAACGAGACGTTTCAGTTACCACATAGTTGCAAAAATGATAAAATGGTAAATCGATTATTTCTGCGATCCTTTTATAGGGTATGTAAAAATACAGGATAGTTTTCCCTCGAGTAATATTATAACACCTTCGACCAGATGCGGCACCCGTGCGACGTCGGTGATCTTCGTGTGGCCAACCAACGATTTTAAATTAGGATCCTTCCTTATTCGGAGCCTCTCGGGATGCGGACATGAAATATCCTTTACAACCAGTCTTCATGCGAAATTACCGTCGGTCCTTCCTCTGCAACTTCAGGGTATTACTACGTTCAAGGTATAAGGTGTACATACGTGTATATTCACCGGGGAATCGTTACCTCGATGAACTCACTTATCAACAATGCGCTAATTAGAGAGCTTCCACTATTGTGCAGTTAACTCTGAAACATGTTGGTACGTACGATATTATAAAATTTGCAATAGTTTACCCATTCATTATTCTAACCAACCCCTTTTCATGGCTACTTGTTGCAACAACGGCAAAACTATGTACCGAAATAATATCCCCTTGACACCCTATCCTCATGCATATCCGTTGCGTCACGCTCGTATCAAATTACCAGAATATTCTTTTTTCCTTTCATTTTATTTTATTTTATTTCGTTGTTGTTTTTTTTTTTTTTTTTGCTAGAGGTCATTTTTCATTTCTGCCCCGCAGGGGTGAGAGCACTGGTGATTCGTGGCTACGCGACGATGCGATGTGCGGGGCAGATTGAATTTCCGGTCCGACGTCAGCATTTGATCTTAGCTTTCTCGCTTCGCTTTAGACGAAACTACTGCCATGCACCAGTTAGAGAAATGCTGACAAGAATGCTGCCAATTTTCAAACTGAAACAGCATGCCGAAGTTTGATGTACATACCTATATAAAGACGATACAATATACGATGTGAAATAAATTATTTTACAGTAAAATCGCTGACAAATTCACACCGCAGTATATTTTTTCGAACGGAGATGAAAAGCAAACTTTCATTCAATCGACGTAATCGTCCATTCGAAATTACTTCTCATTCATTTTATGATAATTTGAAGTTCAGAATCCGTAGTTACTTTGAGAAAAAAAAATCCACTAGCACCGTGTGCACGAGAAACATAATAGGACAGATGAAAAAAGGAAGAGTGAAAAAAAGCCGAGAATATCTCCGGATACAAACCTTGTCTCAGTGGAGAAAAATATGGTTCTGGAATGATAAAAATATAAGGGTTAGATATAAAGTATGTATGGTCACGCCACGGACGTGTTGGATGATCTAGTGCGTATCATCGTCCTGAAAGAAAATAATACGTCGACAAGAATTATAATTTTCCCACAACGAAACTCACTTCTCAAGACTGTCTGGAGGAAAATTTCCAACGAACTTTTGGGAAAATGAGCTTCATTCGGGTTGGATATCACCAAATTACCGCGGTCTTTTTGTCCTTAGACTCCAGAATTTCTTATTCTCCTTTTTCTTTGGCTCGTGTTATCCTTATGTATGCTGTCGGAAATTCGCCTCCACTTCCGGTATCGCATGGCATAGAAACTTGAGGTATTGCCGTTCAAGATCCATCGCGATATTCCAAAGCATACCGCAGCTGGAGTTGGTAGCATGAAAATGATTGATCGAGGTATTCGGAGAGCGCATCATGGATACTGCAGCAATGTTACCTACATTAGCATAACTTTACTGCAGACATTCGCGTGTATAGATATACAGGAGCGGCGCTCAAAACGATCGTATAAACTGAACTCAATCCGAATGACATTCCTACGAGAAGCCGGAGGCAGTCGGAACGTCAGCTTCAATAATCCCACCCTTTTCAATCAGACTGATTCTACCCTAAAAGCTCAGGAGCGATTCGTGAGAAACAATGTCAAACTATGCAAAATCGATTCACGCAGATTTTTTATTTTCAATTATTCTTAATATTTTTTTTTTTTTATATAACTACTTATTTTTCATCCATTTCATTTTTTGATATTTCATCAATTGGACATCGATTTCCAACACAACGGAACTCGTTTCAATGACATCCTTTGTCAAGAAGAAGTGCTATGGAAGGTAGTTGAAAGTGTTTTCCAAATTAAAAGCTGCTTCTATTCGGATCGTTGTTATAAAAAAACTGAAAAATCATCGTAGATACTTTGATCTTGAATAATGTACAAATTCGAAAGAAGGAAATAAATACACATGGATGTTTTTTTCGTGCGTGTTTGGGTCCCAGTGTTTGTGATTGGATTAAATGGATGAATTTTAATGAAAAAAATATCAAACCAGCCCGATTTCTCAAGTCGAAACTACTAACCATAGCCATCCCTCTAAGAGACGCCCTGAATAAATCTCGTAACTTACAGCATGCGGACATTTATGTAACCGTATAATAGCGACTCCGAACACTTTGGGCGGAGCTAGTCAACGGGGAATTTCCCTATACCTCGGAGAATTCGCGGATCCGTTTAGTGCCTCTGGGATCCTCTTAAACACTTCCTAATCACTTCCTCTGGAGCGTGGTTTAAGTTAAGGGTGGTGGGATAGTCGGCTATTGGGTCAATTAACCACGACTAAAATCCCGATCCTCCATCACCTGTCAAAATAATTCCGAGCGATTGATCCTCGATGACTTTTAAATTGAATAATTTTCATCGATTTAGCGTGTCAAATTTTTTAGTGATCCGCGTCTGACGTGATACCGAACGATGATGATAATGATAATCTGGAAGCTGAAGTGACGTACTATTATTTATATTTTTTTTTCTCTCCAACGAGATCACCAAAGAGAAACTCGCAATCACCCGGTCGTCAGGAGAGTAAAAAAAAAAACAAGAAAAAAAAGGGAACCAAGAAACACGGAGCAGGAAATATTTGCAAGTTATGATTTTTTTCTTCTTTTCTTCTTCATTTTGTTTTTTTGCAGAGCACTATATTAAAGCGAGCTCGTGCATCGTCAGTTGTTGGAAAAATACGATCGCGGGAGTGTGAAGACGATGGGAGACATTTGGTATGAAGAATGAACATCTTCCGAAGCTTACACAGAGCTTTTCAACCAAGAGTCACAAGAATCCCTCTTTTCTTTTCCATTCTTTATTGTCAGTTGCGATGCGACGCGTCCCACCCTCCTCATATTCTCCCGACTCATCCCCGTCAAATTTTTAGATGATTGCCGTCGTATGCGACTAGATATAAATAGGGATATGTATAAGACTCAAGTTTCCGTACAGGTGTACGTCAATCGCGTGATACTGCAGAGAAGAGTAAGTAAGGGGGAAAAATGGAAGGGAAATCGGCCAAGGGTCTGCGTGAAGTACAATAGACGATCACTCGGCTATCGCCCCACATTCCTCTCCGATTCACCCCTCGGGATAACTCATCCTTCGCGATTTCATTTCCTCCCTTCGATATAAAAGGCTGCAGCCAACAACGGTAATCCAGCGATTTCATAAGATACGAAGCTCCGGATCGGAAGAAAAAAACTCTTCATCTGTCAAAGGGTGAACAGCACATCATTTGATGCATTTTTCGTTCTCATGATTTTATTTTCATCTCATACAATAACGAAATTTTAGAGTCTGAAAGCCAAAAGAATAAAAATAAAAAAACAAAAAAACGTTTATCGAGATTGTTTTTGATTTTTAATACGAAGTCACATGGACAATTTCCTTGCGCGAGGAGGTCGCTTGTTCCGTTATACCCCAGGGGTTACTCTTGGCCAACAAAAGACTACGTTTCTCGGAACCTTTGGTAATTTTCAAAAGAATAATCATAGAGGGATCCCTTAGGAAAATGGCACACTGTTATATACCTTATACAACAAGGAAGAAAACTGTTACAGGAGGTACTCCATGGCCCTGGGCGATTCGGACGGATCCGCCTTTCAATTTTTTTTCTTTCTTTTTTTTTTTTTCTTCCCCTGCTATCTTTAGCAAGTGTTTCGTTTTTTGAGTATCTCCTTTTCGCTAAAAAAAAGCTCTATAATCGGATACAACGCTCAATTTTTTCGAAGATTTTTTCTGCGGTGGTTTTCCATTTACTTTTTTTTTGTTATTTTTGTTTTTTTTTCATACGAACGAAAAAAAGCTCGATCCCCACCGGTGGCTAGTGAAGCAATTTAAATCCTGTAACCTGGTCACAGAGGATCGACGATATATTTTCATTTTTCCTTCCCCCCACCTGCCCCATCCCCAATCACGTACTCAGTTTTTGTTCAGGAAAAAAACAAACGATTCATAAAGGCAATCTGAAAACGATCATATTTTATGGATGGAATACAGTCATCGGGTTACTCGTTGTTTTTGTTTTTCCGTTTTATTCATTTTTGTCCTATTTCTCTTTCTTCTCTTTTTTCGCACAGATTCGGCTGTGATACTGGGAAATATCGATTTATCCCCCGATATCCATTACAAAACAGTTGTTCATGGTTATAGTCACGGTGTCTACCGTGTTCAACCTGAAAATACGCAACCTTCTACACGTACGTAACATAGCTATGTGTCATCGAACCTCGTGGGACAAACAAAAACAATCAATTTTATGTCAACGCAGTTTGTAAAAGTGTAACATATACTGTGTGGTAAAAAAAAAAAGAACCGTTTACGTATACGTACGCGCAACAGGGGCGTAATTATTATTTTATTTCAGTTTTTTTTCCCATGTTTTCCAAGCGGTAAAACCTATGGAGCTTGTTGTTGTTTTTTTTTTTTTAAATATCGAACATCCGAGTCCTCTCAAATTCATCGAAATACAAAATTGAATGACTCGATAATGCGAATTGATCTTGAAAAAAGAAAATTCGGGCGAAAAAGTGCTTTCTATATGTGTACGTATTGAGCTTTTATCGTGAAGTTAAAATTTCTGAGGAAAACCTAATTTTTCATTTTTTTTTCTATCTGAGTAAGTTTCCGTGTTAAATTGTTATTGTTATTATTCGTTTTTTTTCTGCAAAAGTAAAATTGTAAATATAAATTTATACTTATTACACAAAGACTGTGAAATAAATTGTCAAAACATATTGTGTGTCCGTGAATTTTGTAAAAGTTCTTTCGCAAATTTACTTTTTTCAACTTTTCGTTAACCACACTTGTTTCTTTTTCTTCCTTTTTTTCCCCCCTCAAAAATATATGAAGGTTGGTATGTTTCACAAGTATATATGCGACTCGAAAGCCACCAAACTTTTCAGCGAGGTAATTTTTTCGTGAAATAAGTGCATGGAAATATACAGGTATATGTATAAAGTACATGCTTTTCATTTATTTATTTTGGTTTTGAGTTTTTTAACTTTTTTTTCTCCGCTCATCGTCAGTTTAGAAGAATGGTTTCACGGAATTTTGGAATTAAAATAAATCAAGAGGAAAAAAAAGAGTGTAATTTTTCGATAATCATTAAAATGCCAGTAATTCTTTTTTTTTTCTCTCTTCAGGAATATTCGGAACCGTTTGATATACATCAAAGTACTTTTCTCATTATTTTATTTATAATGGGCGTTGAAAAGTAAATTTTAAAATATGATGGATTGCTATTCCAGGTTCAGTCTTGTGTGTACATATTTATAGAGGTATATAGTGTATGTAGGTAAGTATCTAATTCACATACACACGCGTTGTTCGGAAGCATTGATGAGGAAAAAAAAATCGCTTTATGTTTCGAGACAAGAAAGTCTATCCAGATTTGTAGCCGAGTCACGTATAAAGCGCTAAACTTTACTGCACAAGTTTTTGACGAAATCGCTTTGGGAAATCAGACAGTCTATTCTCCGTTAGAATAATGTATCATGTATATAGATACTTATGAGAAAAAAATATGTATATAAAGCAGACACTTTTCCAAAATGGCTTCTTATATCGAACTCGTTATGGAAGAAGAAAAACTAGTGATTTATGAATTATATATTTGTCAAAAGACAACAATTTTAAAATACTATAGCATTGCATGCCGCATTTATTTCATTTGTTTTTTCAACTTTTGTCTACTATTTTTTTTCAATTTCATATCATTACATTTCAGACGCATCACATGTCCATATCCAAATCAAAAGTTAATTCTTGACCCTGAAATCGAAAAATGTCTGAGATATATACCTTTGGATTTTCACCGATTTTGGGGTAAAAAATGAACATTTTTATAAATCGATCGTAGGACACTTTTCTAACGTATTTTGACCTCAGGAACACGAAACCGTCGAGTAAATTAAGCTTGAAATAAATCTCATCGAGATATCCTTATTTTATTACTCTTTGGAGCAATAAATTGGCGATACCTCGATCAATTTTATAGATCGCGAATTCAGAAACGCGAGGCTCATCTCGAATTTCGAGTGCTCAGTTCGTATTTCGACTTTCCATCTCTTATTTTGATTTTCGATTGGTCATCAACTTTTTAAGATAGGACAAAATGAAAAAAACATAAATGGAAGAGTGTTTTTCACATACATATGATTTGTAATGCGCTTTAGATCGATAAAACGGAGGTCATCTCATCGAATGAAGCAGTCAACGACTATCTGAATCAATCAACGCTGAAATCAAAATCGAGATGATAAAAAAAAAAAAAAAAATGTTCAACTTATTTTTCTTCTTACGGGATAACGATTTTTTTTTTATGACTTTGATTTGGATTTTTTTAGCACTTTGTCGCTATTCACCAATTCGTTTTATCCGACGCACGGCAATGGGATGTATAGATAGATTGAATTCAAATCCCCACTCAACTGCATTTACTGTATTCTAGTTTCCGCCCGCTGCGATCTTTTTTATTTTATTCTATTTATTTCTGTTTTCAACCAATCCGAAAAGTGCACCAGAATTTTGCACACAAATCTATGGCATGTCCATACGAAGATTGAAAATTTTCCTTTTTTTTGTAAATTAAATTTCACTCCTTTCAATTATTATAAAACAGTCTAGCCTTTAACCATGCCATTTTTGTCGAAAAAATTTTTTCAATTGTTTCTCAAAGTCTTACAGCTTTTACTGATTTAAAGCGAAAGCTTTCTACACACGGGTTTAGAATGCATCGCGTTTCGCATTCGTTAGTATGCAGAAAAGCGTGAGATTGGGGTAGCGAATTCTCATAAATATATATGTACAGGTTATGTACGTACATATGTATGTATGTACTGGACAATTTCAACACGTCGTTTAACGTATTTTATATACGTACACGTATAAGAAACGGAAGAAGTTGTCTAGGCCAACAAATAACCGCAAGTCAACTTTCAGGAGCGACAAATCTTTTAACTTCTGTTCAAAATGTTCATTATATGCCTAAACATATGTACCCGCCATAAACAAATACAAAAAGCTTTGAGAGAGCAAAGAGAAAAGTGAAGTTTACACGTACCAAGAAGTTTTCTCAACTCAGCGGTCCGTGATGTTGTCCCAAGTATAATTAGCGAATTTACCTCCCCGACGACGTTTTATATTAAAGAAAAAAAAAAAAAATGACAAATGTTTTACCGTACGACGATAATCGTAGTGATGAAAAAAAAATTACGGGGGGGGGGGGAGGTGGGATGAATAAACAAAATTTAAAAAATTAAAAAATTATTCAAAGCTCATTTGCCCTTGCAACTTTACCTCCTTCACTCGCCCTTGTAATTCTCACAGCTTTTTCTTTTCTCTGGTCTATTTTATTCCGTATATCTAAATTCGGAATAATTTTTTTCTCCCCCTTGCTCGAGTTTTTGAAACTTTCTTTTATTCATTAATTGCTTACTTATTCGTCGTTTATTTTATTTATTTTTTTCATACGTTTAAAAATCGTCGTACGCTTCGGGTGGATGTTATTTTTAGTTAGCTGGAATATAAGGCAGATTAGGATCGAGTATAATAATCGATATAATGAAGGTTTGTACCGGTTGCATTATAAGTCCGTTATTGTTATAGTCGGTTCGTTGGTTAGTAAGTAAGTTAGTTGGTTCGTTCGTTCGTTCGTTCGTTCGCCTTTCGTTAAATCAGTGTCACGCGACAACCCCTAGAAGTTTCATAATTCATGAAATTAATTGAATTAGTAAACAGTCGCGTGACGAGACGGCAATAAGAATCGAAACCTAATAGGTGATTTTGAGCCGAGATGAAAGCTAAATGTGTTTTATTTTATTCCAATTTTGCTTTTTTTTGTTTTGTTTCGCTGAATCACACGGATCTGGAAATAAAAGAAAAAAAAAATTAGAAAATGCGAAGGAAACTAAACCAAAGCAGGTGTAATTATGCACAGGTATTTTACTCACACTTGTACGGATGAAAATTACCGAATCACACGTCTCCCCTGATTATCTTCATCGGCAGAAAAACGGAAAACCCTAAGTAAATTAAAATAAATGAATAAATACGGATGAATTTTTATATACATGATCGTAAAATTCAACATCGCAATAGTGTGAATATATAGGTGGGATATTATGAAATTAAATTTACACACCCCGACAATTTCACAAGCCGCACACCTTTTCATTCACAATATTATTGCGGTGAGGACAACAATATAATAAAATAATGAATAAAAAAAAAAAAAACGAATTGAATAAATGAATGAACGAAAAAAGTGAAGGGGGGAAAAAAAGGGAATGTAAAGTCCTTTATAAATTATAATATTCCATTCAGGATATTATCGCTAATAACAAAGTCGATATGAAAAGTTCTCCCTCGTCCTCCCTCTTTACCTTTTGTCCAAACAGTTTGATGTCGGAAGGGGGCTGTTAGTTTGTTCAGTAGCCCATCGCGGCCTGGTACGTAAATATTACTAATTATTCATTTAACTTTATCTCATCGAATACGCCCTCTTTCCTTGTAGTTGCTGCTGCTGCCGTTCAAAGATACTCAGCTCATCATAAATCTTTGATATCGATTTATACCTAATGACTTTAGCAACGGTGTATAAACTGCATCTGTATACCTATATAGCATATGTATGTATACTATATACACACAGACACTGCGACAGATATAAATTATTATTCTTAACTTGTCGCTGTTTTTTTTTCTTTCTTTCTTTCTTTTCTCTCTTCTTTTTGCTTTTTTTCAACACGCACATAAATTAATATACGCCTCATCGATTAATTATCGCACCTCTACTTTATCTTTCGTTTTTTCTTTTCCTTCTTCGAAATTTTTTTACACACATAATATTGATTATACTATAATTTAAATATCGATATTCGTTTATGATGAAATTATATGATTTTATTCTTACTAAATTTGCGAAGTGTATATATACATATACATGTATACATTAGGCCATACACATGGGTATAATATACTATTTATTATTGTTATTATCATCATTATCATTATTTTCCTCCTCCCCCTCCTCATCGTTATTATTACTATTATAAATATGTACAGATAATTTATATCATTTAAATTATAATACCTATGTGAACGTGACGCATCGATTAATTGTAATCAATTAATTAATTGGTTGATCGATTATTTTCGAAGCTCTTTTTTTTTTCTTCAAAACTGAGAATATTCAAACACCGATTTATACGTATACTATATATATTTATATTTTATTGATTCATTCTCTGTTTCTTCTTTATATACTTATACGTATAACGGATTTTTGTTTTTCTTTTTTTCTATCTCTTTTTTTTTGTAGAACAAACTTTTCGAGCGGACGTGCGGATATATTATGCACATTTCATCAACGTCTTTCTTTTTATGCTCGGCTATTCGGATTTTTTTTTTTCACTTTCAGATTTTGTATCCCGTGATTGACCTTGATCTGGTCTTCTTCGTCCTCCTCCCATCTGCAGTTTTTCTTTCATTCTGATCTTTTTTTCAATTCTAATTTTTTCTTTCACTTTCTCTGCGACTGCATCTCTTATACGCATAGTTAATTAATTAATTAATTGTAAGACGCGGCGCGGGGTAATATCCTACTTCATAAATATATACATATACATATGTATATAGAATGGAGCTACTATTTGCATACAAATGTAATTATTGTACCGGTCAAAGTAGCTATATATACATACATTGAGTGCAGTGTACATATGTACGTATGCGCATCGTACGTATTTAATTAATTACGCGTTATACATAACGGTTTACGAGAATAAAAAATGAAAGCGTTAAATTTTTGTCCACTAATTTAAGGAATTACACAATCTTCATCAGATGAAAATCTCACTATAGAATTATTTAATACATATATACACATATTATTATGTATATATAGTGTTCGATAACGATCATGTTATATTTATTGTATGTATATAATTACTATATTATTTATATAGCTGTGATATAAATTATACATGGTATCTAGATTACAATCCTTTATTACATGTATGTTATTTTGTATATATATATATATTTATGTATAATCTTCTTAGTACGTGTGCGTTTTTCGTGATGGATTTTTTTTTTTTTTCATTTTTTGTGTATTTCGTTTTCTTTCTTTCTCATATTTTTTTATTTTTTGCTTTTTTAGAATTTGTCTAATATTCTGCGTCGACAAAAAATATCATCGTTATATTTATATTATATATGTATCAATATATATTACATGGTAATATTATGTAACGCTCGGCACGATTTGAAAAAAAAGATCATCTCAATTTTTCATTTATAGATCCCAAAAAAAAAAAAATCGTCGAAAAGTTTTTCTGTCAAGATATAGGTATTCGCAGAAATATTTCCTAACTCAAGGCTTAAAAATTTGCAACTTGATTTTCTGTTTTTTCATGGCAATCTATCCGCTTCTCACGATAATGACTTTTTTGGGTGATCAAATTTCCGGGGTTTTCTTATTAAATCGCGTAATCGTGCGGAGTGTTATATCTTATATACACAGCTACATCAAATATTATTATAATACAATATTCCATGTTAAAAAGCACGTAACGATCAGATATGTTCTTTTCAATTTTTCTTCTTTAAATATTTCAACAATTTTTTCTTCTTTTTTTCTTAGGTTTTGAAATTTTTTTAATTCATTTATCATTACGTTTTACACTTTATAAGAATTTATTTCTTTACAAATTATGTATACCTACTATATTTTATTTATCACAAAGCTGCAATCGATATATCGTATTATGTAAATAATCATATCTTTTCTTTCGAGCGATAAAAATTTTCTTCTTTTTTTTTTTGTTTCCTTTTGCAATTTTTCAGATTGAATATAAACGCGGGCTATACTGTCATCGATAACTAGAAAGTAAAAAGAATCCGAAAACAAATGAAAAAAGGGGCAGAAAAGAATCCAGCAGGAAGATGCGTGAAATCAAAAGCATTATATACCTATATTTTATCATAATGAAAATTTAAGACTTAGATCATAATCGGATTAATCATAAAAAAATATCTATTCCAATCCATGGCCCACTATACAAATATTATTATTAATAATGTTATTATTATTATTATTATTATCGTTATTATCATCAATATTATCATTATTGTTGTCTCTTTTATCATTAATATCGGTACAATATCGACTATGATATTGTGATATTTTCATAATTACTATTAAAAAAGAAAATATATATATAAAAATTATGGGCAACCGAGAAACTTCATAAAGATAATGTATATTTAACTTTAAAAATGAATATGTATATTGTTGTTATTAAATATATACCGCACACGTACTTTCTGTACACGTTTTTTTTCACTATACATTTATTATATTAGAATCTTACACAGTTCTTTGATTATAATGAGTGTACATATATAACCACACTTCGAACCACCGCAATGACATTTTTTTCCGAAATGAATGTTTTTTTTTTCTTTATTTTTTTTTTTTTTTTTTTGGTATAATTACATTATACCTACACGTGCAGTATAATAGGTAAATGTTATTCTTCATTACGACGCTATGATTGTCTCTTTGTCACGATCAATTTATTTTATCGCGTATTTATATTTAACCTCATTTCTTGTTTTCTTTTTTTTTTTCGTTAATTAATAATTTGTTAATTTTTTTTCCATCATTCGTTCGTTATCAAATTATTTTTTTTCACCTAGTTAGAATTAATTGCTTCATAAGAATAATAACTCCTGCATTTGGGTCCCGTTACGGAAACCTTAGACATAGATATACATATATTTATATGAACGAATCATTTTATGTATATTGTATTATACATAGATTTTTTATAGTACCGGAAGTAGACTGAAAAATGCCGAAAATCCAAACACCAATAGAAAATGTGGCCTCAGTAGGGAACCGCTGCCTTGAACTGTAACACCAAATCGTATAATATTTATTTGATTTACCTAATCAGATTCGATAATCAAACATTTATAATTTCAACTTGATGAACGTTGGAAATGTTTTTTTTTTGGTGAAAATCAAAAGAATCAATTCACTCTTTTCTTTTTTTTTTTTCGATATACCTAATTCTGTTTCTTTTTTTTTTCAGCTGCGGATATTTCGGAAATTGATTTTTTATTATCTACGCGATGCGGCTCACGTAATATATGAGTGCAATTTATATATTAAATTTAAAGGTTCAACGTGTACACTATACATCAAGTTTTAGTTGCAGCACGAAGCTATTCCTAGCCTTTTAGGAATATCGAAAATCAATGAGGCAAAGAATATTATAGCGCAACGCCGCGCGCTGTAAACTTTTGGAACTGATGCAAATCGCCGTGGCATATCTAGTCGCGGACGATAATCTTCAAAACTATATGAACGGAGACGCAAAATAGAAGCTGGGGAAATAAAAACGAAAATTTCAATCTTTCGGAACAGATTTGTCGGAAAATTAATTTTTTTTTTTCTCTCGCTTTCACTAGATCGAAACGATGTAGGCCCGGATGAAAATATTCACGCGGTAACTGTGCGAAGAAAAATAGCCTAATAAATGGAAAAAAAATAAAAATTGCAAAAATAACTGAATAAATAACAAGACAATAGAATAAGTCGATGTTACATATGGACGGGACTTGAATTAAGCAAGATATATGTATGTAAATTTTTTTTTATATATTTAAAAGCTGAAGACGCTGAAAACACGTTCTTTCGATGGCGATGGCTCACAGCCTCACCGGTCTTCAACTTGCAGGTAGGGTAGCAAAGGAAATACATAGGTGGATCATATAGGGAAATGGGAATAATTCAGCTGCTACTATAGTTCAAAAGAAAAAAGTTAAAAAAAAAG
This sequence comes from Athalia circularis, assembly GCA_963978495.1. Lineage (NCBI taxonomy): Eukaryota > Metazoa > Arthropoda > Insecta > Hymenoptera > Athaliidae > Athalia > Athalia circularis. Next base: position 35,271,318 of record OZ021698.1, on the reverse strand, counting down.
AAAATCGACGAATTCTGTGTCTCATAACGTGTACAACTTCTACACGGAGTATGATTTTAAGTTAAATTCCACACGACATCAAATAAGCAACTAATTTATTAAATTTATAAAAATAGAATTTTGCTGTGACTCTTGCTTCCAATATTGTAGTCCGAAAGGCTTTTTATCGCGAACAAGTGCACGAAAAAAATAAAATAATAATAACGTTTCGTTAGCGATGGGAACAGCCATGTGAATTTGAAAAAAATGAATAAATAAATAAATAAAAAATGAACAAACGATTGTTGTAATGTATATATCCGGAGCTTTTTGGGAACTTTTGTTATTAGCCGAAGCAGTCGACTGCAGATACGGAATGTGTACATCGAAATTTTAGGTAGAAATTTAAACTTTAATTAGCCCATCGGTGATGCAGAGCTTTTACACGAGCTTTTCTCTTTAGAGAAAATTCCACCTATTTATGTATACATCTATACGTATATGCGCGCATACTACGTACAAGGATTTCACATGATTTTTTTTCACCCCCACAGTTTTTACATAGAAGTATGTATATCAAGTTGTGATCATTTGGTACAAGCTTTTAATTAATTCTTGAAATTAAATTTCGAGTAGTCAGTGGAAATTTATGTTTATGTATTACATCCATATATACATACGTAGCTACCCGCTGTTTTAGGTAATTTAAGTCTATGTATCCCGCGTAATCGAAGAATAAATACAGAGTTGAAAATTTAAAAGAAAGAAAGAAACAACAAAAAAAACAAAAGAGAGAAAAAAGTATGACGCTACTCGAGAAAGTTGGGGGAAATAAGCTTCGTGGCCTACTGCAACGTTTGTCATAAATCACAAACATCTGCCGCGAAAAACGAACTCATTCCGTGCACCGCGTTACGCGGCCTTTATAAGTATTCAAGAAAAATGTAAGAGAGAAGCAGAAAGAGGAAAAGAAAAAAAAAATAGATACACAAAAAGCACGAGATGAATATAAAAAATATTAATTATCAAATAACGAAGACCGCGTTTCTACTTTTGAAAACGGCGATTTATAGCTGCTATTATTTTTATACTGTGCAGGATCAGGTCGGCTCGGATTGCAGGTTATCCGGCATATCACGTGGTTACGTGAAAAAGAAAAAAAAATTGACAATTTTTAATTCTCATTATAATGCGAATTCAGAATAATTCTGAAATGGTTTTTTTATTTTTTTTAAGAGCGTTAAGTCTCTGCAGACAACTTCGTGATTTTACTGTATGGTATATGTTGTATACTACATATGTATAATATTTATATACATGTATATGTGTACAATACATATAATACATGTATACTGAGTATACCGTGGAGATTCAGCCGACACGGTTTTGAAGCTGTTTTACCTACCTGCAGTGCTCTTTCTCTGAATAAATTTAAACGAAATGTCATGAATAAATTTCAACGTGAACAAGTAGAATCTCTTGATTCTGATTAAGTCATAAACTACGTATATACGTGTATCATATTACGTAGAATTCATACGGTTTTGATTTTTTTTATATTTTATGTTTCCTGAACTTTCTTTTTTTTTCTTTTGAATTGTGAAGGAGTGAGCGTTCCAAATATCCCGAGATGGCTCGGAATAAGGATCGGAAAAGTGGCGAAGAACTTTGCAGACGCGTTTCGAAAATTCACAGAAACTAGGTAATTAATGTATCCTTGAAATTTCATACGTAAGTAACATGAATTCCGAAAAGCATTAACACGAGTTATCCGAAAAGTGGTCTGCACGAAATTCTTTTCTACAATCTGGGCGAATAATTTCTGTCCAAAAAAACTTCATCCTCTAAAAATCATGCTCACCAATTACCGACAATTTACTGTACATGACAGAAAAATTTTATCCAAATATCCAAACTATTCCCGAATAAATGAATTTTTTCTTTCCAACTTACCATAAACTTGCGTCTCTCGTTGATCTATCAGCGGTTTGCTGACGGGACGACTGGATTGCACCGTAGCTTCGCACCTTCACGAATAATCCGTGGAAATGCAAGAACAGAAGAAAAAAAAACGACACAAATCAATACGGATGTACTATCGTTGTCAATTGTGAACCATACATTTTTTTGACTCGCATAATTTCTTGTTACCAAAATTCTCACCTGACGTTTATTTTGCCATCGGTGAGATGATGAGGTCCAACTTTTAACCGAAGACCCGAAACCGATGACACCAAACCGTGCTGTTGTATCGTCGCTTCGTAATCAGGACTAACCTGAATTCAAACGAGAAGAGAAATTTTTTTTTTTGGTCTTTAAAGAAATAAAACCATTCAAGCCAGAAAAATTTGTACGTGGAAAGAAATTGATTGTGAGGTCCGTACGCCTCTCTGATACGTCGCTGTCGTTGCAAAGTTTTTTTTTTTTTTGTCATGAACGTGCGGAGAAATTCGAAAAAATTGACGATAAAATGCTTTACCAGACGAAAGGCTGCTGTCCACCAGTGTATATAGCTAGTAATAACTAACTACCTAATTTTCGTCGAAAACGTTAACGGCTCCGCTGCAACGTTCAGGAAATTAATGTTTTCCTCATTTCCATCTAACTTCCGGTTTTTCAGTTGCTAGCGTTTACATAACTCGAGCCCTGATCGAAATCAACTTCGCGTTTACATTTCAAACCCGAAAATATGGGTGCGACAAGCCCAACTTGTTATGATCATTCGGAATGAGGACTACGTCGATTTAATTATCGTATTAATTGAGAAAAAAAACGAGAAAAAAAACGAAAATTGAAACTCTCTGCATTCGTTCGACTATCTATAACCGCTCCACCGTCGTATCCGCGGCTTACTTCAAAACTCGCTGCAATATCGCAACTGTCCTGGGCTGATCGTTATACGATTAATTAAAAGATGATTAAAATAATGCTATAAACATAGAAATTTTTTTTCAACTATTTTTTTTTTCCTTTTTTTTGTTGTTGTTACTCTTAATAATCTCATAATCCGACATATATCTATGTGCTAATAATTTGCGTTACTGCATATCGAATTTTGTCCGAATAAGTGAGTTATCAACGTGCAATATTAACGATGACTGATATAATAATTATATCATGCATATCGTTAGTAAGTGGATTTTAATCCCGTAAAGCAACGAGCTTTCGTGACAAACAAAGAGAGAGAGAGAGAGAGAGAGAGAGGGAGAGAATTTCATTGCAGTTTATAATATGGGTACGGAATTGAGAGAGAAAAAAGAAGGAAAAAATTAGAAAAAAAAAAGGGTCGGCTGGGTCGTCGGAGTTACAGCCCGTTCTGGTATTCCATATATAAAGCGGTGAAGCAATTAGCGAGAGATTACGAGACACATAATAATTTTTCGACTGCCGCGTTCGTGTTGCAACAAGTGAGGGAATGAATGGGGTGCCGGATTCATCCGTTTTTTGTTTTTCTTAATTTTCTTTTCTCTTCTCGGCACCGATCTCACTCTTTTCATATTTTTTCTTTCCTTTTTCCTCTTCTTCTTTTTTTTTTACGACTTCGTTTCCTTACTTTTTTCCGGGCATTCGATTCCTCGTTTAAAATCCCTCATCTAATACTCGCCCGTTACCCTTAGGCGCGTGGAAGGAGATCAACGAGGGCAACTGACAATGAGAAATCTAACGGATCGTTCAAAGTTTGATGTTTCAATTCGTTCGCCGTGAAAGTAAGTCACGAATATATGTGAGTATGTCTGACTTGCAACGGGAACATGTGTAATCAATTATTACCTCGATTTTTTATCAGTGGGAGAAACATAAAAAAAAATTCAGCGAAACTTCGGCTCGAATTCACGTGATAAATGAATTTTTCAAAAAATCTCGGTTGACAAGGTTTTTTGGACTGCAAGAAAAAAAATATTCGAAATTGTTGCCTTAGCGAAGAGAGTAGAGTTAAGTAAAAAAAGAGGAGAAGAGGATTTTTTTTTTTGCTCAGGAATTGTATACACTGAAAATGGAGACGTGCAACGGGGCGGTATGTTCATCAGGGTGTATCTGATACCTATTAAGTAATACCGGTGGAAAATTTGCCGTGAAAATAGTTTACGAAATATTTAAGAAAGTTCGCATAAATCGGGCGTCTATAGAGTGGTTTATCCGATATACGGTGGAAAACTTTGACGCTAAATTTGCTAAAGTTTCCTGGAGGAACTTAAAACCATTCAGTGTATGCATATAATATACAAGTAAAAAGTCAAAAACCTTTTGGATGAGGCAGCGCGGTAGTGGTTACTTCTGAAAGACGTCGTTGTATTAAAATCTTATCCACTTTTAAAGACTTCGAATTTACCTTACAGCCTAAAACTCATTGGGGGATTATCAAAGATCAAAACTTTACCCAACTTCATATCAATTATTAATTAAAGATTAAAGTTAAAGACTTACGCGCTTACAAGCATTACGTATATACATATATTCAAATCTCTTTAAATATCTAATGGAAATTACGTGATTCGAAATTGCATTTTCTCGAATTCAAATTATTACATCAACTGTATTATCAAAATTAATAAACTAAGAAAAAAAAAGGGGGAAAAAGAAAAACGCATGTCATACCGTTATTTCTATCCTCGATAATTTTTTTTTTTTTTTCCTCTTATCTTATTGTTCCGGAGATGGAAGAAGAGATCAGTCGTCCGAGTATATATACCTGCGGGTTATTCACGACTTTCTTTCGAGTTTCCCCAGATACTATTCTTTTTTTTTCTTCTTCCTTTACTTTTCATTTTATTTCATTTCTTCTTGTTTTTTTCAAACCTTACATCGAACCCGCGTCATTTTATATATCCGAAAAAGATTTCCTCGAAGTAGGCAACTATCCGTCAAGCCACTTATTTCGATTTCTTTGACCGTATCGACGTACCTCGAGATTGGTTAGTCCATCTCGCGACGGTAGGAAACTGTTTGAACTTTTGGAAAATGGGTTCTGCCCCTCCTCTTCCCCCTTGACCCCTCACCCCTTTCCATATCCCCGGAATATCTTGTACCTCCTTATATCTTTTTTATCTACGTATACGTATATATGTGTGTATAACGTATGTAATAATAAACCCATAAGAAGAAGAAACCACGGCGCGAATCAAAAGAAATATTTGGCCTCAATTTACCCGACTGAAATATCATTATTATCATTGTTATTGTTATCATTATTATTATTATTATTACAATACACGGTCATTTTTTTTTTACTCTCTTTTTTCTCTTATTTACTTTTTTTATTCCCATAAAATACTTGGGTATCTTTTATGTTCTTTGGTGAGCGAGTTTTATGGAATCTGTGAGGAAAGATCCGGGGGATCAAGGATCATCATTTTTACTCCTGCGGTTGTTGCTGATCCTGCAACACGTTATATAGGTGTATAGCGAAAGGGTTATTTTCTCTTTTACAGCAACTGTTTTCATTTATATACTTCTAATATCGCATCTATATATACTAGTATATGTATGTATGTATATATCTGTACATATATTTTTCAGGTTTGCGTGCCAGTTTGATATTAGAATCACCGGGGGTTGCGGTTCGTAACCAACCTCCTTTATTCAACGATCGCACATATATATTGACGTCCAAGGTAAAATTATACAGGTGATATTTATATGTATAATATTATATTTATATTCTCAACATTACCGAAGGACTTCATATATATACCTGAGTTATATGTAATAATATGATATTATTTGATTTATGTCAACTAAATATATAAAGGAAATTCTATGATCCTTATTAACGTACGCATATATCTGCTTTTCAAATTCAACGTTTAGAACGAAAATTCGATTAATTTATACAGGGTGATTCACCAGAGGGGTCGGAATAGGCGGAGACTAGTGGACGTCATGCCTAGCTCTATAGCTAATGGACAGCGAGATAATCCACGGAAGAAAATAGCAACGGCCATCGCATTCGTTGTCGCGCTCGCATCACGTCGTTTAGGCTCCGCCCATTCCGACACCTCTGGTGAATCGCCCTGTATAACCAACCGTTTATTGTGCAACATTTCTATCTATTGGAACTTATATCCTCTGCACAAACAATGTCCGCGGAAAACTCGCATGCTACTTCCCTAGAGAGCTGGGAAGGATATTATTGTGTACTCGACAAAAAATAAAAAGAAATAAAAGAAGGAAAGAAATAATTGAAAAATGAAAAAAAACAGTTCATGAGTTCCTCAACTTCCGTCACACAATTCGATCTGAAAGGATTTATTTTTGTTTCGTTTCTTTCCCGATGTTGCATATGGTGTACAATAATTAAAAATCAACAGTCCAATTACTACCGTAACGATTTTAATTGATCAATGGATAATTAAACTTTACAAAAAAACAAAAACAAAAAAATGATGTGAAAGAAGATAAAAAAAAAAAGAAGCTTCGTTTAAAAAACGGCGGTCGAGCTGGAACGAGATTGAGAGAAAAAGACGCGGAGACTGAGAAGAAATTGTGGGGGCGTTTGGGGGGCGTTGAGGGGAGGGGGCGGGGGTGAGAGGGCAGCCAGGAGGAAGGGGATTTGAAAATTCTCTGCTGCAAATCCGAGTTTAATAAGACGCAACGTCGTCAGAATATTTAATAATCTCACAGCAATCAGTTGGAGTCGTCGCCGTAGTCGTTTGGTACAGGAGCTGTGAGTAGCAACAGAAAACGTATATGTATACAGCGAACTGTAATATACATATATATTATATGTACAACTTAGGCGTTCGCGAATCACGTTGACGAGTGACTCTTTTCAGATCGTTTAAGGATTTACTAACTGACGCCCCTGTCGTCGTCATTAGGCACGAGGGAGCCGAGCGCAGTTACATGTATACATCGTTGGCTTGAGGGTATGTACAACATACACATAAATATACGCGTGTTTCGAGTGTATGTGACAACATGTACATTATATACACATTCAAACCAAGATTCACGTACGTGAAAGGGGGTGTGAAGCGTCGACTGGTTAGCGAGAGGGGGAGGGGAGGAAATGAAAGTTCTGGCCTGTAAGTGCCATGAGAAAAGGTGGTTGATGAACCAAAGCTCAGTTCCAATTAGCGAGGGTGAGAATACGCCCGGTACATGGTTTAATTTATGCAGAAAATCTGGGGCGATGATTTTTACGCATCCCACCTCATCCCGTTTCCCTACATCCTTTCCTCGTTATTACATGGGATTCCCATAATCTAATAATATTAACCCATCCCTCATTATAATTCCAAAGTCTTTGATCTCGAGTTAGCGTGCTCATAACAAAAAAGGGGTTGAGATTTCATATCATTTGCACACATAATATATATGCCTACGTACATAGATATATTTTACATAACCAGATGTATATACCGGCGACGGATTCAATGTAATTGCCTAATTTTCTTAAAATTTTGAATAATTAGTTAACGCTGATTATAATTGATTTAATAAAATTAATTAATGTATGGAGTGAAAAGGGGGACAAGGTTATACGGAAGGATTTGATGCGAAGGGAGAGTAAAGGATCTAAGGGAAATAAAAATCAACAATTTTCAGATATTAAGGGATGTGTAATGACGCAAAAGATGCTGCTCATCACTTTCGGATCCGGAAAGTATGAGCAAATGTTTTTTTGCCAAACTTCGTCCTTTTTTCACCCTCCGATGGTCGAGAAGTGAGGAGGAATTTACGGGAGAATTAAACCAATGAAAGCAAATAATTAGACAAAATAAAATAAAGGAATACATCAAAACGAAAATAACAAGACCAAAAACAATTTTTTCAGATTCAAGAACAGCGTGAGGTAAAGATCGGGAGAAACGAGCGTAGGTATGTATAATAAAAAAGAAAAAAGAGAATTAAATGAAGTCGACATAAAGTCGCACGTTGCGGTAAAAATGTGCTGAATAATAAAAGTTAATTTTAATCTCAAGGATTATGGGTGTATATATTTAGCGCAATCTCCATGATGTGTGTTGAGAATTATGTGAATTACTTTCTTCTTTTTTTTTTTTTTTTTTTTTTTTTTTGAAGGGAAAGTTGCGCAAAGTTTTTTTCTTTCACATTTTTTAAGGTTTGCATTATAATAATTGTGACGAATATGTGATGTAAAACATTTTGTTTCATTCTGTGCGTAAAATACCAAGTTTCTAGTCATTAGTTTTGAGTTTTTAGTATAGAGGAAAAGAGAATGTAAATTATGCAGATTTTCTCTCCTTCTCTCTTTTTATTCGAACTTGTTTTTTTAGTTCTTCTGCGGAAATCACGGCGCAAAGCAAGATATAATCGTATATTCGGAATGCAATTCAAGAATACCAGATGCAGCTGTAGATTATAATTATTTGTACATAGGAATATACGTTTCATCGGTTTGGCCTAGTTTCCCAGATATTTTCCAGGCATTACCGTATATCCAGATGTGTATATAACCACCGATACCTGTTGGGTATGTACAACAATAAGTATATGTGTATCGGTTATTATCGAGGTATCTATACGGACGGGCACCGGAATTAAAAATGACGGGACTATAGGTACTACGTGTAGGGAATGGTCGATAGGAAGAAAGACAAAAAATTTCCCTCATTCTTTATTTTTATCTCTATTTTTTCCCCGTTCCTACTGCATTTTCATGCGATTTTTTTCCATGCATATTGAGGATTCGCCGATACCGCCTAATAACCCTTTTTCCTGATTTCTTTCTTTTTGAAAATTTTTTCTTCTCTCTGCGGCGCTGAAAAATTCTAAACGCATCCGTAAAACCGTGGCAAAAAAAATCCTTCAGACATGGCGAATATAGGTACGGTGTGTACAGTGCGGTATTCCACGAACATAAAAGTGGAAAAGAATAATGAAGGAGATGAAAAGTGGAAAAGTGGAAAGTAGAGAGGATTTCGTCTTACGTAAGATCTATTTTATCGTAAGCGTGCAGCGGGAGCAACACCCCGCGATGCCCTACAGGCTCAACGAATGTTCGATCAATTTTATCGACAGGTTCGAACACCGTCGTAGGAAACCCATCGTGACCCAATATTTTTTCTAACCACAGACAAGAAAAACATGAGAGAAAAAATAACAAACAAAAAAATATGCGCCCGCAGAGTTTTCATACTATCAAAAACTGGATTGAAAAAAAAAATATATTATATCTCACGAATCTCGACCATAAAGATTAAAAATCGGAAATTATTTTTTGGATAATTTTTTTATTTTTTTACCTGTACGCCGTTGATGAACCATTTGAGAAGTGCCGGTGGAAATGATTTACCACTCGTGCAATTCAAAGCCAAAAAGTCACCGCTCGCGTAAATTTTTTCTTCACCGGTTATCAGAGGTCCGTCCTGCGGTAAGGCTGCAAAAAGACAAACAAAAAAAAAAAGAAGAAACAATGTACAAATTATTTGTTTTCGGGGAATTAAATCGATCCCGTATTAATTTTCTTTCATTCTTCTATACGAACATTGTTTTCTCGAGCGTATCATTATTTTGTGTCAGAATATCAAATCATTATTACCTAATTCTTCAAGTCAAGGGTAAGAGCAGAGGATTGTTTTGTTCAGAGAAATGTATTTTTCATATATTGAGGGTATAAATTCAATTGAAATATAATTTTTTTTATCGTTGATATTCTCCCAATTCTGAAGAATGTACGAGCGGGAAAAGTGAAGCGGATATTTTCGTCGATTGGTTGTACTTTACGTAGTTATGAAGATTAAGAAAAAAAAATTACACGTATATATAACAAGGATCGAAAGTGTTTTTCAAGAATGAAAGAAAAAAAAAAAAATAAAAAAAAAAAAAAAAGGTTGAGAAACAAACTTTTCTTCTTGTTCTTTGCCACCGTGTTATATAAATAATACCATGTATACCTATTCGCTTCGCGATTGTACGTGAAATTTTTTTTTTTTGGCCGAAGTCGCAGATTCGCAGTGAGTTTCTTTTTGTTTATTCATTTACTTTTTTTTCCACCAATTTTTTTTTCTTTTACTCACCTGGCCGTATATATGCGCTTCACTTTTCCTCGTTACGCAGCAACTTGAGGAAAGAGAAAAGTGCGTACACACTTTTTAAAGTAACATAAACCGTAGTGCCTCTCCACCGTGGAAAAGTTCCACCCTTGTGTAACTCTAAATTTTGGAGGGAACTTCCTCCTCTTTCTTTTCGTTTCTCATTATTGGTCTTTTTTGTTTCGCAAGTTATTCTCATTATCGACAAAGTTCGGATGTTTTTCCGATCTCGACTATCGAGGAGAAATCAGATATGGGTGAATAAAAATGAAAAACAAATGATCCGCGTAGCAGTGGTTTATACTCACATATGACTTCCATGTGGGCTTCACCGTGTGCCGAAGGAAAACTTGGAGCTTCCGCACTAACTTCACATCGATAAAGGCCGCTTGTACGGAGACCAACGTGCCTCAAATAAACTTGCTGACTGTCCGACATGTGGGACTGAAAAAAAAAAATTATTATTCCATTTCGCGAGGATTCGGAGGGCATTTAAACTTTCGCTTCTTCTAAGTTAAGGTTTAGTTTTGTCAGAATTCGGAACAATGAAATTAAATTTTGCCTCAGAATTTCACGCACATTTTTCTTTACGCCATAAATCCAGCTCGTTACAAACATGGGTATACGTGAAACGCGAGTTTGAAAAAAAAAAAAAAAAAAAAACTGTTGGCGTGTATCTCCTGCAACTAAGAGGAAGTAATAATAATAATTACGATAATGATAAGTAGCTGGGGTTTAATTATACAAAATAATTTCATTTTACTCGTGAGCTCGAGTGCGCTGTGCAGAAAAACGATATCAAAGTTGCTAGTTATTATATCCTATACAAACCGACCTACCTACTCATCTGTATAACATATTATATTTTTCACTTTCCTAACTGAAGTGGAAACTGAAGAGGGGAAAAAGATCAAATTTTACTTTTTCTATGAAATTTTTTTTTTTTACTTTTTTTTAATAACGTCAATCTCGGGGTTGAATAAAACATTGAAATTTAGCGCACTTCGAATTACATACATAACTTTTTGAATATAAATATACGATGCGGATGCTTTCTACGTTCAGATTTTTCGTGTGATTTTTTTCCCACCCCTTCTTTTCATCCTCTGGCTACTTTTCCGCATAGAGTGACCTGCACGCCTATAGGGTGATCAGTTTTGTACGAGGGATTTGATTATTTGGAAAATGATCGACCGCGTCAAAATCGTTCGAATCTAATTTCTGGCGTTTTGAGGGAAGCGAAAAATAGCGTGATCAGTTTCGGACCGAACGGAGGCGCCAATATTTAGAAATCTTTAGCATTCTCATTGAATAAAATCAAATTTTATCCTGAAAATATAAATCGGTGGGCCATCGTTCGAATACCATTTTACCTTCACATTTTTCAATCGAATATTTTTATGTGGTCGGTTTTTGTTTTTTCGAAAAATTTTCCGGCGCAAGTCAATGCGTTCGATACCGCGGAGACGACACCCTGTATACGCGAAAACATGTATTATGAATATTCAAAATTTATTTAATAAACATATATTCTATATAGTAAATATCTCGGTATAAAAAATAGAAAATGTTGCTCTTCAATTTTCTGCAATCACGGGACGTTTATTCGGTGGAAAATTAGCCGGCTTGTTAAACCAGGAGTCGCATAATAGTAGCGGGACTCATCGGAGGTAGAGAGAGAATTTAATTTGTTTTGACTTTCAGTAAAATATATTTTTTTTTTCATCAATTTTTTCGTTTTATTTTCTTTGTTCTTCGTCGTGGTATACTGCAAGTTATACGCCTGGAGGACTACGAACAACATAGTGCGCACTGCAGCTGTATTCGGTACAAATAAAATATTCAGTTGAGCTTCAACCGAGTAAATTGATTCTCAGCATCTGCTGATCCTGCAGCAGCATCAGCCAACAGATACTATTCCGAAGCTTTATATATTCATTCGATTCTAGTACTCCTGTACATGCCACTCAAGGATTAATTAATCTTTCAGGATTTAAACGTCAACTTGCAATTTTCTAAAACGCTCGAAAATTATGAAAATACTGGCCTCTAATTTTTCCGACTCTGGGCCCGAAAACTTCAATCCTGCTGTTCGGGTCACGATCTTTTACGCGTAATCATCTCTGCAGACTTTCATTTCCTGTGCATCATATTTCCGAATCCAGAAATTTACTTTTCTCATTATACCTTTGATCGCAAATAAAGTTTTGCTAATTTTTTGCTCGTGATCGAATTTCACGTCTCATCGGCTGTTTGACTTTTCAGGAAAGGATCACATGATTTTCACACGATGCACATGTTATAATATTGTTCAGCCAGTTCGGAAGAGGTCCCTTTGGAAATGTTACATACTTTGTAGTACAACGGATTGGAAACTATTCAAACGAAGCATGCGTATAAATTTATAGTGCGTAGGTGCATATTATATGATATACGTATATAATAACACTCGCATAATATGCACATATGCTTGCATTTACAGGTGAATAATTCCAGGAATAAATCGTGATCGGTATTACATGATATAAATGTAAGATATATGTATAGTACATGTCATGTAGCGTTCGCTAACCTAACCCAACAATGTTAATTCCATGATCGAGAAAAAATTAGTTGGCAAGAAAATGAAATTTTTTTATACATTTAGCTAATGAAATTGCTATCCTGGTTTGGAAGATGAAAATTATACCGACCTCGTACATGGGTATATCCCTCTCTTTTTATTCTGGATCGATAGAGAGAATTTTATTAATTACACCGACTTATTTTTTAATAACGAATAATCGATCCTTCCGAATTGATGTATTTTAGATTTATAGTTTCTTTTACAGTAATGGGGTTCGAGAGGGGGGGGGGGGGGGGGCAGTAGACACAGAATGAAAGATAGCGGTGACTATATAAAAGGGATATAGTTCAAAAGAGTTTTCTAGAATACATAAATATAGTAAGAATCGGAAGACGGTCCCGAGGGAGGTAAAGAGCTGGTTGAGTTGAGGGAGGGAAAATAGGATAGTAAAAATGGTAGTTGGGTAACCTCCGTATGGTTTTGTTGGAGGACGAATGTAACTTTCTTCAGAATTTAGTGATCTAGAGAATTGTCAGGCATACCACGTAGGAGTCATTATGTCTGTCGAGCGACGCTGTTCCCCGCGTTCCATAGTTATCCATTTCTCCTCCCTTTTTCCTCCCCCCCCCCCCTCCCCACAGGTATACCCATCGCCCCAATACTCGGCGCAGCGTTGCAACGGTGAAATTCAATGGGTTCAGCAAGCCAACTGTCTTCGTTAGTTCGAATATCCCGCATAGGTATTATACCTACATACCCGACTGTATATTATACACATAGATAGAAATTCACCTCCCAACGGTAGCGCAACTGGGATGGAGTTGCACCAGATAAGTTGGATCGTTCTACACCCCTTATCGTACACTACTCCCCCCCCCATTTCACCCCTCTTTCCAACTCTCCTACCTTTTCGAAAGCTTCAGGTACACGGAGTTCGAGCTGCTGCTGCTGCTGCTGATGCTACTGCGCCATAGGGTATGCGGTGCCAACCCATCGGCAGCTACTACAGAATGGGCACTGGAATCGCCTTTGATCCGCGTCTGACTTTTATAACGAGGCTAATTTTCTACTATTTCTATCTCCTCTGTATATAAGTATAAATATTCGCTTCCAGAGATCGAAATAAATGGCGTCGCTAGTCGTGATACGATTGAATAATAAAAAAAAAAAAAAAAAAAAAAATTATTACGGTGCAACGAAGTGAAGTAAAGTGAAACAGAAAAAAAAAAAAATTATAATCTTAAAGCACAACGCTTTTATGGGGGAGTTTTTTTTTTTCTTTTTTTCTAGAAGATTAGCATCTTCGTCTTCACGATCATTTCTTCGAATTTCGAATATCAAATTTTCTTTTGTTCCTTCAGGAATGAAATTCAGCGACTAGTTTTTAATATCAACTTTATGAAGTGTTGATCATGATATTATAATATCGAGCTTCATGTAATATATTTCACAGAAGCTTCTCATGCACGTGAACGGTTATAACATGGTTTCATTTTACAACTCCGAAATAACCGCGCGTCGTTTTACCCAGTTTCTAGTTATACATATATAATGCAAGCTGCATATAATTTCTACGTCATTTGGACACGTGTATACCTATACCTATGTATTCGACTTCAACTTTCCTGTAGATATCACGTGTACAGCCCTCGGTTAAGTTAACAAATTTTACAACTTTGCTTCCATTTATACGAAACACGCATGCGTGTATAATTTGGTAAACCTTATGCACGTATACGGTGGACTATAAAACCGCAACTTTACACTATCACAATTACGGAATGAATAAAACTTTGTTACGTGTAGATACATATGCGTCCATATATACAGGCAAAACCAGATTGAGTTATACTGAGCAGAGTTGCAAGTGCAGTTTATATATACATGCGAGGAACATGTCCCAAATTTTCTGGTTCCAAACTTTGTACTGGAAAATCTGCAGATGTTATATGGTTACGAAAAAAAGACAATGATGATAATTTTCCGCAAGCTCATCTGCACCTTTCGTGTCACAAGTAGATATAAAACACGTGTTATTACATATGAAGAAAAAAAAGAAGGCAACATATGACAGGTAATAACAACGCGCATAAAAGCTCAAAACATGGGTTATCATACTCCTTGATTTAAAACACATGGGTATTTAGACAGAGAATTCGAAAAGAACATATTTGAGCTTTCGTAGGAAAACCACATACGGTAAGTTTCCTATTCCAGATTATCCGCTCGGAATAAACTGTAGGTACAAACACGGTTACCCAGATCGTGAAAAGCTCGGAAAAACATGTATACTGTAGACACACGTATATGTATAGAGAAACAGAATGCGGACGTACCTATATCGAAAAGCGGGAGTAGATCGTTGCGAGCTTTCGCTCGGATAAACCGTTAGTCGGTACTGCGTACATTGAGGGCGGGTGAGTTCGAAGATTTCTCGAGAAAATGGAGGCCACACATCAGCGGAAGAGGTATACTTTGTCTGCCCATTCCCCCTTACTTCCGATTCTATCCTACTGCACCGTATATATATATATATGTTACTCTGTACATATACCTATACAGTGACTAGGCAACCCCCAACTGATCGACTTCTTATTGCACAAATTTATCTTGTAATAGGGAGCTAAATCTGTTACGGGCTACTTGTCAGAGTTCAAATATATATAACTGTACATATACATGTATATACCCGTATACCTGTTCGCATTCTCTATAACTCCACGATACCCCCCTACCTACTTTCCCCCCAACATCCTATCACCTTTTGCACTGATATTGATTTGTATTTTGTGAACGCCGATGTAATAAAAGCTCAACCTACTGCAATTTCCCATCGCTGCATTGCTGCAAGCTCAAAATTTTTTTTTCAGTTCAACGTGACTTCTCAGAACTCCGTGCAAATATTCTTTCACCTATACGAATTGAGATTTTTTTCGATTTTCAACGATGAATCTACGCGGGGAAAAAACCGCATGGAATAATACTAGAATAAAAAAAAACACGGATGACATTTGAATTCAAATTCCGACTGACCTTTTATTCAATAAAAGTAGATTGGTTGATTTAGTTTCGATCAGTTACAATAGCTGTGGCGATCGCGATGGGGAAGGGGTATGGATGGGATAGGAGGGTGAATTTATTCAATTACGTATAGAATTAAAGTGTTCCCTAATGAATTACCGAATTATGGTATATCACGTGGGAATTTGGAAATGGCTGATATAATTATTAGAGTGTGGAACTCGGTGTAATAATATAGTTTCAACGGTGTATATAACATAGCGTATGTGTACACAAATATTAGGTATAGGTATTAATTTGAAAATCTATTTTGAAAAAAAAAGGAAGTATCATTAGCAACGACATGTTTCAAACTAATCTTCGTCGATTCGTTTAGATTTCTCTATAATATGTTGATGGATCGAGCGAGTAATCCGTTCAGGTAAGCCGTAATGGACCGAATTTGGAATTCGCATCAACTGAATAAAACCAAATTCCCTGCACTGCACAGGAATTATCCGCGTGATGAATGTTCGTAAAATTTGAAAAAAGTTAAAAAATCAAGACTAGTTAGAGACAAATAAAAAAGCAACAGTGAATGAGAGAAGAAGAAGAAAAATAAAAAAGACATCGAAAAGACCGACCGAAAAATCTAACGGAAAAAAGAAAAAATAATAGAAAGGAAAAAAAAAGAAAAAGATTTAGCCAACGATAACGGTAACGGTTACGAGAGTGCGGGGAAAAAAGTACGGTGACGGTGATAACCGTTTCACGGGGACAACCCTAGGCGGCAGTATTTTTTTTGTTCCTACCTTTTTTCTTGGCTTTTTTTGTTTTTTTCTCTCTCGTCTTATTTCGACCCCGGATACCTTACAAAAGACAGAGGTTTCCACCTCGGTTTTCTTTTTCTGTTTCTTTGTTTTTTTTACTTTTCATTTTCTTGTTCCGTCTTGACTCGACTTGAGTTGTTGGGATTTTCTGCTTTATTTTTTCCTCCCATTTTTTTTTTTGTTTTTTTTTTTTCTACTTCATTTTATTTCATTTTATTTTCAGTTCTATTCTTCTCCTCCACTTTTTATTCAACTTCCTTTTTCTCTCCAGTCTTTCAGCAATTACTCTGAGATCAGGAAGTTCTTCGCTCAATGCGATCAGCGGCCACGACCACCTATTGCCGAAACCATTTCGAATGTTGACTTTTCACCCTTATCCAATCCCATCGGAAGTTAACAACCCTCTCTTTTCTATCTACACCCGATGTACATGGATGTATACTACATATATATCCGTACATACATGCGCGATAGATCCGATTGGAAAATTTGCGGTATTCACGCACGCGAGAATAATTTTTCGAGCTTTTCTTTTTTTTTTTCTGAAAAAAGAAAAAAAAATACAATTTTGCTGGAGAGATTTTTGTTTTTGAAATATTTTTTTTCCAGTCTGTGGACCGTGGTACAATTTCCAAGGGATTTTGCACGAATATATATATATATTTTTTTGATTTCTGTCATAAACGAAATTTTCGATCTTTTTTTTTTCTTTAGCATCCGTTTCAACTAATGCCCGGGTCCTCGGGCTTGGACGGTGAAAATTTCTAAATTAAAATCCCATACGTAATTCATTCAGCGCACGTAGGGCGTATGTGCCATCGAAATACACATGCCTAATTATGTACACGTATTTTCAGTATATGGTAATTATTTAGTATGGTTATATATGCAGAGTGATTCGACGAACTGATCTCTAAATGTAGCGCGATCTAGGTGGGGGTCGCAGTTTAACACAATTGACCTAATTACTCTTCAGTAGATATGCATGTACGGCGCATATATAGTTTACTGTTGTTTTTACTAGTTATCTATTCAACGGTATGTCTACCTCAGCTGTTTATATTGTTTCATTTACCTATACATATGTATTAATGCGGCACGCAAGCCTCGTTTCGAGTATCGCGTACACCCTTATTATGCAGTTACTTTTTTGTTTCGATACCACCTCGTTCACGAGACAACGATACAAATGAATGAGGGAGAAGAAAAATTATACCAATTTTCGAGAAGCTCAATTTTCGATTGATTAGGAGAAAAAAAAAAAAAATGTACCAGAAGATATTGAAGCATCCGAATTTTTGTTGTTTTTGTTTTTTCAGAAATACGATTCAGGGTATACCGGAAGTGTCGGAATCGTTTCGAAACCTCAGCGAACATATAAAAGCGTCGGAAAAGCTCGCTCAAATTTGAGGAATTACAATTTCATCCAAGTTTTTGCTTGATATTCAAGAAATCTCCGTCCGATGCAAAAAAAACTCACACTGAGCTTTCGAAATTCATGATGTACAGAATTGTGGAGAAAATTTGATTTTTTCCATTTATGGAAATGGAATTGATAATAAATCAAATAAATGAGAATATAATTATATCCGATAGCGAAATATGATTATATAATTGACACGCGTGATTACCATCCGGATTGAGAGATAATCAATTCCACTATCCGTATATGAATGTATAAAAAATAAAAATTCATTTCTCCGTTTCTTTTTTTTCAATTTTTTTTTCTGCGAGAAAACGAGAGATATAGAAAGGGTTCTGTTTCATCGGAATATACGCTGTTGACGGGAATTATATCTGCATTGTGTTGGTGTGCTTAAAGCTTACTCAACATCCAATTACCGGATCCCACAGGGAAAAGAGGATTTTTCCTCTCTAGGTACTCTCACATTTTCTTTTTCACACACTTTTTCATCTCTTTTCTGTTTTTAAAAGAAATTTTTTCCTTTTTCCCCCCATCGTATTTATGTATTTGTTCGTTTATTTTTTAATCTATTTTTCGGTTTCATTTTCTCCCATTGCTTTTTTTTGCATTCATCCCTTTTTCTTCATCCACTGAATTCTCATTCATTCGCTATACTGCGCGTGGACTAACGTAGCGGATAACGAAATTGAAAATGTCCTTTTCTTCAACACATACGACTTTTTGGTATGAAAAAAAAAGAATCCTCAAACTACTCGACAGTTTCCTTTCGAGCGTAATCCGAAATAGATCTTGCGACGTGTGAGAATAATTGTGATCGATGTTGTTCAGCGTAATCGTGATTAAATTCCGTATAAAATTAATAACAAAGAAACCGCAGGTGTCGGGCACAGGTTATTGCGTATACACACTGCAGCGATGTTACACATGAACCTTTGCCGCAATTTAGTTGTATGAAATTTCCGCTTCGTACGAAGAGAAAGGACGTTGAATTTAACCTTTGACACGACAAACGATCGACTCGACACCCCCTTTCCCCTCATCTTCGTACCGCCGCAATGAAAAAAAAAATCTCTAAAAACACGGCGATAGGGGTGAGGTTAGGTTGTACAGTTTATACGTGGTAGGTCGCAATCCTAGGGTCAAAGGTCATCGGAATAAATCGATTCTCATGCCGAAGAATATGAGACAAAAAAAATAAAAAAATTAGCGATGGAAAACGATCGCAATTTTTTCTTCGAGATGAAAAGAAAGCGAGGCAAGTTGAATTTAGTTGTAATGGTCAAGTTTCAATTGGTCAACCCGATGCATAATATAAATCTGGAAGAGGGATGAATGGACACTCACGTCAACTTTCACCCCTTCAACTTGATAGCTATGTTGGCTGGGGTTGGCCCTTGGCACGTATCTGTAGAACTCTTCGTGGTCCTTGTACCAGGTTACGGAGTATAGTTTGCCTAGGCCCAAGTCGTATCTGTAAACACAAAGGGTTCGAAAAGGGTTAATCCACATTGAATCGTGAAATTAATTCCGGAGACAAAGTCTGCCGCTAATCCAAAATCCCCGTATATAGTTTTCGCAAAATATTATATTCCATAGTTGCGCACGGTAAATTCCTATAGAATAATTTGCGTATCGTGCTCAAAATTCTGACGTACCATTTCACTGAACTTTCATCAAAAATTCAAGCCCCCGACTATTGCTATTATTATTATCGTTGTTATCATTGTTAATCTCGACGGTTCCAAAGTTTCGTGACCCGCGATCGGATCCATAAAAGATATTTTATTTTTAGCCGAAATTCGCACTTCTAAATTTGCCATAAACTCCATTAATCACTTATCCATTTTTAATCTATTTCCGGAACGCGGAAAATCAACCCGACCTCGTTTGATCGATCAAAAATCTTTATCAGGTCGCAGAAAAACGAGAAGAGGAGATGACGGATAGAAAATGAAGAAAAAAAATAATATATTTTATTTGGATTCTGTCGATTTTTCTATTCCAGTTTTACAAAAATTCATCACCCTGAATTCGTTTCCTTGTATTTATAGTTTTCATTTAATGATACCTTTTTTTTCTCACGGTAAAACTCAGAAAAGTTTTCGCTCCAGAAATACCACCGTATAATAACTCGGGGATGATATTTTACTGATTTTGTTCCTCTGATTATAACATTCGAGGATAAGTTTCGCGGATCTCCGATATCATAGTTATTATTATTACGATTATTATGATTAAATTTGCGGTTTTCAACCCTCGAGAGAGATTGACGTTAGTAACTGCATATATGAGTATATATATATATATATATTACATAGCAAGTGGCAAACAATATATTATACGTGTACACTGTACATACATACATTTGATACTGGCTATATACATGCATAACTTGTTGAAGTATATCGTTTGTGTAAATGAGGGGCGCATGCAGAGGGTATATTAATCAAGCAGAAATTCGATATATCTAAATACGCACACATATATAGATACGTATGAATTTATATCACCCCCCCTCCAACACTCGTACAGAGATGTAGCATGGAATGGAATCTTCCCTTCACCGTTGCATAAGCAGATATACATGGAGTGGATTCCGAAACATTCTGAGGCGTTAACCTCCCGCGGGAACATCCTTCGCATCTGAACGTTCCATGCCCACCAGCCCCCAAAAACTCATGCCACCCCCACTGCTCCGGACATGTATATAAGTCTGAACATCTCTACATTCGATTTTCCTGACACACATACACGCCATGTACACACCAATATATCTTTGACGCATTGCACCCCGTATGAATAACAATACAATACCGTAAACCACCCCGTAGTACAACGCGTCACGGCTTTTGTGCGTATATATTATATATGGTATGTATTTCGATATATAAGTATATACATATATATATATTTATATATACACGGTACGTGGGAAGGAGGCGAAAGACGGAATGCGGATGAAATGGGCCATGCTTATACAAAAACGTTTCCCAATACCGAAAACAGCTCGGCATATTACGGATAAATTTTTTTTTCGCTCTTTTGTTTGTTTTTTTTAGCTTTCGCGTTTTTTCTGTTTCGAATTCACCGAGATTTTAGTTTCCGTGTCGAACAAACGACGCGTGTATTTCTGCTAAAGAGATTGAAAAACAAAAAAAAAATATTTAAAAAAACCAAATTTTCCGATCTCATATCGAGATGCTCGAATCGGAGATAAAAATCTCGGTGGTTCGTGGAATATTTTCGAATACGTGTGCAATAAAATTTTTCAGTAGGTATGGTACGACCGAGGCGGGGGGGGGGGGGGGGGGGGGGGGGGCAGCAAATTGTAGGAAATCTTGGAATAAAAATAAACGAAGATAAAAAACGAGATCTTGGAATGAGGAGAAGAAGAAAATAAGAAATTGTAAGAAAAAAAAAAAAAAAAAAACTTGAAGAAAAAGAGTGAAAATCGCTGCCAATAACTGCACCGAGTCGTGACTGCGTTGAATGGGTGGGAAACGAGGGTACAAAGGCAGTGGGTTCGAGCGAGGTATCTACGTATGTATCTGTAAAGGTGGATATGAGTGCTACTCGGCAAGTACGTGCTGTAAAATATACAAATGCATGTATACGCTCACGTGTCACAATATATATATATATATATATGTATATGTGTGGGAATATAGATAATATATGTATATATGTGTGCCTATCTATGCTGTGTGTATAGTTTATGCACGTGCATGTGTACAATTTCGTGCGAACTCTACACGAGAATTGATTTGCATCCTCCGGCTTATTTGCCGGGTCACATCCCCGGGGTAGTTCATCCCAAACCCTCAACCCCCTCATTCACCTTCATCCCTCTTCCCCCCCCCCTCCCCCAGCCCGCCTCTCCGCGGCTAACTCATCCGGCAACTACCCCCTAAAACACTCCCCCCCGTTCCCACCCAACACAACCATCAATTGATGAATGCTTGATATTGAAATACAGCTCGTCGGTATATTATACGCGGTGCATAAAGAGTTACTCGGTTTTACTATAGTTGTGCATGCACACTGCATCTAGGTGTTACATTTTTTCTATATACAAATACGATGTACGTAGTCGTGTGTATTTTTTTTATAATATTGACGCGGTATAGATGCTACCGATGATGAGAGGTAATCGTTGCAAACTTTTTTGCAAGTACAGAACCTTCGGTTCGGATATTAAATAATATTTTAGAAAAATTATTCACGAAAACTTCACGGTGAAATAATAATTCTAAAATTTTGATCCAAAATTAATTTAACTCACATATATGTATATCGCAGTACAGGTGAGGAAATGAGAAATTCGATCGATTAAAACAACAAATTTTTTTTTTTTCTGCCATGTTAGCGACAACGAATGGACGATATTTTGCAGTCTTTGAAAAAATCGTTTCCAATTTATTTCACTTGAAACAAAAATTGTTGTTTTTCTTTTCTCCAATTTTCAAGATTTATCAAGCGAAATATTCTATTTACATGCGGATATGTATGTACATAAATTCATGTATATAAACGTATACCTATATCTATTCATGAGGAATGATTATCCGGGGTTGGCTTTCACAGCCCCGTTCATTGCCGGGGCGTACATAGCGTACCTTTAGCTAGCTTAACCGCAAACAATTTTGCTCTGTGTATTTGTGCATCCGAACACGTGGGGCAAAAACGATGACGTGCAAAAACATGTGTATATATCCTATGCGCCGAGTACGCACTGTACAGTCACACGTCAGAGATGAAACATTATTTCATTCAAAAACTGTTGCTTCGAACGATACGTACATGCGTTGTACTAATGACGAGTATCCCGCAACGAGTTTTCGTTGATTTTCACAACCGCGGAATTATCTCGCACATCCGTTAAAAAAAATTTCAAACAAAAAAAATTGGTAGGAATGAAGGTGGGGAAAAAATTCTCCCGAAAAAGATACATGTAAATTTTGAAAGCTCAACGATCGTTTCACAGATGATTTTTCAAAAAAATATATATATATTTTTTTTTCTGTGTTCACAAATTAAAATTCATTCCGAAAATTTCGACAAAGCGTTCGAAGGATACATTGCAACGTCCCATAGTGTCTGATTTCTCCAAAAAATTTTATTAAACAGCACAAGAATTGAAAAGAATAATCAAGCACATTCGATCACCACGGAAATACTGTTTGGATTTACGTGTGGAACGTGGCTTATAAGCCTATCGAAACTGAAACTGAGACAGAAACTCTCGACGAACGATAATAATCGAATCATCGATACTTATTTGTCACCTATCAATGAGTTTCTATATTACGTTCGAGAATCGGTATAAATTTCGTAAATTCACATTAAGTCCGAAAAAAAAAAATGTTCATAGAAACACGCTAATTACAACCCCTCAGACGCGACACACGTATGACACGTCGCAGTACATGCAAACGAAAGAAAAAAAAATAAATAAAAAAAAAATTAAAGACGGATAAAAATTATGCGTTACGAGAGGATTGAAAACTTATAAAGTTTATGGCGATTGGATTGAACGAAGAGAAAAAAAAATATAATAACAATCATGATAATAATGGTAATAGACAATCGTACGGACGAGGATGAGAGAAGAGAAATGCATTCATAATACGTGTACCTCTGGAGGGCGATGTGCTATAATATTAGAAATTGTCGTATGAATCCGTAGCCGGTGCTTAAGCACGTCTCACGGCTGGTAAAGCACCTTCTCTACCTTGGGTGCACTTTAATTAATATAAAACTACAAGTTGTAGTTTTCATGTTAAGAGATAATACGCGTCGTCGGATACATTAATAGAATTAAATTACTCGCAATAATACAGTTCAAAATTTATTGGTCTAGCTTTTTTCTGTTCTCTTACCAAATATGATCTAACGATTCGATCGATTTTTTTTCCGGATCAATCAACACTTGTTAGCAAGAAAAAAAAAAATTTTGAAAATAATTCACCAGTTTTTAAAATTGAAAAATACACGATGCGAAGTGTCTGAGATTTTTTTTTTCGGCCAGCCGTAAAAAATCGAGCGATGGAAAACTTTTTGAAAAAAAAAAAGAAAAAAAAAAAATTCAACGGATCGTGACTCAGATTTTGACACCTGTTCGGATATATTCTATCGCATTGTTTTTTTTTTTTTTTTTATTTGTTTTCTTTCAAATCCAATTAGTTGATTAAAAAAAACTTTCGAATCGAATAAAGAGAAAAAAAAAATATGATAGGGGTGATTTTATAATTGTTTCTATATGTTTTTTTTTTGTTTTCACCTCTTTTATTTTTCGGGGTGAGGTCCGAGCTTTTGCCCTTTTATTATATCAACCTACGTGCGTTTTGTGATTCGCGTGCGTTCGAGCATCGGAGGTTTTGACGGACGGAGGGAAAGCTGAAGGGTAACGAAGATCGCTTATAAAATCTTTCACATCATCGCGTACGTGCTTCGAAGTGGCGCGTGTTCCTTTCCACGAATATCGCGTATACTGCGATGTATTAAAGTGGGTTGGTTGCTTCGGAAGGTTGAAGGTACATGGTCTGTATGTACATAACTTTCACCCACACGTATGCGCTCATGTATACATCAACTATTGCTGACGGTGTTGGTGCAGGCGCGGGCGGCCCGAAGATCATATAGATAAGTCGAGCCCCCACGGCTAAGAAAATAGTGAGGCGGAGGCGGAAGCTGCCAGAAGCAGTGCTGACGTCAAATTCCATGTATATAGGAATAATAAAAAATATATACCTTATATGTACATATGTATACCGACATGTGAATGTGAGGGCACACGTCATACAGAGTCGTACATAAATTTGCCAACGATTTTGTAGGCATCAGCCCAAAGCTGGGCGTTCGCAAAATTTCGAGGTGTGAATCTGACAGACCGCGGAAAAATCGTTTATGTACAACACGAAAATCGTAGGAAGGGAAGTAGACAGAGTCAAAGAGAGAGGGAATGGAAATGGGATTAATTTCCTCGAAAGACATCAGCCGCGTGGGTGCCTGGCTATACATATATGTATAAAATACTAAGGAATCAACGTCTCATTGTTTGACTTGCAGTCATTTGGAAGGAATCGTTCTCGCGAAAATTTCATTGCGAAATACTGTAGCTTACGGCTATAACTAAAGTGAACAAACCACCTGCAACGAGTCTGAGAAACAAAATAGAAAAAAAACCTGCCACCAAAATTTTTCACCTCGTTCGCAAAATACAGCTACAACATAATACGTGACGATTTTCAAATAAGATCGGAAACCAAAAAAAAATAATCAGGGCACGCTCTATTCTCGTCGACAAAAAGCTAACCTAACTTCGAGCGAACGGCATTTGTTTTTTTCACAGGAATTGAAGATTCAGGTTAATTGAGGTTCGTCAAAATAGCTACAGCGTCTGTAATTCAATCGGAAAATTAGTCGCAGCTGACTAGAGCTCGCTGAAAATCCTGTCGAAAAGATGAAGACGGAGAGAGAGAGAGGAGGAAGAAAAAAAAAGGGAAAACTAATCTGAGATAATTGTATCATAATTTAGAAGGACGCGATGCAGGTAGCGAGGGAAGGAGAATTATTATGATAGAAAGAATCCTGCTGCGGCAAAGATGAAAAGAAGAGGATGAGGATGTGACGGGAACGAGAGGGAGAGGGTTCTACCCTTCTATGTACCACCGAGAACATCATCGTCCTTACTCTCTGCCCTCTGCTCATTCCATTTGATTTTTTTTGGTTTCGTTACCCTCCTCTCCTATCCATTCCTTTCCTTTCCTTTCCTTTCGCTT
The DNA here is from genome assembly GCA_963978495.1 of Athalia circularis. Classification (NCBI taxonomy): domain Eukaryota; kingdom Metazoa; phylum Arthropoda; class Insecta; order Hymenoptera; family Athaliidae; genus Athalia; species Athalia circularis. The sequence goes on along the minus strand of OZ021698.1, from coordinate 35,245,738 downwards.
CCTTTCCTTTCCTAGCTCTGCGTCGTTCCATTTCGCGTACACCAACTGCATTAGCCGTATCCAGAAACGTTTCCAGAATTCGTAAAATAGCCCGGTTTTCCTTTGGCAGCGGTAATACCAGGTAGCCAACTTATACCACCGGCTGGTTGGCGGCGGCTTCAACCGGCAGTTCATGTATAGGTAGAAACCAGATGCTAGAATAGAAGCGGGAACGACAACGTCCGCAAATTTTTATTTATCTCTGAGCGTTTTATTTTTTCATTCGATTTTACTTTTTTTTTATTTTTTTATTTTATTTTTTTTTGTCATTTTCACCCGATAGTATTCCAGCTGGAATTCGAGCATCGAAGGAGATGCGGACGATAAGTGCAGCAACTGCACGAGATAAGGCGGCTCCTTTCGCTCCGAATTCTCTCTTGTGCCGACTTTTATACCTTTCATCGACACACCAACACGCGAAAATTCCACCCCTGCATCGCACTTCGTGTATAGTATAGATCCGCTACTGCGGATAAAATCCGTGACAAAAAAAAACAGAAAAATAAAAACAGAAAAAAACAAAATGCTCGTGTCAAAATTCTGCAGTAACAACGCAGATGCGGATAACGGAGACCTCGTTTTTTGACAAATCTAAAAACAAAAAAAATTCTCACGTTTCGAAGGCCTGGAATATTTTGACTTTAGCAACCCGTCGACGTTCATTAATCCTTATAATAATTGATCACCGATGATTTCCGTCTTTTCTAACATCGATTTTTCGCCGTTCTTAATTCCTCTCTTCGTATAGTTTTGCTTGTTCATTTTCCCGTCTGCGTTAACAACAATAATCTCATATGTAGTTGTAACCGTAAATTATGAAGAGGACTTTACAGAGTCACCAATCGATCATTTTATTATCCTCTAGAACGCACGTACGTCCCGTGCTCGGCAGACGTGTCCATAATGTGCATTAATGATCGCGTAATGCTGATTAGAAGGATTACAAGAGCGCGGACAGCGTTTCCGCTGATGGGCACATCACACATTACATACACACAAACTCGCGGTGATAGCTGTCGGATTGAAAATAGATTGTAAATTCAATCCTTCCGTATTTTTTTTCTAATTTTTTATTTTTTTTTTTATCCGAGTGAACGATTATTTTAAACGAACCCTCCGATAATACCGAAACTCGTGACAAACTTCACGCGCCTCTAGAAAAGCTACTTTCCCATAAAAACCACTGAGCATCCAACAGGATAAAGGAAAAGAAGTATATAATATCAGTATTAGAAAAATGAACGGAAAAACAAAAAAAAAACGAAAGAAAAAAAAGTTTGTGTGTATGTGAGTTGCCAATTAGAAGTTGGCACGTACCGTCGGCTGAAATTTCCCGCTCCAGCTGTGTTGTGTTTTCTTATCCCATTTCTCCTTTTTCCTTCTCTCTTTTTATCTCGCGCTAGCTTTATTTCCCTCCCTCCCCTCTTTTTCCGTTACTTCTTCTTTTTCTCGGGGGTTTCTTTTCTTCTTTCGTTGTTGTTTTTTTTTTTTTTTCTTTTTCTACTTTAATTTCTTTTTCATTTTTTTCTTTCTTTCTTTTGTTTTTATTTTGTACAAGTATCCGTAGGTCTAGCTTAATGCTTGAGGACGTAGCTAATGCATTAGTGATCAGGTCCGCGATACCATACTGTACGAGAATCAATGGGGATAATAATCAAGGAGATTAAGGAGGGATTAGAACTTGCTGGACGTTAGAATTAGTATATATATATATATATATACTTCGCCTAATTCTCTGACTCCTAAACGTAGGGAGCGTACGATAGAAGTTCTGAGGATCTAGGGGAAAGCTGAGGGAAAACGTGGAACGATGAAGGGTTGTTAGGTATACAGAAAAACCGCATAATCTTCCTCTCAAAACGTATGGAAATTTCGATGCACGTATATCGAGCTCGTTTCAACAGGCAAACTGTATATTATAATAATTGTTACAGTTTTGAGAGAATTAACCCACCACTCTGTGTATCGAGGAAAGTTATCGGACAACTATTCAAACAGCTTAGTCCGCACCCTCTTTTTTTTTAAACATGTTATTAGCGGAACGGATTGAGGATTACGAGCCTCCCGAACTAATTGCCTGGACAAAAAGATGGGGGAGAAACGTAACGCGCTAGAGACGACTTTTTAATCGAACGGATTTTATAATCCGTGTGTACAAATACTGTACTTTAAATATTATTGTATGCGTAATTGAGTACGTATCATTATCGAGAAAAATAATAGAGTTGTTTGAAAAAATTGATGATGAAAAAAAAGAAATGACAGACGTCGATTTTCTTTTTGACGATCTTTGGATAACGACACGGAGTTCGTGAGAATTGGATTGAATGTGAATTCGATTGTTCGATTTTTCGCTTCGCGTGACTTCAAATTTCTTCTATTTCGGAAAATTAATATTCATTCTCATAAATGTTGGAGTTTCGGGCAAAGGCAAGGTTTGAATATTCATAGGAATAGATGAGGACGTGGAGATAAAATTCGTAGACATGTTTTTCTTCTGCGCTAGATCTCGCAGGAGTTTGCCGAAATTTTGCTGGTCTAGCAAAATGTATAACGTGCATTTAAATAGATCACGTGGTATGATAGCCAAATATTCTGCAGCGAATGGCTGACGCATGTCTTCAAACGATTTAAAATATCGCGGGAATATGCGTTTCACAAGGAGCTGGATATACACATACTCGTGCACATCACATCATGTACACCTATTTACATATATATATATATATTATATACATACGTTGTATCATGTGATCGTAAAATGCGAGCTTGCAGTTGCAACGTTGACAAAATTTTCACATTAGCATACGCGAAAAGAGAAGTATGTGAGAAAAATGAAAGGGAAAAGGTTAGAGGGATGGAAGAGGGTGTAAAAAAAAGACTGCAAAGGGGTGTAGAGAGTCCCGCAGTGGATACAGATGATACCTATATAACGTGGGAGGTGAAAACAGGGGATGGAAAATTAGGGGCGTTTGAATTCTATAAGTGGTACATCTCCTCTTCACGAAGCTCATCTGCAAGCTCATGCAGCTTACGTGAAACTCGCTACTCACTCACCTGCATTGCAAAAGCGCGCTGTCCCCCTGCAACGTGTACGGTGGTACGTTTATGTAAAGAAGTTTTACGGCGCCAGCTGAAACACAGAAAATAAAAAAACTTTCAATTTCAGAAGATTCGTCACATTAGGATTTTCATTTTCAAACAATTTTATTCCAACGCAGGAAGCTGTGGATGAAAAAAGAGAAAAACGGAATTACGGGAAGATATGCGAAAAGCGCGTATTCTCCTTTCGAACGAAAGGGAAAAAATAAGATCGATGAAACAAAAATTTCATTGAGACAAAATTTATGGTCAGACGTTCTCTCTATAATCTCTCCACGACGAAGGTACACAAATACGCATAAAAAGCCCGGGACGGAGAGCAAAAGAAAAAAATATGGACAAGTTCGTGGATGACTGAAATGTCATCCCTTATTTTCGATTGAACTAAAAATCCGATTAAAAGAAGAAAAAAAAATTCCTGGTGTTGCCCTCTCACGTTTTAATGTGAAAACAGGACGAACGGGGGGAGGAGAGGGTTGCATACGCATCAACCCTTTACACGCGTGCGTGAGCCAGTCAAAAAGTGTAGGGAAAATGTTAAACGTAATGAATAATTCAAGGGGGTTTTTCCAGAAGCACGTACAAAGTTAGGGACGTATGTGCATTATACATATACTTATACGTAGGAGGAACACCCTGAACATCCCTTAAGGCGATACGGGAGTCGAGCCAGTCGCCCTTACATTGTTGGTCTTACTACTGCAGTAACTGGGGGGCGAGGGGGGGTAAGGGATGCTGTATTTGTGCACGAAAATATCTGCGCAGGGGATAAAAAAAAGAAAGAAAAAAAAACTAGAAGAGGAGCTAAAGAGAAAAGATAAGTGGGACCTGGTCCCTGAGCTGAGGAGCTGAGTTTACTTATTCACGTTGACGTAACCCTCGTAGCCGTCTTCGTCTTACCTTCGGCTTTTGAACATACCGCGGCGTGGACTCCGTATCGCTTTACATATATGTACCGAAAGGGTGCGTAGAGTTTGCGTTGGGGGTTGTGGATACCCTTGCTTATACGGTATTCAAAGTGAACCTGAAATTCACGCGATCTCTGGATTCGTTAGAACGTGATACGGCATGGTAGGGTAATTACATCGACCAGATTTCACTGAGATTATTATAATGTAATCTCTTATCTGGTGCGAACATGGTCGGGAGCCGTGAAAGATAATGGATTTTCTCCGAACGGGAGTGAAATTATTGTTAAGTAATTTTTGTCGGAAATTAATCGTTGTACTTCTGAACGGAGGTGCAGAGTTTTTCGAATCTGAGGGGCTTCGGCGTTGTACAGTTGAAACAATCAATCAGGAAATTGTTGATCTTCCCGATGCGGTTTCGATAAATCTAAATACCTCGGAGGGGATGATTCGGCCACGTTTTGACAGAAATTGAAAATAGGGCTGTGACGGAAACAGGTTGAAAGGTGTCCCGTATTTATCAGACCTCGGTTATATTCTGTCTAACTCGTTGTCCGGGCAAAATGTCAGTATAACGATAATCTTTTACCTCACATCTCGCCGCGTCAAGACCTAAAGGTTCTTATTGTTCGGAACGTAAACTCCCCCGATACTTGGCTTCGCCTAGGGTTCGACGCAACCCTCTTCAAGATTCTGTAAAACAGATATGAGAATTCTAGGGGCTGTTGGCTGTTGGCTGTTCGCTGTTCTCTTCCTTTTTTTTTTCTTTCTTGCCCAGCATCAGCTGTCGGCTGTTGCCTCTTTCGATACCAAAACGTCCCTTACTTTTCACTTGAAAACCCTAAACTAAAATCTATGCGGGTTTGAAGAGAGCGTTATCCTTCTTCTTTCTTCTTTTTTTTTTTTTTTTTTTGTCAACCTATAGTACAGTTGACCTAGAATTTTTCATGCTATACATATGTACCAAATGGGGTGGTTTTTGTTTCGTAGGAAGATGGAAGAGGAGAGGAGAGTTTGTTGAGTTTTAAATGGAATCGCATGTGCAGCGTTGGTAAACCGAGAGGGATAATAAATAACAGTTAGGTAATTATTGTGATTTATTCCCGAGAACGAGACGACCGACCCCTTGATTCATGGGGAGTATTAAATCGCATATTCAAAGCGTTCGATGTTAATTGCAAGTGGAACACGGAGCCCCAGTTTACATATATATAGCTATAGTTATACCGCAATACACGTACCTACGCCTCTGTGTGTTTGAATATTATTCCAATGTATATCACGTCATATACACCTAACTATAGCGGCACCTGTACACAAACTGTACCAAATGTCTAACAATGCATGGGATATATAATATACATACCTATATACATTCATCTATGCAAAGATCACTAAACACACACCCAATATTACGATATTCAGTCATGAAACTTGATCTATTAGACCTACGAAAATCAAGGTGATCTTCAATAAGCTAGGGTATTTGCACATTCTAAGGTATTCGATTAAAAGATCTGCTCCCGATAAATTAGTTAAACTTTGCAGAAAAGTGCTGAATTTTATTTCAATCATTGGAAAGCGTGAAAAAATCGTCATCGTGCTCGTTCATTTTTCTGGGCAACATGGGGTTCTGCATAACATTTGCGCTTAAATCTTCAGAGTTTTTTTCGAAAAAAAAAAAAAAAAAAAAATCGTTGCAACGGTAGTCGGTAGAATCTGAACTGTAATTTGCAGAAGTTATGGTAACGTTAATTTCAGGGGTGTGTATAAGATTTTTTACGAGAAGTAATAAAAATTATATACATGTACAAACATCCGAGAAGTTTGGAATTTTTTATTTTTTTTTCTGTTCAACGTTCAGCGAACTCGTCGAGAAATAATGAAGACCTCGAAAGTAGAGCGACATTTTCCGCTCTTCCTTGTAGCGGATCTAGAGGAAAAGTTAAAAATTCAAAAACGCTTTTAACAAGCCGGATGATCCCGAAGAAAAAAAGGAACCGAGAGAAAAAAGTATATCCATCTCGATTGAACGCCAATTATCCCCAGACATTTCCATCCAATTGATAACGAAAAAAAAAAAAAAAAAAACCTCTCTCTCTCCAATGTAAACTACTTCGTAATCCAATTCATTAGAATTTTCTTTCTATTTGTTTCCTTTTTTTTTCTCATCGTTCCAGTTTTCTCAAGCCCGTATAATAAAAATTGAGCAGCCGAATCCGTGGGGTGGAATTTGATCTCCAGTAATCGTTGGGGGGATGGGAAATTGAAGCCGGGAGAAGCTCTCGAATTAAAACATAGCCTAGGCTAGAAGCGGTTAATTGCTGTCGGATTGAACTTAATTAGTTATTCAAAGATGTTTTCAAAGTTTGTGATCGAGGTAGGTTATAGTCAGGCTTGGACGGCCACGCTCCAGTTCGGGGTCGCGATTCTGAAACCGTTACAAAGATATGTAAGCAAGCTTTGCAAGCTCACCTTCTTAACCTCTCTTCCCTATGCTCTTCAACGTTAAGGCGGTCGGCTTTCTCACTACTTGCCTCGGTCGAGCAGTGGTGGTCGTTATTGATCTTACGACGTTGATGTGTACGAGGTATGTACATATCTGCAGGTTTACATATGTATTTATGATACACATACGTGGATGTGAAGAAGACTGCTTTCGCTGCGCCTTATATTTGTGTGTACAAACATATAGAACGAGTATACGTAGGTAGACATATACGTAGGTGTATGTGTGGGGTGAGCTTTACGAGGTAAACTTTTCTTTTCTCAGGCCAGAAGAAGAAAGTCGAGTGTCTTGAAGAAGAAATAAGAAAGCGAGTAGGTAAAAGTAAAGGAAGAATAGAAGGAAGTGCCGCAGAATATACTGGGAAAGGAAAGAAGGAATATACAGGAGGCCACTCGGAAACTCCCTATGTATAACGGGCGAGCTTTGATGCAGAGTTAAATGGGCTTTGTAATAAAACGTGGGAATTTTACTTTTTACACTCGCCAAAGTAAGGAAAGCAACGATTTATCTTGCTCGGAAATAAACTGCCGCCAAAGAATTAATCCCATCGAAATATTATGCCGAGTAAGTAAAATGACGAGTTCATCCGAAAGCTAACGGACCTTCGCAACCCCCAGGGTCATCGATGACATTGTTAAAACTGATCAACTGATTAATTAAGGAACTAACCGGATCGTGCCGCAAGTTTATGGTTGAATAGACGCATTCGAAGGCATTATGACGTTGGAAATATTTTACGCCGATGTTACCTATTCGTGTATTTTCATATTTTCGAAATCCTCGATGCATAAATTGACAAATATCAAGCATTGCTGTTGTGAAAGTGGTAAATAGGGGTGGTTAAGCGTGGTTGATGCAGCCGCGTGTTTATTGCAAACTGCAGAAACTCCCATTTACCATCATCCCCAGTAGAGCTCTCACGTAAATTCAGTTTTCAACTTGCGCCCCGTAGTAATAAATGTCTAAGGTCGCTACCTCGTCGGTATACCTCGCGTATACATTCGAAAACTCAGCTCCAGATTCGTTCGACCGCAAGTATTGAGCACAAAGTTTACCGCGGTTCTGATTTTCCGTAGAAAATTTACCTACGTTACAAACCCTCGAAATTTCTCGAAAAAAAAACTTCGCCGCAGTAATCAACCGGGCCGAGTATTTTTATTTTTGATACACGTATTTCCAAGCATCAGAAAAAATCGTTAAGTCACGATATTCAAATCGTTTCCGATGCCCGTCGATAAGGAGTCTGCCAACACCGCCCACGCTTCCATCGCACGTTCCACGTGTATAATACTTTGACTAGAAAAAGCAAAAAAAAAATAAAAAACAGAATAAAATTTATCAACCCCCAGCGTTATCTCACGCGAGAGAATGACCGCGGGGGTTGGTCTATGAGCGTCCACTGTGGTTAATACAGAAACGCCAGGTATAATTTAACCGGCTGAACTCGACATAAGGCACAAGCGGCGTAAGGGTAGCGCTGTGGGGTAAGTGGCAGCCAGTAATTATTGATAGATATGTCAAGTTTAATGAGTTTATAATTACAGCTCATAGACATCTGCGGGGGAATGGGATACATTCGAACGTGTGGAGTGTGGAGGAGTGGTGGTAGTAGAAGTAGCAGTAGCCGCTCGTTTTTCCCTTCCAAGATTCCACGGATACGTCATACCTATAGTTGGTGGAAACAGCCGTTCATTTAACCTTGCCCGAGCTAACTGCAGACGTCTTCGTACTCCCTGAAGACGGTAATCAGTCTGATCTCTCAATTAAATTACATTTAGGCTCTTGTCTGGTTTTCCTCGTCCGTGGAAATTCACCCGGAATTATGATGCCCGGGGTAATCTTGGCGGTGGAATAAGAAGAAGAAGAAGAGGAGGAAAAAGATGGAGCAAAGGGTGCTGGTTCGCAAGACCGTTTCGAAATCTCTGCTCCAGAAGGCGGTTTTCTGCTCTTCTCATCCACCTTTGCTTCGTAACCGCAACATCTCTTCTATTCGATATATAGAAGCGTTACCACCCCCGCAATTTCACACATGACTAACCAACATCTGGATTATGTATTATTATATATATTCCCACTTTCGAGCACTGTCAGCCGATTCTACTATGAAATTTTATTCAAAAATCGTTCACGTTTTATCAACGTCTCTGCATGGCGCGTTACCGCATCGATTTGCGAGAGAGAAAACAAATGAAAGGAAGAAGAAAAAAAAAATACTCTCGGTTACAAGTAGAATGAAATTTATTGTGTAATAACTTTTACGTAAGAGGTACCTACTGTTCATGCTTTCGTGCATTGTTGGTTGTTTAAAGTTACGATGAGAAACCGTACGGTACGTGTAAATTTACATCGAGTAGCAGTTTATAGCAGTTTACAGTTGGCGATATCAAATTTTCACATTTCCAAGTTATTCAATTTCTGAGGAGCTTGCAGAGATTCTTGACTAATTTTTTTTTATTTTTCACATTTTTTTTTTTCTCTCATGCAAAACGGGTTGTTCGGTTGTGTAACAATATCGAGGGGTTCCGTTAATATTTGAAACCATGAATATTGTTAAATAGAAAGAAAGCCGCACTCGCCGTTGTGTCGCTACAGTTGTACCTCGCCCGGGCAATTGGCTTGTTTATGTTGTTAATTTCGCGTTGGCGAAACAATGTTAACGTAAAAAGCTTGAGTTACTCGGTCCAGCTGTTGTACCCCTTTGACCGTTGGTCGGCGCAACACGCATGTAATATACGCGTGTAGAGAGATGAGTAGATGCATGTTACGTACAGTTTGAGGTACGCGAATACCATGTTCGAAATTTGGTCCTCCACATAGTTGTGGCCGGAGGGTTCCGGGCGGCGTTACAATCCGCGCTGTATGTGTTCAGTACTATGACAATTTGCGGTTTACCGCGCCGCGATGTCACATTGGGTTTACGTTTACTGTTTAGCATTGAAACGCGGTCAAACGGGGCGTCAGGATAGTATTCTAATTAAGCCTGACGTCGGTCATGGAAAACCGCAGTAAACAATTCATCGATTTTGCATATAATCGCGATGTGTTACCCGCCAAAATTTGCCTCGCCGTGAACCGACCCGTAATACCTGCAGTTTTCAATTCCCCTCCCCGTCGTAAGACTTGCGAATTTATCCCTAAAAGCTCAAAACTGTGCGCAAAGCTTTCCGCACACATATATTACGCCGAGGAACACGTTAAACGTGAAAGTACCGACTTAAATATTACACGAAAATAGTCTTCAGCCCCCAAGGGCCGAGGTGTGACGAAGCGAAACTCACGGCACTGTACTTCGTATTAACGGTTGATGTTAAATCGCGCCGAAAAGCCGAGAGTGGGATAAGGTAAAACATTTTTAATATTTTCCGCACGATGATCATCCCTTCAAAGTTGGCGCAAAAAAAATGAATACGAGAGGAAAGAAAAAAAAACTAGGCGGGGGAAAAGTGGAGATGTTATATTTCTTGTTTTGAAATATTTTCTGGACGCGCAGCTCTATCCTTTGGGACTAAAACCGCTACCGCGCGTCAACTTCCGGTTATACCTTTGTCAATCATAATCTTCGACCAACGGATTTAACATGGGTATAACAGGAAATTCACCCTTCGCACCAAGAGCAACATACACAAGAGTCGATGGGACTTTTATTCAATTTTCAATGAAGTTCGTACGCCGCGCCGTCTGAATAGAAAAAAAAAAAAAAAAGAAAAACACAGAGAAGAAAATGAAGCAAACTTTAGAGTCCAGCTATCAGAAAAACCAAAGCTTGATAAAACCTGAAATTACATATTCATAAAGTCAAACACGAAAAAGTTCGAGTTAATTGGAAATAAATTTTACGAACCGAGCTTCTTTCTACTGTTTTTTGCTCTTCTCGCTTTTTCTTCTACTAGAAATTATTCAGCTGTTAAGTTTGTCTTTTGTTTTTGTTTTTTTTTTAGCACGCCTGTTAGCGCGTCTTTTTATCCATTGTTTTCCTAATTTCGCGCCTCGGCTTAAAGGTTTTCGGGGATTTGAGGGAACGCAAATTTCGGCGTATCAACTGGTGCGTAATAATATGTTACGTTACAGTCTAATTTCATTCTTCACCGCTTAACGTATGTAATTAAAGCTACGGTGTAAAGAGGGGGTTGGAATTTCCGAGAGCCGAATTCGACAACTTTAATCACATTTGGGACTGGGACAAAGTTGGTGCAGGCCCGTCGGCCCGACCCCACAAAACTTGTATGTTTTATACACATGGGCAATTTCGCGTTATCCGAACCACTTTAGCCCGTCCACTTTCGCGAAAACATTTTTTTTAATCATATTTTCAAACTTTTCAACACCGATCATAAAAGTTATCGGTACTATGGCGCGAAGAGGAAAAAAAAGACGATGTCCTATAATTGCCATTAATCAATTTTTCAATATAATTACGGAGTATATGATAAAGAATTATTTCCAATTACCGATGCGCTTCCCCATTTTGTTTAAAGGACGTTTTCCACAGTTTTTTTTTTTTTGCACAAGCTTCGAGCGAGAGCGAATCTTGAGATCATTAAGCGCGTTAAAAAGGAGAACAATGAAGAAAAAAAAAGAAGAAACTTTCGCGAGTTTTTGAACCGAGCCAACTTCTGATAGTCTTACGATGTAAAGTTGACGCCTGATGTGTTCATTACACTCGAGGCTACTAAGACGAGAAAAAAAATGAACAAATAGAAAGTAAAAAAAACTTTCAAACTAATTCCGGAAATAATTAGAAAAACTGCAGTCAAAGCGGTAGCTTTGTCATCGGATAGTTATTGAAGCAAATTATTCCCAAGAAATAGATGAATGAATAGCGGTGAATTGAAAATAAGAAAAAAAATTGAAAAATTGAAATAGAAGAAGGACACTAACGGCGTTAATATTTTTATTCAAAACTTCTTCTCCTTCTCTTTTTCTTCTTTTTTTTTCTCATTTTTTAATCTCGCCGAATAAAAGCGCAATAAATCCAGGGTTAAAATACAGCTGTGACCGTTAAGAAAAATGCGATACGGCACAACCGCGGCACCGGGAACTTCATGCATAAAGATACCAAAATATGGTTAATTTACGCACGGCTGTATATATATACATACTTTTATATACCGAGGTAAGTATGTATAAAAGTGCGGTCGAAATTACGGGAAACGACCTCGTTTCATTTTCATTAATAACTACCGTTTTAGACCGCTTCTTATTCTCGTATATAATTAGAGAACTATACAACAAACGCTACATATATATGTCCTTGATATCGGTGAGTTACATTCATTACTTATTTTTTTTTGCTGTTCTCTTTTTCCAAATTTTTTTTCCACAAGTTATATACATCTTTGATATGATTTATCACGATAGCTTCATAAGTTGAATCGAATCGGAATCGCGAGCGTAGGTGTAAAATTTTCTTTCCTCTTTTTTTTCCGCATGAGAATTTTCATCTTTTTTCCCCCCACTTCATTTATACTTTTTGAGTGGTTTGCAAGCTATACGCATAAGAAATTGAAGGTAAATCTTTTTTTACGAGTCCCGCATTTCACCCGTCTCGTATACATATATGTATACGTATATAGATATCGCTTACATATATATACACTGGACCGCGGTGTGGAATAAATATATATTCCTTTAATTAAAAACCGCAGAATTTACTTTACCCGCGCTTTATACCGTACTTCAGCAGAGGGAGTGATATGTATTAAGAAAATGAGAAAAAAAAAGAAGAAATTCTCATAAAACGAAAACGAATCATTTATCATTCAGAAACCAAAAAGAAGAAAAAAATTGATACGTTATATACATATGTATGTATACTTATACTTATTACATACTTCACCCTGTAAAGTTTCATGCCTGAACAGGTATATCATCAGACCGGATATTCCGTTCGGTTCATTGAATCTGATAATAATATTAGAGCAGAAAAAAAAAAGAAAGAAAAGCAAAAAGTAAGAAGTGAGACGAAAAAAGAAGGAGAGAAAAAAAGGAATAACAGATAAGAGGTAGGAAGATAATAATCAGCGCGAGAAATAATTTTCTCTTGACAAAACCTTCACTTACTTACAATTAGTTTTATGGTTCCAAGCTTCCTTATGGGAATATCGATGATTGTTATCAATGAAAAGGAAATACGGTCCACCAACGAGAATTCTACAATCCTCTTTCGAGTGTGATAACGTATATATATGTATATTGAAATTATGTCGAAGAAGAACCATGAAATAATTACAATAGGGATACTCGAAGATGTGACAATAATGATGGTAATAACAATTGTTCGCTTATACTTTTCTTTTTGATCCGTTTTTTGCGTAAACTTTTCTTATTATTTCCAATAAAAAATCTAAGAACGAGTAGAGAATAAAAAAGAAAAGAGAAAAAGAGAAAAAATGAACAGAAGAAGCGGAACTTTACCCTCCCTTTTGAATTCATTCATGCCTCTTATATTCCTCGGCGTCGATGTATAAACATATTTTCTACCAACAACTTATGCCGAGTACGACTTTCCGTGTACGTTATAACGAACTATGCGGATACATATACCTATGTAGGGGAGTGTAAATAAAAATAAGAGTAAAAATAAAATGGTATAAAATAAAAAGCTTGTCAAATATATCCTTCAGGTTTTCCACACCCTATACCTGAGACCTTACAGCCCAGATTTACCCCCCGAAAGAAAAAAAAAAGAAAGAAAGAAAAAACATTTTTTTTCCAACCCTGTTACTCTCGGTGAGTGTGAAATGAAGCAAGAGGTTGTAAATCAAGAGAGTATGACGGAGGTTTTTTTGTGTTTTTTTTTATTTCATTTTTGGTCGAAGTGTAATTCAAGATCGTGTATGATTATTTATTTATTTTTTTTTGATTTTATTTTCTTTCGTTGAAGTTATGGAAAATTGGAATTTCACGAAATACGCTGGTCGAAGGTATTGTTAAGGCCATATTCACTTGATATCTCCATATCATAGACGTAATATGTTGATTTCAATGGAAATTTATCCACTGAATTATATGAGCGTTGCATGGTTTATAATCCTGTTCGCACTATCGCTTGTAGATATATACCCGAGTAGATGGGCACTGCAGTTATTCAATATTACGTTATTGTTCCGTTATTAGTGCGGATTTCCTCCAACGCCATCGACGTACCGGATAATTGGTTCCGCACAGCTGCAGCTGCAGCAGCAGCAGCAGCCATTACGAATTAGAGAAACAAGCTTTTCGAGCTCATAATAGGCTATCCTCGAATTAATATATATAATATATAAATTCAGAAATAAAAACCATCCATTCAACCTTTATTTTCCAATCTGATCATTTCATTCTTATTTGATTTTTGTTTGAATTTTTTTCTAACAAATTTATAACTTGTTATAATTTTTTCTTTCTCGGACCATTTGATCAACGGATTCGTGTTTCTATATAATAGATGAGAGTATATCAGAATAATACGAGAAAAAAAAACTTATTTTTTGCCCCACAAATTGCAGAATTCTTAAGGGATACACCTTGGATTTTTGTCGATATGGGGCCAAAAATGAAGTATTTTTGAAATCGGTCGTAGGACACTTTTCTGTCGTATTTTAACCTCAGGGACACGAATCTGCGAACTAAATTGATCCATCTATAAAATTGATTGAGGTACCGCCAATTTATCGCTCTAAAAATTAAAAAGATTAAAATATCTCCGTGAATCCTGGTGCTGGACTAAAATAGTATCGCTCAAAGGATGAAAATGGCAAAAATACTGAGACCATACAGCCTTCGATTTTTTCGATTCTAGGGCCAGCACATTTCAACCTCCGAGTTCCAACTCTTCGCTTCAAGATTCGATTGGACATCAATTTTTTAGTAAATGATGATGCCTTTACGTGTTCGAATCTAAGAGAGAGAGAAAAAAGACTGAATAAAAGTCGATAAGTACTCCCAACCCCTGCACGATCTTGATGGGCGAACGCGGGCAAAGTTTTACCATACAGAAATACATGTACACATATATACCTACGCCACCTTCTTCTTTTTTCTTTCTTTTTCTTATTCTCGTTTCTCTATTTTTTTCTTTCTTCTCCTCGGAACAAACACGGTTCCTCTTATGCCTGGCTTTCGTTGGCTAACACCTCGGAACAGATAAAGCACGAACTCGGGTATCAGATTGCCTCGACAAAAACGCACTTCAATTATCTATGCCCAGGTGAATGTCTTTTTTTTTCCCCATCTCCCTCTCTTTCCTCGCACCTTTTTTTTTTCTCTGCACGTGCGCTTTTTTCCTCGCGAAAAATTTCGATACATTTGACACGAGCTTTGTTCGATGTTTCCAATCAAGAAAGTTCGGACTCATACGTACGCACGTATGTATTATCCGTTCCAACGCGCCCCCGAGACAAAGACAAGATATATATATGTATATTTTATACAATGCATGCTATGTGCTCGTATATAGATGTATAAGGAAAACAGCGGTTTCATTGCGACTATCTGACGGACAAATCTGAAAACGATAAGAGCCTCAGAGTTCTGAAGGTGGTAGCGGAAGCGCGAGGCGGGGTAGTTTTGGCGAGGGGAGATCCTGACGCCCCTAATTTCAGGCCAGAGAGAGGGAGAGAGAAAATGAATTTCTATGTGCTCGAGGTTCCCTTTCGATGTGATCGACCGAAGAAGTGTTGCCAGACATAAGCGTGTAATATGCAGATACATACATGTATACCTAGCATTATATTACATAGGTAAATGTACGTGTATACGAATACATGGGTACAGGTATATTGTATACGCGGATAAGGGAAAATTGGGCGAGTGGTTTGGGCAGTCTTCCGCGTCTCCATTCAGATGTAATCTACTTTAATTATTCAGATAGTCTGAGGAAGGGTAGTTTTGCCCACAAACGACTTAGTCTGGCCCGTTCTATAGACGACGTCCCAGCGCGGAACCAACAAAAAACGAATAATTATCATGAAGAAAAAGAAAAAACTCTTCGAAACCGTACCAAATAAGCTCGGTGCACATCTCGCGTTACATGTAGTTTATGATTTCCAAAAAGCTTAATAGACGGGAATTTATTGTCAAATTAATTTTCCGTCACATCGGTTGATTCCGTTGGTATAAATACGCATTCATTTATTCATTCGTTTATTTAGTTATTTTTCTTTGTCATTCGCCGACCGGATATGTAATATATATTATATACGATTCGATTTTCGATTGTGAATTTCGACCGATAGACACAATAATATTTCATAACGTACACGAAATCGTTGCACGAAAAGTTGGGTTTGAAAAATACGAACCGCGTGCAGACTTATAAATTCTGCAGTGTCGAATAGCTGGGCTATAAAAAATTATTTATTCACCCTGTATTTTTCTTTATCTCTATTTTTATTATTCGCTATTGTTTTATTTTATTTTATTTCATTTGTTTTCTGTTATTTCTTTTGTTTTTTCGTTTTTTCGCATCGACCTCCGCGGACACAGTCGGAGGCGCGTGGCGTCAGGGTTATCGATACCGTAAATTTCGAGTTCAATTTTGATTTGTCACTTTTTACTCTCCGCAAATATCGATATCCCCTTTACGCATGTATAGGACTTTGTATACGTATATTCCATATGATACATATGCGTAGCTTTGCGTGTACGCGGAAAATCCGCGGATATTGACGCCTCCGATTCACCCCCCACCCTTCCTATGCATGGATATCGAAGTTTATCGAACGAATTGAGGAGGATCGTATTTATACTATGCACACAGTCGGGGGTATAGATATGTTTCCGGTCATCACGACACTCAGCTGGCTTTCCGATCCACTCGTTCATCCAATTTTCACACCCTCGTTTATCCCCCTTTCGTTCTATACGCGCGTTATTCGCACTGTGTGAAAAGCAAAAAATGATAACTCACGATGTCTGGCAATTATTGTGTTTTGTTTTTTTTTATTTCCCATTTCGTCGTTCGAATTTTTAACACATCACTTCATCGATCGTTTTCTTCCTCTCTTATTCACCCCTTCACGACACGTGACCGATCGTCGCGACGATTAATTACGATGAAATTAAACGAAAGATATAACAATAGTTACTAGATACTCGTAACTTGTTCATTTTTATCCGAAAAAGGATTCGGGGGTAAAAAGGATTATTGAGTAATCCTACTGCACCGTGCTGCTTCAATTCCTTTTTTTCAACCCCTACCCGCATTCTCTCTCTTTCAATTTTTTTCTTTTTTTTTCGCTTAAAATTTATAATCAAAGTACAAAGGCGCAATACGGCGCATTGCGTGCCCACGGTTTGCGTGCATGAAATGATTCCGATCAAACCCATCTTTTTTTTTATACACACGTACACATGTGTATACGTAATTTATATACATATATACATATATATATATATTACATACGTATTTTTACATACGTATGTAATTTATAAAGGTGTGTCTACTTTTTATTATTACCATATTATTATTACAGCAGCAACGTTAACGTTGGCATATTATTTTTGGCGAAATTTTTTTCTCATTTAAAAGTTCATGCGACTGTCTTCATTTTTCACGTCCCGTCGGCCATTCCCGAAAGCTCATTTCACCCGGTGCGAATGAATTCGAAATTATTACCTACTTTCGTATATAGTTTTCGTACGATATTTTTGAAGAATAAATGTTTCACAGTGGTCAGGGTCAGAGGTTGGGAGTAGGTGATTTGGTGTAGAATGAGCCACATAATAAAAGGAATGAGAATCAATATCCAATCCGTTTGGGGGTTTATACATAACCTCTGCTCGGATCGCGTTGACAATAAACCCGTTTCTCGTATATTACACGTTCTCGTTGGCGAGGGTTAGCGCGGCTCCCCAAATGACGGTTATCAATTTTTTATTAACAGTAGCCTACCTGTACTTTCACGTCCGTATATTTCTCGGTGGAAGTTTTTGACCACCGCGTTATAACGAACCTCAGCATTCCATTCGCTCGTTCGGGACGGTTGAAAATTTATAGATGATAGCTGAAATCGTAACGCGTAGAACACGTGATACGCTATCAGAAACTGATATCTATCTAGTTTTCAAGAAATATAAAATCACCGTCTTTCACACACGCTTCTTATCAATAAATAAATATATCACATAGACTGTAATAAAAATGTTTCGTGACCGAGGAGCTTTCGACGTCTGACGACATAAAAGGTGCTGAAAAAACCATAGGCTTCAGGTCCCACCTTATACAACCTCCGACTATATCTATATCGATACACCGACGTAGGTCGTATACACGATTTGATAAAACAGAAGAAACAGCAATCCGATATCACGTAGCATTCTTCAATCTCGCTCCAAATTATCTTTTGAAAAAAGAAAAAAAAAAATGAAAAAACGAATGAGAAACAAAAATACCAAAAGATTACAGTAGGCTCCAAAATTTTGTTACCAGTCTTCAATCACATAATTTCCATACGACTCAAACGGTTCAAATTCACGGTAAGATTTTTCTTTTCTTACTTGAAGTTTTTTTTTGTTTCTTCTTTTTTTTTTCGTTCGTCTTGTTTGTTTTTTGTGCGCGGTTGGCGACGAACTTCCGATCTCTGTATAGTAGCGTGACTATAGCTATAACGCCGTTGAAACATTCCACCTCTGGTGTAACATCGGACGCGTTTTACCGGTCGTTTTTCACGTGTTTTACGACTATCGATTGCAGCAGGGTTAATGTGGGGTGAAGGGGGCACGAAGAAGGGAAGAAGGGGATGGTGGAAAGGTGACGTTGTGATGTTTGTGGTTGTTGCGGTCCCTTCGCACTAGATTCTGTCGGGAGGCACAATCCAGAATAGGCCGTCTCTATACGTCCGGAAACGCAGGCACGAAACTACCTATAGATTTTTTTTCGGTCTACCTTTCGGAGCCACGGTTACAATGCGGTGACCGAGAGGGAGAGAAAAAATAACAAAAATAACAAAAAAAAAAAATAAAAGAATATATCTGTAGGGGATGAAAAGTATTTCTATGGTATTACATGTGAGAATAACAAGAACAGAAACAACAGCAGCGCAGCAGTATCAAGAGGACTGAAGGGAAGGAAGGGGGTGCAGGATTGGTGGTTAGTATTTCACGCACGCACTTAAGTCACATGTACACAAAGTCGCACACCACAATGCAACATTAATATTAATTATTGTTTGACATGCACGTTGGCTGTAAAAATTTACCTTATATATATACACATTTTTCAACATGGTGGTCGTGGTGCTTGTGGTGTGTAGGAAGCTTTTCAAGTATTCACTACGCTATAAAATAGAAAGACTGCCCCTGCGTTGCTAATAAAAGTGAAAGAAAAACAAAAAAAACGAAAAGCAAAAAAAGAAATAAAAGAAAGAAAAAAAAAGAAGTTAGTTGAAAAGTGAAAAATAAAGAAACAGAATATATATACTAAATATATATACATATATATTTATTACCAAGGGGTGGTCGAAAGAAGAGTAACGAGAACGACGAGCGAAAGAGGTAAAAAAAAAACAAAAAACGTGAGGAAAAGGGGCAGCGGGGGTGTAGCTGCTTTTCTCATTAACTACGCAACGAAAAATTTTATTTTTTTACTTTTCGTTAAAAGAAGAATACACGAAATTAACAGACCGGAAAGTAATTCCAACCGCTCATGCAATTCATGTATTACATTTGAAAAAAAAAGAACAAAGAAAAAGTTATTCACGATCGCGGATAAGTCGGAAAAAGAAAATTCTGAATATACGAAAATTATAATTTTACTCATTCCCTTCCGATTGAGGCACTTTTTTTTTTTTGTGTCTCGTTTCATTTTTCTCTCGGGTTTTACGCGCAGCTGCTGAGCTTGTCAATTTGTAGTGACCGTTGCAACTGCATTGCTCTTTGCGTTACACGGATATCGCCCGTCCGTCATTCATTTTATCGTGACTTTGATTTTTTCTCGTTTTAAACACATACCTTTTTCATATCCTCCGAAATGTTTTTCTGTTGACCAATGAAAATTTAGCAACGTCCGTCGCACTCGTTAGATCGTTCGCACAAATGTATTATCTACACAACTTTATCGACATACCTTATCAGACGTACGTATCGAAATAAAAAAAAAATCCTATAAAAATACCTATGATAAAGTATCTATCTATAAACCTATGTATTTACCCATATTCTCCATGTATTGTAAACGTATTCAAAAAAAAATACCACAAACGATCGTTACTGTCCCAATAGGCGATGGTCTTCGGAGGTCGTTACAGCACATATATATCACGTATGAAATTGAAGGGAATGCGGCAATCATTTTTTGAAGTAGGCTTTGTGTGTGCGCATTCTATTAGTTTTATATATATATATTTTTTTTTCCAGTATTTTTCCCTATCTATAATGCCAAACGTATCGATCAGAAAAAAAATGGAAGACCAAAAAACAAAAAAAAATACCAGAATTAAATGGACCATACTTTTTTCACTGTTTTAGTTGAAAAAAAAGCAACAGAGAAGAAAAAAAAAAGAAAAAGGAATTTTTTCTAGTTGAATAAAAATTCAGTAACTAGATTGTAGCATTAAGGTTTTTTTTTTTCATCTTATAAAATCACCAGATCTGATGGGAGGGGGAAACAAACCGGGTAGTTAAACGTTTAGTTCCAAAGTAGGGATTCTGAAAAGGTTTTCTATGAATATAAATTGGCGAAATTTCAACCATTATGTGTGTATTTAGATGCGGATCGTTTTTCCGAGATCCTGAATGAGGTGAAAAATTTTCTCCTTCATTATTCATTCAGAGTTTTATATTCGCTATAGAAATATTCGTGAGAAGTAATAATCTGATGATTAGAATAATAATCATGAAAGAGTGCCGGATGAATGTAGAACTATTTATTTATTTACATCAGGTATGATAATAAACTCGAAAACGAACCGTGTTAGTGAAGATAGACGGATAAGAAGAGAAGATAATGAGCAGAATAAAAGAAAAAAAGAGAGAGGAACAAAAGCGGAAGATAAAGATCGAAAAAAGAAGAAGAAAAAAGAGATATAGGAAGTGTGTATACCTTGATAAGAAGAAAGTTCGGAAGCAAAAAACTGGAATTAAGATGCTAATTTGTTAAACGAGTAGGTTCCGCCTCAAGAAATCATTTCCCCTAAATAATTAACCAACTAATTTCATTCGTTTGCATGGCTTAACCGAATGTGCAGGGATTTGGGGGCAAAGAGAAGCATGGCGATCGCTCCGGGCGAAAGAAAACTTTTTATCGTTTTCATACTTTAAATAAAAATCTCGAGTCTTCGAACGCTCTCTACATTAATTTTATTTTATCTAAATTCATTCATGTTTTCATTCATATTTATTTCATTCTATTTACCCCATTAAAATAAGTCGTAAATTGAAGAAAAATAAATTTATCCTCGTCATTACGATTCTTCGTTTATGTACAGTTTCTTCAGCAGCTGATAAATTAAAATTGCAGCTCCTTTTTTTCTCGCCTCTTTTACTACACATTGATTTCGAGATTGATGTATTCAACCGATTTACTCTTCTTTCATTCATATTTCACTATCATTCTTTGCCAGATTTTTTTTTTTACACAATTTTTATCCACTTTCTTTCCACGAACAGATTACCAGAGTTTTCCCGGGGGTCTCTCGATATTTGAAAAAATTTGTTTCGCTCTATATTATTGATAAATATACAACCATTCAGAGATTACAGATATACATGTTAGAGGTTATAGGTACATAAACGTCGAATGGTAAATCAAAAGCGATGATAGAAAAAAAAGAAAAACGAGGTAAAAACCGAAACAAAAAATATACACCGCCTACATTTTTCTTGGATAATGGAACCTCCATCCCCTAAAACTCACCCCATACTTTCGCAACGGATAACGGTGCTATATGAGGTGATCGCAGGATTTTCGTCGCTGAAAAGTACAACATTTTTCATACTTTTTTTGTATTACCTTTTCTCTTATATTTTCATTTTTTTTAGTTTCCATATTGTCATTATATACCTTGTCAGACGGTAAATCGCGATTATTACCCTAATGTACAGATTTTTTTTTCGAATTCTACGTGCATTACAATTTGCAACGTGAAAATATTTTTCACGTTCTAAAAGTTACGCGAAGGCATTCGACAATTGGAGATGACGGGTGAAGTTGATGGGGAATTGAAATGCATATAACGAGTATTATATGTACGTTAGAAAAAAAAAATGAAAATCACGATAATAACGTTAATTATTCTCATACCAGGTCGCACACAATTAAAATGTCCGGCACAGGCATTTCGATGGCCTGAAAATAGAAGGGGGAAAAAAAAAAAAACTCAAGGGAAGGGCAGAAAATAAAATGAGACGAGACGATCACTTGCAGGGATGATTAAAATCTCTGATTAAATATCGGGCTGGAATGATTGTGAAAAATCCATGCCGAGGGGGGGGGGGGGGGAGTCCACCCCCTTGACCGATTATTATAATTATTATTATTATTATCTCGAGCTATTATATTAACCATATTCATACACCACTTGATATCACTCGATCGTTTCGTGAACTGTTTTTGGATTTGTCCGGTGATTTTTGGGGGATGCCGTGGAAATGAAGAAATCGAAGGGACGATTTTTGTTGGGAAAATTATATCGAGAATGGTATATACGTATATGTACAGTTCGAGGACCACTCTGTCAATATATGAAGCTCGCGTTGTCCGCTGCTGTCTGCGGCAAAATATAGATTGAGAGACTCGCCCTCTTGTTGCATCGGTCGATGGTCGTTCCTGTCCAGTCGGAACGTCAAGTGCCAATGATAGTCTAGCTGTCGTCGATATTGAACGTGAAGCTCACCAATTTATGTTTATAAATCTATCATTTATATTTTAAGGTCATTCCGCGTTTACTTTGTAGAGGACGATTTTCAATTTTTCGAATACGAAAATCGACGGAGTTTCAATTTTCAGTTTTTAGATAAAATTTTTCAGTCAGGAATTCTCCAAATTTGAAGTACTTTAGATTCGGTTCGATGGAATTCCTCCTTTGGAATTCCGATCCAATCGATAATCGACTCGTTTGATGGTCGATCGTTTGCACCTGTTCGAAATGTGATGCTCATCGATCTTTTAAATAGATTTTCAAGTTTGATGGAAGAGAAAAACTATTCAGAATCGATCACGACAAATTGACATTTCATACGCCAACTTTCATACCCATTTTCTCACCCTCAAAGCTTCAAGATAAACCAATTCCTCATCAAACGTGAGATATATTCGTTTTGTAACATTTTCAACATAATAGGCTTATCTTCTATATCAACACATTACAGCTTAATATATCGGTGATATGTACGTAACTTATACGTGCCAATACGTCTGATGTTCGGCTTAAACTTTCACCCCTTAGGCTCCCTCTTACGCTTAGATATGGACCTACACCCTCCTTCTAAAGTACACTTGACCACGCTCGGAGTGAGCTGGCGATCTGGCGAATAGAAACTTGAACTGCGACTAGTCGTGTATACAGGGTGAGTCGGTTCGAATTTCAAGAAAGAGAAGAGGCGTTGGACGCTGAACTTCCTCGTATATTCAGCACGTTTTTTTTTTTTTCTCTGAGTAAATTTCCTGTACTTTTTTTTAATTTCTCCCAAGTGCCTATAATAGCGCGTCGAATGGATAAAAGAGTAAAAATTAGTCTCTACATTTTCGGGTTTCGAAGCGACTCACCCTCTATATACGTATGCTTCTGCCACACAGTATATGCCTGTGGATTGCTCCGTAGCTGGAATTCCGGAGAATTCGCACCCCCTCGATTTCCGCTCGATGTAATATAATCTCTGAGCGGTTTCCCATTTCATTTGCACCACCAAGTAGTGCTATCTAAGGATATTCATAGGCCAAATCTCAACCATTCAGTGTTCGACATCATACATATATTCAGGTATGTGATACACAGATATGTATAATATAAAATATACGCCGCCACTTCACGTCGTCAAGAGTTTAGATTGAACATCAGTTGCCGCTTGAATTACACCACAGTAGCCACTAACTCACTAAGTTTATATAAACATGTTAATTGAACGCGAAAAACTCGCACAAAATTTTTGGGAAAAAAAACAAAAAACGAAAAAATCAAATCAGATTTCATCAAATAAAACGACTATTCCGGAACGAACCGATTAGAAAATTCTAAAGCGCTCACATGGTATGTTTCCTTCCAAAAGCGAAACAAAAAAGAATGTAAAGAAAAAACAAAAAATCATGTAGTTCATGGCAATTAAAGACATAGAAAGGTGTATAATATGGCGTGTACTCTAAGGGAGAAAAAATAGGGCGCGACCCTTGGAGCATCGTAAAGGTGATAACTGGGTCCCATTTTGGGAAAATCTCTGCCCATAACGCATAAAATAAAGAGCAGAGTAAAGCAGAAAAGTGAAGGATCCGCCCTTGAGTCGGTAGGGTTATAAAAGAGAAAGGTGAGTTGCCCGAGGGTATGGATAGTCCATCGGTAAATATGTATAACCAAAAATCTTATCCTCCTGAAAAGTTTCCTCTTTGTAAATTTCACTCGTAAAATAGAATTTTTCATTCGTCAGTTATTATTAATGAATAAAATTTCCGATTCATCGAGCTGAAGTGGTCTAGACCGAACGAAAATGTTAATTTCTTTTTCATTCATTTTTTCATAATTACATAACTTATCGGATGAAAATGGTATGAAAAAGTCGACAGGTATTCGCATGGACGATCAGGTAAGAGCGACTCCTGGAAATGAAATATATAATAACGAATATAAAGGAAGAAGAAATAAATTTATCAATGAAAATCCACCTATGATGGACGTTCGAATCAAAAAAAAATGTACATGGTCGTATATTCATTAGATCCGATGAAAACTGAATATCCATATCAATCTGCAGCGGTTAATTTGATACTGCCAGAAATATGTCGTCTGCAAATATATATCGGGAGGATATCGACATCAAACGCATACCAGCAATTTTTTTTGTCAATCCTTTTTTTTTTTTATAGGCAACTCTCGTTTAGTTTTCTGCAGTTTCACTTAATATTAAAAAATTCATTTATTTCCGAATGTGGCAGAGAGTTCGGTATGAGCTACTTTCATACAGTGTCGATAAATCTGATGAAAATGGGAATAAATATATATCGGAAGGATTATGATGGTTTCTCTCTTTTTTTTTCTCTCTCTGCTCACGCAATCACGTAAACGCGGAAACAGCTATTTCCTCGTTTTTATTTATTTTCGTTGTTTTTCTTTCTTCGTTTGCGACGACCCATAAAAATGATTCAAAACAAAACGCACTTTGATTTTATTATATATCATCAATCATTCGTCGATTATCGGAGTAGTAAACATGTTTGCACGCGTTTATGTATGGTATGTATGTATATACATACATACGCAAACAGATTTTTGTTTTTTCTCTTCTTTTTTTTTTCTTCTTTTAGGGGTGGTAAAAGCGAAAGCCAAATAACGCGCAAGATCGACCCCACGAGCGCTGCACCGCTTAGCACTTAGAAATCAGTAGTATGAGTCAGCCACTCGACAGGCCCATTCAATTCCACACCTCTGTTACGATCGGGCTCAAGTTTCCGCGATTTATTTCCTAATCCATCAAATCCCAAGGCCGGAATTCCCGGCCCGCGCAAGTTTCTTGAACTTTCATAAATCTTGGTTCGCTATGAAAAACAGCAGAACAAACTTGTCACTGCGGAAAAACGCATTTTTATTGTTGGAAAAATAAAAATGAGTGAATAAAATAAAAGAAAAAAAAAAAAAAGAAAGAACGGATTCTATATTATGATTCCTGAATTTAAGGCGCTTTGCCGGGCATATTCAACCGGAACAGGATTACGGGACTACGCGTCTATATATATATATATATATATATATATATTTTATATATATGTATATGCAAGTGATGCTGGGATGATTCTGCACGTTGTTTACTCACGGGACTCTTTTTGACCGTGCACTGCAGGGAGCTGCTTTTGGTGGGCGCAAACTGAATATTTTAGAGTCCGGAGAGTGGCGTGCAGACACTCTCTCTCTGGCCATGTTTCAACGTTTCTAAAGCCGTCGTACCTATACCGAAATGTAAATACACACACATATATGTATATGCATATGTAATACATAAAACGCCAGTGTATACACATAACCGTGAGGTGTGTGTATAGGTTGTTAACTACATGCGCGGTATATATAAATGAATATATGTACGCCTGACGTCGCGACGTCTACGTTGTTAGCAGTGAGACGGAGGGTATGAGGTGGTTTGAAATTCAGACTTTAGATACCTTCTTTGACATCTACCGTAAACCCGTCAAGTCAACCCCCATTGATTCAATAAATGTGTTGGAATTCGGACTTTACATTTACGAGCATAGGTATAAAACGTATTTGTGACGATCGACTGCTTTGGTTTGGTGTTTAAAAAAAATTGTCGACGGTATAATTTCATTTCTTTCTTTTCATTATCCTCTTTCGTTTTTGTCCGACTTATTTTTCTTCATCCGGAAAAGAATTCACTGAATTTTCCGATCGTGCTCACCGTTTAACATTATACTTAAAGCGAAGAAACGGAAAGAGGGGAAAAGAAAAAAATCCCCGTTGATGAGATCGTCAATTCCAGTATTTAAATTTGGCCAACGTCGTCGCCGTTGGGATGAAAAGAAAAAAAAAAAAAACAAAGAGTGGAAGATATAAAAAGTAAAAGTGCGGAGCGAGGGGAGGAACTCGACTGACTACGGTATAACTTTGCGTTGTAATTTCATAAACTTACCGAATAACTTACGGGGTCGGGGGATGGGCGGCTAGTGGTACAGGTGGGAAGTATGGCGAGGGAAGCTTTGCGACAGTCCGCAAGTTCTTCCGATA
The DNA here is from genome assembly GCA_963978495.1 of Athalia circularis. NCBI lineage: Eukaryota > Metazoa > Arthropoda > Insecta > Hymenoptera > Athaliidae > Athalia > Athalia circularis. The sequence continues at coordinate 35,219,318 of OZ021698.1, read as the reverse complement.
ATACGAGATGTTGGAATAATATATAAGAGGAAGGGTTGGAGATGATTCGATTCGATTCGATAGGATAGGATAGGATAGGATAGGAATAGGATGGGAACGGAAACTGCTTTTTACCGAATGACTAATTACTCGATAAAGAGGATCCAATTCAGATTACCGCTTTTGCTATCGGAGTCTCATCCCCTTCAGGAATTCACCGTTGTCGTCCAGAGTCCAAGAAGCCTTCGGGGCGTCCATATAAACGAGGATTCCAAGAACTCGCGAGAAGTCCTAGAAAGTCTCAGGCTCTGAACGCGATTCGGTTGAACAAATTCGGAAAATTATAGGATCACGGAAAAGGGGCTATAACCGATTTTGGAAAACGAAAAACAAGAGGAACGAACAACCGTAGTAAAAAAAAAAAAATCAAAATCAAAATTCCGCAAGTTTTTTTTATCTACATCGATAAATATTTCCGACAATTTTAACACCGGTATGTTTTAACTGGTCGAAAAATTATGTGTACATTAAACAAAAAAAAACGGACGAAATAAAAATGATCGAAAAAAATTAAACCAAATTGTTTGCTTTACTGCAGCCCAAGTTGCAGCAGTAGCCGCGAAGTATACGCACCTGTTGCGCAACGGGATATAGTCCCGTTTGCAGCACAGTATAAGGTATACCGTTTATGTACATATGTATAGTTCAAAGTTTGACTTTGTACGATCGTGATCTGGTTCGAAAATATTTCAATGTAAATTCACACCCGGGCAGAAATTATTAACAAACATATCGGTCGTCGATCAAACCGCATAGAAAGTAATACAGAGTTCTGATACCGAGGGTACCGAAGAACGAAAAACCTGGATTAGAAAAAAAAATCGAAAAAGGGGGCAAAGAAATCGAATAAAAAAATGACGATAGTAATTCGTGGTGTAAAACAGGTGAACTTATAGTTCCTCCCTTACAATTAGTTCTGTTAGAAAATAAAGCAATTTATAATCCGCCGTAGCATAATATAGATAAAGTCAGCAGCCACGATAGTTTAGAGCCGACGAACGCACAGGGCTTCGCGGGGTTGGATGTGTATAAAGTATATATTTATATATTTAAAGTATATGGTATATAAGGTATACTTGCACGCGATGCTATAAGTCATATGCGTGCTGCGTAAACTTGCAACCGCAAGAATACATTTTTTGTGAAAAACAAAACAAAAAAAAAATCGAAAAATCTTTTTGCGATGGATGTTCCCCCCGAAAGGAAAAAAAAAAAACAAGAACAGCCAAATTACTTCGCGTCATTCAATTTTCGGATGTCCGACCCGAGTGATCGGGACGACCCACTGCATCGTTCGTCGTTCATCTTTTATTTATTTATGTTAAACTGATCGGAATTTTTTTCTTATTTTCCTTTTTTTCTTTCTTTTCATTCCTTTTCTCTCTCTTCCTCGGTGCCTTAAAAATTTTTCCATCATACCAATATCAATATCGATATTGATATCGATATCGATATGTATATGGGGCTCAATGCACTTATCCTATCCCCCCCCTCCCGCCACCCTCCCGCTTGCCCCTCTCTTTTTTCCCGACCAACGCGATACGCCTCGGGAATACCGAAGCATTCAAGCTGTTACCACACGAAGCTATCAGTTACCAACTACCGCCTTTTTCGAATATATATATATTACAAATATACGCACATGTACACGTAGTGTACGTGCATGTATTGGTTTTATTCCGCTTCCCTTCGCATTACATATAGATCTATGAATTTATGGTAAATATATTATGTACATCAAGTTCAATATTTCAAGTTTCGAGTTTCACCTTTTTTATCTGCAGGTTCCTTGACGTATTAGAACTTTCATATACACTTCCGAAGAATTATACTTGATTAGATATATATAGTAACTACTTCGGTATAATAATACCACGATTTCGTCTCAAACTTTATCCCTAGGGATCTTCGTCTCGTATTTCGCTTCCTCCGGGACATATAAGTCCGACTCATTTTCCGATCCTCACAATCAGTCCGAACCAATTATACCCGCTCAAATAATTCGGTCGACGAAAACCGTGCGGAAAATAAACCCTGAGGAGAATAAGAAATAATTATTTAAGGTCTGCCAAACGTATCGCTGCAAAAAAAAAAATACGGAGGTGGTACTAAGAAGGAGCGAACGAAAAAAAAAAAAGAAAAGATTTTCAAGTTTTTTGTTTTTTTTTTTTGTTTTTTTGTTCTACTCGATCGGTGCAAACTTCGATATATATATCCACTCGCGTGGATGAATATGATCCATTTTTTCAACATCCTTCGGGAGCTTTTTTCTCCTTCCATTTTTTTTTTTGTTTGGTTTGTTTTTCTGTGTTTGTTTTAGATTTTTGTCCTTCGTGCGAACGTCACGAAAAAACATCGTCCTACGACGAACGCGTTTTATGCGGACCCGCCAGTGTTTGCCTATGATGCTTGTCAGTTTCCGGGGTGATGCGGGTATGAAAATTGTAGGTGAAATTCAAAACCAACCCTCCGCTGACTGCGCGAAACCTCCTTGGGCTTGAGAAAAAAATGCTCGATTTTTTGTGTTTAGAAAAATAATGGGAATAAAATAAAAGAATACACTCGAGAAATTATAGCACAATACATATATACGCAATTTTCTTTTTTCGTCCTTCCAAATCAACTGAAATTCTTACCTTGATGGTATCTCAGCATAGCGACGAACAGAACGAAGACCAAATCCATTTTTGAGAATGCACAATTTTTACTCGCCATCGATGATTATTATTTGATTTTTATTTTTATTTTTTATTTTTTTTCTATTTCATCAACCGTTCGAGCCCGTGTTTTTTTCAATAACTTATTACGTTTACCGTAAGTTGTAATTTTTACATAATTCTCAGTCATACACACGAACTTTGCCACATAATTTAATTATTTAACTATGTGTTACATATATATCGTCGTGTATTATATATTCAGATTACTGGTATATCTATGTATATAAATTAATAATATATACTCGAATTAACTTTTTATATTTCCGCTAAATTCGCTGATTAGTTCTTAACGTACCGAAAACATCCAATAATCACGATCACTGTGGCTAACGGAGATTATATACAAATATACGTGGGTAAAGTTTATACGCTATAGTTATACGTACGTATGAATAAAAACAGATGTGCCGTAACACCCGTACACTATTGAAATGTTCCTTTTCGAAGTGTTATAACAGCTTTTAAGCCCCAATTAAATTTCATGACTCGTTGTGGAACTGTCCAACCTGCTGCAGGGCTGCGTGTTCATTCATTTTATTATTATTACCGTTATAGTTATTGTTATTTTTATTCTCATCATCTGCATTACTACCGTTACTGTACCGCGCGTTACGACCATACGTACACAGTTTTAATCTGCATAAAAAAATTGGAAAGTACAAAAAAATGAACAAAATAAAAAAAAAAAGAAAATTAAAAAAGTTCAGCAAACACTGCGCGAGGCAAACATGTACATGTGTTCGAATCCGGCCAATTATTTACACCCATATCGATACTGAGTGAGCTTTTATTGCACGCAAAAAATAAAAAATAAATAAATAAACGACAAAGAGAAAAGAAAACGAATAGAGCGATAAAAAAGAAATCCTGTACAATAATCAAAAAGTTAGTCTTTTTTTTTTCTCTTCTAATCTCGGTTAAAGAATCTCCTCTCGATCTGGCATATCACGGAATGGATTTCTCATTTTTATTGCTTATTCATTTTTATGTACTTTCTTCGCTTTTCTCGCTCTTTTTCTACCTATTATTTATACCATCTGAACCACATTTACGATCTTCCCGGATCAAGATATCCCGAGGCAGAGAAATCTCGAAAGCTCCATTACTTTCGAAGCTTAACTACCACCGAAAAAGAAAAAAAAAGAAAAAAATAAATAAACAGAATGAGATTCTGGACTGAATTAGTTTTCGATTAATAAGAAGAAACAAATGAAAAATACAAGATTTACGATTAAAAGAAGATGTGTAAAACGGTGAAAATTATCAACATCGGATTACTGCCATGTTCAACTTGTTATTGCATGTAATAATTCCATGTAATCATTGTAGGTAGGATGCAGAGAGCTCGAAGTTCGTAAGCTTTAAAGTGGCCATAGCTCGTACACATATTGCCGCTGGTATCATGGTTACGTTAAAGCGTCGCGAGTAACTTTTAATCCTCGTATGCGTTATGTCGTGAACATTAAATTGTTAGTAATATAATAGTAGGTTGGTAATCTATGCTACACGACACTAGGAATAACTGCTGAATTTTACAAGTACCTAATATCAGGATAATAATAATAATAATTACATACGCAACGAGTCGACAGCAGGCAGATAATTGAGTCGTTTAGCGGAGTAAAAAACAAAAAGAAGATTATACGATTAAAAACGAGCCTTTGAAATGGTATTATATAATATATGCAAAATGAATTTTTCCTACAAGATTTTTCAATGGAAGGCGCCACCTACGCAGTGCAGAAATCGGATCCCGGGATATACCTGAAAAAAAAAGCTCTGCCACTGCGTTTTTCAAAGAGGGAATAAGGGGGAATAAAAATAAAATACGGACTTAAAATTATCGCAAACCTTATTCAAGGTGAACTTTGCGAGATGAGAAAAAAAAAAAATAAAAGAAAAAAAGACAGGAGAGATGAGAAAATAAGAAAAAAAAATTGCCTCCACCTTTTACAACGCGTATATTAACGTTGAACGAAAAGCTTGCGCGAGCTTTTACGCCACCACGTGCTTCGCGATCTTTGGTAAAAGTCTCTTTATTTTATCTTATAAGTCTGCTATGGGGTGAATTTTTTTCTCCTCCTTGTATACATGTATGTATTAGGTTTTATTTTACGAGGGAAATAAAAAATTAAATTTGAAAAATTTTGCAACGAAGCTGCAGGTATTACACGCTTGCACACGCGGATGTCGAAAATTTGACTACGTTTAACGCGGAGTCAAGTGAGACGTTCGTTAGCAGCGAATTCCAACGCATATGTAAGCGGAATTGCTAATTAAGAGCAATAACAGGTTCACTCCATGAGTTACAACTCCGATATCTGAGCTCAGTTGCATATTACACAGGTAATATTAGGTACTACGTCGAGGCATCGCGAGTAATCAGGCCATAAGATATAACTTCCGATCTGTGGGTATATATAATGTACGTATCGTGTATATAGGAGACGCGTGTAATCCAATTATCTGTTCGGTTTAACCATGAATTAAGTTTCAGTCACGTGGCTCGCGTCGCAAAGGATCATCGACATCAGCGGCTGCTGCAGCCGTTAAGGCGCGGGGATTTTGAATTATTAATTAATCCATCGCAAGCTCGCTGATAGTTACACTATATTATGTGGTATATTCGACCTAATCCATCCGATAATTATCACTAATTAAATATTTTCTACAAGTTTTCACCAAACTTGAAGTTTAACATGGTTCATGTAATCGAAAACTACTTTCCATGCTCTTGTTACACCGGCATTATCACTATGTTATAGTATACAACTATTACTTGCTTGATTAACGACCAGCGAATTCTTAGTCTTTTTTTTCATATTTTTTCCAATGATTATGTAATTTACATCTAATAAATAGTAATTGCAGATGATGTTCAATTATTTATATTCCCAGATAGTTACTTTACCTAAATTTTTTTTTTTCACTTCTTTTACTCTTTTTTCTTTTTCTTCTTTACTTACGATCGAGTAACCTTAAAAATTAGAAAGGAAGGATAAACTTTGAAAAAACAAAAAAAAAACACGAGATTTTGGACAATTCGTAAATTGCACTATTAACATGAATTCGTAGGAATGATAAAAATTGAAAATGAAAACTATGGTATTTTTTTTTTTTTTTCTTTCAATTTTTACTCTACTCGAAACACTTTTCAACTACCGAGAAGTTTACTCGTATACAGATATTTTATTCGATCGAGAAATTTATGCTTTCTTCGACATCAATAATTCATTTGTTTAATTTTTTTTTTTTCCTTTTTTTTTTCTCCACTGATTGCAATTAATGAAAAATTGCCACGCGCACGCGACTATTCTCCGGAATTCATTGAGTTCGATTAATCCGCAGTGGGTACCGTGGAAGTCGTCGACAGGAGCGGCCGGTGCCGACTGCGACGACTGACGTCGCGACGCCCTATACGATCAAGTTTACCTGCGCGCTTGCGTATTTTGATATTACATAGGTATGTACCTGTGTCTCTATATTTCATACCTACCTGTGCGATGCATTTAATTTATGCACGTGAGTTATATCGTATTCGGTTAGTAAGTCGGTGGTATACAACGGATGAGTTCGCACGTGAAGAGAAAGCAAAAAGAATTGAGTTCAAAAAACGCTCCCACAAACTTCATCCGTTTGACAGAAGCCGCCTATATTTGCTTTTCGTTTTTTTTCTTTTTTGAGTTATAACAGCGGACGACAAAAAAAACGGCTCTTGAAGTACCGAAAAAAGCGAGGGGGGAGGGGGAAATCATAGACGAACGGCGCGTATTGGTGATCGTTGATTTGAGATTTTTAAAAGAAAAAAAAGCTCAGGATAAAAAAATGACAAGTAGGAATTTTCTGATTCGGAAAAGAGGAAAGAAAAACGAAGAAAAAAAAATGAATGAGAGTAAAAAAACTGCCGCATCTCGTGTGCTGCAAGCTAATAGAAAAAGCTCGCAGATTTGGAAAGCTAACGAAAATTATCGATTTCAGAATAGGGTGGTATAATCGAGTTGAGACACTCGAGTAGAACAGAAGCTAGCGAAACGTGCTTGCGAAGCGAATTGCGGTGCGGTGTTCGGTGTTGGGAATGTAACGGAAGTGAATATCCAGTTGTGCAAGACGATTGCAGTATAACGGATGATGGTATATATATATATATACCTGCGATGTGCTCACGATTCGATTTTCGATATAAATATGTTACATAGAAAATTGAAAAGCTCCTTGACTGTTCGAGATGAAACAAATAAAAATAAAAATACGTATAAACGTACGACTGCACAGTGTGTACCGAATGAGAGCTCAAAGTATAATATATTTTTGTCCTCTTTTTATTATCACGTCACAATTATGGTCATCGTTTGTTTATCAATTCTCGAGTCAGCAGAAAATCGCCCCTGGTAATTAACTGAAAAAGATTAATTGGCCGTAGACAGAGAAAAAAAAGAGAAAAAAAGGGGACCTGACATTATAGTAGCTTGAATTTTATTTGAAGATCAAATAAAACAAACCACCCTGACGTATGTCGATTGTATAAGATAATTTGAAGTTGTAATTGTATGTTATATACATAGAGATGTTTTGCGAACTATTTACACCGGTTTTTAGCCTCCCTGGAGATACTGGGGCACCCGGACCGGACCCAGTAATTATCAGAACGGACAGGCAACCCATAAATTCTGAAGCTGAAATAAGCTCCGCGAACCGTGAAGGTTGTAATTTTCATTTTATTTTATTTTTATTATTTATTTACTAATTTTTTTTTTTGTATTTTTTAATTATTATTTATACGTTTATTTATCTTTTAGTCGAAAAGGAGAGTCAAACAAAAAACCTCATACCGTTTGTACATTTTTTTTTTATTATTCATCTCAAAAATATTTGAAAAAAAGAAAACAAAAATTATCCCGCAGGACTCTGTGGAAACTGGACCGAGGATTCGGTCGATCGATCAGTTATAATGATGTTTCGAATTATTTTCCACGATCGGGTCGGTCATTATTGGAAAGTCAAAGAATGGAGATGAAAAAAGAAGAAATTTACGTAAAATCTGCTTAATTAGTTCGGTATTCACGTTCCCTAAATTCCCTGGCCATAACGAACGGTTGATTAATTAATCGATTTGTAATTTCTAACAACCTCCCACGCAAGGGACCCGGCGGGTCCAGTCTTCCTATTCAACAAGTTCATCCCTTGTCTAAGCTGCGGACAAGTTAGGGCGGGTTTTCATTCCGATATAATGGGATTCCAGGTGATTTAGAGAAACAACTATCGCGATGATAATGTTTTAAAAGAAAAAAAATAAGAAGGTGATCCGAAATATTGCTGGACGCACGTTTCGATATCCCTAAAAACGAAAAAAAAAACAATATAACTATACACTGTGTTTTAATATTTCATGAAGGGAACGCGAGGAACGTTTACAAATTGAGTCCCCGTAGAATGCAGAATAGAGAGTGAAAAAAAAAAGGAAAAAAAAAGCAACCCCTCACCCCATTCCAAAACAGAAAAATAAAGGAAGAAAAAAAAAAAAAGAACCGAAAAGAATAAATAAATAAATGAAAAAACTGGGAGCGACGCAGAAATGTGAAAAACAAAAACAATGAGAAATAAAAAAAACAGAATATAGATTCCTACCCCGACAACGTCGTCTCGGGTTGGATTTGCGAGCGAGTCCTTCGCCGTTCGAGGGGAGGGGGAGGGTTTCGAGCGTAGCAGACGTAGGAGTCGGTATAAGAGGGTTGGAGGAGAGTGTAAGATTCGATTGAAAAACAGAGAAACGCAATCGAAGCACCGAGCTTTTGAAAGGGCGAGGGAGAGGGCCGATTGGTGAATCATTCATAACTCGTTGCCGATGATAAAAGCGTTTCTTTGATATAGTACCTCTTTGCATCTCTCGGTGAAATTAGCCCGTTCGATTGAATATCTCGTTGCCGATTGGGAAGACGAGGGCGAAGACGAGAAAAAAAAAAAACAGAAAAAAAATAGTAAAGAATACGGAAGCTAAAAAAATTATTCTATGCATCAGAGCTGAAGAGCGGAATATATCCTACAATACCTACGGATGAATGAAAACGTGTCTTCGTATATATATTTTATAACTGCGACTGAAAAATATGAAAATAAATGAAACTAACTTCTTCTTTTTTTTTTTTTTTTATTCTTCTTCTTTCTTTCTCTGTTCTCTTGAGTGTGTATAGACTCGCAAAAAAAAAGATTCTTGATAAATTTCAAAACAGGGGCGCGCGAAGACAAGAAGATAAAAATATCGATGGTATCTTTTTCCGAAATGAAGTGACCCTCCTATCTGTCTGGACACTTCATGAAAAGTGTTCTATACCAGCGTATAACTCGATATACATATTATAAGTCAGTTCCACCGGAAGTTGGATATTTATTATCGGACTACGTTATAAAGCTAGGTTTGCCAACAGTCCGAACAGATCTGAAGTTCGCAAGTTTAGATAATTATCTTCCAACTTTATGTATACAATACATACAGTGTGGACGTTGGACATTATTTAGTCCCGATGTTTTATTGTGTCCGGTTTCTGATCGTTAGGGTTGATTGCGTTTTTATGACTTTCCAGCCCTCACTTTCTCTCGTATATTTTCTCTTTCTCTTCCACAAACTTCTCGCACCGTCATTAGCTTCCTCTATACCGCACGTATACTCTCTGGCTTTTGACTAGCCGATGCCCAGGCCAAGAGTCACCCGCCGCCGGTACTGCGACTGCTGGTTTTCATCTACCTGCCAGCATCTCTCGAAAGCTTCTGCAAAAAGTCGTTATCCCAACCGGCACAACGTGACCCTCTTAACATATTCATAGAAGGCGTACACCAAATCTGGCCGAGATGACGTGCCGAGCATTTTACCGAGTAGGTATAGTAAGTAATCTTGCAAACCCTATGATGAAACCCCCTGTACAGCGGTAGCTTTTCCTCGGAAGGTTGATGAGCGTCTTAGTTTTCACCCTTGACATACAATGTATAGTCAAACGTAATTGATATCTCCAGAGCCACGCTCTTCGTTTATCACATTATGAGCTTTCAACGTTACACGTATAAATGCGCACGACTCACCTGAAACCTCATTTCCCACAGGTTTTTTGGACACCGAAATGAAAATCCATTCTCTTTGTCTTCTAACATTAACTCAGACGTTATCGGTTTCTTGCAGGTCAGACATTCGGTTGTAATTCGAACGACCCCTTGACCTACCAGGTGCACCGGCACATCGAGAGCTATTTCGGTAGGACACGAAAGTCGAGAGATCATGGCGTCTGTCCAGTCAATGAAAATATCTGGAGTAACTAATTTACCGAGTAATTCAAACCACGTTCGAAGTTGAACATTATATCATCGCAAATTCTCGTCCAATGTGGTTTTCTGCTTCAAATAACTGGAAATATGACTTCTTCTTCCTCTCTTCTTTTTCTTTTTTAGTTATAAGCCGTCCAGATTTTACTGCTTGTCGCAAATACCTGGACGATGCACGGACACATATACGGGTACATATTATCAAAACGATGAGACGGACGTGGGTGGCTGACTGACTGACCGGACGAGTGACGGACCGGCTGGTTGGTTGGTTGGTTGGTTGGTTGGCTTTTCTGGCGGCTAATTATACGAGCCGTCCGTTACCCCAGCTGGTGGTGGAAACAGACGGGGTACCGGTACGTGTATAGTGATATACAAGCACATCGCAACGTCTCTTTAATCAATTATGCAAAAACATTTCCGGCCAACTCGTCGCCACCCATCCGTATACCATACACACGGCGGGTCCTTCGTCCAAGTTGCACCAGAGTCGCTCGTCCTATGGACGTGTGCAGTTGAAACCCTTCTTAATGAATGATTTTAGTGTTTTGCTTTCGTTCTTCACTCGCATCTCATTCGATTTCTTGGTCAGAACGAATTTGGCTCTCTTTTTGCCTCTTCTTAATTTTGACGTAACGTTGAACGGTGGTGTCTCGGTAATCCTTACATAGCCCCTTGAGTCGGGTCGGCCAAGACTTGCGATGCATTTACAATATATATACGGCTTACTTCGGACAAATTCGTCCCGTTATCAGCAGTCTCACGTAGCACTTCGTGGGCCAAAGTTCTCCTTTCGTTTCTCTCCTCTCGAGATTCCAAACAAGGAAGAACACGGAAGAAGAAGAAGAAAAAGGAGGAGGAGGTCCTGTCGTAAGGAGAGAAAACGGAACAGGAAGAGAAAGAGAAATAGAAATAGGAAGACCAAGAGGTAGACATATAATGTAGTTTGCTTTAGATTCAGCAGGTGTCGTTAGTACCCGTGAGACCATCCCACCCATCTCCACGGATCCTGTGTGAGTCCTGAAGAACGCGAAGGGTTCAGAATTGGAGAAGGTGGTAAGAGAATGTCGGATATGTCGAGGACGAACGTACGTCTATATAGGTATATATGACACGTAAATCTTTCTTTCAAAATTATTATCACGCCCAAAATCTCATCACTGATATTTCAACGAACGGATATAATTCGGAAAAAATTCTTATCTCCATCTTATTTCAGGGTGAAGCGAAAGAAGTGAAAAAAAAAATAGCTAAATCAAAAAGGACTATGTACAGATTGATTATATAGTTGGTCAGAAATTAATTGAATATAGCGCGTATAGAATTCTCAGCTATACGTCTTTACCGGTTGTGCGGTGGAGTGAGAGAGAAGTAAAGTTGTGCTTCGAAGGGAATTAGTGGATAAGATTCCTCTACGCGAGGTGGATCCACAATCAGATCAAACTCCGTTTCTCTACGTCGGTTAATCTATCGGAGACCCAAGGGGCTGACTGCCTGACTGGTTAGCCTCTATACCACCACCTTTATACCATTGGGTTCAACTTTCTATCCATCCGAAGAATAAAACGACGCATCTTTGTCTTTCAATTTATCCCTTCCTCTGCACAATCTTTTATGCAGTCCAAAATATCCGTGTTATACATCTCGACTGATTCGATCGCTCAAATTTGGGTGATGAAAAATTGTTTTCTCTAATCGCTTTCGGTGTTTCTACAATTTTTCCATGTACTGATTCGTAAATTCCACGCGACTCGAATATGAATTTTTTTTAACCCGAATCGAGTGAGATAGCAGGAGAAAAAAGAGAGATGTGTATATATAAAGTAAATTAGAGTGAAGTAATTTTGTGACGATGAAGAGCTGATTTGGGGAAAAAGGAGAAGAGAAGTAAGAATAAAAAAAAAGAAAAGAAAAAAGAACTTATATTTTTAAAGCTACTGTGCAAAAATTTTATTCCAACTTTCATATAACTGAGAAAAATATACATCAGTAGCACCGGCGGCATCACCATCTTCGTATATAGCACCCGACAATTGAAGGCCATTAAGATAAAAATGAAATGATGACAACCCATTTTCGAGAGTTGAAATCCGCGAGGTAGGTGAACTTATACTTATAAAACTGGGATGGTGAATCTACTCATTAGTTTGAATTATATGAGAAATATCCATTTATATATATATACATATATATTTGTTCGAGAAAGAAGAGGTTAAAAAGAGAAAAAAGAAAAATTCAGATGAGAAAACCGATGCGTTTTAACTCAGAGTGCATAATTCATGGTAGGAAATGAGACAGCTCAAAGATTAATACGATCAGTTTCGATAGCTCTGTGAGCTGCTGCCTCTGGTTCTGCACAAATGTGGGAGTTATATTATATCATCTTCGTTTTCAGAGGCATTTCAGCAGTGGTAGTGAAACGGGGGAAGGGGGGGGGGGGGGGTCGAAGGGAAGAGGGGGTCACGTATTCGGAAATTAATTGCCATGCGCTTGCAGCTGCAGCGTATAGGTGTATAGAACTACGCGATGAATCGGATATTAGTTTTTCCAATATTATTCCAGATTAATACCACGACGTGACTTACGGTTTGCTGGATGGAGCGCGCGGTTCCAAAAACTCAATGGGTTGGGCGTAACTGTAAAGAAAAAAATAAAAAAATAAAAAATAAAAAAATAGTGAAAAAGAAGTCAGTTGGAATTATTTTTCCTCCAACGTTCTACGTTATACCCGTATATATATGAAATTATTTTATAATTATATATATCAACGACCGACACGCGTACGGCAGCTTAAAATACAATAGAAATAACAATTAATCTGGAAATCATGAAAAATCGATCGGAAATAGGAGGACGAACTGTGCGGTTGTATATTACGGTATGCAAAAATAGCCGGCTATCGGAACGACGCACAGCGTTTTACATATTCTATTGATTTTTTTTTTTTTTTTCGTGAGCTTGCAGATGCTCCAACTCTTTTTTTTGCTCGCCTCTTTTTACGGGAAAGTTGACTCGTCGATTATCCCGACGCTGAGACGTGAAGGAGAAAAAAAAAAATGGAAAATTTTAAGAATCCAGGGATTATGTGATTTGATAAATCTGCTTTCAATGCGAGCCCGGTTTGTTTCTGAATTCCAACATTGATTTAGAAATTACTCCAATCAACACGTAAATTCGTTTAATCGAGCGTTTACGAAGGAGCAGATTTTCTCGGTTATTTTCTTCTATTTTTAGTCACCTAGCTGATGAGATACGAGGTACGTGACTTCTGTTAGGTTGGAGGTTATGAGGCTCAAAATTCCTTGGCACGCCTGCAGTTAGGGATGATGTCTAGGCTATGGTGATATGAGAAACGATCAACAGCAGCAGCGGCAGCTTCGTGTTTTAATTTAAAGGTATATAATTCGGCATAAAGCTTGGGTATATAATTAGGGTGATTATTCAACAGTTAATTGGATTAAAGGAAAGTTAATTCCGTGCCGATACGCAATAGCCTTTATAACGTAACGACCTTGAGAAAAGGAGGAAAAAAATTTATATCTCGTCGTAGCTAAATGTTATGAAAAACATCGGCGAGAATTGTTTTCGTTATTTATTACTTATTAGTTAAATTATTATCATGACCACGTCGAGCTACCGGGATCCGAAAAAAAATAATTACCTACCTAATTTTGCACCCCGTGTATAATATAATAAAAGCCGATATTTTCTCTCACGGTGTGTGCAATAATTTTTCGAATATAACTCGGAACGAGGAAAATAAAAAAGGAAACGATGAAGAAAAAATTCTTTCGTTTCTTATTCCTTACGTTATTATACACAACCCGTCTGCGTACGACGACGACGTGCGTGGGAATTGAATTTCCCGCCAATTTCACGTTATCCGTATACATACCTGTTCGTAAACGATCATTTATTCACGACGAATGTACGCAACACACACGACTTGTACTCTCTCATCCACCATATTACGTACGTCTTTTCAGTAACAGGAGTAACTTCCAAAAGATGGGTTATGTGTACCTACGCATACGTGTATCATGTAAATATATTATGTGCTTACTTACCCCAAAAAGGAGAAGCAATCCACTCAGGAGGAGAAGAAGAAGCTGCTAGACAGAGAGTGGCTTATTCCAGTTCTGATCTTTGATTAAATTTTGCATAATTGTTTAATTCCTTTTCCGCTCGTTATTAGACGCGTTAATTAAATTATGTTATGTACATGTACGTAATATAACAAATCTACATAAACCTACTCAAATAGATATTAGTCATTCCTTCGTACGAAATTCAAAAAGGAATTTTATAAGAGTATCACCGTCGCGTACTTCTATGGTATTTGGGAATTCGAATCGAATTGTATTTGATTAGTCCTATCTTACAAAGTTGACTAGCTTAATTTACTCGACGGTTTCGTCTTCCTCAGGTCGAAATACGTTAGAAGAGTGTGCAGCGATCGATTAAAAAAATATTTCACTTTTGATCCCGAAATCCACAAAAATCTAAGGTATACCCCTTTGGATTCTTTCGATTTTTGGGCCAAAAATTAAGTATTTTAAAAACTGATTGCAGAATACTTTTCTAACGTATTTTGACCTCAGGAACACGAATCCACGAGCTAAATCGATCTATCTATAAAATTGATCGAGGTATCGTCAATTTATCGCTTCAAAAAGTGAAAAAATAAGGATATCTCGATGGGATTCATTCCCAGCTTAATTTACTTGACGGATTCGTGTTCCTGAGGTCAAAATACGTTGGAAAAGTGTCCTACAATCTAGTGCGCGTGCAATGCTAGTATATTAAAAAGCTAACGAAATTTTTGGGCGTGATTTAGAAAGCAAAGAATCTACATTTTCACTGTTCAAAATAATCACTCATCGCTATTGTGTTTCAGATATAAATTGGTAGGTACTCCGTTTTTACGAAGTCACAAGTGCAAATTTCCTGCGCTCAATAAAAATGGAATATGAAAGGTCAAACAAAAGACTTGAAAACAACCAATCAATTAAATATCAACTGATGTGTCAGTTTCCATTTGGAGAAAAAAATAATTTTTTTGATGAATTTTTAGAATTTTACAATTTACATAAAAGCTTTACGACGGAAGGTGAAAAGTTTATGATGATAGTTGAAGAACATGATGAAACGGTTTTTTTTTTTTTCTTTTTTTTTTTCGCGGTGTTACCTGCAGAAAGCTCAACGATTTCGCTGACGCTGAATTATTATATTAACGGTATACCGTTTAATTTTCATCGCTTAAAAATTCCCCGTCCTAAAGTTTAAGCTTGATATAATAACTTGAGCCTTCGCAGATCCCCACCGCTCGTCTTCATCGCCATGGGGCTTCAATTCTTCCTTTCCTTCTTCGTCTTTCTTTTTTTTTTCTTTTTTTCTTTTCATTTTTTATTATTGCTCCACCAAAAGTTGATATCCAATTTTTCTTAGTTTCATTTTTATTCGTTCAATTTTTTAATATTTAATCTACAATTTTCAAAGTTATCGCATATTTGTAAAATCAGTTTGACATTTTTTTTTCTTCTATAAATATCGCTGTCGTCAAGATCCACGAATGAAATTGACGCCGCGGGAAATTCTTTTTCTTACTTTTCTTCCTTTAATCAATTTACGACCGCACAGTTTTGATATAAAAGTCTGAATTACATGGTAGCTATATGCTCGTATACCTTTTCGTTTTTTTTGTTTTATTTCACTTTTTTCCACACTATACTGCAAAACCGGATGAAATATCACGATCAATTTGTACCACCACCCCTTGCAACTCATTTCTCCTTTTCCCTTACCTCCTTCCATTTTTATTCGTATACGTATACACATGTATTATACACGTAAAGCTTCGCAACAGTTTTACATTTATATTCGAACTGTGTTGAAACAATTTGGTTTATTTTTTTTTGTTTTTTTTTCCAAATTGAAAAAAAAGCTCAGCAATGTGTAAGTTGATTTGTACATATCTGTGACTACGTGTATTACAAAATTTAGAGTACACGTTGGGATATTGTTAGTGATGTGGTATTAGTTTTTTCGAGTATTTTGCACAACGCGAGTGAGCGAGAGAAAAATAAGAAACAAAAAAAAAAGAGGAAAAAAAAAAAACAATTCGAGGGTGGTTATTTATATCATGAATTAGCGAAACTTGTTCAACTTTTGGTAAAAAACCTATAGAGCTTGCGCTCGCGAAAAATCGTGAGAAAGATAAAGAGAGAAAGAGAGACCAAGAAAGTGAGAAGGAACGAGCGCACATTGAGGAAGTTTTCTACTTCGCTTGGTGCAAATTCAATCAATGTTTTCGGACGCACAGAGTTTTATTTTCTCTTCACTCGTCCCTTTTTTTCGTCGTTTCTTTTTCAAGAGGAAAGAAGGGATGCATGTGGGGTAAAACAAAGATGGGAATATAAAAAAAAATAAAAATAAAAAACCAACGGAATAAATGAAGAGAAAGGTAAAGGTTGAGAGGTAAAGGTGAAGGGTTATAGGAGATAAAAAAAGTAAAAGAAAAAAAAATTCACTACCGCTTACGAATTCCACGAAGCGAAAATTACAACCCCGCAAACGTCGGTTAGGATTGTTTACCTAGGATCATTTCATTATCACACAAACACTCCCTATATAGGACATTATATATAACCGATCTTTTCGAACGAATTTCTACACTCCAGACGAATTGAGGGTTCCGCGAAAATGAATTTTCCGAGTATTTTCTCTTACTTAGAACAAATATAAAAAATATGGAACAAGTAGTCTGAGAAATAAGCGATGAAGAATTGTAATTTCAATTTTCCATTCACGCTCAATTATACTTCTTATTCAGAAGTGAAAAAAAAAAGGAAGAAACAAAAAACAGTGAAGAAAAATTTATTTAAAAATTCTAGAGTTCAAAATGAATGTCCTATTGTAATTCACAAGCCAACTATATGCACCTGATATGTACACGTGTACATTATGTGGTAGTTGGGCGCCCACGGATGCGTTTCTGATTACCCTGCGCCGACGTAGGATACGCGCCACAAAGTGAATAGCTGCAGCGTTTTTTTTTCTTTTTGCTTTTTTTCTTTCTCTTTCCTTTTCCCTGTTTCTTGCATTTTTCTCTTTCAACTTTTACAATACAACGAAACGTCGGAGTTTCTTGTATAGCTCCGGGTGATTCGGTATTTGTTGTATCTCACATTTTTATACTTACATTTCGGCCTGCTACTGCACTGTGAATGCAATGGAAGTAAAGCCGCCGGCTTTCTTCACAATGCACCGTATAGGTATACCTATAGTATATCAATGAAAATTTTTACCGCGAGTATAGCGAAAATCAACTACCGCGGTAGCTTGTACGATGCCGTCGTTTGTCGGCTTACAAAAAAGAACAAAAAAAACTTTTTCTGATACAAAAGCAAAAAAAAAACATATAGTTTTCACGTGACACATACGCTCGAAATATGGGCGACGTCCTGCAGTTCCTAACTCCGTACCGGCGTTTTTTTTGTCTTTACTGATGTAGTACTACCACTTTGTCAGTGATTTTCTTGTTTTTTTTTTTCTTTGTTTCTTTTTTTTTTGTTTAGTCTTTGTAATTGTAAAGCAGAATTACGGGGTATAGTTATAGCCTGGTAATATAGAGAAGAGAAGAACAGAGTCAAATGTAAAGCAGAAAATGAGAGAAAAAGGGAAAAGTCAAAGGAAAATCTTTGAGGGCTATTGTTCTAAAACAAAAGATGGCGTGTGTCCCTGAGGCAATTCAACTGTCCCATATATGAACGAAGAGAGAACCATTTTATATACATATATATATATATATATATATATATATTGTTAACTGGTATTCTCGGCCTGTCGGAATACCTGTGTATTGTACGGAATATGGATATAGAATATAAACGAGGAAAAGTTTCTGGGGAAGAATATTAAACCTTTACAGTTTGCGATGCAGCCTATATGCAAAAATATATGTGAATATAGCAGACGTAATGAAAAGTATAATGTTACGAATGTATATGTACAGTATGTATATGGTCTTATATACATGCAACTGTGATTACGCGTTTCATAGAGTCAACGCTTTGTTATTTTCTACTATTCCCGGATTTAAATTACACCTATCCAAGTTGGATATGTAAAATAAATAGATATATGCACATGGATACCCGAAGTTGCAGTGATCCGATACTGATATATATGTACCGTATGTTATTGCAACTAGGTATATGCCCATCCTGCGCAATGGGATAATTTCAACTATCTGCATATCCTACTGTTTACTCCGTTTCCAGGTAAAATATAAATATGATACTCGATTGTTCAACGATATTGTTTCACGTTACAGTCTGTAGATACTAATGACCCAAGGACTCACAATCAGCTATCTCCATTAAATTCTATTCGGTCTTATCGTTAACCCCGCTATGGTTCAGAGGATACGACTGCGGCTGAAGGGGATGCAAATTCGATGCAATATCGACAGCTGTTATGCGACCGATATCGCTACACAAGCAGGTATAGAATCGACGCGATTTCCCGGAACTTCAGAGCAAATTTTTCGTCAAAAATTAGTCGCCAGAAATGAGGCTTCGATGCGTGGGAAATGAGTCGGTATTTTGAGGCCCGAAAAAAATTCTATTCAATTATGAAAAATTTTTCCATAAGTACTTTCGCCGATTGTCACAGGTGACTTTAATGGAGTTGAAAATGGAAAGAAGGCAAAGAACAAATAAACGCCAGCTTACTTTCTTCTTATTTTTACAGCTCGCAACCTACAATGGTTTTTTCCAAAGAGACCCCAGAAGGTGTTTTGTAAAGAAAAGTCATCTCATACCGGAAATGGCAACCTTTAAAAGTTTTCCACTCGCGCATTCGAGTCTCACGTTCAGATAAAAATCTAAGCGTGAACTTCCAAGCGCGTGTATCATCGGTGTGCCTCTTTTCCTCAACGTATTGCGTGATTACACGGTCGATTGATTTATAGGTTAGAAAATTCCTTTGAACTGACGACGTACGGCAGCAACGAGATTTACACGTCCTGGGGTGGTTTGCGATACACGAAGATGAGGTTTAAATAATCATCAAGATTTTTCGCTTCTCGCCCACACCCGAATCGCCCGCGCACTTTTTCGGCTGAAAGGATTTAAGGTAAACAAGAAAGGGTGAGATGAGGTAAGAATAAAAAAAATAAAAAAAAAAAAAAATCTATGTATCATACACAGGAGGGTAGGATATACAGGTGATGTTAGTTAGCCCCCCATGTAGCCCGGCACAGTGGGGATTGTAAGTTTCAAGGAATAAAGGGAATTGATATAGCGGCAGCTACGCGGCACCCGCCCTTTGTTGAAATGACTGTGACGTATAGCGAACACCTGGCGACTTCCCAGCATACCACCGAAGATAGGACCCCGTTCGTACAATGCCGCGGCGATGGATGAAATTAAAAAAAAAATGAACAAAAAAACAAATCGTTTCTATAATAATCATAACAATAATAATAAGAAGAAGAGGAAGAAGAAAATAAAAATCCCTTTAAATCGATATTTAATCAGGGATTCTACGGAAGAGGAATTCAAGTGTACCGTTATAACCCGTCGGTTATATCGTCCCCCATACCATTCCCATATATCAAATGGAAGAAAAAAATGTTGAATTCGTTTCACTGGAGAATCTTATGTTGTATCAGTTTTATTGATAAAATCGTTTAATAAATGACAAATAATTGTGATAAAAAAGAAAATGTTTTTCTTTGTCTCTGTTCATAATTACCAATTCATCGAGAGAATAATAATTGTAAATGAAAAAGAAGATTTCTTTGCGAAATATGAGAGCGGAAGAAAATTTTCTTCACTAATAAATGCCTCGAGATTTGTAAAATTTTCTGGAATTTTTTACAAGCATTTCTAGTTTCACTTTCACTTTCAGTTTTACGTTTAACGCCGCTGGCTATTTAGGAAGGTTTGATTACATGGGATTCGAATTACAATCGTATAAGCCATGAGAAGTCGTTGCTAATTGGTGAAGGGAGTTGTTAGTCCGTTGGATCGGTAGAAAGAGGATGAGCAGGAAAAGGGAGGAGGGAGGAAACAATCGGCAATTGAGAATTGAGAATTGAGAATTGGGAATTGAGAATTGAGAATCAAGCGTCGAAGACGAAGGTTATAAAGGATGAGCGAGCGAGTCCCTCGTACGTACGCGGCACTCTCTCTCACCCTTTGTACGTAGAGTTTGATAACCTCTTATTTGTTTCAACGGGCGTTTGACTCGGTTCCTTGCAGTGTTCGATAGCTAAAGGTCGGTCTCCATCTACTATGCTATCTTGTTCCGATTCCTGCCTGTTTCCTAACCCGACAAAGAGGAAGACAAAGTACCATCGTAGAGTCGTTCCGGTTTCCAAGTTCGAACTTCAATTCAGCAAAATTCTTCAGAAAATCTCCATAATTCACCGAATCACCTTTTGATCTTCACAGATGAAAGAGCTCTCCGCATAAAAGTAGAGGAGAGAAATAAGTGAAAAAAGTAAGAAAAAAAAAAAGAAGGGACCGTTGCAACTATCATTCGCCGAATACTCATCGCCTCCTTCGGCATCCTCACAACAATATCAAATTTTTCAAACGAAAAAAAAAGAAGATCGTCCCTCATGGCCTCTTCCGTATTATATTACTAACTTATGAGATATAGGTACATATTCGAAGAGCACATATATATAATTTTTACTTTAAAATTTTTTTTTTTACGCACAGAGCTTTTCATTCCCCACACTCATTCCAACACCATTCCACGGTATCTTATCTTCTACTTCTTTTTTCTCATTTCTTTATTAATTTGGATCGGAGTTTCGGATTAGGGGTGATGTGGAAAGGGCGGCTGATTTCATTGAACATTGTATTTTGAATTTAAAAAAAAAAGATTGTAAAGATTTGTAATTTTTCAGACAGTTACAATCGCTAATGTTCTACCCAACTGTCCCTACGGATATACGTTTATATATGCATAAAACTGAATAAGTTAACCTTCGGTATACGAAAAATCGCTTGTATTCCATGAGGAGGTAAAAAGCGGGTAGCAAACGAGAGAGAGAAGGAAAAAGAGATGAAGAGAGAAAACGTCGACGGAGAAATGGAAATAAAAGGAAATAAGAGCTGGGGATTTTGCGGCAGCGGAGAATCGGAGGGGTAGGTGGTTCACGACTGACGACCCAAGAATAAAGATTAGAAACAAACGAACGCGGATTAACGCTAATTGGGCAGTACGCGAGGAGGTCGTACTCTCGTCGATTCAATTTTTTGTTTCCGATTCAAGAGACAAAGAAATTATTCAAATATCACGGCTATTAATATTCCATGGCAGAAAATAAAGGAAAACCGGATGACGACGATATCTCCAGTTTTCCCCACCGACAACCCGATGTTATATACATTGTTTACCACACCGAGAAACATTCTTACAACAATTACAATAAGGATTATGCACAACAGAATTCTCCGCTAAATTTAATTGCCACAGAATTTATATACATACAATATCAATACGTAGAGTTCGCAGGTTAAAGTTACAGGCTTCTACAAAATAAAATAAATTTAATGTTCGAAGAAAAACAACAACTTACAATTGATAATTTTTTTCCCACCGACTCACACGAGTTGCTTTATTCATTTTATTTCCTTTTCAAATTTTCGAATTTCCATCAGAAATAACGATTTCTCTTATTTCACGATTCGTGTACAGTATGGCCCGTTTTCTGACTTTTATCTATACAGAAAGATAAAAAATAAAAATAAACATAAAAAAAATTCACCGTCGTTTAATTCTCTTTTCCCGCTCGTTGTTTCGATACGTAATTTATTCCTATCGTTTTTATTCATGGGCGTGATTGACACCCAAAAAACGAGGGAAAGATTAGAATAAAATATAGTCCCCAAGATCCAGAGGACTGTCATTATCCCGCAGCACCTGACGTCTCGCGCAGCAGAAAACTCTAGGGTTCGCAATCGCCTCTGCGTCATCTTATATACTGAAACTAAAAATGAAAAATATCCTCTCGACATGTAAGGCGCACGGGGAGAAAATTGTTATATTCAGGTGGATTCGCAGGCTGGATTCGATTCTTTCTTTCTTTTTTTTTTTTTATTTTATTTTATCTTTTTTTTCACGTAACACGTATCTGCGGCTGTTTCGTGACGTTTCAACTTTGACTTTTCGTAATATATGCGAAAGTGAAAAAGAAAGAATGAAATAAAACAAAAAAATCATTAGAAAATAATAAAAAGGAGCAGAAAAAAAAGAGAAAAGAAAAGAAAAAGCTACTCCTTTGCTGCGCACGTAAATGTATAAGCTTATTTACAAAAGCAGTCGTAAGAAAACAATCGTTTGACATATATAATCACAAAACAACCCCAGACCGGTTCTGAAAATATTTGCTCTTTCGATTCCAAATTCAACGAACATCACCCCCGAACCAGTATTTATTTATTTTTTTTTTCATATTTCTTGACTGAAATAAAAAAAATCGTGAACTAAAGATAAAACAAAAAGAAAAAAAAACTTCGGGGAATAAACAAAAAAATAAACATAGAATGGCTGTAGATGGTGAATAGATAAACAAATATATGGAAACGGATGATATAATAAGGCAAGAAAAAAAAAAAGTTGAAAAAATTGAAAAAATAAACCGAACGTATAAATAAAAATTATTCACCCTCTCAACTTTTCGCCAGATTATATTATTTGAAAAACAAATTCATCCGGCTTGGTTCGAACGAAGAAAATATACAGCATGAGAAATTGCGAACTAATGAGCTTGCACCTTCAATATGTCAACCCGGAGACCCATGTAACTATACGGTGTCAAATTTACTTGGGGGGTGGAAAAAAAATCTCTAGTTTCGTCGCCGTTGAATGTTTTTTTCTTCCTCTTCTCTCTTTTCTTTTCTTCTCCATCATATAATACGAGTGATTTGAAAAAAGCTTTCGACGAAAGGGGTAAAAAGTCGCAAGCTCGATAAAAGAAAAAAACAGAAAACATTACTATCTGGGAGTGGTTTTTTTCTACGAACAAACGCGTATAGAGATTAAATCGCACGGCACCTACCCCCCTCCCCCACGCCCCTCCACTTTCGATGCGTGCACCGTCGCACAATATGTACTGCCGTGAATAAATTATGCATTCACCTGCAGAATATATTGGCGGTGCAGCAGTTATGTCCCAGTATCTATACAGGTATATGCATACCTATATGTATCGATAGTTGCGAACCAACCTCGCGTGTTAACCACCCCCTTCAACCCCCTTCCATACTTTTATAAAACCCGTCAGTAGTCGTGTGAAACTGGTAGTCACGCACATTTTCGGATTGGATAAGCTTTTACGATTTTTCAATGCATGTTATGTATATGACTGTATATGTATATTGGGTATATAGCTAGTTGATTTTGTCTTTTTTTGTCTTTTTTTTCACCATTTATTTTCTAATTGTTTGGTTGCTCGATAATCGAGTGGCTCGTTCCATTATATTTTACTTGCACTTAAGTTCTTTGTGCTTTTTTTTTTTTTTTCGTTTTTAAGCTTTTTCTTTCGGGCTAATTGAAGCCAGTCCAGATTATGCGTGATTGGTAATTTTGATTAGTCGAGATACAATTAGGGAAACGTATTACGTGGGCATGAAACTGATTATTGAAAATATTAGAGCTTTACATCTATTGAACAAAACACGATGTGATGCTTTTTTCTTTTTATTGCTCGTGACGATCCAAATGCGATGGTTATTTTTGAAACGGCGCACGATTTCGTTGCATTCATGTGAAGCGTGTTCATCGCTTGTAAACCACGGGGTCGGAAAATGTGGGAGGTTGAGGTTAAAATCGTATAAATAAAATCGAAAAATCAAAAAACAAAGAGGTCGCGATTAAAAAAATCAATGCAATAAACAACGAGTGATAATATTGAGAAACAAAAAAAAAAATAACGGGGAAAAACGTAACCAAAATATCTGCCGACGTTATTTTTCGAAATGCCCAGTCAGCCAATATTGAATATTATTACTTACACTACTTGACCTACCTTCCACCATTTTCTCTACACATGCGGCGCGCTGTCGATGTTTACGAGCAATGAACATTATTTATGCGTGAATACCCCCGCAAATTCGGCGCGTGTGAGGTAATTTGTACCATGTATATGTTTACACATATGGATATGTATATTTCATGCACATTGTGTGTACTATTATACTTTTGCCGTGTTTGCAGATCCTCGATACGGTTTCGACGGTGGGTAGGGAACCGAAAATTTAGTTGTAAAAAATCGGATAACGAATTAAAAAGAGCTAAGCGAATGAAAAAAAAGGAGCAAGATGTTCGAAATTAAAAAAAAAAAAAAAAACAGAAACGAATTATAAAACGAAAAACCGGAAGCACGGCGTGGGAATGATGCGCTGGAAAATTGGAGAGTGGAAATTTGTTTTACAGTAGCGATTAACGAACCTTGCGTAAATTCCGTGGTTTTTGGATGCACATTTTTTTTTTTTTTTTTTTTGAATTCCAAAATTTCTCCGTGCGAATTTTGTAACGCGCGGTAACGGGAAATCCATTTGCGTTGTACAGACGAAAAATTCTGCAAGTACGAAAAGTATGTCAAACACCGAGCTGTTTTTTCTTCCAATTTTATTATCGATAAACTAAATCCAGGGCAATACACGCATAAAAGTATGAGAAGAAAATAACCAAGGTGAAGAGATGTGACAATGAAAAAGATGATGGATAGAACAAAAACAAAAAAACAAAAAGGTGATAGAAAAAAAAATTGGTAAATAATAAAAAGTAAAGGTGAAGAAAAAAAAAACAATGAAAACACTCGACCAAAGTTCCTCCCTCACAGTCAACTTGACCCCCATTTTCCGGCACTCGAAACTGTAAAAGTGTGTCGTAGAGCAGAGCTGCCAGTTGCGGTGAGCTGTTCTTTGGTAAAATGCTCCATTCTTTTTGAAAGGAAGTCAAGCAGGCTATGGCAGCGCTACCCCTGAATCCAAGTGCCAAACTAGAAACGACGCTGACACTCTTTGCTGATGGGGGATAAAGGGGAAAAATTGGGGGGTGGGAAAAGGAGGCCCTGAACTAACATGCCCGAGGTCAAAGATTAAATCGAATAATTTTTTCTTTCCTTTTTTTTTTTCTGCCGCAGCAGCAGCGCCTAGAGATAGATACGGATAATTTTCTAACCGTGGGGGGTCCCGGGGGTTGGGAAAGGACCGTCTAGGGGGGTGCGGGGGCCCGTGGATATGGCAAATAGTATTCGAAACGTAGGTCGCGTGACCAGTGAGACTCAGCAAAACAAAAGGTTTCCCCATCTGTAAATTGAATTAAATTCTCAGCAGACACGCCATCGGCGATCTTCATTCGCGCAGGGTTAGATATAAAAGCGGGGAGTCCCAGGGGTTTTAACAAGTGAGTAGCGGGTCGCCAGCCCAACCGTCGCACCGCGTCTCACTTCATATATATAGTCTTGACCCGCCTTCTTATTATTCTTAACCGTATCGAACACGAGAAACGAAAAAAAAATTTGATTGCCAATTTCTTTTTTTTAATTCACGAACAAAAAAAAAGAAGAAGATAAGTGAGAAAGTAGCAGCCCGGAGATTGTTACGACTCTGTTTTATCTTTTATCTTCTGGTAATCGTAAACGCGCGTTTAAATCGTCAATTTTGAGAAATCTAGATTGGGGTTTTAGCGCTCTTTGGTACAATCCGGTTCGCATTTTTCCATCTTCTAAGATCCCTGGTTTACGTATTTTCAAATTATCGATACCGTAGGCCGGTGTCCAGGAAGATATTTCGAACATGTTCTTCAACGAGTCCATCCTCATCACGCCCGCAGCCTTCGTCGGCGGTGTTGGGTTCGTATTACCTCTGTTACACTTTGAATAATTAAGTACCTTCAGGGCGTTCTCCTCCTTCCACTCCTCATCGTCGTCGTTTTCGTCGTAGTCGTGCAGGATTGATCGATCCTTGGATATGAAAATTCATTCTTACGGATCCGAGAACCTCCAACGTCACGATATGCAAAACGAGTACACTCCACACTAATGACCGTGTCCTCTTCCGATCCCACCATTCCGACCCCGTTCACCTTCACCGTGGATCGTTATATCTGAGCTCTATCGATCTTTCCAAAGTGAAAAACGAAAGAAAAATTGAATTAAAAAAAAAAAAAAAAATACATCCATCTCAAATAACCAATCGCTACTTTGTAATTATAGGCAAGTCCAACAAATGCAGGAGCGACTGTTGGGGTGGAATGTGCCGCCCGAGCATGCCGAACTTGTTCACCCTCATTGGAGAGGTTTTTTGGCACCAGGAAAATTTTGGCATATCGGTTTAGCCCTGATCTATTTTATGTTGATGGTGATGTCGTTGGTCGGAAACGGCTGCGTCGTTTGGATCTTTACAACGTGAGTAACTTTGTTTCATATTTACTTTGTTTTCTCCTAACTTCCCTTCTTTCTTGTTGCCTACTGAAAAACGTATAAAAGTTTTTATGTACCTCATATTATCCGGATCCACTGTTCCCAAAATACAGTTCAAAGTGCCTGAGGACTGCGTCCAACATGTTCATCGTTAATTTGGCGCTCTTCGACCTCCTGATGATGCTCGAAATGCCGATGTTGATAACAAACAGTTTTCTCGAGCGTATGATCGGATGGCAATTGGGTTGCGATATTTACGCGACCCTCGGCAGCATCGCTGGAATTGGTTCAGCGATCAACAACGCTGCAATTGCTTTTGACAGATACAGGTTAGCGATATGAAAAAAAAAAAAAAAAACGATTAAGAAATTAAATCAAAAATGAAGTTTCGTTTCCACGCTTGACTTTGAGAAATCTAATTATCTCGCTTCCTCCAGAACTATTTCCTGCCCAATAGACGGAAGATTGAATGGAAAACAGGCTGCGGTCATCGTGGCTTTCACATGGTTCTGGTCACTACCGTTTTCACTGTTGCCCATCGGAAATATTTGGGGTCGTTACGTACCAGGTGATTGTAAAATTAATTTCGCCAAGTTTCGTTTCGTTTCTTTGTTTTTTGGCATCTCGAACATTGTATCAGTTTCGTAATACCTCCCATATCATGGACGGGGTAAACTTCAGCCTAAGAATAGCTTCTCAGTTACCCGCCGCCATGCACTAGTATGTCTACCTTGTAAAGTTACTACTTGCCTACGTTAGCGTTACCTCGGTTAGCTGGTATATGTACATTCACTGTATGGAGTGGTCTAATTACTGCTGCATGCAGTTGCAAGTTGCAGTTGAAGGCAGGCGGCAAGCTGGCAGGCAGGCAGGCAGGCAAGCTCTTCGCTGCCTGGTAACGCTAACGCCTTTAGATGGTGGTACCCTAGAAACGTATCTACGTCGAATTAACAGGAAATACTCGAGGCTAATTTACAGCAAGGGACGTAGCTGAGAGCGTTTTACACGAAGTGACATGAATATCGTGGATAGTAAATTTGTTTTCATTTTGTTGCGCGCATTAACCAGCGATTAGTTCTTCCTTTTTCTTGGCTCAGTTTTCCATGAACTCACTAGATTCATAAACTTACAGAGGGATTCCTGACGACGTGCAGTTTTGATTTCCTCACCGAAGACCAGGACACTAAAGTATTCGTGGGAGCAATCTTCATCTGGTCTTACGCAATACCCATTAGCTTGATCGTTTACTTCTACTCCCAGCTTATCGGAAGCGTTCGCAGACACGAAAAGATGCTTCGTGATCAGGTAAAACTTTTTTTCTTTGGAAATGTGACAAGCGATCAACAGCGCCGTAATTCGCTACTCAACGTCGTTACAGGCCAAGAAAATGAATGTCAAGTCCCTGGTGTCTAACCAAGACAAAGACAGGAGCACTGAAATGAGGATTGCCAAGGTGGCATTCACGATATTCTTCTTATTCCTGTGCTCGTGGACTCCGTACGCCATTGTTGCCATGACTGGTGCTTTCGGAAATCGGTAAAAAACAAGAAATATAACAGATCGTTTTATGAGTTTCCCACCTACCGTACAACAACGTTTTATTTACAGCGAGGCTCTCACTCCATTCTCAACCATGTTGCCGGCGCTCTTCGCAAAAAGTGTATCCTGCATCGATCCCTGGATCTACGCTATCAATCATCCAAGGTAGGCAAAAAATACGGTGATTCCATCAGAGTATCAAATGAAATTATGAGAAGAAAAAAAAAACAAAATGGAACCTTTTTTTTTTTATTCGGCAACAGGTACAGGCAGGAACTTCAGAAGCGTTGTCAGTGGATGGGAATTCATGAACCAGAGCCAACGACACACGACACAGCGTCGGCTACCACTGAAAAAATGAAGACGGACGAGGCTTGAATTACATCAGTAGCTGTGGTACGATGATGAGAAAAATTATATAAAAAAAAAAAACAAAAAAAAAAAAAAAACACTGCTGCTATCGACGATATGGGTAACTTGTATTTTCACCAGAAATACAAGCTGGTCATATTCGTCAATGATTAATTAATCTCTTATCGGCCATTTTATAATCTCTATCGAAAAAAAAAACAAAAAGCAAACGACAACTACCATCGAAATTGGACGACGATTATTCGGACATGTGACTATCTTCCACTGTTAAATTATCATTGTTATATTCCTGACATTTATCCCTAACACAAAATTGTATAAATTTAATAAAGGCAATTTCAAAGGCACCTTGGACTATCTGAAATTTTAAAACGACGGGAATCCACAGAAAAAAAAAATTTGCTTTCCAAATTTTTTTTTCAAACCTTTCATGATTTTTTTTTTCTACTTTGGGTTCAGATTTTATTCAAAAATCAGTTCAGACTAGCGACGTTCAACGGTTTGAAAGAAAAGCTTCGCCATCGACTGTTAGGAACTGGTCTGTAATCACCTGCAAGCTCGGAGTGAGCCACAGTCGGTAGCTTTTGAATCGATAGCGTTGGTTTCTTCAAGTTCTAGAACCTTGCGAGTAAAATTTACACCCCTGGATGGTAACCTTCTACTATTTTCAACCCTTCAGTGCTTTCGGGGGAGCTTTGAAGTTTCCTGGCGCCACGATAGGGGTGCAGCACAAGTGAATCCGTACGATGGCTCCATCTTTGATCGGGTGAAAATAATTTATCCTGAAATGGAGGGTGAATATCTGCCTGCTTTAAAATGTCAGATTAATTTTCATCGCAAAATTCATCGCAACTAATGAGATTAAGGGCTTTTGGAGTATCATATCAAATTAACAGCTGTTGTATTCGATAACTGTTGGAAAGCTCTGGTCTTGTATTGCTGATTTCGATGGACGCTTCGAATGGGATGAGGAATGAAATTTTTAGATCCACAAGTTTTACCGCGATTGCATTCCCGTTGAAATGCTAGACATACGTTCTTTATATCCACCAGCAGTGCACGCATTTAATTTCATTCGTTTTTAAAATTTTTGAGCTCAAAATACATAAGAATAGCCTATAAACGCCTATTGAACCATATCGAAATCAAAAGTTGATTTTTGACCCTGAAATTAGAAAATATTTCAGATATACTCCTTTAGATTTTTTCAATTTTGGGGCCAAAAATGAAGTATTGCCAAAATTGATTGCAGGACACTTTTGCAACGTATTTTGACCGCAGAAACACGAATCCGTCAAGTAAATTAAGCTGAGAATAAATCCCATCGAGATATCCTTATTTTTTCACTTTTCCAAGCGATACATTGACGATACCTCGATCAATTTTATAGATAGATCGATTTAGCTCGTGGATTCGTGTTCCTGAGGTCAAAATACGCTAGAAAAGTGTTCTGCAATCGATTTTAAAAATACTCCATTTTTGGCCAAAAAATCGAAAAAATTTAAAGGAGTATGTCTCAAATATTTTACCTTATATTTTTGTCGATTTTGAAATGAAGTATTTTGAAAATCGATCGCTGCGCACTTTTCTCACGTATTTTGACCTCAGGAACACGAGACCGTCGAGTAAATTAAGCGAGTATTGGTCTTCAACTTTTTAAGATATAGGTTACACCATTTCCCATACCCAATCACCGACGTCGCGACGAGTTCCATTGTCTGCAGGGACGTCGGTAATAACAGTGACTTGGAAAAAAAGGTTCGAAAAATTTCATCAAGACGTCGTTCCAACCCACAATACTCGTTTTGCAGAATATGGTGTCCCTAGCTGCAGCTCGCGCATTTCTACGAATAGGTTCTTATGTGTATACATATATATACATAGTATATATATACGTAATACACATATACGTAGTACTGCAAGAGAGGCAATCTTCGTTCTGTATAAGTCAGCCTCAGGTACATACGTGCTTTCTGACAAATAAACGAAACGTGCCAAAAGACAGAAACCACCGCGAAAAAAAATGAAGAATAAAAAAAAATTCAAAGTAGAAGGTGTACAAAGTGCAAGGAACATGTGAGAATTGAAGAAGAAAAAAAAGAAACGAACGAATGAAATAAGTTACTCTGCTGGGACCGTTAGAGCAAAAAGTTAAAGGTCATACTACATCAGACAACCTTGTGCAACGTTTTGTAGATCAAGGGGTGAGAAACGGCTCGTAAATTGCAGCTTATAAGGGCGGCAAGCTTATTGAAGCGTCAAATATCGACGGAGCTAGTGGTGTTCTAGGCTTGTTGCCTGTTCTAGAAACTTAGAAACTAATCGCTTATGTATATTGCCTCATAGGATCAAAGGAGGTTGATGGCAAACATGTGCAGATCGTGCATCCAAGTTTCCGGGATCCAAGCCGCAAAGATCTCTCATTATCAAGTCGATGGTGTGCAAATATGACGCTGTAGTTTAGATTTCAGAACTCGAGTACAACAGAGAACGAGAAAAAAAAAAGAAGTCAATAACAAACGAAATCGGAAGAAAACTTCAACCGTGTCTCACCTCAGCTTCCAGGTGGTTTTCTTTTTCCAATTCAACAAAGTGGCAAAAAGCGATGCACGCAGTTATCAAACGGCGAATACAGATATAGATCATTTTGCAATTTCGTAATTGCAGTACGAGAATTACCCACCATGGTTTTCTCTTTTTCTCACCTGTACACCTTACATAATACATTCGTGTGAAGTGCGCTCATATATTATTCCTCGAGACTTAAAACTCCAAAGTTTTAACTGGTTCGAAACTCATCCTCATCTCTTTCAACTTCTCTCTTTTTATTTATTTCTTTCTGCAATTCTTTCTTTCTTATACTTTCTTCGTACTATTTTTGTTTTGCTTGTTTATTCCCGTTCTTTTTCTTTTTCGTTTTTTTTTTTTTCAATTTTATTTCACCTGCAAAAGACGCCACCGTGGACTCTGCCGTGGTTGTTGAATCTTTATTTCAGTTCTCTTTTTTCTCTTCCATTCTTCACCCCCTTGGCAAAAGTTGTTCATCTCACACAAATATCTGCCGCTTACTCGCGTTATTCATTGCTTTTCTTTTAATAATGAAACTTATTTATTATATGCTCGAAGAAAATTTTTCTTTGAAAAAAAAAAAAATCACATAATGCGCATATATCGTAGGGGTGAGAATCGATGATTGAAGAAAATATATCACCCCTTCCTCTCCCACCCTTTCCTTCAACTTTGAAGTGACACAGATTGAATGATAAAAAATAGACTAACAACATCTGACTTTCCACTATACCTCGTACAACACGACAATTGCAAAAGACGTTTCTATTTTATCTCTTTGTCTTTCAAATCGTGCTGTCGTACAATTTAGCCTATTGTTAGCCCTGCGGAGACACCTGCTACGGACAGGGTAAGGTAAAACCAAGGAAGGTTAGAGGATCGTCGGTAAAACGGTAAGCCAGATACAGCAGCGCTGCTGATTCATCTGCACCCCTAGAATGTCATTATCGTTGTTTAAAATTTTCCGCCCCGGTTGTATAAAACCATGGGAAAGCGAGATGGCGACGTTGAATGAAGAAGGCAGCAGTGGCGGCGGGGGGGGGGGGGGGGGGGCTTTGAGGATCATCCCTTCCCCCTTCCCCCTCGGTTTTCACCGTGGAAACAACAGCCTGCACGTAACGATAAGCTAAAGATAAACAAAAGAGAGATAGAAGCCAGTAGTTAACCGTTATTCTCTAGCCTACCTACACTATACCCATCATCTCTCTCTATTTTATCAACGCATATATCAACCGCCCACATCCCCCATGGTATTTCCCGCGCCGTCCAACTTCAAACAGACAGACAAATCCGGTCCGGAGCTTTTGAATCGGTTGACAAAAAGAAATATCTGTTTAACTTGATAAATTTGACGGTAAAAGTCTAGCGTTCAACTTGACATGCGGAATGAACGTGGAATTTTACTTTTATTTTTTTAGGCTCATGTGAAAAGTATGTGGCCAGCTGATCGATAATATTCGAGTGAAGAAAAAGTCCGCCTGAGATAACGTGGATGGAATAATGGCTGTTCAATTAGAAACGACGAATAGCGGCCATCATCATTTTGACAGAAACAGGTGGAACGTGGAAATTTGCAGGAAAATATGTGGACACATTTTGAGGGGAGTTCCGAGCCGTGTTTCCGGTGGAAATTCAGGGCGTGTATGAAGTTGCACCCTTGAGCTGGCACAAAAAGAATTCAGCAATTTTGGGGTCCACAATTTATCCCCTTAAGATCCAATCTACTCGACGCACACGTCGTAGTAGTTTTTCTCTTAACAAATGATACAGACATTTGTAACGGCAGAAGTAGCGCGGCAGTGGCAACAGAAGAAGCGAAGTAGGAAGTGGAATCATGAGAGAAGTAGTGCGGGGCGTTGGAAAGACTTAAGTGTACTAAGCACGTTCTAAGTTGAAGATACACGGTTTGAAAATAAATAGAATGTGATGGCAGAGAGAGCACGAGGAGCGTCAGGCTCTCGACTATATACATGTGTGTACCAGTTATAAAGGGGGGTTAAATTTCTGTCTAGTTTTCCAGCGGTGGTTCTATATAACTGGAACACCCCACCCCCCACCCCTCCTCCTCCACCGCCCCGTACAACCCCCCGACACTCGTACTGCCAAAACTTTCGGGCACGAGCAAACTATAACCGCTTGCAAGGGGTGTTAGCAATTATGAAATTTAACACCGTACTTTAACGTCACCCTACACCCTACCGAAAACCCCTCTTAACCACGACGTAATTAGTTACACACTCCGTAACCGTGTCAAGTGTTTTCAAAAAGCTCATCGACGATGTGTTTATGTATATGTGTAGTGACGTTGTTTCATCCGTACGTCATCGTAATGTCACTCATAACTTTATCAATTGTTATAACGGTGACGAAATTTTGAACGAAAAAAAAACCACTGGAACAGTAAAAAAAAACTGTGTATAATATCGTTGAAATAAATTTGGCAGATACACGCGGATATGTGGTGGCTGGTTATCAGAGCTTTTTTTTTTTTTTTTTTTTTTAATGGTGTAATCGTTAGATGCATGTACCACGTGTATATGTATATGTGTAGATATATAGATTTGCGCTGGGTATTGTTAGAACAAAACGAGGAGGAAGCTGCAAGCGCATTAGAATAATGCTTTCGGTAAATTACTTTTAAGCACGCAACAAAAGCTCGAACAAATATAGAAGGAAGGTGGTTATAGCGAGCGGGGTTGATTTTCACCGTGAGAAATCCCTCGGGTACAAATCTTTGTCTATGTATACGGATACATGTATACCTGGTAAATATAATCCGAACATATACGTGTGTGTGTATAAAGTAGAGAGAGAAGAAAAAAGGATAGAAAAATATAAAGAAGGAAGTGTTATAAAACGGAAGGCGGTGTATGGGACGTAGTTTTTTCGGTCTCAAAAATTCTATTTAATTTGCAATTCGCTAAGGCCATAAATATGTCCGAGATACCGTCATAAATCGAAGGTGGTAATTGAATTTCTAACGCCTATATTACGTGCACTTTACATATGTATATACATGAACTTATATATACATAGATATCGGGCGACTGCAGGGTGGCCGTCGGAACGAACGGTGGAAAGTAGCAGGAAATAGGGAAAGAGGATAGATATATATATATACATAAATTTTCTCTGGCAATAATTTTTAAACCTGAATCTCCAGACACCCCATCGTCATATCCATTTACCGACCTTGAATGTTCCTTTTTCTTAATCTCATTCGAGACAAAATTTGCTCAGTTTCTTTTCCTGCTCACAGTAATAACGGCGTAGTTATCAAGAGAACGTGAACGTCCTGTGCTTGTATAATACCGTTGCACACTGAGAAGTGAGTGTTTTTAATTTCGCAACTTTGTTCTCTTTCTTCTTTCATTTTTTTTTTTTTGTTTTTTAAGACTTCCCTTTGACGCGAATCGCTAATCACAAACAAACTCTCTGTACAGACTTCCTTCTTCACAAGCCGGCTGTGCGCGAACAAGTTTTTTGTGCAATGAAAAAGGACAAAGAGGTGTAAGGAGAAAGTTGAAAAAAGCGCCACGGAAAAGGATGAGGAGAAAGAAAAAGAAAACAGAAGAAATTAAGAAATTCTACAAATTATTCGCACACATTTATATAATATACTCACCACAAGACTGAGACTGTTTGAAATTGAAAATTCTGTTGCATTCTTTGTAAAAATTACCGCTGCGATGTTGAACTTATTTAATTCATCTGATATAAATATTTTTCATCAAAATATTTACAAGTGGTATGAGCGAAGATTTTTAACAGTAAAATCCGGGGAAACGATATTCCTGCTAAAAGTGCGGAGGCTGATTAGCGTTCAACTTTTCAACGCTTCCAAACTTTTAACCACACCGCGCCTCCGTCTCCGTCTCCTACGTACCGTTGTTAATACAAGAGGAAAATTTTATTTCAGAATTTTTCAATTCTCATCTCGTTTCGTGTCCCAAACAAATATTTTCGCTCATCAAGTCCACGAAAAACTTGAATCTTGTATTTCAAAATCGTATGAAATGCATCGCCTGGAAGAACGATATTTAAGTCGGTGATAAACTCGAATTTTAGTGAGGAAAATTCAGGGATTTCAGACCACTGAAAATTATCTCCATGCACTACGAGTTTTCAGTTATGTTTCATAAAACTTCAAGTGCAATCCTAGTGAAATTATTCACGTTAAGCAGGGGGTTTGTTTTTAGTGGAGGTGTGACGTCAGGGCTTATCATAAGCCATTCTCAAGTACAGCGATGAGAAACAAATGACGAACTAACTGCATATAAACTAGGTGGATGAGTCGGAGGAAACTAGCTAGCTAACTGAAGATATAGTAGCAGGTCAAGTTGACAACGTGGATATACCCGTGTTGACCTAATGGCTGAGTCGTTGGTGAGGATATTAAGGGTTGCTAATAGAGTTTCATCCAGATAATATTTGATTTCGGTTTGACGAGACAGTCAAATCCATGAAGTATATAATTTTTACACCGCTCAGCTGATACTTGATGTTCACTGTTTCGAATCGAAAGTTTCCAAATGTAAATATCTGCTGGTGCGACTGAAAATCACATATTTTCTACGATTATTTATCGGAAGTTTTCCGGGAAAAAATAAATTGTCATTGGATACAAAATGAACTGCGAATTTCCTTCTTCCTCTGGCATACAATAACAACGTTTCTGGAAATCAATTTAAAAAGCTACTCGTTACTGTGCTCTTGAAATCACTCTAGTGTACAATTTCCACGTTTCTTAGAATCTCACAGATATCGCATTTTCCTATAGATACCTACTACTTTTTTTTAAACTGTGCGGAAAAAATTGTTGAAATCAATTAGTAATCGAGACTAATTGTGCTGCAGGGGACAGAAAATTTCCAAAATTACCTTCAAAAGAACGTTCAGGATTTTAATTTTGAGGTTAGGGTGCGTATGCCCTATGAGTTTCGCTAAGGTTCGCAAAAATCCTACAACCAGATGGCATAAAAATCGTTGATCCGCCGGGCGCGTAACGGAAATGAATGGAACGGGAACATTGCGGAGTGAAGAAAATATGAAAAAAAAAACGAATAAAAGAAAACGTGATATAAAAAATGAAGAAAACACTTTTTACATATTTTTCTCGAATGTACGACCGGTTGTATAGATATGTTCATGGTAAATCGATAGGCGTTAACAAGGTGGTAAACCAGTATAGCGATAAGAGGTGATATTTATTACCCCCTTCGTTATTTATGGTAAGAAGCGTGGACGAAATGTCTTCGTTATGATAAAATAATAATAATCAACCCTCTAACATTTTACGTTTTTACGACACCACCGTCAACAGACTTTCAACAAATTTATTGAATGAATTTATGGTCGAATATCAAATATTGCTTGAAAGTACAATATTGTTATATTAGTGAAGCTACAATTAACGTACAGTTTCGCCTTACTAAACTGCAGCATATTATCGCACTGCGTCAGTTGAGGTTGAATGAAATTAAATATTAAACAAAAAACTATCGGTAGAGAGACCAACATTTGCTAACGGATGTAACGTCATTGAAACAACGATAGAATCTATCGATTACTTTCCGAAAAATAATTACCCTTTTAATCAGCCGCAATCGGATTATCAACGAAATTGACTGTGTTCCAGAAACGTGTACTGCTGCAAAGCCCTCCGAGCTACGGTGGTGAAAATTTGTTAAATTACGTATACTTAAATTACTAACCTTTTTAGAAAATATTTAATAATTATACGGTACAATAATTGTACCCCAAAACGCGTATTCCCCTTCGTTTACTTCTTAATTTTATTCCTTTCCCCTTTTTTTTTTTTTTTTTTTTTTTTCTTTTACAGTCTCGCCGTGTCACGTATCGCGTCTAATTATAATTCTAACATTTATAAAAGCTTTCTGTAAAGCATACTACCTTATATAAGCCATGGAATATAATAGTCGGTAGTAGTCCACCTAAATATACATCGTTAGTTAGTTTGGCTGTTGATTTAAGTACACTGCGTTGCCATGGCGGCAAAGCTTAAGCCGCTTAGGGGTAGGATGGTTGCGTCGGTGTAGGTGGGAGAAAAGTTGGTCTGGCAAAGGTCGTTCCCATAATGTAAAAGTCACATTTCAATCGTACAGCTTGTATCTAGATATATATATAATACATAAGTTTGGTGGCAAGGCCTTGCCAATTAATCTTTTCTTGTCATAAACGAGAGAGAAGCTCTGAATTATTTGTCTTTTCAAATTACGCTTCTAAATATTGTTCGTTTCGCGGTAACTCTACGCATCAACTGATCCTAGCGATAGAAAATGGTAGCCAGAGAAAAAACCAAAAAAACGGGAAATGAAGTGTGAAGAAAAGAAAAAACGAAAGATAAAATCGTAGAGGGAAAATTACGTAACAGCTTTTGATCACGAGGGTTTTCGAAATGTTCGGAACACCGTTTGCTTTTAAACTGATAATTGTAGAAGTTCTTGGTTAACGCCTGAAAAGTTGTATTCCACTTATAATGGCTACCTATACATATAAACGTAATTTTGTAGATAATATGCTAAACGCCGTGCTTGATATCGCGCCAAATTAGCCGTTTGTAGTGGGATTTCAAGCTCGCAAAAGGTGCGCTTTTATTATTATTTTTCTTTTTCTCTCAAGTTTTGGTGAACGCGAAATTTTCTCTTTAATCTTTTACAAAAGATTTTCGTACGCCTGTGGAACAAGAAAACTTCATCTCCGAAAGAATAATTCCTATTTCTTCACTGGTGCAATTTTTTTTCAGCGAAAAAAGTCCTGCGATCGAACTAAAATTCTATGGTTCTGAGATAAATATTCTGGCTGGTTTGTAATTCGATCAGTTTCCGAATATTCGATCGGGTAATATTTCACAAATCTACGAATTCTCGATCTCAGCTGTGAATTTCGACTGATTAAACTGCCTTGGGTGGTCTTGAGAGGTCCAATTTCAAGGTTCTACACTTTTCAAAGTACTTAGCAACCGAATCGAGTCTGAAATTCTAATATCTGTTTAAATGAATTAGGAACTGCCGGCATATTGACGTGGTCTACCGATAATTTGAAAAGAATTCCGAATAACTGTGGATCGCTTTCGAATGTTACATGCAAAGTGATCCTTCGCGTATACCGTGGGATAAACGTTATCAGCCGGTTCTGCAACAACCTCCGCGAATAAGACACGGAAGCCCCCTCCCCCCTCTCCTCTTTCCCCTACCCCTTCCCCTTTGCCCTGGGGGTAATTGAAACACGAGCGAAATTCTCATACAGAATCCAAGTCACGCCTCATGCGATACGCAACTCAACTGCGTATACCGCTAGGAATAAAATAAAAGGAAACTTTCACCCCATCCACCCCCCCTCCAGTTTCCATACCTTCTACACGCGCCTCAATTTCTACCTCTACATAGGTGGTACGATAAAAAAATTCGATGAAAAAAGCTTACGGGATGAAATTTAAGCTCGCGTCGAATATTTCTTAGAAATTGAAAGCTCTGTTTTATCTTCATTTACTTCGCATCCTTGAATTCCTCTTTTTTTTTCCGCCTTCTCGGTAAATAATATTCGTTTACCATGTGAAACTGAAAAACTTCCAGGTGAAATCTTGGATATGAATCACGTCGTCGCGTTTTGAAGACAAGTTCGCAAGCTTTGGATCTCGAGCTTTTACAAAAGACGACGGAGCTGTTTGTGGCTCTCAGTAACCAGAGTACCCTTGACTTTGCAACCTTTTACCTAGCTCCCCCTAGAGCTGCGACCGCCTTTCAACTGAGCGCCCTCAAATGCATATTTTCAAGTACTTGCACCACGACAAGCTCCTATTTCATTTTTTTTTTTTTTTCTTATTTTGGTATGCCCTCCAAGTAAATTTCAGACCGACCAAAGAATTCTGCACATCACCCTCGATGTGTGGGACATATAATAATCCCAGAATTTTGTGGAATCAGAAAAAAAGTTTCAACAAACTTTTGTCGATTATTTGGGTGACCCAAATGTAACTACGATTCTAGAAATATTCATAAATAATTTATTTAAAAATCTTTTTTCATTCGTTTTTGAAAATTAACCAACCTGTCATCCCATCGTATCAGCTGTTTAATATTTAGATGTGACGGTTGATTACGATTACATTTCCAACCCCTCAACTAAATAGATACGCTCGACTTGTGGGCTTCAGACTTATGGAAATGAATCGACGAGGAGGGAAAATCTGTAACTGAAGCAAATGGAGACAAATGCGTCACGTATTCACACTGTTTCTGCTCGTTAGCGTAGAAGTCGAGTACCAGCTTTTCGGCAGGTAATAAATGTCGCTTTGCAAATATCGTCGGTACACGTTTCGCGTTCGTTAGTATCACGCGGCAACAATATACGTTGGTAGAAAATTTTCGACGTTCAAAAAACGAGGCCAAAAGCTATTTTCGCTTTTAATTATTATTAATATTATTCTATTTCATTCGCCATTTTGTTTTTTTTTTCTACTTCTAACCTAACATTCATTTCCGCAGCAACATACGTGATTTTGTACAGATCTCAGCAGCAATTTCATCCCCCAGTGATCGAAGTGTTCGCATACGTGAGGTGTACAGTATATAGCAGAACTTTTCAATAAAATTCAGGATAAAAGCTGAGACCGACGTTTTCACGACAAAATCCAATGGCTGACTAAAGCACCCGCAGCTACCAGCCGTCGCAGTCTGATCTCGGGTATAAGGTGAGGGCTTATAAAGACTCGGCCACAGCTTTAGTCCCAACTTTACGCACCCCTGAGTACATAACGGTGACGCTATACAGGGCCGCACATATTTAATTTACAAACAAACGTCAAATCGCAAGCCCATCTTTACAAATTATCGACTTTCGGAATCACTTTCTTTTTCTTTTTTTTTTATCTTGTGCGGTAAGACCTGGAAACTGTTGCGACGAAGATATTTCTGATTTCAAATCACCAAACGAGAATTAATTCATCGAATGGAATTAGAATCGAGTTGAACGAAAATTTATTCTCCAGAGCTTTTTCCTCGTGAAAAACTATACGATAAACACTTTGAAAATATACGGTATCGGTCAGACGGTTATTGTTCTCGAAGCAATTCGCCCGGAGGTTCGGAGTTAGGAGTCAAAAGTGGGAAGTTTAAGGGAGGGAGGGTTGAATCTTCTCTCTGCAGCGCAGGGCAATCTTCGACGGAATACTTTTATTAAATGGATACGATAAAGTTCGAGTTACGACCCGGAGCGCAGTGGTGCGCCCCTGCAGTGCCGTTCGCCCCGGGGGTTCCTGGGGGGTTCTCATGAGGGAATGAAAAAAAAAAAACAAATAATAGTGCGGGGAGAATTTCCGGAAGTTTCTCCCTACGCAGTGGTTCCGGTACAGGGAAAAAGGTGGTCGTCTCACCCTTAAAAATTGCTTACCCGCAGCCGATAAAAATGCGCAAACGTCACGCGTTCGTCGGAGAATCAAGGGCAGCCATTGGGTCTTCGGTGAATATCCAAACGACGCGAGCTTATCTCATCCTCGAGTGAATAGGGGAAGGGGGAGGGGGGAGGGGGGAAGGGGAGGGAAAAAGGTGGTCACAGGAGAGCTTGCAACTGATTATGAGCCAATCTCTGCCCAGGCGCACAAAGGACGCATCAATCAAACGGATGGAATGAGGCTTAAGGGGAACACAAAGAGGAAAGACAGAAACTTTTTCCAGCATCAAACGGCTAAATTGCAAAAAGCTCTACGATTTCATTATTATTATTTTTTTCCTTCTTTAAACTTGGTTTTTATAATTTTTGTCTATCTCGTTGACAATCAGTAGTGCATGCGAGTGTTTCTTTTTTTTTTTGCCAATCTCTATGGCACCGCCCGTTGCTCGGATTACAAATTCTTCTTCAACGTCGCAGCTGTTAAGCTCAGAATGATTTTGACTTCATTAAAATTGGGATGAGAAGGGTCATCGAGAGATGTGTTTTGTTAGGACTTTAATAATTTCAATGTTGTTTGACGGTTCGTTAACCGGCGATTAGGATTAGGTCAAGTCAGCGGCTTAATCTCATGTTATCCCACTTCACAAATGCCGTTGTATTCTGACGACCATTTTCTAGAGGTTTCCTATCCGTCTATTCACATTCCGCCCCGAAAACAGCTCTTATAACTCATTAGCAGCACAAGAACGTCAGCCATATTTTATTGTTATACTAAATCGCGAGTAATAGCATCTCTAAATCTCATTGGCAGCGGAGGTTTACCCTTCAAGCAGCCTCGAAAGCTCGGAGGAATTCATCCGTAAAGCGTTGCTATAGTTATGATCGCGTAGCTGAGAGAGAGTTTCGAGAGTTAAATGCTTAATACATAGTGGAATTAATCTACCTCGCGAACGAACGTTCGTCGAACAAAAAAAAAAGCATCCTTCGAATTGAATCGAATCGGTTACGTGATATTTTGGAAAATTTTGGAAACGACTTCTGCAGCTAGAGAAATAAAGAAAGGATGAAAAAAAAATCTATAGTTATTATAGACGTAAACAAGGGAGATAAAAATAAATTCATAGGATTTATGTATTTACGATATCCCCTTAGGTTCTCGATCCCCCCATCCCCAATTTCGAGCGGCTACTATTCTCCGCGGCTATCATTTTCCACTTTATGGACAATGGGTATTTTTCCTTCTCTTTTTTTCAATTTTTTCCTTTTTCGAGAGAGAGAGCGAGATAGATGCTTACTCTCCTATTGGATAACCATAAACTTCATCCGAGTATAAGTGATCCTTCCGAATTCCGTAATTCTCAGTATCAAATGTATGTCATCCCCGTGCGTCGGTATGTACGAATTGTTTATTACAATTATATCATTGTTACGATATACCCGTATCGAAACCATCGTAATTCAGGTTATCGGATTTTCTAAGGTTGCAATACGACAGAATTTGACGAAACAATGAATTTCCCAAACTATACAATTGACAAAATCCCAACCCCGTCCGATCCCCAGTATATTACACCTTACATTGTTATTTCCCAACAATATATCAAATTTCGTTGAATTCTATAGGTGTTGTCAAAACCGAATCGTAAACACCTAAAACTTCTGGGGTTAGTTACACGTGTCAAGTTTTGCTTTTACGATCTAAAACTTCATTTTAACCTCAAAACTTCCTTGTACTACACGATCTCTGTTTTACACATAGATTTCACGTAGCCTCCGCACGTCCATTTCATGTCGGAATTCTACCGCGTGTTTTCGCTTTATATATATTCGGACATCGCCGGTACCGCGGGTCAGGTGAGAGGGAAGGGTGCGGGGGTGGGGGTTGAAGCATGAGAGTTGAAGAGTAAAAATGAAAGAGGTTGGTTGCGTAGCCACCCCTTCGTCCCCGCGCCCCGGTTACCTACATCAAGAATATAATATATAGTGGGTCGTCGAGTGAAGAGGGTGCAGCGTCGGAGGACCTGGACTCTGGAGGGCGAAAAGAGAGAGAGAGAGAGAGAGAGAGAAAGAGAAACGCGAGGGGTGTACGCAGAGTTGTAGACGGAGGCGTCTGCGCGTAGTGAAAAGCCGTTGGGGGTTGCTTTTCGTTCAGTCAGACTCCGTCTTTTCGAAGGGGTGGTGTACGCGCATATGAGCTTAAAAAGCTCAACGTGTTTCGCTGATATAATCTAACGATTAATTTCGAGTCGACGAAAAAAAAAAAAGGAAAGAAATTCAATTTTCATTCAATCGTTTTCAACTCTATCGTATAAATCTGTATCGGAATTATTTTCAACTCGATCCAATGGTATTATGAAATCGAAAAATAAAAAAACAAATAATTCCCAACGCTCGAAATATCGCGATGAGTCAATAATCGCTGTGAGGCTGTAACGTGGTCGTGCTGGTTTTTAAAAAATCTTCGATTCGTCGTCTCTCTAATAATAATTCAAAAAAAAGGATAAGGAAGAGAAAAAAAAAATATATATTATCAAATTGTAAATACTTGTGTGAAAACGTCGGATTCTAACGACCAGTGTCAAGTTTATCAAATATAAATCTTTACAAATACATATTATGAAGCGTTGATATTTTACTGTGATTAGTGTTCATATATAAAAATATATATATATATATATACATTTCATATATAGTATATACACGTATACTATACATCGATATATTCTGAGTTTGAATGAACATGTGCAGGTAATTTTTTTAAAAGGATTCTTCAACCCCTTCAGCTATCGGTGAGTGAATTTAATATAAAAAAAAAAGAAATCAGAAAAAAAACTATTAGATCAATCAGAGGGAAAGGAAAATCTCACCCCATCCTATTTTTATCTATAGTCACATGAATCGATCTTAAAAAATTTGTCCCGTCAAAATTACCGTCCCTCAAGGCGTTCAAAAAATCTTTGAAAAAGAGGAAATCTCAAGTCTACCGAAAAGCAAGCAGCTATCGGGTCTTATAGATTGAATTTGTTTTTTAACATCGTTATAAATATTCGATACAAATTTTCAGCCATGAAAAAAATATGTAAATCAAAAATATCAGGTCTGAAAAATGCAAGAAACGAGAAAACGAAGAAAAAATTTGCCACGTCGATCTTGTTACGCGTGTTAATTCGAGCTAAGAGGGTGGTTTTGAAAAATTTGAATTGTACACCCGTCTCGTTACAAAATTTCAAGCAGCTCGCACATTAAGTGTGATTCATATTCATATATTCAGTATAATATTTCCGTATGCATGAATGTTTGAAGCGTGAGTGGTAAAAGGAGAAAAAGATATGGTACTGAAATAGAGAGAGAGAGAGAGAGAGAAAGCTGACTTTATATGTACAGAAAAGGCGAACGAACTGTACATTATACATGTGAACGATAATCGGAATGTCAATCTTCG
The DNA here is from genome assembly GCA_963978495.1 of Athalia circularis. NCBI lineage: Eukaryota > Metazoa > Arthropoda > Insecta > Hymenoptera > Athaliidae > Athalia > Athalia circularis. The sequence goes on along the minus strand of OZ021698.1, from coordinate 35,175,469 downwards.
AACCCGCTCCAGGCGTAAAAGTTTACCGTAGGAAGAATAAATATCTAAAATAGAAAGAAAAAAAAAAACGGTCCTCTAAAATCCACAAAATTTCAACACCCGATCCGACGATGATTAAATTGGCCGTGTTATACCCCATGAAACTGAAATTGTGCTTGACGTTTCTTTTTTTCTCTGGTTTTTTTTTTTTTTTTCTCATAGTCTGATTTAACTTTTAATGTAGCTTAATTGCGGCACTCAAGTTCATTAACTCTAGACAAAAGTCATATCTTCTACCTCATGTAGTATGCATGAATCCGAAAACGTAGAAAAAAAATAAATAAATAAATAATCCAAACAGAATGAAATAAAATAACAAAGTTCTGTTTTATACGTGTTGAAATTCTCATGGTCGCCGCAGTGCTGCAGTTTATTTGTATTACTTCTAAAACGCCGTTGTACAAAACCCGGGAACTTTTTTTTTTTGCGCTTGTTCACATTACACATTATGTATATAGCATACGTATATACGTAATATGTAGAAATAAATTTTCATACACATAAAATTTACATAGATATAATTCTAAAGCCTCACCGCATGCACACGTGTGCGTTCGCACGAGGTAAGACAAATCGTTACACCTCCATAGCTCAACGAATCGTCGGTTCGGTGGGAGGAGAAAAAAAGAGAGAGAGAGAGAGAGAGAGAAAATGGGAAAGGGGGCGGTAGGGGCGGTGAGTAGATATACTTGGATTCTTATACCATCTACTGTTACCGGCAACCTACATGTACATAAAGTACGTATACATGTATATCTATACATACAGTGTGTAGTGGAAGTTTTGCTGAATTTTATGGTTTCCCAGAGACTAAGGGTAGGGGTTGAATGAGGTATAGAGAGTTGGCTGTTTCCGTAATAGTTCGCTTTAAGTGTACTTAAAAGTATTTTTTTTCTTTTTGTTTTTTCTTTATTTGATCTCGTTTTTTTTTTTTTTATTTTCTCAACTTGTCACGAGAATCTCTTTGATGTATAACAGTCTGATTTCATGAATACTTTATGCCGTTAGAAAAATTACTTTTATCGCACCATTCGTTGACTTGTATAGTCGGTCGATGTTTTTTGATACGGAAATTTCCTTTAGATTTTTCAACTTCAATAGGAGGTTCAAGAGTGTGGTAGTTCGATGAAATTTTTATATCAAAGTTTTTATGTGGAAAATCGTGAAATTCTCTTACGGTGTACGTAGAACGTTTATGGTAGAAACAACCCCTGCCGCGAATTCACCCTCGGCAGGGGTATGTTGTGTTGGGTTACGTTTTACCAGAAGAGCAGGTGTTACGGAACGCGGTTTGCCCGTCAGTTTCGATTTTCGACCCCACGGCGGTCCTTATACAGCACCGAGCGAAGCTGCAAGCTCGTATCAACGCGATTCGTCGTCTATCCTCCTCTCTCTCTCTTGTTACAGCCTCGATTCAAAATTAGTTTCCACCTCGAATCAGAGAGAAGTTCAAAAACCGTCGATTTCCCACCCCGTATCACGTGATCCCAAATTCAGAGTTATTACACGGTGGTTTGGAATGAAATTAAAACTGTTGTAAAGGAAAGCGATATGTTCGATCATTTTTTTTGTTCCTTCCTCCAAAAACTACCTGAACGAAGAAAGGAAAAAAAAATTTAATTTCTCATTCAACCCTTAAATTGGAAAATCTTTGATGTGGAATAATTTAGGCTCGTACCCAGTCGTGCTTTGGAATGTGTTAGTTTTTCTCGTCGTGGCAAAGTGCCAAAGTCTTAATAAGCCCACTGAGTGGTAGATAAATACAAAGCTTCTTCACCAGGTGAACTACTAGGTAGGAGATATTTTTACAAACACGTTCGATCCGATTGCCAATTTGTTTTATACTCATCCCTTAAATCTCCCCATTTGCATTCACCCTAAACCCAGAATACCCGATAATAATTACGTCCGTTCAAAAATTCCTTCGATAAATTTACCCCACAATTTATAACCGATTGATAAATACTTCTTGAATTTAAATTAGTTTATGAATTCACCGAACCATTCGTTTTCGTTTCATTGGATCGGTTTTGTTTGTTCGGTTAATCTTGGAAGGAGTTTTAAAATAATAATAATAATAATAACAAGAAGAGCACTCAAAGCTTTCGAAAATTTTCTTACCTCAATTCACGTTGTACAGTACAACGATCCGTTTATTTATTTTTCTCTATTGTTCTCTTGGATAAATTTCGTTGGTGAAATTTATATACGTTGACAGATATATACGAAGGCACTTGAATAAAATATATATGTATGTGTATGTACAGGTGTAGATGTATATATGGGTATGTACATGTATATATATAGGTGTTTGTAGATCGTTGGGATTTGAGCGTTCCCTGAGCACTAAGCGGACGTTTCAGAGACTCGCGACTCGAGTCGAACCGTTCCCTCTGAAAGCAATCACTTTCATAAACTGCCTCTCACTTCACTACGTATACACGTGCAGGGGAGCTACGACAGAAATCGTCTCGAATCGACTCCCTCGCGTAATTACGATGTATTATACGTTATACGTATACGCGTACGTATTTTCCGAGCACAGGTATTTGCTACAAAACCATTTACTTAGAGCACGATTTTTTCACTCTCTCTTAATTCCGTACACTCCGATACACGAGGCGTATGTGATGACCCTTTTTTCATTTGTTGAGTAAAATTTCTCGTTATACGTGTGTTGAAAAGCAAAAAAAAAAAACCGAACGAAATTATGAGACGAAAAATCGTGGGACAAACACCTTTTAAAATGAAAATAAAAAGTTGAAAGAAGGTATTTAAAATCTGGACAAAATAAGGGTCTCCGTCCCTTAATCAACCCTATATTCAAGGGTGGTAACTTAACTTCCCCAGCAATTGCGGTGGATCGTTGAATTTCAGTAAGTCATTTTATAGAGGTATACTCTCTTGCGCTGAGCAAAGTGGCCTTAATTTTACAAAGGAAGTACTAAATTCCTTCAAGAGTGGGATGTACCGACCCTAAGCCCCGCGGTTCTTCAAGGGGGATGAAAAGTCGATGGTGATGGTGGCGGTGAAAATAAGGCGGAGAAAACCGGGGGAGAGTCGAGGTTAGCCGAAAATAAATAAACAACGTATACGGGGTTAAAACAGAGGTAAGGGTAGTTTTCTAACGACTGTTTCAACGCGTCAATCGCCTTGCTTTCGCTAAATTCAGGATACATCTACGCGCGGTAGAGATTTTCACCTTTTTGGGGTTGCCGGCTTTAACCTACATACCTACCCCTTGCACTTTAGATCCCGCGACAAGGTGAGGGTGCGATAACGTACGTGAGAGTCTAAGGGATAAAAATCACCGCGTGTCTTCTCTTAGCCGTGAACCCCCGTCTCCCGGTTCCCGTCAAAGAGTAACAAGATGGAAAAAAATGGAAATAAAAAAAAAATATATAAGGGTTGTGATTTTCTTCTTATTTTATTTTATTTTTTTTTCTTCACGTTTCGATGAGGATGAATGATTTCAATCACGCTGCGGAGGCGTGTATAATTTTCTTATTCTTCATCTGGGTCTGACAAGAGGATTTGAAGATTAAAAAACTTGAAAATGAGGTATTCGTCAGTCGGAGGGGCTGGTTTGTCGCTGGGTATTGTGAGATGAGGAAAATAAAGCCTCTCCTGTCAGACACTTCCTGATAATCTTAATTTCTTTTTTCAGAACTTTCCAAAGACGAAAACTTAAACAACCTCCCACATCTACACCGTACCTCATATACGATGATTCGTTAATAAAATTATCCTGCCGAAAAATAAAAGAAATTGGAGCCGAAAAAAAAAAAAAAAAACAATTCACAGCTTCTCTCACGTTTCGAAAATTGAAAAAAAAGGAAAACGAAGAGAAGAAATTATAACATTTTTGGTTGTAAAAATTGGAAAAGGGTTGCAAATTTTCTGTGCAAATCCCACGCGTTCGCCGTGGGGTGTGAGGTGAGAAAAGAGGGAAGGTTCGAGGTATGAAATAGTGCGATTGTACTCTATATACATACTCGGTGACCTATGTCTAGGCGATACAACGAGCCCAATAGGGTTGTGATCTATGGGGTACTGAAACCGTTTCAGGAATGCGTTGCATGTGTTGTGTTTGCGTGTTGATATGATTTAGAACTACCGCCACCCCCAGGTTCAAGTTCAGAACATGAGGTGGGTAGATAGGGGGTGAGAGAAACCCCGGGGTCGGAAGGTTCGAAGCTTTCAGCTTTCAGCTTTCCTCCCATTTTCAGGTACCATCGGAGACCTTCAACCCCCTGTACGTATGCGCGGTGAATGTTCCGTCCATTTTACTGCAGATACATTTTGTCCGCGGTTATATACTACAGTGAATTTATTAAAATATCGCACGAGCCACGTGAAAATTTTACGCAAAGCTCGCGCAGCTCAGAAGCAAAACAAACGGCCCAACACCTCGAACACCTTCGGCGAAAGCTGAAGGGGTGTTGCAAGATTTACCGCGGGCACGTGACCTTTAACACGCGAAATTAGGACCGATTCGTCATCCTAGGTGAGAATAGGACAGGCCGAAGTTTCCTCCCCTCCGAATCAAACACGTTATATCACACTTCGCAAGTGATGATGTATCAGATTACGCGACTTAAATTTGTACTTAAGGGTTAGGAGGGTCGAAGAAAAAAAAATTTCACCGTCTGATTATCATACAGTTGCCCGGTTGGGCGGATAAAAATTTTCTCAGTACAGCTTACGCGACGGTCGCAGTTATTCTTATCCAACATAATGTTATCTACGTACACAGGTATACCTACGTACGTATAATCTTTACACTCGTTTTACGCCGATGAAATACGTAGTTGGGGGTTTGAAAATTTACGCAGGTTACAGAGTCGAGGCGTTTGCACGCGTATTATAACATCGACGGTATGCGAATAAGCGAAGCAAGGGAACGTCGGCAACGGGAGTTGTAGGAGGAGTTGGTATGGCATAGGGGATGATTCGATGGGGGAGTGTTGGTGGTGTTGGTGGTGGTTGAGCGACCTCCGGGTAATGACGTCCGCGCCTATCCCGCGCCTCGCACCCTACTAACGTGGTAATCGAAACTCAGGCTACTGAACCGCGCGCTCCGGTGTTCCAGGGGGGGTATGGGAGTGTGGCTGATTCTCTACGGTTGTGTTGTAAGGGTAGCGATGTAGCTACGGTTGCCGCTGTTGCTACGGCTGTTGCTGTTGCCGTTGCTGTTGCTGCTGCAGGGTAGCTGGTTATTTAGCTGAGGGCTTGTATTTTACAACTGCGACAGTGTTGCCGCGTACCTCCCACTAACACCCTCATCCTTGCCCTCACCCTCTCACCTTCCCTTTCGCCCCCCCCCCCCGACCCCCTCACACCCACGTTATGTATATACTACATACTGTTATGCTTACGACACGAGGGGTGGTTGTATCGTGCCACTGAGCAAGCTTGATTCTCAGACATAAAAGCTCTGCACCCAGAAACCATCACGTCTCATCACAATATAGATACAAGTACCGTGCACTAATATATACAAAGAACTTGAAATTTATCTTCATTATTATTTCTCCTGTTTTTCCTTTTTTTTTTTTCATCATCACCTGCCGTCGCCCTCCGAACAACGAGAAGTGAGTAAAATCGAAAGAACAAAAAGAAAAAAAAAAATAAGAAAACCCTCCGTCAATGGAATTGAGAATGTAAAAATTTTCTGTCATTTCCGAATAGACTGCAGAGAAGAAGCGCATTGAGCGTAGAAGGAAATTTCGGGACTTTCACATATATTCAGCTTTCCGAGGTCAAAGGTTTGACCGCGTCCACCTTTTTCCCCCATACAAGAATCCTTTCTTTTGTTTTTTTTTTTTGGTTTTTTTTTTATTGCATTTTTTTCTTCTCCACCGAGTTGCGGCCTCATCTCTTTTTTGACAAATAAGAAAGATATCTCAAAAGGAAGTAGAGGACGAGGAGAGAAAAAAGAGAGGAAAAATAAATAAAACGGTAGAAGAAAATTGACGGAGCTTGTGAGCTTTTTCTCCACTGGCTAAAATTCGACGTTTTGCCCCCCCTTCTCAACCCAACCTAGTTTCTATCCTTCTCTAGGCGTCTATCTCTTTTGCCCCCGAGCACAGTTCAACCTCAGTTACCTAAGGGATGACATTGCCTCTATCGAAAATTGGCCAAACTTGGTGTACAGCTTAAGACAGCTATCGCAATATTTTTCCGTGACGTACTTTTTGCTCGTGTGAAATAAAAGAATAAGAAAAAAGTGAGAAAAAAAAAGACCGTGTCGATTCAGACGTCGGTGAATTTTTCGTATCGAGTTAACGAGACGGGAGACTATAAAAATAACATCCAGTTTGTCTTCGACGTCAAGAGTCACCCCAACGATGATATTTTACACCGGGGTAAAATGAATGTATGTAACGCATAATTTCTGATAATCTCATATTTTTTAAGCAAGTCAAATTACGAAAGGCACGGTTGCAATTCGGTAGATTTCAAGTGTCAAGAACAGTACTCGACATAATATATACCTAGGAGAACTAACGTAATTTACAGAGAGGGTTGAAAATTTTCCATCCCCCGTGTGATAGTGGCAACGTAGTATACTATACGGAGAAAGGATATATAGCGACGAACTAAACTTGGCAACGTCGTATCTGACGTTGTGACGCGGTTGAGAGAATTTGATAGGGGACACGGGGACAGTGATCCTCCTACAGTCTTTCAACCCCCAAAAACTTTATCCCCTTGCGCGATATCCACCCTCAGTTTTGCCCCGAAGATCAGAGCGGCGTCTTATTAGAACCCAAGTCAAGCACTAAAATGCAGGGCGGACGCGTTACTTTGGGTTTACAGTCTTCCAAAGATATTCTCATACATCTCCTCTGATCTTTTCCAAAAAATGACGAGAAAAAAAAGAGAAAGGAAGAAAAAAAAAAAAAACGGTACAGATGAGTATTCAAAAAGCACAATGCAAGTGGTATTTTATTCAACCGAGGCATTACACATATATAAGTTCTATTTAGGGGAATGGAAAAAATTCCCCATGGAGTTCAATGCCTGCACGTATTCAAAATTACATCGTTTCATCCTGCTCCACGATCTAAGAGAGCCGAGAGCGGAGACTTTGGTATACGTGGGAGAGGGTGGAAGAAAAAATAAGGGTGAACAAAAAAAAAAAAAACGAGAAAAAACAAAAAAAAAAAACTATGGCAAGAGGGAACGAAAGAGGGAGAACAAAAAAAAATAAGAATAAGAAAATGTGGAAGAAGGAGAAAAAAAAATGAAAGAAAGCGAGAATTTTATACTTGATTTTCTACTCGACGTTCGCCCCGGTTCTGGATGTTGAGGGAAAAGGGGAGGAGGAACTTGAGAGGGGGGAGAGGAGGGGTGAATGTAATTTCTTGGGAGGCGCATTCAAGCGAGAACGCTTATTCGCCCCGGAGGCCGTCGTACTTCGAGGCGTTCGTCGGAGCTGAAGAGGAAAAGAAGGAACGAACGACGGACGAACGAAGCTTTCAACCTACCGTCGTACCTATAAAGCTACTGTGCAATTGAAGATGCAAAACTCGATAGAACGGTGTTCGTTTTTTTCTTTTTCCTTGTTTTTTTCATTGTATTTTATAGGAATCAAGAGCTTATCTGGAAATTAATCAGATTGTATTTAACCTGGGCTCCGGATCTCTATGTAAATGTGCGTTCATGTAATTGTACACACCATATACATGTACCCGCACTATGTATATCGCGAATTAAGATGCGACACCGGGTATGACGAATCAGAACTGCGGCTGTTTATGATCTGGTATTATCTAATTATAGATTATCGATAATTAATTAGTATTCAACGCTCAATCTCAAACACTCAATCGCAACGCATGAATAATCTGAAACTGATCATGTAACTATAATAATAATGGTCAGGTCGTAGACGATCCAAAAAATTAAATCTTCATGTGACGATCGCCGAGGAAAATAAAAATAAATTAATCGATGGGTAAAAGTAAGAAGAAAATTAATGAAAAAAAAAAGAACAGATGAACATAAATATATATTACGTTGCGTTGAACGTTTCTTTGACGAACACAACGAGAAAAAAAAACGAACCGTATGCGTTGAAAGAATTTTCACACCCTACGTTATTGTTCGCAATTTTATTTTTCGTCTGGTTATTTCTTTGTTGTTCTCTTGCATACTGTACGTATACGTACAGGTGTATGTACGTAGTAAAAGAGTAGAGTGAAAAAAGAGAGAAAAAGTAAAAGAAAAAGGAGGGCGGCAGGGGGGTGGGAGAAAAAAAGGAAAGAAATGTTACTGCGTTCCCCGGAGTCGCATCGACGCGTTTCGATGTGTACCATCTATACCTTTCAGCACGGTTCTCGAACAGGCTATTGATTTTTCATTCTTTTCCTCTCTTAACAACAACGGTTGCAAATATACCTCTGGTAGTGCAGGGGAAGAAGGAAGGAAAAGGGAGGAATTGTACAAACCTAGGGTATGTGTACCACGCTTGCATATATATGCATATATACAATGTATACATATACGTCATGTATATATGAGAATTAGTAGTTGAGGATGGGAAATGAAAAATGGAAAGAGTACACACTCCAAGGTGTGTACATAGGTATATATGTACGTACATAGTTGAGCTGCTATTGCTACTGCCGCTGTTAATGCGAACCTCGTAGCTATTTCGAGTGCTACTCAAACCGTTCGTTCGTTCGTTCAGTTCCCGATACACGCGTAGTCCCTATTGTGGCAAAAAAAAAGGAAAGACAAAAAAAATTAGAAAAAAAAAAAAAAAACAGATACTATTTCACCGGTAGCGGCAGCAAAAGCGTTTGTATCCTTCCGAAAGAAATTCGTTGGATGAGAAAAATGTAGACATCATACGGATGCGAAATGAAAAAAATGAAATCGCAATGAAAATAACAATGCAACGCTAAATATGAAAGGTTGAAGAAGGCGAGGGGATGGGGCGAGGAAACGGAAAGAAGGAAATGAATAAAAATCAAAAAACAAAAAAAAAAAAAAAAAGAGGGAAACACCGATGGATAAGCAGCCTCCGTTATACATACGGAAATATGCTTTCCTGCATCCGATCAATGCTTGGCGTTCTCACATTTTTCGAACGATGCAGAAAAAAAAAAAAAAAAATCCCGCCCAAAAGAAGAAAAAGAAACGAAGGGCAAGATAGAATTTTGAAAATAATATTATAATCGCCTCAGGGCTTGTGTTGCGCTACCTCATTCCCCTTTATCTTCATGATGTGAAGAATTTTTGTATATTTTATGAGCAAAAAAGGAAAAATGAGAATGAGAAAGGAAAATTCAGAGAGTTTAATCTGGATGCACGTTGGATCTATGAAAGAGAGAAACAAGTGAATAAGAAGATTGCAAAAAGAAAAAGAAAAGAAACTAAAACCATAGAGTTCGTCTTAAGTTTGTTTAGGGATGAGGGAGGAGAATTATTGGAGAATTTGAACGGTTATCTCGTTGCGATAAATCAATCCGGATTAATAAAACTACATTGCATTGAAAAGCTCCGTTTTCTTGAAAAGTTTTTCCTGAATTAATGATTAACCATTGTCGTAGCAAAGATTTCTGAGTAGCTACAAATCAAGGGATGGATAGTAAGAGTGAGGCTTGAAATAGTTGAAAAAAAAAATTCGATCGCACAACGCTGTATTTATACAGGGTGTGTATAAACGGCATGTACACAGGCATATATTATATATTATGTATACATAGACGTCACTGCACAATCACCACCGCACGATCTTAAGATGGTAAGGGTGAAAAAGAGTGTAAAAAAATGAGGGGGGAAAAAACGAAAAAACAGAAGGAGGCGGGTGGAGAGCAAAAAAAGAAAAAAAAAAATGGTAAAAATCGTATCCAGCGCGCTGGAACTTTCAAGAGATTTACGGGGCTGTTTGGACGGCATGTCCGTGTGCGGAGCTGACGACTTTATTCTATCGCTTTCCTACCCTTTTTCCTTCGTTTTATATACAATCATGTACATATGTGTTTTATACACATGCACACTATGTGTGTATATACTTGATGTAAAATTACATACGGGTACGTTGGATGTGTTGTTACCTATACTCGAACTACGCGTTTTTCTATCTCCCTTTTTTTTTCTTTTCTACACACGTCTCTCTCATTCTCTCCGAATACATATGGGGTGTACTCTCCTGCACCCCTTGGACCATTATATTACGAGGTAACAACAATTTTTTATTATTTTCTCAACAACATCTATATGTACATAGTTGTAACGCATCCTGTTGCGGTGAACACAGATAGATTACTGCATGGTACATGATATGCGCATGTATTTGATTATGTAAACATTGTACACATCGTGGAATGTGAAATGCGATACACACCGAACGCATACATACATAGTTCGGTATGTATTTTATGGTGAAAATTTATTACAACCACATTAGTTGCTAATATCATCCCCACATTTTCACACCCACGGGTATGTATGTAAATATGTATATAATATGTAATATATTCATCATATGTGCATACCAGATATATACGTACACATTTTATGGGATAAAAGTAATTAACCTGCCGCTGCTGCTGTACTGATTAGTATAATTGATGATAATCACATTCATTTCTAAAATTTAATAAAATTATCAACAGCAAGCTTATCGATCGATAATTTCCGTCATGTACCAACGTTCGTAGCTAGGTTATAACCAATGCCAACATCTATCTTGAGAAAACGATTTTTTTCCTTTCGGAAAACAAATCAAACAAAAAAAAAAGGAGAAGAAGAAGAGAAACGTTTTTCATTCTACATTTTCACGCCACTCAGCCTTCCCTTATCTACCCTCTCTCTCGATTTACCGGCTAAATATCACCCATCCAATTTAATTTCCAGGAAAAGGGGAATGGGGGGGGGGAAGAAAAGAGGGTGGCATATATATATATAAGTTGGGGTGGAAATTCTATCCAATCAGCATTGATTTACGGTTCCCTCTTTTCCGGACAATACTTTACCCGGGTGGGTGTTAGCTAGCGCTAATAAGCGACAATATTGTCGTAAATCTGAAGGTGAGGAGAGAAAAGAAAAGAGAGAGAGAGAGAGAGCTTGCAGTAAAAAAAAATTGAAGAAAATGATCGGTATGTGTGTGTGTGTGTGTGTGTGTGTGTGTGTGTGTGTGTGTGTGGATATAAGTCCTACGCAGAGCTGGGTGGTTGGAGAAAAATATCAATTAAATTTTTCGACATTTATCTATTAATCGACTTTGTACCAACTGCTGACGACGATTTATAGCGACGAAGGGGAGGTGAAAAAATAATATGAAAGGAAAAGAAGATCTAATGATTTTTTCATCCCCTCATTCGCGACTTCGTTCATCGGATAATCTATACGAGCGAAGATTGTTAAATAAATGCATATGTAAATGATACTCAAGTTTTTTGTAAGTTCGTTACGTAATTGTCAATAAAAATGTGCGACAAAAACAACGAAAAAAGAAAAAATTTAATGATACTTTTGTGTGCGGTATGTAACGTACAGTCAGCAAAGTTGATTTTGGACTAGGCCCTACTTTTCGTTTGTTAGAAATAAGCCAGAAACTAATTCCCCGAATGTAACCACGTCACGGTTACGTGGAAATTCCGTGTAAAAAATCACTGCATCGAGACGAGTCGCTGAGTGGTTGAAAGGGTTGTTCACGTTGTTGTCCGCACGTAGTAAAATAGTCCAATTACGATAAGGAGGTGTTTGACACAAAAAAAAAAAAAAAAAAAAATACGTTTTCACCTCGCTCACTCAATTCATGAATCTTTAGATTGCGATGGCACATATTTCTACTGACCACTTTTGGTTGTGAGAAAGTCTGGCGAGTCATGCGCTCTACGGCGGCAGAAATAGAAACCAACTCGGGAGCACGCGAGCGCGGCCCGCCAAAGTATGAGATTTCCCTTTGAATTCAATTTGCAGTTAAGTTTCCTATTACATCTGAGGACCGAATGATCGAAATTTAATGAACTCGAGGTGCGTTTGGTTTTCGTATGAAACTAGAGAATTTTTGTTTTCTTATAAAAAAAAAGTTTGTACTGTGCATCGTGTGCTCATCGTAATAATCGAAAGAAAAGTGCGCAACTAACCCATTAGATTTTTGCGATTTTCGGCTCAGGAGTGGAAAATTTTTTTTTCACAGTATTCGATTGTATTCTCGTTTCGTGCAGCGAATGAGTTCGTGAGAGAGAAGAACAAACGGTGAAATGAACTAAATAAATTAATTAAAAAATTAATAGGGGGTGAAATTATCCACTCGGATGTGGGATACCACGCTACACGTTACATCTGAGTATGTGCTAATGGTTGAGAGAGAGAAGGGTGACCTTTTTAACAATTCATACCACAATGGGACATCCTTTTCAACAGCCTTTGTCAACTGGGTTACTTCACTCCGTGAGTCGTCGCATTTTACCAACGACTATTACTACGCGACTACTAACATTTGTGTTTCATATACGTACAGCGATCCCGCGTCTATATCATCCTTCTCTCTAAAGTCCCACAAGAGTTTTTTTCACCGTATCACATCTCGTATGAAAATTTTTCTAATTAACCGAGTTCAACTCTCACAGTCGGCCGGCACTGTTGCCCGCACACAACTACGTCTCTACTTAGAAAAATACATTATCCGTGTGCAAATTTTGAACGCCCAAGGAAGCAGAGAGACAAAGAGGAAAAGATAAGTCGGGAACGAAACTCAAAGTTCGCTACGTACACGTAGTTGTTTCAGGAAGCCCGAATTCCGGTCGCAGGTCTGGCATGCATAACGTCGTCATATCGATGCTCTCAGTAGAAAAGTGTCTAACTCTACTTTTTTTCGAAAAACATTTTTTTGTATTTTCTGTTGAGAAATATCATTCTTCATATGCCCTGAACTTGGTAAGCGTGTAATTCAAATTTTTCAGTTAGAAAAGTTGCCGCACGAAAATTGTCTAACTCCTCGTCTGATTTGAAAAATTCAGGATAAAAATTGTCCAACTCCAAGAAAGCTTCTTAGCTGACATAATTTTTGTACGTGGACATATTTCTATATATGTACTCAATAATAAACACAATTTAACAATATTCAAATATTCAAATTTTTTCTTTTTAATTTTATCATTTTTCTATTAATAAAACGTTTTTTGGCTCTCCTGAAAAATGTACAAAAATGGAGTTAGATAATTTGCTAATTGGAGCGTAGATTTATTTCATTTTCTTGCTTTTTCCGTCACGTTTCACCCGATTTTTTCTACAAATTTTATCAGAACTCGGTGTGATCTTATTCGTGGGGGAAAAAAATAAATAAGCCATCGGAAACATTATAAATATAGATGAATAATTTTTCTACAAATCTCTCGGGTTGCAACGGTAGTAACTTCGTGTCGTCGCGAGCTCTGCTACTCATTTTTCTCTATGAAAACTCATATTTCTTGGTATTCTCTGGGGATATCGATAGATCGGTAGTAACAACTTATCCCTTCAATATGTACTATAAATGTATGGTATACTTACGTTTTCGAGTGATTGTGGTTTTTATCTTTTGAATTCCACATCCCTTATTCACAGAACTGAAAAACCGGATTACCTCCATCCGCAGAGAAATAGGTTTTTCTGCAATGAAGGAGAAAAATAAATAAAAAACTATCGAAATAACTATCGGAATAATCCGGAGTTCAACACGAGTGTAGAAACTATTACAAGAACCGTATTTCGAAGGAACCAAAAAAAGGAAAGCAGAAATATTTAATCGACTCGAATTACATCTGCTTATTTTCGGGTATATATAAGATGTGGTATAACACTGCGTACGTTGGTAGATATTATTATACTAATCTCAAATTGTACAATAATATAATTTGCCGATTTACCCTAATTATTAACTGCGAATTGCGCATTGAGCCAATTCCCACGTTCGCTTAAGTACTCCTCTCACGTCGAGTAGTCGATTCGGTATTCAGATACACACAAGGCTTCCTTCGTCGCAACGCTCACTGTATACATATACATATATATATACACATCGTGCCCACGTATTGTACATACTTACGTTTGCCGTCGCGACGCTGGCGCCCTTAACCGTTAAACAATGTCACAGATCCGTATCAATTTTTTATTACGCAAAACCTTAGAAAAACCCACGTCCTGATGCACGGACGAAATGAAAGCTCGACCCCAGAAAAAAAGCAATCGATATACATCGATTAAAAAGCGGGAAATTTTCTTTTCCAAAAATCAGATTAAATCAATATTTCCAAACATCGAAAGCGAGTAGAAGAAAAAGAAAAAGAAGAAACGAATTATTGAAAAAAAATCAAAAATCCTTTGGTTTTCTATGCATAATTTCTCGTCTAAGATTTCACCGGTTTAATAATTATAATAATAATGATGATGATGATAATAATAATAATAATATTCGGTTACCTCAGCTTCCTCGGTATTTCATAAGGGCAACATATTTAGGAAATTCGAAGTACCCCGAGGTAGCAATAAGGTGAAGGTTGTTATCTATATATCTATGTTACACGGTTACGTTCCATGCCGTTGTTTCATAGCTTTGCTCGATCCTTCGGGTTGGTTTTGCGAAGGGAGTCGGGAAGAATATACAATGTATATATGTATATACGTGGGGATCGAGTTTGAGGTGGTATAAGGGTAACAATTTCCCACCTTACTACGAACAATTTGGATTATGCGCAGGGCAGGAACATGTATAACCTAAAAGCGCAACCTCGTCTTATATACAATATGTAACAATAAAACCGTACAACCTGATACATAGTTTGTATACATGCATATATATAAATATACACACAATACACAGGCTTACATACGTTGCGGAGCTTTAAATAATTAACACTAATTTATCGCGGCTCTAACGTACACGCTTATACCTAACGATAAAGCACTACAGATTATGTACAAAACACTCTGATTCATGAAAATTCATTTACCTCGGTTACGTGTACATCGAATGAAATGAAAAAGAGGCAAAATGCCGATGGAACAAAAAATAATAAAATTCTTTGCTAATTTTTTGTTTTGTTTCCGGTTTCGCCGATGGCGTTAGCGTAGCACACCGGTGTACAGAGTTTACGAAGACGGTTTAACCGGGTTTCAGCCCCTCCGAAAAAAAAAGAAAGAGAAAGAAAAAAAGTATGGGAGGAAAAAAAAAAAAAGGTATCGAAACAAAGCTTCGCCACCGCGGAAAACTCTGACGCTAAAGTTTCAACTCGTTGTAGAATTTGTTCCAATAAAAGCGGTAACACGGTATGTATATGTACACGTATACATATGTACGGGTGTAGCACGGTGTGACGTGCAGCACGTTTTGAAAGTAAATATATATAAATATATATACGTGGATATGTGTACGGTTTCTACCTGGGCGGAAATTGTGGCTATATATACGTGTGTAAAGGATATACGTGCTTCTGGTAGGTAGCCGCACATATTTATATCGTCGGAAGTTAGGTGTACCAGAAATTCTGTAGGACGAATAACGCGGTATAGAAGAAATAGTACAAGTGGAGTTAGTTATACCTGCTGGATGAGTAGGTACAGTGGCCAACGTGAGTAGCAAAAGCAGATAGTGGTTTTCCGGTTTTACATACACCCATGTATTACATCTACCTATACATGTACATAGTTACATTATACATACACACAAGGGCGGTTCTTCCTCTATTGTATGCTCGCTCTGCAATCTAGTGCGGATTAATTCGTTCTGTGGGAATAGTTGTCAGCTAGAAAATACCCCCACCCCCACCTTCGCCCACCCTTACAACCGTTTCTGCATGTATATATTACACTGCCGTCCTCAGACGCATAGGTAGGATTAGCCCTGGGACACCGTACCGAGGGAGAAATTTAAGTCCGATTTAACTAGATACACCCTCAACTTACAATCAATTTAGAGAGAAACAGGACGTAACCAAAATTCAGAGATGATTCGCCGCTATGGATAGTCAAAAATTCTTCATCACGACAAAAAGTTGGACCGATCGGAAGGTGAAAATGGATAAAAGAAGAATCGAAAAACTCGAATTTTTTTAGTCATCTTCCGACATTCACTCGATATACTGGTTGTTTCGATACTGGAAATCATGTCGGTAGATCGCATGGAACACCAGCTGATTTTTGTTTTTTGCATAAAACTTTTTTATCGCTAAGAATTTTCTTTGCAAATGATGCAGTTTTTCGTTGTACCGGTATTGTTTTTCTTTTCTCCGTTTCCTTTTTTGTCTTTATTGTATACCGTGTAGCTGCATGACGGAATTTGTTTCGTACAGTTGTCGTTGCAACGGGAGGCGGTACAGCCTAGGAATAGAAATGGGGGAAAATGTAGAATGCGCAAACATATTCCGGCAGCACTAGGGAAAATTGTACTCTAATATTAATCGTAGCTACTCTGCATCGCATTCCATACACTGTACGACTAGAAGCTGGAAACCTATCTTAACTTTCCTTTTGCGTTTCGCACCAAAACCCAACCCGCGAATTTGGCTATACGATGCTAGTCTCGTCTCGCGTATATGTGCACTGTATAATATATACGTGTAATACATATGTATATGGATTTGTTCGTATGTATAGGAAAGGAGAGCTACTAATGAGACCAAAAACATCAGAGCCAAGTTACGACCCTACTAAAAACGTTACGGGTGTGATTTAGGGGATGGTAATGGAGCGAGGGACCGAATCCCAACTCTCCTTCTCTCACTTCCTTTTTCTCTCTCTCTCTCTCTGTCTGTCTTTCGCCGCGCGCTATTGCAAATAGAAACTTCAACATACGCGCAAACACGATTTACCCCTGATACAAAGTGGACTAAGAAAAAAAAAAGAAATGAGAGGAAGATCGATAAATACATGGACGAAATGCAGGGACTAATTTCTATGATACCTTCGTCGAAGTCCAATAGTGTGTAAACGAAAGTTCATTAGGTTGTACCGTAGCCGGCTGAAAATACCAACCCCCTCACTATAATGGGCTATTACCTTAGAGAGTGGAATAGAATCTTGCCCGCCCATTTTCCCTCCCACTCGTCAGTTAACCTACAGCGAGTGAACATTGAACGTTCTAGTCTGCTTCTAATTACCATCTCTGGAATTATACTATTGCCCATGCAGATGTAGCTGCAAATACGTTTCCGTTTGGCCGGTACAAATTGCTTGGTATTAAGAGGGCTACACCGGGTTTCGGATATGCTCAGGGGATGATGTTGAAGTCAAGGTATAATGTAAAGTTAGGTCTGCCTCGGTCTGGTTTCGGCAAGGTTTGGTTGGGTAGAGTCAACGGGGGATCTCACGGCCATTGTGTAACGCGCGAGGGATTAGGTTAAAAATGACAAATGAATTTCAGTCAGGTATTAAGGCACGCAATCGTTGCGTCATGCCTTTCAATCTTTCACTCCATCTCCTCATCACCATATACACCTATACCCGCCCTTTAAAAAAAGTTACGTACCGGACAAGCCAAGCTGACCGTTTAACGATACCCCAGCAATCGTACAAGCACACCGCACCGACGGTCACTTTTTTTTTAAATAAATTATCATATTTTCATCATCTCAACACCTCCAATTTTCACGCTCGATCCAATAGACGAATTTTTTTTTTCCTACAATCCACAAAAATTCTCCAAATTTTCTGATACATTTGTTCTACACCGTAATTTTGATCTTGAAAAAGAAAAAGTTTCTCAAATTTTCAACCCGATACCATTTTTAGTTTTTTCCTTCGGATATACAAACAGAATAACGGATTGATCTCCGCTTCGAAAAATCGTACGGCAGAAAACTTGTGAAATTTTCCAGTAATTTCTTTTCTAGATTCGAATACATGCGCGCAGTAATACCGTAGTGTCCATCTGTGTAGTATGAGGTTGTGTAGTGCAGAAACGCGGGGAACTTTTTGAGAAAGAGTAACCAAGGGAATAATCTATGTGGCCACATCAAAGCCGTCACGGGTTTTCCCGCTATATACCCTTACGAGTAGGTATATATATATATGTAAAATGTATACGAGAGGCCACAGGCGAACGGAAGGAGTATCCAAGTTGGCGGCCTCCACGCCGCTTCCTCTTTCGCGCAAAAACCTGCGGCACTTTTAATTTCAAAGTTTTGCGTCCGTCTGAAAATCCGCGCAAAACGACCGCACGGGTAGCGAATAAAATCCTTAAAATCATCACACACGTGTGATGTTCGGCGAGTTCGATGAAAAATGGAATAATCATCCGCAGGATTATTACGCAAAAATAAAAGCAAAAAAGACAAAAAAAAATTTCGACAGGCGCCGCAGGCTCCACGTGACCAAACCGGCCAGGACCAACGGAAAGTTTTTCGCGAGCCAAGAAACCCGAAGATCTCTATCATGTTTTTCTTCTTTTTTTTTCGCACGGATATAGATTTTATTTTTACGAGAGGTGATATTAACTTTCGTAGGAAATTTAGTGATCGAAGCCGCAAATTTGTTAGCAAGAAATGCAGATATGAAACTCCCAGTTTTCCGTACTTACTAATGTTGTTTGCCAGGACAAAATAGCCAAGTAATCTAGCCGTACACGACATGATACACAAAACGGTTTCCTACTCATGCATACTTCAGCAGTCAGCTGGTCTCCGCAAGGAAGATTCCCAAGCCTCATGTCGATGTACGCGAGTTAAAGTCCTACGTATCTAGTCCGAGGTCACCATAAAATATAAGGGTGTTCCAAACCGCGCGATGAAAACTGAAAAAAAAACACATTTGTAATCAGATTTTTTTTTTCTTCAAATTCTAGCTGTCACATGTTATCCCGAATCCGAAAATTTCTTGGACCACATTCGGAGAGGGTTGAAAAAAAATGAACTCTCGAGTCCGTAAAAAATTTCGATGAACTGTTCGTAAAAATCGTGCCAAAAATGACATTCCGAGGGGTAAATTTATTACACGATCTCGAAATCATGCATCCGATGATTATATTTCTTTGGCTACATAAAAAGCACACGAAAGATTGTGATAATGAAAAAAAGAACGAGAAGCTTCTCGGTGTACGCGAAGACTGGAAAATACTTCAGTTGGTACGTTCGTAGTCGTGTTTTTTGTTGTTTTTGTTTTTCGTTTTTCTTCTCTCTGTGAAAAAAGCGTTGTTCATATTTTCTTGATACACGATCTACGGTCTATACATAAAGATATAAATACCTATAGCGGCGTTGACATCAAAGCGTCTATGTGCACAGGCGACGGGTTGGTTGGTTGGTTGGGTATATAGGCGTTGCAGTTTTACTGTTTTACTAGAAGGTACATGAATATAGAGACTGCAGACCCCTTGCAACGCGTCGAAGTATAACGTAAAAATATGGCGTATAGGCACCTCGAGGTTATAGCTCACAGGGGTGTTTCTGGAGCAATGCGATGAGGGGGGGTTGAAAGGGGGATGAGACGTTGAGTAAAAAGGGATCTAGCCGTTGAAAAAGAAGGAAGAAATGGTTCGATCAGCGTCTCGTCTATACATCCCTCAAATTTTTTCTCTTCTTTTTTTTTTCTTCTTTCTTTTTTCGTCCTTCCACCTCCTTTCCCTCTCTTATTCAACCCCCGCTACTCGCAGTCGGTTTTCCCCTTGATGATTCCGTCGGTATACCTACTATTACTGTAGAACATTCCACCCTCTTTTCCCCCACCTTGCATTGCTGCGCACTTTATATACTGTATATATAGGTATATATACACGACTATGTACCTATATAGTTATATGATCGATACATGCTCCGCT
Source organism: Athalia circularis (assembly GCA_963978495.1). NCBI lineage: Eukaryota > Metazoa > Arthropoda > Insecta > Hymenoptera > Athaliidae > Athalia > Athalia circularis. The sequence continues at coordinate 35,155,677 of OZ021698.1, read as the reverse complement.
CTTTCCGGTCGTAGAAGAACCGAGGTCCGGACACGCGTTTCGCCCCAGTGTAACCGCGTGGCAATAATCACGTCGATACGGAAACTAATGGTAGAGCTGTCAACCTCCTGTGTAATATGAGCCCGTATAGAATGATCTAGTTATTCAAAATTCTGAAAATGGGCAAATTAGGGGTGAAGAAAAAAAGCCATTAGATGCGCAATCAGGTTCCGCTTACAATCAGATTAGGGGGTTTTAACGGAGTGAAACCTGTGTTTAATGCGTCAAAACTAAAAATCGCTATTATTCCAATTACCCGAACGTTCATTAAAAATAAAAAGGAAAAAAAAAAAAAAAACGGAAAGACGGAGAAATTGCATGATGGAAAAATCGGAGAGTTGAAAATGGCAGGTGAAGCAATCAGGGAGGAGTTAAATCGAAGTGGGAAGGGTTTATGATAAGAGAGTCACAGATACGTGGAGAAGAAAAGCAGCTGTCATTTATTTATAACATCTATAGTCATGCCTCGTATCGTGTAACTATAACTGTATGGCTAATGCAGAGAAAACGACGCGACCACACAGTTCTCCGATAAATTGATGATGGAAGTAGGATATTGTAATCACTTTTATGCTTCAACTACAAAAGTTTTCCGATTGGAATTTTCCTGTTCACGAGTATCTGGGTCGGGAAACGGACGTCGAGAGTTGCCATGTTACAATACCATCCCCCCCAATGTATATCTGTGTACATTATCTAGCTACAACCTTATTTCAACTATATAGATACACACACCCTGTACAGTGTATACACTCTACTACTTATTTACAACGCGAATTCCGCAGGGGTGCACTTTAATTTTTTTTTTTTTACTTTTTTTTCTTTTTTTTTTCGCCTTTTTTCCATTAATCCTTCTCTTTTGTTTTCACTTCCAATCGAAAGTTTTCTCATTTCTCATTGATAAAACAAAACGAAGCAAGAAGAAAAAAAAAACAAAAAAAAAAAAAGAGAAAAGAAAAAAATAATTTTCCCTACAGAGAGCGTAGTATATCATGGGCAATTTTTATTTCGAGTTTCATGTATTTGAATTCCTAACAATTCGAATAAAACACACACAAACGTACAATTTTTCTTTATTTTTTCATTTCATTCTTTCGTTTTTCGTACTCGAACCCTCCGAGCATATTTGAACAATGACCTTTTAAGTATAGACTTTTTTCCCATCGGGAATCTATATTATCAGGTATATATACCATACGCACATATATAGATCTGTATACTTATTACAGTTTTGGAATTAAAACCTCAACCTATTATAATTGTGAAAAAAAAAAAGAAAAAAAAAATTACTTCGTGCGTGTTTTGTGTCATATAGTTTTGAAAGGGTGTAATAATAAAAAAATAAATAAATAAATAAATAAAAAAAATATGGAGGGAAATGAAAAAAAGTTAACGCATTGCCGCTAGAACGGCGTTATAACTCACGATATTTATACATATATATATCATGCGAATAAATCATAAATGACGTTTTTAAGATATCACGAGAAAGCCGTGAGCGATCATGCCTTCGTATAAACGTACACGTCGTCTGCAATATTTTTTTTTTCGTTCTCCTCGTTTTCTCTCTCTGTTTCCTTCTTCTCAATCTCACTTGTAGTTTAGTTCAGCCACGAACAAATGCATTCTTCAAATTGCAGTTGAGGTTTTTTTTCTCTCCATTATTTTCATGTACCTATGTTTGTTTTTTTTACAATTCATCGTTCATTTTATGTACGAACGATGAAATCAGCATTTTTTCTCACTCTCGCGATTCGAAGGTTTTAGTTTGATCGATCGGATTGATTATAATCAAAATTTTTCGACGTTCGTAACGAGCTCGAGTCCGGTTGGACTTCGTTCAACTTCGAAAGGAAAGAATAATTCACCTACGAATTTCAAATTTTGCTCTTTAGAGATCCGCAAGGAAACGGGGGAAACTGTTCGTATAACAAGGTTTCCAATACGGAATGAAGTTAGTTGCATCTAATGTACGAGTCGTGTTTGAATATACTTAAGCGTGTTTAGAGAAGTTAGTTACACGTACACAGAAGTTCTGCCGTACAATACCATATACATATATTAAAGACGTAGCAGTTTCTACGTTGATACAATCAGTGAGGGTTCTTCAGCGGAGAAAAAAAAAAAAAAAAAAAAAAAGATGAAAGTGAGGGGAAGAAAAATATCAGCTGGAAATACAGAGCCAACTATTTATCAGGATTAGGATTAGTCGAAAATAGAATATAACAGTATTTGATACGATTAATGTAAATAATGCGAATGCTAATTCACGTGATACATGAAGTTGTACAAATTCCGTCTATTCTAATATCTGAGCTATACGAAAAATGTTTGACTTTGTTTTTTTTTTTTTCATCAAAACAAAGAAAAAAAACTATACGGAGGCACATGCAGGTATGCAGTTAACGATCTTCGGATGAATAATTTGCTTTGAAATTAGCTTATTTTGAAAATTCAATTACATTTTACAGCTTTCTCGTTGGCGCAAGCAGCAACGGCGGCAGGGAAATAGGATATTTTCCTTCGTTACTGATGCAGAAACTGCAATAGTACCAGCTTAAATTCTTAGCAGAGAATCTCTTCGTATCTCGTATCAAGATCTTTCAAGTACGCGTGTATATACCTATACACCTCTTCTTTGAACGTCGTGTAACCAGGTGTAGATAATTATAATTAATTTATGCACTTCTCCCGATCCTTATTACCCTCTCCCCGCCACTAACTTTATTACACATTGCAAATGGTTATAATCTTGATTAACTTTAACAAACGGGTAATTATCCTGATTACTTTTAAGCAACTATATACCGACACTGAGTAAATCTCCAACAACTCAAGTCACATTTTTCACGCAAAGGAAATTTTCCTCTTCTCTTTCTCAAACAGATTCTGATCGAACCAATGGAAAAAATATGATCGTTACGTCTTTATGCCCACAGAAAAAAAAAAAAAGAAAAGTATATACGATACAGTGACGCGGAAAAAGAAGTAAGAAAAAATTACTCCGAAAACGTTGGGGAAAACTTTTGGTGGTAAGAGAGAGGGAAAAAAAAAAAAAAAAAAACTCGTTAATTGATGAAACGTGAGGCGATTGGTGATCGGAAAACAAAAAAAAAAACGAAGAAAATTAGAACACCAGTACCGTGGTGGTAATCTACCTTGGCAGTTCGGCGAAGTTGTTACTGATAAAGTTGCCCCGTTGAATTCTGTTTCATTTATATAAAAATGACATGAACTTAAAGCTCGAGGGTCAACCTGGGGCGAGGTTATGTCGCTTTGTCTCATCCCATTTTCAAGGATATACATATATGTAGACACACATATAATAAATATGTATATAGCTACGTACCATGCGCAAGCTGCATGAGTAAATATAGATGTAACGTTGGATAGAATTTGACGCGAGAGTTTTGTCGTAACAGGAATACACTTCTTGAACATACACGTGTGCATTCCCTGGCATACCTTTGCCGTGGCATGCATGTATGCTTGCGGGTAAAACCGCAGTACTTTACAAAGCTTCCATACCTTTGCTCCCCAACGTACCCTGAGAGGCCAGGAGAGTTTAAGCTCCGGCTAATGGCTAATTATCATTTCAAACAAGCGACTCGATTATATATATCTGATAAATGAACGCCTCGTATCAACTCAAAAATTATACGAGGAATTGTCGATTTTCTTTTCTTTCACTAAAAATTTTGAAAAAAAATAACAATCAAATGATTATGCTCAACTTGTGACGGACGATTGTTTTTTTTTTTTTTTTTTTTTTTTCTTCCAGGTAGAAAAAGAAAAATCATTTTTTTTTTCTCGTTCTTTTATCGACCGTTCGACGGAGTTTCCAGCTTCAAGTTGGTTATGATTCGATGGATATATTTAGTAGGGAAATGAAAAAGTTTTTCAAGTACACAATGTATAAATGTGTAGCTTTTCAAGTGGTGAAGATATATACATCTTTTTTCTTATCTATCGTACGGCGCAAGTGGTGATATAGTTTAGGGTACGTTCTGTATATTAGTAAAAGCTCTGGTGGTTACCAACAACGTTGTAGAAAAGCGGGTAGTATATAAAATCAAATAATTTAATATAAGGCAAAGTATCGGAAAACTGAGAGTAATAATGGAAGGGGAGAAGGATTGGCAAGGGGGGAGGGGGAGCGGTGTAGTGCAGGCTAAAGGGTGAGAGAAAATCGACGAATAAAAGCTCACCGGGTAGAGGTTGGGGTAAAATATTCCCGATATAATCTCAATTCCGGCAAAGTATAACGGAGAAATAGGGTGGGAAACAATCCCAGTTCGGCAATGAGGATCGAAAACCCCCGCTGAGCTTTCCCAGTTTCTATATACCTTCGTTTTCTATTGCTGGTGCTCCTGCTTTTTGGCCAGTCAATGTTTTAATTAAAGGGACCCTACAGATCGCGCGTCAATGTCGATATATACCAAGGAAGTGAGCGAAAGCGAACGTTCCCTTACCCTCCAGTCAGAAACAAAGGCGGAAACGAATAAAATTTTTCAACCAAAAAAACGTCTTCTTTACAAAAATTCTTTGTAGTTTTTCACATTTCGAACCCCTTATTATTATTATTATTATTATTTTTTATCCATCTGGAACTCACAATAAATTTTATCGTGCGTAAAATTTTATCATCAGACCTAGGAACTGCGTTTAGTCATGTGACACGTCATAGCGAAAATCCCGTGAATCAACCTCCTCTTCCCACTCGGGACTCTTTCGAGAATGGAAAAGGAAAAAAGAAAGTAACTATCAGAAAAGTCGAAAGTTTTGAATTTTCTGGAGCTTCGACCTTATCTAAGAAAAAAAATTATCAGTCTCTCATCTGTAAAATTGCAAATAGTTCACAGCGTCGATAGATTTCAGTGTCAGTTTAGAATATCATGCCATAAAAATTCGAAACGTTTGGATAAAGCCAATGAATCGGCTTAATTTTGATCACGACATATTTGAACGGCCTATTGATCAATTTTTATTCCAAGAACAATTTGCGCCTCGCTTTTCCTTGCCCGAGTATCTGAGTGTTGGAAAATAAAGCAAAAGGGAAAAAGAGGCTCATAAAATCGACTGGGTCATCTCACATGAGTTTTCAAGGATCACTAACGTTAATTCAACCCCACTCAGGATTTGTAAGTACAGTAATTCAGTCTGTCTGCAAGGGTCTAGACCGAATGAAAATCCCGCGTAGCGAATTAGTCTTTCGATTCGCATTCCACCGACGGTCAGCCGGCTATATATATGTGTTTAAATGAGTGCGCGAGCGACCTCCCCTATGAGTACCTTTCGGGTTGGTAGCAATTTTCTCAAGGACCGAAGCTATTCCCCTTGTTTTTATTAGAGGATCACACCGCCCGCGTCCAAACCGTGTTGGGATACCTACTTCCAGTCCTGCTCAACCAAACCCTACCCCACTTTCGGACCACCCCGCGAAAGCTCGGTGCTTCCGAGAGGGTCGCGTTGCCCTCACCTTCATACATGACGACGACGGCCAAAAAAAGCCGGAGTGAAAAAACAGAAAGCAAAAAGAAAAAAAAAAGAAGAAGAAGGATTCGACCACCGCAACTCCTCGACGCAACTTTTCTGCAAGCACAAACCACCCTTGAAAGCTTATATACTACATACACTTATACTTAGCGAAGTACCTTGTTAACGGAGTTTTTCGTAAAAAAAAAAAAAAAATGGATAATGGAAAGATTTTTTCTTCTCGTTTTTCTTTTTTTTTTTTTGTACAAGCCCAGAGATAACACCCCAAGTATGATTTTTGTGTGCTTCAAATTCCTGAACATCGACACGCCCCGTTGTCTTTTTGCACGAGATTTTTCGAGAGGGTGGAAGCGTGAAGGTTAGTTTCGACGAAAAAGAGGTTTATAATAGCAAAAAATGTATGAAAATCGAGCAACTACGACCCTTTTTTCGAAGGTAAGTTTTTTGACCGTTTTGTACAAGAGGATTTTCAGGGAATTCCAAAATTCGAGACCCTTTTAATCGCAAAGTTTATTGCCTCGATTTAACTCGAAAATGAAAACTGATGAAAACGGAGGTTCGGGAAACCTCGTAGATCGCGTGATAAGAAATTCTTAACTTGCACGCCTAATGTCTGTGGAATTGAAGGTGACAGGTGGAACGGTATAAGAGACGGTGTTGGATAGGAATTAAGCTTGACGTTGGCCGTGGGCCAATTGCTACAATTTTTCATCGGCCATAGAGAATGGGAGAAAAAAAGAAAAAATGAAATAGTTACCAAACCGCGTGCGCATAGACTAATTAATTTCCCCGCAATTTTCACCCGTCATTTACCACGTCAGCTTATATGTAACAGAATACGATCAAAAAACAGAAATTAGTGTAAAAATCCTTCCCATATTACATAGGATAACGTTTACCGACAAGTTTAATTCCTCCCCTTCTGGATTTGAAAGAATTTAATTTTCTCCTATAAAATCCGGATTGGAGTTTTTCTGATTTCACATCATTTTTTTTTCTCTCTCTCTCTCTTTATTTCAACCCCTATCCGTTGATACTTAATTGGTTACCCTCGTCAGTCGATGTCAAGAATTATATACTGCAGAGGGTTGAAAATTAACTCTATATTATTATATACCTTCAAGACACCTGAACGAGGTAAAAGTGAGTGAGAAATTGTTGTTTTGTTTTGTTTGCTTATTTTTTATTATTTTTTTTTTTTCACGAGTTTTGGTTAACCGATGGGGAGTTTGATTTTCATACGACTATATGATACTGCGAATATATTTTACATAACTATATATACTAGCGGCGAAACATGTTCGGAGTTGGAAATACGAGAGGCGATAATATTCCGGGGCATCGGTGGTAACTCCACCCGGTGTGAAGGGTCCGGTCGAGATCGTGACGTCACACCTCCCTCGGGACCCTTTCGCTACTGTAAACTTCTGTCCATCCCCAACGGTGGAGTTACTGCCAAACGTCACGATATCCTTTCGCCAATAATTTTCCCGCTCACCACCGAATCCTTCAATTTTAAGGCTATGCCACGCTCGGGTTAGGTTATGTGAGGTGAGTGAGGGCGGGTCAGGAGAGACCCAAGGATTGTTTCAAAGTACGCCTAAGCCTTTCCTCTTCCCTCTTCCGATTTTCATCACTTTCACATTTTCACCACGATTTTCGTTCAAAAATTTTCTCTAACTTTCGCTATTTTTGTTAATGAAAATTAATTAGAATTATAAGTTTTAATCAATACAACGTCACTCTCCACGGCAACCTCAAAGTTATTATACATGTAACACGTATACCTATGTATTATCTACTATGTACTCGAGTTAAAGACGGACTTTAAAGCTCGGATGATAAAACCACAAAACAAACCGCAGAACAACCTGATGAGTAGAAAAAACGAGAAAAAAAAATTTCTTTGAAAAAAACAAAAATCGTTCCAATGGTGGATTTTTGTTTCCTCGTTGAACTTGCAAGGGTTGTTTGTGACATTCCTTCAAAGTAAATGGACGAGAAGAAAAGGAAAAAAAAAAAAGAATTTCTGTTTTGTAATATATGCAAAAGGCAACCGAGCTTATTCAACGTCGTGACGGGCGGTGGTTTACCGGAAGTAAAAGCTCATTAATCCCCGTAATATATAGAAGCTTATACTACAATAATATCGTTAACCACGAACGTTTGGTTGAAGTGAAAAAAGAAAAAAAAAGAAAAAAACAGTGATAAAGTTGAGTTAGTTAAATTCATGGTTATATAAATATATATATATTGTCTACATAAATAATTGAATAGTCTTCGCGAAGGTCCTGCGAGTAGCGAATATCGTGCGACTGTATATAAGGTAAATAACAATTAACAATCTGCACCCCTTAAGGAAGCTGAAGAGGAGGCTTTATAGAAGCAAGCTCCGAAGCACCGAGGCTTGAAGCAAATTATCATCGCAGTTAAGAGATAAATAAGATAGATAAAGAAATATTACACTACCTCTACAACATCAAGCCATCCCTACATTTAGCTTTACGTATTACAGTAACCCCTCGGTCCTCGCCGTCCATTTTCCCCATTTTAAGATCCCTCGACCCATATAATTACCCAAGTAATTGCAAATTACAAAATTTTACCCATAGTTACTTTCGGGGCCGTTCTCAAAAATTTTATCAAACTTCCATATCGTCGTATTCAGGCTCTCGAAATTTCAATATACATACTTACATCGCAGCAGCGAATGAATTTATGTATATAAATTTCGCTGCTTTTTTCTATTCTCAAATTTTTCAGTACGATAAATAAAGTTCAGTATCAGAAACGGATGAAATCGGTTGTCGATATGAAGTAAAAAATAGAGCAAAAGACGAGACGGGAACAAAAAAGAAAGTAGGAGAAAAAAATTGTTTCGTCTTTTCGTTCCACGAGTCGTGTAAATAAACATCTACCTTACAGCTACCAACTGGCGCGCGTAACTTAAGATGGTCGTATTAGAGTACTGGATTCGAAAAATATCACTTCCAAAAATTTCGTAATCACAAAAGTTTTCAACGTAAAAAGGTGCGTGTACAATTTACAGTAATTCGACTCTCCGACTCGATAAAAAGAAGGAAACGAGACACAGGGAAAAACGAAAGAAAGTAAAAAAAAAAAAGAAACAACTGAACAGGAATAAAAAGAAAAGAAAAAGAAACGCAATTTCAAAGTTCTGTTTGCGCCCCTACGGCCAACCGTATACTGAAAAACTCGCGCACATTTTAAGAGATAAAAACGTTTCACACGTTTTTATTTATTTTTTTCTTCATTTTATTTTATAATATGTAAAAAGCGAATGAAAAAAATAAGGAGCGGTTCAGTGAATTTTCTCGACATCATGATGCCGCTACGTATATAGGTAATACGATTGATCCTCACCTCATCACCTCTCTCTGTTTTTTTTTTATTTTTTTTTCTTGTTTCCGAAACTCTTTATTAACTTTTATTCGATACCTTTGACGTTCAACATTTTACGACAGCGGGATGTTTTTCTTTCATTTCTCTACACTTGTACGCGTTATATGTGGGTATATGAAAATAAAAGCGTATATAGTACGTTAGAATCGAATCGATTCGTATATAACGTAGGAAACTGCATCGCACATTTGTCACGAAATCGTCTTCTAAGATTCTATCTGTCTCCTGCAGAGATTAGAAGAACAGAAGGGACTCGAGATTTCTCTATATATATCTATACGCGACTGCTACTGAAACGCGGATGCTATATACTTATATCTCAATGTTCTATACGACCGATAGAAAATTGCAAGCTCTCCAACCCATATTTCAACCCTTCAACTGACAAATAAAATTCACGATCGTTTTATTTCCAGTTAAATACACCATAACATACTACGTGTAATAATAAGAACTATTTTCATTCCGCTCGAGCCGAATGAAAAGAAAAAAGAAAAAAAAAGTTGGGAAACGAGAAAAAAATAAAAAAAGGACGAACCCAAAGTCTCGACCAATCGTATGATACGAGAGTTTTCAAATAAAATTCAAGGGAAATATCCTGTGACCCAGAAAGGGTGCGGAACGAAAGCAGGTGGATATTATAATCTCAATACTTTTTTTTTTCTTTTTTCACTTCTTTTTTTTTTTTGTTTCCGGCGCATGCAGGCGAAGGCGCGTATAGTGGTCAGGCGAAAGGTGTATTGGAACCTCCCCGAGGGTTTTCGAAGGAGAATCAGCGACCCAAAGCGACCTACGGCACAACCCGTGCGAGGGTTTAATGCCATAATCCAGTGAGTGGTTCCCTCTCGCTATTGGCAACTCGACGCCTATGGGCCTTCGTCGCGAAATTGATGGCACCCGGTTCGCAATTCAAGCCCTGTACTACTTTGCGTCACTCATTCCCATTCCCATCCAACTTTGACGTATGTAACGGGTATTAAATAATATATTGTTAAAAAACACGTACACGTCATGGTTTTTCATTTTTCTTATTTTTTTGCCGTTCGATTTGATTTGATTTAATTTTTTTTTTCTTTTTTTGAATCGCGGTATCAATTTCCACGGTTAAAAAAATATCAAGGTGCGCACCCGTACGCGACCATATAACGAATTCCCATAGCTCGTTTATTCTCTTCAAAATCGAACCTTAATTAAGTTCAACTAAAACTTTTTATCACCATTGGCGTATCGCCGCTACACACCCTATTCGTCTTTATTCTACAGCCAGCACTATACGTATAGCTATGTATGTTTAAACTACTGCACGAAACGCCCCGGAAACACGCAGCGCTCCTACGAATTAATGCACTCACAATCTCTTATTATAACGGTGTGCTCCGATCACTTTTATTGAAAGAATGAGAAAAAATTTAAACCAAAGAAATAATTTATATACCTACATTATGTATATTTGTTTTATTTTATATTCAATTTTCTCGATCTCCTTCTGTCCAAATTTCAAATCGAAATTTTCAAATTCGACGTACAATGTATGACGGCGACATAATCGTGATTATTGAACGCATTTTTTGCTTATCTCCTTTTTTGAAAAAAAATTTCTACTTCATTTTTTCATAACTGGTTGAACTAAAAATACGGTTCATATTAATTAATATTCCAGAGAAATTTTGGAATTATTAGGTATTTCACTACAGAGATATAGATATACTGTATGTACGTATTTATATGCCTGCACGTTGATGAAATAATTAAATTTCGTTCAACGAAGCGAATTTTACAAAAATTTTCATACGCTCCGACGAAGATTCAATAAACGCAGCTACACATATAGGATGTACGCGCAAGTTGTCGCAATCATAATTATCACCCTCATTATATAAGAACCGTTATTTTTATTAACAGGAAAAAAAATTTGTTCACAAACTAACAGTTTACATAATTATGTAATGAAAATTAAATCATTTCATCATTTAAGCTATTGAATAGACGAAATTTTATTCGGGTCGCAAATGATCAAAAAAACTTTATATTATACGTCGCGTACCGATCTGGTTTGCTGAACAAAATTATTTATTACGACGAAACCGTATCAATTGTCCTATCTTAAAAAGTTGACGAGGTATCGCCAATTCATTGCTCCAAAAAGTAATAAAATAAGGATATCTCGATGAGATTTATTTCTAGCTTAATACTCGACGGTTTCGTCTTTCTGAGGTCAAAATATGTTGAAAAAGTATGCAGTGATCGATTTAAAGAAAAAAATTTCATTTTTGACCCCAAAATCAACAAAAACCTTTGGATTTTTTCGATTTTTGGGTCAAAAATGAAGTATTTTCAAAATCGATCGTATGACGCGTTTTCAACGTATTTTGACCTGAGAAACACGAATTCGTTAAGTAAATTGAGCTTCGAAATAATCCCATCGAGATATCGCAATTTTTCTGCTCCTAAAAGCGAAAAATTAGCGATAACTCGATCAATTTTATAGGTAGACCAATTTGGCTTGCAGATTCGAATTCCTGAGATCAAAACACATAAGAATATCATAGCAAACTCGAAAAAAACAAATGTTGATATTTGACCCCAAAATCGAAAAAAATCTAAGGCTTGGACCCAGCGTCCGATCCTATACCCTGAAGATAAAATTCAAATTGCGATAACAATAATGCAGATTGATAAAAAAATACGTCCGAAATGTAATGATGTGAAATTGAAAAAAAAAATAGTAGACAAAAATTCAAAACACAAATGAAATTAAATGTTGCGCGCGCGTTCAATGCTAGTGACATTAAAAAGTAGTGAAGTGAGCTTTCCGTGCTTTCAAAGTACATAACACTATGATGTATATCCCTGTTTGCTTCTACCGGACCTTACTCGCCAACCCCTTCGTGGATCGTTTAGTTCGAACGAAAGGGATTGCCCATATTTATATTTATACGTACGTCGCGTCCACCGAGAGATATGTGAAAAATGAATTGTAATGTACACATGCATGTACGCTAATATGCACGCATGCACGTAGGCACATAATTTCTCTGGAATTCGGGCAAGCACGAAAGTTATGCCGGTCCAACCGAGACTCGAGGCACGAATAATCTGCAGCTATACGACGCTGCAACGAAACGGTTGCAGGGGTGAGGTGAGTGTAGCCAAGGCCGGGGTGCGATTTCTCACTCTTATCTTATCTAACCCCCTTTCGCCACGCTCTTCCCTAGCTCGACCCCCACCTGCACCGCGAATACATGTATACATGTATATATTCAGGTGTATGCAATGTGTAGATGTACGTACTATGTGTGTAGGTATAGTAGTTCTTCCGGTTTCCACGTTTCTCACTTCTAACCACCCCTGTATATTTGCCGCCCTCTATTTCACCGACCCTAAGTTCGATTCAATCGGGGTTAAAGAGCCCTGTACGTAAACAGGTTATATACGGGGTGAAGGGAGCGGTGAAAAGTTCGCGTTGAAAACTTAAATTTACTTCCGAAGATTTTCATTCCGTGGATTGACGTGAATTCGAGTCCTTCGAAACTTCCCTTAGATAACATACAAGGTATACCAACCTCCGGTAGCGGTATGAAACTGAAAGGGCGGGGATGAGAACGAACATAAGGGAAAAAAAAAAAAAAAAACGAGGAAAAAATTGAGAAAAAAAATTAGGGGGTGGAAGGGAATTGGAGGGAATAAGAAAGAACGATTCGGTGTAGGTAATCTCGTAGATTTGGTGATACCCTCACTGAAAAGGGCCGCGAGGGGGGAGAGGGAGGGTCGCGGAAGGCGTATTATACATTTATCGACTTCGGCACGAGTTTAAACCCCATCTAGCTCTTAAGTCTCATTCCGAAAAACCATCACCAAAAGACGGAGAGAAAGTTAGAAAGGTGGGAAAGAGAGTTTGGGTTCGCTAGCTCCGTATTCTTCTGCGGTTTCCGATCTCCTCCGATATCGAGGACACGGTGTGGCGTAATTGGAGTTTTCCAATCCAAGATTTGTGCCTTGAAATCATAGCACGTGCGATCATAAAGTGATCTTCGCCTTTCCCTCCCCTTTCTCATTTTTCACTCTTTACATACGCGCGTAAAAAGTCATATACTAGAGTTGTAAAACAATAGTTAACGAGTAACTAACCTATCTCAAAACTGGGCGGAGCTCAACGAGACAAGGGTTGTTAAACCACGAGAGAATAGAAAAACAAAAAAAAAAAAAGAGGACTGCGTTTCGATCCTCACTCATTAAATTAGGAATATGAAAAGAGAAATCCAGTCGACAGGTGATGGCATTGGAATCTAATTAATTTTACGGAATATTCATCCGTCACAATTATCGTGCAGGGTTAAAAATCGCTGCGCATCATATCTGTGTTGTATCGAATTGATCCGCTCGAAGGCTGAAATTTGATTCGACTACCTAATTTATTGCGAATACGAAGGTATGCATGTAGGTTCCTACCGAACGTTATAGGTACCAACCTACCTATCTACCTACCTACCCACCTATCCATGCGAAAACTTGTTCAACACTGCGAACGGCCGTTGGTTCGTTTAAACCGGTGAGGATCCATCGATTTTGGGTCGACCGAACAGCACCGCGACCGTGGATATCGAAGCCAACGACGGAATATACCACCAATGTGAATACATATGTAACGTAAACATAGCTATGTATTTTATATTTCGCATACTATGCATGAGACACGAAAATCCAACGGCAAGTACCACGTAATCATGTAGCTATATGTTTCAAACAACGCGCGTTTGCTAATTAAAAATCAAACGATTTTAATCCTACGGTAGCTCTTCCGCTCGTCACTGAACTCGCAGTAACTGATTAGCAAGTTTTACTTACATATATGTGTACGATTTCAGACGGAACGATTCTGATGAATTTGCCCGAGGGAAAGCAAACGGCGAAACGTTTTCCCGCCAATTATATTCTCATACCGTATGAAGCGGTTTGTTAATTAATGTGAACGAAAGGGTTTAGAGTCGAGATTCGCGATCGGTAAGGTTTCCCGAACGGAAACGGTATGATCCTTGATTAGTTGTTTTTTTCCCAAATTTATTTATACATTTAGTGTTTTTTTTTGTTAAAAACATATACGCCCGGGGATTCGTCGATAGGGGGAACCGGTGCGAAGGGTGAAAAAAAATAATAATAATAACAATAATAATGGAACGAAGAAAAAAATTACATATGTATATTGAAGGTATTCATCTGTAATATATGGGAGGGAGGGGGGGGGGGGGGCTACGAAATTCATGGGTTGGCAGGCAGACCACTGGACGATTTGTACGAGCTTAAAAGCGGTTGTACGAGTCTACCTCAATTCCGAGGGACTTTTACCCTCCCCCCCTCCCCCCTCTCCCCCTCGCCCTGCAGCCTCTTCCTTTCCTTCCTTCCTAACGTTCCAAAACTCTAAGCCTCACCAAACCCCATTCACAGTTGGGATACAGCAGGTCAAGTGTTCATGGATGCTTACGGCTCGCCATGCTTACCTAACCCTCAACCAGATGAAATCCCTAGTTATAACTTATTCAAAGCCAACTTCCACGCTACCTGTACATACACAAATATATATGGTATATATACGTGGATATGTACAGTCCTATATACTATGTAAACTCGAAAATAAATTGTTCAACGTTATTAGAATTCGTAACTTTCTTAAACAAAATGTAACAATGAAATATCGACCGCGGAAGAAAAAACTAATTTTTATTCACCGATTGCGAGTGTGAATGTGAAAAAATCGGCCACATTTATAGGTAACCAGGTAGAAGGACATTGAATTGCTGGGGTTTCTTTATACAGTGAAAAAACTTTTTCTTCGATCCAGTTTTATTTTGAAAAAAAAAAAAAAATTTCTTTCGTAATCTGACTCTGAGGCACCATTTTTTGAGACGAACGTTTATTATTTTCTGAGCTACTTCAGAATTTAGTCGGCCTGCTTATCAGAATTCCCATTTTCTGAACGTAAGGACCCATGAGGTTTGATACAGGATATCGAAGAATCGTTAAAACCCTCTGAGGATTCTGCAGCAATCGTCGGTTTGCCGGCGAAATTTTTCTCCCGATATCTCGTTCGGTTTTATACACTCGTATGTAGGTAAGAAAATCAGAGAGCGGATCTCACATTTTCAGGATATTCTTAACGTAAATCCCAATTTAGAGTAAAAAAAAAATACACAATCTTCACACCTGCAGCGTTCGGATCATCCCATGGACTACAAATTAACGACTGCTTCGATTGGTTTAAAATTCATCAGACGACTGCCGAAAAATTGAGGACGAAATTATGTGATATGGATCGCGATCGACCTACCCTGTTATTGGTTGAAAAAAAAACAAAAAACAAATGAACAGACGAATAGTCAAAGGAACAAACTGTGGTGTGGTTTATGGAAAGTTTACAGCACATTCGCGGTAACGTGAGCGGAACTCGCGACCGAAAGAGAAAGAAAGAGCGAGGGGCAGAGAAGGGGGGCAAAAGTGAGCTGAGAAGCGGGACTTTGTTCGATGTTGAGTCGCTCTGCAAAGAGGTCGGAGTCGCGGATGTATAAACACGCCGAGTAAACAACAAGAAGCGGAAAGTACGCGGGTGGAGAACAAGAGCCTGGCAACTTGTTTGAATTTCTAGCTGGAAAATCTCAAAGGAAAATATATACGGCTGCTGCTGCTACGACTGCTGCTGCTGTTTTACCTCAACGTTCTTTACTATTCCAGCTATTATGTTTCCAGAATTTTACCTTCCCCCACCTTTACCTCATCCACACCCCCGTGACGGGGAAACCGTGGGAAAATTCTTACCTGGAAAGCTTTTCTCCCATAGCAAAGCTTAAACTTTGATAAATTCTATACGCGGAATGTATTTTCTCAAGGATAAAAAGCGTGGCAAATTAGATATGAATTTTCCTTACGTTTCGCACGTATAAAAACCGATAGCTAATAGCAAATTACCGGATTCCAGAGTCTGTTGGATTCAAGGTTTGATAAATGTGTTAAAACTTGATCGGGTGAAGGGAGCTTTTGATTTTTCTCTACTTCGGCTGAAAATTACGAATTCGTCGTTTCATTATCCCCATCGTCGTTTCGCCGTCTCTTATTCTTTTTTGTGCCACTCGTTGCCCTAAAACTCTCCAAGTTCTGGTCTTTCAAGGTTTCCACCTCGACGTTGGACGACGGGTGAAGACAAATCATGAGAAACTTTCGCTCACGATCGAAACTCTGAAATCGAATGGAAGTAAAACCCGGTAGTGATTAATTATCAAGGGTCAGGATTTCAGCGGGAATCTGATTGGAAAACTGTCGTTCAAAGGAATACGGTGTGGTGCGGCCTAACGCCGATAACAAGAACGGATAAATGGGAAGTTTGAGAAATTAAAATTTCTAACAAAATTACAATTAAAAAAATGAAAAACTTCTCATTCGATACTTTTCAAATTGATATACTTTGCGGGAAAACTCACAAAGAAACCCCCCCCCGTGAGTGTGGATTAAGGTTCCTTCGGATCTACATACATGTGTGCGTATATTGCGCCCCGGTGAAATTCTCGGTATTTCGCGATTCCCATGCGATAAAGTTCCCCGCCTTGGAAGGTGAACAAGCCGGTAAAAGAGCCCGATGGCTTTGACGCCGGAATTCGACCGAGGTAGAGGAAAGTTTTACGACGGAAGTTCGGGTCGCGCAAGCTTCGTACGTCGTCGCCATCGCCGTCGTTGGCTACGACTACTATATGTTGATGTCGATGTGGACGGCGATGGCAATGGGCGATCGCTACGGAACCGGCAACCAAAAACCACCACCGGCAGTAGCAGCAACCCCGCGTACCAACTTTACTCATAAATTCGATATTCAAAACACCTTCGAACAATGGATTCCCATCTATGGGGTTGAATTTAGCTGTAAATGACTGGACAAAAACCCACGGTGCAAAACGTTGATATACCGAGACCACCTCATTATTATAGTAAAGCCAGCATTCCAACCTGCAAAGTTCATTTCCACCATGTGAAAAAAAACAAAAAAAAAAAAATCCCCATTCGTTTTTACGAACACAAGTTCTCCCGCGATTTTTTTCTGTGTTTGAAAATGAAAAATAAACTCTCTGTCCTTTTCATAAATCCTCATGTACGACGCCAGGATCTGACATAAATCTTTGAATTCCTTTCGCCCCCTATCCCATTTTCCCATCAAACTTTGATCGTACTACCCGGAATCCATCACGGATTACAAGACGGATTGAATGATTTATCTGCGTAATGAAAAAAACAATTTTCTCTTTTCATGAATAGCCATTCATTCAGTTGATTAGGTTACGTCTCCTAAATCAACAACCTGTAATCTAACGCCGTCCGAACACATGATTAATTAAAACACGCGGCAGTTTCAGCTATATAAATTGGATGGGCGTATTCCATTGTTTTTCGCTTTTAATTTACGGAGTTTGATATGATTGAATCATACTAAAAATGAACTGAAATTCTACCTGATGTACTTGTTTATTTTCATTTCCCCGTTGCTGCGGGACGAATTGTGGAAATAATAAATTCTGGTCGTACGAATCGAGATCCGCAAATACTACGCTCTTCTCAATCTAATGTTGAGTGAATAACCTTTCAGGTTTTTTTACCTTTCAACAATTTCTTACATGACATATCTCCGTAGGGATTCGAAATATTTTCGGGTCGCCTCATATATTTATGAGTAAAATATTCCTTCCGAAAATTTGATAATGTCTTGTTCTGTCCCATGTCCCTGGCTATCTCATCCTGTTCCCTGCATCCTCTTCGCGTTGTCAGAATATCTCTACACAAATCCTTCCTAAGTTTACACATTTCTAAAGTCCTCAGCATCGCATCAATGAAAGAATCAAATCTTCATCCGCATCTCACGACTCGTTTACCTTAAATAAAATCTACCTAACAAAAAAAATCAAAATTATTTCCACCCGATCGTTGAATTTTTGTCAATTTTCGAGCTGATGTAAAATTTCAATATTTTAACACATCGCCGTTTATGCATGAACGTCCTCTTCGCCAAACCGTCAAAGCCATCGTCACCAACCAACGAGCCCGACTGTGTATTTTACAACCTTCCCTAAAATTTTTTTTTTTTTTCATCTCACTTTTTTTCACTTTTTTTTCACATTTTGTTTTTTCATCTTTTATTTCTCGAGCGATGAAATAACAACCGTCAGAAACGAGACGTAACGTTCCCACGGGAGGAAAGAGGGAGTT
Organism: Athalia circularis; assembly: GCA_963978495.1. NCBI lineage: Eukaryota > Metazoa > Arthropoda > Insecta > Hymenoptera > Athaliidae > Athalia > Athalia circularis. The sequence continues at coordinate 35,137,482 of OZ021698.1, read as the reverse complement.
GGAGGGGATCGCCGGGCAGGGGGGCAGGGGGGGGGGGGGGAGAAGAGACGAAACTTACTACGACGTTAAATATTTACAGACATATGGTGAGCTTTATCCTGAATGGCCGGCCCGAAACTTCCATACACGTGAGGGACTACGAGGAGGTTGGCAGGGGGCACTATAATAATCATAGAATACTGAACTAAGGATCGATCCTTTGTGGAACATCGTTATAAAAGTAGTACGTAGTTCTTCTTCCTGAGGCATTGAACATTATATGTATATCTACCCTCTGGCAATCAGTACCACGAGGTCGCGGCATTTTCCATTTCCACAAAAAAAAAAAAAAAAAAAAAAAAAAGAAGAGAAGATGAAATAGGAAAATAAAGAGCAAAAAAAAAGAATGAAATAAAAAATAAAGGCAAGAACTGAAGGAAGGGTAGTAAGAAGTGGGCGGCGGGAGGGGGGAGGGGGAGGGGGAGTAGTGATAGAGGGAGCTCAAGCGAGTTTCCAATCGGCTTTTCAAAGAAAAGTATATAGATACGTACATATATATTAAAATTCTCCCACAGAAAGAAAAGCAGCGAGGGAAGTTTTTCCACTGATAAAATGGAACTTGATCAAGGTTGACGTTATTTTTATACGATTATCATCATTTTTTTTTTCTTTCGTGGCTAAAAAAATTTCTCTCTCAATCGGTGATATAACGAGTGAGTACTGAAAAAATGTACCCACATCATTTCCGAATTTCTCCGGCATTTATTCACGAAATTTAACGTCTAACGGAAATTTTATGTAAAATTTTGCCCACGATATACTCGATTCGAGATCCTTTTTTCACGGCGATCGACCTTTCTCGTCATTAACGGATAGGCAAACTACTATTGCAGCAATTTTTCTAACGGCCGTACGTAACGAAATAGCAAATGGATCGAGTCACACAAATCGAATAAAGCTTTTTATTTTTATGTTTTGTTTTTTTTACTTTTTTACTCTTTTTTACGCCGATTGCCATTATTATACCTATACGCTAACGGATTGCGTCCTTTATTCAACCGGAGTAAAACTTGATACCTTACTCCGTGTCTCGTCGACCGTTTAAATCCCCAACGATTCTTTTTTTTTTCTCTCTCTCTCTCTCTATTTATTCAACTTTGTTTTACGTTACGAGCTGGATTTATTCCCCCCCCCCCCTCCCCGCGCCCCCTTATTTGGTTCTCTTGCTTTCATTCTAGCCCCGGGGACATTAAACTCGATCATTTTATTCTGAATTTTAAGAAAGAAAAAAAAATTATCATCCAGTCAGAAAAAAAAAATATCTCGTCGAAGTAGAACGTCACGGTGAATCGTGAACCTTGGAGTTTAAAGCTTTAGAAGACATATACGTATATATGTATAACACGTATCACATATTATATATCCTGCAAACGTCTGCAGAATGTAATAAATAGTGAAGTACCCACCCTTATCCGCTAATTAACCTGCAGCAGGGCGAAAAGCTCGGTGTAACTTAGCTGGTAGCTGCTCGGAAAGCTTGGGTAGTTTTAGGGAAGATGTAGATGATGATGGTGATGGTTGTGGTAGTGAAGTAAGTGGATGTGGAGGAGTTGAAAAGCTCAGTTGGTTTTCTATATAAAGAGTAGAGACGCCGGTGAGAACCACCGTGAAGTCTAAAGGGAATAATCGATAGCGTTTCCGACCTTACCGAGGGTTATAAGAGAAGGTTGGATGGGGAGGCGGCTCTTCGGCCCAACAGTAATTCCGAGGTGACTGTGGGTGAGACTAATTATTGCGGAACGGGATGCGGCCTAGCCGTGGCTTCTGGCGTAACTGGAGCGGGAATTGGATCCAAAGTAGTTCAGGATGCTTTTCCAGCTGGGGTAGCTTTTCCAAATTTTACTTGGTCCTTTTTGTTTTACTTTTTTTTTTTCTCTACTTTTCTTTTCTTTTCTCGAAAGCTCAGAAGCTTTCGATGCGCGGATGACGCAGGGGGACCGTACCATTGGCGCGCGGTGCTCCTGCACACATCAATCATCCGAGTTTAGACTCGGACACGTAATTTCCTGGGCATGAATATATTCGACATGATCGCCGCCGTCGCGGTCGTCCCGTACCCGATTGGTCGGCGTCTGCAGAAGGCCTCCAACGCCATTGGTTGCCCCGTATGATTTACGGGTACAAGTCGCGATCAGTAATGCGGTTTGATTGGTTGCCGCGCAAGCTCACCGCGCTCATATGGATACCGCGAATCGGCATAAGAATCATATCTGAGTTATACTCGATCACTTTTTTTCTGTTTTTTTTCTCTACAAAAAAGGGAAACGAAGTCTCAAAGTTCAATCCTGCGGAAAATGAATGTAAAATGCTGTGGACTCTGAATAAAAATAATAATAATAATAGAAAAATCTTGTCCTTATCACAGCGCCAAATACACCGCTACGTACTGCAGTGGGGTGTCCGGACTAACGGAAGCCACGTAATATCCTCCCTCAAGATTTATCGCCAATACGAAGATATCCCATGGATGATTTTCAGGGGAGTAAATTTTTATAACTCACGTCACGCGGTTGGATCAATCTAGAAATTTTTGAAGACCAGCTGTAACTCCGAACGAATAAAATGGATGTTGTTTTTTATTTTCTAATTCGCGATTTAATTTTTGTTTTTTTTTGTTCGTTTTCATTTTTAACGGTGGAAACAGTTACCGACGGGACTTGTGCGAGTTCCATGAGATTTTTAGGGGCAATTTGTTAACAAAGCCTGCAAGGTTGGGTATCGTTGAGTCCGATCTGTTAGTTGGTCGGCACGCAGGTCGTTCGTGGTTGAATAGGAGGGGATGGTGGTCGAAAAAAGTAAAAAAAAAAAAAAAAAACGAAAAAACAAATGAAGCCGATAGCGTGTGAAGTCTTGGTAGGAAAGCACCATTCCCTTTTCGTTTTCAGTTCTCCGTTCATCGGGGGTAGTTCGAGGCCCTAATATCACGCTTAGACTCCTGGTAAATTGGAGCCATTACCGCGTTACCGTGATTTTATACCATCGGGGACATAATTAGTCGTTTCACCAAACGCGCGTACCGTCGTTCAAGGGTCCCCTTCTGCCTGCCCGCCAGCTCGCCTGCCTGCTGTAGAGGAGTGTGAATTAATAAAACGTGATTGCATCTGGCTGAAAGCTAATTTCAAATTCAATAGCTACAGGGACAAACGAGGATTGGGCGTGGGCGACGAACAGGACCATGGGGAAAAGGAGATAGGAAATTTCCCTGTCTCGATCGTCACCGAACTACAACTACATCCTTCCCCCTCCCCCCCCCCCCCTTCTCCTCCCATTTCGCGGAATTTCAAACCCCCGACATCTTTGGGATTCCTGACTAATCCGCTGAAGAAAAAAAGATTGCACCTGCATGTCTTTTGGAAAGAAATTGGTAAAACGAGACGAGCATACAAGACCCCGAAATTCCTCAAGGACAAAAACTTTCGTCTAATCATCTGCTAATTTGTCAATTAATACACGAGCTAGCTGGGGGTTGGCATGTGTAGGGAGGGGGTGAATTATATCCCGGAAGAATTCAAAGCGCGTGGGTTGTTGCAGGTGGATGACGATGTCGTGGAATGGCGGGGGGGCGGGGGAAGGGGGGTGGTGTACGGAACGGCTAAGAGGGGGAGAGAATGTTCTCCTCGCGTCAGGCAAAAGGGAAAGACAAAAAAGGGATGAGCCAGTGGACGACAATGATACAAACTGGGGGGCTTACCCCGTCGCTTTATTATTTATAGCCAGGCTTTATACGAGCACGTAGCGGAATTCCACCGCCCCATAGTGTCGCGCCAGCATTATAAACCAGTTAGAATCGTTTCGGACGTGCAGGAGGCTCTGTTATATCGACCGATAAAACCCACCCCCTCAACCGTTCTAACCTTTTCCCCGTATAACAAGCACAAGGATACAATCCACCCCGCGCTTATATATACGCCTACCCTTTCCAATCGATGCTTCGATCAATTCCTGTATAATTCACCATGGCCAGTTCATATATACATTATATAGCAGGATGCGCAATGCCGAACAGGCCTACGATCGACGATTTCCTTTTTTTCCTCTTGTTCCGCTCATGAGTTAAAAAAAAATGGAAAAAAAAAAAAAAATCATTCCAAAATTTTCCGTGAAATTTTTACTTCGAGTTTTTAATTCTACGGGGAATCGTTGGTCTCGTGTAGTCGACGATAAACTCGGAAATGGCGATGTATAGAAAATTATGGACACGACCGCGATAGTAGCAAGTTTGCACCGAGTAAATTTGTGTACATTATATAGCATGGTTTTATCCTCTAGAGCTTTCGATTTCAGAGTCTAGTCATGTTTTAGTCTACAGTTAGGATAGATTACAGGGTTGCATGGAGTCCGCAATGCGTATTATACCAGTCCGTACACATGGAAGCTCGAGTAATCGTAAGTTATACATGTAGTATGATGTACTAGACGTTACATATTGCATATCTGACGAATTAATGCAGATAAGATACGACTTTTCTTAGTATAAAAGCAGTTCCAACGTCGCAAGGGAGGTTTGTACTGCAGTGGAGACGTATCACATATGTACATAAGCAGCGGAGATTTGAAAAGTGAGCTTTTTTACTTTTATCAGCACGTGTATAAAGAAGAAAGAAGAAAATGAAGACGAAAAAGAGGAAACTTTTCTTCGAGAAATATTACACGTGAACATACGCGGACTCGAATCGCTGGGGATTATTACGGGGCGATGAAATAATCATGAAATAATTTTGAAAGTCAAACCTTCACACATTTATTTGATATCGATTCCGCAAATGATGCACGAATAATTCATCACACTATATGCAACTCGGTCGATTCGAATTAACCGAAAAACTAAATTTCTTATCTTCTGTTCCCAACACACCGTTCGAATATTTCCTTACCGGATTGATTATAACCCGGAGTAAAACGAGCGAGCTTAAAACTTTGTAGATAAGATAGCTTTAACGCGTTACCTGCAACGACCTAGGTCATGTCATTTATTCGTCTCTGCACTAGAAGACAACTTATAGGTCGGAGCTTCGGTTTCCCTCCTTCTAAGTTTACAGGAATGAATGTGGGATGGGAATGGGGAGGTTTGAGACTCGGAGTGTGTAGATGAAGTTGGGGGTTTCAAACCAAAAGCGGGATTTTAGGGGGCGGTGGATGGTGGGATTTATGCAAACGTCAACCGCTGGGACATCCCAAGCTTAGTTTAATTGGATGCCTGAATTACCAGAAACAGGGCGCATAGTTCGCGAGACAGCGAAATGCGGATGTGGCTTTCATGTGGAGTTCGTATACCCATCCCCCGACCCACGAGGGCACCGATATTCCAAAATCCATAGATCTATAGCAAGATCCAGAGAATTAAAAAAATTATTTTATCAATGGTATAAAAACGAAAAAAAAAATAATTGAAATTAAGCCCGCAAGTAAATCCTTACTACTGAATTTAGGTGAAAAGCGCGTATATCTAGTCGAGCCGCGCCACTTCCGGTCTTTATCTGGAAACTAATGAGGTTAGTTTTGGACATACCTGCAGCATTCCCCCTCTCTGTCTATTTAATGTATGCGTAGTAACCTGAACCGTATCACACCGTACACCTACATGTAAGCCTTACCCTGGACTACATCGCGTTTCGTGTGATTTGTGATCGTCAACCACCCCCTACTATTCGGATTGACCGCTTGCGTGTCATCGTAATTCAATTAGGCGCCTCTAATATACGCTAGTTTCAACCTCCCTCTATACAGGGTGGCACCCTAAGTACCTATTTGGAACAAAAAAACCAAGCAAAAAAAAAGAAAAGAAGTTAATAAAAATGAATAAATAACAAAGGTTAATTCAAATTCTCATATTCTTCGGTATAAAAATTCCAAAATGATTAGCCCGAGCATTTTTCTTTCTTTTACTTACACCTGTAATTTTCGTTGCTTTTTCAAATGATACTTTGGCATGCGTGATAATTAGGGCGGAAATTGCCGACAGGGTAACGTTGCAATTACGAGAAGGACTTTTGGTAAAAAATATAGCTACCGCCTCATAAGGTCTGAAGATATCGATTACTGCTGTTAGCTGAGGTTGTGACTTTTCTCTTTTCTTTTTATTTCAGTATCAAAAATATTTTGACTCACTTTTTCGGAATCTACAATATTCGAATGGACGGCTTTTCTTTCTACTTGTGATTTTCTGACTTTAACTCCATGTCCATGTAATTCCCTCGGCTGGAATTTTCCCCCCTTTCTTTTTCTTCGTCCCTTTCCATCTGCAGGAAACGAACCACCGAGCTAAAAGCTCTCCTCTATTATACCCCGACTCTTCAATGGTGTAGCAACAGCAACAGCATCAGCTTGCCCAAAACAAGGTCACTCCAAAAGGTCCTAGTTTCCTTGGCTATAGTAAAATCACATAGGACGAAACTTGGCGTACTAAGTGGCGCTCAAGTTTTACTTCAGGGTCTTCTAACGGGGTGAGTTCTGAACCCCATTGAGTCTATAAGGCATTCCACCAATTATCCTCACCCCACCTAGCTCAGTAATAATGAGAAAAATGGCAATCTGAAAGATCAAAATTTCGTTCGTAAAATCAAAAATTTTTTCTTCCACATTTCGAATGCCTGAATTTTCGAAACCCTGGAGCTTTACAGTTTTCTTTGAGGCAAGCGTAGTCCTGCTAACCGTAAAAGCATTTCGTCTGTGGACCGAAAAAGAAATATTTCTATACATACGCACACATAGTGGTTACATTCCATATACTTGGATATATCTACAAACACGAACGGAATACTAACGACTATCATCTTATAGACCAGACGTTGGTCGGTTGAAAAGGATAGAAAAAGGCATTTCGAAAGTATAATTTTCCATAAATATTGAGTCAGCTTTTTCTCGATCGACAAAACGCACACGTTACCGACCATGCTACCTTGCACACCTATACTTCGCCTCGAATTCTACGCGGTCAGTTATGGGGCTACCTGAAAACCGAAACAGATTCTAATTTCACCTGATTTCTCCGCCACGAAACATCACGTCCAACGCACCAGGTCTATCATAACGTCTAGACGATTTTAGTGGGTCCCCAGCGACCCTGGAAAGTTTATTTCGACCTTGTACTTTACGATGGTAAATTATGATGAAAATCCCTGCACCATTCGATAAAACGAAAAACATGAAAACATAGCATGCCGAATAAAGTTCACGAGAATTAGTTTCATTTCTACAGAATTTTGTCTCCGAAAACCCATTAGATGTATATTAATTTACATAATATAAACTTACGTTGCTTCAAAATATTTTCGACGGTTGCAAAAAAAAAAAAACTGAATAAAAATAAAAATAAATAAATAAGAAAGCATCGGCCCCTATTTTCTGTTCAATCTCGTTTTCATTTTTAGCTTCCCTTACTTTTTTTTTTTTTTCTTTCTTATTCTCTCAAGCCCCAGAAGACAACACACAGGCTTTGGGTGCACGTCGATTCTAATGAAACCCGGTCAAAGGGGAGATCGAATAATGAATCGAGAATTGCCGTGACAGAAATACTGCAGGGAGAGAAAATAAATGAGGGTGCGGATATCATTCGGAACAAGGGGGAAGGGAAAAAGTGAAAATACGTTTTACTAACGGGGATTTCACCACCTATTAAATTTATATCCATATATATTAATGCATAAATCCAGACTTTTCAAGCAATATTAAAATCCAAAGGAGACAAACAAAAAAAAATAAAATAAATAAAAACACTTCTAATCCCCAAAGTAATTCGCTCGGATTGCGCTCATCGTATACCAACAGCTGTCACGTAAACTGGATCGTATATTTAAAAAAACCTTTCACCTCATCAGTGTGTATCTGATTTTTTCATTAAACAAAATTAATTTTTCTTCCGTACTTTTTGCGCAAGATAAAATGTTTTTTTTTTCAATTTTTTCCCGGGATCTACACGAGTTTCGAAATTGGATGCTGTGTACCAAAAATGCTGTTTTCGGGTCAGACACAGCGAGAAAAGGAAATAAAAAATATGCATAAATAGAATGAATACCGGCTCGGTTTGGCAATGAGACGAACGGCGATAAAGCGCCACTTGAACAACGTCCTAATTGGTTCTCCATTGGATACCCCAATGGAAATCGCCCACACTGGAATCCATCCGTTGAATTTGCTTTCCAAAAAAGATCCCTTTGGTTTCGCTATTATCTCCTTCAAATAATTAGATCCAACGAAGTAGGTATATGCTCGTATTTTTTTCTTCCATTCGCTCGTTGCGAGATGTGAAAAAAACATTGAGACTTCACTTTTTGGTCCTTCGTTTGTGAGAAATCTAAGGAAAGTTCCCACTAATTGCGGATAACTTGCTGAATCATTTCCAAAAATTTATCTATATACGTTTTCAGAGAGCAAACTTTGAAAGGAAAAAAAATGAAAAATCTCACCAGAAGTAATAAGATCATCGGCCCATTACCTTTTCACCGTGTCGTTGAAATCGGACAATCGGTTTTGAGTTCCAATACCGATGTATCAATTTTTTCTAATAAACTCCAGGGCGAGAAGCTGCAAGCTCGATTCGCAACACCTACTGTAATCAACCCCTATTCGTACTGTACGGAACATTCGTGAAAAGCTTTTCATGAAAATTTTTCAACGCAATATTACCCAACGTACCAACAACTACACGTATATCGTAACCCGGAGTAACCTGCGTTCGAACGGCAAGAGTGAGACAATAATTGTTTACACCTGCAGCAGCGAATTCAAACCGCACGGATTACAATACGGATAACCTGGAAAGCTAGCCGCGCAACCTGTACTATATACATATACCCTTTCCAAATGGCGTGTTGCATGCTGCTGGCGTGACTTCCGGCGGAGGCGCTGAGCTCCGGAAACCAATCGTACCATCCTGCTAAGGGTTGGTAAATGATCGTGTAAGTTTGCATGTATGCGTCTGTACTTATACATGACATAGTACATCTTTATAAAATGTATAGTAAATGCGAACTCTCGGTGCAACTGAAGCGGAAAAAAAAAACAAACGAAAAAGAAGATGAAGGTAGCGATAAAGGATATTACCGATTGGCTCCGTTATATAATTGGCGTCCTACCGCGGTGGTTGGAAATCCTTATTTCTTCCATCTTATTCCGTTCATTCTTCATGTCGATTTCGTTCGATTGAGGAGGTGACGTGGAAGCGTATAGTTCGTTCCGGGGGCGGTGTGATACAAAATGATTATAATAATGATGATAATAATCGTCGAGAATTTCAATTCCTGTTAATTATTTAAGCCGATTAGTATTCATGGTGCGTGTGGTCCTTGCAGAGATCCTTCGGCGAGTTCAGCACAAGCTTATTACTTTAAATCAATTGAGAGTCCCACTCGAAACCAGTGTAACTCAAAGGATCTTTACAACTCGAAACTATGTGTGTGTTCACGTGTACATATAAACATGTATATATATATACCTGAGTATATAATGCACGTGTCCAGGTATTATAGATATAAAATTTATTCGCATGCGCATTTATTCTTACAGATGTGCATTTGTAAAGTGCGCTACACTGCAGCGAATGTGGTTGGCTTAATGTTTGGGTCGAATGTATATCTGTATATACACGAAAAGCTCAACCCTTTAGCACAACTAATTGAACTGTACTTCGCTCTAATACCACTACCGCTGTCACTGTTGCAGTTGAAGCGAGTTTGTGAAGCAGCAGAAATAGCAGTTGCATCGGATGTTTATTGCGATCGGCGTTCCTCAACAAATTGTTAAACCTGTGACCCTGACTAACTCTTTTGAAATTCGAAAAAAGGATGATCGAAAAAATGAGTAAATAAAAAAAATCTGTATTTAACGACCTGATCCTGCAGCACATTCGTGAAATAAAATTCTGACATTTTTTTTCCTTCCCGTTCTCATAATTATTCGTAAATCATCATTGCGCTGAAATGGGATACATGAAAATACAGAAAACGGTCGGATGATTTTTCGCGGGATACCCCATGCGAATATTTCACAAGGTTCAGGAGAGGATCCTTGATGAGGTGAATAAATACGGAGGTTACAAGAAATTTGCTAATCATTTCGCGCGATAAAATAGACTGTACGTATACAAGCTTGTATATTCTAGAATAGTAAATGTTCACTTCTATGCGGGATGAGCGAACCATTGGTCACCATATGACACGTGTATTCTGTGGCCTGCGGCGCGTGTCAACGACAATCAAGAGTTGACATTGACAGCTTACACCGTTTTCCCTGGATTGTATTCATATACAAGCAGATTATTGCACTGCAGTTTCTGTTCACTAGTTATTCCATAATAATCCCAAAACTATGTACTTGTACATGTACACCTATGTACCGTGTACATAATTTTTATATACTGCGTATAGTATATACCGTTATTCTAATAAACCGTTATCATATATGCCGTTATATTAATAAACCGCGGAAGCGACAAAATTTTACAAATGTTATAAAATACGTAGAGGAAATTACTGTAATATGTAATATCATAAATATTCAATACATCGAATAAGATACAATAATAGAAATCGTAATTTAAAAACAGGCTTCCATAATTAGCAGGTGCAATATATCGCTTTCTACAGTTGTGATATAATCTCCGATGCGGTGATTTTATTTTGCACTTAGTTTTTTTTTTTTCTGAACGAAAAATTATTATGGATATGATTTTCGGTCATATTCGTACGGGTTGTTTTTTTCTTTTATTTTTTTGACCCCTCTATTGTGAATTTTAACAGCAATCACGTGCCTATACCTACGTATATTTTCTATCGAAATTTTCCGATAAATTATTGATGGAATTTAGTTAGCTATTCGTGGGATGTTGCAATGAAATTCTCGTTCTTTCAGCAATCCATCGACGATAATATCGAACGTGTATGCATGTATGTATAGATATATATATGACATGTACATGTGCGCGATGAACGACAGAGATGCACACGACGATCGTAAATATAAAATATTGATGAAATCAGTAACACAGAATTAATAAATATTAAAAGTATAAATATTGCTATTCGGAATAATACCAATAAAATATCACGCTATACCCTATAATACCATTCGGGGATATGGATACATGTATATTTTCAAACACCAATATTACTTGTCTACGATTTCGTCGAAAATAAAATTTACACCCATTTTTATATCAATAGTTTTTCATGTTTTACCGATCTCAAGGATTTTTTAAATAAAATCTTACCTGCGCATTTGAATCATCCTCCAACACTTTCGACTTTCTCTTTCTCTTCATTTCTTACATTGAGTCGAGAAAAAAAAAAAATAACTTTTTCGATTTTACAATACTAAAGAAAAAACCCAATCACATCCTTCACTAATTATAAGTCAAAACTCATTTGTTCTGAAGGGTTGAAATTTTTTGTATTTTCTTTTTTTTTTGTATCAAACTAAGGCTAGAATTTTGAATTTCCATACAAAAAATTCTTGAAGGGCGAAACGAAAATAAAAAACTATAAAAACTGTAGGAAAAAAAAAAAAAAATTGGGTCCCGAGTGATCGATGACATCACGAAACACCCCCGTGCTCAACCAATCTGTTTTTGTTTTTCTCTCTTATTCCTCGGTTCTTTTCTCATACCCATATGCCGACCTTGAGGGCTTTTTTGTGAGCGTAGTTCTTTTTTTTTTTTCTTATATGATTTTTTTTGCGGTTTCTTCTCATCCACCCCCGAGATATTCCTGTGCCACACGAACGCATCATCAGTAGCACGGCATGTTATGTATTCCTGTACACTGTATACCCGAAAATTCTCTACAGATTTTCATCCCTCATGAATTATAACTTCATTTTTTTTTTTTTTTTCTCGCCATCTCCTGATTCATCTCATGAGAATAACGACACGTGGACCAAATGAGAACCAATTCGAAGAGACTTATATTCAAAGGCATTTAAAGATAGAAATTGATAGAAAAAAAAAAATCAAAAATTCTTCTCAATGACATCGATTTCACTTTTCCACATTTTCCACGAGGATGTTATTCCATTTGTCATCTATCGAACATGATACTTATATAAATATACATCGATTATGTTTATTTATTTATTTGTTGGTTGTTTCTTTGATTTTTTTTTCCAAATTGGCACGCGGTGCGATATTAGCAATTTATTATTAGCAATGGCGTGTCCCGGGTGGTCGGCCGCATTGTACATATATTCCTCGTTGATGTTATACCTCGAATATAAATTCCACCTCGTCGCGATATTTGATACAGGTTTTATTCTCGCTATCATTTATCAAAGTTCACACAGATTTTTATTTATTTTCCTTCGTTTTTTTTCCCCTCCTCTCATTTCATTTCCGTCTCTAACCCTCGTTCTCTCCCTGCTGCAGCTATTTTTCCGTTCCCCCTCCCCCCGTTTTTCCTCTCCTAATTTTTTCCTTCGTTTTTGCTTTCCGTATTCACCGGAGATTCACTGGTATGAAAACTAACACGTACGAAAGAGACAAGAATAATAGATAAAACAACGAAAAAAAAAAAACACACCCTGATATAAACGTGTTAGCAAAAATATCATTTTTTACGTCTTGTGAATTCATATTTATGTATTGAACACATTCATTTTTGTATTTTTTGAATCAATTTCATTTTTATCATAAATTATTTACTCGAAAATCAGTCGTGCGTTTCGTCTTTTTCATTCAACTGATTTTCGGATTTTCTCTGGGAGAGAAAAAAGAGAAATAAAATTTTCCGGATATCGATAAAGGGGTTGAAAATCGAGTGATCTGTGAAACGCGTGTGTACGACAAAATTACTGCTTCATACAGTCCGTTACACACCCATGCGTATGTATAAAATATGTGCATATATATTGCAATACAAGGACGATATCACCTTGTAATATATAATCGTTTGCGGTTAAACGAGGTAGCGATAAGTTTTCCGAGTATAAAACGGAGTTGTTTCGAGAACAGGTATGGCGAAGGGGAAGGAGAAGGGTGCGGAACAGAGTGGAAATAATATATATATATATGCGCACAGTACGTTACAGGTTTATAACGCGTGCGCGTCACGGAGAAAATGGAAGGGGGGATGAAGGTGGAAAATGTAAGGGATGGTATGAGAGAAGGGAACTAACTGTCAACCCCCGTCAGAGTTATAAAATGCCTGCACTAATAACATAAACCTACGAGAAAAGCACCTCGCGCGCGTATAACCGAGGCACGAAACGAAAAGAGAGAAAGGAGAGGAGGTGAGGAGGGAATGAAGGTTGGCGGTTCGAGCCGGGGGCAGGGGGGGCGGGGGCTCCTTTTCCACCTACTTGAGCCACCACGAACGCTTTGATCAATTTTGTGGATTATTGTGGGCGCGCGTCGCGTATTTTCTCTATACATATACACATTGCACATATATCGCGTCGCGTTGAGATACATGGCAGTCGGTTTCTTGGGGTGGTATAGAAAATAGACTGGATAGATATACGTGTATATATAGCGTAAGGTATTGGAAACGGGGTGAAGAAGACGGAAGAGAAGCACGTAAAATAGAGGATAGGGATGCTGAGATATGAAGAGGGATAGAAAAGTAGTGAAAAACATCGATTTCTCCGCCGTTTTTTACTTTTACCAGCTCTCTCGTTATCCAGCATTTTTTTCTTCTCAGTTTTCATCCCTTTCAAATCTGTGTTTCGTATGTGTCGCGTTCTTCGGATAAACGCGAGGTATTTTTTTACGCAAAGATAGCACTTGAAACTGGAAAAATTCTTACATCGGAGAAAGAATTAATCTGCGTTAAAACAACGAGAATGAAAAAAACAAATCTGCGACGCGCGTTTCTAACTTCTCTTACGCCAACCGGCGTCGCGACGCTTATTTTAAGGGGACGTCTTTCTATTCCTCTCATTCTACCAAACCGGACTCAGAGTCATGAGGTCGTCTAGGGGAATAAGAATTTCTCCTCACATTATTTCACTCTAATAGTCCTCATGGAGTAAGTATTTTCTGAAGACTTTATTTCCTGAAGTAAGTGAAACGCTGGCTATATCTCCACGCCATTCTTTTATTTTTTTGCTCTTCTTCTCTCTTCTCTGTCGTATTTTTCTGTTCTTCTCCTTTAATTTTGTCGGATTCTTTAGATAGGAGTTAAAAGAATGGGGTAAAAAAAATTGAAGAAAGTGTGAATTAAAATTCAAAAATTGGCCGATAACTTACTAGTGCTACTGCTGGCGATTTTGAATTAGTTTTAAAATTTCTTCGATGATTTTTTTAGTCGCTTGCAGTTTTTTCATGAATTACAATTGATTGAAATAATTTTTTTGTCTCTCGTCCTTCTCTTTTGTCGATTTTTTGATCATCAAGTTTTTCGAGAAATCTGGTGTTATTTTTATCTTTTATGGGTATAAGTGTTACAACTATAATAATCTACTGTGGGAAAATTTGTCGTCTTTTCTTCTGTTATTCTTTTTTCTTTTTTGTCTGAATTGCCCGTTCCTCAAGTTGAGTTAACTTCGTTCCCTTCAGCTCACTTGGCTACTTATGAAGAGTTTCAACATTTATTGTACGCGGCCATAAGACCGCAGGGATCGTTTATACCCGAAAAAGTTTAACAAGTAAGTATATATAACATGAGATATAAGATGTACAAAGTATAGAGACTCGGGATGAAAAATAAAAGAGAAAAGAAAAAGATGAAGAATCTACTTTTCCCCCGAAAAGTAAACGAAACAATTTAAAGTAAATGAGAGCCCTTCCCTGATTCGTAACCGCAAATTAACTGCAGAATCGAAAGCTGGATACACCATAAATGTAATACACGATATACCTTACATTATTTATTGCGTATATATGTACGTATCATGTACCATAAATACATAGCCGTAATATATATCTATCTGTCTGTAAACCACGTTGCCTAAAACTTTGCCAAAAGAAAAAAATAAACTTTGACGCGCTCGTCGCGGGATCCACCGGCTGTGGTTTGCGGTACGATAAATTTTCCACGAAGGAAACAGCGGAAAGCTGTCATAACGCGCGTAGTGGAATCCCCCGACGTTGAAATACAAGCGACATGAAACTAAAAAACGAGGACACGACGATGACTTTTCTCTTTTCCATGCTACTTATGTATTTTCTTTTCATCTGATGCGTGTTTCGTCGAATTTTCATTTTCATTTTCCTCTCATCTTTTCAGTAACCCGTTGAAACGAATTTCGCGGTGGAGATTTTTGGTTGCGTGACGACCATCAGCCCTTCAACTCATCGGAAACGTTAGATGGGGGTGTAGAAGCTCGGGGAGGAGGAAAGAACTCTATAAATACATCTGATAACGCATCAGTTTTTTAATAGCCCCCAACATAATTTTCGACCACTAATTCAGGTAAAACGAACAGCTCATTCTAAATTGCGAAATAGATTCAAAGAGAATTTCTTTCTCTCTTGTTTTTTTCTCGTGTCTTACATCTCATGCCATTTTCCTCTCTCGATTATTGAGCTACTGATTGCAAGATAATAATACAATAGCAAGAGGCAGTGGTATATTATTTTCATTTCTTCCGTTTTCTTTTTATTTTTCTATTGGATTTTTTTTATTTTTGTTCCAGCCTTGGTAGAATGCGATAATAATTTTTTCCTATTTCAAGAGATGAAATATTTAAAGTGAAGTTTTAAAAGCGGTTAAAGAACCCTCGACGAAAGGAACGTGGAATATAAATAAAATATAGAATGAGGCAGGCAAAAAAGTAAGAAAGAAAAAACGAGGTGAAAAGAGAAAGCAAAAATAAAAAAACAGTGAATCTAATTCCGGTTGAAAAGATATAAGCTCTCAGACAAGTACATCATCCCCCTACCCGTCCACAGGTCGTCGCTATCAGTTCGCGTCAAGCTCTCCGGAATCTTTCAACCGCATAAAACTTAATGTTCGTGAGGCTCAAATATTACACACGTATGCGCACCCGATATACACATGTGTACGTAAAAAAAAAGAAATTGTTGCAGCTGGAAAAAAACTATATCGATGTGGAAATTTATTAACGTACTTATAATTATTCTGTGATTATGATCGAAAGAAGACGAAAGAAAAAAAAAAAAGAGGCCCGCATGCTGCATGATGAGCACATAATATACATAAGTTTATACGTTTAATATATTATAACTGCCGTAGCCGGTGAAATGGGAACCGCAATTGGGTGCGCGTAATGTTGAAAATTGTATATTGTTCGGTATTATAACTTATATTATGTCTGAAAGGGTCGGGGGAGGGGCAAGGGGGAGTGGCAGGGTGATATATCGTAAGTTAAGCGATAGGCAAGGGTGTGTTACAAGTACTTAATTAATTTCTGCCAACTCCAATAAAACCCGCATGCATGAATTCATAATTATGCAAACGTGCCAACCGGCCGCAGCTACCTGGCACTAGAACTGGCTATATACCTATATAACCACCTACCTATCCAACCATCCAACATCATCCATCCACCACCAAAGCCAGACTCCCCAGAGACGAGACGCCTCGTTTACAAATGAATTGAGGTCAAATGTGCATAAAGAGTTGTCTAGTTTATATCCTGAATTATTTGAAAAGCGAGTAAAAAGAAAAAAAGAAAAAAAGACGATTCTAATTGCTCCGAATTACCGTTTGCCTTTTCTTTTTTCTTTCGACAATCCGATCATACTTCATCATACGCGTGTAAAGTATCGTTCTCAAAAACGAAACAGTGAATGAATAAAAAGTAAAAAATCGTTTTTAAAATTTTCAACCTTCCAAATCGTTTTCAAAGTTTTGATAAGCGAGATGTGATTTTTTCGGCAAACTTTGGCCAGCGATCCTCGATATTTTTAGGATACCGTAACTGATCCGAAGATCCTAAAATTTGGAATAACGGAATTCCACTGTCATCCCGAAGAAAATATGAAATTCGTCACAGATATAGTCAGTCAAAAATATTTCCCCCGGTCATTTCCGGACCACCTGGATAAAATTCCTTTTTTCCACTTTTACGGAGTTCCTTCATCCGTATGAGTAACAATGAAATATATTTGCCCAGTTTTCAAACCGCCACTAAAAACAAGCGTGCAATCGAGTTTTAGCGATGAAATCGTCGCCCACCACCCGTCCATGTGCATACATATACACACGTATACGCACACATGGATATTTCATTCACACATACATTTTCGGGCTTGCTGTGGCACGTGTCAGAAAGTTATTGATCGGAATCGGGATTGGAATGGGTTGGGTTATCGCCCCATGGCATTGTGAACAACTGCTTTCATCCTTACAGTTCGACAAAACACAAAAACGAAGGAAATTTCCATCGTGCACCTATAATAACGACATGTCCATGAAAACCGAAAAAAAAAAAAAAAACAATTTAGAGCAACAATTACATCCAGATTTGAAAAAAAAAAAATCAATTTTTTGAAAGCCGATAGCTACAGTTGAAAACTTTTTATCTCACTCTTTTTCATTGTTGCAGATTTTTACGGGGATGAATTGTGTTCGTAAATGAATTTACGTATTTATTACGAATCGAGAACCAATGAAAGCAATTCTTCGGTTTTCTTATAGGAGAAAATCGTTGGTATCTGGTTTTGAGCAAAGTCCGTTACTGCAATATGTATTCGGCTCCGTGTACCTATTAATACCATATTAATACCCCCTCCGAGATTTTTGGCTGTGAATTTTGGACCGAGAAAGGGTTGATTATTATTAAAGTAGAAGCTGCGGCTGTATTATAATATGGCCTCAGCGGAAGCTCCGGAATAAAGGGTGAATATCCGGCGTGAAAAGGATCCGAAGACAAAACGAATTACGTGCGGTGGTCTGCTTCGCGAGCTTCGCAAGCTTCGCAAGCACTAAAGCAACTCTCACTAAGGAACCAGATCTGGATGACTTTCTTTGATAAGATGCTTTCAAAGCTTTTCTTCCCAGCTGTTTCAAATCCCAATCTTATCCCTTGTTTCAGGATGAGTTTATTTTTATTTCTTTTTTTTTTCATCGATCAAAAAAAACGTTACCAACGTAGCAAACTATAATTTTTTCACGCAAGCTTTTCGATATCCTGTCACGTGGAGTAACTGCATGAGAAAAAAAAGGCAAAAAATTATTATAATAACAAAAAGTTGGCACCTCTGTAACGAGATTTCAAGCGGGTGAGCTTAACTGACGCTATCCTGCGCACACAACACCGCGATCTGCAGAACCCTTTTCACAAAAACTTCATCAGAAAAGAGAGAAAATAAATTTTTTGTTTGATACACCGTTCATTTTTCAAGGTCACCCGACACCGTCTTTTTTTTTCTCAACTATAATTTTTTCCCGGCTGTTGAAAGCGATTCTGAATTTTGATGTAAAAATTCCAAAAAAAATGTTGAAACATATATTACGGTATCGCCACTGAATCATGCTATTTTGAAAACGTGTAGTTTTGGTGATTTCTATATAGATAGTATAAGGAATTTATTCCATTACAGTTACAAAGAAGTGAAATCCCGAATCGATCGAGGAAAAGTAATAGAAAAAGAGTAAAAGGGGAAGAAGACGCAGCTTGCAGCGTTGCGGCACGACGGTGGTGTATAAAAGCGAGAGGAAAAAAAATACGTCGAGTAGAAACGCGGGAGTTTTCCTGAGCGCGAGAAAGGCCCCAGCTGTGTAAGAGGGCGGTAAAGGTAGGAGAGAAGGAAAGGGGGGGTCAATATAAGGGAAGAAGCAGGGGGTGGGTTGAGGGAGGCAAAGGGATGAGTAGAAAAAAAGCGCTTTTATTTTCGTGTCGTGGGTACCTATCTCTTTGGTTGAAGAGTGTCTACTACGGGTGCGAACCAACTAGAGAACGGGGCGTGCTCGAGTGTTTCTTAAGGTGAGAAAAAGGCGCGGGAAAAGGAGAACAAAAGATGAGATCAGGTCTACGCTTCTCCACCTTTGTCTCTCTCTCTCTTTCTCTCTTTTTCTCTCACTTTTTCTACCATCTTTCATTTCTCCTCTTGCTATTTCTTTTTTTTTTCTTTTGCTCCATCTCTGCATTCGCTACTCTTTCGCATCTCACAACTATACATATATAGGTGATTCTGCACACGACTTTCTTCTGCTGTTGCAGGGAAAGCTTCTGTCAACCGTCGAAGCCTGCCCACCTGACATTTTCTAATTTATATAGGCATGCGCGTATACCTATACACGGCAAGTTGATCGTCCAATGTTTTTGATTAATTACCCACCATTTTCCGAAGAACTATATACTTGTACATAGCATCACGTCGTATACACAACCTTTGCAGAGAACCTTCGAGGAGCTTATATTCCCCTGTACGAGGAAGAACCGTAGAGAAAAGCGAAAAGAGGGATAGAGAAAAGGCGGGGTGTATGGGGGGTGAAAGAATTACTTGGAATTCGGGAAAGGCAGGTTGGACACGATAAAAAGAAAAGACAACAATTTTTCATCCCCTACCTCGACGAACCCCATCCCTCTTCATTTTTTCCCCACCGTGGTCATATCGATCAGAGTCCGTCTGGTTCCTCAACGCGACCGCAAAAAACTATGGCGTTTAAAAAACAAAAATGAAAGGAGAAAAATTCCATCGCTGACAAAATATAGACAGCCCAGGTTTACCCCGTAACTTATGTGCGTTACACACACAAGGCACGAAGTCGAAATAAAATAAGTTGAAGTAATTTTTTTTTGTTTTGTTTTTTTTTTCTCGGTTCGGGGATGAAAATCAGACTACCGAATATTGTTTGGAGAACGAGAGGAGAAAAAATACCAGTAAAATATATGAGGTACCTCATTCATTGTTATTAGGGGCAGAAGGACCTCAGATAAGGTTACTGCCTATCGTCCTGATGCCCCATACATCGTCG
Source organism: Athalia circularis (assembly GCA_963978495.1). Classification (NCBI taxonomy): domain Eukaryota; kingdom Metazoa; phylum Arthropoda; class Insecta; order Hymenoptera; family Athaliidae; genus Athalia; species Athalia circularis. Next base: position 35,117,629 of record OZ021698.1, on the reverse strand, counting down.
ACTATCTATATCCATAATGTACATCATAGTATTTGGCGTGATACGCTCGAAAGCTCGGTACCTATACCCACGTATTATACGTATATCGCATGTAAAGTAGTAAGGAGTTTGCAAACGTAGTCGACAAAGTCGGAACGCATTCGATGTCGGATTATTCAATTCTGTAGGTTCGGTTCAACCCACACAAACTAAGACTCTACTAACTTCGTAGACTGTATAAACTTCTCCGCCCCTTTCGATTCACTCCGCTTTTACCCGTGGACTCGAGAGAACTGCAGAATTGCACCGAAAATGATAAAAAGAAAAAAAAAAAAGAAATACGATGAAGAAAAAAGAGAAATAAGGGAAAATTTTCGCTGTTTTTCGTTTTTTTTTTTATTCTTTTAAATACTCCATATACTTATATACACTTCGATTTCCGGAAGAACCTCGAGGTGGATTATTTTTGTTTCGTTTTCAGATGCCAAGTGATAAAAACGCTAACGTTTCGAGCATACGGATGTATAAAAAAACCCGGTCAAAAGTACTTTCCCAAGAAATTCTAAACTTGAGAAACTGGGGCGTAAAATCGTTGAAACTTTTCCGATTCTTAGCTAGCCAGCTAGTTTCTTTTTCTTCTGATTCCTCCGATTCTTTTTCAAACCTACATACCTATATACTTACCTACGTATTTGGCGTATTTTGAACAGTGGCTGGAAATGTTTTTCGACTTGCTTGTATTATACATCGAAGTATCACGTCCTTCAATTTACTCGGCGATCCCTTCGTACACCGCACGTGTTTTTTTTTTTTTTTTATCCCTTCTTACTTTATTCTATTTATTATTATTTTTTTTTTTATCCTCGGTAACGACATAAGACCGCTTTGAAAAAGATGGGAGGGAACTCGGGGTAAGATCTAAAAGTCGTCTGACTTTTCCCCCTCATGGATTTTCTTTCCTTTTTTTCTTCTTGTTCTTGTCTTCGTCGTTGCCACGGGATTAGGAATAAGTAGAGGATATTTTCAGGTACGTTTACGTTGATATTGCGAGCCCGAAGAACCCGCATTGTGATCGTCAAATTTTTTTGTCTTCATCTGGTAGGGTTCGCGATACAAAAAAGCGCAGTGCGTATGTTGGGGTACTATACATGTATCGCTGAGATCGAAATGCAAAACTACATTTTCAGCAGAAAAAAGGAAAGAAGAGAAAAAAGAAATACGAGAAGAAAATTCTGCTGCTCTGCTTTATCCATATGTGTACGGATATCGGATCGCAATTTTTATCCAAAGGGGATCGAGATAAGCTAAACAGATTTTCCGAACTACCTCGCTCGCGTTTTTTCTTCACGATTGATCGATCAACCGGATTATAATATTACTGGTGTTTTGGGCAAAAATCAAAATAGTCTTGTGTGTTCGTTCTTACGTATTTTCCACTCGGAAATCCGAATCTGCTAGCTCGTGAATCTAGTGAAATGATCGAGTTAACGCAAATTTATCGCTCTGAAAAGCGGGAAAATTGAGATATCTCGATGGGGTCAATTCGTAGCTCAATTTAGTTAACGGATTTGTGTTTCTCAGGTCAAAATACGTTGGTAAAGTGTCATACGATCGATTTCAAAAATACTTCATTTTTGACCCCAAAATCGACAAAAATCGAAAGGGGTATACCTTAGATTTTTCTTGAATTTGGGGTCAAAAATCAACATTTTTTTTTTAACCATCTTAATCAGTTGAAGAATCTGAATCCACCAATTTTAATTTCAAGTTCCCAGCTTCAGCCAATCAGCAAACGAATAAAATATCACCCAGAACACCTGGCTTTCCGAATTGTCACCTCGTTCTTCGATATTCGATTGGACGTCAACTTTCTAGCAAAGTATAGGATTAATCCTCTTTCATCTCTTCTGGAAAAGAATATTATCAAATATTCTTTCATCGTCCAACTATTACGACTCTCACTATAATCGTCGATAGCCGATGATAAAAGATCATTCCAATTTCTGAATCTATTTTCTACTGCAACAGCTGCAAGGGTCGCCGGATTTTTCTTTCCCCGCAGTTTAAGGGTGGATTCTTGATGTTCACCGCGCGGCAAACTTAATCAGCTTATTTGGCAGCATTTTAATTTCGTGATATACGGCTGACGCTTGCTGACGCCGCGCTCCGCTAATGACCGTCGACCGTACCGCGCAAAATTTATCACCAGGTATATTTATGCGCAAAAAATAAGTTTCGTGTTCCTTTGTCGGCATAAAATTCGGATTAAAACTGCCCCGGGAGACAGTGAGCTTGAAAAAAAAAAAAAGAAAAAAAAGGGTGGGGTGAAACGGAGAAACGGGAGCGCAAAAAAATGTATGAAAGAATCTTTCTTTCTCTCATTTTTATTTTGCTTTTTCTTTTTTTTTTGGTTTTGTTTTTCCACCCATTTCTTTGTTTTGCTAAATTCTTCAACGTCACAAAGCCCCCTCGGTTTCATTACGCGTACCCCTCGACTCTGATTGAACGAAGGGCGCAGCTCAATTTAAAATATAAAAACGAATCGTAAGAATTCCAACCCCTGCGTTGAGGTGATGAGAAAAAATAAATGATCAAACGCAACGAAATAAGCGTACAGACACGATGTCCGTTCAACTGTCAAAATACATAAATGTACCTACGACTACACGATTTTTCCAAAATCGAATAAATTTTTTTCAAACATCTATGGCAGCATAGAAACTATTGTTGCTAAATTTTAGTCGTATCTACGTTGCTAAAATAAGACATACCTGAAGGTGACTGTGACAGAGGATCGAAGACGCAGTTCCCCATGTCCGAATATTCCACGACACTGTCCAAGCACGAAAATTAAACCGAATCGACGATTTAATGTCAACTGAAATTCGGCACCACATCAACCGTCACGATACAATTCCGAGAGACTAATGGAGAGTACGCGCAGTATTACAAAGTTTATATTTACTTGTGAATGACGAAACAGCCTACGGGTCACAGATTTACCTATATAATCTAGAGTGTTTGTTTTCGATTAATCGTCTATAACCATATCTCGTGAAGAGTTAGCGATGGATAATTACGTTGCATATGCAATTAAATTTGTCAAACGAATTGTTTTTTTTTTCAATTTAGGGTTCGGATTTCGATCGAAGGAAAAATAATTCAGGTCATTGATTTTTCTGAAATGCAGTGAAGGATTATCATGAGACCGACATTCTTGTGATTTTGTTCAAAGTTCTTCCGACGCCCTGTGTGAGCAATTTTTTTTTCCTTTTTTTTTTTTTACTTTATAATAGGATCCTTCCAATTTCCGGGCATCATCGGGTCGGGTACGTCTAAGGTCTCGTCAGGATATAATAATAATAATATTATATAAAGCACATGAAAAGACGTTACATAGCGTGCATCAGGGATGAAGAGAAAAAAAAAGAAACCGCAGAGAGTGTAAAAGAAAGTAAAAGAAAAGAAAATAAAAATTCAAAATAAGAAAATTAGCTTCCGAGTTCCGTCAGTCTTTCATCATCCGGTTTTCTAGTATACTAGGGTAACCCACGCGCCATTTTATAAAAATTCAAATTGTTTTTTTCCCCTTGTCGAATTGCTATCGAATAAAAATATATTGAATCGGTCAAAAGTTATTGAGTAAAATGAAGATATGCATATTTAAAAATCCTCATACCATAGCCGTAATCGATGAAATTCGGCCACTGAAATCGGCCCACCTATTTTTGTAGAAACTGAGTTCACTCGCTTTCATTTTTTCCCCCTCTCTTCATGATCCGCTTATAACGGGTAGCTCGTGAGAGGGTACAAATTGCCCCTCGCCGCCATTGCGCACAGTGCGGACACCGATTAAACCTGTAATTGCAAAAAGAGTAAAAAGAAAAAAAAATCGCAAGAGCCAGAAAGAGAGAAGGAACTCAAAAAAGTGAAAGTAGACACGCGAGTGTTGTACGTGGAAACGAGAAATAAAGAAGGGCACAAAATCATTCATTGGAATGAAAATTAATTGTTTCGGATAAACTTTTGCACATGCAGATGAGGGGGAAAAAGAAAAAACAAAATTGAATGAAAAAATAAATAATCATAATAATAATGTTGATAATAAAAGTAAAGTAAAATAAAACACGAACGCGGGATGCCTTTGTAATACATATCAATACCCTTTCAAAATAGTTGCCCTTAGGGGAAATCATCCTTCCTTGAACCGAGGGGTTTTCGTTTTACCGTATATAACTCAATTATATCGACCTTTTAACTTACATCAAACAATCCCTTATACCGCGGACTCACAATCAGTTTTGTTATTGTTGTTCTTCTTGTTTATACATTGTTATTATTTTGTTATTTTTATTATCATTATAATTCCAACAATATCGGGTATAATATTAAAATTGTAAGTATTCTTCGTTGGAGCGTTAGAAATTTTTGTTAAATTTTTACTGTTATTCAATTTAACATTTCTTTATGATGAAGAGAAAAAAAATTAAAAGACGCATGGCGAATTAACTAAATAAATCCGACGACCAGCCTTTTTCCATTTTTCCTCACTCTTCGCTGATTTATTTATTGTTTTTTTTTTGTTTTTTTTTGCGGCATGAGAAGAAGGAATCAAAGGTAAATTTGGGGATAATTTCTTTGAAATGAAAAAATAATAAAAATAATAATCTTAACATTAATCCGATAGAATACACGGAATTTGGGTCGACTCTTACGTCTTCAGTTGCAGTAATGCAAGAAACCATAATAAATGCAACGAAATTTTCTAAGAGATATCACGATGCGATTTTATTTCGTTTCATTTGATTTTGTTTTATTTTATTTTACTTATGCAAGTTTGCAGTTATCGCAGATAGAATCTGTCCTTTCATCCTCTCTCGCATCTATTTTCAGCCAATATTTTCAATTAATTATTACTTTCATTATTATTTGAATTCAATCTTCAATTAAACCTCGTATAAAATGTAATCGATCGCGACGACGCGACGCTTCGTTATTGTATTTGCAGTAAAAATACGACATAATGGAAGAAAAAAAAGTGAAGAAATAAATAAATAAATAAGTCAACGAATAAAATAAAGGAAAGCAATACTGATCGCGGAGTTATAAAACGAAAGGAAATAAAAGAAAAATTTCAATTAATTTATATACATGTATTTTACACACAAAAAGTATTGGAAGAAACAATTTACATTGAAACCAAAACGTACATATGCATTTATATATTTTCTTGTTTTTGTATTCGTATCTTCGCATTGATTTTTTTTTATTTCTTATTTTAGTTTTTTATCAAAGTTTTTTACTCACATTCAATCGAAGAAAGAAAAATATGAATTGGTCCAATACGTACACCCGGTTAGGTTGATTCTGAATCGCTTCACGGCCAAGCGCGCGTTTGGACAAATTTTTCCTATAACTGGGCCGAATACGAAAATTTGTCCAAACAAGCTTGGCCGCGAAGCGATTCAGAATCAACCAAACCGTCATATAATCTTAGCTGTATTGTGCATTTATTTGTGAACTCTGACCCACATCAACGAGTAACTTGTACAACATGTATAATAACCCTTTCTAATAATTATTTCAAGGTACTCCATAATCACAAGACGTCCTTGAACTCTGAAGTTCGTTTGGTCTTTTTTCCCGGGTTTGTTTTTTTTGTAGGATAAAAAGTTAGACGGTATTATAGTCCTTTGGGATAAAAAGGTGCACCACCGCCGCGCTGTTTAAAATGGCGGATTCTACCCACCATTTCCAGTTAAATTTTCAGAGACTAATTTTATACCAACCACTACTATACATATACCTATGCAGATATATACATGTAGGTAAATACACTCGCCGATAATTGAGAAAAAAAAAAAAGAAACAATTCGAACAAAATGAAAGAAATAAAAAAAAAAAAAACAAAATGAACAATGCTCGCGGACACGTCGCACGGTGTTAACACAATTACAATTAACGGGTCACAGCTTATAATTATTAAAAAAAAACAAGGGAAAAGGAAAAAAAAGAATTCACCCTCGATTCATTTCAAAAACCTTAGTATAAGTACGGTACTTTGTGTATGTAGGGTGTTTTTTATCATCAGCTGACACCACATAACCAACGGTATAATGTTTTTGTTCCCCGCTTGTTTTTTTTTTACCTCTGATATTGAGGTATGAAAACCAAGAGGGCGTAACCTATACGAAAATTTGGGGGATATGAAACAATGTGAAGAGAATTTTGTTGGGAATGAAAAAAATTAGGTTGTAATTCGGATTAAATTTCGGTCAGAAATGAAAACCCCTTCGGTTAGATCGTTTCAATTTTTGTGAAATTCCTGATTTTTTTTCGACTAAACAATTTGAGGAACTTTGTAAGCTTCAGTTGCTGCAATTGGGAGAGCGTAAGCCAGAACTTCACTTTTTGCAGACCCTCATGGTGGTTTTTGGAAAAGATATGATTTTATCTCTTCAACATAAGGTTTGCTTTCGTAATTCGAAGATGCGGATATTATTGGTAAACCGGATGTGATGGGTAGACTGTTAGAAATCGGGATAATCGTTTACGGTGTAACGACTTCTGATGGAGGTACAGCTGCAACGGTTACTGGTGACTCGTTAAAAATAAATTCACGCTAGTTAACTGCCCGTGCGGGCGAGTGTTTAATTGCTAATTGCCCGATCGATGAGTCGTTTACGAGCCAAACCTGCGAGGGCTTCACCTCGAGCACCTTAACTAAGGTCCGAGATACTCCAATGTTCAGAACCCGAGAATAGCCAGATATTAACCCTCGACCTACACATTTTATACCTGAAAACAAGAGAATTGAAACAACAATTAGAAAGCCCATTTTTCCATTTTCAACGATATAATTTCGGGAGCGAACAACCTTGAAAACCCAGAAGGGTGTAGGTACACCTCAAAAGCAAACAATAAATTTATGACCGCAAAAAATAATTAACGAGTTTCAAAAATTCAACATTTTAAATCATATCCTTTTTCCCCCGACGTACTACATGCCCTTACTGCGGGCAAAAACTTCTGGTCCTCAACCCTCGAAGCATATAAAAATAAAAGAACAACGAAAATCGGGAATCAGGTTTATTACCCCATTTCGAAACGTGGTACGAAAAAGCCGTGTGTCAAAACACCCATCTCTCTATGAAAAAAAACGACAACAAAACAAAAAAAAAAAAGAATCAAATCCAAACAGACAAACAAAAAAGGGGGAATTTCTGGTTTCTACCCCTAAATCCCAAAGTTATGCGATGGTGACACCGTAGGCATCTCTGTAGGCACGCACGTGAAATGGCACGCGGAATATACAAGCCTAAATCACGCTGGGAATTGGGACATATTCGCAGTGAGTGAAGCGAAAGCTAAATGGAGGGAGAATTTTGGTTGATGTGTACATAGGTATGTGCACATACATTGCAGGTTACATAACAAATGTATATACACATAGTATATATACGAGTATACAGGAGAAGAGATTGTTGCATACGTATACGACGGTTTGTGTAGCAATTATTCTGTGATTAAACTGTCTTTTGTAATTGGATTTCATCCCTGGAATGAGTATTATTGAATTAGAGAGACGTTATTTGACGAAGAGTTGGTGCAGCGATCGGCTGTAGGAGGGGTAGGTGAAGCCGTAAGATAGGAAGTAAAAGGAAATTGGTATATACGCAGCCCGCGAGATGAGACGTGTGTAACTAGGAAGGAAAGGAAGAAGAAGAAGAAGAAGAAGAAATTCTTTTGCGTCGCGTCGTCTGTATCGAAGCTGACTGTACACGTTTTCCCTTTAATCTGTCACTGCGCCTCACCCTCAATGCCTACTTCCTTTTTCTCTCTCTTTTCTTTTTTCTTCCCTTTTCACTCGTCGCTTCGACCCCCTCCTCCCTATTCCCTTATTCACCTTGCCTCTCTTTTTTTTTTCTTTCTCTCTCCACTTCCGCAACCCTCTACGCCAGCAACGTATACATATACGAGCAAGTTTCTCGTTCCGAGCGCGCGGTTTTCCGTTCGCCTTTGATTATACACGTGGAACCTACGGCTAGGGCGGAAAAAGGAAAAGGGAGAAGCCCGTAACTGCTGCAATTGAAAAGATTTAATTGTAAGAATTTCTGAACGTATTACGACTCGCTTCGTCTGTTATTTAATTCGGTTATTACACCTCGACGAATACAATTTGAGTCGAGTCGCAAATACATGTATAACCGGAGTTGAGTCGATTCAACTTTTCAAATTATCTACTAAAAAAAATATTTTCATTTTTCCAGAATAAACGCATACGTATTCATCTTCGAATTTTCATCGACGACCCATTTTTTTTCTTCTTCTTCGTTTCATTTTTTTTTTTTTTCTCTTAGCAAAAATTTAACGAGTCTAAAAATTTTAAGGCACTTTAAATCAGATGTTCAGCGAAAAATGAGCAGCGCGCTGTATTTTTTTTCCCCCGTATTATTTTTTGACACTTCTTTTTTTTTCTGTTATCAATTACTCAGAATCGACAGTCTACAGTCTACACCTAGAGATATGAAATTTATCTTTTGAGGGGTGAGTAAAGTACCTTTTATTCGTAGCTACCCTCAAAAGTGTGTTTCACAAGAACCCTTCCACCAGGTCCTTCCCATCAGATTGTTGTAAAAATCGATTTCAAAAGTTTCTTTGTCCTATTTAAAGCTGAGGTCTTTGGAGAGGAGGATCGCTACAAAAGTTTCTCCGGATTTTTCCTCCATTTTTCTTCCACTTTTTTTTCCTTCTCTTTTTTTCTTCAATCATGTTATTCGATAACGGTAGTAATAAAAAAAAGAAAAAAAAAAAAACCACAAAGAATGATGATAAAAAAATTCTCAACCGGTTTCACCCGCGGCACAACACATCTACGATCAGTTACATTAAAAAAAAAAAAGAAAGACATATTTTTTTTTTGACCTCACAAAAACTGAAGTGAAATGATCGAAGGTAAATACGAGTGAACTCGTTTACATTTATAAAATTCTTTGTTACACGGTAATTCGGGTATTGCCTACTTCCGTTGGTTTCTATTACATGAAATATGATCGTTACACTACGAAAAAGTAATACAAAATAGCTGGAACTAAAATGAAGGGGAAAAAAAAAGGAGAGAAAGATTAAAGCATGAAGCTCCGTCACGCGGTTCGCATTTTATTAAACGCGTGTAGTACCTATACAGTTACGAATTTATTAGCACGCCCCAACAGAGTTAAGTTATAATGTTTTAACATGCATCTGAAAAAAGTAAAATAAAAATGAAACTGAAACAAAAAAAAAGAAAGAAAAAAGAAAAAGCACAGCAACTATATACGTATATTATACACAGCTGAGAAGTCACAGTCAGCTATTTTTATCCAAATATCGAATGAATTTAAAACGCGGGGAAACAAAGCTTCCGATGCTTCACGCAACTTCTATATAGTATATTGAAGCATATATATATGTATATATGTACTCGTACCACATATACATACGTTGATACGAATCGCACTAAACTAACAGAATTATTAAGCTTTTCACGCACCCTGAACGCCTACTTCGTTGTATATTCTATCACTACGGAATCATCAAATAAGGTAAAATACCTGGATAACATGATACTCTCGATGGCCGATCCGTAAAAAAAAAAAAAAACAAAGAAAAAAATTGCCCGTAAGGTACGAGGTAATAAAAATTTCGTAAAAAAAGGTCGCGCCCTGACAAATCAATCGTGTATAAGGATATATTATATCATGTATTGATTTTTTTTCATATTTTTTGCCGTTATCTTTACGAATCATGGACGAGCAGAGAGAAACAACAATTTCAGCACCTCGGTCGGACAAGATGAAATTAAGCTACCAATTCCGGAGCTTTTTCGCTATCGTTGTTTGTTTTTTTTTACATTTTTTCGTTTTTTATTTTTTTACATGTTTTTGGGAGAAAATTTACATTTTCAACCGCCGCATGTTATTCGAGTTTCACCGCCCGTGTTGTGTGTGACATTGCAGTTTAGATTATGAAGAGCTCGTTTGTCAGAATATTGTTCATGATAAAAGCTCACCTCGCAATTTCAGGTTCGCGAATACCCTTACCTGTTTTTCCCGTAATATTACGCAGCTATAGCGCTCGGAACGTCGGGCTAAACATCATATAACGTGAATAGTGACGTAAAAATAAACGTGTTTTCTTTGTTTTTTTGTTTTTTGCACTTATAATGTTGCCCCCACTGTGCGCGCTATAGGTAGTGCGATATGAAAAGCAGTTAAAAAAAAAATATATTGTATGTATCTATGTATCTATACGTATGTATGTATATATGTAGTACATACCTGTGTATGCCGAACAATTTAATGGCGTGCGAGTAGCTGGCAAAAGAACTGTTTTATTTGATAAACGACCTTTGAAATATACAAGTTAAGTTTAGTTCGCATATACCTACACGGTGTAAAAACCTGCAGGACTACGAACGCCGGTGCACGGTACAAAAATCAGAAAAAAAAAAAAAAGGGAAAGGGGAAGGGGAAAAAAAACATTAAAAATAATGGAAAGAAAAGAAAAATGAAACCCGCTGGTGAAATCAGCTTGACACGGTCGCTGAGGATGAAGAGTACGGGGGGGTGTTAAAATTCAGAAAATGGGCGTTCAATCTTAACGCTAATTACACGCTGCAGTATGGCCGCCGCGAACGTGTTCATGTATATATTGTACGTATCTAACTATATGTATACCTATATTGCGTGTACGTTGGATGAACGAACGTACGTCCATTTTCTTGTTTATTTTATTATAATTATTTGTCAACAACACGGGTGAAGCACGCTTATAATAAACGTACACATACGTAACGCACCCACGTTATACCTGTATACCTGCCAAAACTCGTGTGTAATTTGCTTTTTTCGAATAGCCGCAACTGTTTGTATTACTTGATGCACAGGATTGTATACGTGGTAATTAGATCGCCGCCGAAGACAACATTAAACAATATTTCTACGCGTATATTTTTCGGATATATGATTAAGAAAAAAAATGATACAAAAAAGAACGTGAAAATAACAGCGGAGTTGGAATTTGTAGAAAAAATTTTCTCTTCAGGGATTTGAAAATCGAGCTCGTATCTTTGATTTTCAATTCTCTTACTATATTTTCAAATATAGTCATTTTTTTGGTTCAAGAATTCTAGTTTTTAAGGATACAAAAAAAAAGATGACTTTTGGAAGTACATTCGAAAAGCTGTTTTCGTGGTGCGTTGATTCTTAAGATCAATCCCGGGTGCTGATAATTTTCACTAAGGTTTTTCTAATTAAATTTTTTCCAGCAGTTTGCGTCCGGAAAAAAAAAAAAATTTAGAAAAATGGAAGAAAAGTGAAATGAATTGCAGAGCAGGAGGAAGGAAGAAAAAGACAGACCATTTATATGTATATCATTATAAATATATAGATAAAGAAAGTCGAATAATTTTTCCCACGAGCTGTCGAGAGATTCGAATGAAATCTTAGTCCAGTCGAATTAGACATCCATTCTATTGTGGAAGAACATAGGTTAGCCGATTTTTTTATAAGTTCATTAGACCAGTAGAAAGATAACTTCAAAAGTCTGACATTTTCTTTTGACGGGTTTGGCCGCAAAAAATTATTAAAAAATGAAAACGCGATATTTCGGGTAAAACTTTTTTCCTGTAGGTTTTTCAGAAAAAGTCTTCGTATAAAAGTTGTTCGTTATGAAAAGCCCTGAATTATGAGCCCAAGTTCAAAATTATATCTTCATTAGTTCACGTGTAAATTGCAGATAATTACGGAAATGAATTTTTTCGTTTTTCTTGAATAAATTGATGAATAATTAACTTATGGCGTTTGAACTAATGACACAGTGATTTCAAACTTTCCCCCGGAGGATAGTCTAAGATTCGCTTACCTATGTTGTATAGTTAAGCAACAATATGTGACGAGAGAAAATCCGGAGATTGGCTGTGAAATTTTAGCCCGGATGGCCACATGGTACCAAAAAATCATGGATATAGTTTTCCATGGGTACTTTCTAGAAATGAAAAATTTTTTTTTTTGGCCCATAAAAAACGACTTTTTTGGTGATTTTAAATTTTTTGCTCTTAAACAAATAGAGATATCTCTGGTATTGAGACGTATTCTCGGGAAGGTATTGATAGCTTCTTGTTGTTCTCTCTTTACCGAGTATTTTGCAAAAAAAAAAACCTCAATATCTCAATTAGAACTGGAGATAACAGTGTCTTGGATTTTGGATGGTATTTATTGGTGTAATTGATATTAAGAAACGAGAAAAATACCAAAATTCGTGAAATACTCCAAGAAATAACCATGAATTTTTTCAACATCGTCAAAGTACTTGAAGATCATGAAAAAAAATATTAAACAGCGTCGACCGCCTCGAGCCGCGTCCGAACGGCCCAAGTCGCCCAAGTTGGGTGGTGGGAGAGCCGAGTCGCGTGGTGGGGACCGCATAACGCGTCGCTCGACCCTTTACTTAATAAATGAATATCTCCGTTAATAATCGTCGTAGAAAAAAATTCTTTTTTTCGAACTAAGCTCTTTTATACTCAACTTTCCGAAAATTCACTTGTGTTATTGATCCGACCTGTATTGAGCAATTTTCGATAAAATTCAGGTCGGATTAATAACACAAGTGAATTTTCGGAAAGTTGAGTATTAAAGAGCTTAGTTCGAAAAAAAGAATTTTTTTCTACGACGATTATTAACGGAGATATTCATTTATTAAGTAAAGGGTCGAGCGACGCGTTATGCGGTCCCCACCACGCGACTCGGCTCTCCCACCACCCAACTCGGGCGACTTGGGCCGATCGGACGCGGCTCGAGGCGGTCGACGCTGTTTAATATTTTTTTTCATGATCTTAAAGTACTTTGACGATCTTGAAAAAATTCATGGTTATTTCTTGGAGTATTTCACGAATTTTGGTATTTTTTTCGTTTCTTAATATTAATTACAGCAATAAATACCATCCAAAATCTAAGACACTGTTATCTCCGGTTCTAATTAAGATATTGCGTTTTTTTTTTTTGCAAAATACTCGGTAAAGAGAGAACAACAAGAAGCTATCAATATCTGTTCGAGAATACGTCACAATACTGGAGATATCTCTATTTGTTTAAGAGCAAAAAATTTAAAATCGCCAAAAAAGTCGTTTTTTATAGGCCAAAAAAAAAAATTTTTCATTTCTAGAAAGTACCCATGGAAAACTATATCCATGATTTTTTGGTACCATGTGGCCATCCGGGCTAAAATTTCACAGCCAATCTCCGGATTTTCTCTCGTCACATATTGTTGCTTAACTATACAACACAGGTAAGCGAATCTTAGACTATCCTCCGGGGGAAAGTTTGAAGTTACTGTGTCATCAGTTCAAACGCCATAAGTTAATTATTCATCAATTTATTCAAGAAAAACGGAAAAATTTATTTCCGTAATTATTTGCAATTTACACGTGAACTAATTGAGACATAATTTTAAACTTGGGCTCATAATTCAGGGCTTTTCATAACGAACAACTTTTATACGAAGACTTTTTCCGAAAAACCTACAGGAAAAAAGTTTTACCCGAAATATCGCGTTTTCATTTTTTAATAATTTTTTGCGGCCAAACCCGTCAAAAGAAAATGTCAGACTTTTGAAGTTATCTTTCTACTGGTCTAATGAACTTATAAAAAAATCGGCTAACCTATGTTCTTCCACAATAGAATAGACCCTATTTTCGGCTTAATTCGACTGGACTATCTGGACTGATCCAGATGAGCTGCTGCTTCCATCGAAAGAATGTTTCGGTTTTATACTTTTCCCATATTTCCAATTCCATTTCAATTCCGATTTTCCTTCTTTCTTTTTACCCCTCGCGGGTAGTTTCATCATATTTCCGTACATATTTCATTAGACATATATGTATTATAAAAAAAAATACCACGTGTGCAATTATCCCAATTGACAGTTTTTTTTTCTTCTTTGTTTTTTTTTTTACTCGTTCTTTTCCCATGTACCTATAATCTTCGGTCTTTGTTTTCTACCCTTATTATTCTCCCTTTTTATTTTTTTATTTCGGTCACTTTCCTAACCCACCCCCCGACAAATTTTCGAGAGCGTAACGCTAGACTGGGAATAAAAGTGAGGGAGTAACTACGTAAGTTTGATTACATTTTTCAGTGGACGGAAGATGTTTATCGAAATTTTTCACCCTCTTCACCATCCCGCTCTCGTACTTTTGAAAAAAAAAAAATTTTTCCTTACTCATTTCGTTTTCATCCGAACAAAAGCTTTGAAGTCCTTTTTTTTCACATCCCGAAACCATATTTGATGGTCCGCGCGATTTTGCGGTCCGGATTGAAATCACAGCCTCTATATACACGCCGAACGTTGGGGTCATTATTACACAGCACACACATGTGTATATATTTCTATATCGTACTTTACACGTATATATATATAGCGTAATATACAGAACTATATGTATACGAATTTCGAACGTTAAACGCCGTCATCCATTCATACCGCGGGTGCGCATCGGTAATTCTCGGCGTAGAATTCATTGAACGTGGATAAAAAATATGTACCAGGTCAGTGAACAGAATTCGGAACCACAGCACCAGAATCTAGAATCCCGAGAGCTTGATGCCGAGAGTTTTAGTTTGAACGAAGACCTCCGTATTGTTGCCTCGGAGATTTGCTACTCAAATAATAAAATGCGTACACGTAGATATACATAGGTATATACGAATGAATTGTTTCTATACTTTGTAAGACAGAAAAAAAATTATTTTGAATACAAAATTTCGAAAAAAAAACAATATAAGGGACGACCGAATTACGCTTCGAATCACTGTCGAAAAATATAACGTCTGCAATCTACCCCCTCCCCCTTCCACCCCCTCTCCCTGACCTATTTACTAGGGGCGAAATATGGGGGAAGCTTGATTCGCAGCTTTATATTTGTTTAAACTAAAAATATGCATGTAAAATTTCGTGATTTTGGATTTTAGAAATATACTAGAGGGGGGAAAAATTCTTTGTCGTATTCGTGTATTGTTTAGGATATTAGGAAAATTATAACAGCGGATTTTCTTGGAGTCTAATTTCGTTTAATTGGAACATGTCCCGCGGTAGAATTTCAATCAGTCGCAAGGGATTCGATGTAAGGCGAAAAAGACAGTTGGAAGTATTAACGGATTCCTTACTCCGTTCCCCATAAGCGCACACATAACCTTACCTGAGGATAACGCGTCTCCTTGAAGAACACAAAGTCGACATCCTACGATACAGTGTATTCGTGGGCATAGCAGCAGCTGCAGAAATGAGAACGACGAAAGAAACAGAAGCAAAAAAAACTAAAAATTAAGGGATCCAGACAGACGCAGGTGGTCCAAAAAACATCGGTTCCAAATCCCTTTTCCCAAAGCTGAGGATATGAAGCTAGAATTTTTCTTCGCCAAACCGACGATACTATTAGAATATTTTTTTTAGGGCTGCAACATACATCGCGATCCAAATTTTGAACATCAAAAAAGGAAAGACAAACCCTTGAGAAAATTTCAGCCAGACCTAAAGTGCAGAATTATTTTATGAAACGAAAGAAGATATGAGATGGGAAAAACGGCATGAAAAATCTGGAATTCAATATTATTCTTCGTGTTTAATTTTTTTTAGTATACATATTAAACGTGCAGGAAATTTTCAAAATTCTTGGGGTCTTGGGATATTTTTTGTTCAGCTAGAGTTCTTTCGATGAACAAATTATCGTGACCGATGTATAAATTGTTTCAGCATCAAAATCTGCATCATTGAAATTAAAGAAATGAATTTCAAAAATCGTCATCCTTTCGAGGCAAACCCATAAATCTTCTTTCATTTACAACCGCCTGCCCTAAAGTACCTTGAAAAAGATATATCACGAGATTGAGGACATTCCGACGTATCTGTAGATTACTATGACGTTATAGCGTGGCTGTTCGTCGTTTGGCCACCGCGGTATCTCCTTCATAAGGGCATGGCTAAGGCGATAGCCTGGTGACCCGCGGATGAGGTCTGTAAAATATAGGGAGAATAGGTCATCCGGAGGTCACCGAGAGAATGTCCTGGAGGATCGAAGGAAGCAAAAAGAGTTGCGAAGAAAAATGTACTTATAGGTACAGGTATACTCGTACAATTGCAGCTAGGGAGGTATTGCAGCTGCAATTGGGATGAAGGAAGAATAAAGCACATAAGCTTTTTCCCACTGCAGGAGATCTTCAGTAGGTATCTGAAAACAATAACAATCGATAGTTCACCAATCTCTATATCTCCTTAGGTGCCCAACTAGGTATACATAGGTATATATCATACAGAGTCCTGCAGTGTCCCGCGAGTCGCTTCGGAGCGTTGAAACAGGAAAAATTTTCAAAAGATTCTCTCAGGCAGCTGCTTCGCCAGTAGTAACTGCACTCGAAACTTCTTCCGCGGCGATGCAGTGAAGACCAACAAACTAAAAAAATAAACAAATAAAAACAAAATAAAAGAGCAAACGAAGAAGAAAAAAAAAAGCTCTCTCCATGCAAAGTGCGGATCGCCGTCTATGATCATACCGAGTTTTGTATATAAGGGACGGCTCAAAAGCAAAAGAAAAGAAAAAGTAAAAGAAACTACACAGAGCTTTTTCAGCTATATAGGGGATGAAAAATGAATACGTTGAAATGAAAATAAAAATCGAAAGTAGATGAACTGGTTGTATAAATATTGATTTTTGCAAAAAATTTATATGAATTTGAGAACATTTATTAATATAGTGAATATGGGAAAAAAAAGATTGCAAATCTTTTCCACGAGCTTGCGCCGAAAAGCAATTGCTCAACCCTTAGGCGTTCCATACGTTTCACCACGTATATATCTGGAAGTAATATTACATTATACGTGTACACGTTGAACTTTGTGAGATTGTAGGTTTCCGAATCAGATTTCAATATTTCATCTGCGATTCCGAGAGCACGAAATTCTGTTTGACTTAGGGTCCTCTGATTCTTCCCGAGGTTTTGCACAGCCGAATCTGTTTTCATCTCATCAAGTTCCTTCTCTCCACGACCCTTCGGCGGGAAAGGGGTAGCCAAAGATCCAAGAATTCTTGTAGCTACACTCTTAGCTCATAACGTCATCGTCGTCGTCGTCCTCGAAAAGTCTTAATACGAGTTAGCTGATGCGAATATTTCCGCAATTCGTTATATTACGAGAAAATCTACCGCAATTTTCTTCCTCTCATATACATGTGTATACCTTTCATATACATGCACGTGTGTGTATATAGTTCTTATACACTAAACGAGATAGACAGACACGCGCTTATTCCGGTTCTCCGCGACCCGCGGGGGCAACGAGGACCCTCAGAACGATATGAGGTCGAACTCTGGACCAGAGTTAACAACGAACCATTTCGTGCGGCTACCACCATTTCTCCAGATATCCTGGCACTACGCCCGAGGGATACAAAATTCTGTGTACACATATCTATACTTCTGTGATAGAGTGTACACTGCGCAGCTTTAATCATCCAACTGCAGCGACTTATTCTCCAAAACTGTAATACTGGGATATGAAAATCGAAAGAACATTCGAGAACTTTGTCTAGGATTCTAGTTGTCCAGTTTTTCCAGATGCTCGATCGTCGGATAGGGAGCTAGAGAAAGAGATAGGAAATTACGAAGAAAAAAAACATATATCAAATTTTCCGTAAGCCGGCCAACAATGTTTCCGACTATTTTTCTCTACGTTGGAAATTGTGAAATTTTTATTTCACAGGTATCTATTACATGAAATACTTTTTTCCCCACAATTTGGGAGCGCAAATTAAATACAGGTATTAACGGGTATCGGTATGTTGATGAAACAAGTGATCATTGCGAAATGTTGATCTATGGTAAACAGCGTGCTAACGATGACAGTAAAGATAATTACAAAATCGACACGTTGGTGAAGGTGGATGCGATAATACGTATAACGCATACGAATCATGTTTACTTGTTCCGAAATAACACGTAATAATATTTGAAATTCATTAAAATTTTGAAAATAATCCAACGCTTTATGCCGACGCAAAATCCTATCTGCATCTTTACGTTTGTTCGGACCAGGTGTAGTTGGACGGTAGAGAGAAAGAAACGATTCGTAAAGAAAGAAAAAAAAGATAACAAAAGAAAAAGTTTGAAAAAAAATTAAAAAAAAAAAAAAGAAACAGAAAACAATGCGCAGGATAATTTTACAAATTGTTGTACACATATTAACACATACCAGATTTCAACGAAGTGCAGGTGTATATAGGTGCAGTGCAAATGGGTATGTACGCAGGCCATCTGCAGGGTGGTTATTTGCCAAATAATCCCGTATTCAGTAAACACTTGACGCAGTAATACATTGATCACTCGCCACCGGGATCAACGTGGAGCTTTTAAACATCGCCATTGGCTAAGCCGCGAGCTTGCATCCCACGTGATGCGGGCTTACATATAAACTGCCCTTAATTCTGAAATTCCGCGAAAAAGTTTTAACAGGGGGGGGGGGGGGGGAGAAAAAAAAAATTGAAAAACAGAGAGACAACGAATGAAGAATAAATTGGTTCAGGAAAGCCGGGCGGGTTGTCGTCGAGAGCAAATTAGAATTACACTTTATACGGGACTGGTTCGGTTGGCCAGAAATCGTTTGCACGGAATTCATCTCTACGGATAATTTCTGCCCGGAAATCGTTTGCACGGACGAAATTTCGACTTATTAGGTACGTCTCGGGTTCCCACTAGGAATTGCATCGAGAAACTCAACTCGCACTCAACATTACCGTGCAGACGTACCCAAGTCGAAATTTCGTCTGTGCAAACGATCCCTGGGCAGAAAAAAATTTTCTGTAAAGATGAATCCCGTGCAAACGATTACCGGGCAAACGTTCCCCACCTGTTTATACTGATTAATAATTTTTCCAAGTTTCATTCTTCATTTTTTTTTTTTTTTGCCTCCATTTTTCTCTTTTTCCTTCTGCGACACATGTTGGCGACGCACTTAACATATTTTTACGGTTGATAAAGTAACGTCAATTTTCCGTAGGTTTAAACCAGTAGGTAGAATTTAAGGGGACAATATATATTCGGTTAAAGGTTAGATTACCGGGGGTGCGAAGCCCCTCGAATTTGTATAGGGGTGAAAAATTACTTGGAAAATTATTCCGGAACTGTAGAGAGTAGAGTCGAGTTGCGCACCGCACATCGTGTATATTATACATACATACCTATATCATAACCGTCGGCGTCGGCGTCGGCGTCGGCATCGTCGTCATGCGATGTACGAAAAACTAACTTCGCAAAATTCGCTATGTCCAGGAAAACAAACGGCGCGGTCGCGGGCGGCGGGGGTCGGGGGGGGGGGGGGGGAGAGAGAAAAAGAAAGGTGTTGTATGCAGTACGCAGCGTAGAACAGTCGTGAAACGAACGTCGCGACACATCGCTTCGGAAGATCACATCTCAGGGTGCATGAGTGCGATAAAAAGTCGGAAAAAATTACCCGCACTATAGACTCTTATGAGCAATTATTTAGGTGAAAACAATATATGTTAGGTAATAAGCGACCAAGGATCTTGTAAATACCTTTATTTATATGCGAATGAAATCGGGGAATAATTTTAATCTGCGATTCGCATTCGCAGAAGTGTCTCTTTTGAGAATTAATAAAAATAATTAATGAAAAAAAAAAAAAACGAAATCAAATTAAACAACTAGTTCTTAGAAATTTATGAAATTAATATCGGCAAGCTTCTTATGAGGTGAAAGCTTAGACTTCGGTTATAATGAGTTTCCAAATTTTTGATACATCTAATCGGCTTT
The DNA here is from genome assembly GCA_963978495.1 of Athalia circularis. Classification (NCBI taxonomy): domain Eukaryota; kingdom Metazoa; phylum Arthropoda; class Insecta; order Hymenoptera; family Athaliidae; genus Athalia; species Athalia circularis. The sequence goes on along the minus strand of OZ021698.1, from coordinate 35,097,794 downwards.
GAGTTGATGTTCATTTTTTCAAATTCGATAGAGAATAATACGATTATTTTGATTTTAATACGCTGCCGGTACAATAATTCTTGAAAATTGTACATACTTGGATATTTTATCTAATATGTATTATTATGAAGCATGAAATAAACGCAGCGAAATTATATGTTACACATTATGTTTTTATATTTTCTCCAGAAAGAATATTATTTTTGCACAGATTATTTACGCTTCTTTTTACGTCCTTCGGCCCTCTGCAGTATCCTCAATGTGTAGAATGTTTAGCTATATGGCGATTTGACGTTCAACCCCGACTGGGTCTTACCTACATAATATCTCCATATACATACGTACGCGTATAAATGTTTCCTGGTTTATACGGGTTGAAATTTCACGCAATTCTCTACAAATGCACCTGGAAAATAGTATGAATTTCAGTTCGGCTCCTATACCTGTACTTATACACACGTTCTATTTAGCGATAAAATTTCATTCCTTTTCCTCGCATTGGTAAATAACATATAATGCGCACATAGTTTTTTACCGGGATACCCAGCTGCACCCTATGTACCTACGATAAAAAGTTTCTGTTTTGTTATTCTTCATTTGTTCTTTTTATCGTTTCCATTTTCTCGGTTACATTTTGCTAGCAACTGAAAAAGGTGTAACAATCGCCACACCATTCGCATCGTCCGCAGAAATATGTATAAATATAGGTGAACAAAAATTATTACGGTATTTTGAAAAATCATTCTTTAAATAAAATTCTTCGTAAGTTCCCAGCTGACACGTCGATTGGCCGTTCCAAGTAGATAATATACAATAGATATATACTCGCAATCAGTCAGTTAGGACGACAAGTTAGATTGTTCGCGCAAAATTTCATAAAATAACCGGTTGACAGCTGTCGATAAGATTGTAGAAATCGGATTGAATAGTTAGTTGAAATTCTATACTATGCCGGATGGGTTGTTCGTTTCGCAGTTTCCATTGGCTGCGGGGAAAACAATGGTATAAACTTTTTCTACGGAGGGGGTAAGAAAACGCGAACGTTAAGTAAAACGAGAGAATTAATCGAGGTGGGGGGTGGTAGTTTAGGTGCGTCTGTCGCACGATGTATCCAATTGAATCCGCAGTCCAGGGGGTGGGTGTAAAAAATATTCACCAAAGTACAGCGCGAGCAGCGAAAGAAGTAAAATTATATGTCACGTGACCTCGTTATTATATTTACGTTTTGTGAAACGCTTTCGCATCTCATCGTAGCATCGCGACGCCGGCGCGGGCGATGGCGGCTCTAATTATAATGAAAGCTCGACAAGTTTATAACAGCCATCCCTTGACCTTCCTTTTTCCTCACCTCGTTATTATTGTGTAATGTTTAATTTAATTATTATCATTATCATGATCATTACATCAAAGCAGTTACTAAGCTCAGACAAAAATATTTGTGCGCGCCACGTATACCTACATTGAGCGAGGGGTGTTTTTTTTCCATTCATTTTTTCTTTTTTTCTTTTCTTTAAATTTTATTTTTCATCCGTTTTAATTTTAATCCTATATAATATGTGTGAATAAAAATGTCCGCACGTGATAATGCGATGATGTTAGAAAAAAATGGCGCACCAGCTGAGAAATAGATCACGCAGAAAACAGCTGCAGGCCAACAGCTGATGGACCGCAAACGGTCAGTCAATAATCGAATTGACTATCGAAGGCTGTTTGATCGATCGAACGGTGTTTTTTTTTTATCTCTCCAAGCTCGTTTTTCAAACTTTTCATAGAAGTATATAAAAAACTTGATGGATACATAAAATAAAATTCCTCTATACGGTTGAAGATGAACGTGCGCGTTTGCAGTATCTACATTTTTCAATTTGCACAGCGGCTACTTTGTACATATTATAAAACGTGATTTCAGCTATATATATCTGTACAGAGCTACTCGACTCATCTACGACTAGAAAATAGAAGGAAAAGGGGCGGTGAGGGGGATGCGGCGTAGCGGGTGGTAAAGGTAAAGTTTTGAGAGGCAGTTTTGTACCCTAGAGTACAAACAGCCTCTAATCAACTGCTCCGTCATGTTCTACTTTCTAGATTCTCCCGGTGAAATGATGTACATATACATATAGATATATATATATATATATATACAGGTATATATATAATACATGGGCGAAACGAAGGTAGAGGTGGATAACCAAGTAGCAGCAGCAGCAGGCAATCGTGGTAACCTGCAACGGGGTAGCCAGCAGCAAACCGGCTTCCGTACCTAACATATATATGCCGGGCAAATAACTTGTTTAAATAAAATCAAGCTGAACATGGGGCGGGAATTTAAAATATAGAGCAAGAAAGAGAAGACGGATACACGTGCTGTGTGTGTACATGTAACAAGGAAAAAGCAAAAAACTAAATACAAATAGAAACGAATTTTACTGCCGGCTAGATAAAGGTATAGCGTGCATAGGTAGTGCGGGCGAAGTACGTACGTGAAAGCCGAAAATTTATTCACCTTAAAATCCAACGTGGGTGGCTGTAAAATTTTCTACCGACACGTAGCCATGTGAAAGCTGAATGCGAATAATGGTGAAGGTGATAATTTTTTGAATACGACCAGTTTTTTTTTTTTTTTCTCCTGTATTTTTTCCATTATCATAATGACCGAATGATGAGAAGGAAAAATTCTGATCGACAGCAAATACAACTATCATGTATAGAGAGACGAATAAATTAAGCTTTGGATATAAAAACTTCTTTTTTTTGTATAAATGTACTATAAGTTGATGGAGCGTTTACCGATGATATAAACCGCGAATGGACTGTATAAGGAATAGAAATGAGCAAAGTACGCGTCAGGGCGCGGTCGAGAAACGGAGAGAGAGAGAGAGAGAGAGGTAGGGGGTTAGAGGGGTGCGGATAAAAGGGGGTTGGATAAAACGTCCCACTCGAATGAGGCGAAACTTTGATGAATTTTAAATCGTCGTTCCTAATGGAAGTGGGACAGGGACTGATGCAGCAGAGCTTTACAAAGACGGATTTGGGTCGGCCCATTGGTCGTCCCTTGAGCCGTTTCTTAGGAGGGTTGGTTTCTTTTGAGGACATTGCGAGTCTCATTTCACCTACACAGTAAAGGAAGCTAATTTTATTAGGTCGATTTTTTCCCGACCGGTTGGCGCGCTGCGCTCCTTCTTCACGAGTATGGCGAAAGGAAATCCAACGTTACCATGCATATACATAGACATATAAAACGGAATATCTTCCGGAAGCTGAAGTGGCTGGAAGCTAAGCATGAAAGCTGAGCCAAACCACAGTCAATACCTCCGAGTGCGACTTAGTTAACCATCCCCTACCAACCGCATCTGATCCTCCCTTTATATTCAATGAATTTGAATAATGGAAGCCCTGATAATTCCCAGCTTTCAGCAGTGAACATGATCAACGTCTCACCTCTCTTTCCCTTTTCTTCCTTTACTTCGAGAAAATCACGGTTGAATCTCGTCAGTTGCAGTTCGTCTAGCCACGTGATTGATATTCGTCAAAAAATGGTTTGTCATCCATCTTTATTTCTGGTTGAAAAAAAAAAACTTGCCGATATAGACTTGAAAAAAAAAAAATCTCCAATGGGATGCTTTTCAATTGATGGAATTTTATTTTGTTCTTTTTTCCCCCACTTCTGGGAAGACATTATTTTTTGTGAAATTGAATTATTAAATGCATCGGTCATGATTGAGGAGCTACTGCACTTCGCTGCGAGGCGCACCGCGCATCTAATCAAATCTGTAGCTAGGAGTTTCGTAGATCAAAAGTGTAGACGAGGAGATTATACCCTAGAGCAAGTTGAGGGTAATGAATGATGGATTGAATAGCAAATCAGTTATGCAGACTGCACTATTATGAGATGATGTATATGAGCGTTATGAACATGTGCACTACTCAAACGTGCGGTTCATATGGTAGGTATAATTATCGAGCGAAAAAAAGCAAAAATATATATTTTTTAAAGCAGAGAATTTTCTTCTCAAAAAATTTGGATTCAGCATGGTAATGATTTTCAATTTTTGATTATAGATCGGTGGCGGATTGTCGTTTCAACTCATCTCTTCTACTCGTTATTCCGTTTCTTTTGATTTTTGATAAAATTTTTAATCTGTCATTTTCCCGAGCGGTCCGGTGAGCAGTTCACCCCTTTGGTGTGTTTCCAGTTTTTAATCAAGAAGACACTCTCATTATCCGTTCGGCGTATCTCCGCGTGACCCTTGTTAACGCCGCGGGCACGTAGCGAGATTCTAATTGGATTTGAAATGACTGAAGGTATCTGTAACATTGCAGGTACAACAGCAGTTCCATAAAAGACTGCAACCCACGATATAAAATACGCCAAAACAAGCCGATGGCGGAAGTATAAAGTAACTCCGCGTATCGAATGAAAAGTGTTTTTATAAATAATAAAAGTACCGCGAGATGAAATCCTATTCAGTATTTTCTTTCTCTCCTAATGTTTCTTTTTATTCTGATTTTTTTCTCTTTTTCATTTTCACCTTCCCGCATGCGGGGAGTTGGAAAGAAAAAGTGAGAGAAAATAAATGGATGAATGAAAATTGCGATTAAATACTGCAGGTTTCTCAACACCCCGGTGAAGTAGAGAAGTTTGACGCCGCTCCAATTTATCTTGACTTTTTTATTCGTCCTCCGCCACTCTATCCATAGATTATCCTCGAGTTGTACAGTATAGGAAAACGAAACGCGGTATGAGTACCACTGTCCTGGTGTAATAACTATAAGTAATTATCCGTCAAGTTCTTAAGCGGGTTCACCGCACCGGTGGCCAACATCGTTGAAGGTAGAACTTTGAATAAATTCTTCAAATTGTCTGGAGCCAAGAAACTAATATTTCTCACAGCGTACAGGCACGGGGTGTCCCTCTTCCGTTTCACTCTCTGCCCCGCAAACTTTTCCGTCCCACCCCACCCTAGCTCGCTCTCGTTTCTCGGCGACGCTCCTTCAACCCCGTCTACTATAGGTCAATACCTATCCAGCCATCGTTCACCATTTTATTGGCTTTTCTGCGGCGAACAGATGCAATTAATTGTAAGTGGATCAAGTCAAACTGGCAAACGTTGTCCGGGTGTTGTCCCCCGCTACCTGCACCACCACTATTACCATCGCACCACCACCACTGTAACCAAAATTCTTAACGAGAATTTTCAGGCTACTTCAAGCGCAGAGAACCAACGGAAGAGCTGTTAGCTGAAACTGCAGTAGTCGAGCTAGTTTACACTTTTATTTTTTATTTATGTTTTTCTTTTTTTTTCGATTTATCCGGCTGCTCTCTCTGTATTGACCGGAGTGCGACCGACCGATTGGCTTATTCTCCTCCAATTTCTAACGGGTTGAAACCACCCCGGAAACCCCTTTACTCTACTTCCTGCTTCTTCCATCTTTCATCGTACGTTCTATAACGTGTATAATAACTGCAGACGTCTGTGTCCATCGGAAAACTCCTCAGACGTGTAGTTGCACTACTTCAACACGAAGGATTCACTGTGCCATTCGATACTCGATCGATCGTTGTGTTTCTTTTGTTGAAAAGAAAAGAAAACATTTATTCCCAAAAACTGGGAGACACTCTTTTTTGTTCTTTTTTCTGATTCGAATTACCGAGGCAAGATTTCACGAATTGCTATAGCTTTTTTACTTTCAAAGACCGAGAAAAAAAAAAAACAAAAAAAATACAATGAAGGGGAGGAGAAAAAAAAAGCTTAGAGAAACAAATTTTTGAAACGCCCGCGATTCCCCCGATAGAAAGTGAAGGGTTATTACGGGGCATCCAAAAAGGGTTAGTATATCTAGACTAGAGTCCCTTTTGTGAGCGTATGTAAGAGAAGGCCGAAGAACGGCGGGGGGGGGGGGGGGGGCAGAAGGGGCTATACTGGGACTTTCGGGGGATGCTTTTACGAAGTCTAAAATGTTTTTCTATTGGCGGTTGTCCCGGTGCCCAATATCTATGCTAATCCGAGCAGGTTCTTCGCGGTAGACGTCATGTCCCCGGTTCAGCTACTCTGCTCAGCTGCTTTACGGGCGAGGGAAACGCGTCATTTGAGCGGGGATTCTTTTTATCTTCTTTCATCTTATTTTTACAATTTTTTTATTTTTTTTTTTTTTCTTAGGATGGATTCGAGAATACAGCGTACGAGGTAGGTCCTTGGAAAACGCGAGAGAGATCGCTCCGAAATCCATAAGAAAGTAGAGATTATCGGAAATCAAATCGCGTTGTCTTCGGGATGACGGAACGCAAAAACAATGTGTGCGTACGATGATTGCGTGAATAATTCACTTGGGCTGTTGAAATTCGGTTTGTCAATTTTCGTCCGCATCGCTGCAGGGACAGGTCAACAGCACGGAATCCGTGGAATGTCCCATGCACGGTAGATATTACTCGATAATTTGTGAGCGCTGATCGGTTATCCAGCAGATATTCATGGTATGTTCGTAAACGATCACATGCCATATGCACGTATACCTATATGTATATGCACATGTTTAATATACACGTTCATGATCCCATACGTTACACACAACTGTATATATATACGCAGCGCGTGCTATATCATATTATGAGCATATGCTTGTTAATCTCTATAGTTGACCAGGTTGAATTTATGGCGAACAAACTCGCGGAGGGCTGCACGAGGGGGTGTGTTTCTCGATTTTGGTTGCACATCGTGTGGGAGTAACCTGCAGACTAGCTGTATGTGATACGAATAGATGTATGTAAGTTTTAGTTGCGCATGTGTATGTGTGTGTGTGTGCAATATATACCGTGTTCATAATTACGCGACTTTCATCGTGGAGTAATTTTGTTGCTGACGTCAACGCTGCATCGCTGTACGGTAACTACAATGGAAAACTGATTAAACTACAACAACGTAAGTTCCTACACTACCAGCCACTGCCCCTTTCTACCTAACCTACGGTTCCTCTAGCGAAGCAAATTACGTGTTTGAGATGTAGGCATTTCACCGACTAACTAAATCAACGCTACTATGCACCCCGATGTTCCACCGACCCTTCTAACCTACCGCAAATAATACACACAATCAAAACATGTATGCGGAAAGACGCGAACGAAGCATAAACTTTTACTGCAATTGTCACTTCAACTTTACCTTCGCAGATGTATAATTGTATTTCGATTCATTCGTGCAGCGAAATTTCAATACTTGAGAAACAATTTTGTAAATTTATGAATCAAACAGCTCCTGGCCTATCGTTACGAAAATTTTGGAATCATGTGATTTTTTTGAAGCAGCAATAATTCTCTCATCACTACACATTCGTAAAGAAGAAAAGAATGGAATTTATTTTGAATGTCATACGATTTTAATTCGATAACGGTCTGCCTCATGTGCATTATTTTCACCCTTTCCGCTCTGGAGCGAGTTGCGTCGACGCCATGTTGTATGGAAATCGAACGACGCTACAGGTGTTTTCCACCCCAGTTTTAGTTCGAGAAAATGAATTCTAGCGGCGCTACAGGGTGGACAGATGGTGGCTCCTTTGTGAGCCGGGTAAAAAAGTACAGTTGAAATAGTGTAAGGGAATCGACAAAACGCGGAATCTTGAATAAGGGTCATTCGTGGTCTATCGCACTTACTTAGTCTGGCTTTTAACGTGAGAATGTCTCAAGCCTCGATGTGTCTCGAGTACTTTGTTTTACGTTCAAAGCGATTTCCATTTCCTTGAGTTTTTTTTTTTTTTTCTTTTTATTCATTTCGCAGAAGATATTCCACATTGAATTTATATTTTTCTCTGCTTCGCTATTCCGATGAACTTGGCAAAATAAAATCCAATAAAATAAAATAAAACAAAACAAGTTATGAAAAAATGTTCTTTAACGAGATATTTCAAAGACCGTCACACGACGAGGTATATTACAGCGGAAGAGGGAGAAGAAGAGATGAAAAATTGGAGTCTTTGAATTTTCTTTATGAAATCAACGGCGGTGGATATTATATCCGCATACATATATAGATGTGGAGGAATTCATTGGCTGTGAGAAAAAGGTGGGAAATATATGGGATTCCTTTTTGAGGTGAATACTCGCGGCATCTGAGCTCCTACCAGAAAGCAATTTGAATTTCAAAGTCGAAGGAGTTTTCTATATAAGATTTCGACTGTTACGCGCTCAAGTGATAATCACATAGAAGAGGGAAATACTGCTGGCTTTTCAAACTCGATCTCATTCCCGTTCAAAGTAGCCGCCGAAAAACAATTTAGAAAATGGAATAAAAGAGAAAAGAAAAAAAAAAGAAAAAAAAAGGACTTCACGCATCCCTGCGAGAAAAACTGGAAGGAATATCAAACGAGTTGAGTATTATTCAACAGTTTCGACGATTTTAAACCTCGAGCCGACAAAAAAAGCGCTGGAAGAGGCGAAAAAAAAAATGAATAAAACAGAAAATGTTGAAATCCAAGAATTGGGAAAAACGGTTCGATTTTTTCACAATGTATCGTGGTCAAGAATGAAAATGCATAATAAATGCATCGGGTAGCTGTGTATATCATTGGAAGTTCCGTGTTCCATATTATTATTGTTATTTTTTTTGTTATTATTATTCAAATGAAAGCACGGAGCGATTGAGATATATTTTATTCAGAGCACGTGACGCGTGCGAACTGCAGCAGTATACCAACTGACGTTGGAATGACCGACCGACGGACATGCGGACATAGAGACGGACGCGCTGGGCGCAGAACCATAGAACTGTAGACGAAGCCGGTTTACATATAGAACATTGAATTCTACAAGGGTTGAAAACCGACGTACCGCTACATAAGCCCTAACACAATGAAGAACAACGCGCGTGTGCATTTTGATTCCCATTTCTGCTTTTCAACGGTATATGGTGGTGCGCGCTGTTGTAGAAATTGCATTATTTATGCGATGAAAAATATGTGTTATTCTTGACGTACGACGGCTTCTTCTGTTTCGCGCTTCGATATTCTCTGACTAATTTTCTTCTCACTCCCATTTCCGTTCTTCATTCATTTTTTGCATTTAATTATTTGTTATTCCATTTCTTAAACAGTACATAGTTTATCGGATTTCTAGATCGTACTTTTCTATTTGTTTAGTGCTATATTGAAAATGAATACATGGGCATGTATATAGATGTTGTCGCGTATATGAGTTCAATACCTGTATAAGTACGAACAAGTAAATAATATATATATATACTTGTATGTATTATATACGTCAGGATATACATAGTACAGCTGCTCGCCGTTCGCAGGAAGTTAAATTGCGTCGCGCCCCCATTGCAGGGGATGGGAGCATCACACAGAGATTTCTGTACAGTACATAGTTTGGATATGTATATGCATAGATGTATAATATACATGAACCCATGTACATATGAGGTATAACTATATGTGTACTCAATATACATTGAAAAGTTCTTCTCCCGATCGATGGCATCTGTGACTGACATGTCGTAACGACCGAACTCATTAGTTGGCGATCTGCGCGTATTTACATTCAACTATCGCTATGCATATTATACATAAGGTATTTATATACAATATGTATGGTATACGTATGGCTGGAGTAATCCTTTCCAATATACACATCGCCTCTCGTATCATTACGATACACCGATAGGGGAATCGGGACGATCGCGGAAAACATCTTTAATTTTTCCAAGGACTTGGAAAAGTAGGTGCTTCTACATATTTTCCAATTACATGTGTGTTCAATTTCATTGTAATGGTATCGGAGCTTTCAACGGGCTTGTATCGTACGGTGTTAATCTGAAGATCGGTTTGTTGTGACTTTGATTCGTTCGTCGTGATTTCAGTCGCCTGAACGTCAATTATCGAGGGCAAAGGGGATTGGAAATTGCTAGAATTTGCTTGATCGGCGACGAAAGATATTACACATGTACGATTAGATGTTTTCAGATGATCAAAGAGCACGGAATAGATGTTCTCCACTCTGATCTCTTATCGATTTCCAACGTGGTACTGTTCTCACATTCTCTTTATCCATAGCGCAAACCCTTTGGCTGATCCCTCCTGCGAATTCTCTTTCTCACTTCGTTGTGCAAGGCCTATCGGGACAACAGCTGGTCTGGACTTACACAACTGAGCTACATATATGTATATATGTACGTAACACATACATATATGTGACACACGGGGCTCGTTTGCGAGTTGGCCGACGTGACGAAGGTTCAAAGAGGATGTCATCCTCGGCTAGGCACACTTTCCCATTCCAAATACCCCGCAGCTTCCTCTTACTACTCCTCGATTCTCTCATCTCTCTTTTGCTCTGTTCCCTTTTCCCCTTACTTCCTTCATCTTTCCTTTTCCCTTTTCCAGCCCGTCGAAGTTGGAAAGTTGTAACGTTTTCCGTGAATATTGGCAGCTTCGGAAAGTCCCGCGGGGTATGAGGGGGGTGAGAATATATCCTTATATTAAAACAGTCGTGGCGTTCACCGAAGCTGCAAAGTCGAAGTAGCGAACGGCCTGATGACGAAGGGTATGCATAAAATTTCAAATATAATACTCCATATTCAACGATTCAACAACTCTCCACGTTTCTACGAACTTCTGATTAGGAAATTGGAAACCTCATTATGATGCGACAATTTCCGACCATTACCCAGGTGTTACTTTTTGGTGGGATTCCTTCATTGATTTTTTTTCAAACCGAACCTTACTTTGATCAGAATTATTCCATGAAAAGCATGAATTGGAACATTGGGAGAGGATGGTTTGTAGATGTCAATGGTCTGAAAGGTTCGAAAAAATCAAAATACAACAAATTGCAAGGCTTTCATAGTGTTCTCTGGTTTGTTTGACATTTGTGTACAGTCGTTGAAACAAAAATCTCCATATTCCACCAGCTGCAGATAGCCGGATCGATAAAACTTCATGCATTCGAACAGCTAATGATTGACCCATTTACCTTCATTCTTACTTTCCCAATCCACCGTGGTGTTGATGTCGAGTGATACTGTTGATTGGAAATGGATGTTTCTGGATTTCCAATGCACCGTTCGATGAGTCTGCCGCCTCCCAGCTGTCGGTATCGTCTGAAGTGAGCCACCCACAACCGGACCTGGTGCTGGTCTGGCAACGGAGTATCCCGTCGTTGTTCGTTCCAACCGTACGGGGTCGCTTTTGGAACTTGGATTCGCGGCATAACAGAATACTTCATGAACCGACTTCGACACTAAAACACACAACATGGCCGCCTAGTGTACTTGCTTGCGGGATGTCATGTTGAATTCGTTGTCACTGGAGTTGTTCACTAAAATTTCATAATTTTTATACATTTTTACACAATTTAGATCGATAGTTGATTGTATTGTGATGTTGTCCAGGCTGTTTGTGCTCATGTGATACGCGTGGGTTCATCGATAGACCGAATATTATAACCTCGGAGAGTTTATCGAATTGTCAAAGTGGTGAGTGATTCTGTCTGTCTCTGTGCTTATACCCATACCATACTGTCTAGGGGCTCCGTCTCGTTTTAACGCTTGCTCATATCGTCGCTCTGAAAATTCAAACTCCAAGTTATACCTGGCAAAAAATAACACCGCCAATCGACCTTCATTTGTTTTGGATTTTTATCAATTTGATTGGCCATCACGTGTTGCTATGGCAACATTTCACAGTTGCTCATCGTTTGTTATAGTTTTGCTATTATTTTCGAAGCATCTCACCCTTTATCTTCAATCATTTTTCGATCGCTGATGCTATTTTTTTCATTCAATTCAATTGCCCTCCGGAATCCCTCTACTATCATGTACTCCGTGCTTGTTTTTCTTTTTCACCACGAGGATGAAAATCGTAATACGAAACTTGTTAGGATTTCGTAACCTCCTCTCTCTCCTTTTACATACAATAATTTCACCATATCCCTTCTCCTTCGTTTGATATTTGACCAACTGTTCACTATTTTCGAATAATCTCAACATTGTGACTCAATAATGGACTCAAAATTGTTTTGGAACTAAATGGAGGGTGAAAAACCACCTGCCTGTATACAATAATTCTATCACTCAGTTGTAAAAAACTTACAATCAATGTTTGTTTTTGTCAAATGTCCATGAACGTGTACATCGACTTCGCCATCACTTTCATGTATTGAATTATCACTGTCGGGTACAAGTACAAAATGATTATTCGCCCTCACATTTGAAGTGCAATCGAATTAACATCGATAAATAGTTTTAACCTTTCTCCAGATTAATCTAACCTAACCTGAAAAATATTCCCGATTTCCCATCTAATCGTTCGAAGGAATTGACAGTAATTCCCGTCGCGAGTCAAAATTATTTTCCAACATTATCTAACCAGGGGACACATTTGCAATGATTCATTTCTTGAATCACCCGCAAAGATAAAGAGAGAGTAGACCTTGGACGTTATATTTTTCAATCGACTTCTACAGATTTGTACTCTTCACTAATGTCTGATTTGTTTTTTTGTTACAGGAACCGAAAGAATTTGGTCTGATTTCAAAGGACGATTGGTACGTATTCTAAATTTTTATTTAATGTGTTTTTATCCTTGCCAAAATTGTAGGTAACAATAAGATGATGACAAGTCGCTTAGGTACTGCCGAATAAATATGATTCATTTGTCATTTGAACTGCACTGAAAAATGCAAACAAAGACAGGACAATTGAAGTTCACTTTTGAAGTAATAAGTGTTTCAAAATTCTGAACGTTCGGAAACTGTTATGATGTCTGAATCAAAAAATCCACCCTACATGCAAACACCCTACCATACCGATCGTTCTCTGTGTTTCCTCACCCTGATTTTCATCCCTCCTACGTTACCGATCGAGTCCATCCCCTGAGCTTGTCGGTAAACCATCCAAGGGTTGATTCAACCCCTGATTTTCCAACTATCGAGCGAAACAAGGATTTCTGCATCCTGCAAATTTGATTACCGATCCAGCAACTGGATCTGGCCAACCCTTAGGAGTGTCGTCACGATATACCAACTGCCAGAAATGTTACCACAAGTAGAGTAGGGGTGGGAAGGAATTTCAGGGACGGCAGGAAAGATTTCCATAGGAGAAAGTCGCTGCCACCTAGTTGACAATCGGCAAACTCAAGCTTCAAAAAGTCGTGGGGGTGACTTTACAGATCGCAAAGTGTCCAATTGAGGAACAAAAAAAGAGGTCACTGATTGTCTCCGATAACATTCGATGAACCTTATCCATGTTTTATTTCATCATTCTTCTCATCCGTTTTGATCCGAATGGAATTCTAAATGTCTTGGGTAATCAAATCGATCAATATATCTTGGGTTCAAAAAGTTTCTAAACTTGAACGATTATTATTACATGAATTGGCATAAATTCTATCGTTTTATTGATTGGTCTGACATCAATTACTTGGCTTGCACTATTCAATCTAATATTCTGTGATGTTTTCATTAATTTTTTATTAATGTACTGCAATCCCGTTCAACGATTAACATTTTATTCAACTTTTGTTTCAACCAAGTCATGGTCCAAGTTTATTATCGCATTGTAACTATCTTGAGTTGACCTATGCCATTTTATGCGAATCTTACGTAAATTTCATCGATAATATACATGCATGTATAATATGAATATGTATAGTTATATGCTACCGCTGAACTCGCACGCGATATACTTTAATAGAGAAAAAGAGTGAAAAAACTGCCAAAATAACAATGAGAGAAAAAAAAGAATTCCGCTCTTCTCTTATTACCTCTCTCTGAATATTTTTGCCGTTATATTATACTACACATCGGTTCGTCGTCTGCCGCTTATGGAATCATTAAAGCCAGTCTATAACCGAAGCTCGCGCGTTTCTCGCATAGTTTATATACTTACCCTCCTCAATAAATCGTCGAAATATTAAGGGTAGTTAAATCCGGGCCTCGATAATCATTCGCTGCTTTATTACCATATACACGTTCAGCTGCCACTGTTTAATCATACGATACAACCACCACCTGCAGTACAAATAAGCTGCGTAGAAATTCAAGTAAGTTGTAGGCTTTTCTTTATACATATATTATATACATACATAATAAGTTCGAGTGTACATATGTAACGTATACATAAATCAATTATAATTAACCGATTTAATTTTCGGTAAATACTTATGTATAAATTGCTAGGTACACATCTAATACGTCCACAATATTCTAGAGCAAGAAACTTTAACCATCAGCCTGAAGTCGGTCATTAAAATTGAAATCTTATTCAATTGTTTAATTACCAGGACCCAAATTTAACGGAGTATATTTTCAGTGGGGGACGGGGTCCATTAATTTCGTCGTTACGCGTTTGTGATCATTTTTAATTATATCCCTACGTCGGTTCGGTAAAAATTTTTATTCACTTTGTATATATTTTTTTTTATGATGGATGTACGGATTGTATACGTTTCTGATTATTTTTTTTCTCTATTGATTATCTTTTCTATTTTTTTTGTTGTTGTTTTGTTTTAATTTTTTTTGTTTTCATGTACCATTATACGTATTACACGTCGGTATTCACTAATCCGGCAGCAGTGGCATAGGGATTGACTGACAGTTGCGTGACACGTGTCACCGAGCGTGAGAGGTCGCCTGCTGAGGGTACGTTTTGCGGTCTTTCGACTCCATCCATCCATCCATCCATCCATTTATTGACCATATTCCAGTTCATACCGACGTACACCTTGAATTAAATTGAATGATCGATTCGAGTCAATTCGCAGTTATACTTTTCATTAACCCATTTCACACGTGTACAGATAGCCGGCATATACTCCGACTGCGAAATGGGGGATTTTTGGACACCCTCTTATTTTAGCTTCACTTGGATCCGATGTGTATATTATGTAACATCGCAGATTGTAGATATTTATATACATGTATATTTATTTATATGTATATATGTATGCGAGTGCTATGTATCGGAGATCGTGACTTTCGATAACCCCTTCATCCGTTGCCGGTTAAGAAATCCTTATCGAGTATCGACGCCCACCTCCTTCCGGTTCGGCTTTCAACTTAAAGTTGACTTAATTCAACGCCGATCTTTTTTTTTTTTTTTATGATACTTAGTCCCATCTCTTCCTCACTCTCGCATGCCGCATTCCTTGACCCGATATTCTAGATTTAAACAAGATTCTTATTCCAGCTGCCTTTTTCTTTTTCTTATACGCGATTTAGTTGCTTTCTTTCTCGTCGCTCGTTCTTTTCATCTCCACTTTTACTTTCTCTCCTTCGCTCTACGTTTACGGAGTCTTCAAAATGGGCTCAACGAAATCCTGGATCCTTTGCTATCTTCACGGTACCTTTTCCTTTTATATATACCTCATACCCACCTGTGTACTCAGATACCACATTCGATACGTATGTAAGGATACGTTTCATTCGTATCGTCGGTATAACCAGCTCTGAGAAAATTAAAAAGGAGACGAAACGAAAAAATGTCCTTTTTGATTGTGAGCTAAAGTGTATGTGATTCCAGGGGCCCAAAAGCCCTTGCGTATTATTGAGAGAATGAAATAAAAAAATTGTGTATATAATACTTTGTATGATCGAATGTTTTTTCCGAGCATTCAAAATCACCGTAGCTGTGTATTCAGGATTTCGTTGAAAGGAGGGACGAGGGTTAAAAAAAAAGAATTGGAGAAAGAAAAAAACGTTATACTCTTCATTGTATATTTAATCGTTACTTTCTTTTTCGTTCGTGATTATCGTTAGCGTAAGAGTGTAGGCACACCAATACAGGTATAATACACGTGTACATTTCCCAAATTGAAATGTCACTCGAGTTTCCTTTAAATTGTACTTTTTTTTCGTTCTCTTTTTTTTTGACACGGGTGCAACTTACATTATGAACGTTATACTGTTCGCGAGGGGTAATAGGGAAATTGCCAAAATCTACTTTGGGCTGCTCCCTCGTGAGACTAAAATGTCAATGGTGCCAAATTCAACCTTCGTCTAATAAATAATTGGCGTGAAGAATAACGTATAACGTGAATGTAGAGCGAATCGTCTCCGCGAATGAGAATAACAGTCGAGAGAATCGTCCTGTGGCAAAAGTAGGAACGCCGTGAAATCGTTAAATTCCCAAGCTCTCCTTCCAATCGAAATCGTCACCAACACTCCTCGTCTTGTCAACTCGTTTCGCGTCGATAGATTGTTCTCTATAGGAAATATATTTATAGACACAATAGAAACGTCGATCCGATTTTATGGGGTATGCTACGGGCAGTGTGGAGTATACATACGTATGTATATACGAACGTTCTACTATACCTAACATATAATACTCGAAAGGTATATTCTTTTTACGACTTGAGTAGGTACTTTGGTACAAATGCAGTGTGTACCTGCACCGGTGTAACGTTACGTACTGGGAGCGACAACGAATTTCTCGCATCTTTTTTCACCCTGATCCAAAGTTTGTTGAGAAGGTTATTTTATGTATTCGAAAAGTCATCTACCTACCTCGAAGAAACTTCAGCTGGATGTCGAAGACTGTCTGTAGGAATTAGCGAATGGAAATTGACGATTTATTCTACCGTTTTTGTCAGAGAATAAGAAATTACATCGGATGAAAAGCGTCATGCAGTAAGAAAACTAGGTTACAGAAAATAAAATCCCTGTACAATTCAACCAACGTATGTATTCGATGGGGAAATAACGATGGAAAGAGATTTTATCTTTGAGTTGAAAAAAAAATGAGAAAAACAAAATCAATAGAACTCCTGAAAAAGACGATGGAGAAATGAGAAGAAGAGTTAGAGAAAATAAGAGAAGAAAAAGTTCTCGTATATATAGAGGACATAGCGAGGATCGTCACCCCCAGGAAACGATCCTTCGAATCAGAATCGAATCGGAAACAAATTAAATAAGGTCGAAACTAACTCGTTCGTCGTTCTATGGTCAATCCACTACCGGCTTAACATTGTTTCAACCTTTATCATTTTATACCGATAAAAATATCATTTCGTCGACGAAGAAAAACGACGGTTTTCGCCACTGCGAGAAACCAAAAAAAAAAGAAAAAAACCAACTCGCTTCTACCGGACGATCGAAAATCGAGCGAGAAAGTATACGACATATGGGGATTCAATTGATCGCGGGGCATCCAACGAATTTTGAAAATTCTTTATTACTTTTTTTTATACTTTTATGAAAATAGCAGAAAATTTTCTGTAACTTTAGCGTCGGAATTCCAGCTTCGAAGGAAAATGCGAGATCAAGACAATGGTGGTAGAAAGAAAAAGAAAAAGAAAAACGAGAAACGCAAAAAAAGTTGTTTCTCCTCACGTTTCGGGTAGGGAGAACTTGATTCCCTAGTGGAAGAGCTTCAGTCGCGCCTAATTAAAACGCTAGACTGTACACAGCCAGGAAAGCTCGTGCCGCTGGCCGTGCAGAGTAAGTCGTTTCTACATGTACGTATAATGTATATGTATACATACAAATGTATAAGATAGATATGGGGTATGGTCGCTGCTGTTATATACGCTATATCTTCTTTCGGTGTCTGTCACGCTGCTGCGTCCACGGAAGAGAAGCTATGTAGCTGGTTCTTTCCATCTCTCAAGTTAGCCAGCTATATGTTAGAAAAAGAACAACAGAGAAGGAGAGTAGGAGGAGCACGCTTTATATCTAGGTCAACCGTGAAATTATGAAGCTAACAAGTGTTTTAAGAATTTCTCTAGTGTTTCGCTCTTCATATTCTCTTTCTCTCTTTTTCTCTCTCTTTCTATTACTCTCTCTCTCTCTCTCTCCGTAGGCACTTGCGTCGTGTTCCCGCGGGGAATTTTTTTTATACACACACCCCCTACACTGTCGCATTTTCAACACTCATTTTATTTTATTTTATTTCATTTCATTTTCTTTTTATTTTTGTCATTTTTTTCTTTTCGTTTTTCTAATTCTATTTTTTTTTTTATTTTTTCGACATCCATTTGTTCTTCCTGCTCTTTGTCTATTTATAACACATATTCTCTTTCTGCTCCTTCAGCGGCAGCGGCAGCTTTTCTTATTTTTTACCTCGTTACTCCATTTGGACACCTGGCGCTCATTCATGTTTTTTTCATTTTTATTTCTTAATTATTACTATTTTTTGTTTTGCTTTTTTTTTCTCGACTTCTGTCTCTCGACGTTATATTCACACCGTGAATGTATAATACAACAACTCCACCACTTTGCGAGAATATGAATTCATAATTTTTATATTTATTAAAAAAACAAAAACAAAAAAATTTCCATATTCGCCCGATACACACACTTTTGTTAGACTCCAACTAATACTCGATGTGTTACGACCGATGTAATATTTTAGAAAATGAGAACGAAGAAGGAAAATTTTTTAAACAAATTATTGCGATCGAACGCTTTAATTAAACGATTTCCTTAATTTTTCTTTTTTCTTCTCATCGAACGAATATTTATCTCATATCACTTCGTGTTTCATTTTTTTTCCTCGTGTAAATGTCGTAAAGTCATTAACGAGAGTGCATTACACCTATATATGGCGAAGTGTATGTAACTTGGTATTGTACTTGAATATATTTTTGGTATACTTACCTATATGTGCCAACATCAGAAACGTTCAGTTGTCCGCCGGAGGCGGAGTTTCTCGTAAAATTTGACCAAGTTTCAGAAATATTTTTCATGACATTTACGTCGCCGTCTCTTGGGCATCCCTTAATTAATTAGCGTAGGCGCAGAGCCCGGAAAACCGAGCTGCTGCTGAGGAGGGCGGCGGTGGATGCGGGGGATGGGGGGAAAAATTCCTCCGTTGCTCGGTTTCTTTGAATTCAGTTTATTATACTGGCCTGCCGAAGAAACTCTTGCAGATAATTTCTAGGGATTGGAAATAAAATTTTACACGAGATCTTCGTACTAAAATAACTTCTCAACTCCCGATCGATCTTGGTTAATTATTATTTTTTGGACTTGAAATACCAAGACTAAATTCAAGGTATTTTATCTTCTATTCCTGCACGGTTGTCTCTTCTTTTTTTCCTCATCCTCATCTTCACGGAGCTCCGAATCGTCGAACTTGAATCGTCCTTGAACTCGAGGTTCAATCGCTTAATTACGTCGTTGTTAAATATTATACGCATAAACTGGATGACGCGTTGTCCGGCTTCGGATTTCCCATCGCAGAATAATGCGCGTCATCGTCACGATACCGTTCACACCGTTCGTATATCTGCGGCGCGATCCAAATCCCCCTTCGACCCCCGCAGCCCCAAATTCATGGACTGGACTAACCCAATTCCAACCTCGTTGACGTAACAAGATACAATTATGCCGTTTGTGTTTCGGTATCTCTCATTGACACCTTCGATTCAATTCCGCACCGACTATAATACAGGTGAATTTTTCGCTCTTTTTTTTTTTTCATCCAGCGAACACCTGAAAAAAATTCAACATTTTCCATCATTATTACATCATTATTCCATAATAGTTCATCATAACTCTTGTCCTTTGTTTTTTCTTTATTCAAATTCCTCAGGTACTTGATGTCCTTGAAATTCATTACTATGGTATCCAACGGTTTCATTTATGAAATTAAATTAATTTAGCGTAGTTCATTTTTTTTATTTTATGATCGATCAGGTGCAGTAGGTTTGTCGGTCATTTGCACTGCGTCTTCGTCGGTTCGTGTCGATATATCAATTTCTACAGATCGATAATAACGAGTGATCTGCATCGCAGGTCTACTGCTCGAGTGTATATATGAATTAAGGTTATACAGCTTCATTATACCTGCATGATTATTTCCGAACGCTATCCGTTTGACGACGTCATGTCATTCAGTGACTGTGCTCGTTACACCTCTGAACAACATATACATAAACCATGACGTTATATTGACCACATGTGCAGTGATTTCTATGGAACGAATCCGTCATTGCGGCAGCCGAAGCAGCAGCATCCAGGAATAGTGGCAGCGGGTACAGTATGGGAGATGATTAAAGTCATTAAAGCTCAACCGTTGAGTGACGGGATTCCCCCCCCCCCCCCCCTCTCATTCACCTGCAACATGGCATCGCTGCGTCCAATATATCGTCCCACTGATGAGGCAGGAAACTCTGCTGCTGCTGTTGCTTCTGCTTCACAGCGATCACTCGGTTCACCGGACATCACCGCAGACTGCGACGGGCTATGGGGATTATTGCTCAAAAGTTTCGACGTAGTGAGACGTTGGTGGAGAAGAATTCTGAAATCTGGAAAATGTGGTTCGGTAAATCAGTATCCTCGACATCCTGTTGCGGCTAGGCGGTTGTATTCGTTTGAATGTTTTTTTTTTTTTTTTCTTTGTTTCATCGACGGAAAGAAAATTCTATAATTATATTATATACTAACTACGCATTAAAACAGCTGGCGCCGTTGGTCTCCATCTACGCGTGTAATTTCCATATCTCGCGAAACGCACGGGACAGAAATTAATTTCATAATGAAGACAGGACCACATTTTGTGTTATCAACATCCTGCACTGGTCTAATTGTACGTACCTCGGTACTCCGGTTATTAATTACACGATTCCCAGTCACAACGGGCGCCTTCTGTTGCTCGAAATTCCCGCTTTGAGTGATCCTCGATCCTATTTATTTTCGGTGTGCGTTATATATATGTTATACCGCTGACGCTGATGTTGCCAAGATGCGTGCTGTCGCCAAAATTTGACCCCTATTTTCGACGTCTCCGAACTTCCGTCATGCCCCGATTCCCCGCAGGACTCTTTCGTGATAAATTCTCACTCGAGTCAACCGACCGCAGGTGTCTGCTCCTTTTTCCCCCACCCCCCCTCTTTTGACACGAGACACGTACGGAATTTGGTTAATTATTAAACGGTCGCGAGAAACGCGGCATTTCAGAAAAGTGAAAACGATAAATTCTACACGTATACGTATGTCCGTCGACGAAAAAATAAAATTCGTGTACATTATACGACACCGGGAAAAATAGAACAAAAAAAAATTCCAAAATTCGTAGCATGAAGAATATAAAAATAGAGGGATGGATTCGGACGTGTCTGGCAATGTGCGCTGCGGTGATTGCATTATTCACTCGTTATCTAAAATCTGTGAAAGAAATTTTTTCCACGCTGAAAGGCTTGTAAAATTTCTGTTACGGTTTAGTAAAATGGCCACATGACGATGACAATGACGAGGAGGATGATGACGAGGATAACGATGATGGTGGTAAATCGGTGCATCGGTTGTAGGTCAAATTTCGTAAATAACGGTACCTAATCTATATATATATATCATAACAGCCCACAGCATCCCTCGCGTGGTTTTTACTTTTTACACGAGGGAATATGATAGGGCACGCGTCACTCGATTTCGGGATATCGCGCGAAATTCCACCCCCTGTAGCTGGTTATAGGTATACAAAGTATACGGGAACCGCTGCTGCTGCTGGGAGTTTAGGCACTCAAAAATATAGGTGAGTGGTTACGGGCACGCGCCTGAGGGTAGGTATCACCACTCTCAAACCTCCGCCCTTTTTCCACCTCCTTTTTCTCTTCCACCAACAAAATCCACTCCCATCCCCATGCCCACGGTGTGTCAGCTAAACTCATCCCACGCATATCGAATAACCCCTCGCAAAATTCAATACATACCTACCCTACATTTTGGAAAATGCAACCGCGTCCCGGTAAAATACATCTTCAATATACACCTACTTTTCCCATATGTTTGGGAACCTCTTAAAATAACCCCGATATTGCCATCGATAGTTCTCGATAAATAAACACCTTTGGTAGAATATATTGCAAATATCATGTCGGTAGGTAACAATACGCTCCACTTAAGGGCGCAAAACCGATCGGGTGGTGAAATGGGCCCTTCCAACAATTTTCCGATAACATTCTAGAAAATTTTTCGCAAATTTTATTTGACTCAAAAACGAGCAGGTGATTTCATTTTTTTCTGGAACGTAGGACGAGTACGAGACCGCAAAAAATTTTCAATCACAGCACAACCGCAGTTTATTTTATCTATTTTCCTTCTCATTTACCATCCATTTCAAGTTCGCTTTGACCCCCATATCAGTATATTACCAGCCACGTGGAGGCGCATGACGTTATTCAAATATTTCGCGATGCGACCCACCCAAAACAAAAATAAAACACACGTAATCAACCTTTTGTTATTCCATTTGCGTTTCATGTACATACATGTATTTTTCCGAATTAACGTTTCATATTTTTTCTGGTACCATTTTTTGTAAAATTTCATTTTTTGTTCTGTTTTCATTCCTAATTTTTTCACGATTCAACGATACATCGTACGTCGAAGTATTTGTGTTGTCTTGAATTTGCATATTATTTTAGCCTCGTTCGAATTCGTTGGAATGAAAAAAAAAACGAAGATTTTTTTTACCATATCGCAATTATACCCCGATTGATTTTGTCGAACGTCGCGCGCACGTCTTTTATCGTGAAAATTTTGTTGAAAATCTTCTTTCGTCATCATTGTATGATTTTCATCCCCTTCCGATATTTCCGTTGTTTGTTTCTTCTCCTAGATTTTCTTTTGGAAAATTATTTTCGCATCCCATTGACCGTATCCCGTCGCATAACGCGGATATATGTATAACTTTGGGTGTATAACGTGCGGGAAAAAAGTTGAGAAGCGTAATGGGGGTAACAACATCCCCTGTCGCCCGGTTTATAAGCCCGCATGTAGCGAACACTACCATGGAATAAAAAGCTAATAACGAAACAAAGCAGAGTAAAGTGGAATAAAACAAACGCGAGAAAGATGAAAAAAAAAAGAAATGATAAAAAGAGAGAGAGAAAGTGAAGTTTTTTTCCTCTTTCGAGTTAAAAAAAAAAGAAAAAGAAGGGGGATGAAAAAAAAAGTGATAATTAAAAAATGGGGAAAAAGTTTGTTATATCCCGCGGCGACGAAGTTACTTTTATGGTATTGGTTTATTATATATATATCACCTCAGCTAGCAAGGTATATATATATATACGTGTACATAATATGATATATTTAGGAAAAGTAGAAAAATTTCATACGTACCGACATAGAAATCGTTACGTCCTAGTGGTCGGCGTAAACCTCCGCGAAGAAAAAAACATTCGATGAATTTTTCACAGACTAAAAAGAAACATGGAGGTAGAAACAAAAAAAAGAGGAAATTCAAAATTGGACAAAAATTTATTGACCTATGTCAGGTACTCGCACGTGCGAATGAGCAAGAATATAGTTGTGCGATGTAACGCGCGAAAACTGGACAAAAAGTAGCGAGGAAATTTAATTACTCTTTAGTCTAAAGAGAAAAATGAAAAACGTATGAACGTATATAATGCATGAAAAATAGAAGAAAACCGAACGAAAAGCGTGACTGAAAAATTAATTAAATATATTCGCAACCATTCCTTTGATATCATATGTATGTACCTACTTTCAGTTCGCAGTACATACATATACTGCGTCGAAAAGATACGAAAAGAAAAAAGAAAATGGAAAAACAGCGATGTAAAAAGTATATGTGACATTCAAAAGATTTGTATATATTTTCATTCAAATCTTTCTTCACCCTCTCAAAAACACGTATAATTTATACGGTTATTGAAGTGAATGTATATAGGCGATAGTGAATTCAAGTTATACGATGGGCGAATGAAAGGTGCAGAGCGAAATACGCCGATTGCCTTAAAATTGTTGCATATCTTTTTCTTTTGTTTTTTGAGCTAGTTGAGCATTTCCAGCATTTTCTTTCTCACTCTCCTTGTTATCCAAAATTTTACACACGTAAACGATTGTCTCGTGGAACGAGAATTAAAAAATTTTTTTTTCAAATAAATAAAGTGCGTTGCAAATGGAGGAATTTTGGTTGTTTCGTCTGCAACGATCACAACAGCGTCAAATATCCCATCAACTGACTTTCAAACTGGCTTGAAAATATATTCGAAAAACTATAACATATAAGTACCATTGAAATCTCCATCATCCTAATTTCGCCCTACCGATCATTTTTTTACGTTAAAATTGCCCATTCCTCGTTTTTAGATACTATTTGATTAATGTGATTCGAACTCTAAACGGCCGGATTATGTCCACTAAAATGTGGGCTCCAGCAGTTGAGGGATGAGAATATCGAGAGAATGTAAAGGGAGAAAAAGGTTACTTTACTATGGCGATATCTTTTAAGGAGAACCGAGTGTATATAAAGTCTTTATACGCGGGTACTTACAACCTTCAAGATATATCTAACAAGGGTGAAACCGGAACGGACCTAGTAACACTGATAGAAGAAAAAAAAGAAACAACGAAAAAAAAAAAAACAAGAAACTAAAAAAAATCCCTTAGCTACTGGTTCAGCTACATTCGGAGAAGGGAGAAAAGGTAATAGAGGAAGAGGGTGGGGGGGAGGGTCTAGTCAGCCGGTAAGTGCTTCCATCCATCTTTCACCCGTCTGACCCCATCGTGCGTTTCCACCTCACACAGTGAAAGTCGACAGGGATGAAGCTCCAAATAATAAGAAAAAAGGAAAAAAACTCACGACAATATCTTCAGATAAAACTGTCCGCATGTATCCCGAACAGTCCCGTCAAACGGCTGACTAATTCGACTTGTTGATCGAATACCCCGTGTATGATAACCTCTGCGAGTAATATTTTAATTATAACGAAGATATATTAATTTCAGAAAGGTAAATAATCTATGAACATGATTAATCCCTACGCCATTTTTTAACCGTGAAAAAATAAGGGGGAAAAAAAAAAACAGGAAGATTTCGATGGTCTGCAGTCTCTTTATTTCTTTCTGTTTTTTTTTTTTAGCTCGTTCCTTTAATTTCTCCGTGATTTCTAGCGATGAGTCAAGTTTAGTGAAGCAGTAAAAAGTACATCCCCATCATTTTCTCCCTTGGCTCTGAATCTAGTCGACTAAATCTTCCGCGTATGAGCCGCCGTACGGAATGTGAAAAAGAATTTTGCAAATCCGTGGAATCCAGAATATCTGCTGGATTATCTGGAGCAAAACGTCCAGATAGCGGGGTTTTATCCTCCGTTCATTCTCTGTGCCTCCACATATATGCCAGGGTGAAGAATACTATCCCCATACACGTCAAACCCCTCTGGGGCTCGACGGAAAAATTGAAGTCTTTTTATTCCGATAAAAAAAGGAAAATGAAAAAAAGAAAAAGGGAGAGAAAAAAAAAATACAATATAAAAATCCGCCAATTGTGCGGCTGTATGAGCGGATTTTGTGGTTCAGCAGGATCTACCGAAATTCAATTTTATTTATTTCTACGATAAAAGTACCGCGATATCTCTGCATTCTAAGTTTATATATATTAACCTGCATCTTCAAATTCTGATGCGATAAAAAACATTCTATAAAGAAATCAAACCAGTGAACGAATAAAATCAATGAAAGTTCGTTTCCGATCGATATAACACACCTATAGATGCTCGAATCGTATCTTAATCTCCGTCTTCATCTGATTTGAAAATCTATTTCAAAAGTCTTGTAAACGGGGTGGTTATTCTGTTCATCATCGTCATCGTCGTTGTCAACTATTCAATTTTTTTCCCCCTCTTTTTTTTTTTCTCTCACTCCTCGAGTTGAGTTACGCAAGTGGTTAATACACTACAGCGATCGTTGCGATTAAGCAAGTTTCGAAAAAAAAAAAAAAATGAAAAAAAAAGAAGTTTTATAATACTACACGGTGAACGCGCGAACACTCTTATACTTATAGCCCCGTGCTTTATCTCTGTCCATATATTTCTCCTCAAGCTTATATACTCTTTATTTCACCAAAGGGTAGCCTTTATACACTTCTTCTCTTATTTGAGGCTCGTACAATTTTTTTTTCTTGTTTTTTTTCATTGAAAAAAAAAGAGAAAGCTTGTAACTAACGTTAGACTCCGCAGCTACTAAAGACTGCTTTCGCTGTTTTTCAAAACCCCCCGGGATTTCTGCAGCAAAGAAAGGGGGGGAAAAGGGAGAGACGAAATGGCAGGTGGGTGTAACTGTACCACCACCATAAAACCTAGAAGGCAACCCAGTAAATATCCTTATCACTAACAGTTTATCACTTAACAGAACACCATATAATCGATACAAAAGGTACATAAACGCGAACACAGTCGGTCCCCTCTGGTCATTCTTCACTTCATTCGCTTCTATTTTATTTATTTGTGTTCATTTTATTTATTGTTCATTCTCAGAACGTTTCTCTACAGATTATCGGCACCGCTCCGATCGCCGCTGAAGAACCGATCGGCTCGATTTAGAAACCGAGTCAGATGAAAATCAACCAAAACAGCAGAAGCACGTAGAAGACGTTTTATTTTTATCACCCCTATACAATCCGTACTTTATGTGGATTTCGTCCCACAATAGCCAACGGTGGGGTTGCATGCGCGATACTTTCGTCTACGCTAGAAATCAACTCCGGCCAGGTGTAGAGGAAAACTAAAAAAAAAAAAAAGAAGAGGAAGAAAAAAAAGTAACGGCAACTGAAACGTCACACGTATAAACGTTTATCATCCATCGTCGGGTGGTTGACTTTACATCTCCGTCTCTCGAATAGATCGGAATCAAAAATGTGTCATAAATTCGGATCGTAATATAGAATTTTAATTCGTATCAGGCGCGTCCTCTTTATCTGACTTATATTTTCTCTTTCTCTGTCCATATATCTCTCTGTTGTACAAATGATTATCGTCTACGTGGTTGATGGGTTCTCGTCTGTTTTGTCTGAAAAAAAGCGAGTGGAGTTTGTTACGTCCGTCCGTGTATATTACCCATGGGTATGTGGGTGGGTGGGTAAGTGGCGGTGGTGGTGGTGGTGGTAGCGCGGTTGTTATTAAATGTTATTAAATGACTGTGTAAGCCGACTTGATATTTATTTTCACCCTTATATACGCTGGGTGATGTTGCCGGTGCTGTTGCTGCAGAAACTCTAGCAAAACACCTCGAAAATCCCAACCCAGGGTTAACGGAGGGAAGGAGGAGATATTGCTAGGGATTATCCTACCCCGGCAGTTTGATTGACGCAAAATTTGAAAGTAAGCTTTTAATCCCTACACGCCTGTCTTGCGAACAGAATTTCATCTGCAACAATGTTATAACCGTTACACGTTATACAGTTATACCCGTTACGGTTGAGTTGAAAAAAAACAAAAAAAAATTTTAGATTCAAAGAAAAAACTCCTATTTCAAAAAAAACATCATTCCACGGGTCCCAACGAGAGCTTTTCTATCGGCGAAATAATAATTACCGACATAAACGACAAAAACCGACAACCCCCTCCTTCCCTCATCCGCGCAGTCGTTATGATTTTTTTCGCCTGGATGAAATGAACATTCAAAAAATTCCAGACGAGTAAAAATAATCAATATATCAACCTATCGATTACTATCACTTACTATACGTCAATGTACAGGAGGCAAAAAAACCATTCTTTACCAGCATACTATGGGGATGGCTAGATAAACATTGTTTTTACTTAATTAGCCCTTCCGTTTGCTCATGTCGCCTGTGGCACTCGTACCTGTTTTATGGGGGTGATTGTCGATAACGGAGTCCCTTGGGTCCAGATAAAAGGGCTTTGCGTATCCAGTTGCCTTCTTTACTATCCCACTTCTATTTTTTTTCTTTTCGTCCTTACGTCCTTATAGAGAACGGTGAATGCGAGTCAATGTCTGTACAGAAAAATAATTCAATGCCCTCGGTATCCATTAGACACTCGTTTTCGCATATCTGATCAACGCACATCGTATGCTTTTTACGGATGGATTTAAAGTTTGTTTTGTTTTTTTTTATCTTATTTTCTTTTTTTTTTCACAACGAGCGATTATGTCGTTTCACATTACGGAGACACCAATTAGCCCCGAATAAACAGAAAGCCGCAAGGATGATATCATCAAGGACGAACACATAGGTATATGACGATAACAAGAGCGTGGATAAAACCTGTGAAAAAAATATGAGCATCGAGATATAGTCATGCGATACTAGCGATTTTATTGTTTCTTCAATCTTTATTTCCTTTTTTCATTTTTTTTTTCGCATTTTCTTTCATTTTATTTCTATTACCGCTTTGTTGTCCGAACATTGAATTCCTCTCTCCAACGTCCGATAATCTCCGGTCTTTCGGCTGGGTGCTCTTCACCATCGTTGTATAGACAGGTACACACATACCGTGTATCCCCATGGGCAATGACGATGGGGTTCGGTGGCTATAATATGCACAGAATGCACTCATCGACTTATGTGCACCACATTTTGCTTGCTATGTGTGCCTCGGCCAAAGCTGCAGCTTGCTGCAGGATCGAGCTAAACCGAATGCAGGTATATACTACATGGGATTCTATGTACGCGGGCTATTATGTGTATGTATATACGTATAAAATGGTAGTGCACCAGACCATCTGATATAACCCATACTACTTTCTATGTGTACATAAACCGAAATTCACGAACCTTGCGGAACCCGCAAACGTTAGGCGAACGAACTGTCCAATTACGCAGCGATATCCTTTCTGACAGGCAGCTACGTACCGGTAGCTACGTATATACATATATATACCATGTAGTACGTTGCATCCGGCTTTCCGGTTCGGACGGGGAGCGGTTTCAGTTTTCCTCTTTACTTTTTACTTTTTCTTCTTCCATCTCGCTTTTTTTCTTTGCATTTTTCACTTCTTCCCGCAGCATTCCCGTTCCATACTGTGCAATGTATAAAATGTACCCACAGGTATATATCCTTGCTTCTACTTCTTGATGTGGCTGCACTTTGCAGTGGCAACGTATCCGTGCGTCCATTTTCTTTTTCCTATATTTTATTTTCACTCGCATTTTTTCTTTTTCCACGTTTTTTGCCGTATGCATGTCGTCTTACTTTTTTTATTTCCCTCTTACCACTTAGGTGGGCCGGTATATTATCACCGATGTATTATCCAAGGAATATAATTGCCCGTCATGACCTAACCTCAAAGTTTCTCACGGTACGTAGGAACGAACTTTCGGACGTATTTTGAAATTATCCACGCCGTTCGAATGACAATTTTTTTTCTTCTTTGGAGCGCAATAACGATTAGTCCTGCACGTGACGTGTAGGGGTTGATTTCTTTTGTTACCATTAGTTATTTCGTCACGAGTATATTTATAAGGACCGTTTTTGCGGCGCGATATTCGTGGTTGGGATAATGTGGCAAATATCCGAAACAAATTATGAGAACTGAAATAAGTGGCGACTCGGAATCAGCCGGTGAAATTGAGCCATCAACGTTCGCAGGATATACCTACCTCATCATCCCCTTATTTCATAGCGCCGGCCGCCGCTAATACCTTTTCTTATACATATAGATGCTATATTGCGGAAAAGTTAAAACGACAGGGAACACAACGGCAACTACTACATTATGGCGTTGTAGTTTATTTGTCACGAACCCGGCGATTCTTTATTCTTCGATACACCTTTTCGGCGTATCGCGTGCCAATCGACTTTTACCTATAACGCGACTGATCTTACTTACTCACTTTATACTTCCTTCCTTCCTTCCTTAATGTTGTTCTCTTACTTTCATTATTTCTTCACTTTTTCACTTTTCCTGATTTTACAACGAACGAAATTTTTCGCCTGCACTACTTAATTTATACACGTGCAATTTTGATCCATACGTCATGTATACGATTTAGATATACGAACGTTACGTCACACGTATGAAATGTGTGACGAATAAATGTTATCGCAATAAACTATATATATGTATAATATATATACGGTTATGATAAGATGATTAACGGGGCTTTCAACACTTCACATTCACGCTACATACAAATTTACTATCTACTACTACTACCACTACTTAACATCCTATATACATCGCTTGGATCAAATTAAACCGGAGACCATCCGACGTCATGTTTACCCTACACATGACAACCGATCCATACACACGTGTACCGCCTACAGGATATATATTATGTGCAATACATGTATGTGTGCACGCATGTATGGATCGGTATGTATATAACTAACACCGGAAAACGTCAACCCCGTTCTACATTTAATTAAACCAAAGCAAATCCTTCTATACAGCGACACATCATGTCGTCAAAAGATTTAACACCGTAATCAAAATTGCTCCGCATAATGTGCAGACTCGAATTTCGAGATACTATAGGATGTGTTCGTACATCGGTTGGATTTTTTTTTTTTTCGCAATTTTTTTTTCTCTTCACAGCTCGTGAAAGTTTTTTTTTTCTGGGTACGCGAGAGCGACTCATTTTCCGATTTCAACGGATATGAACAAAAATCAAAATCTCGTCACTTTTCGGAACCGTATAACATATAAATGAAGTTTTTTAATTTTTCAAAAATTTAAGGAACCTCGACGAGGATAACTAGACGCCTCAGAAATCCTTAAAAGTGTCGGGACGAAGGTCGTGGGCTTTGAGTAAACTATTTTTTGTTTTTCTTCTGCGCTCTTTTTTGCGAGAAGTACTGTACAAGGGCGTTAAGACAGAAGCGACGGCAGGCGTCGTCGTCGGGATATCGGGCGTTGCGTCGCAGGGGGTGGTTTTGTAGAGCGACGCTGTAGCGCCGAGATGTTTTGACACCCGTCGGTCGCATTCCGAGTATCTAATTACGCGCGCGCGGCACTGGCAGGACCGTTGCCGCGGGGTGGAGGCGACCTTGTATATTGTGTTATTAAGCCACCCAAAGTGCGGTGAAATTTAATCAGGAAAACCATCAAAGCGGCGGGGCCGAGGGGTGGGAGCTGAAGAAGGAGTCGCACGGCCATCGTATTCTGTGAGAAATTCAACCCGGTTCAACTCTCTCCTCTGCCTCGGCAACTTCGCAAACTTACCCCCTCCGTACCCGTGATAAATTTTTAGACTTTCTATTGCGGAGAATAAGAGAAAAAAAAAAAATTAAAAAATTGAAAAATTTCTTCCAAAAAAAACGTAACCGCAGACCTTTTTTTCGAGGAAATTGTACGAGGTGAAAATACGTTCAACAATTTTGTGAAATTCGTTGTCAATTTTTTTCGTTGTTTTTTTTGTTTTTCTTCATTGCAAATGATATATTTGCCGAGATCAAAGCTTATCCATGTCTCCTCTGTCGTCCTTGCGTTTGTTTCCGATGTTCGGAAGTTGGTAAATTTAATCTGCCGGAGTAGGAGAAAATTGCATGGAAAATATTTGATGAACGGAAAGAGGGGAAGAAATAAAATCAAAAGAAAAG
The DNA here is from genome assembly GCA_963978495.1 of Athalia circularis. Taxonomy (NCBI): domain Eukaryota; kingdom Metazoa; phylum Arthropoda; class Insecta; order Hymenoptera; family Athaliidae; genus Athalia; species Athalia circularis. The sequence continues at coordinate 35,066,555 of OZ021698.1, read as the reverse complement.
AAAAGGAAAAAAAAAAGAAAGAAAAACAACGAAGGAAATAGAAAACAAATAAAAGTGTTTTTCACCGAGTTTATGAAATATACTCGGATAAAACGCGAACCAATTATACGCTATACCGGCTAGTCCGATAATTGCCGATAAAACGGAAAGGAAGAGAGAGAAAAGAGAACGGGAGTAACAGAGGCAAAGAGAGGGAGAAAAACCGCTTTGATCTGACTCGAATAATCCACCCTGACTCTCCAACGACACAAAAAGCCAAAGTCACCCCTCCATCCAGGCTAATCCCCAATCCCAAAGTCCGCCCACGTAATTATTATTACTGTTAAAGGATAATTATATAAATCAATTATAATCGTAGGCTGGGGGAAAGGGGGGTCGATTATTCATTGATATATATTTATTTATTTACTGTTTTCTTTCTTCATTTTTTTTTTTCCATCGAATTTATTTATTTCTTCTTAACTGTTTGAAAAATCAAATTACCGTTGTTGTTACAATGCACGTTTGTGAACACCGGATGATATTTATTGTCGTGAAAATTAGTCAGACCGTGTCAAAGTTATATTTTACAAAGTTGATGTCTACGAGCTAGCTATTTCCACAACCTGCCATTATATCGGACCTAATATGCATTAGCGAAGCGTTATTAGTGTGCTACCAGCTATACATATAACAGACGCCATACTATAGATTTTTCATTATTACAAACACCATAAACTATTGGTGTATAACCTACCCTCAGGGTAGAAGCGACAACCCCCATGATATTCTCTACCTCACATGATTTTCCGCCGTATCCTCTATGCGGCTCCGCAAGTCTGTTTTAGAGTTTCCCTAACTCCTATCTGTGCGAAGCTTTTCGCTTCTCTATTTTCTGCGGTTATATACACCAGACGACGACGACGACGACGACTACGACGTAATAGTGAATATGTGCGAGTTTGGCAGTAATCGCGGTTGAATCTAGACATGGCCTTAGTATGTGGCTAAATTATTAGGGGGTTGTGTAATTGGCTGGTTGATAGCGTGCGGTTAACTTGCTAAGGTGCTGGTTGAGTTGGTCGCAGGAGGCGGTTTCGCACGACCGTCGCGTATATCCCTACCATAGAAAGCAACCAACAACCGGATTACAACCCTCCACTTTACATACACGTTCGCGATACACGTGAACTTAACCTTTGAAAAACTTCAATTGAATTATACAGGTTGATTCACGAAAGGTGTCGGAATGGGCGGAGACTAAACGACGTGATGCGAGGGTGACAACGAATGCGATGGCCGTTGCTATTTTTTTCTTTAGATTATCTCACTGTTCATTGGCTGTAGAGCTGGGCGTGACGTCGACTAGTCTCCGCCCATTCCGATACCTTTCGTGAATCACGCTGTATATCCAGCGGATCGTTCGCGCAACTTTTTATCGCGAAAATATTCTCATCGCGAAATACTCTTGGAAAGATAAACGGAGGATGTTTAATCAATTTTTGATGACCGGGCGACCGACGTTTTACTTCGAGTTCGAAGACAGCAGAAATATCGTCGTATACGGCGCGTTACAGTAAAAGTGTATGAAAGAAACTTGTCGGGGCAAAAGAAAATAGAAGTCAGTTTGAAGAACTCGCACAGTTTCCAAGAGGCAATTTCTAGCACGCTACATCATCACATTCGACCCGTAAGAACACCAAGGGACTTTTTCCGTTACTTTACATTATGAATACCTACGCTTCATACGCTGACATTACACCATAGGTACAGAAAATTCGTAACGATATTCCAGAACCGGATGTGACGTAAGCGGGCTTATGTATGATTATTACGTTTGTACGCCGATAGGGGAAACAAGAGAATCAAATCTAATTCTCAAGCTTCGAATGAGTTGGAAGGGATTTCATTTCTCTCTACAACGCGTGTGAGTCTCTCATACGGGGATCAGCTTGGAAATTCTACTTCGCAGGTGAATTTTGCTATAATTTATGTACCGTGTTGGGTGAAGAATGAAGAAAAGAAAAAAAAAGAAAAACAGAAAGAAATAGAAATGAATCTAGAACTTTGAAGAGTCAAAATGAGGACTGTATACTGTGCAACGATGACGACGACGATGACGATGATGATATTGAAGTCAAGAGACAAGAGTCAAGCGAGACACGAAGAGCTATTCAAAAACGTGCTTAATTATTGGGTATCGCGGCAGTTTCAAGTACCACGTGATCTGCCATCTTTCCGATCTAAAGCTTCAACTTCACTTCAAGGATCTCCCTAGAGAGGAGGACGCTGTGCAGCAGCTTCGGTACTTTGGTACCTATATGTCCAAGCGTTACAACTACCTGATGTCGAGTGCAAGTACGCCGGGTCTCTTGGTACTCGAAGTCGCAAAGGAATCCATAACCTACATCTTATCAGACGCAGCGTAGAAAATGTTGCACTTGTGACTTTAGCGAGAGAAGAAAAAAAAATTTTCTGCAGTATCTATTTACAATAATAATTAAATCTTTGAAAAAAAAACTAATTGTTAAAAAGCAGTCGGCCGTGATGAACGTGGGTCAAGTCGACGGCGGCGATTTAAATGGCGATTCGAGCAAGAGATTCAAAATTAGAAGACATTTTTTTTTTTTTTCACGAATTTGACCCCAATTACAAGTAATTTTTTTCATCATCGAACCGTCGCGTGAAACAGTGAAATAATTTTTAAATTATAAAAAGTCGTTTAATTGGTGATTATAAAAATTATTCTTCGAATGTACAGTCCCGATAAAAGTTCATCCTTTCTAAGTTTCTTCTTAGTTCGTAAACCTGCCGAGAGATAAACTTTTCGTAGCGAATAAGGTACGTCATATTCATTTTTTTTTTTTTTCTATTTTTATTTTTCTTTCTAATGTATTTTGATACGGTGGTTTTTACGAGAGTCATATGGGAATTATACGACGTTACGTATACTACGGGGTCGGTCCGTGCGTCGTGTATATAAATGTTGAACGTTGCGTTGAATGGGAAGATATTGATTTTACAAAATACGTCTGCACCTGTAGGAATCTCTTATTTCCATTACCCATCTTCTTGTCCCGCACTGCAGGAGAGAAACTGGGAAATAGGATATGAGGTGGAGAAAGAGGGGGGAAAAGGGAGTGACTATCCTTGGGGCCCCATCAACTTCTCGGAGAACCTAAAGCAACTCGCACAATTGCCAACAAGCTATTCGATTCACTCGTTCTTCTTCTCACATCTCATCTAATACCTTTATTGCTACGATATTACTGGGGCAACCGGAAGCTCATTCTTCAAGGCGGAAAATCGAATCTCGAATGCGAATTCCTCAAGGCTCATCTTTCCGCGGGTTGCGCGTTTATACTTAAACCGCTTACCTTATGTAAAAAAGAGAGCGAGGGAAAAGAAAAAAATAAAAAATCTTTTGGCCTTCATGACTAAGCTACTAAAATTCCATGGGGCGGCGGTCTTCTCCTGTCGAAATGTATTTCTCTTCTTTTTTCTTTTTTTTTTTTTTTTCTAGTTCCAGAAAAAGGTAATTCGAAATGACCGGAGGTTGCGTTGCCTCACAAGAAAGAGAATCAGCCTCTGGTGAATAGCATTATATCGTTGTTCCCCAGTCGAATTTTTGGGAAGCTAAGTTCTTTTGTTTCGTTTTCTTTTGTTTCTTTTTTTTTCTTCTTCTTCTCCCTGTACGTATAAGGGTTGAACCGAGCGTGAACCTGGGGTGTCGTCGGGACGCACCTTGGGACTGTTTTACAAGGATTCTGGGTTGCCTTTTGCCGTCGTATGCTTCCTACTTCTACGCGCCGACATATATATGTGCATACCCATATATATAGACATTTTTATACCGAAGGTTGTGTAACTTTTGTCAAATGTAAAGGGATATGTGTACCGCACGTACATACATACGCAGAGATGCAGGGAAAGGCGAAGTAAAATAAGTAAAGCAAAATAAAACGAGAAGAAAAAAAAATAAAGAAAGAAAAAAAAAATTAGAAAAGAGGACCTCGGAAGAGTTTGCAGGTCTCTTGCGGCTTTGCATTTCGCGCCCTTCACGCGTGACGTCATCACTACGATACGTGATGTGGGTACCGGATATATAGATATTTATGTGTGTATACACCATGGAAAATACACACGCATATATGTATATAGTACACCACATATTCTGCCGGATAAAATTTTCTTTGACGGATTCCTCGTCCCGTATGACGTCTGTATCCGAGTTATATATAGATATGAATCACAGTAGGTATGTACATGGTATGTATGTAATAAAAATCAGGGAGTGTTTTCCACAAAATTTTTTCTTCTTCAAATTTCAAACGATTTTCACCTCACATCGGATTCCAAGTGATCCTTTATCCCGATATGGCGAAAAAAATGATTCCGAGATATCAGAGGTTTGAATTTTTAGAAAGATCCTCGCAAACGTCCTCGGATCTAATTTTTTCAAAAGATAAACGAAGCTAATAAAATAACGAAGGTTATGTCAAAGTCGACACAAACTGCAACTTCGAACTGAAAGTAATAATATTGATAATAATAATAATGGAAACTTTGCTCATGTGAGCTTTTCCAGACGCACTGTACGTACCTATATACGTAGACGTACATATAAGGGGAAAGCCTGGCGACGAAAAATGTGAAAACGAATGGGTTTTAATATCGGACGATGTTACAAGGTGCGACTGGAAGTGTAACGGTAAGGATTTCATACGTGAGGATGGGGTGTATTCCGCGTCTCTCTCTCTCTCTCTCTCTCTCTCTCTCTCTCTCTCGTTCTTCGGAGACCGTGAATCTGTTAATCCTCACAGATTTCGGGTTCGAGACTCTGCGAAGTTAATCATGACGTCATGCCGAGCGTTAGAGGTGTCGGTTTTCTCGTTTATGTATTACGAACGTCGGCTATATACAGTGCAGATATCGATGTACATACACCCGTACATATAGGTACAGATCGTATACCGGGAGCGAACGCAGCTGCCGCGATAGACAGGATCATCCCGAGGGCTTAACAACACATTAATACGCGGCAGGGTGACGGGATACGAGGGGACGGTAAGGGCGGAGGGAGAGGGAGAGGAAATCTCAACGCTCGACGGGCTCTGGATGGGAACCAATATGTTATAACTTTGTGAGCAAGGTATATATATTCTATCCATAACTACCCCTGCAGATATCACATCGGTTATCTCTACGTAATTCCCATTATTTATCACACAATGATCAACCTTTTCCGGCTTCTCCTTTTTCTGCAACTTTTTTATTTTTTCTTCTTCCTCACACACACATACTTTTCCGATGTACGCGTATCGTCGAAGTCTATACACTTATTTCGAAATTCAAACCGAAAGCAGAACACCAAATTCTTTTTTTTCTCCCACCTTTTCACGTACGTTCAACAAAATAATAAATTTACATATTCCCATAGACTATATAATATAGTGGCTGATATGTATCTCGTGCGAATTATTTTTACGGTATATATATATATATATATATATATACAGTCGATTCAGATTTATAAAATGACTGTGAAAACGAAAGAAAATAATAACAATAATGACGATGATGATAGTAATAATCATAATAATAATAATAAAACCGGGGGGGGGGAGAAAGAAAAAGAATCGGTTGCTCTCTCTCAAAAGGAAACACTGTTATCGCGTGACGGTCGTCATTAAGGCGGTTAACTCTGGTAGGGTTCGACCCCCTGGGATTCCTGCTTTCTTTACAGAAAGTGAGCGAGGAAGGGAGAGGGAGGGAGAGGGAGAGAGAGAGAGAGAGAAAATAAGAAAGAGAGACTGGGAGGGAAAAAAACTGAAGTCAGAGAGAGAAAGTCGAGAGAAATTAGTCCCTATACGCGATGATAGAAAGTCAGGATCGGGAGCAAAGGGTGTCCCTCTCACGCAGGACAAAAGCGGATCTTTTGTTACTATATACTCGGTGGTTGGGTGGATGTGGATATATATATAGGTATATAATGGCATAGGTAGAGCGTAAGAGTAAAGGGAAGAGGGAACGACTTTTCAACCGGAATTAGCCCGCCCCCGAAATTCAGCAAAACTTCCCTTTCCTATCCAGAGCATCGTTATCTCTTGAACGAGTCGAAGGTATATATATATATAGATATTTTTAGTTCGTTGGCAAGGTGCGCACCTGTGTATGGTTGATCGTTGGTGGTAGTTGATCCGTTGTTAAAAGTTACGGTCACGCCGCTTATCGGGCCGCAAGCCGATTCGAGAATCCCGATAAAACTTCACGTCCATACCGTCAGTCCGTCATCCCTTTTGTACCAGACTAGATTTATACCTACCCATATACACAGCTATATACATATATGGATATTTTTATATATCCGATATACCGACGATTCGGAGCAACTTCGATTGGTGGAAACAAGCAAACAAACAAAAAAACAATAATAAGAAAATAAAAAATGAAAAATAAAAAACACCAGGGAAAAGTCAAGAGACGTCAAAAGCTCCGCAGGTTCCAATAAGTTTTTCGCATTATCTGTACAGGCAAAGGGGTCGAGACACACCGGCAAATGTAGCCGTATACGTCTTATATGCGATGATAAAAAAAAGAGGAAGAAAAAAAAATATTTGAGAAAAACCAAAAAAAAAAAAAAACTGAACACCGAGTTCTATCCCTGAGGGAGAAAATAGATATAAATAGGAAGTTGAAAATCGTGTGTATCGCAAACTAAACTAATATATCTTAAAAATATATATACCTTTTCTCCTCTCCCTTATATTCTTACCGGGCGCAAACCCCTGCAAGGAGCAAAATAAAAATATTAAAAAAAAGAATAAAAAAAAAAAAAAAAATGAAGGATCCTTTTATACGACGACAGACTTTGAGTTCGGAATTGCGAGGAAACTGGGGCTGCTCCTTTTATACTTACAATACAATGCATTCTAAATTTCTCATACTTGCATACAGATGCTCATATCGACACTCGACCGGCTATTTTCATTTTCATTTTTCTTTCTGTTCCGCAGGTTGTGGAATTTACACTCGGTCGTTTGGGATACTCGTTAACAGGTTAGAAAACCACACACTCCGTTACAACCGCATGCAAAAAAGAATTAAGAAGCAAAAACAAAAAAAAAACAAAAAAAAGAAAGATCGATCAATTTGAGAAAGAAAAAAATATTAGAGTATATCGGTTCATTTCGAGCTGTGAAATATTCTTAATATCGCTTTATTATTCCTTTCGCACTATGCTCTACATACTATACATTATACAGTCGATAGTGTACCGGGAGGTAACATGTATTTATTTTTTGTTCTCTTCCTCATTATTTTCATTCAACGTATACATGCCACAGTTTCAACTGCAGTTGCGATATTATAGGTATAAGTAGAACCACGTACCTTATACCTTATGCTTTACAGCTTGACATTTTTCTTCCGTATTGTTTCAACCTCCCTCTCTTTATCCTCCCCTTACCCCCGCCACCGTATTGCAGTATTGCTGTTACCGATCCGAGTAAAATCTGCAGGTTCAAAACTACGTTGGTGAATGTATGTAGTTTATATACACGACAATAATCTACTGCATCGTACAATATAATATACGGTTTCTACTTTGCAACGATATACGGAGCAGGACGTAGCCGACTCGTCTTCGCTTGTAAGATTTTAATTAAAATTCTTCTACAAAAATATACATATTACTTCGAGTGAATATTTACGAGCTCGAGTATCTACAGAATTTAGGTAACTACGTACGTACAGCTGATGATGCTTGTTACCTACTCTTCTATACCGTGAGTTGAGCGACGGTGCAGCTGCGTTCTGAGAAAATCTTCTGGATTTCGATTTGACTGACGCGGGATTAGTCAACCAACCCCATCCTCTCGCTCTCTTCGTCCTTCTCGTTCTTTCCAAAAACACCCCCTCACCTCCTCTCTCCGCCACCAATTGATAACGTTTTCAATTTAATAAATGTATCGTCGTGCGATATACATCGTCAAGATAGATTAAAAACAATTACGAATCCCCTCGAATTTGAGTTGAATAGAATTTCTTTTTTCCTCTTCATCCGGTTCTTAAAAATTATTTTCAGCTTCTCAGTAACTTGGAAAAGCAGACGGGCGGAGGGGGGGAAAAAAACAGGGACAACTCTAACTCTGATTAACGGTCATCAGATTTTGATGATTATTTGTCATCGTTTTTGTGTTATTCAATTTTGTTTTTTCTTCTTTCTCTTTCTTTTTTGTTTTCTCGGGGGGTGAGAACCGCGTTAAGCGTGTTTCAGGGTCGACATGGGTGGGCGGATGTGGATGTGGGGGTGGAAACGCAGGGGGATTGGGGAGAAAGAGCCGCTTCTCGCGTGTCCAGTCTAATAAGCTAATTAGACGTTCTTTTACTCCGGTATGGTTGCTGAGTTTTTCAACGACATACGCTGTTACTACGAAACGTACCGTACATCTACCTACACTATCACCGGACGTTGCCGCCTAGTTATATACGTATATAGCTAACGGGGTGGTAATTTTACTTTGCGCAACTCCGCACGCGTCAAATCGATCCTTTTTATAGTATATGTGGTAGATAGAAACGTAACAGACGTACACGTGAAAACGTGTAGAGAGAAGAAAAAGGAAAGAAAATAAACATGATCATATAAATTTTCATAAAAATACTTCCCCCCCCCCTTACCCCCTCCCCCCGCTTACTCCCCCATCGGTTGATTTTTCATATCGAGTCAAACCGCACGAGCTACTTGGATTAATTCGTAATATTATATTGTGTATATGAAATTGATTCGGAGAAATTTTTTTAATCAACAATATTTTCAATTTATATACTTTGACATTGATAGAATATACGAGTGGGAGATAAGACATTTATGAGGTATGTAGAAGTGAAAGGAAAAAGAAAAAAGAGAAAAGAGAAAAAAAGAAAAAAAAAAGAATTATCCAAATGAAAGGGATGTAATTTATAACGATGACGTGACGAGCGTAGGTTCCGTGCAGTGTGCAAAAGCTCGTTTGTTCGTACCTATATATTAGGTATGGGTGTATATAAATGTATATATACGGCGACTGTATTCTGGGAAGTATTTACCTGATCGTTGACACGAGATCGAAGAGTCGGTTATAGACTTTAACCGCACGTTAGGACTTGTAACGAACCCTCCTCTCTCGCGCACTGAAACTAGTTCGCATAGGGAAAATAAAAGTAGGCAAAACGGAAGAAAAGAAAAGAGAGAAGAAAAAAAAAAAAAAGAGGAAAAACTAAAAACACTAACAAGGAGAAAAAAAATAATAACAATTTACCTTATACCTTGCGCAGTCAGTGTGTGTGTGTGTGTTTTTTCTTCCCATACCTGCGGACTTAACGATTGGTCGGAATTAATCGCCCGCGAGGTATTATGCTCTAATCAAATCTTACAACAATAATTTTTCGATTCGGGTTAAACACGCTTCGATGGAACAAGAAAACACGCAATGGTAACGAGTGATTCTTATCGTTCGTTGGAAAAAAAAATTTCCATTCGTTTTTCCGTTCCATTCGTTGTACCCGTGAATTTGGTTTCACATTAATTTCGTTCGGGACGTATTATCTTTTTTCTTTTGTTTTTTTTTTCCTCACACGGAGTGATGCGAGAACATCGGAGAACCGCGGGTGGCAGTGAGTAGTGGAAGTAGTGGTACCCGGCTTTATTTGTCGGATCGTTTGAAATCTTTGAGTCGGTCTAGTTGGCGGTCGCATTAAGGGTTAAACGCAATTAAAAATAACGTCATCGTTCAACGTAGATGGTAACGGTGGTAGTGGCTGCTGGTTTCTCTACTTCTATATAATACAACTATAACCCACATTGAAACTACCGCTAAACGTGAGGGTGAACGTTAGAAGTCTAGCTAACCGTTAAAGTAATGTATGCGCGACTGTGTAAACATAGACCGAGAGGGTCCTCGTTGCGGCAAAGGGGGTTGTACTCGTACCAGCTTCTCTCTTGGATTCCCACTCTACCCATTCTCTACTATTCTATACCCCGTGGTATATGTGCCGTGGATTCCACCAAATACTATCTCTGTATCTCCGACTCCTACGTCGCGTCTTCGATGTTTGCTTTTCGTATAGGTATACCTACCTACCTTCCGACCAACCAACCAACCAACCTACCTATCTTCCTACCTATGTAACCAGTTGCTATTCAGCCTCTATGATGTTACCTTCCGCGACATCAAAACGCAATCCATCAAAAGACTCGTTCGATACCTAATTGCCTGTGCGAACAGTGTTCGGAAAACTGGAGTACTTTGATCGTGTGAAAAATTGACGCTTTCTGATCGCCAGTATCCGTCGGCTGATGAAATACGGCGACTGCATTCGTTTCGGTATTCTCCTTCCGATCCTCCGGTATCAACATCGGCGTCTCTGGCTTCTGTCATTTATATATGTGTATGTAAAGATCCCTGCAGATTCCTCGGGGGTGCCATTTGAGTGTAAATTCGTAGGGAACCCCCGTGGCGTTGGTATTGAACAGAGTCACCGTGAGCTAAACTAAGACCTGTTAATGGTTCATAACAAGCGGATATGAAGCCTGGTGATGGTGTATTGTGTTCCTCACACTCCGTAGGTATAACACCGAGAGATATACTATAGATATTATGGTACAGTCTCCGCAAGTAAATCTTCCGTCACCGCCACTACCACTAGCTGTACTCTATGGTACTATCTTCGCACATACATATACCCCATACGTAATATTTGCACAGTTACCTTACAAACGCGTCGTGCAGGAGCACCAAACCTACATAAACATCACCCCCACTCTCTCTCTTTCAGTTATCTACCCTCGGTGTAAATGGCTATATGCTACCAACGCCATCTACATATTACCACTTACCTAATATGCTCGGAGCTTCAAAAACGTCCTTAAAATCGAGTGTCACGCGTAATGTTACAGTCTTTATATACACCCGAGGATCTACAGACCAGCTGGGTCTGGAATCGTTCTTTTTTAGTTTATTTTATTTTTTTTATCGTTTTTGGGGTTGTTTCGTCGCTTCCAGTTTCCATGGACAATATCGGTTTCGCGATAAAATGAAGAAAAAAAAACACTGCTGGTTTGTAAAATCGATCTTCAATTTTTTATTCGAGTTCGATCTTTATGGTCCGGTTTTTGATCCACTAGCATTGCACGCGCCGCATTTAATTTCATTTGTTTTTTAAATTTTTGTCTACTATTTTTTTTCAATTTCATATCATTACATCTCAGACGCATTTTCTTATCAATCTGCATTATTGTTATCGCAATTTGATTTTTATGTTCAGGGTATAGGATTGGACGTTGGGTCCAACCCATAGATTTTTGTCGATTTTGGGGTCAAAAATCAACTTTTTTTTTTCGAGTTTGCTATGATATTCTTGTGTGTTCTGTATTCAGGAATTCGAATCTGCGAGCCAAATTGGTCTACCTATAAAATTAATCGAGTTATCGCTAATTTTTCGCTTTTTAAAATCGATCGCCGCACACTTTTCTAACGTATTTTGACCTTAGGAACACGAAACCGTCGAGTAGATTAAGCTAGTCGGTCATCAACTTTTTAAGATAGGACTCGAGACTGGTTTGATGTTGAATATCCGACGGATCATCACGAGGTATTCTTATAGCTGTCCGAATGTGGAAAGTCATAGCATGGTGAAAAGAAAAGTTTTTCTGTTTTTGTTTTTAGCAATTTTGCCAGAAACAGCAGCTGTTTTATCAAGTACATGTAATAATGAAAATCAATAGTTTGATTCCTTCAACTGTCTGGTCTACCCGCCCCACATAGTAGTATCCAAGAAATTCAACACATCCTTGACACTAATTTTTGTTAATAATTCATTTTTATTCAATAACATTTTCACGTCGCAAAGTCTGCAGTTACGTATATAGCACGTATCACGTCTACCTGAATTTCTACGTTCGTACATAACCTCCTTTCTACTGATCTGATATGTGATTACGATGTTGGGGAATTATTGGCCTCTGAATAAATCCGCGAAATCGATTTAATACCATTAATATTGTAAACGCCTTTGAAAGCCGATATGTTTGATGTCGTCTTTGAATATACCAGACAACTCTCCCTCCCTTCATGCCTCCTTTCCCTCCAATACCACATCGCGCAAATTCTCCGCAGTCAAATAATACTGAAAATTTTACTGGAATTGATCGAAAAATATTTTACAATACATATGTGTTCACCTCATACGGACGTTTCCGCCATTATTTTTTCGCAAGCAGTTTGCATATTGTATGATACAGGGGCAAAAAATTGTGGTTCAAACTTTGGGTGGAATTTTTCGACAGATTTTTGACTCGATTCGAGCTTTTGATATTGAGATAAAAAAAGCAAAAAAACAAAAAACAGAAAAATGGGCATCGGAATTAGGAACCATTTTACTTTAATGCTACTTCTGCCGCGAACATCATACTCTTCGATTTCAATATAGGAACGTTATATTGCTCCTGCTGGTGATTGGTTTAATTGGATAGTGAATTGGCAGCTGATCGTGAGAGGAGAGCCGCTTATCCAGATTCATTCAGCGACGATTGATTAATTCCGCAGTTTCAGTTGACCATGACTAGCGCTCGCGCAGCTATATCGCGGCTACTGCAGCGATCGAACTTAAATTCCCTCTAATTAAGCAAATTGAGACTACCGTGAATTTGGCAAGCCAAAGAAAAAAGTTCAACTCCGGCAAGGGTATCAAATTTTTTTTCAATCCATCTCTCTTTCCATTATTATTCGATTCTATTTTCTTCTGTTTTTCACCCCGTACCCGAACATTTGTGCGAAGAGACAGACGAAAAAAAAAACTAAAGAAAACGAAGAAAAAACCTGGAAAGCTAGAAAAATTTTTCACTCAAGAACACAAACTGGTTGCCACTTTTTTCTTGGACCTTTCGTTTTTTCTTTTGCTTGACGCATGTAAAAGCCTGGCTACTCTTCAATCTAGACATGGGTCGACGGTCGTTTGTCACGCATAAAGTGAGTATGCACACGTCACGTAACACCCGTTGTCGACGAGTCTCACTTTTCCTTGTCGTATTTCGAATTGCTCCAAGAGTGGACGAAGAAATGAAGAAAAACAGAAGGAAAAAAAACAATCAAATTGGTATGCGAGAGAAAAATCTTACACTCAGATACTCGTTTTTTTTGGAATCGAAAACTTCATTTACAGTTTTCATCGAAAATGGCGTATTTTCCATTTGTGGCAGATTTTGGTCAAAAAAGTTTGCTAACTTTCTCACTGCAGATGAATTCTATACGTACATCGTTGAAAAAAAAAAAAAATCCAGTGCTCCGAATTTTGCGCAAAAATGTTAACAGATATTATTCAGTAGTTGATAAAAAAAAATGTATAACTATACAACAGAGAAATTGGTTTTAATTTTTTTTCTACCTCAAAAAAGCATTTTTTGTAGCTGAAAAAAACGAAAAAAAAACTGTATTTTAGACGATATTTCCATGCGCATGTACACTCAGCGAACTTGATTCTGGACTGAACCACCCTATTGTTCGTGCATTAAAAATGAGCCAGAATTTAACTCACTGAGTGTACAACTATCTTGCATTATAACTACCGGATTCGTACATGCATGTATTTTTTACGGTTACATAGAAATTCCTAGAATACATCACTGCATTGGGGTAGGTCGCTGAGCGGTTCAAAGGGTTATTCACGATGTTGTTCGCACGTCGTAAAATAATTCAATTAAGATAAGGAGGTGTGAATAAGATTAATTAGGTGTCGACAAATCGTTTGACACTTTTTAACAACGGATCAAAGAAATGAAAAAAAAGAGATGGTCACACCTCATCGTCTATCAAGAACCCCATAAATTGTTTCTACATTTCTTCACAAAGTGAAATTGGATGCGTTTGGTTCGCATTGAAATGAAGAAAATTTTTCGAGCTGAATCCCTCGACCATGGCCAACCGAGATATCTCAATCCTTTTTACTAATCAGCTTAAAACAATTGGCGACAGCTCGTTCGTGTCGATAGATAGATGGAATTGGGTAAGCAGATGAAGGAAGTTCTTCAAAACATGTTAACGAAAAATTGCAACACAACTGACAAGAAATTAGGCAAAAGTAACGACACAATGAAGCGCAGCAAAACGAAGCGAATGAAGCACAGTTTATTCATTCTCAAATTTATATATTAGGTATCAACACTTGTATCTGTATTTGAAATCTCTCTAAATAAACTGCCGCTGATCCGTGCGGTTGACCCCGATTTTAATATTCAAAATCAAATTATATTAAGTAGACTGCAGTTTGAAAGTCCATTATCAACGTGTGGGTTAGACTTTTTTGTTTTTTTTTTTTTATTTTTGTCTTCATATCAATCGGCGTTGCGGAATTATAGCCTGCAATATTGGGATTGACCGGCGATAAAGCTGATCCTAGAGAAGATCGTTGCTTACCACATGGAAACTTCGGTGGTGGTATGGGGTGTGGCGAAGGTTCGAAGAGCCAGCGGGGTTCGTGGGCGCAAAAGGTAAAGCCTCGAAGGCAGTTTATTAGACGTCCTGCTGTGGCCTTTATTAGCTTGAAACGCGGTAACGCCAACCATACCTTCCACCATTCACCCTTCCGACGTCCTTTGCCCTCTGGAAAACCCTGCCCATGCCCATCTCCTCGTCGTCGTCGTCATCTCGCGATATATCGGACGCCACGCGTTACGCCTAAAACGTGCTTGGAATCGTTTCAATACCCCATCAAACTTGACGTTTTGACGACATCTTATGCCAATCATTATTTCAAACTTTAACGTTACACCAACGTCAGATATACTGCGCGCCATTTTTGACACGAACTCCGATATGTACGAGACCTGGATTCTCGGGATGTCCTTTAAATATACACGGCGTACGTATATATCTACGTATCTACGTTACATAAAGTATAAATAAATATGTACATACGTACGTAGCACGTATACCACACCCAGTACGATCGCACTTAAGAGATTTCTACCCCACGGTTGGGTTTCCTGGAGTGGAAAATCGTCACATTTCAATCACACGGGTGTACCCTCTCCGCCATCCATGTCACCCCGTTGTACCTCGTAACTTTCTTCGCCAGCAAATTTATCCTGAAATAGATTCGAATTTCTATAATTACAAGAACCCTAGCCCGGATTACCCAGAATGTATCGATCACGTCTTCGTACTTCGTCGTTCTATTTTTGTCAAGATAATTCCGACCGCGCAGAAACACAGGTGTACGATTATCCATCGCTCTGGATAAAGTCCTTCCAAAAAAGAGAATCGCAGCTCCTCCAAACGCCCTTATTTCTTCCCTCGATATTTGAACCCCGTTTGCAGTACTAGGTGGGAATTAAATTCCATCCACGAATAAGTCGAGGTGAGGATCAATCGTTTTAGCTTCTAGTCCCTCGACCCCGCGTCTTCGGCTCGACGCCGTTCGCCCTGAAGAACCAAAACTCTCGCATGGCCTCGGGCTGGCTCCGGAATTTTGCGAAGGTTCCTGCAGGTGCTGAGCTCTGTTCGGAGGGGTTCGTCGGTTGGTACGGGCAAGTTCATCACTAAGTCATGATGCTTTTATCCAACCACCGTGTCACCCTTGTATCTCACCCACGCATCCCCCGCAGCTTCCTGTCTTTCCATCTGCCAAGGATAGCGAGCTAGCTGCCGTTAGTAGCTACGCCGCCATCCATCCGCTCTCCAGTCATTCTGGCTTCCGCACCACCTGGTGCTGCTTTTGCTTCTGGTGTTTGTTGCCCATCTTACCTCACCTCGTTTCACCTCACCTGACACACCCGCGACCCTCGACCTTATCTTTTTCATCTGCTTTTGTTTCGATTACCACACCCTATCCGTACGTACACATGACACCCACTCTTGTCGTCAGTTTCTCTCTCAAAAAAAAAAAAACAAAAAAAACAAAGAAACAACGACAATGTCCCAATTTAGTCAAGTGGTAATTCCTATCGGGGTTCCTAAAAGTTTTTAGTCTTATTTATTCCACCTATTTTTTTTATCCTTTTGTCAACCGGTAAGCCTGAAAAGAACTTCTATAAAGTGTGGCTTATGTATGTTATGTTGATTTATCAGCGAGTCGAATTATGAATCTGTATTTTCATATTCATTCTGCGATGACAATTCATGATCTATGAAGGGTAAATTACCCTGTCTAATTATACGACGACCACTCATCATGGCCGGTTGGTTTGTGTGTTGCAATTTGATCCTTGCAAAGTAGAATATACTCAGTGTGCCGTAACTGTTGAAGAGGAACTTCCAGCGTTACGGGAATAACTTCCAACTAGTTCCGGTTCTCTATACCGCGAGCTAATTTCATGAGTAAAGAGGATTCTCTTTACCGTCGGTGCAGTATGTCTAAGTACGTTGAAATAATTGCAAAAAAAAATAAAATAAAATAAAGCTCAGAGCGTAGCGTGGATGCGAAATCCCCTATTAGTTCGAAAGCTTTCATCCGTCTAATCAAGAAGCTAAGAAATATCATGCGTCGAAATTGAGAAAAAAAAAAATGATTATCAAGACCGAACCAAAAATAAATACCGCACATATGGTGTCGTACAAAAAACGAGAAAAAAAAAAAAACGAAACAAACAAATTCATATCCTATGCAGATTTAGTTTGAGGGAAGGTGCGCGGCAGGTGTAAGCGATGCTATTATATGCGTGGAGAAAGTTGTTGGTGGCGTGGGTGGCTCTTTATTGCCGTTTGAACTAGCAAATGAAATACGAGTTAATTATGTGAATCGGTTTCCGCGCTTCTGGGAATAATGGCTACTATTCCTCGGTAAGCTGTGACGTCGTCAATATTTCCGCTGTTAGATAAAAGCTCGAGGAATAATATAACCTAACTAGAGGTGACGAATGAGGACAGGAGTAGGGGGATGGTTGAAATTCACACGTAAAATAATTGTCCTGTGCGATGCAGCCGTGAAATGAAGCGAAGCGAAGTTGAGGGTGAAAGGGAAGCAAAAGCTCCGAAACGTTCGAAACGTTTTAAACAGACGAACGCGACGTATATGAAGCTATTTTAGGCAAATACATATACCTATCGTAACTGCAAAACTGCACGAGAGTACGAGGTGAGGTATTGGTGTTGAATACTAGGAGAGAAAATAGGGGTTGAAATTTGAGGCGTCGAGGACGGAGGCGTGGCTTGAAGGGTTTAAAATATTAAGCTCCTCAAATATTTCAGCAGGATGGTTAAGTGGCCTAAACGGGCCGCTGATTGCCTCATGCCAGGAGAGTTTCAGGAGTCGGAAAAGGGGACGCAACTTGTTCACCATCCCTCAAGGGGTTCTGAGCTTTTGAAGTTTTCCTAATTCAAAAGACCGCGCAACCTCGACACTAGAAAAAACTTATAACACGATTTCAAATCATATTTCCGAACGTGAAAAAAAAACATCACATAACTTGGATTCGAATGTATTTCCGGTATCGGCTGGAGCTTTTTTCGAACATTAAGAAAAAAAAAAAAACACAATTTTCGGGTCTAAAAAATTATTCAACAGCTCGTCGTTAGCCTCGTCATCCCAGCGTCGCGTAAAGGCATTGCGCATGGGTTGGTAACAAAGATTATAAAATTTCGCTCGTTTACGTCGGGAATTTTTTTTGTTCTTCTTTTTTTTTGTTTTTTTTTTTTCAGCGATCCGTGTAAAATATAGTCTGTAGTTCGGAGTCCGAAGTCGGTTGTCCGCGTAGTCCGATGACCCGCAACCTCATGACATGAAACGTACGGGACGCGGGAAAACGAGACTATCCCGCAGGAGCTTAATTTCACCGGGGACACGGACCACGACCCCCGCGTACCAAAAGTTCGTAGTAAAATTTAATCGGGACTGTCTCCTACCGTCCTCTTCCTCCTTGCACCACCGTTTTTTTTTTTTCTTCTTTTTTTTCCAGTACTCCGCACCGCTGTCGGGAGAAGCCAGATTTTTAACACTGCTCGCATACTTTTTCTCACAGGAATTAATACATGTATAGGTATATATATATATATATATATATATGTAGTATTATTTCTATCCACCCAACCCCGTGGATCAAATTGCGCGGGGTTACACGAGTTGTTTTGTTTTATATTAATTTTCGGAGACTCTCTCTCTTTTATCATTCTTTTTATTATCTGCATTTTTTGTTCGGTTGTTTGTTTGTTTTGTTTTTTTTTCTTTTCTTTTCTCTTCTCTCTTTCATCCGTCCGACGTGAATATTGTGCGCGATTTTTCAAAGGAGAGGAAAAACTGAAAATGGAGAATTTGCGACTCATTGACCGCCTCCGCGACCTGACCGATTGCAATAGTTATGAATCGGAACAATTCATTTACGAGATCGATGTAGCACCTGTACGTGTTGACGTGTATACACACATCCTGTGTACATGTATAAATATTTGCAGTGAGTTAGCTAGTTGTGCGGTGTGAGATCCGGGTGATATCAGGAAGGCAAACTTTCCCGGTGTTGGTAGCGGCGGCGGCGGCGGTGGCGGTGGCGGTGGCATTGGGGGGTGGAGACGGTGCAATTTATCAGTTATAACTGAGAAATTAATTTGACCGAGTGCTGTGGCTCGCCTGCCCCCCCCCCCCCCACCATCCCGCCCACAATTCCCCTCGAACCCTCCTTTCCGCCATTCCCCGATATTCCCACCCCCATAACTCTCTTATTTTGAAAAGTACAACGCGAAGAACCACGCGCTGGTGCCGGCAAGACGACTCCGCGTAAATCAAATCAATGGCAGAAGCAAGCTTTTCATTGGTTAGATACTGAGGGGGTCGATATCTGCCGTTGACTCTCAGCTGTACACGATCGGATATACATATTTATACAGATAATATATACACACATATACCACCTATCTACCTTCAATTCGATGTAATATATTACGCGGAGCTCGGATGTCTACCTAAATTTGAAATATTTGTTCCGTCGCGTGTTGGAAAATCACCCCTGCACAGGTAGATTTTACGCCAAGGTATTATGATGATAACGAATAAAATATAACGGCCTTCCGAAATTATCTTCTTCAATTTCACATCTCTTTTATATCTCGCTTTTCCAATCACTTTTTCCATTTATTCGAGAGACATAGATTTCTGTTTTTTTTTTTTCTTCCTTTTTACACAAAGCTATAATTACATCATCCTTCTCATTCCCAATCGCATTTACCGCAGGTGGTTCCATGAATTTTGCACTTGTTTTTTTCAAATTTTTCAAGAAGCTTTTAGCCGGCGATTTTCATAATTTCAACTATCCATCCAATTCGAAGCAACCTGTACCTATCTTTCTCGCTCCTTCTTATAGTATAGGTACAAGCAGCCCCCTCTTTTTACTTTTTCATCTTTTCTCCTGCTCCTTTGACTTTTTATATATTTTTTGCATCGCTTTTTTTCGCGCGGAGCAAAGATGATCCGCGTTGACACCTTTCCGTCATCTAAGCGCGATGATGCTAGCGACGTTGGGAAACGAGAACCACTTCCTTTGAGTTGAGCTGCGCCCAGGTGCCCGCAACGTAACTTCACTTTACAGCTTACACCGTTCAACCACTTACCCGCATCCCTCTTTATATCCAACAAAAACGAACTTAAGGGCTCGTATTATACGACTCAAGACATCATTTTTTTCCCACCTTTCTCATTCAGTTTTCTCCCATTTTTCTTTTTTTTTTTTTCGTAGGTTAATTTAATTTATTTTCAAAATTTTAATTTCCTTTTCTCTTCGATTATTTATCCGTTGTAATTCCTTGCGTTCGCGATACTCCAGCTATTTTAAGTTTCATCATACGCGATCTCTTTACTGATCAGAATTTAATTGGAGAATCATTTTGTTTGTTTGTTTTTTTTTAATGTTTTTATCGATTGAATGAACCTTGAGAGTTCATTAGGTGCTGTGCCAGCTGCTACACCAACCGTACGAATTGATTGATCATCCAGTTATGAAATATCAATAAACTTAACGTTATACCCGCGACTGACAACTAGAGCAACGAGAGTACCTAACCTGCGGCTACGCGTATATATGGGGAGTGTTTTTAGCTTCTAGTTGAAACAGCAAAAGCAACAGCAAAAATACGGTGGCTGGTGGAATAAAGAAGAGAGAAGAGAGTAGAAGAGAAAAATGTGTTCTCTCAGCGGGCGCTTCATCCAAGCTGCACGGAGATAATGGGTCCACTGCATTGTTGTTTTGTTTTGTTTTGTTTATTTTTTCTCTCTTTTTTATCTTTTGCGAAAGCGCGCGCGTTCATGCTGCGTAAAGCTGCACAGTGGATGCAAGAGGAGTGTGTAGAGAGAGCGGGAGGGTAAAGAGGAACGTTCGAGTTTATTTTTCTATTTTATTTTCAAAACAGGCGCCGGCGCCTTTCCCACCCGAATATACTCACAGTTCGCCCCTGCGGCAGTCGTCCGGTAAACACTAACCATGCTTTTTTCTTTTTCTTCCTTTTTTTTTGGTAGGCTTTTTTTCCGTCTGTTTATATTTGTTACGTTTTTATTTGTAACCAAGTGCGAGAGAAAACAAGGAATTTTCGTTATTTTTTTCGTTTTTTTTGCTTTTTTCCTTGTCCAGAAAACCTATTTTCCACCATCGTGCTCGTGTTTCGATATTCACGTTTCCCCACGTTTCAGTTTTCTTTTTCATTTTTTTTACCCTACGATATACTATAGCTTGGTACGAAATCCAAGCCGTCACATGGCCATCACACCTTTCATAACGTGCCCTTTTATTTCTTTTTACTTTGGCAAACAAATTTTTTCTTTTTTTTTTTTTTTTCACATCACCCCATACCATTTTTTTCAGAACCCGAGACTCAGACAATCGAGAGATTATTGAATCTGTGCATATTTTTAATCCCATTATCAATCTTATTATCGTGTTTTACCAGGTAAAGAAAAGGTTAGTGTGTTTAATATAAAACGAAAGAAAAAAAAGGAAGAGAATTGGGCTGGTCGGGGGGTGTTCAGCATGCTCGTAATGAATTTAATTAGGATTTTATCTACCCTTTGGGGGCGGTAGGGTGTGTGATGTTGTGGGGTCGTCGTTTCATCGCGTATTACACAAGCGCTCTTTCTGTAAACATCATCCCCTCGATTCTCTCACACTTAAACGACGCCCTATAGCGTCTATGGTCTTTTCTCCCACCACCCTACAAGTCACTAATTTGTCTAGGAGTCTAGGAGTCTAGACGAGTTGTGTAGGGCGTATACCTCGAGCTTCGAAAAAAACAAAAGGAGAGGAGGAGAAAAAAACGAAGTGTAATTAATGTGAAACAAAAGAAAAAAAAACCTACAATGGGGCGAGGAAAACGAAAAAAAAAAAAAACAACAACATCTCGTATCCGTAATATTTCTTAACAACCAACCATCCACGTTATGGTTTCCCGTCCACGTTGACAATGCGCGACTTTACAGAGTCATAAAACTGGATACAAAGATGTTTCCGAGGTCTCTAGCTTGTTCGAATATACGTAATGTATAACTACGGTAGCCAAACGATACGAAAACCATCGAACGAGACAAAAGAAACGCGCGAAAATATTTGCGTACCCAACTCGTTCATCCGGTTTCGTTTTTTGTTCTTTTTTGTACGCCGTTCAACTCCGAGTTGAGTGAGAAAATTTCGGTTACCGCGTATGGTTTTCGGGATGAACTCGTAGAGACGAAGCAGTGACTTGTGAAAAAATTGATGATAGCTGGCCATGAAGATTTGCGCCGGTAATGAAATTGGGTCGGCAAACTCTGACGGGCACTTGTTCTTCGTTCGCATCAGGGTTAGTTTCTCTTTTAGTTGGTTTCTTAGCTGGTTATTCGCGCTGCTTATTTTGGATCGAGTTAGGAAGGCAGTAGCACTCAGAAGAGGGTGAACAGTAGGAGGGAAAACGACGTCTGTATACAGTATATGAGTTTATATACCATAGCTGGATATTAGACGAGTCTTTATTCTCTCTTTCTTTCATCCCCGTGGTCCGGTTTTCTGATCTTCTTTCCCTTTTACTCTTACACTCGGAACGAGTATCTCCGCAGTTTTGTGCCGCGAGAGTAGCGTGGAAACCAATTTTTCTCCTGGCTGTCGCTCCGCGTTACAAATAAATGAAGCCACCCTGCTCTCTGTCTCCTCTTTCCAACGGAAAAGTAGTAAAGGGTGCCTTTCTGAAAGCGGACGGTCTACTTCGTCTCCCGTTTCTACCATCGCCATCGCCCCCCAGAACCAAAACCCAACTCAACTCTCGAGGCTGGCTGCTCTTCGCACGATGTGATCTAATAAAATCACTATGAACAGTAATACGTACGAACATCGAACCTCGATGAAGACGACTCTGGTCACCGACACAAGGACACCTGGTAATTCAACCACCTCGATAACGCTCTGCACTGATTCCAACTTGGAGTTTAATTTACCGGGTTGATGAATTAACGAATATATTTTCTCTCCAGATTATTTTTCCCGATCAATTCGACCTCAGTGTGGTGAAAATGTTGAGGAGAAACGGAAAACGTATTTCGAAATAATATTTATCTGATTCTTTAATGTGCATGTGATAATAGCGCGTATTATGGGAGTGAATTTTATGGGAGGGGACGAATTGTGAAAAATCGATAAGCGATTCCGCAGCGTAGCCCACCCCAGGACAATACGTCAAACCCGGGGCTAATTAACAAAGTGCCCCCTGTTTATTTTCGGGCTTAATTCGATAACTCGATTACAGTGTTACCGTTCCTACCATCAGGCAGCTACTTCCATTCCATACGATCGAATGGGACGAAAGGCCCTAACGTGGTTACGAACCACCCGTGCCAAACCGCGAACCCAAAACCCTGTAGACTTTCGGCCCTCGGGTTAGATGCTCACCGGCTCACTGGACGCGTAGACAAAAGAGGCTTTGGAAATTAGCTCCGGAGCCCGTTGGTTGGTTACGATTACACTTGCGAGCAATTACTATTCTCCACCGCCATCTCTTCTTCAGGTTTTCTCTGTTTCCCACGGTTTTTAACGAGAAGATTTTGACAAATTATATGGACGGGAAAAGCTGATAATGAGTTCGGCTCTGATGTATAGTCCGCTCGTAATTAGACGCGTAACAAAACAGCGAGGGATGAAAATTGATAGCAGCGTTCAAATTTAGTGCCCTGACGTAAGAATTTTTTCCATTTAAAACCGACTCGTGAATCAATTTATTCCAATATTTACTATTGCCGTGAATTTTTCGCCGCAGTATTTTCACTACCCCGGAAAGTCCCGTTTTTCCTTCTTTTTCTTTTTTCGTCTTCCTTTAGTTGTCGCGGATCGTTCGAATCTCCATCGACTCTCGTATAGCCTTGAGCAACCGGCGATATATCATTCTCTGGAAAGTAGAAAATATATACTTTCTGGACGGTCGGGTCAACAGTTGGGATACTTTAAATCGATATCGAGATATGGGATTCCAACGATAAGTCAAAGTTTCTTTTTCACTCCGAACGAAACTTAAAAACTAAAACCGAGTGTCTTCAACCCTACGTTAGCTTTGATTCGATCGATTTCCCATACAAAGTAACAAAATTCTCTACGTCGCCCGTTTCGATACAATGTAGCGAATCGCGGGATACGTTTAAGCCCGGGAGTTAGAGGAACGTCTTTCTGGGCATCTGGGTTTGGCGCGAGGTAACACCTGATCGTAGATGTAAATCCGCGTTACACGTATACATATATATCTACCAGCCAATGTATCAAAACGAGAAAATGTATCGCTCTGGACCACGGGATACGAGGGCTGGCGGTAAAGAGGAAGGGATGAGAATACGGGTGTACACGAAGAGTGTAGCGGAGAATAGTAGAGGAAGTAGGAGGCAACGAAGGTGAGAGGGTGCGGAGAACGGAGGGTGAGGGATGGGAGCAACCCGTATAATTCTGTTTGTTTATGGCGCCGCGGTGTCCCGATTCTTCACCGTAATGGCCGCTGCAGCCTGACAAATCTCCGCTCCGTGATTTTTACAGATTGCACCAACCGTGATACATCAGCTCCGCACATCCCCTATCTCTTTCTCTTTTTCTCTTTCTCTCTCTACCTTTGTTGTTCCGTTACTCTATTTCGTTGAATTTATTTTCTTCGTTTTGTTTTACCACCGGTTCCCAGTTTATTTCATTTATTTTATTTTTTTTTTTGAACCGTACCCACTTGTTCGACGAAAGGAAGGACGGACGAGAGAATAAAAATACCCAATCGGATGAAAAATAATGGAAACTACGTAGTTTTTCGATCTATGAAAGATCGCGTTGATCGTGTGTATACTACAGGTATGTTTGTTTTGTCTCCACACGAGCACCATCTTCTTTGGGATTTGAGTCTGTAACAAGTGAGAGACTAATTCATCGGTGCGGTTTCTCGGCACGTGCTTCCAGGCTGGTTCTTCATTGGGTAACGAGCCATTGCGACGACATCACTAAGACCGAAACGATATAACGAACCAACCAACCACCGAGCAACTTATATACCTACCCCTGAGTGATAGAAGCAAAGCTGACACGGTGTGCGCTGCATTTAGTGCTGAAACTAAGATGGATCAGTGTACACTCTGTATCGGCAACTATTTCTAGGTACATATATAAGGCGGTATAGACGTAGCTGAGTATCTGCTTTTCGTAACCAACGTTCAAAACCCTCTCACTTGCTGCTCACTGTCTCTCTGGGGGTGGCATTAATTTTGGCCTGTGAAACTCGCTAAGTGCTTTCTAAACATCGTAATCCTCGCTCGGACGATATCCCTTTCATCCCCTTACTCGTAAACCTTCAGCTCTGCTTCGCCGTCACCGTCACCGTCACCCCGTACCCACTCCATCGCGTATAACCATCGTCGGTCTTTCATGAGATGAGCAGGCGGTAGATGAGAGAAAGGAGAGTAAGTGGAGGTGAGGGAGAACGGAGGGAGGAAGCGAGAGGAGGGAAGACACACCTCAAGCAGTTTCGCGACAGACCGCAGGCTTCCAAACTGAAACTCCTTTAAGGACATACAAATGGCTGTCTTAAAGATGTGCCTTACGTAAGCTGTTCGCAAACACCAGCTGACAAAGATGACCCAAACTCAACTACTACGCGGTGTCGAGATCCGGGGATTCTAGACTAGCTGTGCGCTTCCCTGACGCTCGCCCGACTCTTCTTCCCCCCCCCCCCCCCCCCCCTTCCCCCTTCCCCCCCGTTTCATATCCTCGCGAGCTCCACCGGGGAATGTACCTTTACCGCGAAGAGACGAGAGAAGACAGAAAATAGAAGGGTGAGCGGTTGGGCTAAGCTAAGGGATTTACATTTTATGAACCTTACGGAGCTAAAGCCGCGCCCGCCCATCCACGTGTTCGCCGAGTCGGTGAAAGGGGTAGTTTCTGGCACGTGCGATATTATAACCTGTATTGTCGAGTGAGATCACCAAGGCAAAACGCTACGGATACCATCAGATATTCTCAGTCTCCCACCCTTTGCTTTCTCATCTCCCAACACATTCTAACCATGCGTAGAAATTCGGTGGAAAATTTTCTGGACCGAACTGCTGTGTGTAAACGTTAAAAATTTGTACTTTGTACACAATTCTGTTTCACTCTTCGTTTTTGAAAAGCTCTTATTTATTTATTTTTCTTTTGTTAACATTAACACGTACTTGGGAACGTAGAATCTGTGTATGATTTCAAGTCACATATAAAGTGAAGTGTTCGCCGCTGAAGATGTTTTTTATCTCGACGGAGCAGATTTTCTGTCAAATAATACGGTGACGACGTATCTTCAGGGTGGCGAGCTTTTTAAATTTTTACAACATACACTCCCGATATTGGATAAAAAGTAATGAGAAACGGAAAAAAAAAGGAAGAAGAAGAACGAAAAAAAAAGAAAAAAAGAATGTCGTTGAAATTAAGCGGTGCTAACACAAAGCTGAACTGCAGCGCCATACATAGGAGAACGTGTACTATACAGGAGCTTCGTAAAGCTCGAGGGTGGTAAAACATAAGTGCCGGAGAATCCTTCTAAAAAGTTGGGGCTCACACATTCCCTCTTTCCTTTATTCACCTCGATCCTCACCTACTACTTTCGTCCTTTCTTCTCCTCTTTCTTCTCTTCCCTCAACAAGTCGCGAGCGGAGAGAAAATCGAAATCGCATTATACGGTAAGTTAGCTTCACCCTCCACCACCGCCAACGACTCAACCCCTGCATCAGCTCTACACTAGTCTCAACTATTCCTAGTATCTACACTCACGACCCGCCCCCGCCCCCGCCCCTGACTCTCCGCACCCCCTGAGCACTTGTCTTTATCGTTTTCTTCCCGCGAGACAGCCACTATGCGCGGAAAACTTTCTAATATCTGATAACCATCAGCGGTAAAGCGGCGAGAGCTCTTGCGTTGAAGTCTTAAGCCCGAGCGCCAACTTCTCGTTAACAAACCATCGCACTCAACCCCATTTCTATTTTGTGTTTTTATTTTTTCTAATTGTTTTTTTCTAATTTTTGCTACGACCTAGGTCGCAATATAGCATCGAAAAATTGTATACGCTTTAAAAAGGGGGGAAAAAAGGTTGAATTCATTTATGCCGTTCTACGAGCTTTTTATTCCCCGGTACAGTATAAATTATTTTTTTCTACATTTATTATCTTCGCGAGTTAGAAAAACATAAATTGTAAAAAAACAATACCGGAAGAGATTGTTTTTTTTTGTTTTTTCTCACCGAAGAATTAGAAGATACGGGCTCTAAATTAACCGGTTGGAGGTTAAATGATAAAAGTTTCGTGACATAACTTCTTTTTTTTTCTTCGTCTTTTTTTCTCTCTCTCTCGTTTTTAACCAAAAAATGTGATGGTTTACGCGCGTCGACGCCACCGCAGGGGGGTTTTCTGTACTAGGATAAGAAAACCAACCCTCGCTAAGTATATAACTGTGTATGTATTAAACCCGCCGGTGGTGGTAGTCTGGCCGCCCGAAAGCTCCGGGTATATTTATTGAGTCTTTTATATTAAAAGTGCCCCTCTCTCCTTTTCCTTCTCACTTTGCTTCGCCTTTTTTTCTCATACTCTTTTCCTTCCGTACCACCTAGCTCTTTTTCTCCCGCAGCTTCGCTACCTATACTTTTACGCGAGGAGTATCCTGGCTCAGCTTTGTTCCCTTGGATCCCTAAATCACACCGCACCGCAACATTATTAACTATTTACATAGCCGCGGTATTACAGACACCCTGCGTGTCGGAGCTATACCTACCTACTCCTCAACCTGGATCAACCCCGGAGGGTTCCCTGTAACGTCTTCAAGTAATAAGGAGTAAGAAGATCCATGAAGAAAGATTTTTTCTCTTCGGTTGTTTTTTTTATTTTTCCTTTTTCTACCGAGAAAAGTTTTTTTTTTTTTTTACATCCAACTCGAACATCGGAGCCGAAACCCTTTGATGGATATTTTTTTTTTCCTGCTTTTTTCATTCATTCATTTTTCTTTTGTTTCACATACCTATTCGGTATAGAATTGACTTTTTCCTATGCACGTGAAAATATTTAAACATGAGTTATTGGAGAACGAAAAAATCTTGAAAAGGAGGGAGGTGGTAACTACGCGCAATGTATAAGGTGAAATACAACCGAGTGAATTTTTTTTTACTCCAGGGGTTGGCGAATTTCGCGTACCCACCGTTCAGGTCTCGTCACAGCACATTAATATCGCGATATGCCGGCATCATCTCGGTAATGGCTCACGGAGTAAAAGATCACGTGTACCCGAAGAGACCTCGTCGGCAAAGGTGGAGGAGGGGAGGGGGAGGAGAGAGAGAAAAAAGCAAAGGAGAAGAAAGGGGGATCGCGAGCGTACCGAAGTACGGTTATGGTGATGGTCGTGGTAAGAAGAAATAAATTTACCTCGGCTGAGGGAGAGTATAGAAAAGTTGGCGCGCATCTGTCTTCATTTTGGATGACAAAAAAAAACGAAAAACAAAAAAAAAAAAAAGAACAGAACGAAAGCAATTGGAAAAAAAGGGAAAATGATATGACGAAAAATGAATATAACCGAAAGGAATGAACACGGCTCCTTCTACGCCTCCTTCTTCTTCTTTTTCTTCTTCTTCTTCGGAAACCATATATTGAAAACTGAGGCTTAATACCAAAGATGGGACACGAGGCTTACACACCCTAAGCCAACGCGAGCATATATATCGAAGAAGAAGAGGAAAAAAAAAAAGAGGAATCAGAAAAAAAAATAAGAGGGAAGTCTTTCGTATCTAATCTACACCGCCCCATCCGATTCTTAACGCTAGGTTAAGGATCTTTACCCTCTATACTTCAGACTGACAACTTGAAGGCGCAATCAAAAATGGATCAAATATTTCTCAAAGTACTACTAGGGTTTTTATTCATTTCTTTTTTTTTCCATGAAAGAGGTGGAAAAAAAAAGAGAAGGAAAAGTGGATGGGATATTTGCCCGTATGAATACCTGAATGGATATGATGTTTGCGTAGAGGATGTTTTTTTCCCTTTCACTTCTCGATATCAATTACCTATAAGGACGTGTATTATACCTATACCTCGAAACGAATCCGTTGAAAAACTGACAGATGAAAATTTTATACTTTTATAGCTTACAGATGTTTTTTTTTTCTTTTTTTTTGCTACGTGAGATACATCGTCACATGTGATTTTCACGTCGGACGGAACATGTTCATAAATAATATACGCCGTCGTTCATCTGCGAGGATTGAATAAGTAATGGAGTATATGTATGAATACCAAAAATACAAGAAAAAAAAAGAAGAAATTAAGAAAAACGAAAAAAAATTCACTCGTATCTGTCGCCTTGACATTTTTCAAATTTGAAGCATTGAGTAGCGGTAAGGGTTTCTACAACACGGCTTTTCCTGCCGCAGTAGCTGATCATTTCCGATCTTTTTACCTCTCTGAATAATTCCTTTTTCTCCCCCGCTGATCTCTGACGGATTCCGGATAAATTAACGAAGGATACTATTTCAAAGTCCGGTTATATTTAAAATTCTCCATTCCCCCAACCACTTTTTTTTCATGTGTGAGTTCCAGATACGCGTAGTTTTTCAATTATTTGTGTACCACGGACGCGTATTAACCGATCAACGGGGGTTGATTTTTTGCCAGTTTTCTCTAGTTCGCAACGTTTTCTTTGTTATTTTTTTTTTAATGAACCCCTCTTCGTAAATCAGGGATTTTTAATGTGAAAACTTTTCTAACCCCCGGGTAACCGCGCCCTAAATAATATAGGAGATGAGTAATAATAATCAAAAAAAAACTGAAAAAAAAGATGAGCAAGCAAAAGAAGTTGCGGAAAATAAATACTTAAAACCTTTAATTCAGCACCAGATATGTTTCCCCTCCACCGATCGCACCTGCATCATCGTCTTATCGTTGTCCACTTTTTCTCCCCCGATACTTCTTCATTTACGAAAACCGATGAAAAGTTACCCCTAGAGAATATTCGCCCCGTCTCGACGCGAGAGACGGAGAGAAAAAGAGAGAGAGAGAGAGAAGAGAGAAATAGAGTGAGCTAAAGTCGAAACGGACAGAGAATCCCATAAAGGGCCCATTTGCACCTCTATTCTACGTCCCATCATTTATTAATAATGCTCTGGATTTTCCCAAAAGATCCTTGGGGATCAACTGTAAGAGCTGTTTCCCTCGGCGACGTCAAATACCCCTAAATAATTAAGGATCGGTCAGTATAGTCCTGGTATTAACGATCTCAAGAGAATAATATCTTCTTTTGTCTCCCGTATATTGATTTTCACGTATACAAAATTGATTTCTACACTCATTTCTTTGTCATTGCAGCCAATTAAGTAATAACCTGCGTTCGCTCGTCCCGCGTCATGTGGAGAGAAAAAAAAAAGAACTACACGTGATCAGAGAGAAAAAAACAAAAAAACAAAACAAAGAAGCTACTCGCGGGTTGTTCGCGCGGGGAGGTTGTGAAAGAGGGAATGTATTCACTGCGTTGAACGTCGTTATGCTACTCCGGCGTTGAATAACGCTTGTCAAAATAATATATATGCATAAAGTACATAGGTATACATATACGCGGGGTGTGCTGACAGGGTAAATCTTGGCAAGACGACGGTTCGAAATATCTTGGTAAAAGTTGCGGGGGGATATACCCCGGCCAATACTTTCGCCACATTTACCTTTTTTCCATTTTTTCCCGCTCATTCTTTTTCTCTCTTCTCTACCTTTTCCTTCTCTTCTCCCTTATTTCTATCCCGAGGTGGAGAGGTATAACTTATATTTAATTACTGTCGGTAATATATTAGATTTAAAGACTTTCCTGTAAAATATCGCAACATTAAGAAAACCTCCGACCACCACTTCGTTACCTACACCCACCCGTGCAGGCGCTGCCGCCGCGCGCTAGTGCCGCTGCTCTTGCTTCTCCTGCTGCTGCTCCTGCTCCTGCTGCTGCGGTCGTCCAACCGCGGTCACGGACCACCACTACCATCACCACCAACACCATCATCATCTTATATCCCACGACCGGCGAACCGTGTTGAAGAAAATGATTTATTTTTCATGAATTTTTTACAACGACGCCGCGTTACGCCACGACAAAGTTCCCGGGGCTGCTTTTTCCCGCCTCTCAACTATATACGTGTATGTATACGTATACATATACATATATATATGTATACATACACCTTGGGTTACCTCCTACAGTGAGAAGTTGGCAATTTTTTACCCACCAGAAATATTCTTTTAATTTTCTCTCCCACATTTACCAGCTCTTTCGCTCTTTTTTCTTTTTTTTACTTTTTTCTTTTTGGTACCTAAGTTTTTTGTTTTCTGCTTTTTTTTTCATACTTTTGTTTCCCTCTCTTTACCACCTCGGTAGCTAACTCCGAAGGCTAATTAAAATAAGTTTAATCCCGAAAGTCTTTTCGATGTACAGCCATTTTTCAATTTGATGAAAAAAAATCAACAGCTATTCCTGCATCCATTCACCTCACATCGAACTTCTCGGTTTCTCCCATAGAAATGCAACTCTGAATTTCTATCATTTCATGCATATCTTAGATCATAATGTTTTCCTCGGTGAGAGCGATTCCCAGCAAAAAGTCTTCAGGTTTTACATGTCTTTTTCCTTTGCTCCTTATTTATTTATTTATTTATTTTTACGTCTCCTCTTTGTCTTCTCACAGTGCACACTACTTCTTCTTTATTTTATTTGATATAGGTGTGTATATATTTTTTCCCCCACCCTCCTTCTTTGTTTTCTTCTTCTTCTTCTTATTTTCTTCTCTTTATTATAAATTATTCATTGCGCGAGAGCTTTCAGGCCGTAGGGTAGCAGCGAGCCCCGAGATGTTTTCTGCAGGAGCCATAAAAACAACCTTCGTCTTTTCACCGTTGAGTAACCGCGAATGTGCTCACCGGTAAAGGGAAGCCGAGCAGTAACCCACAATGAATCTTTGTCCGGCACCAGACCCAACCCCATCACCATCCCCGTCACCATACCCGTCGCCATCACCATCGCCGACAATAACCAACCACGTATACGCACGAACGAACGATAATATGACACGTACATGTATTTTATACAGATGCAACCCACACGACTGTCTCCTATTTTCTTTTTTTTTTCTTTTTTTTCTCTTGCGTTATGACTTTACTCACGTCTTCGCACTCCCCGAAATTTTTTCATGAGCCAGACGATGTTGGGAGAAAAAAAGATCGACAGAAATATATTTTTTTTTTATCAAATTGAAATTGTAGCGGTGTATATAAGGTTAGGTTAGGTTGCTCTGTACATTCGTATGTACTATACGGAGTCTTTATTCAATTTTAACTCGCGTTTCAACAAACCCGTTCAATCCGACCGACCGCGGAGAGTTATACCTCGGAAAAGTTGGAAAGAGAATTTCGCCGTCTGAGCTATGAGAACTCTGAGCTGGGTCATTGCTCATGTGGGTTAAGTGACCCAGTATTCTATTTCATAGAAAATGAAACTAAGAATTCCCCTACGGTATGGAGAGAGAATAAAGATCGCCTTCAATTTTATGTTATAGGAGCTTTTCCATGAACTCCCAGATATCTTTTCTTTTTTCTCAATTCATACTGTTTCCTTCGACAAAATCGAGAGCGTTCATTTTCGTTTTTTATTCATCGAATCAATTTCGGGATGAAGCTGAAGATTTTTTGTTTCTTTATATTATATTCAATCATCACGTTGCAATTAATTCCCATAGTACACAGAAATGATAGGTGAAATATTTTTTTGGTTGTCATTTTGAAACGCTTGTACTTTGGTAGTGGTAGTTTCTTTTTCCTGTCGTGATGTTTTTGTTTTTGTTGTTGTTTTTTTTTTTCTTTTCGCAAACGAACATTTCAATCGATAACTGTTCTCTCTATACTGTATATAGTAGTAAAACCAAACATCGAGACCTGAGGCTCTATACGCGATCAGATCAAAATACAATCATGCCCAGATAAAATACATCGAAACTCAATTTTACCAATCGACAATTGTATTGTAAATGAAAAGATACACAAGGTTTTGTGAAAATGGAATGAAGTAGAATAAAATACATTGGTATAAAAAGAAAAAAAAAATTTACTCAAATGGAGATTCAGATGGAAAAATTTGTCGGTTGAAAAATGCAATTTTCTCGATTGTTCAAATTATCTGATCCTTAATTTCGATATGTGGATACACAGTATGAATCTACAGCAAAATAAACGCGTATGCGGCGGGTGTGGCAAGAAATGGACGAAGTATCCACAGGGGGTGGAGGCCGGGGGTGTATATTCGTATGGGGTAATTGTCCCCGAGGACCTCCGTGCGGATAAAAGCCTACTTAGGAACCATCGGAAATAGGCGAGTACGTCGCTGGCCGGGTTTGGGACCTGGGGGTCTTGGGGTAACCGCGTGTTCCTTAATTGACGCAAAGCCCACCCGAATCAAACTGTAAGCTCCCTGCGGACCGCATAGCATCGGTACGAGCAAACGCAAAAGCAGAAGTAGCTAGAAAGAGAAAGATGAAAATAGAGAGAGAGAGAGAGAGAGAGAGAGAGAGAATGCGCCAGGAGGACCAACGCTGAATCTCGTCCGTCCGTCAAACTTCCTGCTGAAACATCAGAGCTACTACGTTGGTCCATATGGCATGAAATCCGCAGTGTTCAATTTTAGCTTTTCCCCCATAAAAATCCAATGCCAAACTAAACTGCAACTACGCCAGAAAAAGACCAATCGCAAAAAAAAAAAAGAACAAGCTCGCGCGTACCTGTGACATGAAATCCTGATGGAAAAAAATAGCGGAAATAAAAAAAAAAAACAATTTGAAAAAAAGGAAACTTTATTTCGATGATGAATTGAATGTGTGTAGAATGTTGACGGGATGACCGGAAACGAGAACACGTTGACTTCATATTCGAGTCGCGGCCAGGCCGCATGCTGGGTAATTTTTATCGATTGTTTGAACAGAAAAAATAATTATCCTTCGAATCGAAATCAAAACTGCATCACCAAACGACGCACATACTCGATACGGATGTAGTAGTTGCAATTAAATACGACTAAATTAATGTTTTCCCCTCATTCACATGTCACGGTGCTGTAAACAAAAAACAAAACAAAAAAAACCATCGGGTAAAATATTTTTTCCAATAAATACCGAATCCCAATCGTCATAATATGTTCGATTGGAAATTTTCCACGTCGATTGTACCGCACTGGGGTAACATTCCCATAAATTAAATATCAGTGTTACTCGATATAAGTGGGCAGCAACGGGACGTTGAGCGATAACGAGTTTTTATTTTTTTTTTTTTTACACATACCAAAGTTGGTTGGATAATCAAACCGGCAGGGTTTCGCTAAAACATCAAATTGTATTATGTATACGTGTTTTTTTGTTTTATTTGTTTGATTTTTTTTTTTTTTTTTTCTTTGTTGCTTACTGATATCTGCAAAGTGCCGCGACTGGGTAACACGCATTATTTATTCACAGACTAGCAGAGTGCTCGTTAATTAACGGAAATCGTCACTCCTGGTTGCAGATCCCGTTTATACGCAATTTATACGTGTACAGGTAGTCGGGCGCATGCGCCGTTGACGTGAAACCCAAAATCCCGATACGCTCAGCTTATTAAACGAACCCGAGCTTATACCGAAGCTTTCCAGCTCCATGCCTTCCACAAAGTGATTCGATTGTTCCTGCAGGACTTACTGTGCGACGAACTTTATCGCTTGCGTGACCGATCTGGACTTACGACATTTTTTTCAGTTTCCTTGCCAGAGTCCGCAAGGACTATCGGGACTTTTTATTCCCTTTTTCTATCCTCGATTCTTTTACTTTGCCAGATTGGTCAGAAACTGAGCGACCGCGGTACCGGTTCGTCGTCATCTCGAATGGATTTGTTCCCACAAAAAAAAAAAAAAACATTTCCATCCAATACCCCTTTGTTAGTGAACGGAAAGGCGGTAGAAAAGAAAAAGAATTAAACATTATTAAACACAAGAGCGAAGAAGATGCTGAAAATCGATTCCCGTGAAATTTGATAGAACCGACACGTCAGACCAACGTCGTCGTGTATCCAAAAACTGACTCGATAGGATGACGTACAGGTGGGGGCAGGGGGGAGAAACTTGTTAGTGACCACATTGTCGAGGTGTCCCGGTTATTACGGTACGTCACGTGTCCACAAGTTTTAATTAATATAGATAGATGGCGAGAAAACAATGGAACTAAATCCATCCGTGAACAAAAAAAATTTATTCTCCCTGACGATGCTGCAACGTCACCCGCATTTTCTACAAGGATTTAAAAACAACGTGTTCATCGATCGAACTTCTGTCAAAGTTGTAAAATTTATTGACGTATCTTTTTTTCATTTTTTCTTTTTTTTTACAAATCAACATGAGCCTTCTCTTCCTCTCTTTCTCTTTCACATCCGATCGGATCTTGAGTGAAAAGATATTCGTTGCATTTGCAGCCCCGTATTGAGCCATGGTCAAGTGTACAGTACGGTTCATGTATAGAGTGCAAGTGGGGTGTGGAACAATTTTGCACAGAGAGAAATCTAAATGAAGGACGGTAAACATGTTTTCAGTACTACCGGGCCATGTAACATTTACACGATCTGGTACGTTCCGAAGTGAGTTTGTGTAGTTCTCTGTGTAAACCACCGACGCGTCATACAGTCGAATAGATATATCGCGTAGTCGTGTACTGCGACTGGCTGAACACAAAGTTAGTTGTAGGCGGTAACGTTATGTGGAAATTAAAGTACTGATCCGAACTAGATTAAAAGCATTCATTAACGTTTGATGGTGTTTTATGGGTTCTCCTACCGTTTTTGCTATACCCACCGTGTACTTGTAGTTACTATAATTCTACTTGGAGTTCCAACGCCGCTAGTGTTCGGCGTTCCCCAAAAGTTTGACAGCTCCGAACGTGCTTCGCTAACTTCTGTTTTTATATCATACGAGCATCGCTCCCGTGCGCTTTGCCATGCTTCGTCGTTTCGCTTCGTTTATCCTCGGTTGCAAAAATTTTTCGTTCACATTTTCCGAGAAACGTCCCAAATCCGCTAACTAAATTGATCCATCGAAATATGAGCGAAAAAATTTAGATACCTCGCTCGGTTTATTCCTAACTCAATTTTGGTCGATGGACAAAACGTATTCCGGCAAGATGTTACATTCGTCCTCAACGTCAGGCTCGTCGTTACACGTCGTTTCTCATTATACCGTACATCGAATGTTATCCGCGTTACTGACATCAATTTTCTTCGCTATATGCTGCGAATATCTGCACCAGAGCATATAATACCCCATGGTAAACTCGCATCGGTGGCACCGTAAGAGCATCCCGGCAAAGTACCTACCTCGAACCTCTCAGCGCGGTATCGGATATCATCGATATTAATGCGTAAGAAGATACGCGTCTCTCGTTACCCTTTATTGCTTGTCACCTAAGGTGTGGAATCTGTATTAAACATCAACTACCTCCACCCCAACGTTAACCTCCGCGCTTCGATGAATGTCAGCCCCTGTTTTTTTTTCCCTAACCATTTCGTCCATACGTGATGGCGTGAACCACGAGAAAGGATAAGTAGAAAATTGTAAAGGCTTATTTTTCCGTTTTTCATGATGTTTTGCAGCTGGGCGAGGCGTTTCGCGATTCCGATGAATGTCTAGTTTCCCGTTAGTTTGCTTTTTTCTTTGGCTTCTTCGCTCCGGTTTGCGAAGGAAAACAGATGATATTGAAATTTTCATTCCAGTTATATACGATATGCGGAAATTGATGGAAACCATTTTTATCGATTATTTTACTCCGTACGAACAATATGCAGCCGTGAGTTTTTGTTGTTCGTGGAAACGTTCGTTCTTAGAGATAAGACGATAGATGGATACACGCATATATATAGGAATTTTGATGTGCTCATAGGTATATACGCATATTATTCAACTCTACCAACCAAACAATGTATACGGAAGCTCACGTCAAAACACATTTACATCCTTTGTGCTTTTCGTAGGAGAAAAAGACCGGGGTACGTTCGGGAGTGGGAGGAAGATATTTTTTTGCAAGAAGTGCCGAGGATAAAAGATTTCAATCTTCCAACGTTCGTACCTCTGGCTCTCGTATCAAGCGCACCGCTGTTCCTGCTGTTCGCGGCTTGCTATCAAAGTGAAAAACATCGAAAACCCGATACCCGCGATTTCTATTTCAGCTTTTTACCCATGCTTTTGGCTAAATGGCACATAACTATTCGTACAGGCGCTCGTTATGCGGGTTGCATTTTTATTTATCACTATATTTATCCACCTTTTCATTTTATTATTTCATTTTCTTTTCTTTTCTTTCTCTCCCGCACGCGGGAAGTTATCCATCTTTCTTTCTTTTTTTTTTCTTCTGTTTTTTTTGTTTCTGCCATTTTAATTTAGAATCTTAATTAAGAATGGTATGTAGTTATACCAAGGATTGCAGTAAAACATAACTCATCCCTTAGACAAGTCGAGAAGTGATTAATGGAATCGCTTTTAATCCTTTCGAAAGGCGGAATTAAACACCCACTTTATTAATCACTCTCCCCCCCCCCTGGCCCGTCCGCCCAAATACAGTCTGCATCTACCTTTACTGTCCAGGTGTCTCGTGACCGAATATATTCATCGAACAACTAAATTATATCAATCTCGCGATTCGCCTCTACAAAATGACTCAAAGGCAATAGATTTTTTTCTCGTTACGAATAAAAAATTTCAAGTGGAACAAAAAAATTGGGTATCCTCACAAAATGGCGATCAAAGAATTATATCTTGAGAATGGGTTACTCGAGCCCGGTGATGTTCGTTGAATGTTAGAATTTTTTCATTCTATATTTGAGTTTTTCTAGAGGAAAAAAAAATTATCAAAAGAAGCGAGTGTTTTTTGCGTTCGGTAATCGAACTTGAAAATTTCTCTCGTTGTTCCGGACATTCGAGATTGTCTCTCTTTATTTATTTTTTTTCAATTTTCATTTTGCCGTCTATAATACCGCAGCTCCTCTCCGTCGGTCGGTCGGTCGTTTTTTTTTTTCTTATTCTCAGTTTTATGCTACAGCCAAAGTCTCGTTTTGCCCCCCGGTGATAATCAAAATAAAAGACCCCGGCCGATATCATTAAAAAGTAATCTCAAAAGAAACAGCTATCCATGTATAGCTATACCCCCTTATTAATTGGAGTGGTTACTCGATATAGCTGCACAACCACCACTACTACCATCGTGAAAAACACCAACACTATCTTGTTCATATATATTTTAATTTCCTCCCACGCTTGCAACCTCGGAGAAATTTAACTACACTCGTCGATACTCTGTAATTTTATAAAGAGAGGAAAAATGGAAGAGAAAACGAATTATTAATACGAAAAGATTATTGCGAATAAAATATATTCGTGCAGAGGTTTGTAAAAATCACATCAGAGAGTCCAAGTCTCCTACAGCCTGCACGCGGGATTAGAAAACGTGAAAACTACTTAATTCGGAAATTCCATTTTTTGGATCGTTTATCCATTTTTTTTTTCTTCTTTCTTCTTACGCTCTCGAGGGTGTGAAGAAATAACTTTTGGAAAATGAATTCATGTATATTAAAATCTGAAGAAAAAAAATAAAAAAAAGCTGCCGGGAAGATTCCTCCTCACTCTACCTCTGCACTCTCCTCTGCACTTGAGTCGTTTACTCAAGCGATGGGCTAAAACAACTCTCATCTCGCGGTGTTATAATATAGGAGAATAATGTTTATTCATAAACTCTTATATCAAAAACTTGAGAGAGTCGAGGGCCTCACAATTGTCCAACCGACAGCTCTTTCACTCCTTCATGTGCACCCCTTGTAAGTTCATATATATATATATATATCTCTACATATATACACCGTATCCTCACCAATCTCGTTTACCTCGCGCATAATATATAGCGTAATATGTATAATAATCCCCAGTGCGTATGATATATATATATATATATACTTTTTACATATAGTACAGTATGTATATTTATACATATATATGTACGTCGGAAGTGTTACGAGATGCCCTTTTTACAAAATGCAAATACAAAAGTGACTCCAGTTGGAGAGGAAATTAACCGGGGACGGTTTAAAACGCGCGGTTTCATTCTCCCTAATCAAAATAATGCGGGGATTGTTGTTTTTTATTATTATTATCATCATTATTACTTTTCTTTTTTTTCTGTTTTTCTTCACGTTTTATTATTCATGTAATTATTTTTTATTCATTCATTTTTTTTTCCTTCATTTCTCCCATCGCATATCGACATATCGTCGATAAACGGGTGAAACTCTCGATCAACGCTCGCTCCGCCCTCCATGGTAATTAATTTACGTAATTTCTAATTTCATCTGAATTAATAAATGAATTTATATTATCTGCGCATACGAATGAACATATGTAAGGATTAAAATCGGATTCTAGTAAACGAAATTCGGATACGTATATAAGTATGATAAATAAATATATATATATGTACACGCACACATCCATGTACGTTGGACATTCGGTACGAGCTCCATTAATCCGGTACAATAATTAGCCTCGGCTAATTATAACTACGCGTAACATGTGTCATCCTCGATGTATATTAATTAGCGATTCATAGCACTGCGATTACCACCCCAATCTAAACCCTTTTCCTCCCCTCGAATACTTCATTTTCCTATTTACTGTAAATCGATCTACTGGATGTACATATAGTGCGCGACGTATTTAATTCGTCCCAAAAACAAAAAAAAAAAAACAAAAAAACAATCCCTATGAATTATTGTTACTCCGTGAAAAATCGACGAATTCATATGAGCAAAAAAAAAGGCACGGTTCCGCCGATGGTTTTTTCAAAAATTAATTTGAAAATTCAGAGCGTCGATTGGTTTTGCAAAATTCTGTTTGAGTACTGTAAACTTTTGATCGTAAAGGTATTACCGAATTTTCATTTGCAGTGGAGTCCGATTTCTCTATGAATAAAATCATGTCGCGGAATGAATTAAAAAAAAAAAAAAAAAAAAATGATGATCAAATAAAATATGTAGAATGATAGAATGAAAATCGTCGCGTTCCTAAAAAAAAGTACCAAATTCCGAGATCGGAGATTATCTCGGAATAAGTTTTGCGCCGCACTTGAATCAATGGCGATTTCGATGTACGGAATTTCCTCCACGCTACGGGGGATTATCTGAAAACGTGAATTTTTCAAATATAACCGTATAAACCTATCACGTTGACATTGGAACAAGCGGATGATATTTCAGGCATATAACGAGCCGAGAAACGACGACTTACTACTGGTAATGGTATATGTATGGCGATCGTTCATGTCGTGCGACTACGTTGACGCACGTCTATACGTACGCTAGGTATAAATAGTATGAATATATACATGTATATACCACGTCTGTGACGTATAGACCGTATGTACAGAGTTAGACACGGACGAGGCGACGCGACGCGATGAAACGACGTGTAGGTCGGTTACCTATACCGAGATGACAACGACGTCGACGCTGATTTGTGTCAGCGAAATTATCAAGTTGACGTGACCTGCGAGTTATCAACCCGATGGTTACCGACGCTAGTCAACCCTACGTACGTAACCATCTACGTGTATAGATATAGAGATATACATGGATTTCATGTACTACAGATTATCTTCCACCCCCTATATGTGCATTTCTCAACAAGCTAAACCCCGCGAGCGCGGCCGATTGTAACGCGAAGGAGAGAACCGCGTGTTAATTACTACCGAGTTCTCTCGTACTTGCTTCGTCTTCCTTATTAAGAAATATCTCTACAATTACAAACGCACGTATACGTATTCGCATATCTATACTTGTATATTATCACTTGTAATATACGACGGATTATTAAACCCTCATCGCTACGCTTATAACGATGTCGTGATGATGTAATGATATTACATACGTGATTTTATCAGACGCGCGAATATACGTATAACGCGTCCATGTCTACGTCAACGGAATTGTACGCATACATCGAAAATCAAAGAGCAATTAATATTCGCAGCGTTCGCGTCGCTGTAAATGTATATATGGGGCTGTCCAAGTCAACTCGACACGGCTCCAGACCGTCGAGGTCCGATTCATCTCCGATTTCATTTTTTGTTTTATATGTTATCATTCTATCTTTAGAGAATCCCCCAAATTTTTTTTTTTTTTTTTTCAATCAAGGCCTTCGGAGCTATGAATTTTTTTAACTTTGAAAAAAGGACCTTTTTTTAGAATTCTGAAAAAAAAATTCACGAAAATTCTGTGAATGACACGGAACAATCCCCCACTCCCAGAAACGTGGGCAGAATTTTTCTGATATTTTTTTTTTCAATTTAAAAAATTTTTTTTACCAGAAAAATGCTTCACTAATGACCGTTATTCGTAAAAATCTTTCGAACTTTCACTATTCAGATGTTTAAAATTGGAAAAAAAAATGAGAAAAATTCTGCCCACATTTCTGCGAGTGGGAGGTTGTTCTGTATCATTCACAGAATTCTTGTGATTTTTTTCAGAATTTTAAAAAAGGTCCCTTTTTCTAAAGTTAAAAAAATTTAGGGGGTTTTCCAAAGATAGAATGATAACATATGAAATTAAAAATAAAATCGGAGGTATCGTGGTCTGGAGCCGTGTCGAGTTGACGTGGACAGCCCCATATATTTATACATATACATACACACACTTACGCATGAGCTTTGAGTCGAAGTTCTTCTCAATTTTTATCTATTTCTTCGTTTCTTTTTTTCGTTTTTCATTAATTACCTCGATGATGATTCACGAGTAAAAAAGTTTCACGAGTAAAAATTGAGAGAGAAAAAAAAAACAAAAAAAAAAGATGAAATTTTATCGCTATGTATATTAAATATTTTTTACACGCGATGCATAAAATCTATGTACATGTAAATTATATATGTACTACCGTAGATACATTGGGATTGGTTTTTATATATATATATATGTATTTTCGTACCTATAGCGTGTAAAGTGCGTGGTGCTTTCTGAATTTTTAGGGGCTAGCGCAGTGGCGGCGAGCTTCCAGGTATTGATATACGTGCGTAGTATATGTGTGTGTAAATAATCGGTATAAATATATACGTATAGTATATGAAAGCGTAAATAAAGTAGATTACTTCCGCGGTAATACCATAAATATTGATCAATTAATTTCGAATAATTAATTAATAGCCTCCTACTTTTCATCCCCTCAAATTCCCTCGATACATATTTTTATGCACGTAATATACGTGGTACAACCTAACCTCTCGCTCCGACTATCCTGTACAACAGCTTACACAGTTAACCCCTCGAACCAAGCAACCCCCTTGCATCAACTTTTCTTCTTGAAAACGACGACAACCACGGCGACGATGCTGAAGATACTAGCACCCACTTTATAACGCGCCCCTAGGCGTCGACGTCTCGGCTCTCGAAACCACCCCCGAGACCTCTACCGCTGCACCAAGGGGAGGGGTAACCGAGAAAAGACGGAAATAGCGAAGATTAAAACACTTCCGTGACGCAAAAAATAATAATAATAATAATAATAAAAAGAAGAAACTTTATGCCCGCCAATTCTTAAACTCCCGACTTAATTTTTTATTTTATTTGATTATTATTATCATTATTTTTTTCCTTTTCTTCTGCTAAAACTCGCAACTTTTTTTTTCATTTTTGTTTTTCATTTCGGCTCTACATGTGGAGTTAGAGACGGTTGTAATTAAAATTGAAACCTTCACGTGTATGCGGTATCAAATTTTTGCCCCTGCCGAACCCTTTCAACGATATATACGCGATGATGAAAATTATCGAGTGAGTAAACCTGTAGGTAGATGTATAATTTACATCGGATAGATTCGTTTTTCATGACCAATTGACGTAAATATGTATATTGGTTTAATTATTAATAATGTGATAATATTATTATCATAATTTGGCAATGACATTATCATAATTTTGCTGATTATCCTATCGTAAAGCGGATTGTGGGAATCACGTTCAAAGCGAAGATAAAAAAAAGAAAAATGGAAAAACTCATTCCGGTAATTTGAACGAGTTCGTATCATATATCAATAATTGGAAGATGCTCGTAAGAGATTAAAAATATGAAATATGCAGTATGTACGTACATTATAAATTGCATTATACTAGAATGTTGAACGGTATGAAAGAAAATTGAATAGAAAAAAGTAGTGGATAATAGATGAGACTTACCTATAAATAGACCGGTCCATCTCGACATCCGAGGTCCTCGTGA
Organism: Athalia circularis; assembly: GCA_963978495.1. NCBI lineage: Eukaryota > Metazoa > Arthropoda > Insecta > Hymenoptera > Athaliidae > Athalia > Athalia circularis. The sequence goes on along the minus strand of OZ021698.1, from coordinate 35,023,798 downwards.
TATCTCTGTAGTTTTATTAATTATTGATTTGAAAAGTTAATCTCGAGAAGATGAAGAAGAGTCTTCAAGCTGATCCTCGAGTATAATGGTACAGGTACTCCCAGGGTACCAAAACGCCGGAATTCGTCGTCATTATTTCTTTTTTTTTTAATCATCGGTATATTAATTTATGATATTTTGATTATTGTTACTTTTTTTTTTTTTAATTTATAAAACGAACAAATTTTCAAAGGTTTTTTGTGCATGCGCAATCTGGTAAAAGAAAATAGCCTAATGACTACGTGGGAAAAGGTAGAAGAACAGGGGTGGGAGAAAGAAGTTCTTTGAATTCCGTGGATCTTATTTCGTACATATGTGTGTGTGTGTGTTTTTTATGTACCATATACATGTTCGCACTGTCTATATACATATTCTCGTCGACCGATCCCGAGAGATCCACCCTCGTGCTTTCAACACCGTGACAGAAGTGGTCCCTGGGAGCACCACGCGGACAAACATCGGGCCAGAAACTGCGATACTTTGGCCGTGGTTCGAGCCAGACAACCACCCCTTCCCTGGGGGCGGGAATAAAAGAGCGCATGCGCTGCTTTGAAACTCCAAAATCAGCCCCTGGATAGCCCGCGCAAGGAAAACACCAACTCATGAATTTCATTTTACTCCATTGTATATTACCGCAGAGCTTTTTTTTTTGTTTTTTTTTTCTCAAATGGGCCCGATCTCAGTAACATGAAAGAATAAAATCAACCGATCGAGTCGGTCAAAATTCGAAGTCGCTGCAAAGTCCTTTTTCTGAAAAAAAAAAGAATCACGAAAGAATGAAAGAAACTTAAAAATTGGAAAAAGCTTGATTTTTTTGTCGCCCGCGCTTTCTCGGATACCGTGCAAATCTAAGCTCGCCCAATAAGGGTTGGTTTTTAAACTTTCATCATAGAATACGAGAAAGAAAAAAAAAAACGGAAAAACTGAAAGATTGAGAAATAAATGAGAGGAATCGTGGCGTGTGCCGCGAGCTTTCTTATGCGGGGTGGATCGCACGCGGGGTGCCGAAATTGTGGAGGGATTTTGCGCCGGCGCTTAAGGGTAGCGGCTTTCGACGTCGGGGAAGAGAAACCGGCTGTGTTAGGGGTGCGGGGGTGAGTCAGTGAGGTCGCGACGCGCGCTCTGTGAACTACCCTTACGTGCGTTGATCTCGTCTCTTCTTTACTTATCTCGAGGGGTGAATTATTTCAACTCTGTGACAACGCGAACGAACCGGGAAAGAAGAAGAGAAAAAAAGAAAGAAAAAAAAAAAAGAAACAGTCGAAATTGGAGAAGAATGAAGTCACTTGCAAAAATTTTATCGAAATCATAAAGAGGGAACAAGACCCGAAAAAAATTCTCAACGTCCACCGCAGACTGTGTCCACCCCGAAATCAATCACAGACTTCTTCATCCCCTGATTTTTTGGGGAAAGAAGAATGAAAGAAACGATCCGCAAATCAACGCTCTCGATTATACAGTAAACGCGAGAAAAGTTGTTTTTTTTCTTTTCAAATTTTGTGGTTTTTAGTTTATTTTATTTTCAATCGGTTTGACTTCGTTTCGGTTTTCAACCGAGTGTGGAATTCGTGTTTGGTATACGCAAACAGACTGAGAAAAGAATAAAAAAATTAGCAAACATGAAGAAAAGATTTGAAACGTTGAAAAGTTGAAGAAAAAAAAGAAAGCAAGAATACTACCCCATATCAATCAATCGATGAACTTTGACCTGTTGTCAATTACTGTGAATAGAAAAAACCACATAGTTGAGTGATTTTCGAGTGCGGTGGATAAAATTGGTGTCTCATTTCTTACCTAATCGAGCGAAGTGTGTACCGTGAAGCCTTTGGAAGTCGATATCGAACTGAAAATTTTAAAATGCTGTACCGATAAAAAGTGGTTCGAACTTTCAAAGTTTTATTGGGCAGTAAAAATACCAGCGGTGGTAAAAGTAAAATTGCAAGTGGGGTGGGACCAGGAAATAGTACACAACCTCGGTATCGTGGACAGTCGTAGAATTTTCTTCGTTATCCCGCAAATGAAATTAAATATAAAAAATCAAGCTAGAAAAATGAAAATGAAAATTCTAATTCTTCGAGAACGTGATTGCTACGGGGATCCAACTGTTACGACAACAAAAAAAAATCAAGTCAAATCAAATGAAAGAATAAAAAGTACTGCTAAGGGTTTCGAATATTTGAAAACCCTTGAGTAATGCGATCCGAGTTCGAAATACCGGGTTAAAGTTTCGTCCCCTTCGTTAACCGTGTTCTATACATATACTTATGTACAACGAAAGATCGTGACAAATTTTTATCCTTTTGTATAGAAGCAGAGAAAAAAAAAATTTCCTTGTTCTGATTAAAAAGAACAAGAAGAAGAAAAAGTAAAATAATCTCGTGATAAAGAGATAGTCATAATACTGGTAGTAAGGGAATATGGGATGGTCTTGGAATCACCGAAAAAAAGAAACGCTTTAGATAAGAGTCGAATATCGGTGAAAATTAAAAAGAAGAAAATCAAAGAAAAATCAAGGAAACAAAAGAGATGCGCAGAATATCGTATTTTAAAATGTAAGGAATGGATTAGGCTGAATCAGAGATGATCGCAGAGGATATTCATTCGACATGTCCTTGAAAATTGAACATTTTTACCCTTACCTCCGGCGTTCGTCCATTTCCTCTTCGTTGCGTGGTGGACATAGTGGATAGAACTTTAAAAGGTGATCCCAAACGCCACCACGTTTATGTAGATATATACCCATAAGGAAGTGCGCGGCAGGTTGTATAGTGGCTATAATAGTGAATAAATAAAACAAAGAAAAGAGAATGAAATTAAATTAAAAGAGAAAAAGAAAAGAAAACGTCTACATAAAAGCGAAAGTGATGATAATAATAGTAAGAGAAAAATAAAGGTAGAGAAAAAAAGGGCGTAAAACGAAAGACCACTGCAGATAAGAAAAGATGCGGATAACCCTAACCAACCCCCTGCATGCCCTTAAAGTTCCGAATAAGCTTACGAAAGCTCCAAATAGTGAACTGTAAAATCGGACCTCATTTTAGGGCGATAGGTTCAGCAGCCCTCAGACCTTTTTACCATTTTATTTTTATTTTTTTTATTTCCCCTCGCTGTCTTCTTCTCAACCCACTTCCTTTTTCCCTCCACCACCCCCTCCTGACGGAATCAACTGAAATCTCGAAAAATGAGATGAGTACGGGGGGAAAAAGAAAAAGGAAAAAAAATTTGAAAAAATAAAAATATCTCATTCGCAGTTGAAACGGGATACAGCAGGCACGATCTAAATTTGTCTAATTATCCCTAAATTAATCATCGTCGAGGCTGATGTTATTTATATACCTACGTACAATTTTCCGAGTAACCTGTTATACACCGACGAATAATTGTGCAACACCGTAATTTTTCGGGTTCAAAAGTACCGGCTCAATTATCACTGTGAATATTGACTCGTTTACTCTTTCTTAGGAAAACGAAAGGGAGAGAGAAAGAGAAAAAACAAAAAATAATACGCATAAAATAATAAAATTAAACGAAAAATAAATTCAAAGAAGAGAAAGAAATTATTCAAAAATGGTGATGTTTAAGAGTTCGTAGAGTGCGGTGAAATAAAGAAGAAAAAAAAGAGAAGAATAAGAAGAAAAACGTAATTGTGAATCTGTGATCGATATCCTAGTTTTTCATACGCCTGATCCGTCTCTTCCTCTTTTGATTAAATTTTTTTTCTCTTTCTTTTTTGTTTCATCACAACCAAATCGGCAGCGCAAGACGGTGAGAATAAAATAAACTGTGAGAATCAGCGGTGAAAAAACGACGATGTTAACTAAGGAGAGTGTATTATAAAACGTCGTCTAATACAAACCCGAGCGAAAACGGGAAATATCTTTCCCAACGTGCTGCTTTAAACTAAATTTGAGCTTTCGAAGCTCGTGTATACATATATTTTTCTTCTCTTTCGTTTTTGTTCTGTTTATCTTTTTTCTTCAATGTTACGCGCGCACACCAAACGTGTACATTGACTGACACAAACACACGTAGTGCGTGCTTACGACACGTAAAAAATATCTCTGGTAATTTCGTAGTACGAAAAAGCGCGAGGAAAAATTTTCAGCAAAAATTGCTGCAGCGTTAGAAAAATCAGAAAAACGTGTTTCGAAGTGCGACACGAAGTACGGCGTGATTAAGAACGTCGAAAATTGTTTCGACGAGATATCTGCGATCAATTTGTTTTGTTTTATTTTTCTGCTTCCACTGCGGAATATAAATTTGTTTTCATTGGCTGCGAGATTGACGTTGTGGTTATTTTGGTAATTGTAGGAAAAAAGGAGGATCGGACGAGGTGCTGAGGTGCTTAGTGCAGTGGAGGTGCAGGTGGTTGCCAGAGGTAAGACGAGTCTGGTCAACATGACCCTCGTCTTCCTGGCACTCTTGGTGGCGCTCAACCCGATCTTAACGGCAGCAAACGGTGAGTAAAAAAATTCCAACAAAACAAAACAAAAAAAAGACATTGGCGGACATTTTTCGATACAAAAGGAAGTAACCGAGGCACGAGGAAAAATAAACCGAAGGAACTTTGTAACATCTCCTCGCTGCAAAGAGGAGGGACTTTTTAGTGCTTATACGACAACGAGAATTGCGCCTCGCGGCCTTTTCGTACCTGGTGACCCCCGGGGATCAGTGCCTTTTATTCTAAAAAAAAAAACAAAAGAAAAAAAGCAGGACTTATTAGATGGACAACGTGTGATATCAACGGACATCATATATAGTGCTGAATACAGCGCACGCGATGACAACGAAGTGTCATCCGGTTGACGGTCCTGAGTCAACAAACACATGGAAAAAAAATAACTGAATTCTTTTTTTCCACGACGATACGCGTTATCAGTGATGCGATTTTCGGTTTGTTATAAAATGAAAGAAAAAAAATCCCTTCGGCAGGATTACCTACGATATTCGACGATATGAAATTTCCAACCGGATTTCGATTTTAAGCTACATTCACCTAGGTACATTTTAGGATTGAGCGTAATCCATTTCAGATATATATGTTAATCCTTTTTCCCCCGTTTTTTTTTTCCATTTACAGGTACATTATCCCTATGAAAAAAAAAGCTTAGAAAATGATTCATGGTTAATATAATCCTCGACTCGAACTGATTTTAAATTAGTCGTAGGTATTTACCTCGGAGAACGACCGGGCCGCTCTTGAAATATCAAGATTTTTTTAAAAAGGCAACGCTCACGCGGACAGCCCGAGAATAATAAGAAGCGGACGCGTTTAAAAATCTTCTCTTTAATGACTAAGCTTTAAGCTCTTTGTATAATTAAAAGAAAATGAACGCCGGCCGGGCGTTTTTATTTTTTTTTATTTCATTTTATTTTTTGCCCGTTTTTTTCTTCAATATCTTTTTCCTATTCCTTACGCTTCGTTCTTCTCTACGTACCTTCGGCTTCCCTCCCCCCCCCCCCCCCCCACTTTTCTTTCGTTTTTCTTTTTCTTTTCTCTTTACTTCCTCATTCTTTCTTTATCTTGCTGACGCTCGTTAGAGTTTGCGTATAAGCAGCAGGCAATGCTTCTTATAAAATTTTTACAACAGGAATTGGACGTCGTTTGTATTACAGATATACCTGTAAGTGCGCACATATATATGTAGATGTGTGTACATGAAACTACAGGGAAACTTTGAATTTCTTCTTTTTCGCAATTCATGCATTTGATCTTCTTTGGTTTTTTTCTTTTTTCGTTCTCGTTGTATAATCTTTTTATTTCTTATAAATTTTTAATCGGCGATCGATGTGTCCTCAGTTTTGTAAATTGGATCGAGCAACTGAATTTGAAATGAGACAGATTGGAAGGTGAGTACCGCAGAGGGAGCTGTTGCCCCACCATTCCTTAAATTGCCATTTTCATCCTCATACCAAGATAATAAAACCATAGCGCAAGGGTTCATAGTTAATGTAAAATTTTTATCCCGCGCCACGTTTCAACACTCCGTGGACTCCGCGTAGTTCAGTTTTCAACATCGCTATACGTATATACCTACCTTACTCTATACACACGTTGAGATGAAGAAGAAGCAGCAGCAGCCGCACAAGATCGGAGATCACTTTGCGAAGAAGAAGATTTCCTCTGAGAGTACTAAACCAAGGATTCAAAACGTTCACGATACGCACGAATAATAATATCTTCGGGGTACGAGAGGAAAAAAAAGTAGAAAAAAAAAAAAACAAAAAAAGAAAAACTGATTTTTACCCAATTCATTCCTTAATATTTTTACGATTTTACACAACTCGTTCGCATGAGTTTCGTCCTTCTAAGTCGGGTGAAGTGAAAAAAGTGAAAAAAATTAATCAACGGTTAAATTCTTTCAAGTCCAACCGCGAGTTAGATAAGTGGGGGGGGGGGGGGGGGGGGGCAGAACCAATGAAAATACACTACCGCAATGTCAGTTTGGACAGCTGACCCAATGGTGTCGTAAATTCAGTTGAAAAACCCATCCGCATCGTTCAGTTATTAACAATTTAGTTCGCCTCGCCCGCCTCCAAAAATATCAACGTCCTAATTAGCGCCGGTTGTCCGACGTTATAGGAACCTGGCGAACTCATTCACTCAATAATGCAGCAGACCACCGAATCTTTCCCTATCTTTGTCCCTCCGATTATGTAACCTCGTCCATACCTCTCTTACTTTTATTCTCTCTTCAAGCTTTCTATATACGTACACCATCTACTCCCAAAAGGAGGAACTTTACCCGGGGGAGGAATAGGAAGATTCAACGAGACTAACTTTTTGCAAAGTGACCCCCTTCCCCTTCTCTCTCACCGAGATTCTTACACTCCTTCCATCCACGGAAAAGAAAAAAAAAAGAAAAAAAAAAATGATATGGGTATATATTACAGAATATTCTCTGCAGAGTCGGTTGACGTTGCGCGGAACACCCTACCTCGCCCTTATAACCCGACGTTTCCCCGCGCGTGAAATTCCTCCGTCGATATTTATCGTTATGGGGATGAAGGAATGACGCTGTTCTTTACTCTTTTATTCCTTATTCCTTGTTCCTGTCATTCGCGTTATATACTTCACTTTCCTCGGCGGCGCTGACGCGACCCGACGACCTTGAGGTTTGAAAATTTTCTGTATACGAATATGCGCTCGAATGACTTTGAAAAATTTACCCTCATTCGATATTATCGTCTTCAGAGTTACCAAAGTTTTTTTTTTTTTGGGAATTGGTTTATGATTTCGATCGATGGCAATTAGTGGCGGATATTTGGGCGCCTTGGACCGTTTTCGATGGATAAATTTTGTATAGTTGGCAAAGGGTGATCTCGTATATGGGAAATATTTCTACCCCCATTTTCTGTGTGGCCAAGTGAGTGGACTGTATCTACCTGCTACCCTTCTACTTTTATTTCCCTGAGGAGCAGAGGACAACCGCGATCTGGAGGGATCCGGGATCGAGTTGGAGCTAAACTCAGATAAACTGACTTTTAGATCTGAATAAATTAGAATATATTTAAATCCCAGGCCTAACTAAATTGTGGGGAAAAAGTGAGCCGGGTTACAGTTACTCTCGAGGGTTCGCGCGGGCACACGGTGATAAATATTACCAACCTTATACCGCCGCCGCCAACAACCACCCACCGCGATAGGTATTCCTTCCGCTAATATTCTTTCCTCCATTTCCATCTCTCACAGATCTTTTCCTCCCCCCTTCCAAAATATCGTATATATCCATACCATGCTGTTATTACGATATGACAAACCTCCTACACCGTCTTTTCGATAGAAATGTTCGCCCCTGTTATTTCATCCCTCAAATCGTTTCAACTTTTCGAAATATATACTTGACTGTAATATATGTATATACGGATAATCTGATACAGTGTATACAGACAACGATGAAAATAATCCCGCTCCACCCTTCCCAACCCCCGTTATACACCCTTATACTTTGGCGAAATCGTTTCACCGGGTGCTAAAAATTGCCGTAGTCTCTACCGGAAAAAAGGCAAAAAAAATTCAAACCAAAAAAAGGGCTATACTGCCATTTCCGTCCCGTACTTCCGATGCTTCGCCAGAATATAAAACACCTCGAAATCAATGTAAATATACAGGGTGATTCACCAGAGGTGTCCCGAATAGGCGGAGACTAGTCGACGTCATGCCTAACTCTATAGCCAACGAACAGCGAGATAATCCACAGAAGAAAATCGGTTAGTCTCCGCCTATTCCTATACCTCTGGTGAATCGCCCTGTACATAAGTTATGTGCCTGTTTTTATTTTCTGTACTTTTTTCATGATAACTTCGAAAATAATCTTGAGTTTGAAATTCGGGATTCACATCGTTCGTCATAATGAAAATTGAGATGTTAGAAAATTTTCGTAAATTCCTACGAATGAAGAAAAAAAACTACTCTGCAGTAGCGATTTTTTTCGAACCTTTTATTTTTTCAAATTGAATTCGGGAAGCCGAATCAAACTTTTCCTCCAGTTCGGACACGTGTGTAAAAAAAAAAAGTTTTCCAGTATCAGATGACGGGTTCAGCTATTATTCACGTTTTCAAATGGGCTTTATTCATTTCTGGCCCACCTCGCGTACCCGTTTCATAGTTTATTAGCATAAACTGCATCCCCCATCGTATCATCGATGGGCCATATACTATATACTTACGTATGAAGGGCAGTCTATGGGCAATGGGGTATATAAGTAGGGGGTTATATAGGCCTACGAAGGTTGAAGGTTGGATGCGGGATGGTTATAAAATAAAAAAGTTAGTCCCATTTTATGGAAGCTCTCTCGCCCGCGTGCGGCTGTCCGGTCGGTACGGGGGATGGAAAAACGAGAGAGAGGGAGGGACAGAGCGAAATAGAAATAGAAAAAGCGAGGGAGAAAGAACTACGGGGCTTAGATATGTAGAGGAAAAGTGAACCGTTGCCTCAAAGAGAAGGAATCAAGCTTATCCCTGGCCTCGACTTGTAAGCTTAGCTTCGTTCGTTCGTAGATTCGCGCGGGCTTACGACCCGCCGTGGCGGCGCACACGCGGGTTTTCCTCTTTCCCCCAGTTATATGCCAAAAAGTTTACTCGACGGGATTACCTACCAACCAACGCGTCGTGCAGCCGCGGCGCGCGAACCATCTCGAAAACGCACACATACACTCTTCGAGCATGAATAAACTTGGTGTATGTGTATACAGGTAGGTATATGGAACCTGAGTATAGCAGAGCTATGAAAAGTCCTGGGAAGGAAACTTGAAACTCAACCCCTTGGAAAACAGATTTTCAGATTATCCCACATCCTTTCAGTCGCGGGAATTATGTACACGCGTTGTATTATCAGGCGAGATAATTTCTTTGCTTTTTAAAAAGAAAAAAAACGCGGGCGGGGCGGGGCACGGGAGGGGGGGGGGGGGAGAAATTGATCAAGGTTTTAGTACGCGTCGGTTAGTTTTGATAATTTTTTTATTTTCGCTTTCGATACCATCGGTTTTTTTTTAGTGTAAACCTAACGTAAATTATCTAACGCAATTGTTTTTCATTGTCGGTGGCTTCGATATGTATATATTGTTTCACTCTAACAAATTGGGAGATCGTATCACAGTAAAACGCTGTCTATACGTACTCATTTTATTTGAGAACTGGTATCAAATTAGTGGTAATTAACCCGCGCGGTATAATGCTAAAAATATAATCAACACCATTATTAATGCAGCAGACGAATACATCGGCGATGCACACGATCCAACAGCTCCATTAAATTTCAATGGAATAGATCCTGCAGCTATGCATGCGGCACGGTAACAGGAACTGAATAAAAGCTCGCAACGAACTTTCGGAATATGTTATATTCGAATAATATGCTTTTTTTCCTCGATTTTTATATCATGAAAAAATCTCTTCTCGCGATCTCCGACGTGCGTCCTGTCCTGATCCTTCTCTGTATTGGCTGTTGGCCTGCACTTTGTTCTTTTTCCTGTTTCTCTTTCTTCTTTTTTTTTTCTAGTTCTTCTCCTTGCGTGACCATACGTCAATTATTGCGGTATGGGGTGTGGCACCTGCCACCTATCGTCGATAGTCCAATGGGGTACGTATAGCGAATCGCGAGGGGGGTTTAAAGGGGGTAGGGATGCGTGGCGACGCCTGCTACATAGAACTGCACTTCGGGCGACATAAATCGAGAGGAAACCCTGCATTCCTGGGCAGGGTTTATCTATGGAGGAGCTTTGAAACTCGGAGGATAAATGGGGGGATGGATAAATCGATAAATGGTTTATTAACGTGCCTAGGAATCGCGCGCGCGGCTCGCACGAGCATAAATTATTACATACACGAGGGGAGGGATTCAATAGCCAGGGATAAAATTTCCAGATCCTGGAACAGGATTTTCTTCCACGTTTCGTTTGCTTCTTTTTTTTTCTTCATTCTTTCGTTTTTCACATATTCTCTTATCTCCTCGTCTTTACATATCTTTTTGTTCTTCCACTTTTCGGGGCGGCGAAGACGGGGGCGAGGACGAAAGGTGAAAAATTCAGGAACCTCCAAGACACCGGGTGCACAAACGCGAGCGGTTAATAATATTCGGCAAAACAAATGGTCCCTTAAAGCGTTTGGAACATTTGCCAAAATTTTGGGTATTAAATTTGTGATGGATCGTTTCTCATCCTCCCTGCACAATGCGAACTCGGTATACATATATATATATATATATATATATATATATGTACGTATATGTATAATATATAACACTGAGGGAAAATGCAAGAGTGGTGGGGCATCTCTTCCCTCCCCCCCCTCCCCTATTTTCTTGACAAGAAACCCCTGAGAGAATAAACTACTCGGCTGTACATATATACTGTCTGGCTCCCTGGCCTCTTCCTGTACTTCCCATGATTTACCCTCGCCGTCTCTTTTAAGCCGCGTAGTAAATTTTTCCTATTCCCCATTGTCAATTTTTGGTTTTATTTAGTCATTTATTTATCCTGGATTGATTGTCCATCGTCAAATTTTCGAAGTATAGAATACCGAACATAAATTCTTATATCACAACGTTGGCCGTACATCTAATATATATGTTTGGTTTTCCGCGCGTTGATGTTTGGACACTCCGAAGCGGAACACCCTTGTTCGAGGGCGACCTCGCGTCGTTCCGAAATCCTTGTTAAGCCACCAAGGTCGGGTGAGGACTCGTAAATATTAGGGTGAAACTCTGTGCGTCGTCGGCCGTCCGCCATACTTTCCCATGGCCTTCGCGCGTGGACGGGGAAAAAAGATACAAACCCTCTAAATTCACGCCGTGAAAAACATTTCCAGTTATATATATATGCGTATACCCGGTGCATATGTAGACGTAGGTGAAATGAAAACTGAGAGCCGAATCCCAAATCCCTTTCTACACCCGCAAGCAGCAAATTAAACTTCCTTTGATTCCAACCCCTCGCACGAATTTTATTCTCACCACCTTCCAGGTCTTGTTTTTTTTTTTTTTTCTTTCCATCCTTCGAATGTCTCTAGATTTCATCAGGTCATAAAATCGAAATACTCTGTAGGATCGCTCTCTGTCGGTACAACTATAAATGATCACTAAAATTTTCGACGGTTCTACTCTTGAGAATTTTTTTTTTTTTAAATTTTCGTTACCTCGCTACTCCGATTCTTTCGCGCCCATACGTATACCTAATCCAATTCCTCTGCACTTGCGGATCCACCGAGTCGCTGTTAAAGGTATAAAGTTATATCGGATGTATCCAGCAGGTTCGAATGGTTTGAAAGTTTAAAAGTATTCTATATATATATATATACAATATTTTCTATAGAACGTAGCCGATGTGCGATTTCCCGATGGGTCAGGCAGGTACACAGCCTAGCCGCTGACCCATTCCGCGCTTAAAGTTAATCTCGTTTAATGCTCTCTTCCCATCGTAAAATCGGTTATGGTCAAGCTCTGGTACATACCATGTAGCCAGCAGTTCTGTTCTATTTCTCGTGTAACTCGAGGCTATACGGCTACTACGACTCGGTCATTTTGCTTTCGATTTTTTGTTTTTGGTTTTTAGCATTTTTTTTTTTTATCACCGCACGTAACATGCAAGTCGAGGTATATATAATACTGGATGCTTGGAAGCCGCCGTACATACCGTGAATACGTGTATATATATACGATCGTTATTATATATACACCTGCCATTATACGATCTTGCAATCTTCCTACACATGAAATTTCATCCCTTATATAATACAAGAGGTAACAAGAACAACAAGCGCGTGGGTGTAACGTGGAGACTTGCCACACTGTAACACCTTTTGTTTTCCGTATAATAGGGAAGGGGGAAAATCAAACAATTCAAACCGTACGCCGACGATACAAACCTAGTTCCACGTGCCTATCCCATTTCAAATAACAATCGAACGTTATAAACCTCTGGACACCTTACTGCATTCGAATACCCACCTAGCCACGGATGATATCGTTTCAAAGTTTCTCCACTGCCCTTACTATTCAAATGGCCACTGAAAAGTTCACTCCGCCTTCAGAGATTACCTGTTCTTTTTCTTTCTTTCTTTCTTTCTTTTCTTTTTTGATCATCCGATCGGAACGATTCACATTTTACCGTTCGATTCGTATCGAGACGTTGCGTGATTTTCGGGTCAGAGTTCGAAGAAAAAAAAGAAAAGAAAGAAAAAAAACGAAGAGGTGCCGCAGGTGTTTGCGCGCGGGTAGCGTTTGTGGTTGTTGAATGAAAGTGGCGACGTCGTGTTAGGTTGTAACCTACAACTATACATATGCCCGGCACGTATGGCCGTCTATTTAATGCAGCGAGGCAAGTGGGGGTTGTCGCGTTTTCCAAACAACAACGCCTCTCGCATCTTACGTGAACATGTAAACTAGCCGGGAAACACCACCCGACAATCCCTCAGATCGAAACATCCCCCGAAACACTTTTCGCACAGACTCGTTTCTGAATTTTTTAACATCCGATGGGCAGATGTGATCCAACCCTTAGAAATAATTGTCTGTTTTTTTTTTTTTCTTCAATTGTTACGTTTCGTGGAATTTTCGCATCCATTTTTCGAAGTGCTTTTTTATGGTTCAAGAAAATCGGAACGACCGACGGTGACGACAACAGCGGCTGAAGTCTTTCGTATAATTTTGACTCGATTTTTTTGGCGGTATCCGAAGTAAAGCAATTTCCAGATATATTTTCGTCGAAGTTAATCGATGCCGAAGGTATGATTGAGACGTATTTTTGGACTGGTAGTAGTGGCGGTGGAAGTGTATAGGTATAATCAAGCGAGGATCAGTTTCCCCAATTCCGAAAATCGTAGGGTAGGTAGGAAAAATATTCCAATAACCTCGCACCGCGGCGCAACTCGATCCAATTCACCAAGATTAGATCTAAGTTCTCCTAATAGAGGGAGATGGAGAGAGGAAAAATAAAACTAAGGGCGGGAGGGGGGGAACAAAAAAGAAATAGAATAAAATAAAATAAAAAATAAATGAGAAAAGAAAAAAACCAACTCACTGTTCATGATCGTGGTTCTTCGATCTTATTCTTCTTTTTCTTCTTCTTCTTCTTCTTCCAATTCTTCTTCCAATGAAACTACGTTCGTCCCTAAAACTAGTGTAAGGGAATTGAAGCAGTAATTGTAGAAAAGAGAAGAAAGAAAAAAGAAAGATAAGAAAAAGAAAAAAAAAAATGAGAGAACAAGTTTCCCCTCGGTGGCTGAGGTGGTGGGTTCCAGGTGGATATAAAGGTTTTCTACATTAGGGTGAGTAGTGCCAGGTCGATTTGCACCTGGCACCCGCCACGTAAATGCAAACGTTAACGTTAACCGTTAACCCCACGTGGACTATAGGGACGTAATTTTCTTCCATATAGTCCGGGTTATCCAGCTCTCATCACCTTTTACTTGTCGCCCTCTTACCCCATAGCTGTCCTTACGCACTATCCACCTTTTCGGTGGTGAGCTGACCTAAATAAACACCATCTCTTCGTAACGTGTGAGACCTGCTAGTTTATTGTTACGCTCAATTCGAAGGTACAGCGAGATGAAACGGACAGGAAGAACATGAAGTTCGGGTCATCGGATGTGCGGATTTCCTAGCAGTTTTTGGGTAGTATTAGAATCGTTGATCGCTCCGTACTGCGAAGAGAAAAAGGGAAGGAATATAAATAGAAAAAAGAAAACAAAAAAACAAAAGTCAATTAGCAAAGATTCGTTAGGATGGGTGGTTTGGAGATGTGTAAGTAAAATCGAAAGCTTGAGAAGGGAAAAAGGTGGTTCGGAAAGGGTAGGCCGAGGGTATAAGAGCCTTTGATACTCAGACGGGGATGGGATTGGAAGTTATAAAGACTTTGAACTTGAAGACGAGATGCGAGCGTCTTCCAGCAAAGTACTAATTACCAACCCATTAACAACGCGAAATCAATCAGGTAAATTAAACCAAGCTTGAGCTTAATCCGTCAAATGATTTAACGAGGGTCGGACACCTTAATCAACGCAATTAATTAATCTAGATTCCAAACCCTCGCACTATACATGCGCCTATATTTACATATATACACATAAATACAAATTCATTTCCTAAGTACACTTGATATCGTCATTTATAAGTAAGTACATGGAAATTCTACACCTATACTTGACCTTGATACATGTGAATACGGACAATGCGAATTTCGAAAGCGATTAATCGCTCAACTTTCTACTTTTTCTCTGATTTCCGATACTGCAGTATAGCTGCATCGATGGTTATATTAGGAGGGGTTGGTGAATCTGACTGCTGCAGGGAATTTCTTTCCGCCACTAATCGATCCTGTGAATCGAGATACAGAAAAGTACAATTGTTCGGATGATTTTTTTTTTCTTTCTTTTTCTCGTCTTTTACATCGGGAAAAAAAAACACAGAGAGAGAGAGATCTTGATGACTGGGGCAGTTCCTTCTTTAATAAAAATGAATTGAAAAAAAAAAGAAGAAAAATGAAAAAATTCTACACAACCGGCTGGCTTGAAAGCTTTCGAGTAATTGAGTACACCCCCTGCGGCAAGCCATAAGACGTTCTTCAAAAGCCGTGTGAAGTCCGCTACTTCATTATCGCGTTTTTTTCCCCCCGTCGCTATGTCATCATCGACATCTTTTCTTCTTTTCTTAATTAATTTAGTATTTTCAAATTGTTTTTTTTCTTGTTCGTGTTCGTCATCCTCCTCGTTTTCGTTCGCACGATTCATGGGCATTCAGTTACAGCTGACGAAAAAAAAAATTCCAAAAACTTTGAAAGTAGGGTGGTGTATATTTGGGAAGGTAAGAAAAAAAATTTTCTTAACGCCCTTTTGACTGAATCGTTGGATTATCAGACGCACCTTTTATGAAATATGGATTATAATTCTTGTCGAAAAGTTAGCGGAGAACACCGTCGTCTCATAATACGTATAACTACTCGTGTACCTGCCCTGGATTTTCCTGTATACTGTATTATAACAACCCCTGGACACGCGATCTTTGGCTAATTCCGCAAATTCTTGTACTCGAGACGGAGGTAATTCTCGTCTGGATTCCTCGCGTCATACCGTGAATATAATTATCATGTCACACGGAGAAAATCGTAGGGATATGTCGAAATACGTGCATTTCACCATCCCCATTCCCGGAATAAAAGAGGGAAACGGTAAACGGAATGAGAAAAAAATTTTCTCAAAACAAAATACTGCACGAAGAAAAATTACTGGTACAGTCGGCGAACCCTTCGGGAGAGGGTTTGGTACGATTACTTTTTATGATCTGGACCGTATTCCTTCAGGGGTTAAAAGTCCCCCCATGGGGGTTGTTAATTTAGACACCTTGTATATAGGTCGAAAATAAGAGTACCCGTTGCCCTCATCGTCCTATAGCATCGGGGACGTTAAGAATGTTAAGATCCTCGTATCGCGTCCCTCTCTCTACGTTAAACTCCTATCTTAACAACCCATCTACATTGTCCGAGGAGAGGAGTGTCTTCTATCCTCTCAAGCGAGACGGGCGCGCGACACCCCGCTACGCGTTTATCGAGGGCTCGAACAATGTGTTTTTTTCGCTCTCTTTTCTTTTTTTTATTATTTATTCCATTCTTTTATTTAATTCTTTTTTTTTTCTCTATCATTTTACCTCCACTTTTTCATCTCTCTCATTCCCCCTATCTTTCTCTTTCTTTATACTACCAATTTCTATCCTTGTTTTCAGCCTCGTTTTATTTCCGAAACCTGTAAACGAGCACGTCACGACATAATCGGATATAACTGATGGAAGTCGATTGTTTTCTGCTGAAATGATCATTGGTTTAATACCATTCGAAATTATTTTCAGACAATATCTTCTCGAAAGAATTCGATTCGGTTTTTTTGCGTCCGGTTTTATGAATTTTTATCGTATATCCCCCTTCCCGCCATAATTATATGTTTATTGAAATGAGAAAAAAAAATATTCATAAGCATCTCTTTGTCTAGACAAATTAAATTTTCTGGTACTAATTGATATTGAGTACCTGCGTGAAATACTTTGGCTCCTATAATGAGAGGAGAAATTCGCTTGCCAAATAGTATTCTGAAAAACTTTTTATAAGGTATATAATAGATACGTATATATATAGCGTTACGATAATTATCGAATTATAATCTGCAGACGAGGCGAAGAAAAAAAAAGTCGGAGTGTCGATAATAGCCGCGATCCATTTTTACAGTCACTTGTATAAAATATGGGTAAAAAAAAAGAGAAAAAAAGAGAAAAAAAAACAAAGAACAAATTCCGTGCAAATAGTTCTCGGGGTTTACCATCGATACCGTCGATTTAATAATTTGAAATTCCAACGATCATCGGGGGAATCGGTTGGAACGAATGCCTCGCGGACTATACATAGGATATCCCGTGGGATATTTCATGGAGAAAAGAACTTTCAGCCGGGAACGTACGCAAAGTAGAACGAAGTAGCGCTACCAGCTGCTGCAGAAAGAAGAAAAAGAAGAAGAGAAAAAAAAAGAAAGAAAAATAAAGGAATAGAAGAGAATAGAAAAGAAAAAAATTGAGGGAATAAGTAGAAGAATAGAAATGAGAAGAAGAAGAAGTAGCGGTAGAAACCTGCTCGCGGATGTTTCTTCTTTCAGGGACGCGCAAACATTTGATCCTGATTACAAGGTTTCGGATCAACCTGAAGAGGGAAGGGGATGATTCCGTAGGATAACTCGCGGTGGATATAGGTAGGCATTGGATAGTTGGAACGACGGGGGTGGGGGGGAGGGGGTGGATGTGCCAACGACGTATTTCTTGGTTGGCCTCTCGAAGTTGCGGTGAAGTAACTGTTGATTAAGAAGACTCTCTTCTTTCGCAGGCTCGCATGGTGAGGGCGGGGGTTGAAGTTTCGCTCTCTGTAGCGAACCTGAGGAACGGACGGCGACGGTAGGCTACGGGAGTGGTGGTATAACTTGGTAGGGAATCGAGTTTTTCGAGGACCCGTAGCCTCAATTAACCGTTTGCGGACCCTTTCCTCCTTCCACCTCACCTTACCTTACCCTCCCTCTATTCCTCGTCCAACCCCGGGCCACCCTTGGCCCGCAATTTTCGTAACTAAATTCTAGGAAAACCGATCCCACGTCGAGTGTGTGCACCCCCTTCTTCCCTTATTTTGCACCCTCTTTTACTTTCGCCGGGATTCCCGCGCTACCCTGGCGAACAGGTCTCTCCTTGATTGCCGGCAAAACTACTGTCCCGATGAACCGCACCCGTATTACGTTATAAGTTAGAACGCAGTCCGTAGTGTTTCACTGATTCCGAAGAAATCGTCATCGTTTTATCATCATTTATTCATTTCTTTTTTTTCTTTTCATTTTTTTTTTTCTTTTACCCCATGCCAGACACGATTTTCAATAAATCATTCAATGATTGACTATACGTTTTTCTATTCCGTCAAGCGCACGTGTGCGTCTATTTTCAACATGGTGAATAATTGAATAACGATGTTTTACTGCAAAGACAATAGCATAGTGATTAAATAAAAAAACAGATAAAAACGGCACAGTTTTCCCCAGGGATCTAGGGATTGCCGTGGCTTTTATTTTTCAATTTTTTTCTTCCTTTTTCTTCCGTTCAATACTGTACGCCTTGTAGTAAAGTCCAGTTTGCCGGTGATATAGGCTCACGGTAATATATAGTGACAACAGATTAGGTGTCGACGTCGGTGGTTTTCGTCACGGACAAAAATCGCCCCGTGTTTTGTTTTGTTCTTGTTTTTTTCTACCTTCGCTCTTTCAGTCCAACTCAATATTATCATTCCAACCTGTACAACACGCAGCGAAGCTTTTATTAACCACTAGAAAAATGTGGATCGCAGACAACATGTACATTACACATACCTATATTATACAGGGTGATTCACCAGAGGTGTCGGAATAGGCGGTAACTAGTCGACGTCACGCCTAGCTCTAGTCTCCGCCTATTCGGACACCTCTGTCGAATCACCCTGTATAAATGGGTTGGGTGTGAACACGTGATGGGTCGTTGTCGCGCTGGTCTTTCGCCCGACGACGTGAAAACGAGAAAAACTATCGTGTGAAGAATGTCGTAACGTAACACTCACTATCGCATCATACCGCGGACGATAAAGTCCTGCGAAGGAAGTAAAAAAAAAAAATAGAATGAAATAAAATGAAACAACGATCTATAAACGCAACGCTTGTCAAACGAAGGTCTGGAAATCGGGCCAACCTTCGATTAATTCCCTTCTCTCTCTCTCGCTCTTTATCTCGTCTTTCTCGTTTTACTCCAACGATTCTGACGCCGTACCTACTGATATTGGATACAATAGACGGTCATCGGCTGTATGGTCAGTCAACCGGTCAGCCGACAACAAACGCCCCAGCTTCTCTCCCTCCCTGTGCGATAGCCAGGTACACTTAATCGATTCAATTATTTCACTCCGATCGATTTGTTGCTCGCTATTATACCTCACATGACGCCTATAACCTTTGTTCCTGATTGTGCACCCAGAAACCCCGGCTATTCCGTACAGACGTATTGCCTGCAGTCAGTATGGACTGTTTTTTTGTTTTTTTTTCAAAGCACACGTATAGTCGCTTCGCATCAAAGCTCTTTCGATTTACAAATTAACCGTGACATTGAATTACATTTCGTAACGACGTTGAGAACGAAAAAAAATTGCCGAAAAATTTTCAGCGAAAATTCATTTAGGGACGACTATTATATCGACTAAGTTTGTCGTTATCGGAGCGTGTAGCAGGTGATCAGCGACGAAAAGTTCGGTAGAAACAGTTGAAAGAGGGATGAACTGCGCGCCCGGCAGACTTAGTTTTTTGTACATCTCGTCGAAGCTATTCTTCGCTCTCCTTTTCCACCTTTTCACCCTCAGCTTGCGAGTCGCATGACAAATGACGGTGGCGTTATACCGACTCCCTCAGGGTCTGTGGGAGGCGAGGGTTTCGGAAAGGATAGAAAATTAGAAGAGCTTAGTTTATGTTTACTTATCAACTTTTTTTCGTCTTCCGGTAGTATACCGTACTCGGACACGTAATGTGTAATGATTAATTTCCGATGTATATTTTCCGACAATTTTCCGACACTGTATGCGCTTTCACTACCGTGCACACCCTTCACCATTCGATTAATTCTCGTATCATGAAACCTCCAGTTCGCCGTCCACGTGAAGAATATAGCTTCATCCACGCGAAGGTGGCGAGCTATGCTAGGACCATATTTTCTCGAGACGTCGCGGACGGCTGCCCTTTTGGGAACCATCTGTGACATTTCGCCTTAGGAAGAACCGTGGACGCTTTAGAGATCTCGTTGCGAAATAGAAAACTGATGATTTCTTTCTATTCTTATTTTTAACTGTCCTCACTCTCGTCTATACGTTTTCGATCCTATATTCGTATTCGACATTTCTCTACCGTTTCATTTTCCCCACACTGTCGAAGTCTGCTTCGGAACCTGGAACGGCACCCCTTACATTCTCCAGTTTTGTATTCCAGTTCAGACTCACAATTTTACTCCGAGGGTTTGCCGTGCCCCATGGGAAAACAAAAAAACAAAACAATAGACAAAATTGTAGACATTTTTTCATTCGCATGGTGCTACTCGCGATCCGCGGGAACCCCCTGAATTCTTTCTCCCGCGTTTCTAATCATATGCGATTCTGGTTTTATCCGTGAAATGATTTCACGACCGATCTACCGTAGGTCTTATGCTTGGTTGAGTACCGAACACAGGTGTTTTCGATCGTAAGTTTGTTAGCTGAAAGTTTTAGAACCCCCAAACCCCTGGGCATATTCCATTTTACACGTCATGGGGCAACATCACCGTTGTGTATATATTTATACAGTACGTATACATATACATATATATATATGTATGTATATATGGTAATATACACGGAGGTATACCTTATGCGGAGTCATATCTTATTTATTCACACCAGCCCGAACGATTCCGTCAAAATTAAATATTGAAGCCACGCGTGGTGTACAAGTATACATATAATTCTGTACACAAATATTCGCCGCCACGCCCTGCCGATGCCCAACATCAGTTTTACAAACGTCGAACTCAGAAGACCATATATTTGACGATCTGAGACAAGAAAAAATAAAAAAAAAATCTATGCATCGATATTTTTTTTTCAAGTTTACCCGTTACTGTTACTATCTTTTTTTTTTCTTTTTTTTTCGTGTATCTTTAATGGGTGTGTTGTTGTTTTTTTTTGTATTTTTTTTGTATTTTTGTTCTTTCTCAGCAATTTAATTTGGTATTCCTATTCGCTGCCCTATCTAAATTATTTTCTGCCAACAGTTTCAGACTGCCCACCGCATAAATTGGCGTTGGTAATTTCTCGAGTTGGTTTTACTGGCGTTCAGCGTGTGGTTTCTGATATAATATAACGACTGGTAGAAAGAAGTCTGTGTTGAGTTTATAGTACAGGGTTGAAACGACTGAAACGTTCTTCCCATGCTTTTTAAACCCTCGTTCTTTATCTTTTTTCTCTTCGCAGTATTTCTGCAACTACCTTCTTCTTTTTCTTCTTCTTCTTCTTCTTTCTTAAATCTTTCTCTTTCTTCCTCCTCTGCAAAAGCTCGAAATCGCCAACTCTCTTCAACATCGAACTGCTTCCATGCTGCTGCTTCTGCTGCTTCTGCTGCTGCTGCTGCTGCTGGGCAGCCCCGGTCGATGCGTGTAGCCTTCGACTCGCACGCGATCTCAACTTGTGGCGTGCCGAGTAGTCCGACGTCCGCCCTCCGGTCGTCCTCTGCCACCTTCCTGGACGAGGGTAGAGGACGTACGTTTCACCCCGCCACTGGTCCCGTTTCGTCCCGTCCCTAGCCACTCGCCCCCCGCCCCTGCCCCCTCGCCAGTAAAGCCGGGGCTAGTCACACGCTGTAAAAGTAAACCGACGCAGACCACGAGAGGCTGTAAAGTTGCCACTTTTATTGTTAACTTCGACTACCGCCGTCAGAGGGCGAAGAACAAAAAAATTCACGTGTGGAAAGTAAAAGAATATGTATATATGTGTAAATAAAAATAGAAGGAAAATAGGATAAAAATGAGAAAAAAAAAAGAGAGGGAAATGGATACGCTTGGAAAAGCACGGTATGTGTATCGTATACGTAGGACTGTATAAAATGCGTGCGTATATACATACGTATGTTCACAAAGCTCGTCGTGAATCTGTTAAAGACAGGCCGGGTGAAAAAAGCTTTTTTCCTCGATAAGCTTATTTTTATTTCTTTTATTCGTTTTTTTTTTGTTTTTGTTTTTGTTTTTTGGCATGTGTTCACGCGAATGCTTCGTACACACTGTTTCAAGTGAGCGAAACGGCACGCGGCTATGCGATGACCGATGATCTTCTGGGATCACGAATTCATAGAAACTGACAATGAGTTCCCATCCCCTTTTTCACTTTCCCTTTTTCCTTCACTTTTTCAAACACGTTGCGCTTAGCCTCTTCTTTTTACAGTATTTCCACCCGCAGTTCGAGTTGTATATAAGGTACGCGTACATAGTATATACAGAGGGCTACGCGAAGGTGGGAATGAAGATCGGATCGAGGACGTGGCACTCTTGGTTTTTTCTCTCAATTGATTAACGAGCTTGCATTGTCACAGGGTTTTGAGCTTTTTTACGGGCCATCCGCGAAGCGGTATCACCAGTGGCAAGCACAGTTTCCCCCGGCTCTTTTGCTCCTGCAGGAGTAGTAGTCCCACTTTCTTCTTTTTACAGGGAAAACTCGCTCTCTTCCCTTACGTTCATCCCTCTATGCGTTCGTTCCTCCGTGCGTTTTCTCGTCCGAGGGAATTACACCGTTTTTTCTTTCATGTTTTTGAAAAAATTTTTCTCGCTTGCGTCCGTCTTCGTCCTTCATTTTTTTTTCTCTCCTCCGTTTCCTTCTTTTTACCCTGCGGAGTCTATGAAGACGTGGCGCGGTTTTGAAAACTTTGAAAAAATTGAACGTCACCGAATCGGGCTTGGTAACCGGAAACGGACCAAGACTCGTTGAGGGTATAAATAGTGGGGTTAAAAATGCACTCCACACTTTTATCGGACAGCAGAAATTTTGACTGAAAAATTTTTCTTTTCGATTATTAATCGATTTCGTTATCAAAATAACCGACCTACTTACCTCGTTGTAGCTAAAATTGTCCGGTGAAGGATGAAGTAAAGTAGAAAATAGACTTCGAAATCGACGTGACGTAGAATAAAAGTCGAAATGAAACGCTGGAATTTTTGGAGAAGAAGAATCTTGCGAAAAATTTTATCCTCGTTCAACGATGGATGAAAAATTCGAAATAAGTCATACACCTGAATTCTTTGGTTCATCCTTCCGGAGAACGTGAATTATATATAGGTATATAAATGTATATATGTATATGCCTTATGAACAATGTATCGAGAAAAATATATATATATGTCTGAGGCGGTGAGTTATGAAATGAATAATAGGTATCGACACTCAATGTGTATTTCGTCTGCTGGAATCTTTCTTCTTTCCGTTTTTGTCTTCTTTTTTTTTTCTCTTCTTTTTTTACATACTCATACCTATACTACAGAGGATGGAACGCCCAGTGCGCGTCACGATAGATTCGAAACGAAACGCGAAACGAAACGCGAAACGAAACGTTCAAATATACGTTTCTCGCTGGTTCGGATATATAACGCGACTTCGAAAGACAGCGGAGGGTGCGAGCTGGCGTACCCATAACTCAGCCCGTATGAACCAAAAAAAGTTTAACGAAATTTTTCGACCCCTCTTCAGCTGCTTTCTCAAGGTTGCGCGAGTTTTTTTTCTTTTTTTCTCTTCTTTTCTTTTCTCAGTTTTGTCGAGCTGCGAATTGTGACGCGAAAGGGATGATTTTCAACCGCTTATGAAAATGAAAATATCTAATTTTATCGGGTCAAGTTTCGAGCTCCATGTAAACGCTTGTAAAGTTGAGAGTTGCGAAAAAAACAACAACAGAAAAAAAATAAATAAATAAATAAGAGGTAAAAATCTCATATGAAAATCGTGACTTAAGAAAACCACCGCCGCCACCGTCTCCTCCTTCTTCTATAGCGTGGAGTCCAGTCAACCGAGAATCATCCGCTCGTTTGCATCCCCAGGTCGATAATTCCGTGCCGACGACGCGAACGGTGGCTTGTGGCACGGCTGACTCTACTTCGTGCTTTAAATTTCGCTGCCCCCAACCCCCGATCCCAAACCTAGTGTGTATCGACCCTGCAGAAAAATAACCGAAAAACGAACAGAAACTGAACCTCAACCTGCGGTATCGCCAGACCCACCCCTTGAAGTGAAAAAAAACGAAAAAAAAACAAAAATACTACTTCTACGTACTCAGACGTCTTCATGGTTTCTGGAAATTTCCTTATTATAATATCACCGAAAGAATGATAGAAATTCGATCGTTATTCGATTATAATGAAATTTCTTTCAAATTCGTTCGTTTATCGAGAGAAAAAAAATAATTTTTTTTTGCATCAAGGAGTCGAGTCGATAATATATCTTGTTTTTTTTTTCTTATTCGTTTTGCTCTGTTGTTAGACTTGTCGAATGACGTGTTCTTTTATATTTGTCGGTTAATACTTTTTTTCTCTCTTCTTTCCTTTGTACCCCCATTCGCAATTATTGCGATCGCGGTGCAAACGGGACGATGTAATAAAATTCTCCCCTTAGATTCGGAATCAATTAACGAATGTTTTATACATGTATAATAATGTTTGTTTTTTTTTCAATTTTTTTTTTTCATACATTTGCTCCCCATTCTCTTGTTTCAACCCCCGATCTTCCGTGTGTTCACTTTATTGTTTTCAAACCACGTGCCTCGCCCCCAGGGTTGAGCTGTAAATGTTGACGGTATATCTACGCCGCGTGGTTTATACACGTCTGTAATTGGTTCTCGATCCGTAGGTGCTCCGCACATGTACATTTTCTCTCTCTCTCTCTCGTTTGTTCTTTTATTTTTTCCTCCTTCTTTTATTTCCCTCCGATTCACCTCGCCGTTTTGCCCCATATATTTTTAACGGGCTTAAACCTCGAAAAGCAGAGAGGAAAATTTGGACTTGAATTCCGCGACGGACGGACGGACGGGCGGGCGGACACATACGACTCGCGTGGATTTATAAACGCTGTCTAAACGGACTCGGAGGTTCAAAGTTGATCCGGCTTTGAGCGAAAAACAGGTTTGACATAGTTGAAAAACACTTTGCGTGTACCGTTCGGCCCTCTCTACTTTCGTGTAATCCGAATATAGGATATACATATACACATGCATAGGTATGTAAATATGTGATATATATATATATTATTTATGCATGTGTACATAGATACGTACGTATCGTACATGCATGGGCAAAGCAGTATACCGTTGCACGTTGCAGGTCGGTGCACTACATTTCCTACATATCAAACATCCCCCCCTCATATCCCCCTTTTCCCTTCGTCGATCGCCCCACTCGGCTCTTCATCCCTCTTCTAGCACGCGCGCAAACAAATACACTGGCGGCACTGGGATAGCAGTGCACAGTAATACCGCCTGGCCTACGTACATATTTCCATGTATAATTTTAAGTATGTGTGCAACGGCTCCGTATAACCTATTTGGCAAACGACCAACCGACCAGGTTTTAGATATGTACGGAGTAACGGGTTAGTGTGGGCGGATATCGCGGTAATATGTGTGTCGTCGGTTATACGTATGCATTTCAAAAGACCCGACCACGATGTGAATTTCTGTTAGCATTCGCCACTCATTCCACGGGGATAACGTACACGTCCTTTCGTAATTGGCTCTAAAACCCATGTCTATATACGACCGACCGTCAAACCATGTTAGACACTTTAGGACAGAAACTGAGTGACGGAAGGTTCCTATTTATATAATATCTGTTAATAAAGTAATTCAGGAGTAGAACGCCGGTGGGTTATAAAAACTTTTGACAGTCTAGACGAGATTCTAGCAATTAAACGGGGGGGGGGGGGGGGGGGGGATGAATAAACACAAAATCAGGATACCACCTGGTTCGGAACCGGAAGTGAGAAAAAATTAGTTTTCCGAGCCGTACCGAAGGTAGGGAATAGGTATGCCTAGTTGTAGAAATTTTTTTATGGGGGTTACAAGATCAGCGGATGGGGTTTTCTGGATTGAAATATAGTTTTTTCTACAGCGGGTGGGCAACGGCCACCAAAAACACAACGGCTGATTTATCGGTGTATGGCGTGAGGCTATGAATAAATACGAAAAGTAATCGAAAAGAGAGCACAAAATAGGCGACGACGGAAATTGTTTAGGGGTTGCGGGGGGAAGGGGAGGGAGCCGCGGGTGGTATAAATTCACGATTATCGAGATCGCCGTGATATGTTTCACGGTATCCATAGGTTAAAAAAGGTCGAAATACTAATCGTATGGATATCAACGATGTTGTCGCAGTTACCGGTACATTGTTTTTGTTTTTTTTTTTTCTATAAAACTAGAATAAGAGGTGTTGAAACTGTGGTTCCAAAACCAATATGGAGGGGGGAGGGGGGGGGGGGGGCGAGAAACGGTCGCAGCGAGTTGTTGAACACCAGCTGGTGCAATGGGGTTTAAACGTTTGCAACAACGTGCTGCACTATATGGTCACAAAAAGGTAATATCCGGTTATCCACCAACGCCACCACCACTTCCAACACAAACTGTTCAGCTGATACTAGCTGTACACTTCTGTTACTCGCGAGGTTATTCTCCACGTAGTGGTTAACAAACGACGCCGTTTAATCGTCGCGTACTGTTTAATTGTTCCACCGTTAACCACCCCCCTCCCTTTCCTCACCCCTTCCTCCCATTCTATCTAGCTACCCGCCACTCTCTTCTTTTCACACAACACTTCCCGGGTTAAACCCGCCTCCTCGAATCGTTTTAACGGAACGTTATACCACCGGGACAAACAACCCGAGGCGGATCAGGAGGGATATAGGTTTCGATAATTATTCCCATTCGAGCGGGAAAAAAAAATTCACCATCATTCGCACGAGTGTTTCGAATCGGTGAAGCGCGGAAGAAGTTTTTTTTTTGTTTTTTTTTCTTTTTTTCAATCACCTTCGAAGATCGTCGGCCACGATGTTTGGGGAATACGGCTGGATATGGGAACAACAGGTTCCTCACGATGAAAACAGTTTATCATAGCCGATAAGTTTGAGGGGTGAAATTTCGCTTCATTGGATTACAGGTAACTCATTAAAAAGTCAATACACTTACTTGGGTAATAATGGATCCGCATAGCTAGTTAGTTATAAACATTTCCTGATCAAATACGCGAGATCCGTATCCGAAGGAAAATTTGTTATATACATACCTGTATAAGGTATGTAACGCGAGAAGAACCACTTGCCGAAAACCCTTTGGTTCCGTTGAGAGGAACCCTCCGATCCTCGAGGGAACGCGTCCCGGGCATGAGGGGAACTCTTAGTTGGTGGGGTGCCGGCACAAAACACCCCTTATATTAATTAATATAGAAATCAGCATCTCCTGCTCCTCGTATACACCATTTTCTATTCCCTTTCCTCTTCCCCTTGTTTTGTGGTTGATAATTACGGTTCCAGGATTTTAGCACGGGGTGTAGTAGCAAGGAAAGAGGAAGGGAGGGGACCAGAAATGAGAAAATGGGAAGGGAAGAGGCTGGGGGAATAGGTATCCACGGCAAAACTTTGTTAGTTCAACCAGTGAAGCCGGATATGTGACGCCGTTTTCCGTCCCAACTTGCTTCACCACCCCCGTGGTTCAGAGGCACCGTCGCCTTTCTGGTATTAATCCCCCCCCCCCCCCCATCTCTCCTCCATACCTAATTCCCCCGATACCCGTTCCACACTCTTCTCTCAAACCCGCCCTTACTTCTCAACGTCTCGCCTTCGACCTACCGGGTTAATTTGAGCTTCCGTTTTTACGCGATTAGAAATTAGTTCAGAAGCAAGTTACGCACACTCCGTTAATGGACCATTCCGGAGGCTAAGAGCTACTCGTAGAAGTCCGTTTATCGCGCGATCACAGCTTTTATTCGTTTTTACCGAAATTTACTTCTGGATTCCTTCGACTCGTCGATTATATCGTTCGGAATTTTGTAGGAAAAATAAACACATCGTATTCGAAGCGGAAAAAAAAAGAAAAACGAAAAAAAAAAGGAAAATTGAAACGGAAACAGAGGAAAAGGAATGGCGGATTACGCGAGTAACGTTAGGACAAGGGTCATGTTTAATGTACTCGGTGGCGACCGGCAAGCGACCAACCAACCAACCAAACTACCTCTACTTTTCCATTTGTATATCTTATTTAAGCACGCGAAACAATACGCCATTGTTTACCAGCAGTTTCATACAACCGCTGTCTCAACGGATGCCAACTAGAACCCCCGGCGCCAACAATCCCGGCAATCCCTCTCGTTTACCAAATACCGTTGTGTGCAAAGCTTATACATATAGATAGGCATACCCCGCAACGAACCGTAACACACCTTAGGGTAACTTGGAGCGAAGAGGATAACCTTAAAAATTTAAAGAATGATAAAAAATTTCTCGAACTTTCCCCCGTTCGCGACCCGACCCCGCGAATTCGTGCGGTGCGGTAAAATCGAAAAATCTTTCATCCGGAACGATCGAATTTTTCGTGGAACAATCAGCCGACCATTAATCAGTCGAAATTCGGGCACCGGACTCCAGAGATGGACGCGTTCAGATGTTTAATGGTGGATTTTCCATGCAGATCTAGTGCAGCAGCATCAGCATCAACGGGAGATTACATCGCCACGTTCTGCTAGTCTAGATGCCAAAGCACTGCAGCTTTCAGCTCTGCTCAGTGTTCCACGATGTGAATTCGCGGTTAGAATCGTGCCTCGGGGATCGGCGCACCGTACGAAGGTTTAGATATTTCAAGTGCAATGAATCGGCCGTTGGAGTTGATGGTCATCAATAGATTCCGCTGCAATTTTGCCGAGAGCTTTTATCCGCGATCGACCGCTTTTAACTTCCACGTATCTATTTATGAATCTATTTCACGCGAATTCTCGTGACCGCTCTCAGTCTTGCGCGATGATGAACACGAATTCAAATAACTCAGATCTAGAGAAGAAAAGAGATGAGATGAGACGATACAAGAGGAAAGGGTAAAACCAGCTACCTTTTTTTTCTACGGAGGTACAATTTCCGGAAGCTAGAAGCTAGTAATGGATCTTTTCTTTTCTCAGCCAAAGCCAATTTCTCTAACTTTGAACTACTGTACATTCATTTTTTTCAATTCTCTCTACGTTGGCATCAATTTTTCGGATGCGAAACAAAGAGTAATCGAGCTGGTTATCGGATTAATAAATATTGTACACACGTTTATTAAATATGAATACAGCCGCGTAGAGAATAACCACTAAAGTTAATTGATCGCGAAAAATATACTGTACATACATGTACACGGTAATCTACGATGATCTAATCAATTTGAATTTCCCGTAGCCGTTTGAACTGGGTTTTTTTTTTTTTTTTTCTATTTTTGTAGAAAATTCTGGGTATGTGGTTCGGACGCGCTGTTTCAATACACGCTGCCTTTCATTCAACGAAATGTGATTAACATCGCTCACATATGTGTGCAGCTAAAATGTCCACATTACGAGTAATCGTCCGAAACAATCCACTCAGTTTCCAATTATTACCGAACCAAAACCAAAGACCGAAAATTCCCGATCTCCAACGTTGACTCGTCATCTTCGACTGATCACTCGATAGAATATCGTCACTCGGCTCAGCTCGGAGCTCAACAACATCCTCAGTTCGTCTCGGACTCTCGGGCGATTGTGTCCGGTTTTGAAAATTCGGTGATCGAATTTGACGTCAATTAGCGATGAGTGATCGTGAGTGTTTTTTTTTGCGACTTGTAGTTTTACAAGGCGGTCAACTTACGGAAAATCGCTGTACCGTGAAAATTTTTCCACACGTGTGAGTAAAATTGAAAGTTTCTTCCTGCTTTCTTTTCTGAGAAAAAAAACATAGAAAAAACCTTTTTCGAGTTTGATATTTTGCATAAAACGGAATCCCTGTTCGAATACCTAAGTTTGTTGCGCTTGCATGCCCGGGTTCCGGGTAAGGTTCGAACCGCCCCATGGCGGTGGTGTTGCGGCGAGTTTCCTATCTTATTTATAAATCTACGATGTATACCGACCGATGCAGGGGAAAACCGTTTTTGAGACAGGAATGATTTATGCAATTTCTAAGGCACTTGCCGAGGAGTGCGTGCGACCGAGTTTCTTAATTCAACCTATTACCATTCTGCGTGCACGACACATTCCCTCGCAACGTTACAACGTACGTAACATCCAAAATACTAGGATATATTTCAGACTTAGTCGATTCACTCTAAAGCTGCTCAGAAACGTACTTAACATTTTCCACGTGCTTATCTCAAACTTGTATAATTCCTCAGAGATTGAAATTTTTGTTAATTTTAAAATAGAAAATTTCCAAACATTTTTCATCTTTATTTTCTATCTTACATCGATTCTGTGTGTATATTGAAAAAAAAAAAAGGAAAAAACGAAGGGATTAAAGATACAACTTGAAACTATACCTACTTTGTTACGCGTTTCAATCTCAGTTTAAAATGAATCTACTGCAGAGATCTAATGAAATTTAATAATGCACAGGGGGTCTTTTTGCTCCTATCGTTAAAAGTCAACGCCTCAAATTTAGCTGGGTTTTAAAGAAAGGGGTGTGAATATCCGAGGGGTGCAAGTTTCGTAGGGATTGCTTCTGCTTTTGCATTTGCTTTTACTTCTGCTTTTGCTTCTGCCGCTCCTGCTTCTGAAGGATACCAACACTAAACACCGTCCAATTTCCTTTCCTCGTTTCCTTTTACCGGCGCCACGACCCTCTTCTCCTTCGTCAGTCACTCCGGCTTCCTTTTCCTTTTACCTTTTACTCCTTCCTTCCTTCGCTCTTCTTTACTACTTAGATATATCTACTCTGCTCTATATGTCTTCTATACTTTCGCTTTATTTGCAGCTTTCAGAGTTCTCCTCAGTTTTTTTGTCACCATTGCAGTAGCATAACTATGATATTCAGTTTCTCTCGACGCTTCCTTCGCTTTTCTCGTAGGTTGATCAGTTTTACCGCTCCTCAGATATTTCACTTTTCCGTACAGTCTTCAATTGAGATTTAACGAAGGTCGCCTTGCATCATTTTTCCTATTTTCTCAAACTTAAACACCGCGCTGAAATCGAACTTTTTTTTATCGTACTAAATTTTTTCCGGAAACAAAAAAAAGCAACGCGGCTCGAAAATTGTTTATAATTAGAAAACACTGTGCATTCGAGTTCGCGTATGAATGGCACGAATGTCGAAGTATTAACGTAAAACTGAGTTGTGAATTCCTGAGGGGACTGATATTATGGGTATAAAGGTGGACAACCTTCAAAGTTGATGGCTATTTAAGCAGGACATATGTGAGCCGAGAGTGGAGCGGAAAACTCGTGTTTAATTGGCCAGAAAATATAAAAACTTTGAAATAGTTTTGTTCGGGTTATAGCGTTTTCGGGTATGGAGGTGAAAGCGAGGGGTTGGGTAGCGGGGTTGAGTGGATGGGTCAATAAGGGGTGGCTTAAGAGGGGGCGGGATTTTTAACTTCTCAAACTATTTCAACCCCGCTCGGACCTTTGCCTCCTCCACCTCCGCACGTATACCTCTTTTTTTCCATCCCCCTTCCGATCCCTCGCCTTAATAACGAGCAGCGAGTCCGTGAGCTCGGCAATCAATATCTATGACGTATAATACGTGCCGAGTGTACCGTTGATATTTTTATTTCTTTCCTTCCGTTCCTCTTCCCCCCCCCCCCCCCTTCCCTCCCCAAACCGAAGATCTATTGGATTCTTCTTTACACATCGCACACGTGCACCAATTATCTGCAGGGTTTCAAGACCTTTTTTTTCATCATGATTTATCGTCTAAACGGTTCTTTTTTTTTCATTCGTTTTTCATTCATTTTTAAGTACTAGAAAAACTAAAGTCCGATATTTTCTAACCTCAAATCCAGACTGAGATGGAAAAATCGCACGTGGTATGAAGAGGTAATTATTAATGTAAAAAATTGAGTCAGATTGAGATTAAAATTTAGACGAAGAGAAATTTTGCGGTTGCATACACGCGTAAAATGGCGAGTGTATTTAGTTTGATGTTTCGAAGAAGAACTTACGGTAGGAAGGATTGAAAAGTTGCACGCGATATTTAGCGGGTGCATCATAAATAAAATGGTGGTTTAGAAGGTGGTGCAGTGGGAAGATTCGGAGTTTCGAGGGTTCGGTGTATATAGTCGAGTGAAAGGCGGACTTGAAATTCGTGAAAACTACCTCCATCCAATTAAGGCATCATATCCGGTCGGTATGGGAAGGTTTGTTGGTTTAGTTTGAGACGAGAATATAAGTGTGTTGGTTGAGTAAATCCGTATATGGTAGTTGCAAAAACCGAGTCTACACAGACACGCACACCTGTATTTGCACGTAAACCTAAAATCAACGTAAACACGCGGCAATTTTCTCCGTGTATAGGTAGGTGCCGAATAGGAAACTTGGCGGTTTCTGCACGGTAAAGTGTACACATTAATACGTCATAGCTTGACTTAACTTGTCCGGAACAACCGAGTAGCTCCGACAAATGCGGCAGGCGTTGGTGCTGGCGTTGCATCAGATATAAACCAAATTCGATATTATGTATTGTGGAAGGTAAAGGTAACCGACATCGGCCAACCCTATACACCCAATTTACAACAACTCTCCGCGCATTTGCTGAATCTGCCCTAATATGCCGCGTACGCAACGTTATCTACATTTATATGTATATGCTCGCTGTATGTGTTACACCCATATATCCTAAATTTATATACATATATTTACCATACATATAGGTACATATGTATAAAGGTATATATATATGTGTTTATATGGCATCACACCACACGTACGCGCAGTAATATACGCTGAGAATAGCTACGATACGTGCAAATAACCCTTGCGAATAAGCCCACGCCTCCTATTTTCCTCTCCACCCTTCACTACGTTCGTACTTCTCTTCGTTTCTACCTCATCCCCATTTCTACCAACCCCACTACCCTGCAGCTCTGCGCATCTGTTGAAAAATATTCCCTTTCTGCCTTTCCATCTTTCTCTCTCTGTCTCTCTCTCTCTTTTTTCTCTCTCTTTCTCTTTCCACCGTAGAAATACAATCCTTTACCCAACATGAATAATTCTCGACCACATTCTTCTTTTTTTGTTTTTTTTTATTCTATTTTCTTTTTTTCAACCCCCACTTTAAGCGAGGAATACCATACCCTGATATCGTTGGTATTGCCATTTCTATTATGAAAAATGAAAAATGCTAAAAAAAAAAAATAGAAAACTTCGTCTCACGGTTATTGAATTATAGTTGGGTAGATAGGGGGGAAAATTTCAAGATCTTTTATGGGTATTTATAATTTTGAAAGCTGCTGGTTTTTGTGGAATTTTTGAAAATCGTTGAATTTAATTTTATACTCTGTTCCCGATCCGTTTGGATTTTCTGAAACGGGGCTGAGACTGATTTGCGAAATATTGTTGAAAAAAATGAGGGTAACTTTTTTTTGGTGTTCCATTGTTCGAATTAAAGTTGACGTAGGTTGTTTTTGCGGCGATCCTAACTGCCCGGAAATAAGAAGGTTCGTTGATAACGATACAACTGAGAAAATAGGGCGGGATTTGTGTGTAACTTCTAACTGAAACTGACCACTGTCCGACGGTTTTACTCATGTTTTTTGTCATCAAACTCGGTCGTGGTCAACCATATCACGCACGGTACAGTTTTTTATATTATATTTGTAAACTAAACCTGCAAAACCAAGGTAACCTCATACATGCGCATTTGTACTAACCCAGATACATGGGAACTTGTCAGAACGTAACCTACGTGCAGGTATTCGGCTCTACTTTGAATAAGGGGGCGTTACGCCGGGTGCGGCGAACCTTCCCTTACAACGATCAGTTAAAATTTCGTGAATTGCCTCGGCCTCACCGCTTGCTTTTACTGACTCTGGTCTGCCCACTCGGGGTTGTTCGATTGCTCTGGTCTGCTTCTGAGAGAATCGCGTAGGTGTGCCCAGTGATGAAGTATAGTGTCAGGAAAATGAAAATACCAAATAGTAACATATGGAACGAAATTTGGAGTTCTGTGGTTTTGAGAGCGAGAAGCGTCTACCCACATTGATGGAAAGGCGTTGATTTTACTTGTTCGCTATGTAATTTGGGAAAACTGGAAAAATTTCATTTCGCAGTATCTTGTAACTTCGTGTATTTAGATCTCGAAAACACAAATTCGTCCACTAAATTTGGCTAGGACCAAAACTAATCGATATATCTGAATTTTTTCACACTAAAGAACGATAAATTGGCGATAACTCGATCAATTTTATAAGTAGATCAATTTAGCTTGCGGATTCGAATTCCCGAGGTCAAAATACGTTAGAAAAGTGACCTACGAACGATTTAAAAAATACTTCATTTTTGGGCCAAAAATCGAAAAAATCCAAGGTCCCTAGAAAATCCCTTTGGATTTTCTCGATTTTTGGACCAAAAATGAATTATTTTTGAAATCGATTGTACGACACTTTTCTCACGTATTTTGACCTCAGGAACACGAATCCGTCTATAGTAAATTCAGCTAGAAATGAATCTCATCGAGATATCCTTATTTTATTACTTTTTGGAGTAATAAATCGGCGATACCTCGATCAATTCTATAGATCCCGAATTCAGAAACAGGAGGCTCATCTCGAATTTCGAGTTTTCATCTCGTATTTCGAGTTTTCTTCTCGTATTCCGATTTTCGATCGGTCATCAAATTTTAAAGATAGAAGGACCGTTGGAATTGAAACAAATCCGATACGTATTTTGACCCAAGGAACACGAATCCGTCGATTAAATTGAGCTAGGAATAAATCCCATCGGAATACCTTCATTTTTTCACATTTTAGAGCGATGAATTAGCGATCACTCGATCGTTTCGATAGATAAATCAGTTAAGTCAGCAGGTTTTGTAAATTTTTCAAACCATATAAACGAAAATGTTCATAACTAAAAAAACAACGAAACGAAACGAAGCGAAGCAAAGCGTGCGCATGCAGTGCCAAGTTATTGAGAAAATTTCGGTTCGTAGTGGATGAACTTTCGTTTTTAGTATCACAGCTATTCCTATCCAAGCCTTACAAGTTTCAACTACCGCCCATGCTCGTGCCATTGCCACCGGCCAACCCGCAAGAGAGCTGTGTTCAGTACCAAGGTGCTCGACTACACGTATACCCAGACAAGGGCGGCTTCCCATCAGATAGAGCGTATAGAGCCCTCGTATATTTCAGGGCCCGTTATTATCGAGGGGTAGATTTCATCGTGAATATTTATGAGGGTGGCTCTCCTCTCTCCTCTTCTCTCTTCTCTTTCTTTTTCATCAACCGTTCTATATACCTGGATATATCCAAGGTACATACTCCTCACCTTTCTACCTTGTACACCTACTTCCACCTTCGATCTTTCCACGACCTTTAATTCAACACCACAATCCATTTGTCCACGAATCTAATACGTGCGTATATTCAGTAATTTTCTTTCATTTCCCCACTACTTTGTGGTCATCGGTATTCCCAATTTCGATTCTAATTTTTTCCCCGTATCTATTTCTACCAAACTACAAGCGTAGAACATGCGATACGAGAAGAGATGATTTTCCCACGATCAAAAAGATTAAATTATGTACGTCTCTAAATTTTCAACCGCCCGGCTATTTTCTACTGGATGTTTGTAGGGTCTAGGGATCGACGTTTGGTAGAAACGTGAAATAGTTAATTTACCGCTCGGATTCACCGAACAAGTGTTGGCAACGTCGTGTATATTCGAAATGGTCCCACAAAATGTAGTCGCAAGCCTCGTAAGGCGGCGAGTAGCTAGAACGAAACGCCCCAACTCTGCGTCTTCTCTGAATGAAAAAAAAAGAAAGACAAGGAAATAATAATAAATTAATGAAAGTGGAGAGGGAGAGAGAGGACGTCGACAGCTAAAAGGGATAGCCGATAGTAGCTTCCGTGTCGACTGTCGTCCGGGGACAACCTTTGGACATTTTTACCAATTTACTTCTTACACGCGTTGCCACCGTCCCGCGTGTTCGCGACACGAAGTCGGTCGTCGCGACGCCTCTTCCGACGCTCCATCAGCTGGCTTCGTATACCAGCTCCATAAGCTTCGGAGGAAGAAGCTGTGCTCGGAAAACTCGTCGCGGCACCCCCTGCGTACAGTGGTATAGATCGTATATAGTAACACTGAGGGGGAGGGTAGGTATAAGCGCGCACCAGCCGTGAGCGTAATCAGGCAAAATTGCCGGAATTCAGACGATTTAAGACGTCGTTTTCCTTGAAATTTCCTACCGTCTTCTTCACCGTTGCGGTGGCAAGGATTTGCGGTTCTCGGAAATTCGGATTCGGTAGAAAAAAAATATAAAGAAAAGAAAATCCGAAAATTGTTTCACGCGCATCCACGTACATACAAAACCCCCGGAAATAAAAAGAATGTTGGAAGAAACAAATAAATTAGAAAAACAAAAAAAAAAAAAAAAAACACTTATAAATAACGCCAACGCCACAAGAGCTTTGTCCTTTTTTTTTTTTTGTTTTTTTTTTTCATTTATTTATTTATTTTGTTTGGAAAGGTTGCGAAAGCTTTTCGCGAGCTGTAAGCCAGAGCTTTTATAGAAACAAGCTCCCTCAGTACGAGCAGCTGCCGGTTGCTCCGGTGAACACCGGACGTCGAGGGTGGCGACAAAGGGCGGAAATTCTCGTTTGGCTCCCCGTTTCCGGTCATCCCTTTCTTCCCTAGCGAAGTCCGTCCGGACGACCGCCGCATCCCCGTTCGACACAACGGTTCTATGTGTATACGGTTTCTCGACAAGGTGACCTGGCTGAGTAAAGAGTAGGATTATAGGAAAGCGAACATACCTATGATATAACTCTGGTTGAGGGGGTTGAAAAAAGAGGAACACTCAACCCCCCTACTTTTCCTTTTATTTTCTACGAGTATTCGACGGGACCCGTCGCGTCGGCTGACTGATCCAATACTACATGACGTAGAAGAACGGTTGAGGGTTAGAAATAGAACTTGGAAAAGCTCCTCCGTTTCCGAACTTGGTCAAATTGGATACCCGGTCTTGCAGAACGATGGGAAGAAGGGGGAGGGAGGGCGGGGGGGGGGGGGGGGAGAGCGGACTTCACGTCGTGTACAACCTTATAGTGTACGCTATATCGGTGAAAATCCTGCGATGCGGAAGGTGAGAAAATACGATATAAAACGAAGAAGATAATATCGGACACAATTCGAACCAACCTTTTCGCCGTTTCGGAAAAGATTCGCTCCGCAGACACTATCTATTCTCGTCTATTTTCTATTTCTCTTAATATATTTTATTCCGATCTACGGAATTCCGAAAATTTTTTTCATTCAAACACCGAGGAAGAGATATTAGGGCGCGGAATTAGAGGCGACCCGATGTTGAACCTACTCACTCGCACTTCTGATGTCAGTGGTCGTGAAGAAGGTAAGCGCGTACTTGAGTGACGCAAATGAAGTCGGGGCAAGAATCAGCCAGGCAAGCAGCCACCAACCAACCAACCAACAAACTCCTACATTGACAAACTACTCCCAACCCGTATCTAGGTATGGAGAAGTATGTAGCTCCATGTTAGGACCAAGAGGAAGAGGAAACTCCTCTACGGTACCTCTTGCTAGAATTAGCAGCCTCCCTCCCCCCACCCCTTACCCCGCCTCTTCCACATAGTAGTAGAAGTGGCGGTATAGAGTTGTCGACTAACCTACCCAGAACACCACTGCACACCCATTTCCTTCCTTCCTTTCCATCCTTCTTGCAGCCTTGGGACATCGTTAGACGGTGAGGTTTCCGAGTGCGTTTTTTTTTTTTTTTTATCATCCTTATCTTTTCTCGTATTTTTCTTTCTTTATTCTTCGCTCAATTTCTTTCATTCTTTTTACCGTTCACCTCTCCGCCATCGTTTCATATTTTACCGTACAAAATATTTCACTATAATCCTACGACGCTGTCCATACCGCATAGCTGTTCAATTTCGCTGGGGTTTTTCCTTCGAGATTACAACCTTTTTTTTTTTGTTCGTTTTTTTTGCAACTAATTGCGCTAACAACTACATCCAGTCCCCGCCCCCTTGGTTTTTGTTCCATCCCCCTATGTTTGGTTCATATCCACACGTGTGTTGTAACGTTCCGAAAAATATTCCCGTCACGTTCCACCGTTCCTTTTTCTCATCGGGGGATTTTTACACTGAAAGTTGAGTTCGCTGCTAACATTTACCCCCCAAATCTGTTCAGGGGTTGCTCTTTTCCTTTTGTTCGCTTGCTTCTTCTTTTTCTTGCTTGCTTTTTTCTTCTCGATCTCAGGAACTTCACGGATACATCCGACCTACCCAGTAGGGTCTTCCACGCCACGCAACCGCGTATGTAATATATCGGTTGAAACATACGTTCGCCTGACGTAACCGAATGTACTTTTGGAACGGGAATGGATATCTAGTGGTGGTTTTGTGTGCACATACGTGCGGTGTATTTAGTGTGACAGAGATGGTTTTGTCGAGAAAATGGAAGTGGTGGTAGGGGTGGAGGGCAGTAATGCGACCGCTGAGTTGGCCGCAAGAAGTTGTAACCGTAGTTTGCAGCAGTGGCGCAGCTTCTGTTTCATGTTTTGCCACTAGCCACACGACGTCTGTTACACAGCCCCCTCGACCCTCCGTCCTACCCTTTTGCCCATATCTGTACCACCGACAAAATCCAGGTTACATTTTGACCTCAGGAATTTTAACCCCACGTATACTATACGTTGCAGGTTGAGAGGGGGAAAAAAAAAACTTGAAGATGTATTTCTTTCTTTCCTTTTTTTTTTTGTTTTTTTTTCCTTCTTCTTCTTCGTTTGTTCTCACTCACGTTCGTTTTCTTCCCGAGGATCATGTATCCTAGTTTTGCTGGAAAACCAGTTTCAAAACTTTATATATAATATATTTTCTAGCCATTATTTTTGCCGTAACATACGCGCGTTCTAATACTATTCTACGATATAATGGGGAGGAAATGTAAAACTAAACGCTTCAAGCGATATGCTTGGCGTCAAAGGATAAAATTTAAGGTAGAATTACTCGGATCTTGAATGTACATAAGGATGGAAACTATGCCAAGATCGAGGCGAGATTGCTCTTAGAACCCATATAGGTATGAAAGAAAATGATAGAACGGCAGCGAGGGGGCGGGGAAAGCGAAGGGCGGGGCAGGGGGGGGGGGGGGGATTGGGTGACGACGACGATGCTGTTAGCGGATAAAACGGAGTTGGAAATTGCCGATGAAGAATAGAGTGATAGAACGGTTTCGCGATAGCTATGTACTATAATAAAATATATATATATATCCATTAGTCGGTAGGGAATAACCAATGAAAGCGGAAAACAATTCCCGTGGCTATCTCGAGGGCAGGGCGAGATTCGCATAGGAGTAGAAAAAAAGGAACGAGAAACTAAAATGAGAGAAAAAAAAAGAGAAAAAAGAATCGCGGTTGGCTATCGAAAAATAGAGAGGAGGACGGCGGGGGCGGGCGGAGGGAAGGGGCGGGAGGGGCCGACTAACCAAAGGATAAAAAAAAAAGTAAAAATGGAGACCGACCATGGAAGCAACCGAAACGGGGCGCGCATATAGGTCTGGTGTATAACCTACCCCGGGATCTCTATTAAACAGAACGAAATTCGCTTGGAAAAATCACACCCTGCGCCATTGGACTGACACGACCTGACGGCCCATGAAATGAACACACTTCTACCACCGTTCCCATCGTGAAATACGCGTCCACATCTTCGCACACATTCGCACAAATTTGCTACAGTTTTCTATGTATGATGTACACATCTATGAATTGACGCGCTCGTGTCGGTGTACATATATATTTACTTTTATATCTTCTAAGGTTGTGAGAAATCCACACGTCGATCACTACCCCTCAAACCTTCTTCCTTTCTCCACCCTCTTATGTCCTCCCCCTCCCCCCTGCTATCCGATGTGACTGACAGTCACTGAACCTACAATATAAGATTAGATATCTGCGAACCCCGCAATGGGTTTCGCGAATGAATCGTGAAAAATATTTCTCCTCTTATACCTCATTCGTTTTATTTTATTTATTTCTATTTTTCCTACGTCCTTTGCCGTTTTGTTTTACTGAGAAAATTTCACTGCGATCTCAATTTCTTGATCTTAGAATTTTTTTCCGCTTCAGTTTTTCAACCTCTCTATTTTTTATGTGTATACGGAAACACCGATGGCGACTATAGATGAAAAGCTCTCACCGAGTAATTTCTGCTATCAATATTTTCAACCCCCACGATTCATTGGTATAATCGGATATCTGTATCAAAATATAGCAGAGGGTGCAAAAGGGGGATGGATGGGCGTTGAAAATACAGGAACTGCTGCCATCCGATCAGCGGGCTACTTGGAAACGAGCCAGACACTCACGGAGAAATATTATATTTCGCGTATTATCTTGGTGAACTTTGAAAAATCAGACAAAAAAAAAATAAAATAAAACGATAGAGGGAAAAAAAGTACGCATACATATAACCGGGCGAAAGTTACTCCGCCAAGATTTCTGCCGCGATATATTCTTTCGAAATTTAGTGTGGCAAAATTGTCACGTACTTTATATCGCGAGTTGGATTTCAAATCTATTTTACAAAAGTATACGAGGATAAATCGTAGAGTCGTCAGTTGGCATTTCTCTCATTTCTTCGTTTCTCGGAACCGTTTTGTTTCTTGTTTTTCAATTCTATTTGCGTGTCCGGCGACGTTCGGTCTTCAGGGGCAGGTGGGTAGGCAGATAAGTAGGACGTCTTCGAGTCAAGACGTATAATGCTGGAAAAGGTTTTCTCCTGCGACAGGACGATTCCCAATTTCCTAAAAGCTCGAATGCGGCTCGTTACGATTCATTCGAACCGTTTTCGCTCGCCCCGAGAACCAGCAGATAGAAAAAGATGAAGGAGATGAAAAGGAAATAGAATAAGAAGTAGACGAAGAGGAAGATATCCTCTGCGATCGGAAATAATTCTGAAATGTTTCCGCCTCTGGCCAAAGAGCGGACGAGGGGGTTCGAGTATTTGTAATTGCTTCCAAGTAATTCCAAAGCGTCAAATTCGATCACAACCCCTGTTCAATTTTTGTTTCGTTAGTGAAATAATAAGAAAAAAAAAGAGCAACCGATATGATTTCATAACTCAACTGCATAAAAAGAAAATCGTGTGAAAAAGAAAAAAAGAAGAAAAATCCTCCGTATAACTTCTCAAAATTTCATTTCTCCGTTCGTTAATTAAAAAATTAATAAAAGCTCATTTCTCTATTTTCTTTTGTTTTCATGCACATTTCGTTCAAGAGATATGAGAATAAAATCCCCCTGGATTTTTTCAACGGTTGACCGAACACTTTGCTAACTTTGCTAGATATCATAAAAAAGATGAATATTTTTGTTCTCTCGTTTATTTATTTTACACGGTTGATACGGCTGACAAAAAGAGGGGCTCCTTATCAGCGGACACCCTTTTCGGGTACGTAACGACTCGGATAATATTCTTCGTCTGGCTCCTGTCGAGATAGCGATTAATTCCTTGGTCACTTAGCCGCACGCGACTCACACATCTATCGATCGTACAGCAGGTCAGGGCTGGACTTGGCTCACAATTTTATTTACCGTCGTTTATTTTCGACCATTTCATCGGGAGAGAAAACCGGCTCCTCGAACTCACCGGCGTTGATTTATTTCTTTTTTTGAAATAAAATCGAGAACTTTCTGAGTTGAAAAGAGGGGGAAAAAAATAAAAAATAAAAAAAAAATCGAATGAAATAAACGGGTGAAAATCGTTCGTTCTGTAAAAACAACATTTTTTTTTTCTATTTCTCCATACAATCTACGTTATTTAAACCTATACCTACACCGCAGCACCAATGAGCCGGTACTCTTTTCCACGAGTAATCGATATTCGCCGAGTTTTTACTCCCGCTGCAGAAAAATTATACATTAGCTTGCACTTTGTCTGTTTTCTTCGCCGGTTTTTGCTTCACATTATAGGAAAGAAAAAAATGATGAAATAAAATGGATAGAATGTTAGCAGAAAAAACAAATTCAATCGAACTTCCATTCTGATCTGCATAGTTTTTGAAACAAAAAAGAAAAAATCAACAGTCAAAAACTGAGAATATCTGAGAGTAAATTTTCTTCCACGATTTTTTTATCTTTTTTTTTATCAGATTTGATTTATTAATTTATTTTATTTCTTATTCATTCATTGATAAATTTATTTTACAAAGGGAACCGATATCTGGGTGCACCGCAAACAGAATTTCAAGGATGTTTAAATCCCTCGATTTCCGTGGGGTGACTCGGCGGGTATCCGTTCTATGAAATTTGTCGATCGATTTGAAATAAGAATAAAAAAGATGAAAAGAAAAAAGTAAAAGGGCGAGCGGGGCGGGTATTTGTCTCCGAGACGACACGCCGGAAGAGGGTGAGGAGAGTATACGGCGGTATGCCCACCCATACGATGGGAGAGAATTTTCCGGCTGGCTAGGTCAGTTCGATCTAAATTTTAAGGGTAGTGATCTGAGAAGGTGGGTAGTTTGGTCGACGGTGTAGTAGGACGGTCAACGGGAGCACTGCGCGCCGCCCTGCCTTTATTGCCGCTAACCCCGACTCAACCTCTCCACCTTTTTCTTTTTCTTCCTCCTGCTCTTCTCCTTCGCCTTTCGAACCCCTACGAGAGAAGAAGCACGATCCTCGAAAGTTTCGCATTTTATCGCTCTTCCGAAGATATTTAATTTTTCTTCGGGGATCTTCTTTATAGCGATCCGCGCGCTGCCCTTTCCAGCCTCCCCGACTTCTATCGCAAAAATTGGTACAGTTATCTTCCCGATATGTCAGTTGCAGCCTCCGAGAATAGCGAAAAAAATATTCACCCATTCCTTTTTTTTTTAATCCTCAAGGATCATTTCTGTGGCGAAGAAATCTGAGCGCAATTTTGAACGAACTTTTCGCCAGAGAGTGACGATGTTTGTCGTCTCTTGTTCGTGAGATACATTGTCGTCGATGGTTATTGTAGAAAAGGAAATTTCTTTGAAGAGTTCGTCCTTCTAGGACAAACCGGCGAGAAATTGTTCGTCCATTCTTAGCTTTGGACGTTCAAATAAACCGTGGTAGTAAATAACAAGGGAAGTCGTGTGTTGGCTAGCCAGGAAATTGGAATGACTCTTCTATGACAATGAATAAATAGGACACGCGGAAGTCGTCTTTTCCCTGGGCACCCACAAACCCTTCGCTATGTTGATTGCCTCTAAATTGCACCTTCTGCACTACCTTATTATTATGATTCTTCATCTTTTTCCTCTCTTTCTTCTTCGTGACGTTATTTTGTAACAACGCGATCTCTTCCAACACAGATCCAACCTTAGTGGGAACAAACTAGTAACAGTTTATGGAAATTCACCACGGAAATTCGATCCTCATTTTTCTTTCATTCACCTTCTACGTGGACTTCTGCAAATTTTTTTGTCCAAATTTTTCAACAGGATCAAAACTTTACTCGAAGATTTTTCAACCCCTTTGATCGCTTGAATTGAGATGATAGTGGAAACGAATCTCTGGTTATATTGCAAACCGGATACGTGGATCTATAAGAAACTACTATGCAATATTCGGGACACTCTGCAGATTATAAAAGTAGGGAGAGAAGAAGCTTTGTTGTACTTGAACAGACATATGTGTACATGGACGTATAAATTCTTTCTACTCCTGCTGCTATCACTGTTGCTGCAGTCACTGGTAACCACTGGCAGAAGACTGCTAGCTGCTGCTTTTGCTGCTGCTGTAACCTCCGACAAAAGCTCGAAAAGCTCGAGGCGTATCCTCCGGGAACTTTTAATATATCCTACCTACGGAACCTACGTTTGCCAGTCGTCCGCCGAGACTGACTTTTTTCTTCTCTCTTTTTTCTTTGTTACGTGCACAAAATGCACACGCACGTGATTATTCGTGTTATAAAAAAAAAAAAAAAATAGATGATAAAAATGATGATAATTTTTTTTCGAAACAACATATTTTTCCCGTCGATGTAAGATACGAACATTTTTGTTTTTAATCACCACTCTCGTTTGTCTGTTCAAATCCTTAGAAAATCAACTTTGCAATTGACTCGGCTTCTCCTTTTCTTACTCTCCTTCTTTCTCATCTGGCACTCCAAGATAATTTTATGGTTTCTACCACATTTATTCAACCTTGAAGAGAAACTCGCGATTCTTTCTTTTTCTTCTTCTTTTCCTCCATCTCGCATGGAAATCTTGAAGAGACACACCGCAGACGATCATTGTTTGGCACTGCGAACGTTTCTTCATGGTTTTTTCTTGTTTTTTTTTTTTTTTTTTTTCTTTGTAGTTTTATTACTCTCTCTTTGACACGTGCAATCGTGATGGATGTGGGCTTGAAATTCATTAGAAGCTCATTCTATTCAATCTTGGGTGGGTTTCTGGGACAAAGAGCTGATTGGACAAAGTAGATGTGCTCCGCTAACACTGCAAAAACATAGAGAATAGAGAATTACACCAGAAATACCAGAAGACGATCGTGCCTTTTCTCCCTATCAGAGAATAGCTCATTAGATTACCTTTATAATTTGAGAACGTGATGAAAAAAATTAAGATATAAAATCAAATCGAATTATGTTCCATGGTACAGACATTCTGATATAACACGATGAATTTCAATTCGGAAGTAATTCGGATATAACAAATTCCTGAAAATCTGACTAGGTATGCACGCCATCGGGTCCTCAAATTTTCTGGACTTTGTAGATAGAATGTAGTTTGTGGTGTTCAAAATACACAATGGTTCTTCGAGAGGGCATTGTGTATGTACAGTAAACCCCCGTAGGTTTGCGGAAAAACAGCATTGAATGGACCATCGCAGAGATGATCCAATAGCTCGAAGCTCGTCCGCTTTGGTCCCGCTCTC
The DNA here is from genome assembly GCA_963978495.1 of Athalia circularis. Taxonomy (NCBI): domain Eukaryota; kingdom Metazoa; phylum Arthropoda; class Insecta; order Hymenoptera; family Athaliidae; genus Athalia; species Athalia circularis. The sequence goes on along the minus strand of OZ021698.1, from coordinate 34,979,110 downwards.
GAAACTTTTTTGTTTTTTCATTTGATTTTATTCTATTTTATTTTCGCTTTTATTTTTATTTCTATTTTTATTCTCTCTCCTCGTTATTTGTTTCTCTCGTTTATCCGGCAGCTCTGTCTTCGCCATGGCGTACCAAACGCTCCTAGTATATTTACGTATAGGTACCCTAACAAATCCCTCCCACCACTCACGTTTCAGGCTTTCGGTCAGCCAGAGAGAGATTCTGATTGAATTCCTTTTTCCGCTGAGTGAGCTGGCGCGAGGCGCGCCGAATAAAACTAAATAAATGAATAAGAAGAAAGGAAATAAAATGAAATAAAAAAAATAAAAAAAAAAGAAGTGAACAAGAAAAAATAAGCGAGAATCAGAGAAGATCGTGTGCAATGCCAAATTCCATCACACCACCCCAAAACCCCTCGGATCACACGAGGTCTCACGTGTTTATTGAATTTACTTTTTCCTTCACCTTTTTATCTGTAATTTTTATTCGCGTACATCTGAAATCTTTTCTTTATTTATTTTTTTTCTTTCAACGAAATCTCACCACGGAAACGCGCTCCGATCGGCCAAACAGTGTTTTTTTCAAGAGTCGACAGTATTTTTTATTTCATTTTAATTATTGTTGAAAAATATTAGGGGAGCGGTCTGAATGGATGAAATTGAAACAAATATGAATAAATCGAAAGCTCTCGAGTCATCGGATCGAAATCAATCGGTGAGTTATTTTTTGCGATCGGTTGCAGGTCATGCGATTGCACGTGCAGGTCGACGGTGTAGAGGTTACGAGGTTGTGGATACCTCGATATTCCAATATATTCAAAATATTTTACCGGTATAACGTCGTTTCCGTTACTCACATGGGTACCACCTACTACTTGCTGCTAAAAATCACACCTGCACACGGAGCGGGTGAACTCTGAACGGCAGAATTCGCGATCTGAAATATTCGGAGACAAGCCTGGTATCAATCACGCAAGGCGGAAGGTGGTTCGCCGCGCATATCAAGTACCCCAAACCCCGGCTGAAAATCTTCCACCCACCTTCACCCTCACATCCCACATCCCACTCCCCTTTCCCCTTTCCTTTCCCCCGGTCTAAACCTTCACGACTTTAAACCTACCCATACAAACGCTGAGGGGTGGCCGCAGTTCGCCGTATAAATGACGGCATTATGCTCAAGGTATTCCTAACGCTACTACCACCACTACTTTTACCGGTACTCCTTTCCATTGGTACCCAACTCACCCCAATTCAGCCTCTTTCGCGTCTATTGGTTGCGACGGCTTCAGCTTTCAATATTTCAAACACTTATCGTATGTTGGGAGACGCGGTAAGAGAGAATAAAGGTGGGGTAGTTTTCAGACGGGGTATGGGGATGAAGAGTAAGGCGCGGAGTGAGGGTGGGGCTGCTTCAAAACCGCGTATAATAGTCGCATTTATTTCATCTCCGCCCACAGTTTTGACTTTATAATTCAACGCGAAACCCAACCGCGGAAGGGTTACGAGCGCTCAGTCACCACCACCACCACTACTACTACCAACAATTTCTAGCTCCTTTACCGCCGCAATATCTAGTTACATTCATGCCCACATACACCGTGCATGTGTTTTTTGTTTTTATTCTTTTTAGAAACGCAGCCAGAATTTGTACAATTTCGCGGTGACGAGGTGGAATTTCCTCCACATGTAATTCGTAATTCTTTCCATAGCTCGATGAGCTTTTTGAAGCTACGATTCTTCGTTTTTTCTTTTTTTTTCTTCGCCACTTCTCACACATAATATGGAGACTCAGAAGAAAAATAAACGGGTTACTACTACGTTGGGGTCTTTTTTTTTACCCCCTCAAAAGTAAATGGTAGCCACCCTACCTCCGTTTTATTTAGAGACTAGATGACTCGAGATACTTCGTGTTGTAACTACGCTTCTTCCTCTGATCAAAATAGATCGTTCAAGTTGATTAAAAGTTGATCAAATAATCAATCAATACCGACTCTAATACTCCGCAACGCTTTACTCCTTACTCGAAAGAGGAGAATCTAATTACGCGATCGCTACTCATGCGTAACACTGAAGAGAAGAAAGAAAAAAAAAAAAAGAAAGAACAGAAAAAGAATAATGATCAGGTATTTAATTACGACTTGCCGACTAACGGTTTCAACTGTTCAGTAAAATTGTCTGCTGATCGAAGTCCAAATTTATTTTCAGACGAATATTGACGGGAAATTTTCTTCTTAAAAAAAAAAAGCCTTGTCAAAAAACCTACAGAATCAACCTGAATTTCCCGGACCTTTGAACGGAAAGACGGAACAAAAGTTTCCATCTGGCTTGACAGGTACTCGACAGACTGTGTCATGTCCATTACCGGTCAGGATGTGAACCTTCTTTTATTAACGTCACAATTTTTGTATTCTAATTGTTTCTTTTTTTTCTTTTTCATTCTCTACAACGTTTCGCATCCCTCTTCCCAGTCTACAGGTTTGAAAAAAAATTCTTCGTTCAATAATTGAATGTTATATTTAATTTGAAACACCGTATGATTTCGTAACAACCCCGTAAGGAAAGTTGAAAACGATGTCGGTGCGCTTTAATAATGTGTTTTTTTTTTTTTTTTTTTTTTCAAAAACCTGTTATATATAGCAAGGAAAAACACACCTCCGTCCGAATTCATCTTTGTGCAGCAAGCTCGTATATAGCGAGACTAGGTGTATGTGTTCTTCATGGGAGGGTATGGGAGATCTGGCGTGGCATTAAATATAGTTTAGGGGAACCACGAGCCCCAAACGCATTCGTATCACTTAGCGCGGACACCCTTCCCCTGCAGGAAAAGTAGTAGAAGGATCGGGGGGGGAGGGGGGGAGCGAGAGGGGGTGAAAGTCTCACGGGAAAAATCTCCCACGTTACCAACATGTATAAGTATACATATATATACACGTGTGTATGTGTATTTAGTCAAGCCAGAAAGTGAAGGAGCTTCGTGACCCGGACACACAACTGGTAGAGGTCACTTTAACGTTATTCTGTTTGCTAAATAGTCAATTTTCATTTGGTACTTCGAAGAATTATCGCCCGCAAGCTCGCCGCTCGACACGTCTCACGTATATATAAATCTACAGATGCGATAGAACGTCTATATCCTTGAATTTCAGTTTCGGTGTATCGGCGAAGGATGATGAAGAAAAAGAAAAAATAAAACTAGGGATGGCAAAAGCTCTGCTCTAGGATCTTCGGGCTCGATGTGAACCGTGGCAATTACACGTTGCACAGTATTGCGCTCAGACGCTGTGGGTAATAAAAATGATCGTAAATAATGAACGGAACGTTGCGCTTTCTCTGAAAATTTCTTTTTCTTCCACTCTCCCATCTTCTCTCACTCTTCTGCCACGGGATGACCGCTGAAGTCCGTCTGGAACGAAGCCAGACTCAAAAGTTCGGGATATTACAGGTTTTCAAAGTACTTGGATTTAACTGTGCGATCATTTTTACGCTTCTGACGCGACTCACTCGCCTGCGGCTACTGAAACTATCTTCCCACTTATATCGGGATTCGCAAGATGAACATCTCGAAAAACACCCCTTGAAAAATCTCCATATCGATCGACCCGCCGTACCTCGTTAAACTTTTCAACCAAAGTACAACAAATCGAAGGTTAGGTCGCTGATCCACTCAGTTTTGAAATCACGAATCATTTCGAGGACGGCGCATAACTTCACCTGACCAACCTCACCTGACCTCACCTAACCCATAACCGTTCACCACTCAAAGTGGCACTTATGTGGCTTGTTTCTCCAAGAACCTTTCGAACCTTTCCATTTACTATCCAGCTGTGATTCCGCAGCAGTTCTCCTTCGGCTTGATAACTGTTCCCCCCCACCCCTTCGTCCATTTTTTTCGCCTGTTCTTTCTACCTTATTATTATTGTTATTATGACTATTTTTTTTTTTATTTTTTTTGTTTTTTCGAGAAGTAGACGCTGCCGACCGGGACTCCGACTTCGAGGGTTAAAAGGGGTGGAGGTAAAGTGGCGATGGTACGGCGCGCGATATCGGCTGCCGAAGATTTAGCTCGACTCATAATACCGGGTGCTGTAGTGGGCCGCGTACGTGACGGGCTTCCCGCTGCGCAACCCCCTGTAGCTCCCATCATTTTATACACACCTCCCTCCGACCCACCACCCCATCAAAACCTTCGGAAGAGGGAGGTTCATAAGATTTTATTAAAAAATTTTCCCTGTATTCTGTACTACCCCATACTACCCGCCGACTCCCTAAAACTGTTTTGCGTGACATCCGCGTTGCATGAGTCTGTCGATTTTGGTAGAGGTAGGCGAACATTTGGCAACAAAATATGTGAAATAAGGATATCTTTTCAGCGGTGATTAGATTCTGGTATAATTGACGTCATATAACACGTCCGTGATGGTGTTTTTTTTTTCGTTGAAAAGCGGAAAAATTGCTCGCCAGCAGAGAATAAAATACCAGACTTACTGCCCTCGATCGTGAGCTTGCAAAAGCTCCGCGGTCTCGGGGGTTTGTGCGAAGCAGCCCGACGAATCGCGTTAATTCTAGAAGTACAGGTTAGGTACGGTGGCTGGGGAGAAGTAAATTTGGAAGTGGGATCTGGGTAACGGTTACATGAATCAGTGCGTCGCATCGACGTCGACATCGACGTCAGTTTCCGTCGTTCTCGGTATACGTCGCGCGACAGTGATCTGGCGAATTGGTTTTCTCCTTCCCCCGAAGAGCGAACCAAATCTCGAATTTTATCGCCTCCCTTCTTTGGGAGAAAGACAAACCAGACGCACCGTACCAACACCTGATGGATTTCGTGTGATCGATGCTCTGAGGAGTCGAATCGCGTCGCGACATTTTACACGTCGACGTTAAAATTGACCAGATGCTCATCTTATGGCGTTGAATTCAACAACTTCTTCTTTTTTTTTTTTTTTTTGCTAATTAATCCATACCGATATAACCTCGATATCGTCTACCGTCTTGTAACTACTTTCTTTTCTTTTCTTTCCAGACAATAATTTCCCAATAAAAAAAAAAAAAAAAAAAAAACACCAAGGACTAACCATGTGGTATATTTTTCAAGCAATTTCATCAGGCACTATCGACGTGTAAATATTTTTGTTTTATACCCCGAAGCAGCGTGTCAGCTTATAGGGTATATATTTACCAGTAATCTTACTAATGGCCAACTACAACCGTCGTACCTACGATTACGTTGTACACTTTGAGTTTTACCTTACGATCATAGGAACGAGCAGTTCTGAAGTACCATTTGATTTTGAAAGCTTTGTAACAGCGTTTTGATAATTATTTTTTTTTCATACCGAAGAACGGAGGATAAAATTTGAGGCAGAAACGATCGGAATAAATAAGCTCGATTCGCGAGTTATTTCTAGCGAATAAAGGGCGCAAAATTTTTGCTACCATCCTAATACGTTATACCCTTTGATTTGAAGCTAATCAGAAATATCTGCGAATTGTGGAATCCCGGCCTATATTCTGGAGTCGGTGTGAGACAATAAAGGGTCGGGGAATTATATTTTCCCTACCAATTACACCGTTATTACAGGAGATGGTTGAAGGGGTTTCGTGGGGCGGGAAAGGCATCGGTAACATTAATAACAAATTTAATAGTTTGAGGGGTTGGGGTTCGTTCGAGGCTACTAAGGCCTTGAAACAATCGTATTGTAAGCGTCGCGATTCTGGATTGTAGACGGGACAATGGCTACCCTCGCACATATCTCAAATCCCTTTACCAGCTCACCCTCACCCTTCCTTCCTTCCTTCATCCCCCACATATCCCCTCATTCTACATTCACCGACAACGCCAAGGCATACCGAGCCAAAGATATACCTTCCTAACTAACCTCCACGTACTATCCCTATCACACATGTATCTATATCCTACCTTTTGAACAGATTGGTAGACCTTATCGGGAGACCCTGAACTTCGGAATTGAACTCGATTCTATTTTTTATTCCTTCTTTTTTCTCAAAGAATGTTTCAATTGATGCCGAACACACGTACATATGGAAGGTGAACGTAAAACATATCCTATGTGGTTGGAACGGTTTCTGGGTCGTATCTCCGGGAGGGGAAAAAATATTTCGCAAGCTCGGAGTCCGTTTTTCTCGGAGGAAGGTGGTATTTGGTACGCGTAAGCGCACTCAGGTTGTCGATTTAAGCTTGACACACGCCTACGTAGTAGATACTTTTGCTGCTGCTGCTGCTGCAAGAGAGAGAGAGAGAGAGAAAGAGAAATGAGGAAAGATAGACATTCGGTTTTCCCGGGTTCGAAGGGCTAAGACCTTCGGGCGGGGATGGTTTTCGTGTTTTGCTCTCCAACATCAATATGGTATACAACGAGAAAGGGCGGCACGCGGAGGATTTATCCCCGCGATACATGACGTTACCGCGTTAGCCACATTGGGTCGTCGCAAAAAGCTCCGGGGCAGCTCTTCCTACCCCTACAGACTAGCCGGGCCGAAAGCTCGTGCTACGTCAGTTCTTGCCTAGTTTCTGGTTGTATGAGGAACTACGTATACATGTATCTATGACTACAAGCTTCACTGTATATCCTAGGGTACAACCCCAGAGTACACTGTACCGACGCAAGCTCTGGGTTACTAAGTACCTTATATTTACTCACCCCCGGAGTTACATATACATGTATACATGCACGGTATACGGATGGTTTTCCGACGATAACCTCGTGCACCCTAGTTTCTTTTTTCTCTCTCTTTTGTCCTCACTTTTTTGTTTTCTTGCACCCCCTCGTGTACCAAAAGCTACCGGCTCTTTTACCGAACCCGCACGGTTTTGGGCTTAAAAGGAATTTTGTTAGGCTTTCAACGCTGCACCCCGTAGGATAGAAGGGAATAATACGGTGGAATCCGTAAGTCTTTTCACTTTCATCGCAGTGGTAAAAAACAACCCTTTCACTGTACGGGAATTTTGGATTTTTTTTACTCTTGCTAAAGATTAAACGATTGTTATCGTTGAATTAATTTTTTTTCCCCCCTTCCTCCACCGCGTCAATGCCCTGTTAGGGATCGGAAACTCGCCACCCTTATCTAAGTGTTTTCCAAAAGAACCGGGGGGAAAAAAAAAAAAGCGCGAAAATCTTGGGAACGTAGAAGGGAAGGGTGGACGTCGCAGGCAGCGGAACGACTAAGTTGTTGCAATAAGGTCCGTATAAATCTTTTCCAAGGATTCGATTAAACGAACATAATTTATGTGGACGTTCCGAACGGCCAAGTCGAACTTCAGTTTCGCCCGACCCAACTCGGGGCGCGCCGAGCTTCTCAAACTCCGAACAGCTACGGCGTTACCCCCGTGCAACATGAGCTTCTACCGATGCTGATGCTTCGTGAAGTACGACGATATCGGACGGGCTTGGAAGAAAGGAGCTTTCAAGTCTCTCCACGCTTGAAAGACGAACAGAGGATAGGAACACCTTTCCGAAAACAATTGCTTCAGGGGATAAATTGTAAACTAAAGTGGCTGTACTCTTCTCCTGTTCTCCTTCCTCGTCCCTCTGCACTTCTACTCCTTATCTCTTTTTCCTAATTTTATGGACCCGTACCTCTCGTTCTCTTCTTAAAGCGGATATGATTCGGACGTAGTATTTTTGCAACTTTGTAGCTCGATTTCGCTTTTTACCATTCCTCTGCCATTCTTTTTTTTCCTTTTTTGTTACGTTGTTTTGTTATTCCGAACGAAACAAGCGCAACTGTTGTGTTTTCGTTGTATTTTTTGCTTCGCAAATTACGACCGATTTACTCCGCGAAGTGTAGGTACCGGAGACTTGCATCTCGCAACTCCTGTGATTTGCATGATAAAATATGTATGCATTCTGCGGTAGCGCAGGTACGGAGCGCAGTTCGCACGGGGAGAGCTGGGCGACAATGGATAGAATATGAAAAACAAAAAACAAAAAAACGAAGCCATATTCGAAGGCATGGAAAGAGAAAAAGAAAAATTTAAACAAATTAGCGTATAAATAATAATGGAATAAGAAATGGTGGAGATGCTGCGCGATACCGAGAGCCTGAATTAGTCCGTATTCAATTTTCATCGTAACAGCTATTGCTGCCGCTGCTGCTGCAAGCTTCCTTATTCCTCAAACCTGGGGATCTTCGTTTTCATCTTAGTCTTCGTTTTCGTCTTGGCACGAAGGGGGCCGACATCGCATCGTCTCGTCGCCAGCTCCTAAAGCTAAGACGGTCTCATAATTAAATTCGTTCAAATTCACCCCCCCTTTTTCAACCCCCATACCCTCTGTTGGCATTGTCCCGTAACTAGCTATTGTGCAGGCGACGCGGTACCGCGGAAACTTTTATATCTCCCGTTCTTCTTATTCTACCTCACCGTCACGTCAGTTCTATGGTATATGTATATCAAAGCTGGTTGGCCCGAAGTAAAAACTTCCCTTTTGTATGCTTTCATTTTTTTTTTTATTTCATTTCTTTTTCTCGTATTTATTTTGCCACTTTCTCTCTTCCTTCCTCTCTGTCTCTCATTTTCGCGTGTGAATATACGTACCTATCTCGAAGAAGTAACGTCACCCCATCCCAACGAAATTCCCGGAAAGCTTCAGATTTCGTTAGTTTTGGTTCTACTTCGGATCGGATGTACGAAAAGCAAAGGTACCCGCGACGCGACGCACCTGTAGATTACGGTATAAATTTTACCAGGATTTCCGAATCTTCTATGGTGAAATCTGGTGCCAAAACTTTCATCCGAACAATGCGCGGTGGTAGCGCGGCTGTTTCGCGCGTGACGTTACGAGAGTAAAGCTCCGACAAAAGTGAAATTAATGCAAAATGGTTAACAATCCCTGTCGGTGGTTATAATCAACCGTGAACCGAAACTCCTCGGTTGCTCGCCTTATTGCTCCTTCCGTGCTTTTGGATGTGTATGTATTCAACTATGTTCTTAGTTCCTTCTCTTCATTTCTAATTTTCAAAAAAGAACAGCGGTAGCGGTAGCAGTGCCAGTGGCTGTTACAAACCCCCTCCCCTTCCCCCCGCCCCCCATACAACCACCCCAAGGATAGGGAGTCTGTCTTTCTCCTGTCTGCAGTCACGAAAGCTACGCAAACTCGACTTCAAGTCGGTCTATTATAGTTGCCAAGTCTGCGGTAATCACGTTAGATATTTTAATAAGAAGGGGGAGTGGGGGGGAAGGGGGAAGGGGGGGTTTCCCCTCGCGGCGGCAAGTGAAAATCTCCCTTACGTAATACATATATATATATATACAGGCTTCTCCCTTTCCCACCCGGCCATAGAATTCCTTATACCTTCCATCTCTGCCGCATAAGTTTAACTATATATTTATACGGGCAAACTCCTTTAATTCCCTTACATCCATCCCTCTTTTTTTCGAATATACTTAACTGCGATTCTGATACCCGCTATTTTACATATACATACAGAGATGAAAAGAAAGAAGGTAAAATAGATTCGAAAATCAGTTGATTTTAAATTTTGACTTTGTTTTCCATGCGGATAATTGACGTATTATTAATTTTTTATTTTTTCCATCACCGACGCACGTATAATTCCATCGTTATTTGTTTTTTTTTCTTTTTTTTTCTCCGCGCACTTAAATTCATCCAATGACAAACCATTCGTCTTACATCACCGGGATTATATGACGTAGTAGGTAAGAAAAGCGACGAAGCGAGGAAAGACATTTTCAATTTATAAGAAAATACGATATAAAATCCCAGCGGGCTAAGACCTGAGGAAAAGGATAAAGAAAAAGCAACAAACCAAAGAAGAAGGAAAAAGAATGCAAAAAAACAAAAACGAAAGAAATAAAAAAAGGAAGAATGATAGAAGAATAAAACGACAACTTTACTGCTAGCATCAGCAGCAACAGCAGCACCGGTAGTAGTACCTACCGGTTTTCTGAAGAAGAAAAAGGACTTGGTTAGAATAAGAGGAAGTGTGAGCTTGCTGCCACACACTAGGTACACTTATTTGTTCTCGTTGTCCGGTAAATGGAAATGGACTGTGCCGAACAAAGTATTCTCGCTTCCTGTCCTCCTACTCCTCTTCTCTTTAGACTTTTTTTTTTCGTTTTTTTCTCTACCACCCCCCTTCACAACCCTCTCTACCTAGTATGCGCTTCAGAATTTATACGTGCGCAGGAAATTCGCGGGCGCACATATAGATATGTATGAATACAAGTTTAAGTATGTGTATATATGTATATAAGAACGTAGCTTGGATGCTAATAAAGTTGCTCCCGGATGCTCTTCGTTTCTTGAAAACTATTTTATTTTACCTTTTTTTATTTTTTTTTCTTCATTTTTTACTCATCTTACTTTTTCTTCGACGGAATGTTCGAACCGACCGGTTCGAATCGATTCAAAAATAAATATACACACACAGATATGTAAAAGTATGTTAATTATTTTTTCAAGTCGTACTAACTTTCGGCCAAATAATTATAAGGCAACCTCAAAGAAGGGAAATAATATCTATTAGTGTAACTGAAAACTTAGTTGTAATAACGATCGAGTGTCCAATTAATTCGGAAAGTGTACATCGGCTTCGACTTCTATGATATCTTATTTACGATTGATAAAACTTTAGGTAAATTTTACAATTATTTTTTACCTTCTCCAATTAGTATGTGTATACGATATCATCGTTGGTTGAGAAAGCATTGAATTTTTCCATCATTTTGATGGAATAAAATCGAAAAAAAAAAAATCTCATTCCATCTTGAATTGGGGGTTGATTAAATATTGAGCGAACGTTTTTTGTTTTTTTTTTGTTTCTTTCTATCTCGATACAACGAAACGTGGGAGAAGCTCACATTCAGAATCTGGGCTTGAGTCTGGTATCATTAGGTTTCATTTATCACTCTCGAACTAGATCGTTGAGCAGCTTTTCAGGAAAGAACGACCGAAACTCTGGGAGAATAAAACAAAAAAAAAAAAAAGGAAGAAACGTCAGTGTGTATATACTTTACCTGTACGCCATTAGTCAGACGTTGATTGGTAATCGAGGATTGGCGAACGTAACTTTTCGAACTGAAAATAATAAGGAATTAATTACGGTTATCTCGTCCGAATTAACGCTACGCCTTTTCCTCTCTCCGCAGAGGTTGTGAATAATTTTTTTTCTTTTTTTGCGTGAAAATCCATTAACGCAAGTTGAATTAGATTCAGCGATGATATGATCAGGACCGGCGCGACGTATCGCGTTTCGTTTATTATTATACGGAATGTGAATTAACGCGACATTATCCTTGTATAGGATAACATTAATCAAGATTCTTTCCATCCTTCGCCGGTGATTTCGATTCCCAATTATCGAAACATTTGATTGAAGTAATTCCTGAGCGATAGGGAAACTGGAATCGGTTTACGAAGCCATCCTAAAGATTCGAGATTTTTACCCAACCCAACTTCACCTCGATTCCCGTTCAACCGATCTATAAGCAAATAAACGCGGGTAAATAAATTGGAGTAATTCCGAACGAAAAATTTCAACACCTGCGGAGAACGCGCGTTTTAGTTGCTGGAAAAAATCATTCTTTCTTTTCTCTTTTTGTTTTTTATTTTTGGAAAAAGTAAAAATTATCTAATTTGTGATCAAGTTTTTCGCGTATTACGGTAAAACCGCGATGACTGCTCCTTCGCTTTTACTTTTACCTACTCCTATATCCTCATCCTTATACTCGGATCTCGTTTCAGTTCCTATGCAATAAGTGAGATTTATAGCAGGCAAAACTGCTGTGTTGCTGCTGCTACGCCGCACCGAGTCCCCAAGACTTTCTTCGCCAGTTTCTAGATCCTAGATTCTAGGATCTCACTCCTCACTTCGGTTCTGCAGCTTTTGCAACCGCGTAACGCTAGCCAAGAGCAGGCAAAGAGCTGCGAATTGTTACCCCGCAAATTGTAAGAAACAGCGTTAATATCCTCCGCCGTTCCGCCATTTTCTACGTCCCATACCAGAGACCAGGTAGCACAGTATGGTTGGGTTAGTGGGTAGGTACCTACCCATCTTATACGGGATAACGTACGCCACAAGAATTTAACCAGAATATGCATCTGAAACTCCAACACATCAGGTTCTCACGTGACTAATCCCAAAATTGCACGACACACGTTTTCTTTCAAGATAAACGTTCGCTCGGTAAAGAAGAAAATTTCATTTGCAAGAAGCGCCGTAAGCGCGTCTGTGAGAGAAGAAAAAAAAATTTCACGCTCCGCGGAGGGAGTCAAAAGAACGAGGAAAAAATTAAAGTTGAAAGAAAAAAAAATAAGAAATTTGTAATGTAATTATCAACGAAGCTCGTAGTATAATATATTGCTCGTTGTGGTTTTGTCGTTTTAAGGATTACCACGTTTAACTAACACGACTTTCTAGACCACCGTGTTTGTGGGGTTGAAGTTTTCCTCACCTTATAACCGTTCGCCATCCCCCTCATATCTTTTACCCTCTCTTAGTCAACTTCTCGAAGCAATAATATATCGCGTTAAAGTGTTAATACTTTTCCCGCAAAAAGCTTTACCGCCGTTGCTCCTGCTGCTGCTGCTGCTGCAACTTGTGACGACGACGACGACGACTACGACGCCCGGGCCGCGCCACAACCGTGATTAATAGCCGTGGTCGCCCCCGCAAAATTGTTATCTCGTAGTAAGTTCTTAGTATCTCATATACAGGGTGGTTACTTTTTAACTAAAGTCATACTTAGATTCTAATCTTTACGTAAAACCAATTTATTTTCTCATCCAGACTTTATTCCTTTTTTTTTTTTTTCGTTTCATTTCTTTTTCATTTTCTTCACCGCCGAAAGTGATTGCGATGGTAATGCCCTCGTGACCTTGGGGATGAAAAAAAAATTTCCCCCAATCGGATCCTGTTCCGAAAAGTCGAAATTCGAGAATGATGTACCACCGCAATCTGCGATCGAGGATGATAAAAAATGCGAATTTATGGGTCAAGTTGGACGAAAATAGCTAGTCCATGGTGAGATTTATGAGAATTATGCAAACGAAGAAAACTATGTATAAGAAATGAATAACTGATAGTTTCTTTAAGACGCGCTAAGTAGAGGAAAAGAAGATGGGGAAAATACGACCCTCTTAACTTACGGAAGCCGCGATGTGTAACCCATTTTGTGAAATACTTAATATAAAGTTATTAAAAAAAAAAAAAAAAAAAGTGAAAAAAAAAAGTTCCCGTGGTATATACCGATACGTACATGTATGGTACGATAATATACACGGTGCCCACGTTTTTAGCTCCGCGCCCAGATGATGTAAAAAAAAAAAAGAATTCTAATTTTTTTTTTTTTTGTTTTACTTCCAACGTAATATATTTTACGATGCGTAAAGGCCTGCGAAATTTTGCATGTCCATAAATCCGAGTAATTATTCATATTTTATGACTGTGTATAATTGACGCCGTAAAATGTCCATTAGTATATCCCCCTTGTCGGAACGAGAACCCGACGCTGCCGACGTTCCCTTGAACTACGTTATTCCGCTTATTATACTCTTCAACTCGGAAGCTTCTTTCGCTTCTTTTTCTTCGTCTCATTTTTCTTTCAGTATCAGAATCAAGTTTCTTTTATTGATTAGCCTATCCCATGCATCGCTTTGCCGATAACAGTTATCAATCACCTTCGATTAATCCTTGGATGAAAATAAAAGGAATAAGATCTCGTCGTGGGATCCTCGTGCGCGTCCTTTGTCATCGAATGTATCCGTTGGATCTTATTGTCGGTTTAGCAGGGTGGGGGGGGGGGGGGGATGCAAGCTTTTGACAAAGTGAGATGGCAGAGAATCTTGAATCTGATGGCTTGTAACACTGCTCAGGAATTGGTTTTGGGTGCGAAACGTAGCGTTGACTTGAAGGCTAAAGTCTAATGAAGCTGCATTGTTACCGCTGGGTTGTACCCTGTCCCTGATGCTGTCTGCTACCAAGTTACCCATCCATAGCAGAAACGCCACAACCTGGAACCCGTAAACTGCTCGATTTCTCTCACCTATATACAGAATACTGTCCTATTGTAGAGTGTCCTCCCGGTATAACTGTCATTCGTAACTTGATATCCCAGTCTCCAGTCTACGGGATTCAGAATACCAATTCAGGAAGCATGTCCCAGTCATCGGCGCTCTGAACAATCCCAGGACATAACCAATTCACGAATCCCTGTCTCCCATGGGTGGCTGAATTTCTCTCTCTCTCGCTCTCTTTCCCCTTCTCTTTCTCTCTCTCTCAATTTCGCTTCTGTTACCCTTTCCCAGTGTATATGATGGTGTACGGCTCAATTGCTTGGGCTCACCCCCTTCCCTTTAAAGGTTAATGACGATTTCGAATTTGAATACCGAGCCCGCATTAAATCTGCACATCACCGAATATCGATCAAAATGCTGCCGCTTACTTCTACTTCGGCTGATGTTGCTGCTGCAGTCAACATCGAGTCGAACTTGAGAAATTTTCAATATATCCGGTACCTACGTACATATTTGTACTGCACTCTGGAATATGCGAAAATCTTCGGATAAACATTTTTGAAATGAGGAAAAAGTAGGCGCCATGGAACCTTAAAAATCCAGAGGTATTTCAGCATCGAATATTCATATACACGTTCTCACGTGTTGATTCCATCCGAATCTCATCATATTTGCTACAGCAGAAAGCAGCGCGGGCTCTACGTGTGTAGATAAAAATCCATATTTTACACTGTACCAAATTACAACGAACTTCTTTCTTTTTTTCCCTCCATTATTATTATTATTTCTACAAGCACTCGCAAATATAGACGAAATAAATTCGATAAATTCGGTTCCGAGGCATATTATATATCGTCTGAAATCTGAGGCGTTTTTCGCACCCGGTGTTCGCTTTTGTTTTTTTTTTTTTTTCTCTTCATTTTCCACGTTCACAAAACAAGGACCAAGATATACTTTCCCCTGAGCGGTATAAGTATAAGGAAAACACTGCTGTTAATATGATCCTCTTGGATGAGGCAAGGAAAATCCCCCGGGAAAGCTCCTCCCCCCTCCATGTGCACCCGTAGACTGGAACCTGCTCGCGAAACTATTTTAAGCTCAATTTCATTCGATCGCGATTCCCGACGCCGAGTTTTTTCTTCCTTTTCTAATCTTCTCGGCTCCGTTGTACTACTACCTCTTTCTAAAACTGAGCTTCAGCTTCGCTTCGGAGCTTCCAAGTTGAACAAGGCTCGGTAGACCGTGTAGAAGAGTAGAATAGAAGGAAAAGGAAGAGCAGCAGGGGAGGATTGTTCGTTCGTTTTCTGAAGAGAGAAGAGGAGTGCGGGACGTTGGAGGTGAATCCGCGACGTGAATGGAAATTGTTTCAAATCAGGGGGGGGAGAAGGAGAGTCCCGCGTCGTTTCGCCGCCGGATATGAAAGAAACTAAGTGCGTTTTAAACCGCGATGTGGCCACCTCTTTTTATAGGCGTTACCGTTCAGAATCGTTTCAACCGTTTTTCCAACGAACCTTCGCCCCACACAGCAGCTCGCACTGTCACGCTCCTCCACCGTTTAGACAGAATTTTTCCACGCCTCGGGCAAGGTTCTTGGGGGATTCGAAAACAGGATTTTCCGAAGCTTTTGTTTCTCCTTAGTTCCATCCAGTCGACTGAATGAATACTCGGTTATATTTTTAACCTCGTTGTTTTTATAGAAAACAGACTTTGAAAAACCCCGTCGCACTATTCCCGCCAGTTTATAGACGAAGTTAAAAAAATCACGTGACGCACCAGCTAGCGCGGAATTTTCGTTATTTATCACCCATCGAGAAAGATCTCGCGCCAACCCTCTGAAGTGACCTGCGAACCAGATAATACCAAATTGGCTCTAATATTTTTTACTCCTCCCTACAAAAGGTCACCACATAGACTCTTCCACTAATTAGCCATATAACGCCGTCCTGGACCAAATACCAATTTTTTTTTCTTCTTCTTCTTTCTTCTTTTCCCATCTGATGCTGACATACCTGTGTATCGTATGTATCACTGTATTTTCCGTTGGGTTCAAGAAAGGCGGAGGTTATAAGTAGCGATGGTTGAGTGCTTCGAGCCTCCAACTAACCCAAGACCTGCTAGTGAGGACTACTGTGCCAGACAGATTGAAGGCTCTTCAAACACCGACTGAATCGAACCCTCACAAACCGAATACCTATATCCCGCCGCCACGCCACGCCGTATATTGCAAACGTGGCAAATAGATTTTTTTCTTTCTTTTTGGTTTCTTTTTTTCTTCTTCCTTTCATCGAACGGATTCGGAGTCTACATACTAGTTTAAATAATTCTGGATTTCCCGAATCGAAATCTAACCTCCAAGCATCTTATACAACCCGGAAAATGGCGGACCACACCCGTTCGGCATTTTTATTTTTTTTTGCTGTAGACAAAAAACTGCAAACTCAAAAATCTAGATCCGAGTATTTTGAAGAGTTGAAGCGTATATATCGAAGGTCGCATGGCAGTTGTAAAGGACATAATAAAAGCCAGCCGCGTTCATTCGTTCGTTCGTTGGTAGCTGGTACTCGTGGCAGAAGCAGAAGCAGCGGGAGCGTTTGAAGCTTCAACCCTTATAACGGCCTCCTGGAACGGAGTGAACCTTAGGGAAGGTTGTAAGGCATGTATAGGTCGGATACCCGCATCCCGGAATTATATGGTATATACATATATATAAAGTCATAAACGGCAGGGATCGGTGTCTAGTAACTGCTGCACCCGTAGGAGATGGACACAGTGGTAGTGGAGAGTGTAAAAGTGGAGACCCAGTTTTAGCTATTGCTCGATGTGTAAAACAACGAACTGAAAAGAGACAACATTGCGCACGGTATGCGTGTTAAGTAAACCGACCAAGACCCACCACCCTCATACGCTCGCGGTTTGTTAGAAACAAACTTCTCTCGACGATTGTACGACGTTCCCGGATTTCATCCCTTTCGCTCTCTATACACATACCTGTGTACGAATATCCGACCGAATTCATTCGCGGTCTCCGTGCGAGTTGAGTGTTGATACGAAAATTGGTCTGGAGGGTTTTTCGTTCCTCTCAGTTTCTTTTACGTCTCTATACCGCCGCAAACAGATATAGGACATGTTCGTATCCTGGACCGACTTTTCGACCGTATGGAAATAGCAGCGACGTGGTCCAGTATTTTCAAAGAAGAATCGCGTAGCCTCCCAATTTCAACGATCTTGAATTCACTTTCCCCATTTTCTACGGGAACGATCGAAGAAAAAAGGTTCTCTAGGTATTTTTTTTTTTTTTTTGTTTTTGTTTTTCATCGTCTATCCGCTATAAAATCGGGCGTCGCTTTGACTGCGGCTAAAAATCAAACCGTACAGAAATATGTATGTAAGTATAGAGAAAAAACTGAAGCATTTTGTTTTTTTTTTTTTCTCAAAAAAGCTGTGAGAACAAAAAGCAATGAAAAAATTGATAAAAAAAACTTAGAAAATCTTCGAAAAGAGCTCGGAATATGTTTCTCATTCGTTTTTGTCGTATCAACTACGATTACAAACGCGAACGCATTACATGAAATATATATATATATAATAGCGCGGTGGATGTGCAGTAGCAAAAGAACAGCTTCAAAATTCTTAATCAAGAAAACCGGAGCGAAAACAAGTTAGTGCACCGAGCAAGCAACAGCAGCAGCAAGAGGAAACCCCGCGGTCGTATGTATGGTCGAGATGATGTCATAAAACAAAATGTAATCAACCCAGGGACCGCATAACAAAACACTGTCGACCTCCCTGAATATAACCAACCTGACCTATCCACCACCACATGTACACGGACACAACGCGTACGGGTTCAAGCTTGCACCGACTTCCATATCCCCCCCCCCAATGAAGCAATTTTAATCACCGAAAGGTGTTACATGCACATTTCAAATTAATTAAAAAAAAAAAAAAAATTTGGAAAAAAAAAACAAAACAACAACGAACATACACGGTACGCACATTCATTCGATTTTGATTAACTTTTCGTTTGTTTTTTTTTTTTTTTGTTTTTTTTTTATGAATTCATTCTTGAAACTTTGCTCAGGAAAATGTATACCTATTTCTTCTCTATACCGAATTGATATTAGCTATTTTTTTTTTTCCTTTTTTTTTCGCTCTCTTCTTTTTTTTATTCGTATAGCGGCTAACACGCGCGTTAATCCCGTAAAAAGTTATATTCGATATTTGGCTCGGTAAATAAAGTTTATTATTAATACCCAGCCCTGACCCTTATATATATTATGTACCTACTTAGGGGGTCGTGTGTCACGTTATACGGGTTACACCCGTGAGTGAGTTTTTTTTTTTGTTTTTTTTTTTTCGAGAGAAAGGGGATGTAAAAACGGTGTCAGAAAGCTATATACTAAACTCTTCGATATTATAGAACAGTTTGGCTTTCTCTATAACGATGCTTTTTTGCTATTTTTTTTTTTTTATATTCATCCCATAGAGGTACTCGATCATTGCTGCGATATATTTTTATCACATAAAACCAAAAAAAGGTCCTATACGAGCCCCTGGTAATCGGACTTTATTTTATTTTCATATACTTTTCCCACCTACTTTATACATGAACATTTTATTACCTTCTATTTTGGATATGTCACGATCTGATTGTCCTTCGATTTTGTCTAAACGTTTCCGAGACAATCGTTTCATCCTCTCAAGAAGCAAAATTTTTTTCTAATTTACCGACACTTTTTCAACGATCGGGATTTCGTTTCTTTTGCACGGGCGTAAGATTGTAATTTTAACACGACCGCTCCCGAAGTGGATAATATTATTCGAATGTATAATGGAATGCATCTAATTTAACCTGGAGCAAAATTGGAAGGATTTTGTCAAGTCCTCAAAGGCTTAACTTTGTCCGAAATAGCCTGCAAGCTTTTGCCGCAAGCTACGTGAGCTGATCACCGAACCCCACGCATGTTATATCTAACATAAACGTAATTTCAAATCACCAGAATACAAATTGCCTCGTAGATTAGAACACTTGTTAATTGTTATTTCGTTTTAATCTCATTTGTCTTTCTCATTCTTCTTCTTCTATGGTTTTCTTTCTTTCAATTTTATTCCGTAATTCAATACCGTTTATGTATGTACATATATACGTATAACCTACTACTTCTCTTCCCTCGAATTTTTATACGTATTATGGGTAATATGGGTGACTCGTTGTAGAGGTCGGAGTTCGTTGCTATCGTAACGAGAGTCGGTGAGTGGCCGCCCCCCTCCCCCTTCCCTCCCCCCCCCCCCCCCCCATTCAGTATATATAACGCAACATCTCTAATGGAATCTTCAATGTTCAATAACGACTTTTACGGGGCAGTTCCATGGCTCGCCTCGAGTGCAATAGCTGTTACTATTGCCGCTCTATACTCTCTATGTATTCGTCCTCGCTCCGATACGCTGTTCAACCTAACTCTTATAAATATATATCCAAACACACGTTATATCCGAACATATTTTCACCAATCAGGTATAATTTTCTCTTTTTCATTCTGCTTTCGTTCTTATTCTAATCGTTTTTTTTTTTTTTTTTTTTTATTTAATGTAACTATTTCTTTTTTTGATTTTTTCCCTTTTCTTCTTCTGTTTTTTTTTTTTTTTTTCACAGCCAGCGTCCATCTCGATGTAACTACGGGTATTTGAAATTCTACCAAATTAGAACGTACGTCTCCACATACATATGGGTATTATATATATAAATCGACGTATCGACAGTTCATGTACCCCATATATACATACATATGTAGAACATAAATACATTCTGTTTCATCGTACGGTAATATCTATACGTATATCCGGCCGTTGTGAATGCAGAGAGCGAAACCAGTTCGGAATTATTTAAATATCAAATAATAATTAGGCGCCCATTAGCGGCAGACTGTACGTTCCGTATTCGAGATTCGAATGAAAATTTTTAAATTAAACTGCACACGTACCTACGTGCATGCATGCGTATACAGATATACATATACATGTGTGCATGTATAATCACGTGTGCATGCATAAGCTTCTCCATCTACTCAACGTGGAAATGTTTGCGCGTCGGATAGCCACGCTATACATAGATGTATGTATTTACATAAATAATGCATCAATATCAATGGAAACCGTGACTGAAAGGAAAATTACACGTTAAAATGAACCCCGTTACATTACACGCCGTTTGGGTGTCTCTATATAAAACTTTATCACTACGCGTTTGAGCTTTGATTATTCGATTATTTTTTTTTCTTTTTTTTCATGTCGTTCTTTTTTTTCCGCGGACGGGATGATCCGATTTTCTTTACGTATTGTGCCCTTTCACCCCGTAGGTATGTCACTTTGGAAGCGATTCAACAAGTTGTGTGTAAAGCAAAAAATAAAGCGACGTTCCAGTTTTTTTTTTTTTATTGTTTTTTTTTCCTCTAATTTTGCCCGGTCAAAATCGCGGCTACCCCACCTAAAAACCGCGCAGGCTGAAGAAATGACGAAATAATGAATTAATAGCTAACCGAGCAGAGAGAGAAAAAAAAAAGAATGAAATAAAATTGTAAAATTTTTACACGGTCATTTGAAAGCGGGGGAAACGACGAGGCGAAAAAAATTCAGTAGAGTAGCTCAACGTACGATCGGACGTTTTTCGTTTTTCGAGCGATATACCTATATCGTTTTTTTCTTTCTAGTAAAAGGACAGTCAATTAGTTGAAAATTGTTTGAAATTATTTATCGATGAGAAGGTAGGAAACGATGAGGTTTGGTCTCTGGAGATTTGATTCGAAATTCTCGAATAAAGAAAATGACGAGTAAATGATTTTCTGAAAATATGATTTACTTACATGAATTAACTCGCGGAATATGTATAATTGTATCGGATTTATCTTTCTCTATGATACGGAAACGTGTGCGAGTTTTCACGGTGTTGTCGTATTCCTGAGATTTCTCATTATGAAATAACCAATTAATTCGAGTTTCGTACAGTACCTGTAAGAGGATCAGTGATAATTAATGCAAAAAAAATATACCCCGCAATAACAATAGCGAAGTTGTGCGCGAAATATGCTAAGCCTCTTAACATACACTCTCTCCTTCGTTCTTATGTATATAAAATATCCAACGCGAAACGAAAACTAAATGATAGAAAGAGGGTGGGATTTGAAGATGGAAAACCAAAACCTTTTCAAGCAAAATATCCTATGAAAACGCATCGAATTTATGAAAACCACCGGTTTAATATCGTTCCGAGAATTAATTGAGATTTAAATCTATTTCATATATAACGTATGCGTTGAAACGTGTAGAATATATTCCGTTTCCGAAAAAGTTCTTTTCAAACAAATTTGAAACACGTTGTTCGACTAAATCTGTAAATAGCTTGTACATCCAATGCGGTGCATCGCTATGGGTTGCCATACAAACTACTGTACAGCCACTACCTTGGTGGTAAGTCGACCATACGGTTAAACTGTAATGGCGCGGTGATATATTTAAACGTGTGGCAAAGTTTCGAGCTTGCAAAAGAGAGGGAGGGAGAGGGCAGGAGGTGGAAGGGGTGGAAGAGGTTGAGGATTGTAGAATAAGGGCGTGCTTCGCATAAGTTTACATTATCTTACCATCCGATAGCGGTACTCTCTGACTACCGCCACGACCAGGAGCGCAACGAAATTCAAGTTTCTATCCTAGGCGAGTGGCTAGATCAGAAGTCAGCATCGTTGCGGTCCATGGAAAAGTTGTATACCAAAAAGTTGAAACGAAAATAGAATAGCAATTAACTCGAGATGACGACGGCACGATTATCTAACCGAAGGATTCAAACATCCCGAAAAAAAAAAAAAAAACAATTAAACCCCCCCCACAATTTTATTTAATCAAATTCAAACATCAAGAGGATGAAATTGAATTTTTCAATTTTTATACAGCTCGAAATCTTTTCTTTTGATTTTCATTAAAACTTTAAAAAATTTCCAACCATCTCGATATTATTTATTCATTTTTTTTCGTCTCTATCGCTATTCGCGACTTTGAAATACCGTGCGTTGATTCAACCCTTTTACACTTTGATATCCGTGTACTCTGTGTTACATCGTCAAGGGAATACGTGTCCGAAACGTGTAGGGGAAAAAAAATGTGTGCGACAAAAAAAACATGAAAAAAAAAAAGAAAGAGAGAAGAAAAAAATTACTGAATTCGCTTACGAGTTTGGTGAGACCGTCAAAGGGTTCTCATTAACAAGTTGAAATTACCGTGTTCACTGGGTGCTTTTCGAATCCACCGAAATATATGTAACACATAAAATACATACATGTGTATTATTTATATGAGAGGATAGTGTGTTTATATCCATATCGACGATGTGGCAGCAGTCGCCTTCTACTTTTCGCGGGGATGAATAATTAATTGAAAATGAAGATTAAATTTGAGAAAAAAAAAAACACAAGAATTTAAAATAGATGAATTCAATGTAATATCCCGATGAAAATTTGAATGAGGAACAGCTTTGCGACGATGAAGATTAAGATTAAAGAAAAATTTAAGAAGAAAAATCATCCCCTAGCTGCGTTCTTGGTACTAGAATTAGGTGCAGGACGAAGTAAAGTAAAAGGAGTAGAAGAGAAGAGAAAGCGAACTAATTTCATCAGCTGTACCCTGCAGTCGAAAAGTTCAGCGCTTTCTCTATCCCTTCCCTTATACCCCTTCTACCTTCGACACCCCCCCCCCCCCCTTCCAACCCCCCTCTTTACGTTCTTGCAGCAGTACAACTAATTTATTTTTCATAGCTACGGCATATTACGTCCACGCTGTCTCCACCTTGAAGATATATATCTTTAATTTTGTTTTTTTTTTCCCTGTATTTCTCGTTATTTCTTTGGAAAAGTTGAAGTTGCACGGGACAAAGGAGTGCATCAGGTATAGTACGAGGAAAAGTAGTATAGCAATGTATGCCGACTAGAAGAAAGTAGGGAAGGGGGGAGGAAGAAAAGAAGGAGAATCAGGAAACGAGCGAGACTTTGGTTCTTGTTTTCTTCCGAAAACGTTTTCCGTGCAGATGGAACTGAGAAGTTTGTCTCTCCCCGATGTTCGTCGGACCGTCCGCGCGTGTCTGATCTCTTAATTGTGAGCCGAGATCTAATTTGTCTGGATTTTAAATGTTATACTCCCCTCATTCTACAGTTCAACTAGTTAAGTCTCCCGCAGGATGATCTAAAACCAGAAAGGATCACTCCTCTTCTCTCCCCCCTCCGCTCCTTCTTCTTCCTCAATTTCTTTATTCCGTTTCTCGGAACAATATGATTCGAATCAGGGTAGTTCGATATCTTGAAGGTTCAAAGGTTGAGTAAAGGAAAAACGGGCGGGCGAGGGGGGCGATATTAACTCTATACATACGTATCCTGGAAACGAAGATATCTCGAGCAGAGATCATCGCTCAGGGATTAACTGATCTCGGTACAAATTACGAAGATAACTGGTAATAACTAAATTCCCTTGGGGATGGGGTATTACGGGGGTAAAATGTATGGA
Organism: Athalia circularis; assembly: GCA_963978495.1. Classification (NCBI taxonomy): domain Eukaryota; kingdom Metazoa; phylum Arthropoda; class Insecta; order Hymenoptera; family Athaliidae; genus Athalia; species Athalia circularis. Next base: position 34,955,573 of record OZ021698.1, on the reverse strand, counting down.
AGGTAGGGGTAATAGCTTTGCCGGGGTACCAAATACCCGGTACTGGTTTCCGCCGGTGGTTTTGAACCAACCTTCGTTGGTTTGAGTTTAGAGTTTCGATCAATCCTAATACAGGATGATGGTAATGGTGATGGTGGTGACGGCGACGGCGGTGGTGTTGGTGAATTTACCGGCGTATGCAAGAAACGTATAGATAAAAGGAAAATGGCACGAGGAAAATAAAGGACAAGGGACAGTAGTCGGTCTGTACGAGACCAAAGCTAGCTAGCTTGCGTTTGCATAATCGCTAAGAACCCCGCGAACCACTCGACTCGAATAATCGACCCCTTCGAAACGAATTCGCTTTGAGAAAAGCAGCAAAAGAAGATACGGGAAGGAAAGTAAAGGAAAGGAAGTAAGTAAGTAAAGAAGGAAGTCCGCAGCGTCCTCAATCGGGAAACTCAGTTTCTAACGCTATATATATACGTAAAACTACGTATATACACACAGCAGACGGGAGGAAATACGAGAAAAGTTTTTCTTTACGATCTCTTAAAACAAAATCATCCCTTACTAACCTACGTACTTCCTCCCCCTCCGCCTCCCCCCTTCCCACGATTTCCCCCGTTACTCCCGAGGAAGAAGGAATTGATTGTTACCGAAGACTAAAAAATAAAAACAAATACATTTCTCCGGTATTTTCTAACGAGCTTCGGCTCTCCGGTTATCACAATTTTCTTCGACAAACAGAAAATGCAGAAAAAAAAATAGGTAAAAAAAGTTTTAAAAAAAAATAAGGAAAAGGGAAAAACTGCAACAGCCAACAGCCGCGCGCGCTGACCTCGCGATGAAAAATCTTTGTCGGTAACCCAACGTTACTACACACGTTGATATAAGCGGAGAGGCGAAAGACTGGGCCGTGGGGCTTTAGGGGATGGTGTAGTACGAGGGGTAGTAAAAAGGAGAAGGCGACTAGGGCGTTATTGCATAGTGACAGTGACAGATTGTACCTGACAGAATAACGTTGTGTTTATTTATTTTTTTTCTATTTTATTTTTTTTTCCCCCCCGTTTTTCTCCTAAGCCATGAAAGTATTGTCCAATTTTCCGTTATCTCAACAGAAACTGTGCGACGACTATATTTTATCAACCTTTTATAGCCTTACCCTACTGTACCTTATAGGTAGGTGTGCGGGTAGCGCGTACTATGGTAAGATACGGCAAACACGGTGTGACGCAGATGACTGACAAACAATATTATCAATGAATAATAACCAATAATAAACATGTGGACGTCGGATTTTATCAGTAACGCCTTAATAGAGTCAAAGATAAAACCAAGGCGAACCGAAATAGTTTGTAAAAAAAAAAATTTCTTCCCCTAGATTCTTATCATCTTTTTTCTTCTTCAATTCGATTTCTTTTCATAGAACATAATTAAATTCGAAAAACGGTAAATACCTCGGTTCAGCATGCGTATCTGCACACGTCTGTTGTACGGAAAAAATAAGGTGGAGAAAGAATTCGAAGAGGATTGTGAAACGGAATAGGAAAATTTTTTGGCGAGTTTCAATATCGAACAATAACTCGGTATCCTCAAACCACCGCCATTTCTTTCTATATACCTACTTATCGTACAACCGGTGCGCGCCCGCTGTTCTGGTAGTAAAATAATACACGTGTCTCCCGGTATAGCCAACAGTTTCGTATTTTTCATGCTTTATCATGTTTTCGATATACAACAGATGCTGCTGTCCACCTATAAATATGTATTAATGTATACCGCACGCGTGCAACAACATCAGCAACAGCACCGCCTAAAATGAGCTTTTTTTTCCTACGATTTTTATTTTATTCATCTTTTCATTCTTCTTTTTCTCTTTCTTTCTTCACGTTTTATCATGATTTTTACAACGGTCAAGGGTTATTTGTTCTTTCGCTATTTTTTTTTTTTTTTTGTTTCATTCAAGAAGGGTAAAAAAATTCCACCTATCGAATTACACGAGTAGATATGTATGTATATATTTGTGTATACACGTATAAAAAGTTTGTATATAATTTGATTGGTGGTCGTTGATTAGAAACAAGCGTGATTAGGGATTATGGGAAAATAATTCACGTCGAGGTTGAATAATTGCGGAATTGCGTGCGCGAAAAAAACCGAAAAAAAAACAAACAAATGATAAAAAAAGAAAATAAACAAATGAAACAGACCATCGAACATCCGAACGCTAAGGTCAGATGATACTCGCAATAAAATAATGTAATCTAATGCCAACAAAATTCAAGTATCAAAAAATTTCTGATATATACTTGCGATAAAGGTCCTCTGCTCAACTATATTGACGGGGAAAAAAATAAAATTAAATGAATTAAATAACAAAAATGAAATGTCCGATCTTTTTCATTTCGTTGCTCATTCGGTAGTGAATGTAAATAAATTTTTTTTTTTGTTTTTTTTTTTTCTTCTCTCGGTAATCGTGTAACGCCTGTTGGAAATTATTCCGTAATTAACAACCGCAACTGAATTCAACCGGTGTTAGACCAATTAACCTTATAACCGGTGAGAAAAGTGCCGGTGGAGATGTGAATATGTATATATAATATACACATGTATGTATATGTAAGTATATAGACCATGTATACATAGTAGTTGTATGGCTGTTTTACTCGACCTCAGGATCGTCCATTGCGCTTGAACGAGTGCGCTGCGCTGCATAGCAGCGAGAAGGGGGTGGTTTGGTTTTGGTACCTGAGGCTGTTTGGACGTGTTGCATTATGCAAGCTCTACAGAACCGCGTTTTCTTTCAGCAAGTATAGAAGAATATAAGGTGGTTCTCTGCCCTAACCCAACGTACCCTGGTGATTTGAAATGAAATTGAATTTCAAACTGTAAAACGTACTCATATACGTGTACCCCCTTACATCGTACCGCATGTGCACGAACCTTTCGGGTCCACGAACTTTTTTAAACAAAAGAGAACTGCGAGCTACTGATATACATTACCTGTATACGAATTATTTACCGTGCAGATTTTCATTATTTTATTTCTTTCGTCCGTCGCGTCGTCATCTTCGTGTTGCGGAATTAGAAAACGTTGAAAGAGAAAACTATGTATATTAGACTGATTCAAAAAAATCGACTATTTTTTTTTTTTCTTAAATATATCGAAAATATTGTTGAAAACGATGAAAAAGAAATCCTGTGAAAGCCACAGCTCTTAATATTAATATTAAGATGTCCCGCATGATACATTTCAATTTCCCATTTGATTAACATGGGAAAGCTTGTTTCTTTGAGTTTAGAATTTTGTAACTGTTTAATGGTTCATCAAAAACGCTAGACCAAATCATTTTCTTGTATAAAATTGAACGCTCTACAAAAAAGCTCTCTTATAATTTTTCGATAAACCGACGGGTTTCGAAGTTATTCAACTTTAAAATATAATTTATAATATTTTCTCATATTTGCCAATTTTTTGATGAAACTATCAAGTTTATCAAAAAATTTTGTCAAATTTTTTGTATTTAAAAGTTTTTGGGTTTCACAGATGCTTTTATTTAACTGTCAAGTTTCTAATACTATCGTATCTTAGTTTTTCAATGAGTTCAAATTATTATTTTTCAACTAAAAATTATTTTTATTTTTTTTTTTTTCCTCAACTTTGTGACATTAGAGTAGTTTTATTACAATTAAGAAATTTTTTCCTATATTCACTGATAAAAAGTAATAAGTATTGCAATGGTTCTTCATTTTTTGTAAAACTTGATAGTTTCGTCAAAAAATTGGAAAATATGAGAATTATATTTTAAAGTTGAATAACTTTCAAACCCGTCGGTTTATCGAAAAATCATAAGAGAGCTTTTTTGTAGAGCATTCAATTTTATACAAGAAAATGATTTGGTCTAGCGTTTTTGATGAACCATTAAACAGTTACAAAATTCTAAACTCAAAGAAACAAGCTTTCCCATGTTAATCAAATGGGAAATTGAAACGTATCGTGCGGGACATCTTAATATTGATATTAAGAGCTGTGGCTTTCACAGGATTTCTTTTTCATCGTTTTCAACAATATTTTCGATACATTTGAGAAAAAAAAAAATAGTCGATTTTTTTAAATCGGTCTAATGTATATGAAGTCTTCGTGTAATTATTTTATTTTTGAAAATTTGAACGGCCATTATTGTTTTGTTTTTTCGTTTTTTCATTTCGAGAGCGCGGAGGACGAAAAAGAAAATGAAGGGAAGTAAGAAGTAATAATAATAATAACGACAGGACCGAACCACCCTCCCGTTCAAAGTATACGTTGAACGTTAAACGCGAGGGTCTATTCCTCGGAGGAAACGAGCTTTCCTTCTTGACTCTATCGAGAAAAAGCTCGTTACCCTTCAGGATCAAGACCCGGTGCCGGTCCCCAGGACCTAACTGGAGTTTTGCAAAGGTTTATACAGGGTGAAAGGTACGAGGATGGCGAAGGGCGGGGCGGGGAGTCGGTAGTTGCCTATACACGAGGATACCTTGAATTCGACAATTGGGACCGATTGACACAGACCTCCCCTCGCCCCGTCGTCGGTGTCCCTCAGGAGTATCTATAGGTTGGAGAGAAAAAAAAAAGGGTGAACGACAAGGGAACGAGAGTAGTTGGAAGGGTAGTGGTATAGAAAGGAGACGGAAAAAGCTTGCGATGCAAATTCCAGAAAACAGGGAAAAGTTGGTAATTAAACTGGAGACAGGACACCATCCAGGGCATGGCAAAAGCGACGGTACGGGCGTCGGTTGTCTACGAGGACGCGGGGGAACGCGGGTTTGTAATGCTCGCCGGAGCGGTAAAATGCATGTAAATATATTCTCAGTAGAAGGATGAGTGGAAGAGGTGGTGAAAAAATATTACAAGGGTTGAAAAGCTGCTACCACACCCTGTCGCCAAGAAATTATGCTACACTCCAACTTTTCTACGCTTATATTTATGCGTATATATATATATATATATATATATATTATATGCCAGGGATCTGCTAGATATGACCTCGGATCCTTGGTACTCCTTCTAGTTGTTCACCCCCCCGGTAACTTGCTCTCATCTTATGTACCTACCCGTTCTTCTCGCTATCATCCCTCGAGGTCACCCCCGTTCGGAATGAAAAATAAGAAAACAAGAATAAATATAAAAGGAGTAAAGAAGATATGATAAATAAATTCAACGAGGAAATGGAGAAGGTTGTATAGGTGGGTGAAAAAGATTATGAAAAAAGAAAAAAAAAAGAAAGGAAAGAAGTGTATGAAAAGGTAGCGAAAGAGACCGTGATAATAGTTAACTAATGGCAGTGGCATTTTTCAGCGAAGGGGTGGGCAACCTGGAGTCGGGGATGGCGAATGGGGTTGGGAGGGTAGTCGCCTTGCCTTTTAACAAGGCTTGTGTTTCCGCCGCCTTTAACTCCGTGTAAGAGGGAGGAAACTGCTGCTCTTATCTTAAATCTCCGAGTGATTCGAGCCGATGGTATCGTGGGGGCGGCTCTCTTTCGCTCTCTCTCTCTCTTCCCTGCTACCAAACCTTAAACCTTGTACCATCCACCCTCGAAGTTAGTTATACCTAACTCCGCACCAACCTATCTTACCTACCTATACTGACATTGAACCCAGAAAAAACTTTTTTAACTCCCCCGTACCGAACGTCGCGAAAGAACAGATTTAAAACAATCGCCCTTATCCGAAAAAAACCCGAAAAAAAATCAAAAAAGAAAAGAAATTTTCCTTTTCTTTCTTTTTTTTTTTCACGGTGTCGAACGAGTGTACCCGCCGGTCGGCGGATCGTTGGAGATATTTATCTTGAATTTTGCTTTTTTCAATCTTGAAAAGAGTTCGCTAAACGTTTATCGATGTAATGATCGATTCCGCGGTCGATTCAAATGCCGTGAATGGTTGAAATCGGACAGATTATCAATAACGTTGGGCCGTACGATTGTTTCCAAGCATACGTCGTCGGTTCTGTAAACTTTTTACCATAAACAACAATTGGTAAGGACACTAAGTACCGTTTAGGGAGTCTGGACAACACTCTGTGTATAGCGGCTCTCCAACGGCGTGCGAGGTTCATTCGTAAATGTATGTAGTAGCGGTGCCGGTAGCCATTTCATAGTCGTACGCTATGCTGTAGGCTTTATGATGACTGAGGACCCTCGTGGGATGGAGGGTTGCAATTTTCCCCCACCATATAATGTAACCTGCACCTGAACCAACCAACACCTTCTCTCTCGTTCTCCTTCTCTCTCGGCTAACGCAAGGCTAGAGGAAACACTATTCCGTATTATATGCGCCCTCCATTTCATCTGGACACGGTGGAAATAGTGGGTAGGGTAATTTTGTAATGCTCACCTCGCCAGGCCACCGGCTGAAGATATACTCTTCAACTTCCGACCCCGAAAGCTTTTATTCACCTTCTAACTCTACGGTTATCGTTACGACGACAGTGTCGATCGCACGTCGTGTATCAGAGTGAAGTTGTGCTAAAATCAACATTACCGGTGCATGCGGTCAATCTAAACCCCACCGGCCGTACCTGCTGCCTACTACCTGCACTTAGTGAGCTCTCGAACCCTGCAGAACCACTAGTGTGTGCAAACGGCCAACCGAACTGGGTCTCGCGTGCTTATCGATCGAGCAATATACCGTAGAGTCAGTCATCCCCGTCGCCCTTGGCTACCTTCTGGTTACATCGACGCTTCGATGGCACGCACTAGTTTCTTAAAGATAGAAACTAGTAGTTTTCCACAAAATCAAACAAACAGAACCCTCCTTCATCCGGCTCAATAATATTCCTCGTTACGTCTAATAATTCTGTCGTTCGTTTACCGACGTTACACTGTGAAAAAAAAAAAACAAAAAAAACTTTCCGATCCCGTGATTATAATAGACATTTGACGGCGGTATGCGATCCGAGGATGTTATAGCAGGAGATTTTTCGTCTTTTCTTATTTTTGTTCTTTTCTATTCTTTTTTTTTTTCGAAATCTAATTGCCATTAACGATCCCGAACGTTACCCATGTATTGCGGAACGTAACCGTAATGATCCTGCAGTACCAAACCGTCCGCGTCCGTCGAATCGTTCGGTGGAGAAGAGGTGAATTGCGGAGAATAGCGGGAAAGGGGGGGAGGGGGGGGGGGGGGGATGTGCAGTCGCTTCATTTATCACCCAGAACGGAATCCCGTTCGGCACATGCGGGTAGTACCCCCCGACCAATAGCCAGGTAGATAGAGAGATGGACGCTAACCACGACCCACGAGAGCGGTCCGTTGGTCAGACAGACGTATGGGGCCGTATTCGAGCAAAAGGTTCATCGATATCGCATGAGGATCCTTCACGATCACGGTAAACCTATTTTCTTGGTACTGCAATACCGCTAGCAATACATTTTTTTTTTTTTCTTTTTTTTTTCGTCCCACGGTCGAACTGCCGAACACCATAACCATCGTTATATAGTGTAGAAGTGAAATTCATTTGCGGGTCAGCGGCATCGACCTAAGGGAAAATTGTTACTTTTTACCAGCTGAGATCCGACCGCTGTTCCACCATTTACGAAAACTGTACGTGAAACATTTAACGAAATCATGAACCGTGTGGTTTGGTTTTTTTTTTATAAAACTAGCGTTGCATTTAATTTCATTTGTTTTTTCAATTTTTTAGCTCGAAATACATGAGAATAGCCTATGAACACCTATTGAACCATATCAACATAAAAAGTTGATTTTTGACCCTGAAATCGAGAAATATCTGAGATATACTCCTTTGCATTTTTTCGATTTTAGGGTCAAAAATGGAGTATCGTCAGAATTGATTGCAGGACACTTTTCCAACGTATTTTCACCTCAGGAACACGAATCCGTCAAGTAAATTAAGCTAGGTATAAATCCCATCGAGATATCCTAATTTTTTCACTTTTTGAAGCGATAATTCGGCGATACCTCGATCAATTTTATAGATCGCGAATTCAGAAACACGAGGCTCATCTGGAATTTCGAGTTTTCATCTGGTATTTCGATGTTTCATCTCGTATCAACTTTTTAAGATACGATATTCGTACTAGAAAATTTCTTCGCTTAAGCGTAACGAATTGAAAATAGTTGGGATTTCTTCGATAGATGCAGTGGAAATTCTCTCGGACGATGTACAATGTACGTAGGTATGTATATACCTATTTGGATAATGTTCAAAAAAAGGATATCAAAAGTTCCGATTCTATATATTATCGAGGTACGCTGGAGCTGATATTGTTAAACCGTTTGCAATGCGAGTGTTGAGGCCGTCTCAAACTGTCCCTACAAAGCTTTTGCTTCGGATATTTCTTACGTTTTTTTTCCTTTTCTATATATGTCTCTGCCCACTTGCTTCTCTTGAACTCAGAAATCATTTGACAATTCTGCAGTATAGGGAGCTGGACTCTCTTTCACCTTTTCTTTTTTATCTGCTTCTTTTCTTCAAGTAGAGTTGCCTCGAGTCTCAAGTTTGAGAATCAGAAACGATCAAACGATAGCGGGATGTTTTCTCTTCACTTTGCTTCTTTTCGACATCTCGATGAATTGATAAAAGAAATCACCTACAGATATATGGAAATTCTGTGAGAATTTTTCCGAGCAACCCGCATATGTGCAGAGGTAAAAGGATAAGGCATGATAATATGCGTATGGGTAGGCAACGGATTTAAGGGTTGATTTTCACATTAACTATTTTCTTCTTTTTTTGTTTTTTTTTCTTCCTTGCCTTCTGCTTATTTCTCTTTCTGTTTTTTTTCTTCTACTTATAAACCCCTGTAAAGTTGACCTACCACTTTTATAGAATGAAACTTCGATCAGATAGATTTAGATTTTCTCTAGAACTCTTCGAAAATTATCGATTTGCAAAAAAAAAAATCAAAATTGCATACTTTTGTCGTGCTACGAAAAGTTGGCACGCCAAGTGTATCCAAATTTGATTTTTCTTTTGCTAAATCGATAGTTTTCGCGGAGTTCTATATAATATTCTTGTTTGTAAATCAATTTTTCTCGTTGATCAATTTTCAAAGTCAAATTTTTCGAATAAAAATTCTTCAGCTCTAGTTTTGGACTTTTTTGCGAGAGTTTTGAGTAGTGCTACAAGAATTCCAAAGATAATCCCCATCAAATTTTCCGAATCGAGTGCAAATGAAAAAGTTGTTCGAAAATTAGAAATCTCAGTTCCGTGAAGTTAGCCCCCCTGATCGAAGAAAAATTTTTGACGGCCGCACCCCCATGACGAGCAGCACTATTTCTAAGACCCACAAAAAACTGTAGAACCATGCAAAATGAACGTAGAACTCTGACGAAAAGTTTAATTTTACAAAAATGGGGGGCCAACTTCACAGGGGTTATTTCCGCTTCTTTTTCTTTCTCACGCGCGTTATAAATCGGTGGTAAAAATCGCTGCGCAGCAATCGATTGGGGGGAGGTTAGGATAAGGTATAAGGTGGGTGGGGTACTAGGGAGAATTTCTCGCTATCGTGATATCTCGCGGTATAGTCGTTGGTAGTATATAGGGATGGAAAAAAGGTTCAGGATTTTTATTTGAATTTTATGATTTAAATCGCCCACTCCGCATATTCGTGCAGCAGTAGGTAGTACCAACACTGTATGCAGCAGCAGCAGCAGCACCACCACCACCACCACCAATCGAGTCAGCATCTGATTTTTATGCTTTATTTTTATTACTCTAAGCGGAGTGTGATGCGGTAAGGTGAACTCCAGAGCTTTTTCGATCCTCTTCCACCCATTTCAACCCCCGAACATTTTCTTATTTCCAGGTATCAACGCCCACGTTTTGTTTCTTTTCTGTTTCTTTTTTTTTTGTACAAAATACTGTAGCAAGAAAAAAAAAGAGAGAAAGATGAACAAAGAATCGTCTGAAAGAACGCTGAGGATAAAATTCGCACATTTCATGTCACGTTGATCCCCGAAGCCGAGTAGCTTCATCTAAAAGAAAAAAAGGAAGGAAAAAAAAGCTTCAAGCTCGTTTCGAATTGATTTTCTGTTACCGCATATATAGTTCATTCGAACCGTTGAAGGGATACTGAAACATGATATGTATGGTAGTAACGGCTTTTTTCTTTTTTTTCTTCATTTTCTTTATTTCTTTCTTTCCATCCTTACTCCCTGTGAGTCCAAATATGTCGTTCGAATCCAACTGAATCGTCGTGGTCGTCATCGTCTTGGTCGGATTGACGGTGAAGGTAAACACGTCCCAAAGCTCCCTTCTGTTCCTGAATCACGTGGTAGGGATTTTCTCCCTTCCAAAAACCTTCCAGCACGAATAGTATATAGGTATATATACCCTATAAGGATAATAGCTGGGAGAAGCACACAACCATCCATGGTGTTGTTTTAACGCGCGGTCTCATTCGGGTCGTTATGGTAATCTTGAGCGCCCGATTTACTGCTAGCTACCGACCAACTCCGCCCCTGCTTCTTCTTCTTCTTTTTCTTCTTATTCTTCTTCTTTTTCTTCTTCATCACCCCCCCGATTTTATAACCTCTAAGCTATGGGTCTGGTGGTCAGTCGTTGCGACTCACGCAGACCACGCGACCCTCTCATTTCTCAAGGGGTGCTTTTTAGAGTGAGAAAACTACTTTGCCGTAGCGTATAAAACGTCGATGAAAGAAAAAAAAAAACAGAAAAAAAACAGAAAAATAAAGGAAACAAAACAAAGAAGAAAGACGACCACCCTTTGCTATATACGTATATTTCAGATTCGAGAACACGCCACGCTATACGTAGACATATGGGGTTAACAGAGCATATCAAACGCTGTTATGATTGCCTGAACTTGGCTGTTAAGGGTTGGAAAAAAAGTGAGGGTGGAGATTATTGGATAGAATTCTGGAAAGCGAGCTTTTCTTGCTTATTCACTGTAGGAAAATCTCGGTACTGGCTAGTCAAGAACCTTGGTTTATTTTATTTATTTTTTGTCGTCAGAATAAAAAAAAAAAATGAAAAATCGCGTCACACGTTACATTTCATTGCGTATCGGATGTTATATACTTTGTGTGTATCGTCAGAAAGCAATTTGTATGGCTCAAGATGTGCTTATTATAAATCGAGTAGAGACTTCGCCCTCCCTTGCTCAAGTTCCTCAACGTTGAGACCCGAGTGAAATGTTTCGAAGTACCGTAATAAGTCGTTTGAATCCGTGCGGATGAAACGACCGAGCTGCTGCTGTCCCCCTCCTCCCCCTCCTCCTCATCTCTACATAATATAAATATAGGTGGAAGAAAATTCAAATATTTATTTTCCGCGAGACCTGCAACTCCGTACCTGTTTCTCATAAACTTATTATTAAACTAATATATGCGCGTTCGAATCACCCCCATATAGTCTTTTATGAAATTTTTCATACGTATTTTTTTTTTTTTTCTTTTTGTCTAACCTCTCCAGCTCTCGTTCTTTTCATTAACTTCCAATATCTTTGTACCTGATCATTCTTATCCCAAAAAAACAGCGATGTGCAAAATAATAAAATTGCCTTTTGTTTTGTTTTATTTTATTTTCTTCTGTTTTTTCGTTGTTTTTTTTTTTTTTTTTCTTTTCACATCATCGGGGAAAAGACTTTAAAAGGGTAGTATGATGAATAGGGAAGGGGAATGGGGAGTAATAATTCATGTGCAGAGCAGCTGGTATCATTTTTCAATAGTTCGGCTTACCCGGCATTTATATCTGGACAGTACCAGCAGCAGCAGCAGCAGCAGCTACTGCCCCCTTCCTCGCTATGCGCGGTTTTGCCGGCGAAACGAATGAACGAACGCGAATCCGGTTCACTCAGTGGATGCTTACTGCCGCTGGTGGTGGTGGTGGTGAGTAAACTGAACGCGACCCCCCCCCCCCCCCCCAGCCCCCGCCGCGAGCGGCTCTCGAGTGGTGGACGGTGCTAAATTTTCTCGATGCAAATGAGATCCCTGATACGAGCGAAATATAAATCCAAAAAACCCACGAATATTTATGCCCATTATCTAACCTACCTATACACGGAGGCGTACAGAGCCCCCCCCCCCCCCCCCCCCTCGCCGCTGCTCCTACTTTATTCACAGTATCAAAACCCAACCAAACCCCCCCCCCCCCCTTCCTGGGTTCGCCAGAAACCAGAGCGTTCCAAAAAATTCGTCCCTTGTATACGCCCCAGTCATATGTACCTATTTACTTATAAAGAGTAAAATCATGTTTTGCGCGAACATAATTTTCTATCTTTCAAAGCTCTTTTCTTTGTTTTTCTGTTCTCTCAAACAATATCACCGTTAATGGAAGTTATTTATAGATGTTTTTTTTTCTTCTATTTTTTTTGATTTTTTCACTTCCCCGAGGATGTATACTCGGACCCATGGCTCGCGTTTTACACCTGTAAGAAGTCTTGACCTATCGGAAAGTGGCAAGTTTCCAAAGGTTTTTGGAAAAAAGGAGGGTTTGGGAGACCGGTTGATATCTGGTCGGTGGGTAACACTCGGGGTCGACAACCACACTTTCGGCCCCAATCAAAGCCATTATTAAGCTCATCCCTCGCACTTTGTTCCTGACTATATATATACATATACATATATGTGTGGGTGGGGTCGGTATAGGGTATAGTTTGGCGATGTGGTGGCTGCTGCGGTCCTTCCTTCCTTCCTTCCTTCCTTCCATTCGCGGGGCTGCAGGTATAACCTGCCAGAACTGGCTTCGGGCCAGGGTATTCATTCCTGAAACTAACCCCCGTATTTCCCACCGATCTAAGGGGCCAATTATTTAATCAATTCCACCCTCTTAGCGGTCCCGGAACCCCACCCTCTTACTCGTTCACTCGCTGCAGAGCTAAGTCTCGGAGTTTCCGTGACAATTGAAATCGCCCCCTCACCCCACTTTCTTCCCTCCTTCCCCACTCGAAGACAGAGACGTCGACTACGCCAACCACCTTGTATTCCCTCCCCCCCCCCCGCGCCACCTCCTCCTTCATCCCTAGGGCGAAACCCTCTTCTCTCGTCTTCTCCTCTCCTCGTCTCCTCGTCTCCATTCTCCTCTCTTCGTTCTAGCTTGTAGACTTCAAATCATCTATTCCATTAGAATGCTTGTAACGAGAGTTTATTTTCATAAAGGGGATTGTAGATCCTAGAATAGTGTCCTGCCTCTTCCATTCTCCCGATTTCTGGTACTACCTCGTTTGCAATTAACAAAATTACTGGGGGGTAAAACCCGTCATTTCTATGCAGGCATTACTGGACCTGCATTACGCAGACCCGATCCAATAGGAATTCCTACTACGAATCTTACATTGTTTGAAATTCAGAATGGAACGGAGAATTGAAATCAAATTTATCTGACGACGGAATTGTACAGAAATAGCCCGATGTTATAATAGAAATTCTTTATCACACTAGCTTCGATTTCTTTTTTTTCTTCTTCTATCAGCACAGAACAAACTATTTCTTTCACCGAGTTTTTTTTTTTTCCCCCTCTCTTTTTATTGCGAAGACTCAATCCGGTGAAAATCACGACACGCGACACTGTGCTCGGCTATTATCGATCACTGGAACTTTTATCGGCGCATCGGATTAGATAATGGGGTGCAGTGTTTGGCTTGATATTAAAATTTATGACTTGTCGAGGAAAAGGAGAAGGAGAAAAAGCAGCAGCCAGCTTTAACAGCTCGGCTGTATGCAACAGGTATCTTTTTTTTCCTGAGTTTCAGCCCTGTGTAGGGCCCCAGAGGCTTAACGGAGGGCCGATTAAGGTGGGAATTTCGTACGCTCTACGAATAGTTCGAATTCTGAATAACCCGGCTGCTTGACCACCCCAGGGATAAACCATCCCTCAGAAAATGGCTGAATTATTTCCTTTGACGGCGAACCGTCAACGCCAACAGTTGTCTCCGTTTTGGACGATAAAATTTCAGGCTTTACAAAGCTGAGGAAGAAAAAAGTACGCGAAATTCATATTCTTTCCTTTTTTTTTTTTTCTAGACGGTAAATTCCTTCGGGATCGTGATTCGCTGCGGATAGTAATTAACCGGATACAGTCTCCTCGATTATGTTCTAATCCCCAGTTGGTTTCTACTCGACAATACGCCCTGTAAGAGGGACAAGAGCCCGTTGTAAAACCTCGAAATAAATCCTGAACCTACTCCCACCTTTTACAAGTCGAGGTCTCCGTTCCCTCAGGATTCGGGAGATGCAACGACTACAGGCAACGAAAACCCTCTGATGCCTAAACCAACGACCACGTCCCAATCACGCCACAAACAATTAGATATAAAACCGTACACCGAAGGTTTAAGGGCCGCTACGGTACGGTGGATACTGGGGAGACCATCTAACCCTTTAGAAGTCCACGAAAATTCACCAGGGAACGGTACATCACTCTTAGCGACGACCAACCCCCTCGAGAAAACAAACGCCCACTAAACAACGGCAACCTTTAAACCCGGACCACAAATTTCTCAATCTTTATTCTCTGCCTCAAACCCATCGATTATTTGCAGGATGTACGAAAGAGATTTTCCCTACACTTTCTTACTTATTTATTTGTTCATTTATTCTCTCGTCGTTTACCCATCGCAAATTTTTTTCTATTAACGTTCGTCTCTCGGAAGGAAAATAGAATTTTCAGTTTCCATACAAACTACAAACTCCTAGCGTCGTAAAATCCCATTTTCTCGCGTGTTTCCAGTCGATTAATCACGAAAATATCAATCGCGACGGCTTTTAGCACCTCCGGAGAAACTACGATTACTTACGTCTTCGACTATTATAGCTTAAGCCGTGTCGCCGATGACGTCAGATGTGTATAAGCTCTTGGATTATGTCAATCGTGAACGAAACGCGAGCTCTAGAGGCGTGACAATTTACAAGTGAAACCTCAAACTCCGTTACCCATAGGGATTTGAGGGATGAAGGGCAGAGAGACGAACGCGTTTTGCTTGAGAAGAAAGAAATAAAGAGACGTGTGACCGTGGAAAAAGCCATCACGATCTAGGCGTTGTCGTCGTTCTCTTCCTCAGCCATAGAATGGATACCCTCCGGTCGGCCGGCACGCACCGTTCCATTTCGCGGACGGAATATGAAAAAAGTAAAGAGAAAAGGAGAATAAAAAAAAAAAAAGAAGTGAGAGAAAGAGAGAGAAAACAAACCAAGCCCGGTTGACAAATCGTTTGCGGTGAAAACGAAATGGGATTTCAATCAGTTATATTCTCTACCGAATTGTCACCCTGACGAAAAATGTACTTTTTTAGAAGGCGCTAAAAGCTCGGAAGAAGCCCAGTCAGGGCTATAGATCCGAGAACGTTAGCAGAAAATCGGATGTCGAATAGAAAATTTACGTCAAGTCATCAGAAAAAAAAAAAAAAAAAAAAAAAGAACGTGGTCAATTCTAGAACAATCTATTAGACCAGGTCGAAAAGCGTTGGCAGTGGTAAAACAAAAGTTACAACTTTCAAGTGACGTATTTTCAAAGAGTCCGTACGTCATCCAGGCTATTAAAAATTTATGAATTCATACTCGCGAGAATTTTTTGACGCTCCCTTGAGCCGGGGTAAAGTCTCCTTGCTCTCCTGTAGGACGACGCAAGATTCGGGATGAAAATAATGTGAAGTCAACAAACGAAAGAAAAATTTACTGAATTAGTGTAAAACTCTGCAGGTAGCATTGGTACCGGACGTAAAACAACGTCACCGTCATATTCAACGACCGTCGCTCTCCTCAGTCAATAATTTTTCTGTATCTTATTTATTTATTTTTATTCTCATGTTTTTTTTTCATTCTTATCCTCTTCCTTTTCCGTCGAAGAGGACTCAAGAGAGGGAACGAGTCAGGTGTACCACCTTAATCTCTTACGATGGAAGAACAAAACCCGTCGAATTTCATTTGGACGGGTCTTTTTTCCATTAAAATATAAATTTCATTTATAACCATGACGATATCAACGGTATTGAATGAGGGTATTCGATGGGAATAGCAGTGACGGGCTCGTGAGATGAAGATGAAAATGGGAATGGGGATGCGGAGCATTGCCTGATAATAAAATGACGTCCCCTCTCGGTAGTCTGGTGATGAGATATATACCCCCGGCAACTTACCGAACGTTCATCGACCGACTGACTACTTGGTGTACGCAAGTCGTAGAGGAAGAGATGGTTCTTCTGGGATAGAAGGGTGGAATGGCGGTGCGGAGGGTGGGGAAAGGGGGGAAGGCACGATGCTTAAAAATTCTACCGATCAACGCGAGACGCTAAGAGTATTGGAATTTCTTACGGTGTAGAAAACTCCAAGCGACTGACGGCAAAGGATCTTTCTTCTCTTCGCCGAACGCCTCGATAACTTTAGCTCCGGGTTGGTGGAAAAGCTACTTTTCATTCATTCTCTTCCTTGTACCTAACCATTTTCTTGACGAATTATGCACACACCTCACTAAACACCGGTTTGAAAACCGGCTTGAAAATATAATCAGAGATCAGCTCGTTTCAATTCCGCAAGCCAACATCGCGAGTATTAAATCCTTTTCAAATTACAATTTACGTATCCGTATCCTGGCTTGAAAATACCGACTACGTTTTTACCCTCACTTTTTCATAGTGTAATTTCTACGGAGAAAACGAGGTACTCGATGTATAGGACGGTTATATTATGCCTACACTTTGAGTGCTCGTACCTCAGTTACGATGCCAGAAATGTACATCTTGGTAATGCTTTGCGAAGTTATATGGCAAACCTATTTTAAATATCGGTTTCAGACCGAGCCGCCTTCTCTTCTCTTCTTCCTCTTTACTCCTTCCGCCAACTCGGCTATGCTCTAATATTACCCTTACTTTCTCCGGTGTGTATAACTTTTGCACAGTCACAACCCACCACATACCACTTCTTCGCCACACGCTATACCGAAGATATATTTTATGTCCCACTACCGTATACCGACGTTAAAAGCCCTCTCAGAATTATTCCAAGCACCGATTTGTTGATCGTCGCTACTATAACGCCCGTCGTCCACGGTAGAGCCGTAAACATCATAGCTGCTGCAGCCCTCGGTAATATTCTGTACAGCCCGACTCGAAACCTTCGACTTTTTGGATGGGAAACTACGAAGGGCGTGTCCGCCCTGACCGAAAGCTCTTGGGGAGTTCCACTGCTCGATCCTCTTTCTTCTGTCCTTTTGAAGTCTTGCAACGTCTGCGTCCCATCGTACGTACACGAGTATCTCTGTGGAACACTCGCGCCGGTAATGAGACACGTAGTGTGAGTAATAGATTCGCATTGTATGCAGTGACATCAGAGGCGTCTAGAGGTCAGAAGCCGCACGAGAAGGAGTGAGAGGCAGAAGCAGTGACGCATTTCGCTGCAGCTCTAATCTAATTATATCTAGATGTGCTACAAGCCCCCTTCAGGATGATGACACTGTTCCTCACTCCTCCTCGAGCGCAAACACTTGCCGATTCAAATCGAGGTCAGAACGAGTCGGGATCTATTCAATTGATAATTTATCACCGGTAGACGTGTGCTTTGGAGTAAAATTTATTTGAAACAGAGAAACAAAGAGCGTCTGGGAGGGAATGGCTAGTCCAATAAGGATCGGTTGTTCTCCCATGGGGTGGTGTAGTCGCTCTGGGGGTATAAGGGGACTGTAAACTCGGGATTCTAGGCACGTGGAGAACACCTCTGTTGAGTCAACTGCCGGTGGCTACCAAGCCAAGCCGTACACAATGCCCACAATCGTATCTGTAATGTAACGGGTGTCTGGTGGCTGAAGTGAGGAGGAGCCAGGGCGGTGGAAATGGGGGTAGAGTTAGAAATAGAGGTAGTGGTGGTGCGATCATATGCCGATCTAGACGTGACCCAGGCCAGGAGAATATTTCCGACTATATTCGAGTCCATGAATGCAGCCTGAGTGGCGGTGTGGAGAAATGTACTTTTCCAAATGCCAATTTTTTGTAACCGGGGAATGGAGACAAAAGTCTGACGCGAAAACTGACGATGAGACGGTTAAACACCATCTAACTAAGCATGCTTCCAGTAATTTGGAAGTGAAATATCACCGCGTAATCTTGGACTGACCCCTTTCAGGACATTGACAAGGGTTGACCCCCACAGGTTGGCTACTTTTGGCTGCTTTCAGCCTTGTCTGGGATAGTAAGGAGAATTATAAATCTCTTGAAAATTGTCTCTAGTTTCCGTTAGCAGTTACCAACGACTTTTGGAAAGGTCTTATTCAACGGTAAAGCGAATACCTTTGAATCTCGAACAACCTCCGCGTATACGTTGGAATAACGATAATTTACAGCAACTTTTGACATCCGGCCAGCAGCTACTGTCCGTGTCTTTTGCATTATTCGGACGAGAAACAATAGTTCGACATTTTTTTCTTGATATTTTTCCTTCGTTCTGCCGCCAGTTTTATTTTCTTTGTTTTATTTTTTTTCCCCCGCTAAAACAGGGATATTCTTTCTCCGATAATAAAAGCACGGCTCATCACTCAAGCATGGTGTACAATGAAGGCGGTTGAAAAGCTTCTCAACTTTCGTATCTACCCAGGTGTAGAGTATCCATCTTCAGCAATTACTGGAAAGTACTCGTAGAGCTTCCAAGGCATATGATCGTTTCTCGGCAGTTTCTCGAGAACTCGAACGGACCGAAATGTGAGAGGGGCGCTATGTCGTATCTCGCGGTTAAACCGCAAGCTCGTAAACTGTACCGCTAATACAAGTCGATATTAATAGCTGGGTTGATCGGTTTCTCCTGTATATTAACCATCCAACAGCTACCGACAACATCGGGAAAACACGAGAGAAGCTAAGGAGAAAATCATGAAGGTGGTGAGGGGGTAGCGGGGTGAAGAGAAGCTCATGGCATACCGTCGTGCCTGGTTGAGATAGGGCAGACTTTCGACCGAAGTACGTGCGTTTCGTCGGGTCGTCATCGCAGGGTTTATTAACCAGACAAACTTCTTGCAGAATTAATAAGAGTCGTATCCAACCCGCGTTAATTTTATCACATATAATAAGTACGAGTCGTCAGTTCTTTGGTAACACAAATACTCGGGACAAAAAGCAATGAATCCCATTTTCACGAACGTTGAAGAGCCGCAACCTTCCCACCTATTTTACGTTTAGGTAATTAATTTGCTCCTTGACCTGTACAGTCGGTTTTATACGTCCGTCCATCCATGAGAGATATATATGTGTGTACATGTACATAGGAGACAAGTGGATGGTCAATGGGTGACGTTATTCTACGTCCTTTGCTCAGGGAGTTCCCAGGGTTCAGGAGTCCCGTGGGTTTCCGAGCCCTTAGGCATCGTCTGTCCGTCCATAAAACAGACGGAAGGGAAACAAAGGGCTCGTCCTACGCGCGGGTTGTATCTGGTGGCGGGTTTTGGTAGCGAAGTGTATAGAAGGTACCAGAACCACTCTCTCTCTTTCTCCCTCGTTTGGAGTTCAGGTCTCAGAGCTCAGGGTCCTCGAATGTACGACCTTGGATACCAAACACTGTTTGATCTCGTCCCTTCTTCGTCCCTTTCTCTCATCCTCCGTCACGAGAGAGGCGCGACCCTACAACATTCGCGACCCTTTTTCAACCGGAAGAAGATATGTAGGATAGGAATCCTTTTCACCCTACAGTCGACCTCGAACATTTGATGTTTATATCTACCTACGCGAGTGCTGTAGGTGGGGGTGGTAAAGAGAGGAGAGGGTGCACGAAAGTATGCCGGTGTTATTGACTAATGCAGTCCGCCGGTGTCACTGCCAGCTGTAGCTTAGGGTGAAAAAAAAAAAAACAAAAAATAAACTAAAGGGAGGTTGGATACAATACGAGCGCATTGGTTAATGGTGTGTGTCACCCCCATGTGCAGAAGCGCGCAGTATCTGCCTCTCTGTCTTCTTTCTTATGTCACGTGGACTCTTGATCTAATGGGGTGAGATAAAAAAAAAAATAGAAGAATACACACCATAAAGAGAAAACGTAGAAAATATATATAAAAATAAAAGTGAGAAAGGGTGTTTAGATTTTTTCCTCCTTTCCACTCGTACGTTTTTTTTGTTTTTTGTTTTTTTCAAGGTACGAGTGCGGCGTCATTCGACGGTGAAAATATGGGGATAGGGTAGAAAAAAAATATTCTCTCTACTTCGCTTCGCTTTGATTCTCCCCGCTTTTCTCTGCTTCGCTTTGCTTCAGTTCGCTTTGTCGA
This sequence comes from Athalia circularis, assembly GCA_963978495.1. NCBI lineage: Eukaryota > Metazoa > Arthropoda > Insecta > Hymenoptera > Athaliidae > Athalia > Athalia circularis. The sequence goes on along the minus strand of OZ021698.1, from coordinate 34,935,397 downwards.
GATTCGCGATGTGTGGCCCTTTGTGAGCCTGATCGGTGACGGGGTATACGTAGGTATCTCACATTTCACGAGATGATTTGGCTAATCTAATATCAGCTTTCCATTTTACATTTATTCAAACGAATAAAAGCAACGTTATTGTACGCTTATCAAAAACCTGCGCGCTTTTCTCATTTTCTTCTTTATTACGAGAACCGCCCCTCCATGTTTTCTTACCTCTAATCCCCTCTCCTCAGAATGCTTGGAGTTTTTTTTGTTACACACTCTATAAAGATTACCGAAAAAAAAAGTGAAGAGAAACACGTAGCGATTAGACTATAAAAAAATTCCTTCGAATATTTTATTTCTGTAACCAAAAATCGCATCACAAATCGTATGAAACGTGTAACAAAGAATCGTTCGTCGAAAGAAAATGTGAATATAAAATGATCTGTTGACTTCGGGACCGCAACCGGATGACCGTTCAGCGAAAACGACGATGACCATCGAGTGTTTTTCAGGAAACTTCAGCGACTTATCATACATCCATTATCTGACACGTAAGTATAAAGAATTAAGGGTTGAAATGAGTATTAAGAATATAAGAAAAGATATGTTTTCAGGAAGAGCGAGAGAAAAAGGGGAAAAAAGTTGATCAACGATATTAGTCCGAAACTATTTCCACCCCACAAGCTCACCCCTGTTTCTAGTTTTACTTTTTTTTTTTTGTAACATCCCATGAGAGTTTTTTGACAGGTCCGGTTCTGCAAGAAAATAAATTCAACTAATGTGACCAAAGTTCGTTGATCGCTAGGTACTTAAATATCATTTAGTGAATTGAAATTCAAATTTTGTACGCGTGTAGTTTATTCCTCTACTGATCTGAATTTTAAATCTTCTGCAGTAACAGATAATATTTTTTTTCTCCCCCTCTCTCGCTCATCTTATCGACAACTACTCCGTATAACGATTACCATTTCGTACACATATACGTACAAAATATACCATAGATGGGGGTAGTATCAGGTATGGTGCAGGAATAGGATGCATACTTTGAATTTCAAATATTCCTTGCTCTCTCCTACTGTAGAGTTGCTATTGCTCCTGTTGTAGAAACGGTTTTCTACCGTCCTCTCGGCTACGGGCCAATCAGCTCACAACTTTGCAAACTGCGCTCGGATGTTCCTGTTTGTTGTCATTTGTTTCGTTCAGCCCACATCCTCGCTTTATTTATGGTGCTTTCAGTTCTAGAATTGATTTTGTGATTTATTCTACAGGCTCAACGTTATATGGCCTCACCCCATCCTCCTCCCCCACCCCCCCCCTTCACCTCCTCCTTTCGGTTCTACCTTCGCGCCGCACGAACCGTTTTGCATTTTCAATTTCGATACTGTCTGTTTATGGGTATTTAATTTTTTTTTTTTCTTTCTTTCTTTCTTTTTTTCTTCGCTTTCTCATATTTTTATTTATATTCATTTATATCTCTGCGACTATTGCAAAAATACCAGATGGAATATTTTTTAGAGATACGGGAGTCCTGCGGGATGACTATCTTTTTTCTGTTTTTCTTCACTCTATATCCATTTTTGGCGGAGGCTGAAGAGTTGAAAATTAATTATCGAACAAATATCGTTGGGAGGCTAGTTTTGAAGCAAGTATTTTGTGTTTTTTTCTTCCTTCTTTTTCCACCTGCATCCTGTTGGATGAAAACTTGCCGAGTAAACGCGTTGGTTAATTTCCCTGTAATTGATAACGAGGACGTTGTGCACGTCGCTAAGTAACTGATTAGAGAGAACGACTTCAACCTGAGTACCTTCTAATCTCTGCCACTCAACACGTGACTAACTACGGACTCCTTTCATGTAAAAGCATCCTACCCAATAATCAAGTTTCGGAATTTTTTTTTTTTTTTTTTCAACACTCTCTACTCATATGCGAACGAATATTTTTACTCTCCGCGCACGGCAGAAACAGAAAATATGAAAGGCTTGAAAAAAGTAAAAATAAAAACATTCATCTTCGGAATGACGTTACGTTTTTTTAATGAGTTTGTATCGTTCGATTTTTTTCTGAAAATCCTAAGAAAAAAAATTATCGGAGTCGGTCTGATTATCCATACGCGGCAAAATATTGGCTTACGATTAATACAAACTATTGGATGCGACGCGGGTTGTACGGTGAATTCTGCACGAAATCTGGCCGGTTTCAAATGTCCATTAATTTATACGCATCCTACCGGGTTTGCCACCTTGAAATCAGGTCGACGATGAACCCTATCAATTTCCCTGCACTGATTTTCAACGATAAATAGAGCTCACTCTACACCTTCGTACAACACCCATCATCCAGATACCTGCAGGCAGACAAATTTCTCGCATGATATACATAGATATATATATATATATATACGATATATATGTACAGGTATATATGTCGCTAGCTATATTGAATATTGGCAACGCAGTTTGGCGTATATTTAAGTGGCGTGATCTATCCGCCCCTTCTTCATCCCTTTACATAAATCTGGGCATGAGAGGTGAACGAGATATTGCCGGGATTTGACCTCTCCGAGTTTAGTATATGTATAGTAGTATATAGGTAAATATACATGCACACTTCGGGTCTGGAGAACAGCTTCTCGAAAGCTTTCATATAATATCTAACCTAACCCTTGGTTTTCTGATGGGGGGAGGGACATTTACTGCTTGTTTAGAATATTACTCGCATACATCTGCATAAATTTTACACAGGTCTTAATAATGGGCGGGGTTAATTCACTCCTCCGAGGTGGTCACAATTTTCGGTACATGAACCTCTGCAGATATACAACGTTGAGAACTTTCTTAAATTAGTTATATAAGAATGAGAATCATTGAGCGAAGAGAGAAAAAAAGAATTAAATCGCATGAAAAATTGAATCAGGAAATTGATTGATCGAGTCCTTCGTCCTTATGGAATATACTAATGACCGTGGGATACGCGATTGACTTTTACCTCACGTCCTATACATGGATATGTGTGTGTACATAAGTGAGCGGACATTTAACCCTTTAGAAAACGGTTTCGGATTTTCAGAGGGAAGAGTTTTTCTTTTTTTTTTCTTTCTTTTTTTTCCAAATTGGTGTGTGAGAAAAATCCCCGGATTATCGTGCAGATTTGGGTACTAGCGAGCGAGGAAAGTAGAAAGAGGGATTGAAAAAAGGGGTAAAATAGGGGTGAAGGGCGGACATAACGGTGGGAGGGGAAATATAGGGGGTAGCTACGGGACAAAATACATATTCAAATTGAATTACTCGCGCTACCGGACACGTTGATTTGAAATCATTCGCTTAAGCCAAAGCCACGCGATTCCTCGACGCGTCGCGTCACGACGCCGTTCGTTCGTTCGTTCGTTCGTTCGTTCGTTGACTAATGGAAATTCTCAACGCGAACTCGTTTAAAACACAACCATTTTGCATATACGTATAATATGGTGTGTATACACCGTTCAAGGATCAAAACTGGTTCGTATCACGTAATATTCATAGAAAATTTTCGTTAGGGTTTACGCGTACGCAGGATATAATTCGTACAAAAATGATTTTCAATTCTATAATATACATACCAACATAAACACACCACACTGTACAGCATCCTCAAAAATTAATTCAGTCCTCGTATAGTTACCTATACTATAAACCGGAGTAAACGTGAAAAAAATCAGAACGAAGTAAAAAAAAAGGAAAAAAACTGCAGCTTTCAAAAGCTTTAAACTATATTATAAAATTCAGGGATCGCTTATCGGTAGAAAAAAATAAAAAAATAAAAAAAAGACAGAAAAAAAAAAAAACACTGTGCATCATGAATCGTATAATAAGCGTAAATACCTCGATGGTAGGTATATGTATATGTATAGTTAGGCGGGTAAAAGTTTTATCTATAAATATAATGTGGATATCATATACGTATATATATATGTGTGGGTGTGCAAATTGATATGAAAAGTTTTGCATGCTCTGAAAACGTATATAGATATATATATATAGGTATACCCATACCTACCTTATATACCTACCAAGCAGCATTACGTGCGAGTTTGCAACGCGTTGCTGCTGCTGCAGAGTTCACAATTTCTAATTGAAATCCCACAGCGTGAAAGCTTGCTGTTAGGACTTTATCGTCCCTAAACAGACCCATGATGCAATTTATAAACCGCGATTAATTTTCTTTCATAATTAAATGGATATTATATCCGAACAACCAACTCCGTTATATCGAATATATATACCGTGTTCATTTAATACTATGATCCAATCGCTATCAACCTTCCCGATCCTGATTCACTGTTCATTATACGATCTATAGTATTATTCCGTACCTAATATCAAATTTTTTTTTGAAAAAAGAAAGAAAAATGAAACGAACAAAAAATACATGCCTATATAAGGTGCGCGTATTGTAACGAATATGTTTAAAAATTGAGAGCCTGCGGCCAAAAAAATGGCACGCCAAAAATGTTCTTTTTTCTACACGATATGACGGAATTGACTTTCGATTTAATGAATTGCAAAGAAAAAAAATATGTATATACCTATATGTATGTAATAGACGTTAAAAAAAATGATAGCAGCAAAATATGTTTCAGGGTAAAGAGAAAAAAGAAAAAAAAAATTTACGAAATGAATTCTGCAATTTAATAAACAGAAATGGATTAAAAGAGTTTATCATTTTTTTTTGTTTTTGGCATACCGCAGAGAGGTACGAAAAAAGATATATATAGAGGGAAAAACGAAAATCGAATGGTATATCTAATTTGTTGGTTCATTCTTCGGCATTTTTTCCGGCGTATTTACGGATGCATGGAAAACAATTACATGCAGCGGAGTTTTTACGTGATAAATTATTATCTCATCAGAAACAAAAAAATCCATGGGAAAAGCAGCTATACGCCAGATCTATTATACCCTTGGTCAGGCTACTGCTGCAACTGCTTTTCACGCTGGGCAGCAAATATTAATTCAATTTAAACGGCAAAGCTCTTGCCGCGACCCATATATATATATATATATATATATGTACACTGTACACGTACGCATTCGTGTATATATATAGTGTAATTACGACGAGTGTTTTTAAAGGCAACCAGCCAACCGATTCGCCGCTTCCGACTTCACCGAGCCGTTCTCTCTCCCGCTGCACTGCTGCGGTACTTGAATTTTTTGCGTATCCATTCATACAAGTATTTACCACCGAATTGCCCTCTATGATATTAACCCATCTTCCCCCCTTCGCCGTCGCGAAAAACAAGAAACCAAAAACAAAAAAAAATCAATTTAAAAAATTAATTTATATCGGGTGCGTAGGTGTATCATCCGAAACCTTATCAAGATAATGAACGAGCGGTTATTAATTTTACACCAAGTCGAAATAATTAGCAAAGATTTTCTGAATCATTTTTGCCCGTACGTGTATGAAATTGAAAAAAAAACAGAACAATCAAGTTCAAAGGAATTAATGTAACCGAACCATCGCGGTGTGTGAGAATTACGTGCGGGAAGAAGGAAAATCGAAACCTTGGGAGGCTTAGGTATAGGTGGATACTCTATATACTATATACCGATAGAAAGTCCCGCAGGAGGAGTGTACATAAGGTGACCATGAGAGTCGCCGTTTCCCATCAGCTTACCAGCTCTTGAATAGCTCCGAACTCTGGCTTCGTCTAATTAGACGGTGTTGAGTTTTGAGTCTCTCCGTTTGATGGTACCTATAACAGGAAGAGGAACAAGGGAAAACTGGAAACACAGGTCAACGTCGATTAATTTCCCAGCAGCAGCTGCCGCTGCTACTCCTACTACTTCTCCCTCCTCTCTTCTCTTCTCTTCTCTTCTCTATCCATCTCTCTTTTCTTTATCACAAACGACGACGATGAAAATCCACCCCCCTCACCCTCATCCCCCCCTCTTCCGGAAAACTCCGCGCACCCAAGTGCCCTCGGAACTTTGTGCGTTCTCTTTCGCATCTTATAACATATATATACATATTGTGTACATACGCGTTTCTTTTTTTTTTAATTTTATCTTTTGTCATTATATCATTTTTTTTCTTTTTTTTTTATCAACCTGCTGCAATTCGCTATCGCATGAGGGAATTTCAAGAGATTTGTTTTTGTTTTTGTTTTATTTTATTTTTGTTTTTTTGTTTGAAAAAACGGACGACCTCAAACTCAGCCGCCCTGCTCACGTATATACATATATGTATATTGTCGGGGTTGATCTGCATTGCAGGAAAACACGGAATATAACGGTGCTATTATTTTTCCTCTTGTTGTCCACATTGTTTGCTTTTTCGTCACGTATCGGACCGCGCGGTACGTTGTTCCGAAAGAACCTGAAATCAGCCCACCGTATAGATCGTACTTCATTTTTTCGCCGCTTTTTTTTCTTCGAAATTCTTTTTAAGGTTATGTTATACGTATAATCAGGGGTAGATAAATTGGCGAATTTTTCTCTTCACCCTACGTTAATGTGGTTTTTGAAAAATTGTTGACCCTGAAGATACGGCGGAAAGGGTGGGGTCCAAGCTGATGGGTATATCGATACGAAAAGTTATGAAAAGAACAAAAGAATGCGAGCCGCTCGTAAAAATAGCCGTAATAAAATGATTTGGAATTCTTTTTTCTCTTTCTTTTTCTCGTAACGTTTCTTCCATTTTGTAATTCCTTAAAATAAATTTCTCAACAAAACGGAATCGAACCGTGACGCACCTGATCATCATCATCTCATTTCTTCGCTCCGTCGCGTAATGCGAAAACCGAGTTTTAATTACATAATTAGTTATAAGATCTTTGCGAATAGGTTTTGGAGAAATTCGGGGCGATTTAAGGGTGCGAATAAAATCGAACGAGAATAGCTTTTTTTCTACTTTTTTTTTTCTGTTTTTTATTTGAAATAAAAAAATGAAGAAAACAGCTGGGCGAGCCCGTTATAGTTCCAAATTCAAACTTTTGGAATTACGTCATTTACATATCATGCTCGATGACGGGTGTTAGTCTTTTTTTTCTTTTCGATGTTTGATCATAAATTATTATTATTTCATATTTATATATTACACCGTCGTTCTAACGGCGGCAGGTGCACTTGACGTGTTATTACAAATAAATATTCTATATGGTTAAAATTTATGGACGAATCGTGCGATGCCAATAATCTGAAATAACTACCACCCGCCCCTGGCTACCCCTTTGACTCTTCCCCTCCCCCCCTCGCTGTCTCTCTCTCTCTTTCCCTCTCTCTTTTTCACCTTCTCCCACACCCCCTAGACTTACCCCTTTGACCTGACCCGACCTAACCCAATCCGCCTTGAGTGCGCGGCACCGAGTAATTTTCTCGAGTACTTAAAACCCCTCGTTTCACAACCAGCAGGCATCGGAATTATTTTCACTCAAGAGATAATATTACGCACGTACTCCTCCTCCTATTACTATTTTTCTTTTTTTTTTCTGTTTATCTATCCTTTTTTTTTCTTATGAAAACTCATCCAGGTTATATCTCTCACTGTACAGCGACGTTATGACGTTCTCTTCAGCCGTGAGACTGAAAAAAAAAAAGAAAAAAATTCGAATAAAATTAAATATGATCATTGGTTTGATCTTTGAATGACGTATACATAGTATACGTAATTTTATTCGTTATACAATTTTCTAATTATATATTTTTTTTCTGCAATGTATGCGGAATTAATTAATTACGTACTCAATGAAGATGATTGAAATTTTCATTTTCATCATTTTACACGTACGTATAGAGGCAAACTATTTAATTAATTTCTAGTGTTTTTTTGAAAAAAATTATTTTTCAACATCGGTAGGTACGCTATATCCTTTCCGTTAGAAATCGATTGGAGAAGGAGAGAAAAAAATGAAATGGTTGATAATGGGAGTCCATGTATAGAAAGTACGTCTATTACTATACGCTGATTACATTTCCCTACTCGATGAATGGACAGTATCCGCAATTGAGATTTTCCTATTTCATTCGACACGTCGTGTCCCGAACGTGATTTTCATGCTCGATCGCCGTCTCTGACTCTATTATTGCCACATTGTGTTTTATCATCATCATCATCGTTAGGATCGTACTCCCGATATTACGATTCAAGTACAAATGTCTGCGTCTAGCTTTACATTGCTCACACCTGTTTATATGGATAATATTTTTTTTCAACCCCCATGGACAATACACGTGCACTCGAAAAATAAAAATAATCAAATCGTAGCGATTATGCGATTGATGTGGAATGAAAATTGACTGATTTTTTTTTTCCTACTATTTCTGTTCTCAGATCCACCGGAGATTCTAAGGAGGCCGATATCGCAACAGGTTAAAGCCGGTGGAATAGCGTCATTTTATTGCGACGCACGTGGAGATCCTCAACCCCAAATACAGTGGCGAAAAAATGGGAAAAAATTGACACGTGAGTTTTCAACTGTGTTTAATTTCATTGATACCACATCCCAACTGAACCGTATAGAAAAGGGAAGGAGTTTGAAGCGTCTTCATCGTCAATTTGTTTTTCTAATTGTTCGAATTTTTTCAATCAATAGAGCTCACGGTATGAAACTAATTAGAAGGAAAAAGTTTCTTGGAAAACTTAAATTCTCAATCGAATTATTGTAATTTAAATGTGTATCGAACGTCGTCAAACAGTTATTATAATACCGATAGAATTAATGACCGTGCTACCCACAGAATCGGCAATGAGAAAATATTTTTCGTTGTCTAAAAGTAACGAGCAATACCTGTAGATACGTATATACCTTAGGGCGATTTTTTTTTCCACTAGTTTTTTTTTTTTTTTAGTCCCCACCTAAAATTCAGTTGAATATGTCGAACAAGAAATGCCCTCAAAATTTCAGCCCTCAAAATTGATTTCAACCACTTTCCCAGAGCATGAGAAAATTTTCCATTTGAAATACACGTAAATTAGAAGTTTTTTTTTTAGAAATTCTATAAATCTGCGGCATTTTATGACACGCGTATTTAATTTCATTTGTTTTTTTCAATTTTTGTTTACTATTTTTTTTTCAATTTCATATCATTACATTTCAGACGCATTTTTTGATCAATCTGCATTATTGTTATCGCAATTTGAATTTTATGTTCAGGGTATAGAATTAGACGTTGGGTCCAAACCTTAGATTTTTGTCGATTTTGGGGTCAAAAATCAACATTTTTTTTTCGAGTTTGCTATGATATTCTAATGTGTTTTGATCTCAGGAATTCCAATCTGCAAGCCAAATTGGTCTACCTATAAAGTTGATCGAGTTATCGCTAATTTTTCACTTTTCGGAGCAGAAAAATTGCGATATCTCTATGGGATTGATTCGTAGCTCAATTCACTCAACGGATTCGTGTTTCTCAGGTCAAAATACGTTGGGAACGCGTCATACGACCGATTTTTAAAATATTTTATTTTTGGGCCAAAAATGAAGCATTTTTGAAATTGTTCGTAGGACACATTTGTTACGTATTTTGACCTCAGGAACACGAATCTGCAAGTTAAATTGATCTATCTATAAAATTGATCGAGGTATCGCCATTCGATTCTGCATAAATTCCGACCAAGACCGATACATCATAAAAAAAATGCCGCAGAGTTATAGAATTTCTAAAAAAAAAACTTTTAATTCACGTGTATTTTAAATGGAAAATCTTTCCATGCTCTGGGAAAGTAGTCAAGATCAATTTTAAGGGCTGAAAACTAAATTTCAGGTGGGGACTGAAAAAAAAAAAGTCGAAAAAAAAAAATCGCCTTAATATACCTGTATCATGTATAGTAAATAGAAGCGTGGAAAAGCAGAGTAGGTGAGTACCTCATACCTATAGGTATCATAACTGAAAAGAGAGGAGAGGGGAAGTCAGCGTCGCGACGCGACGCCTCTCAAGTAATTTACTACCTGAAACAGTTTCACACGACGTACGCAACGCGTTATACGTCGTTCGCCCTATCTATTGTTTTAGATTTTATTTCTCTTCCATCTTCTCACGAATATGTTTCCCTATTTACATCTACGTAATTGAAAATTCTTCTAGGTAAATTCGTAAATGATTATACAATAATTTTCAATTCAATGTGTTTATATCTAAATTGTTTATTTGCCTCAAATGTGCAGATTCTTCTTTTTTTGTTTTGTACAAACTAATTCGAATCGAACACACGATCTTCAGATTCTTGAAAATAGTTTTTTGTTTTTCGTTTTTTTTTTGTTCTTTGAGGCGGTTTAATCGCTCTTAAAATTCATCTTTTAATTAATTCTTTCGGGGTATTTTACACTTCGTTCGTAGAGATCACTTCAATTTTGTAGAACACGTACAGTTATCAAGTAATGAATTTGTTTTTAATTCTTCTCTTTTTTTCAGCGTCCCAACCTCGTTATTTGGTTCAATCTTATCCCGGTGGTGCTTTCATGAGAATCGAACCTGTCCGAGACGTACGGGACGATGCTACTTACGAATGTGTTGCAGAAAATGGCGTCGGTGACGCCGTTTCTGCCGAGGCTCAACTCATCGTCCACGATCGTGAGTTTTAAATTACTATTAATACATCATCGTCGTCTCATTTGATTGAGAAAATATTATAATTAATGTTTTTCTCGTAAACAAAAAAAAATTCTGTTAATCAAACGAAAATCGTCGCCGCGCATTCTAATTTCATCGTATTTTGGAAATAAATGATTGAGAAATTATAATCAGGTACCTATACCTATTATATATTGGAAGAGAAAAAAAACAATCGAATACACACGCGTTTACATTGAAAGAATAAATAAAAGTCGCGCAATCTGAATTTTATCACGATAATTCGGCGTACGTGCTTGGCTCAGCGAAGTATAAATTTGTATATACGTATACAGCTATTGACCCTTATCGAACTTATTTTGTAAACGAGGTTTCATCCCGTACAGTTGAGTTTTTCAATTTATTATTCGTTGTAAAGTTGATTCTAAACGCAGGTGAAACCGCTCCCATCATTTCCCACATTTCGCCCAGCATATATGTATGTACATAGTGTATACGTATGTGCGGCATAGGATACATACATAGTATATAGTGTACGGCAAAACATACCGTCGGGGTTTAATAAAGCGCGCACGTTATTTGCTCCCTGTGCAAACAATTGTTTAATAAAATAAAACGTGAAGCACGAGGTTGTTCTATGTGGACGTAGGATAATATTGTATCCGGAGAAAGATTCAAACGTCATTAAAAATTGTGATAAAGAAAAAAAAGAAATGAATTGAAAGAAGAAAAAAAAATAATAAACTCACCCGGCAAAAATAAAGGACAGTTAAAAAATTAATAACTATAACACGTTTATTTTATATTGAATAAATCAATCACTTATGAGCGTTTTATATACATTGAAAAATTATTTTACGCATCGATGATGTATTGTCAGCGTTCCAAAAAAAAAAAAACTATTTTTTTTTTTTTTCACTCCTATACTCGATTCTTCGAGTTTAGATATTCGATCGTCTGCGAAGACATGATTATACGATCAATTTCAAGCCCTCGAAATTCAACTACGAAATCAACGGTTTGCCCGACAGACAAAATGTGACCTTGTATATCGAGTGATGGATTTTATTATTCGATGCGTTCGGTTATATCTACCTTCGTGTATATTTTTCTGTTTCATTTGTTTTTTATGTTTGTTTTTTTTTTAGTTTTTGCAATTGAACCATTTTGCTAAATCGGTCGCGCACATACAGCGATTATTCATCTCAATCTGCACTCACTCTCTGTATACTCACTCAATGTACGAACCATTATTTATGCTACACCGCGTTGCTCGAAAGCCTGTTTGGAAAAAAAAAAACATAAAAAGTTTCTCCACCTCCAACCTTTTCATCCACGTGCAGCTGAAAATTTTAACCGTATACTTTTTTCTTTTCCTTTTTTTTTTTTACAGTTAATATACGCGTACAGTTCATATTACTCATTACTCATCGTATAACGGCTATATATACACCTAGGTGTACCTGAACACACGTTAATTATTTATTACAATTATGAAAACCTATCCTTTCTTCGAATTAATTGAATACGTATTTAAATTATTTCATTTGTTTATTTATTTTATTTTTTTCGAATTTCATTTAGCCAAAAAATCCCAAGTGAAGAAGGAAAAAGAAATCATTTTTCTAGCAACGCTACGATAATTATTTTTCTTTTAATAAATTTTCAATCAATCATAAAATTTTTTTCTTCTTTGTTTTCGTTTACTAATCATTTTTAGTAGGGTATCGTCACGTTTAATTTAAAATTAGGATGGCTTATAATGTTGACCCGAGTCGCGAGATTACATCGTATATATATATATATATATATATACTTATGAACTATACATACATACGTACATGGGGATCAACAATAAGAACACGAAGATCATGCGATGTGATCAAGTAACAAAAATGGCGGCAGTATCGTATTACAGCTATTTTCTCTACTTCTTTTTTTTTTATAAATACCCTACCAGAAAATAATAGGAAATGCAATACATCTGATATTCTGATATGACTGGCATTTTTCGTTTCCTCTTTTTTCTTTTGTATCGTATCCGCAATCATATTTTATTGGGAATTCCCTGCGAATATTTTGCAAAAATATTTGAAAAAAAAAAAAAAAATTGTTAAATAATCTCATCGCCTTACCTGTACCTATATATATACTCATACCGCTAATTTCAATCAAAGTGGAAAATTTAAAACGAAAATCAATGGAATGATTATTTTTCTTTTGGGAAACGAAGATACGGAAGAAATCGCAATAACCGTTCTCGTCCCATCACGGGTTTATAGTAAAGCAGAGTTTTCCCTTTCTAAATGATCGGTATATGAGCGCCACCTGATAGTTCCCGATGAGATAAAAGGAGAGCTGTATAAGGTTACATATTTCGGAACCCGGAAAGCTGCGCTTAGTTGAAATTTAAAGCGCGGCGAGAAGTATGAGGGGAATAGAAAATGGCTGTGCGCTATGTTAGTACCTTTGCATTAAGAATCAGGGGATGAGTACCTTATAGGTGTACATCTACATATATGCATTTAAATGTTTCAAACACCCTTGCGGCGTGTTATATATATACGTATATAAATACACACCACTATTTCCCCCTCCCCCTTCCCGAGCCCGCTCGCCCCCTTTCTTCCTGCCCTTCTTCCCACCGACCCAATTTCTGGTTGCTTAGAGCTTCGAATTAAATTTATATGAAGCCTAAGTGGTCTGTTCCCTCGGCTTAACTTCGTCGTCGTCGTCGTCGTCGTGGTGGTCGTTGTTGGTAGTTACTGCTTCTCACTTGTATTATGGCAGAAGAAAACGTCGGAAACTTACAATTACACTTTATGGTATTTTACTTATTACCTCATCTTAAAAAGGTAAGCGGTCTTCTTACCCCTTCGATATTATTGCCAACCGCGAAAAAATTCACAGATCTTCAACCACCGCAAAAATATACCTATTATAACACATAAATATTATTCGCCACGATTATCATAATTTTGCACCTCAACTGTTTTTTGAAGAAAAAAAAATACTTCGTCCATCAAGCCGAACTTTGTAGTTTTTTTTAAACCTTCTTCGATGCAAATACAATCGAACCATTTTTTATTTCAAGGGCTCAATGAAATTCTCAAATGCTCTGCATCTGACGAGCTCCTCGCAAAATCCCATAATGCAATATTTATTTGAAACGTTTTTTTTTTGAATATCGTATTGTCTTTTTTAAACATCGGTTGTGTTTCTGCGGATGAAAATTTGCAAAAGTTCCGCAAGCTCGCCATTCGATACACCGCATATAAATCATGACCTGCTGATCATTTTTCGAGGAAATAAGCTCTATATCAAAGGAAAAAAAAAGGAAAAACAAATTTTTCAATTTATAAAAAAGAATGAAAAAGAAAAAGAAAAAAAGCGCGTGGAAAGACTGAACAAATATTATATCCTCGTAAAAGTATTATTATTCGTTATTGCAAACCGGTTCTTTTTCTTTCCCCAATTTTTCGAATTTTCCAATATTTCCCGAACGCACGCGATGAAAGCGATTGATTGGAGTTTCTGCGGACTGCCCCCTACCCCTCCTTCTCTCTCTCTCTCTCTCTCTTTTCACTCTCTCTTCTTCTCTCTTTCATATATATCTCGCGATAACGCAACGTTCTCCATTCGCGCTCGTCCCATTCGGACCATTAAGCGACCAAAACGTAAATTGAAACTCATACACACGGGTTTGCGGCCACGTTTTCTCTCTACTTTTCCCTCCCTCTCTTTCCCCTCCCCCTCTCGCTCTCTCTTTCTATCTCATCGTGTGTTGAAGTTACACCTATACACGCTGTAGGGGTTGCAGTTTAAAGGGGTTGTTGCCCATGAAAAGTAAAAAATGAAGAAATAAAAATAAAAAAAGGATCACGGCGGCTCGGGGGTGGAAAGAGACTCAAACCGGCGTTCGGTGCTCTCCGATCACCACGTCGATGTACAATGCACACGTATATATATATATATATTATATATATATCTGGGCGATACACATAAAACATAGAATTGCTTGTTTTCCATGGTTTCCAATTAATTCCAATCACGTTTCCGAAGATCAGAAGAATACAACCCCGCGGCTAGGCCACATATAAACCACCGTGTTTCATACATATATACCAATCCACCCTATACATATGTATACCTACGTGTGTATGTATAATGCAACTTTTGTTCGTTCTACAAATTTATATTTAATTGAATTAAAACAAGAAAGAAAAGAAAATATAATTGCAAGAATTTAATATGTACAACATACAAGCGGGTGTATATCTATACAGGGGTATATAGATCTATATAAGTGGGTAAAATAATCGCTTTTTTATTACTTACACAGCCGCTCTTTGGATTATATTATATAGACGATATATATATACGCATATAAAATTAATAATAAGATTAAGAGAATATTAAATCCAAGTGGATGATGATTTCGTATAATAATATATTCTTTTTATTATTTCGTCATCGTTGTTATTGTTATTATTATTTGTATTTTTAGTTCAATGATTTAATGACGGTCGTATATAGGTATGTATAATACAACTCACCGTTGTACAGGAGGTAAAACCTTCTGCCCATGAAACGGGGTACCTAATTCGCGTATTAAAAGAGATGAAATAAAAACGACACTTGCCGCGTAATAATCGTTAGCCAATGCGGTACTCCGCTCGTGTTCTTGTTTTCATCTTTTTTCTTTTTTTTCCCGTTCCGTTCCTCGTTGCTTATATTTCTTACAACCCTCGTAAACTATATATACAAAATAATAAAAATAAGAGAAGCGAAAAGAAAGAGAGAAGAAAAAAAAAAATAAACATTATTATTACGATGATAATAATATTTTTTAATATTCACATAAAACGTCAAGCATCTCTCAAACCAAACCCCGCACCTTTTACATCTTCTTTTTTTTTTTTCTTCTTTATAGATTTATATTATGGGTACAGGTATACCTATGTATATAGGTATTATTACAGGTATGACGATTGTAAAAGAATTCTTTAGCCGCGCATTAAACACAGAGGAGAAAAATTGTTTCTTGGCTCGTTTAAAAATACTTTTTCTTTTATTTTTCTTGTAAAGAGAATTAAGATGTGTAATGTATTATATTTCTTGTAATATAACCGCCAGTTATTACAATCCGCAACCAACCCGACTTTTATTATATTATATAGTAATTCTATGTGAGCCACAAGCTCTTCTCGTAAATGATGATTGCTGCCGTACAGCGCGAAATATAATTACACTTGAATATTATATCGCGATTTATAGGGACGCGTTGATATCGAATTATATGAATATATGTAGTCATCTGTAGATTTTTACAATTGCCGAATTATAGAGTATCTAAATGTGTAGCTTACGTGGAAGAAGTTTAATTAATTTCATGGTTTAATTAGAAACAGTACGGCCGGTTTTCCCGAAGAAATTGCCGAAATTAGAGGGTTGGGAAGGCAATTTTTTGCGGGTCAAAAATTTCGAAAAGACCAAGCGGAAGCTGTTCCATGATTCTGCGAACAATGTATGGTTTTTTTTTGTTCCCTCTATTTCTTTGGTATCCTCTCCTTTCGAATTTATATGTTACCGAAAATTCGGAGACGTTTGTTTGAACAACGGGCTAATTTTTTTTTTTTTTCATCTCTGTCCGTTGTTGTATAATTCTTTTTTTTTAATTCTTATTATTTTGTGATTCGGTTTAAACAGTCCCCGCGGCTCTTCGCGCCCAATTTCGTCCTGCATTTTCTAACCCGCAGTGAATTTCAAAAAGGTTTGAAAATGAGAATTCGCCCGCCCGAGCTCTGGAGGCTCACGGTTCTGAAGAATCGCTTTGATGAATATTCTGAGCCCGGATTACCCGGTTCGTGTATCTACCGGAGCGAGAGAAAAGCTTTTACAAATATTTGAATCCTTTCCATTATTACCATCAATTAAATTTATAACCATCAAAAAAACTTGCCCCTCAATAAATTATTTCATATATACGTATATACATGCGATAGTATATATCTTACAATTAGATTTACTTTCTTTTACCGAACACCATATTGTTATTCACCATCATTTAAAATCACAAAATTTTCGCTTCCTTTGAAAACCAAAATTATACAAGTATTTATCGGATGGAAGGTTTTTTCTTATTCCACGAGCTTTGGAATTTTTTCCGGCCGTATACATTTACATAGGGTATATTTGGTATATTTTTTTGAAAACAATCATTTTTCTCCACCGATTTTTTCTCGATGATCTTCTGCTTTTTTTTTTACTCTTTCCCTATGATCGAAAGACCAAAGAATCGCGCATTGACATTTTATACCATTAGTCACGTGACCGTATTGCGATATAATTTGAAGTTTATCGTCGAAAGATTTTATCTGTTTTTACCCATTTTCACCTTCAAAATACACACCTATACGTATACATACATCTACACGCAAAAACGTTTCGGAAGCTGGGCGACAAAGTTAAATTACTAAAATAGTTGTCGCGAAGCGCAGCTATGCAGAGGCATGGGTAGGGACACCGTTCTTATCGTTTGTATCTACTTTGAACCCTGCGAGAGAAACGGAGAGGGAGAAAAAAAAAAGTTGGAGTAGAAGAAAAAAAAAGGAAAAAAAAAAAACAATCAGGTGAAAAAAGAAAAAAAAAAGAAACAGAAAAGTTTGACGCGGGGTGAAAATTCGCGCCTAATTTATGTACCAATTAATTACTAATTAAAGCACTGCTTTTTTGGGCCAAATTAAATTCACCCTCCTTCTTCTTCTTTTTCTCCTTTTCCTTCTTTTTCTTCTTCTTCTTCTTCTTCTTCTTCTTCTTCTTCTTCTTCTGGTTCCTCTCCTGCGCTCTCGCCGCGGTCGCAGAGTTTCGTCCACCTCCTCATCCTCCCGAAGCTTTTTGAGCGACTTTTCCCTGGCGCGCTTCCCGACTCCCGCAGACTTTAGATTCCCATGTCCGAAATGTTCGCGAGTCCTTGTAAAAAAATCCCCAACTTTCCTCCCTTCCCTCCCTCCCTCCATCTCTCTCGTGAAATCAACGCACTTTTCTTCACAGATTAGCTTTTAATCGGAGTTTGCGACTGATATTTTTACCTCGTTTTCTTATCCTCGTTTCCCCACCTCGCCCTTCTTTCCTCCTCTCTCTCAAATTTTTTTTCTGTTTTTTTTTTTTTTCAAATCGAAGAAAAAACAAAAGTATCGAACAATTTTTTGGATTTTCTTTTTCGATTATATTTCGTATATCCTATCGAAAATTTATCCTACTTGTAATTCCCCGTGAGTAATATGATACTCATGATCGATGTATGCACATATAAATTGATCTGACATGAGTATAAATATCGATATTGGCAATCATGATTTTGCTCTCTCAGAGGATTCCCCTTACGCATCGCTGTATATATATACGTATAGAATCTCTGGTGAGGGGGGAAAGGGAAAGGGTGGTACAAGAAAACCCTTTTAAGCAGTTCAAAATTGACGAAAATTCCATTTTCACGATGCTTTCACTTGTAGTTTCCAGGCTAACGTTCCTTATAATAATACCTCACTGCTGGCTAAAATATAGGGGGAGAGAAAAAAAGTGAAAAAAGACAAGTAGATAAGAAAAAAAAAAGGAAAAAAAAAAACCGTGCAAAATAGAGGAAATAAAAAAATTGCGAGACGAAAAGAAAAACATATACATCCTGCACCTGTATAAAATAAAATTCCTAAATCCAGCCCCTTAAGATTCGGATATTAAAAATTATCGGTCGTCGCGTGTTATGGTTAAAGCGTGGAGCTTTTGCACGCCTGTATAATAGAGGGGTGAAAAAGAGCGTGAAAGACAACAAGCTGGAAGCTGTTTTTGGGGTTTACGGGGTTAGTGAAAATTGGTGGGAAGGTTAAAAACGGAGGAATTATCGTAGTATAGGGTGGAAAATGTTTCTCTCCTTTTTTTTTCTCCCTCTCTCTCTCTCTTTTTCTCTTATACCCCCGTTCATGGCTAAGACGCTTTAATGCGCGCACACCATATCCTACACATATATATACGTTGGGCAAAACCGGCACAAATTGAACCTTTTCAGGTTATTGGGGGATAATGCTATAGCATTTAACAAAAGGATATTTGGTCCTACGGAAAAGGTGAAGAAAGGATGAAAGAAGAAAAAGGAAAAAAGAAAATAAAGTGAAAAAAAAAAAAAAAACATACCGAGGGTGCGGAGCAAAGCAAAAACGGGGTGGGTGGATATATTTTTCCGCAGGATTCGGGACGTCCTATAGGAAAGCCTATACAGAGAAGTCAATAGAACCGGCATATGCCATCCAGAAGAATCTTATATAGAGTCGCTTTATGATTTCATGCTCCATTTCGGGTGTTTTGTCAACCGTTTTCGAATTCTATTCTAAAATTCTATCACCTTTGGCTTCCCTGTACCAAAAGTGAAGGCGAAAAAAAAGAATAGAAGAAAAAAAAGCTCGAACAAGAAAACCCGCGAATACGCATAACACAACCATCGTATAGAGGTGAATGTCAATTTGGTAGGACTTCACCGCATTTTGTTTCTATTTGTTTTTTGTTGCTGTTTTTTTTCGAGAAGAAGAAACACATTTTTTTTTCTCCAAAAGATAGCGTGTGTCTGTTGGTAAGCAGAAAAGAAAAATCTTTACGCTAAGCTGAAAAAAGAGCGCGTGATTTTTCGTCTCTCTTTTTTTCATCGAAGGGTTGGGAATTGCGCCCTCCAAGGTATTTATAGTCAGCAAATTCTGGTTGTCCTCCAACAATCCGGAGAAATGTTATAGCTCATTGTCAGAAAAAAAGGAGACAGACGAAGAAAAAACGAAGTAGGAGAAATAAATATAATTCGACGTATCGCAGCGGGCGAGGATGTGATTTTTTTTCTTTCATTTTAGTTTTTTGAACTCTACTCCGCGCTCTAATTTTCCTCATATTTTCTCGATCGCTCGCGATATTCGAATTTTTTTTTAATTCTTTTTTATTTCAAGTTACACATCTATTGCACGTAAATTTGAAGCATCTGTTAGGTGCTTTAAGTACTCCGCTATATCTACCACGTATCATCTTAATACCTGCCATCTTAATTCCAAGACACTACCACCTTATATATGCCAGCGGTTATCTTCTTCCCTCGGGACCCGGAAATGGTTTCTAATTCCGATATAGCGTAGTCACGGGATTAGAAGCAGCCGAAACATTCGTCCCACCAAATCTGCACCCTATACTGCAACGTCCCGAAATTAACAACACGATGAGAAAAAAAAAAAAAAAAACAAAAAAAAAAGAAGAAGAATAAAAAATATTCGCGAAAGATTTCAACGCAGAATGAAAAGTTTGAAACAATCAGTCAACTTCCTTGGAAACTTTGACACATTAATACATCCGCCTGCTGTATTAACTAGGTACCAGGTATACGGTATACACCTACCTTGAAGTATTCTACTTCCGTAAAGGGAACCCGTGAAGTAAGAAATAAAGGAGAAGAGAAAAAAAGAGGAAGCGATAAAAAAGAAAAGAAGAAGAGAAGACCAAAAAATAAAAAACATAAAGTAAAAGAGAAAAAAAAAAAAGAAAGTAAAAAAGGGGAAAAAAAACGGTCATTAAAATTCCCCGGGGGCTGCTCTTACCCATCCCCACCGACATCGGAGCACTTTAATCTCCTGCTCTGAACACTCAACAACTTAACCTTGCGTTAAGGGCAAGGAGCAGGGGGGGAAGAAGAGATATCTAATTTCTTAAGGGTTAAACCTAGTCTATTTTCTCGTTGCGATCTCCTCCCTTTCTTTCAAACGCCTAAACGATCCACCTTTATATCCACCTACACCTGTACTTTTCCTCGCACCGAACGGAATCGGACTCCCCATCGTAAACTGGATAAAAACAATTGCAATTCACCGCCTTAACAAAAAGTATAGGGAGGATTGCAGGTACTGGAAATAAAATTGATACGCGACGCCCACGACGTTCGTTGAAATCGGAACATCTACAGTTTTTAAAATGTAAAAAAAAAAAAAAAAACTACAGTCCTCGAACAAGTCGTAAGAATTTTTTAGCCCGTATATAAGTAGCTGATTCTTTTTTATCTTTGAGTAATTTTTTTTTTTTTCCCGAAAGCTCGCTTTTTTCACCCTGATTTTTGGTGTTGAAATTTTTTTTATCCAAACCCCAAATGTGCTCACTACATAGGTATTCTTTAATTTCAATTTTGACTATCGTATTCGTTAAGATTTTAATGAAAGATTTTCAGAGACGCCGGCTATATAATATATAATCACTCGCTTTCGTTTCACTATGTAAAGGGTTTAAAGCTCGGTAATCCGAGTCACAAAGTCGATGTCAAACCCTCCCTTAAATACTTGAAAGCTCAAAGTAAAGCGTATTCCCTTACGTTAGATGTATCATATTTACACAACCATATACATACCGTAACACATAGAATATAATTTTAAATACATATATCTTACGCAAAGGTTTGAAGAAAAGAAAGAAAAAAAAAAATTTTCATCCTCCGGTACAACGCGAAGAAGAATGAAAAAATTTCAAATCGTAAGAAATAATGAGAGATCGCAAGGTCTCGTTGAAAAAAAAAGAACAAAAAAAAAAGAAAAAAAGAAAGTTGAAGAAAATCCGCACAGTTTTCGAGAAAATTCCTTATAAAAATGAAGTAACGTTGGCTCGAAAACTTCCGCTTTTTTCTTCCCTCTTCCCCCCCCCCCCCAACGTTTATTTCTCATCGTCTCTTTTTATCTTGTTCTTAAAAAGAGATGTTCGAGATTATGCCCCTCTTTTATAATTGAAGAAATAATCACAACCCTTAGCTCTTGCTGCTGAAGTTAGAGACGACCGGGACGATGACGGGGTTGAGGGTAGCTGCGATGCTTCCGGAGGGTCGTGAACCGCGAACTTTTACACACACATGTGCACATATATGTATGTAAATATATACTATGTGTGTATGAAATATTTTCTACAGACCTAAAATTCGCGCGAAATTCTTCGAACGTTAAGAAAATAATAATAAAAAATAATTCACCAAAAAGCAAGTGGAGAAGACGCATTTATGTGTAGGGAAAGTAGTCGGTTCGTACCTGAAAATAAGGAAAAAAAAATATTGGAAATTGTGAGACAAAAAAAAAAAAAAAAAAAAAAAAAAGGAGAAGTAAAAACGAGAAAGAAAGTAATAACACAAAATGGAATAACGAAAAAGAGAAAAAAATATATATACAGGTATATAGACACCCAACTAAATAAGGGTGAATCTCGACTCGACGCGCGTTAAAATTCATACTTTGAAACAATTCAATCCCGCGAAGTAGTACGACTATTATACGTATACAGAGGGATGGGGGCGGATTGCAGAGCCCGCAGGAACCGGAGAGGAAATCAGACTTGGTTATAGTCGCTTGCCAGGACCCCCCGGTCGCGCGGTGGTACCATTTCCCTCGTTGGAGTGAAAAAAAAGGGGGAAAAGTAGCGAGATATATACGTACAAGAGACAATGACAAGCGGGAGAAGAGAAAAAAAAAAAAAAAAACACAACGATTCCACCCAAGAAGGAATTGAAAGGGATGAGAAAAAGTAAAAGCGAGATCCAACGGGACTAATAGAGACCGGGGGGAAAAATAAAAAATATTATATATACAGTAAGAAAGAGATGAAAAGAAGAAAAAAAAACAAAGAATAACGCACCTACAGGGAATTAACGTTTCCCTATTTCACCCCCAATTCCGTACCCTCTGTACAATCCTTAGTATATCGTCCAACCTTCGCTCTCCGATGTTTTTAAATTGCTTATTATTTGTCGCGCCAAATTATGATATCCGCTCTGTCTACGAAGAAGAGCCGCGATTTCAGGCCTCTTCAATTTGGAAAAAAGGACGAACGAATAGTACAACAATTTTTCATTTATGCACATACGTATTTTCACTAATCTAAATAAATTTTCGGATTCGCTGATTAATCCCTCTTCCTATTTTATTGCGCCCCACGTGTACAACCGTGGGTTTTCTTATTTTTTTTTGGTTGTTTTTTGATTTTCTTCTGTTTTCTTTAGTTTTGTTTTGTTTTTTGTTTTCGGGGTCGAATGCGGTGGTCGGTAACCTCACGTCCGCAATACCGTTCCGGTATTATACTAGTGGTAATATAGGTATAGTTATATCTCATACGCCGATTCGGTAAAGTTCAACTATCGATATAGTTTAGTATACGACCGATACGGGTGCTTGCGCTTCGCCAAATACTTTTCAAATATCGCCACCCCCTATATCTCATACCCCATCGTATGGGTGAAATATATATATATATATATATATATATATTATGCATGGATATACACATGTAATGTACAACTGCGGGGCATAGATATAAAATAGATGTACATACGTGTACCAGAAAAGAGACGGGAGTGAACTCTTGATTTGAAAATAGTAAAAAAAAAGAAGGTTGACAAAAAATTCAACCGCTATATCCTCGACGGCATCATCCAGATTCCTTTGCTGAAAGAGATAAAGTTGAGCAAATGGACGCGATCAGAGCTCAATTTATATTATAGAAGAACGATTACGTTTATAATCGGGTGTCATCTGATTTTCATATTTTTGAAGATTCACAAAACTGACGTAGGTTTTTGAGATTTTTTTTTCTCCGGGTAAATCCATCGTAGAATATTTTATAAATAATTTCGTTCCCATCTTCAGTTTTTCTTTTTCCTTTTTTTTTTCCAAGGAAATTAATTTTTGTTCATATTCGTACCTCGTTTTTGAGGAGGGAATTACGACATTCGTAGAAAATGAATTAGTGTGAAGTGGTGGAAATTTGATTTTTATTGAATAATATAACAAATTATTTATTCATTTTACGCACTTTGTTAGTGTAAAATTTAGAAAATTTAACGATATTCAGCAACAGGATTTGTAGTATGGTAGTAATGTAATTAATCACACTGTGAGGGTAAAGAAGAAGTTTGAATTAATGAAATTTCCGAGTTGCCATTGACAAAAGAGCGGTTAATTAACGTAGTTGGATTTCTGGAAGCGGTTGGGGGGGGGGGGGGGCGGGGGGTTTTAATCAAAGTATTTAATTCTACTAAATAGCCGCTGATTTTCACCCCTTCATGTATGTACACGTTGAATAACCGACGCCTCTCTTTCTCATTCTGTAACCCAATTCTATCTTTTTATACGTTGGAAACGGCCGTAGCGCAGGTTATAAATTTTTGTGATTCCTCGTTTGTTCTTAAACGTTGAAGATAAAATTACAAAACATATTTTTTTATTCTCAATGAAAATAGAAGAATCGAAAAAGATTGTTCCAAGGTATTCTATAAGGAATAAAATTGTATAAAAAAAAATGAAAAATAAAAAGATAGAACTTACACAGCAGCAGCTGGTTCCCATTAGAAAAACTTATCAGACTCAAATGAACCATAAAGTAAAATTGCCTCGCGATTTGAGCGAATGGATTCTTCATAATTTTCAACCCTCCACATTCTCCGTCCATCTACATGTCTCTCTCTTTCTCTCTTTCAACCTGTCGGACTGTTACACTAATGAAAATATGATGAGCGTCATTTTCCTGAACGATGAGAACCATTAACACACATTGTTCAACCGGGCAGGATCCACGCGGTTTCCATTCTCAATTTCATCCTACCTGCTATAAATCAAAAGTACTTATTCCAAACACTTTCTTACCGCTCGAGTAGCCAAGGGATGAGACGAGACGAGATGAGGTGAAGATAAAATTCCCCATTTATATTATCAAAAACTTTGAGAAATTTATCTGTCAAATTTTAAATACGCTTAGCGGCATAACATTAATTGTATTCAATTACGTTACATGCATACGATTTCATAATCGGTTTGTGAACGAAAAAAAAATTTGTCATTTTTCAATTCGACCAAATAGGGGATGATTTTTATTCGCAAATTTATCAATTCGGTAACTGGACTCTTACGGCGTCGACAACCGGCTGTAGATTCACAGCACGGTACATATAGGGCTAATAGGAAGTAGACGGCGGTGAGGGGTGAAGTTGAGGGTGAAGTTGGCGCAGCTAACTTCAACCCTTAGTTTTGAACCCTTGCGTACATCGCGGTAGAGAGAGCATCTGGGAGAGGGCTGACTATGCATTAAAAGTGGAACGGGTGAAAGGGGACGGGTGATAGTGGTGGTGGTATACATAGGAGTGGCTTGGAGATTGTGGGAAATGGAGGAGGAGAAGGTAACAGGGATAGAGATGTGGGGTACTTTGATAGGTCGGCCCAGCGTCTATCGGTCATATTAAGTAGCCTCCAACCGCCTTAAACCACCTCGAACCGCCATCAACCCCACGACCTTACCGTAGGTGGCTAACCTAGTCCCATCCGTCACTCGCTTCCGAGGGGGTCTGCGCACAGATACATACGTATGTATATAAGTGTACATTGGTGTGCACATATATCTACCTAGTCATTGGATTCCATAGAAACTCTTAAACCTCCGAAACCCACCCCCCAAATCAATGGCTTCGTTATTGATTTTAATGGGCGATCCGAAGCAGCTCAAAACGTGTCAATTTTACGAATTCGTGTTGCCCGGCGAAAGAGAGAAAAAAAAAAATCGTGACGATTTTTCGGGCGATAAATTCGTCTGCAATTTTTTTTTCCTTTTTTCCCCTCGGTAAACTAGGTGAGTCGTTTCTTTTTTTTTTTTCTTCCAAGCTAGGTAGTCGACGTCAGGATGAACGTTGCAGCAGCAGCAGCAGCGGTGGTAAAGGAGTCGGGCTGATGAAGAGGCCAGATAATCATATTCGATTACGATCATCCTCGCGGGTGGTTCCTTTGTCCCGAAGTAAGGTAGCCCAACCTAAAACCCCTACAGAATAAGGTCGCCATCCACCGTTTTGTACGATAGACACGACGACGGGGACGACCATCCCACTTGAAATCCCTCCGACCCCCTTCTCCTTTAATCTAAATCGTGCTCCTCTCCCCCATTTATCCTCCCCCTTTTCCGCCCCACCCCCGAGTCTCTCTCTCTCTCTCTCTCTCTCTCTCTATTTCCACCCCGCGTACGAGTGCACCCACTATAAATTGGCTAATTATAATCCGGACGGCGGGCTCCGAGGGGGCGGGGCGGCCTCGATGCGGCCCTGGGTACCAGGTGACTTGGTTGGCGAATCATGACAGGTACGCGTGTCTGAGAATTCTCAACGTTGTTTCGACCCTGTGCACAGAGGAATATAGATCTATATTCCAATATAGATCCCAACAAGCCCCACACACACGACACACCTTAGACACTAGAGTTCACCATGAACTGAACAGTGTAGGCAGGGTATGACCGAAGTGGAAAGGACCTTCGAAGGTGACTGTATAACAGTAGCGAAGAAGAGGGTGATGTTAGAACGCGACGAGTATAACTCTTGAACGAGAGGAACTGAGAACTCAGGAATCCCTTGGTAAAGTTAACAGAGTTGTGTACCGGGGCCATACATGTAGCTGTGTATATGTGTACTCTTGGATTAGGTCAAACTTGTTTCGCCGTTGGCACCGTACGAGATTAGCATCTTGAGAGGGGATCTCTACGTACTTTGCATGGGGGTTCGTATATATGTGTGTATGTGTATATATGGTATATGCATATCTACCAACCCTTACTCTTACTGTTTACTCGGTTTATACTTCTACAACCCCGTTTTGCAACACCATTTTCGTTGATTGTCCGAGACCCGACTTCTTCTTCTTAATGGTCATATACATATACACACACCTACGAAGAACTTCTTCAAAACTTGAAACACAGTAGAGTGAGAATATTTCGGAAATTGGGTAATTTTTTCAAAAAAAAAAAAAGGTAAAATAAAATTCAAAACGTTTGTTCGATTCACTCCCCTGAAGACACCCTATGTATAATATAGTAGATACCGTGCGAAATGACTAGTGCCTGGTGAAATAACATTACATGAAAACGTTCAGCAGTGCTGCATCTATATTAAAAGTACACATATCGACCGGAAACGTGTCCTCCATTACTATCTCCATATTTCTCTCTGTCTTCCCGCTCTCGACTCGCTCTTTCTCTCTCCGTATTTTTGAATTGTCCGAGTATTTGTTCATGTGTTAACTCAATACGATTGTAAACGAGCACAAAAGGATATAGAAAGTGGAGAAATGGCCAGTCTGTTACACGCAGATACGATATAAATTTCGATAACTTTTATTCGATAAAATCAGCGTCGAATATCATGAAAATTTCTGAAAAGTAAATCGGAGGAAATTAAATAAAAATAAGAACAGCGTCAGTCCCGTGATGAGTAATTTTTTTTGTACGAAAAAAACGTTCTTGATCGAAGATATTTGAGCATTTTATTTTATTTAATTATCGATTTCTTTTTTTGTAACAAAGAATAGAAGCGTAGCGCATAATCTAAGTGTGAAATTTGTCATTTATCGGGTTAACATTCGGCCGCGAAATAGCCCGCGATATTCGAGGGATTAGATAACTTCGGTATAAGGTTGGAATCCGGTCGATCTTTGACCCGGGTTCGTTGGTATCCGGATGCTGCAGGGAGCGGGTGGATGCCGTGAATAAAATTCCTCTTTCGAAGAGCGTCTGATGAAACCCGCACGTTAGAGGCATACAAATTTAAGAAGGATGCTGCTGTTTGTCTCCCCCTATTTCGCTTTCTCCATTACCACCACAGCTCGATATAATTCACGAATTTTTAATCGCTCCTCAAGTTTCGCCTCGTCTGTCTGTTTCGAGTTTTAGTACTTTTCGCGGTTAGATTCGCCCCCGACTTCTTGCCGGATTGAACCGAGCGGACGTAGAATTTTTAGGAAAAAACCTATAATGGCAACTATGCATGAGTCAGTACCAATGGAAATAGAATGGCAGCTGAGAAAGGAAAACGTATATACATTCTTTGACGGAATTTTTATTTACCGTAAGAAGGGGACCGACTTTTCTTCAGACCAAAGCTTCGGGCTATTCGAACCTCCTCCGTTACTTTGGAAGGTCTCATTCATTAATACTCTTCTTATTCTGGACAGACGAACCCCTAGCTACCGAAACCCTCCTTTCTACCTTCCTTCTTGCACCGTGAACTGTGTGCTACTATACCTTCTAACTCGTAGACCGGCAATACATAACCAACCAACGACCAGACGAAGCAGCCCCCATCAAATACTGCTCACTTTTTACTCAAACCCCTGCAGAAACCTACTGCCAAACTCCCTCCTCCTCTATTTATTTCTCTCTCTTCCTAAATTCTACTTCTTTCCATTAGTGTAATTGCCAGCGAACTATCCCGTATCTTGAAAGTTGAGGTCTGAACATTTCAAGGATCTCTCACGGAATACTTAGTAAATGTGTGTGGCTCCAGACTACGGATGAATTTAAATACTTGCACAGATTTTCTAGCGATATACATGATTTTCGATGCACTCGCCATCTTGGAAACGTCATTTTATCGCCAGATTATCGTGATGATTGATTCGAAAGTGATCTCCGTTAACCGAGTCTGATTCCCAAGTGACTACGACGACGACGATCTTGGGAACCTTGAGAGAAATGAGAAGGTGGGGAATTTTCTGACACGTTGACAATGATATTTATTTCTTTGAAATGTGACACGTGTGAATTCGCTCGTGCAGAACGGTTCACAGGTTCGGCTATACTTCACCTAATCCCAGTTGGCGATGGTATGGCGGTGTACAGAGCGTCGCGACGCCGTCTCTCGGGGTTGCGTGACGTCGCGTCGCCCGTTTCTGACTCTACCACTAATACGACGAGGTTGACGTAGTTACCCAACGTTAGTACGTTACGCGTGCACGCGTTCAACGGTCAGGTTCCCGTAGGAACACTCTCTGTATGCGGGAATGGGAGACCTGCAAACACTACCCCAAACCCTGATGCTACTACTGGCGTGTTTTGCCTCATTAGAGAACTACGGGATCACCCCCGTGTTACCGGGTCGCGTTCAACTAACACAAATGCACAAATAAATTCAGTTATATCAATCCATACACGTAGTTTGCGAACAACTGAATTTTCAAATTACTAATTTTACCTACACCAGCATTGCGCGCGCCGCATTCAATTTCATTAGATTTTTTAATTTTTGTCTACTATTTTTTTTCAATTTCATATCATTACATTTCAGACGCGTTTTCTTATCAATCTGCATTATTGTTATCGCCATTTGAATTTTATGTTCAGGGGGTCCAAACCTTAGATTTTTGTCGATTTTGAGGTCAAAGATGAAGTATTTTTCAAATCGATCGCTGCACACTTTTCTAACGTATTTTGACCTCAAAAACACGAATCCGTCAAGTAAATTAGGCTAGGAATAAATCCCATCGAGATATCCTTATTTTTTTCACTTTTTGAAGCGATAAATTGGCGATACCTCGATCAATTTTATAGATCGCGAATTCAGAAACATCTCGTATTTCGATTTTCGATTGGTCATTAACTTTTCAAGATAGGACCTACTATACGAATGATAAATTGGTCGTAACTGTTGTAGCAAAAATCTTTCAGAAGAACTTCCGTTTGGTTAAAATTCGTGTGATTCTTTCGGAATCTAGAAACCTCGAACACATCTTTCCTCGGAACCGTCGAACCACTGTGAACTCCACTTGGATTGGCCGTAACTTTTGAAAGCAGATAAAAGATCCGTTGAATGTGATCCACAGTAAATTTTTGTATTCAGTTTGTTTTATTTTTCGTTTTCGTTTTATTTTTTCATTTTACCTGCGGTCGTTAGGAGTGGGTCTGGTGGTCAACTGTGTATAGTTCAATATCGTTGAACGGAGTATTATGACGTCGCTTAATTAGAATCAATAAAACAGCGATGGTGAGTTCCCCTCCAATTACGCTGCAAACTATCGTTTTCAACGCACGGTTCCAGCCGCACCGTATGCGCCCGTTGCGTTCTCGGTTGTTGAATTGTACACGGCAAAATTTCCGATCATTTTCTCTCTCCATACCACGTGTACCAAATGCAATTTTACCCTCTGCACCAAGTAATAACCTACGCCAGTTCTATACGTACGAATTTTACAACACACTGCAGCAGAAACCGACGTCGTTAAATTTTCCTCGCTAAAAACAAACGATGCTTTTTGCCATTGTTACACTAGCTGGGTACTTCAGCTTTCAGTTACAACCTCAACTTTTCAACCCCACTAAGATTCGTAGGGGATCGCGAATCGTCACGACATTGTCCGTAGGCATTTCTTGGGAATAAATTTTCAAATTTTTTTGGTTTTATGTTCTTTGATTGTTGATAACAATTTTACACGATCAAAACTCGCTCTTGATTGATAATCATTAACGGCGCTTCGTTACCATTGCTAACCAAATCTGATTCGGTCCCTAAAGATTTAGGAAAAGCAGCCCACAACCTCCACCGGTATTATCATCATCATCATCATCATCATCATCATCATCATCATCATTATTGGCGACTCGACGTTTTCCACGTCGATCCCCGAGAGTTGCACGAAACACAAACACGTATATACTATACTTGTACACCGTATGAATAGTAGGTTACTACCCTACATAATTGCATACCCGCAATTAATAATTAGACGTGCAATTGCGCGTCAACCGCCCTCCGGACGATTCGATTTATCGAACAACATATATACGTATGTACGGATATATATTCATGGACATCACAGGGACGAAGAGACGGAAGGGAAATCATTCCACCCTACCTATTTCGACTGTCGAGAATACCGTTGTACAATCCATGTTATCTGGTATCTCCGTGCCAACATACGTCTCCGAACTCTCCCCTCCGCTAAACAAACCCTACCCCTTCAGCATCCTAACAGGTTCACAGTTTCGTGTCGAGGCATTGAGCTGTAATACTGGTATTTGCCTCCAAGATATTAATTAGTCTCCTGTCCCGTAGGGGGGGCCTCCCCACCCCCGCCCCCTTCCTCAAGCTCTTTCCATTCCCACCCATTCTCATTTCACCATATTTTTGAAAATTTGCAATAACTTATCTACAGTATTAAGAAAGTCAAACTTCTTGTTACAAGTCAACCAATCGAGGGTTGAGCTTCTTAACGATTGACTTTGACTCGTTGTGGAAAATTTTGAGGGGTCCTGGGAAGTGTATGAAAAAAAATCTTAGCATACAGGATCGAAATTTGATCTGTCATTTATTTGTTTGTAATTTTTTTCCTTTCTATTTGTTTTTTTTTGTTTTTTTGTTGCCAGTTTCTATTCTTCACCCATCTATATTTCACCCTCCTTCAGTTATAGAATACAAGATTAGCTATCCACTCCTCCACCCAATTTCATCCATCACTCGTCTTGCCGTTGGCCCCTCTAACTTTACTCTGAGCGAAGCTTTTGGACGGAGAAAGGGCATGACTATTATTTATCATCCCGTGTTCAGATTCGGGTGATATGAAATTCGGGCAAAGGTCGCAAGTGAGAAACCGAAGATACGTCTCTTGTATTTTCTCGCTAATAATTCTCGACTCGCTATTATCATCGTCGTTTTCTCTCTGATATTAGTTCATCATCCGCGCGTCCCTTTTCTTCATTTTTCTATTCTCGACAAAAAAAAAAAAGAAAAACAAATCACCAAACACGGTTCACTTATCTTGCCGCTAGCTTTTCTTTCCAAGCGGTATACGCTACCGATTCCGCTAAATTCTTATCACAGATTCGTTACCGAGAAAAAAAAAAATCGTTGCCGGGCGAACCGAAGCACCGTGCAACGTGTTCGGTACCTATATAGGTATATGGCTATGTAAGCGAAAACTTTTCTATATTTTATGCAGCGGTTTATAGAGATATATCGGACGCGGAGAACGACGGCATAAGTCAAAACCTACTCTCCCTAATGGCCTGCCTTCGGGTTTTCGAAGGGGGTGGTTGCAGGTCTCGGTATCGTTCAGATGGCGCGGGGCGGGGGTGGGTGGGTAGGTAGGTGGATAGGAATAAGGTGGTATACGGTGGTTGAACTTCGGAGTTCGATGTGTAAAAGTGGACAGGCATGTGTATCCGTTTTTCGATCGTTTACTTCACTTTCCTTTTTTCCACCCTTCGATCACCCGCGTCTCCTTCCTGTACATATCCGAGGCTGCTCTCTCGGTATTTGACATAAAAATTGCATCCCCAATCGCGTAAATACCAACCAAAAACCGCCTCTCCGCGGATCGAACGAAATGTGCACCACCCCAGCGGTCGTACTACCGAATTCTTCTCGTTCCTCAAACGCGACCATTCGAAATAACTCTCGTACTATTTCTTGCTTCTTCGTTCCTCGCAGAGTTTAAAAAAAAATTTTATTACGTTCGAATGTTCGTAATTCTTTTTTTTTTTTTCCTTCACCGTCTCAACGTAGTGGTCGATTATAAGGTATAGTGATGTACTCTACTCCGTCGTACGATAATCTCCTCGTGAATAATTATTTACATTGATAGAAAGGGGGTGGGGTGGGGGGAAAAAAAGGATTGATGGCAAGTAATTTTCGTTCCTTCTAGCTTCTGCAGCTGGTGCAGGTTAATGGGGAGTAATTTCATTCGCATTGAATCGACTTGAAAATTGTTCAATTGTATTCCTCAACTGAGACCGATGCAGGTATAATTAAACAGGATCCTTCCTCCTCCTCCCCCCAGCCTCGCGATTAAGAGGAAATTTTCTCCTTTGTTTTATTCAATGATGCTTGAAACTACCCAGGAGATAACGTGAAACGTTGCGTTGAGAAATCTATTCCCCCGATACTACGTTGATGCTAGAAATCATCTCTATAATTTGCACAAATTTTTGATATCTCTGATATTTCGGAAATTGAAAATTTTTTCGAACGTTCCAAGAATACCTCATCAGAGTATGCGGAAAGAATAAAATGAACGCGATGAAACAAACCGATAGTAAAAAATATGAAATAATGCCGAAGGATGAGAAAAATGGCAATTTAAAGGACACCCTGTATATTTATATTAATTTATTTCATTTCTGAGCATCGAGTTACCGATAGATATGACGCAGCTATATATGTGCAGCTGAGTAGTCAGGATCACTCGACTGGTTCGAAGAAGAGAGAGTTGGTATACGTATATGTACTTAGATTCGTGATTCGATTGAAAGATGAAAGTCCTTTTTCTCCCTCGGGATAAGAGATGGGCAGTACCATCCTTCCCATGGGGTACCTGCAGCCACCACTTCAGTACCAAAGAAGAAGAAGTAGAAGTAGAAAGAGAAGTAGAAGCAGTGGAAAAAAAAGAAAAAGAAGAAGAAGAAGATAAAAGAAGGTGGATTTCTGAAGCGGGTAAATTTTTTGGCGGGAAAAAGTTCTGGCTATGTATATAAGCCGGTATATAAGGTATAGGGTATGGCAGCGTCGTTGTGAAGCGACGTACATTTGGGGTGAAGGATGGAGGAAGAGAGAGGGACGAGGAGGGAGAGGAAATCAGACCTAAGCAAACTAAAAATCTCACACGAGTTTCTGCAGCGGCACACTGCGAGTATCATACGTACCTTTATATGTATGTGGATATATATGTGCATATATACACAGGAGTTTCCTGGAACCCGGAGTGGGTGTCCCTGCTGTATCAACCCTTAAACTTTTCCACTCCACCACGAATAGAGACAGGAAGGCCGCCACGCGTGTTTTCTCTGCAACCCCTCAGGAGCCGAAGAACTCCTTCTCATCCCCCCTCTTTTCCTTTTTTCTTTTTCCCTTTTTTCTTTTTTTGTTCTTTCTATATACCCACCAGTTTCGCACGACACCGTTCGTTCGGTATACAACGCGACGCGGCGGAGAATATTTTTCTCGATTTTTAACTCGATTCCAAACTTTTTCATAAAGCTCCAAGAAAAGGCCCCCCGACCAATCCTACCAAAGAATCCCTGTCACCTATATCTCCCGATTCACCTTCCTCCTGCAACCCCCTCTCCCCCCTCCCCAACAATTTTTCTCTTCCTTTCCTTTTTATTTCATTTTTTTTTCTCTCAACATATAACCTATTCGCACGCACGGTGTTCTTTCAGTTTTTAAACCCGTGGATTTTTATCCGGCTTCAACTTCGTTTATGTTTTTTTTTATGTCTTTTTTTTTTATCATTTAAACACTCACATACCTCGCGCTATTTCCATTTGCAACGCGAGGCATTGTTTGAAAACTATATTTTACCGCGAGTTTGTACTAGAAAATGAAACAAATACACCTATGTAGATGGTTTTTTTTTTTTTTCTCTTTTTTATTTTCCATTTCATAGCCGACGCCTGATTATTTTTATCCCGCAGAAATCTCCACCGTCAATAATTAGCACCCTCTGACCGGATGTTTGACAATTTTTTTCCAGGTTTAGTTTCTTCAGCTTCCTTTCCTTTCCTTTTTTCTTTTTCTTTTACTTCTTTCAATTCACAGTACCGAGCAAATTGCGAGACAAGGGTACATAATTTTGCGGTTATAGTCGATGATTATTTATTTATTTATTTTTTTTGTTCTCCGTTTCCGTTACGTAGGTGAAACTTTTTTTATTTACATTGCATGGTGCGAAAATGATGAGAAATCAGCTCGCGTATCTTTGTAACGGAATTTTGAACGTCTGCGCGTGTATTTTGCGTATAAAACTAATGAGTCCCGGGCCTAATTCCCCTCGACAAATCCTAACTCTGGTAATAACGTTTATAATCAGGAGTTTTGTTCTTGAGTAGGTTGGTCTTCCGTGTACATCTTAATACCAATTTCTCCCCTTCTTCTGATCGTCGTCGTCGTCGTCGTCGTCGTCGTCGTCGTTCTGAAAACGTAGGAGCCGTCCTCATTCCTCGCCTCGTTAAGAGGTAAAGAAGCTACTACAAGATTCAAAATTTTTGAAACACCACTTCAGCAATGAAACGAACGAAAGTGAATTTCGAGGACGTCGTCTTACGTCCACCCTCGAAGGTTATTAGTCCTTCGATCATTGCACCCCCTCCCCCCCCCCCCCCCCCCTCCATGCCCCGGAAAATATACCATGAAATTTCCCTACAGAAATTTTCATGCAACATCAATTTGAGTGAGGAAGAAAATTTATTGAAAATTTGTCAAAAATCAAAAACTGCAGATTCTTCTTCCCGCCCCCCCCCCCCCCCCCCAACGTCTCTCACTCTCTTCATCATCTCTCTTTTATACTTTTGTTTTGGAACGGAGAAAAAAAATCAATTCAAACCGTACGTTTCTTTATTCCGACGCCGGTTTTTTTTTCGGTTTTTTATATTCATTCCCCTTGCGAAAGCTCCCGTATTAGGTAAATCGCATACATATCTTTGCATATATAGACATTAGCTGTATAGGTAAAGCTCTGAAAAGGGCGGTAGAAAGACCGGGTTTTTTATGGTCTAAACTTTAGGTGCGCCCTAGCTGGTATGGCGAAAAGGTAGGGGGAGGGTCTCGGGTGCTTATTGCCGTGATAATTATTTGTTTCGAGGATTGAATAAAAATTCAAATGAGTTTTCGCAAACTTCGGCTGCTGCTGTACCAGCTATATGTACATAAATATGTATATATCTATATATACATGTAGCTTTTACCTGTGACGCCAAATATATACGGATAAAAAAAAAAGAAGAGATCCATAGGCCGCACTCATTGAAACTATGAGGGCTGCCGCCACCGCGCCGTCTAGCCTTCTAGAGTAAAAGTTTGATCTCACGTTATTACGATTTCAAGTAGATGCATTCTGTGTGTACGTAACAAATAATATAACTTACTTTGTTTACTGAGGAAAAATAATAAAACAAAAAAAGTAGTCATCATTTTATGTAAATATAACAGATTATTTTTTTTTTCTTTTTCTGTCATTTCGAAGGAAAATTAATTTATTAAGGGTCGCTTTATACAATCTGTACTAATTATATAATTATTATATTATATATATATCTACTAATTAATTCCATTTACCAATCTCATTATCTGTTTGTTTTGTTTTGTTTTTGTTCTCTTTGAGTTTATTCAATACCGTTGCCGGGTAGGTGGTCATAAAATTAGGAGAAAATGTAACCACCACCCCCTTGATTTTTGGTTAATTGGTAATCGACCTAGGCTTATTACATACATTTTTTTTCGTCGTAACGTATCGTAACAGGGTCTTGTCCCATAAAAATTGGGGGGTGGTTTGGCAGGAATTCGTTGGGTTAAAATTCGCAGGTAAACCGGAGGCGATAGATAGAACCGAAATGAGAATGTGTACGAAAACAGAACGCAAGGGGGTGGCCATGTTATAACGTAACATAATCCAGGTGTTTACTTAATTACAAGTAATCCATTATCCCGCAACAGCTCCTCGCGCTGTACGATGTTATAAATATATATATATATATGTATGTATAGTTTTACCTATACATGTACATCGCAATGTTCGCTTTCCCGCCAGTCACTACATGTATTGCGGCCGTTACTAACTACCCTCAATTCTCAACCCCTCCAGACCCTTCTCTTCAATTTTACTCGCCAAACTATTGTCCGTACCTTTTTCTCCCTTCGAAGAACGTATATTTCCAAACACTCGTTCTTCTTTCACTAATCTGAACAGACCATTTTTTATCATTCATTTATTTGTTTTTTTTTCTTATCGATCATCGGTAAAACAGCGAAAAAAATTTGGTTCGATTAATTCATTGAAATAAGAAAGATATATATACAGGTTGATTCAGCAGAGGTGTTCAGAATGGGCGGAGACTAGTCGACATCATGTCTAGCTCTATAGCCAATGAACAGCGAGATAATCCACGGAAGAAAATAGCAACACGATAGACCGGCTATCGTATCACGTCGTTTAGTCTCTGCCTATTCGGACACCTCTGGTGAATCGCCCTGTATATATATATATATTTTTTTCTCAAAGCTGTGCAGGCGGAAGTTTTGAACGAAATTATTGTGTACGAAGACCACAAATTAAGGAGACGGAGAATTAGAGGGTGAAGGTACAGGTGGTTAGAGGATAAAATTCAAGAGTAGGTTTAAATACATGCGGAGGAAGGATATCCTCATCTCTCGTGTGTGCTGCAGATAGTGGACAATACTTAACAGTATTTTCCGTAGTGTGCGGTGATGGCGTGGGGGAGGTTAGTGGTGGTTGTGGTTATGCTCGAAAACACAGGCCAGATGTAAAGTCTGGTGATTAATCAAGGGCTTCGGATGGGGTAAAAGCAACGCCGGAGAGATTAAAGGAAGAGAATATATATAACCTACCTTCGCCGACCTATACTGGACAAAATGTTAAATCTACACGCGGTATGTGTGTGTATAATACATTATCTACAATGTATAGGTGTGTAAAGTATGTATGTAAACCGTAATATATAACCCGAGTATTTTGTTATACACGTAATTATGCAAACAAACTATACAGACCCCGGGGTTTAGAAAATATATTCTGCTAATTTAGATTGCGATGATGTTCGTATTCAGATTTTACCGTTCTAATAATTATTAGAAACAAGAAAAAGAAAAGAAAATAAATTGATTCGCGGTTAAGAAGGATCTTTTTTTCTTTCTCATCTCGAGAGTTTTGCAAAAAATTTCACTTCGAATCTTGACGTTGAAATTCTTTTGCGGATTTTTTGGCTCGTTACAATCAGACGTGTGTTACTGAAATCTGGCTATATGTATATATACATATACATGCACATTCCACCTCGTATAATATGAGGTAGGAGAAAAGAGGGTTGAAAAACCTCATTCCCCTTCTTTTTTTTCACAGGACCTGCATGTTACATTATATATATATATATATATGTGCAATGTGTGTACGTATATAGGTACTGCGTCGCGACTCTCTTCCATCAAAGTAATAAATTTCTATATTTTTCCTCAACTTTTCCAGCGCATTGCACTCCGCCAGGATAGAAAGGGGGAAGGGGGCGAGGGGGGGGGAGTCCCATGGCCGCAACCCCCTACGTTGAAACTCACCCTTTCGTCCTCCCAAGCTTTTTTTTTTTTTTAATACGTGTATGTATAGATGTACATAATACGCGACTTTACGTTGCACACGCGGTAGTATCGCGACTAAAAACATCTCTCCCGCCTTACCATTTTACTCGGCTACCATATGTAATAATATATGCGTTATATATCACGTCTATGTAACGTGTATAGGCATATAAGTGCCGACATGGGTACATACCTGCTAGCGAATAGAGTGTAGAGAGTAGGTATAACGGAGTAGCAGCAGCAGCAGCAGCTGGAATAAGTCGTTAAGTAATTAGTGCGACTTTGTTAATGAAACGTGGCGTTGCATATGCTACCTTTATACTACTATACGTTATTTGCGTGACGTATTAAGCAAATTAGCCCATTTTAACGCGACCATACCCAATATAGGTATTTACATATACATGCATACGCACACATATATCGCAGAATATGGTGTGAGGTCGAGTTTTACAACGACGCGTTTCATATAAACCGCGAAAAATATCCTCATTAATGAAAGAAAATTAATAAAATAAAAATCGTCTTTGAATTTGTTTTTCCATATATTTTTTTTGGAAGAACCAGAAAAAAAAATCTATATCGTCACAACTCGTAGTGTCTGTCGATTTGATTCGAATATTAAAAATCTATATTCCGAACCATGAGTTATCGTAAAATTGCAGCTGCTTTGCTAATTTCGAAAGCTATATAAACCGGGCTGACCTTGGCCTTAATAATTTACTTGAACATATTTATAATAAGTACATATCGAATCGCCCCCCCCCCCCCACACACACACACAGCGAGATAAATTTACGAGTAAAGTTATGAGATAACGAATCGTAAGCTCGTCTCGGAAACTTTAGTCCGACGTTGTTATTTTTTTTTTTCCTTTTTTTCAACGTTATACATGTATATTCGAAGGTGTTAATGATCTTATCGAAAACGATCTCATTTCTCGGAGATGATGAGGGAAAGTGAATCACAATGAAAGAAAAGAGAGGGACGAAGGAAAATAAAATAGAAAAAAAATAAAAAAATAATAAACTGTAATATAGTATCGATTTATTTAAACGCATTATACACTTTCTTTTTTTTTTACACCTTTGATTACACGCGTATCGTTCTACCCAGTTTCTTTTCGGAACTACGGAGACTGTATTATACTGGGAGAATATTTTCCATCTCGTCCCCCCATATCTGTATACCCTCGGCAATTTTCAGGCAATAAATATTTACCCTTAGTAAGTAAACGTTGAAATCTACGATCTGGAATATTTTCCTAAAGATACGTAGTAAAATTTTCAATTCAAACGAGCTTTTCTCAACTACCTGGTATATACCATATACGCGTATGAGTGCAACACACAAAACTATCTGAAAGTGAAGAGGAAAAAAAAAAAAACCTATTATTCGTTTATTAATTTATTTAAAAAGTAAAGTTTCGTCAACGTTCTTTTGTACATCCCATTCGCGTGTGGGATGTTTGGGGTCAGGTCTCGGTTTCTTTTTTGATTTTTTTTTTTTTTTTTAATTCAAATATTGAGAGCTTTTCGACCCCAATTTTCCCTACATTTTTCCACGTTTTAAAAAAAAAAACACCTCGTACTCACCGACCGTGTTCGTTTTGTCCTAAAATTTTTTACCAGATCGTTTCATCTTTGACGGGTTCTATATTTTCTTTAACGCTCACACTTTTTTCCTCTTCTCTATTCGCTAAAACTTAGAAAACAGGAATTTGAAGCTATAAAGTTCTGGAAGAGAACGGATTGATTCAAAAACCCCTGACCCCCCCCTATATTGCTCCCTCAAGCGAAACTCGCTCGACTCCTACAGATGCAGGAATGAATAATATCTACCTGCCGCCTCTCGCAACCGTTCTTTTTTTTTTCTTCTTTCTCTTTCGTTTTCTTTTTCTTACCCCCTTCGTTTTCCTGAATAGAAAAGATGCGCGGGGTCGGGCCACCGTCGATCTCAAATACCCCGTATTATGTACCCACTATACTATCAGCTATCTCAATTCAACCCTCAACCAACCAACCACCCCTCTCGTCGTCTTTTTCTTCGCTGCTGCTGCTGCTGCTGCTGCTGCATTCTTCCTATCTTCTTTCCTTTATTCAATATATTATTCCTTGATTCTTTCCCCTCGCTCTTCGTACCTACTCATTTTTCATCCACCCACCCTTACAACAAACGGGATCGTATATCCCATTCAGTTTTTCTTGATTTTTTTCTCCCCTTTTTTTTTCTTTTACTTTTTTAACCAACAAATATGCTCGTACACCGCGTATTCAATTTACTCGGTTTCGTTTTTACTTTTCTTTGAAAAAAAAAGAAATCACGACCACAAATGAAAAAAAAAAAAATTAAAAAAAAAAAAACAGAAAAGAAAAGAAAAACACAATTTTCGTGTAATGAAAAGACGCGATCGTAACGAAGCTTTTTCATAACTCGAATACTTCAGTTTGAAACCTTTTAATAAAATTGTCGGAACGTCCCCAACATTTCTATACATATACAACCATTTCGAGACGGCTTGACCTATTGGCCTAAAATTTATCACCGAATGTCTGCGAAATCCGAACAAAGTATAGAAACCGAGCTCGATGTCGACGCATTCAGACACTTGAACTTATCTTTATTGTACGGAATTTCGGAATCGATCGGGGTCAACCCTTTCGTAAATTTCTAAACACGTGAATCACGTGTAGCTCAATGTTATCGTGTCCATTAAAAAATCGTATAGGTAGACGTACGTGACTATCGTGGTAAAGTTGAGTTAAACATATAACAGAGTCGCTATCAGGTTACTAGAAAAATGTCTTCTTCCTCATCCTCGTCTTGTTCTTTTCTTCCTTTTTCTTTTTTTTGTGATTTTTTCTCCCGGACTTTTTCCATCGAATTTATCTTGTGGTAGAGTAAAAATTTTGTCGAAAAAGGGATCACGGTTTATCCAGAAATTGCTCGGTATAGAACAATTGCAAATATAGGTTACTACGTAATCGTGTGTGTATAAATTACATGCACATACATACCAAAGATATATATGTATGTACCAATATATGATGTTGTGCGGTACGGAGAAATCGCGTTGGCAGCAGTCGTGTTGCCAATAATAATGATTAACGGTTAGGACAACCGAGCGGTGCCGTCGGTGGTCGAGCTAGCTGCACAAGTATATAGTACTTTATACATACCTATACCTTATGTACATACATATGCATATACATATATACACAATACATACATATTCTATTTTGGTGCAGGTAGCGGTTCCTCTGTACCAATAGGTAGGCACAGAGAATGACATACGCACACATTCGTACATGGATGTATACATATATACAGGCACATATACACATATGTGTGTTTTCATGTATACATATAGAAAAGTACACGAGAACCCGGTAGGAGGCTCGTCCTTGGCTCTAGACTGCAGCGAAGGTTGGCGGTGCATCATGGGGTGCAAAACCCTCTCGTTCTCTCTCTCTCTCTCTCTCTCTCTCTCGGCGTCGATCGATCGCGACCTATTCGCATGGTAATATAAGCAACTACCAGATAGCTATAGTACCCGCCGGACCTTCCATGAACTGCACCAGAAGCAGGCAGCTACCTCTTTTGCAATCGGAGGATTTCGCGTCCAGATCGCGAAGTGACTTTACTGTATGGATATTATGCATGTAGTAGGTAGGGTTTGTACAGGGCGATTCAGCAGAGGTGTCGAAATGGGCGGAGACTAGTCGACGTCACGCCTAACTCTATAGCCAATGAACAGCGATATAATCCACGGAAGAAAATAGCAACGCGATAGACTGGCCATCGCACTCGTTGTCCTGCTCGCATCACGTCGTTTAGTCTCCGCCCATTCCGACACCTCTCCTGAATCACCCTGTATAGGTAGATATGTACGTATGGATTTCTATCCGTATATATATGTGTGAACGCGGAATGGATGGATACGAGGTTTCGAAATGGTTGAGAAAGATAATATGAAGGGCCGAAGGGAAAAGGGAAAAGGGAAAAGGGGAAAAGGAAGTGGTCAGGAAACCAAATGATATGATCTATGGAGGCGTTGCTCGGTTCTCATGCACCGGCATAGGTATTACGGTTCGGTCGATGTTATAATTTCAACCAATCCCTATGATAAATCAACAGAAAATTTTCCCTCCCTTATACACACTATGGACTGAATACAAACGAATTACGTATCTTCAAACCGTGTTATTACGAAACCTACTACTGTATCAACATTGTGGCACGTTAACCGGCACACTGCGGCATTGGGTGTTCTGTAATAAACCAAATTTCATTAAAACCGCGTATAGGAAACATCGCTCGTATTCGGAAATTCAAATTGCAAGTAAAAAAAGGAAACTTGGTTTCGACCGGAACAAGCGGATATAATTTTAGCTCTAACGTCTGAATTTTCAATACGTCCGAATCGAAACACTAATTTATTCGTTTGATTTTCCAGATAAAAAAAAAAAAACAGAAGAAAAATCATAAGACTCTGCGAGACGATCTGATTCTTGTACAGTATTTTGACCTCCGGTTTTTGGGGTAAAACTCAACATTGTCTCGTCCCGCACAAAATAAAACAAATGAAATTTATCTGTCACCGATATATTTATTTAGATAGTTAATAAAAATAATAGCAATACTACGTTTATCTACTTACTCACATGCAGGTATTATAATAATACGGGGTGTTTCAGTGCAGGCGATGAGCTAAACGCTGTATAGTTTAGTATATGTATATCTATATGGGGGTAAGTTTTAGGAGGTTATACGATGCCTTGGCACTTGGCGTTTGCGGGGGTTGCGCGCATATTGGCTAGTTTGGTTGGCAATATCTTGAAAACCGAGGCAGAGGCATGCCATATTATATGTATATATATATGTACAGGTGTATATAGCCATGCATGGGTATATAGAGAGGGATGAAAGCTGTAAGGGAGTAGCAAGCGAGAGCACGCTTCCGCCTATATATATGTACACTATATTTACTCATACACATATACCAGGTGTATTCATACATATATTTATCCACCATATACACGTACACCTGTATATGTGGGAAGAGAAGGGTGAAATAGAGTTATCGCGGCAAAGTGCACGGTAACACTGTTATACCCTTCACAAAGCGACCGACCCACCGCAGCCGCACTACCCAACCACAACAACCGCCCGATTCGATTGTTTGTCGGACTCCCAGCCACTGCAGCACGTTCTGAGACTTCCGATGACCTTGCCAACTCACCCCCTAATGATTTGAATACTTTTTTTTCTCTCTTCATTTTTTATCGCGCCAATGATCGGCCCAGACGTTCTGAAAAAACCGTCACATCTACTTCAATCATGAAAGTAAAAATATTTGGCCTCGGAAAATCCTAGAGGGATGAAAGCGGTCGAAGAATACATTATTTTCTCTCTCTCGTGGGCGTCTCTAAGATAAAAAAAAAAAAAAAAAAAAAAGTAGAATGACAAACGAAACCTAAATTCAATGCTCTGAATTTCTTTTTTCCTCGGTTCGCCTTTTTCTTACGTCTTTATTATATAAAAACAGGTTTATAACTTGTCTTTTTTTTTTTTTTTTTTTCAAGTGCATATACCTGTCGTGTTTGAACGTTAGATGCGCATGTACACCCAGTTAGGTTGATTGTGAAGCGCTCCGCGGCCAAGCTCGCTTGGACAATTTTTCGTAGCTGTTCCAGCTACAGAAAAAAGTTGTCCAAACGCACGCTTGGCCGCGAAGCGATTCAGAATCAACCTAACCGGGTGTACATATGTGCTCTTATATTTATACGTATGATTACACATTTAACCTCTTTGCTATTGGCACTCGAATGTCGTGTACAACATAACATACACACGTGTGCAGCGCAACAAGCTGCGTTTCAGAGTTGGTGGCCTTGCCACGGTAGCCACCCGGCCAGATCCTAGGTGGTTGTTAACATCGAGAATTTCACTTGTGTTGTATCGGGTGAACGGTGGCGATGACGGTGGCTTTAGCTAATCAGATGAACTTTACGACTGATAAAATTAACTGTTTCAATTCTCCCATCATGTGGTCACTACGTTATAGGTATATACCATATGCTTTTATAAATTCTAGTTTTACATCGTTTACACAATACTCATTAAATGTGGGCGTATATATAATTCAACTACCACTAATTGTTTTTATAAAACTGCAGATAAGATTCTCA
The DNA here is from genome assembly GCA_963978495.1 of Athalia circularis. Classification (NCBI taxonomy): domain Eukaryota; kingdom Metazoa; phylum Arthropoda; class Insecta; order Hymenoptera; family Athaliidae; genus Athalia; species Athalia circularis. The sequence goes on along the minus strand of OZ021698.1, from coordinate 34,891,739 downwards.
TCGGCCTCAAGGTAAAAAAACTTACCTTGTTCAATAAACACGCTAACATCGTGCCCTCGATTTTTTTTCTTTTTTTTTTTTTCTCTTATCTCTCATTTCACTGCCTTTTTGTGTCATTGATATATATATATACATACCTACATAAAAGGTGCACACGAATTCTCGGCTTGACAATTTTTTTCGGTTTTCTTTTTTTTTTTTTCTTTTTCTTCAATTAAAAAGGCACCGAAACTACGAAAGGAAAAAAAAAGAAAAAGAAAACAAAGAAGAAGATATTTCAACGAGGAAGGGTGTAGAAAATGTCAACCCCGTTTTGAGTACGGAGTATAACGCAACATTCCACAACAGTTACTAAAAATAAACGAGATCCTCCCACTATCCTAAATATGAAAATATATATCGGGTCACCGATCCTATCCAGTTCTTTTCTGTAATATATGCTAAGTTTTATATAAAAGCTCTATTACATAGGGAGAGTGCAGTAGGTAGCTATATAAATATACGGGATGCCGGTTCTTTTCTCATTCTATAAAAGCGCGTTTCTTTCCAGAATGTAGAAAAAGAAAACGGGTTTCGTTTCTCTTTATTTCTTTTTTTTAATGCTTTTGTGTTTTTGTTCTTACACTGCAGTTACATATATACATATGTGCGATGCGCGCGAACCGTTGGTATAGACGGTATTGCAAAAGCTCCGGCGCGTCGTGTAGTCGTTTCTTTTTTTTTTTTAATTTGTCCTTTTTTTCGTTTTGAATTTTCTTTCCGTTTTTTTTTGTTTTTTTTTTCTCTCAACAAAAGGAACACCTTTTGTAACTCTTTAATATCCTATACAGCCGGCTCATATTTTACACCTTTTCTATACATTCCGTAAGCGTATCATATCTCATTTCCGATGTTTTGTGACATTGTGAGTGAACAGAAAGAGAGAGAAAAAAAATTCTCGTCAAACTAAAACGTCGCAAAGAATATGAAAAAGAGAAAACGAAAATTCTTCTTCAAAATATATATATTTTCTTTTTTCTACAAAACGCGGCCGCGGTTACCCATGTGACGCGGGTATTTACCCGTATATATATTTGTGTGAGTTTATGATATCGTCAAGCCTAGTTCTCGTCGATTTGAACAATTTTGCAGTTAGTTTGAAAACGTCGCGGCATCCCTTTCTACTCCCATATACGTATAGCCAAGACTCGCCAGAACTACCGAGAGCAGTAGCAGCAGGAGTTCAACGTTAAAACGTGGCTTGCAGGTACATCGAGCGAGGCTGCGACTCGTAAAGCAAGGCGGTTTAGTGCAGGCGCCTTTTCTAGCCAGTTTCCCGGCGCCGCCGGCGGCGACGTCGACGGGGGTGGGTTAAAACGGGGGCGAGAGTCGGTTTAAGGGAAACGGAGTAAAGGGATGCTCGGAGTTTTCACTCGCAGGAAGCTTTTACCCACATATACAGGCTGAGTCATCACGAAGGTCCGATTCGGGAGGAGCTTCAATTGGCTGAGGCTCCGCCTTCGTTCATTCTTACCTACTAACGTATTTGTGTAGATTTTTTTGTCTCACTCAGCGTCATTACCATACATTGTACGACTACACTCTATACTGAGTATCGGCTTGAGCGCAATAATAAGAATATCCGAAAGTAGTGCTATCTGATCGCCGATTGGCAACAGGAATTTTGAGAATCACAAGTAAGAACGGATAAAGGCGGAGCCTCGGTCAATTGAAGCTCCTCCCGAATCGGACCTTCGTGGCGACTCACCCTGTATATATGCATATGTATATATATGATAGATTTCGAAATTTAAGGAGTTTCGCAAATGCCTAATGAAGAATCTAGAAACATAGTTAAAATTGTCTCTCGCTCAGCCATTTCCTTACCAATTTTCCGCGATCACCAACGCCGTATCTGTTTTTTCTTAGAATTTTTTCTTCATCAGTCTAATTAAATTCGGACGAATGAAAATCATTTTACATCTTCTATAGTTCAAGGTATGATTATCTACAATTTCTTCTCGGTCCTATAATCTACCGGGAATGATAAAAATAGAAAAAAAAAAAAAAAAGACAAATAGGTAGATAAATAAACAAAAATTGTGAAGAAAAATGGCGGCGCTGTGTAATGCACGGGTATATTCAGTTTGGGTTGGTCGCACGCGGGGGTTGGAAAGGGAATTATCTGTCGCTGGGAGCGGTGCACTAAGTGACGTCACGGGGAAACACACCCCATATATATATACATACATACATTGTATATTATATATACCTTCAGAACGCGTTTGCCGCCCTTCTTTTGCTGCAATGTGTGCAAGTTCATGAATAATAAAGCGAGCGAAGTGTTCCTAGCCTCCGCATCCACACCTGAACCTACACCACCTTCGGTGTACCTACTGTACACCTATACATAGGCATGCCTAGTCCTGCCGTACTACTTTTTATTTTTGTACTTTTTACATTTCTTCCTTTTGTTTTACCTACTGCTAGCGTTCCTCACGCGAAGAGACAGCTGTGTGCGAGAAAATACGATGTTTTCATCCCATAAAAATATGAAAAATTCGCAACGAACGACGCGCAATGTTGTCGGATAGTTGTGTACACATACGGTTTTACATACTCCGTATCCTATACGTATATATGTACATATATGTATGTAACCACATAGTGTGTGCAGCGTACCTAAAACTTTTCCCATCCCACTTTCTGGAGAACGGATCATTTTACTTAGGTATTTTCATATAGATCTTTACACCAAGAATATCTATGTGCATTACATAATAATGACATTCGTGGAAAATACAATTTCGTTTTTATTTAATTTTTTTATTTTCACTTGCCGTTTCCTATCGAATGACGTACACGTATAATAATGTGAATCAATTGTTACTCATTTGTCATAATTATCTAATTAGATAAAAAATTCCCATAATACCCGAGTTTGTTTAACGCATGAGTAAAAACGAGAAAAAAAAAAAAAGAAATATCATTCATTCCGAAGCACGTTTATATAATCATATACAATATATATATATTTACAGATGATTAAATTGAATTCTGGCGGGACGCGTATAGTGGATATATGAATGGGGGGGGTAAGGGGGGGAGGTAATGGGCATTGAAGAAACTTTCGGTTTGAATCTGGCGTATAGCTGCCCGGGCGTCTGCAGCAGAACCTCAATCTATATGGATACGTAGAAACCTACCTATACCTTCTACCAACATATAAGGTACTAACGGGTATGGTATAGATATATAGATACTATAGCTGCAGAGCTTCGAGCAAATTCGCGGTGGTCCAGCAGCCAGGATAGACGCACGGGAGATTGTTTGCGAACTAATCCCAACCGTATAATGGCTTTATTGTATCAACGGGTAACGAGACTTTATGAGATAATAATAACTATAATAATGATAACAACGGCAACAACCAACTTTACATATATAGAGTGAAGCGGAAAGCAAAGCAAAATTCAACTCTAGAGCTTTATAAGGCGTAGAATTATATCCCTCTTTTCTCGCACCCCGTGAAATATAGATATATATATAATATATGTATATTTTTTATTTTTTTTTTACCTATTATAATATTCGCGTGTTCCTGAATTTGTGGGAATTTTTGTTCTATTTTTTTTCTTCTCTCTGTCTCCTACTCCGCGTCATCCCTCCTGTGCCTTTTATCCTCGGAATCGAATGGGAAATATAGGTATACCTACCTATACCTATACCTACTCGCTGCGATATCTTATTCACCTTTCAAGATTTTCACCTTTTTGTTCCCCGCCACCTCCGCCGTTTTTTTCCCTTACCGCAGCTTTCAACCGACATGCATAATGGATACTCCCACGCAATTTTACCTCCTGGAATAAAAATAAACTCATTATATGTACGTAGGAATGAAAAAAAAAAATAAAAAAAAATAAGGTAAAAAGCATGGTCAATATTTCCTTCGCTTATCCTGTACATATACTTATAGATCAATTGGAATCCGGGGAAAACGGTTTTTACCACATGCAGGTCCAGGTCATCACTGAATTCTATATACTTCGCGTAAATTCAGTCGAATATCTTTCTTCGTATTGGTTGAAGTAAATTACGCGAATTCAAACGCGGCGTATAGTTAGGTGGTAGTTTTCAAGCAGCTATTATTCAAGCTTACATAAGTTGTTCAGTTGCTTTATATAACTTCAGTGCAGGAATCTAATTGTTCTAACCATCGGACGAACGCCCATTTTGTCCCGACTTTGAAGTCAAAGGGTAAATTCCGTCCACACCCTTTAATTATCCGGGAAAGGAGGTGGTGACCCCGTGACCGTTGATTGTTCTTTCCTCCGATATAATTCAATTTGACTGTGTATAGAACGGAAGAGGGGGATGATTTTTTTTTCTTGTTTTTTATTTATTTTTTTTTGCTACGTGTTTTTAGAATGTTTTGCAGATTGGTTCGATGAACGGTATATACATATATATATATAGGTATGCAGAATCTGTTTTATAGTGTTGTTCGTAATGAATGGGCGGATATTACTTGTCCGTCAAAATACCTTTGGGATAAACGGGCGACGTATGTAATAATAGGAATGGAATTAAACAAGGCACTGTTTTATCATAACTGCAGGTCAACATCATCCCCTGCAGTATTCGCAGCTTTTCATTCAAAACTCTCCCTTGGGACGTCACAAATTATTGTACGACCCTCAAATTTCATTAGCACCTACAATATCACGTGATTTCTCCAGCATTCTCAGAACAACTCCGTCCATATGAGTTCTTCAATTTTTTACCGCGTGTCAGATTTTTTTTTTTTTGGTGCTTATCCGTTTTTATCGGTGTAAAAAAAAAATCTACCCCATCAGTCGTCGAACGTATAGTCTGAAAAATTGTGCACGTGTAGCAAAAATCGAAGGATTACAGTGTTATTTTTGAAAATTAGAAGATTTGTGAAATGAATTGAAACTGCATATTGACTGATCAAATTTTTGCGCCTGATCATCGTAATAGCGCAATTATGAAAATGTATATAGCGTATATGTTGTACATGTAGCCGTATTATAATTTTTGGAGTAGATGCGGTAATTAAACGGATCGGTAAACACGAGCAAAATATCTCAACCATAAATTAATTAGCTGGTTAGGTAATGAAATTCGTTTGGTGTATAGTTGCGTTATACACATTTGCGTATTATAACAGGTATAGGTATATGTATGGGCAGTACGCATTTTATTTATAAATATTATATTATGTACATACATGTCGTATTATAATATAATAGAAAATCCCCGACCCAGGCTATTAGTCGTATTTAGGCATTGTGGACCTCAGCATATGTGGCTTCCACAGCGCGGCAACTAGGGCGCGTAACTAATGAACATCCGGTATTTCGGGTATTTTCGCACTAAATTACCTCGAAACAAATGATTGGGGATGGTCAGAACCGCGCGGCAAATTAGCCAGACGCTAACGTAATACATATACCGACTATGTGCTGTGAATATATATATATATATATATACGTATATATATATAGAAAACGAACGTCACGTTTCTCCAGCTTCACTTCACCACCCCTTGATAATAGCTGTCAATCCAAAATCACCTATGAAGACAAAAAGAAAACTCTTTTCGGATCAAATCACTCCGCAGAAATTACATGTAGGTATACCTATGTAGATAAATGCTTGACATACATATATATATATATATATTTATTGATGTAGATGCAATTAAAAAAAGTACTTATCTCAATCCAGAGAATGAAAAGGATAAAGAATCTGCGTCAGTTGTTTTTGTTTATCTTGACTTATTTTATTTTCTTTTTCCTTTATATGCCAATCATTCATCACTTCAATCGACGCTGCAGCAATTATTTCGCCATTCATCTTGTTTCACATTTTTACATATACTAGCATTGCCGCATTTAATTTCATTTAATTTTCAAATTTTTGAGCTCAAAATACATAAGAATAGCCTATAAACGCCTATTGAACCATAACAAAATCGAAAGTTGATTTTTGACCCTGAAATCGAAAAATATTGGAAATATTCTCCTTTGGATTTTTTCGATTTTGGGGTCAAAAATGAAGTATTTTTAAAATCGATCGCTGCACACTTTTCTAACGTATTTTGACCTCAGGAACACGAAACCGTCGAGTAAATTAAGCTAGAAATGAATATCATCAAGATATCCTTAATTTATTACTTTTTGTAGCAATAAATTGGCGATACGTCGATCAAAATGAGAAGTCATTCTATTCGCGAATCGTTTGGCCAATCATCTAGTTCCATAACTAGGCTACTTATGATTTTACAAAAGTATAGTACAGCCGATTGGCCCTCGATTATTTTTGCTAATAGGTGAGCTTACGATCAAGAAGAAAAATAAAAAATTGTGGTCATCCATACACTTTGAACTATTTGGTTTGCACGGTGTAAGGAAAAAAGCAGCGGAACATGAGGAAAAATATAGTTTAGACAAAAAAGCAGGTGAATGTGAAAAAAAAACTAAAAATAAATTATCGCTGATTTGATGGACAGTAGCCCACGCGGTTCCCCTTGGGTGTTGTTAAATTAATCCGATAAGGGAGTATAATGCATCAGCCGATAACTTAACCTCTAATTTTCGAGATATATCTACTTTATGGAGTGGAAGAAAATTAGGGATTAGGTTATAGGTTGGAATTAAAAAATTTGAAAAATAGTTGACACAATCTCAGAGGTGAAAAAGTATAACTCACCTATAATCGATAGATTGATATAATTGATGGCAAAATAAGGGAATGGAAAAGTGCAATTCGAGCTCAAAGTACCATGAGTTTTATTCCAAAAACATTAATCCAATTGATTGTTTTTTCGTGTACAACATTTTCCATATACTCGCTCGAAAAATTCTCAAAAAATATAATGGATTAATTGGAATCAACCGAAAAACGAGAGAAAAAAGAACTGAAGCCAATTTTAACTTTTTCCAAAATATAATCCTCGCACTTATCGCGCACGCAAACTTCCGTTCCGCCCGTTGTATGATAACTCAAAAAAAAAAAAAAAAATGATCCTTCGTTTCATCAGAAAAATCTGAAATCAGGACACAAAATTACCTCATATAGATACCGCACAAGACTGCACGCGATGTATAATATATTATACCTATAATTGATATTGAGTAACCTCGCATCAGTGATTGATTTTTTTGTACATACCTGGATATCCGAAAATAGCAACAAAAAAAAACGCAAAAAAAAAAAATTTCGGAGGTGAAATAATGTGGTATTATGAAATATGCTATATATATTGACTATCGTAATTTCGATACCAAATTTGAAAATGATCTTTCATTACGTAAACTGGAACGCAGTGTCCGCGGTGATTTCGCAAGAACGTAACGTAACCTAAGGGCTGCAACGTATATGAGCGTCGCGACATCCAAAAAGCAATTCTAATCAACTAGCGCGAACGAAACAAACGAAGGAGCGAGCGATCGTCAACTAGGAAGGAAGGAAGGAAGGAAGTGAGCGCAAGCTTTAGAAACTAGTGTGCTTTTGGTGCAGTTATCTACATATACGTATGATATGGATACGTATGCCCCATACAATTCGCTAAAGAGACTCGTCATCGTCGTTGCTCGTTGTCTGAGCCTGTAAACTTGCTACTGTTACAATATACTGGGACTATACGTAACGTATATAGTCGCACTCGCAGTCTCCGTCGTCAACGTGAACAGTGCAGAAGACCCTTGTTTGCATATACCCACTCCTCATTACAATTAGAGACTGTGAGCTACGTGTCAATCCCTCAACGTCTAACAAATTCATCAGACCGTAATACGCGACTATCGAGATACGTACGTACGTACAATGGCACCTCACGTGGCAATGTGCCTTCCAAAATGAATTTATTTATAGAGAAAAAAGAGAAAAAACGAAAATTTCTCAATATATCGTCCGCCTGCAAAGACGATTTCAAACCTCTCGAAATCCTTGGATTCGAAACTTGGGGTCGATTTCATCAAATCTGTTCAAGAAAGCTCAAAAAGCTCGGTAATGCCGTGCTACATTTTCTTGTTCTTCTTTTGAGTTTTTTTTTCTTTCGCTTCTCTTTTTTTGTATTTTCATTTCTCGTAAGATGAACAACTGTACAAAAATTCCGTGAGAGACGCAGTAGCGTACCTATAGACGCCTATAAGAGAAAAGTAAAAACAAAAATACCGGTATGAAGGCAAAAAGGAGAAGAAAAAAAATCCTCTCGTTTGAAAAAAATGAAAAAATGCAGAAAGAAAAAAAAAAACAAAGAAAGAAAATGTCTGTGAAAGCGAGCCGCGTTAACAAAGAACTTGATCAAACAGAAAGTATAAGAGTAAACAAACACAATGGACGACTTGCAGTTGGAGAACATATAGTAAAAGCGTGTACTACCTATATTGTAGTAAAGTAACAGCAACTCGTCGTTATACATAAATGAACACGGTGCGTATTGAAAATTTGCAAAAGTGGATGTTGGGGACACGATAGTTGTGTCTGTCGCGTCGTCGTAAAATGGAGATTAAAGAAACGAAAGAAAGAAGAAAAAATAGAAAAAAAAACAGGTGCAGAAAATTCAAAGGATGGGGTTATGAAGAAAATGACGGCGAGAGTGAATAAAATATTCTTGCACGGGTTGTCATATAGATACCATAAGTAAGTGAAGCGTTGTATACCTATTTATATATATAAATATATATATGTACATGGATTCTATATGTACATACATTTATGCATGTATATAGATAGTGACTGCAATTCCGCTACTGGGAGAACTTTCATTAATTAATTAAGTAGGTACCTCGTTTTGTAAACATCCTCTGATGTATCCGTATGTATATATATATATATATAAGCACACAAGCTTTTACATACATAAATATATATAACTTATACATATATATATGTGTGTAGCTATATCTAGAGTCGCGGTCTAGTCACAGCCGCACCAAAATGTAAATATGCACAAGACAGCTATGACATCTCGTGTGCAGTCGTTTCTTGAAGCTCAGAGAGACTACATTTCGACATATATATATATATATAGATACCTATACATACATTTAACCACAAGATAACTAACTGACTTCAGGCGATATGCGAAGGTATGCACAGGTACTATACGTGTTTAATTAATTGAGGCAAAGTTCCTTATATACCCGAAAAGAGAGTAACTAACGGCATGCTTTTTTTTTCATGACGCTACCTAAATCGACTTTGATTAAATATAGAGAAATCTCGATCAAATTTGTTCGATATGGAATTTTTTTTTCCCGAATAGAAGGTAATTAACGCATCGCGGCTACCGCACGTTTCAAAAATTTATTTTCGACAGTTCTAACGCGAGGTTTTTTTTTTTTTCGCCGTAAAAAAATGGTGCAGGGCGTCGAAAAAAAAGGAAAAACGATTCGCGAGGTCGCATACCGCGAATCGCGAAACGATGTATAATATTGTCCGGAGAAATGAAACGGTTGAAGATCGTTCTATATACTACCGCGTTTATGTGGGTAGGTAGATGGAGAGTTTTCGCCAATTAAGAGCGATACGCAAACAGGGGGTAAAACTTAACGGCAGGTAATGGGAATTTCTGTCTGCACCGGCTCCGAGAGGAGGACCGAATAAGGGATGAGAATGTGAGGGAATTATTGCGCGGCCCTTTGCAGCTTGCAAAACCAACTCCCTCCGCACCCAGCTATCCGTCTGTCTCTCTTTCTCTCCCTTAAACGAGTGCTAGGTACGCCGGCACTCTCTAACTTTGGCGAACGATAGCGGGACGGTAGATATTAACTGGGGAGAAACTTCTAGCCAATTTCATCACCGGAAACTGACGATCCAGTGATTATGGCTTCAACTGCTGCTGATGCCACTGCTACCGCTGCTGCTGCTGCTGCTTAAGCTTATATACCGGAAGTAGAAACGACGGTGATATGGTAACTCGTACTGCGACCCCTAACGCGTGCGTGAAACGAGAGCGCATAATCCGAGAAATGCGATTCAAAAAAGGGTCAGCGTACGAAGATAACGTGGTTTGATTTCCTTTTTTTTTCTATTTTCTTACTTTACTTTCAGAAATTATCGACTGAATTTCTTGCGAATAAATGCCGAAGAAATTCAGTGACTTTATGAATTTGTAGAATTTTTAGAATTTTCGCAAAGGTACCAACTGGTTATACAGGGTGGGTCACTCCAAGTGTCGAGAATGGGAGGGACTTAATAGGCACGCTATCCTCCTATACCATTACGCTTTCGTCAATGAACAGCCTGGTTAAGTGGTTGTTGACATTTCTTTCCTATACCTACCAAGAAATCTTATCTTGTGTTCTAGTAAGAATTCCGATCAACCAAATTCTTCTAGTTGTTGATTGGCTGAAGGGGCGGGACTTTGTTCCTATTGAGTCCCTCCCATTCTCGACACTCGGAGTGACTCACCCTGTATACTGCACAGCTCTGATATTTCAAGTACATGAAATTAAGGGTTCGCTTGGTTATGATTCGTCAGCCAAACGGGTGTCCAAACACAGCAGTTGCGGTATCCTGCAGACTTCAAAACTGCAGCGTAATGGTTTGCAAATACCTTCGCTATGGTTTGACTGATTCGGCTATATTATACATATATACATAGGAGAGAAGGAGAAAGAGAGTTGGAAGAAGCGGGTGGAACTGAACTTTTCAAGGAAGTTGAGTTTAGAATATATATGTACATACCTGTACCAACTTGCCTAGAGTTTTAGGATCCAGAGAGAGGAGATTGAGTCTGAACTCCAAAAGCTAAGTCTACTTCTCGTTTCAGGTGATTTCGTCCTGCGTGTATTTCATGCACCTTTTCCCTCCCTCCTCCTCCATCTCTCTTCCTCTCCCTCTCTAACTCTATGGCTCCAGCTCTCTTCTTTTTTTTTTCTCATACCCTCTCTCAGTAAACCGTGAACAGGAAGTTGCGCGGCCCATCAGCATTGCGAGAAGCTAAGAAAATCGTGGAAAACTTTTCCCAACCCAACGAAAATCTTCACGAGTCAAAGTCGCGGGTCCTTTTCAAGGATGCCGCGTATCCTTGATCTTGTACTTTGATCTTTTTAACCAACTGATGTGGCTGAAATTAGGTATACAATTCTTCGTTTCTACGTCTTCTTCTTCTTCTTCCTCTTCTCATTTCCTCACTTTTAAAGGCGATGAAGATCGGAATTATGTATCTTATTATTTTTCTTTTTTTCTTTCTCTCGCTCTCTGCACACGTCGACTCGATTCATTATCACTTCTGCCGGATAATCAAGGATCTCTATGTGAAAGACGGTTTGTTCGTTCGGTTCATTTTTTTTGTTTCTTTTTTGTTACGTCTGCAGGTGCGCCCGAAATATCGGAAACGCCGCCACTATCAACCCTTAGCTAAAATAACATTCCGCCTTTCTCAACCTTCCTCTGTACCTATAAACTAGACTTCGCGCATTGACTGAAGAAAGCGAAAACCAACCCCCCTATTATGGCTGTAAATCTTACGTGAAGAAGACGCCTGCAAGTCTTGCCGCCCTTCCTGTAGGAACTAATCGAAATACCCGAGAAACTAGAGATAGTATTTCTCTTGTTCAAGTACAAAGTACCTACACAAGCTCACCCTTTCTTCAACTTGCTTGCCTTCGGATCATTCAATTTTCCGAAAATCATAAAACGATCCCCTTATTTTTCTTTTCCTTTTTTTTCTGTTAATTGATCATTTGAAGATGAAGGTAAACGAATCATGATCTCAATTATTTCGGATATTCTTCAGAGTTATGAAAAAACGGAGGAACTAAATAAAAAAACGAGAAAGTCAAAAAACACCAAAAAAAAAAAAAAGAAAAATGAAAAATCTATTACGTTGTAACGTTAGCAGGGGTGGGCGAAGGGTTGATTTATGCCGGTAGTTTTCTTTCGCACCCTTGAACGATGTAGATATATGCGTCGTTATTATTTCTATATCTCACGGAATTCTGCAGGGGTACCGAAAGACTGAAGTCTGATATTTTTGGAAACGGAAAACCATGCCCTTGAAATTGTCGGAATCTTTTTTTTCTTCTTCTTTTTTTCCTCACCGTGCAACACCCCTTGCAATATCTCAACGTTCCTTAAACCCTATTTCTTAGCTCACTTTTCCGATCCTTGTCTTCCGAAGTAACAAAAGTAAGAAAAGTATCAACAAATTAATGAAAATAAACGAAACCATGTCTCAGGCGAAAAACGGATGGAAAGAAACGCGCATTAAAAAGAATCCCTCGGTGTATTCGGGACTTCCGGTTTCTTTTCTGCCGCAGGAATAGGAGTCCCGTTTCTCGACTATTCTTTGAATTTTTATTCTTTGTTCAGCCGTATCCACATCCTACTTACATAATAACCGCAGTGATATTTCTTTTCTTTTCTTCACTTTTTTTTACTGTATTTCATTTTATCATTTTCCATTATTAATTTTTTCCTTTTTTTTTTGTTTTGTCGAACAAATGTGAACAATTTTCCAAAATGATACACAAAACGAAACAAAAAACATTTATATATCAATTTTTCACGTTTTTTTTATCGTATATACGGTAAAATAAAAATTCCAATCATTCAACTTGATAAAGTTTTCTTCAACTTCTCTATTTGCTCGAGATATTATTCTTCGTTTCAGAACGGGGTGGAAGGGGCGGTTGGACGTATACGTATATGAAAATGTGAATGCTATAGGAAAAGTTAAGGATCTAAGCAATTTTGATTCGGACTCCTGCAGGAAGAGACGGAGCGTGTTACTTATTTTTTTTTTCTTACCTCTTCGTGTTTCAACTGCGCCATTAGTCTTTAGAGACGTTATAGTTTGTCACCGGGTACAATGTATAAACGGAACATGACGACGGTGAGAATAGCTACCCTGTCATCCCCTTCTTTACTTTAGCTGCTGACTTACACAAATAAATAAATAAATATATAGACGGACCGTCCGCCTCTCGGTCCGCCTACTATGTACTATGTGAAAGAAAGGAAAAATGATAAAAGAGAGTAAAAAAATGAAAAAAAAGAAAAAACCGAGGGAAAAATAAAAGAGAAGAGAAAAAAAAGAGCTTGCGCCGCTGTTACTGGTGCGGTAAAGAGAACTCTGTATTATATTTCATTGTTTAGTTTTTCTTCGGGTTATACGGATTTCTTTTGTGGTCGTTATCGCGTTGTTATCATTTCGTTATCCGTTGGTTGATGCCAATTATCTCCCTGCAGAGTCGCATCAGATCCGTTCTCTGCAGTAGTATAGTAGCAGGGGTACCACCCTGCCATTCGGCTTTCGTTCCGTTCCTTCCCCCTTTCCCATCTCCCTTTTCCCTTTTCCCTCCTCCATTTTCATCTCCTTTTCTTCTCTTGCCTGCACGTACGATGCTCTTGCTCTCCCGGATGATTTCCCCCTCTTTTTCCCTCTTTAGTCGTCTCCCTGCGCAGCCTTCCATATTCCCTACAATAGAAATCACCCGCAGACCTCGAGCCAAACAATACCCACCCAAGGTTTCACAACCTACCAACCCCTAACGCTTTGCTTTTCACCGGGAAAACTCTTGTCGTCCAAGAATATAACCAAGACCCTATACTGTACAATATACTATAATATTGCACACCACTTTGATTCTTACTACCTGCGAGTACCGTCGCATGTATACCAACAGAGTGGAGAAAAAAAGGCTCAACTTATTTCGCCAACGAAGATCTTTGCAGGAATTTGTCTTTTGTACCGTTCATTTTTTGTTTGTTTGTTTTTTTTTTTTTTATTATTTTTTTTCTCCTTGTTCTCTCTGCTTTCTTTTTTTTCACCCGCTACACTTGACCAAAATGTACCAACCGCGCATGTTTCGATCCAAGCCTGACAATAATTTTTTTCTTTTTTCTTTCTTTCTTTTATTACAACTCCTTCAACCGCGAGGTTTTATTTTATATGTACACAGCACAAACTCTACTCGCAGATTCTGACTAACAACTTAACACCGTTTCGCTGGTGGTGGTGGAAAGCTTTTGGCAAAAAAAATGAAAATTCAAAAAAAAAAATAAAAATAAAACATATTCCCTTTTTTTCTTTTCCGTGAAATTATCTTTTCGGGATTAGAGATTTTGAAAGTCGATCGAACGATCACCGGATCACATTTATACGGATGAGATTGCGTGATTTTATTTTTTTCTGAATTTTTTTTCTTTTTTCTTCACAAGTCACATTCGTACAACGTATAGCACTGAGTGAGTTCGGTCCGGCGTTTATATGCATGCAGTAAAACTGCAGATGGAGAAAAAAGAAAAAAAAAAAATATGAGAAATTTTCTCATTCGCTTTTTTTCTCAGACCGTAAAGATTAAGGTAGCACTTGGCCGTGTACAAATCTACTTGAAAACTACCAGAGTTTGGAAATTCTAATAGAAAAATAAATACCCAAAGTTTTTACGAACCCGGCTCTAAATCTCGAGGCAAGTTATAGGCAGCTACATGGACCCCGGTATTAATCTTAGTCTTAAAAACGAGCTATTTTTTTTCCACAACTCAACTTTCGACGGTTATATGGTTTGGGTATACGTATAGCTGTACACAGTAAATGGAATATCTGTATATACGTACCATAAACCCATAAAAATTTGCGAAACTTAGTATATAGAAAAAAAAAGTCTCAACGAAACTGAGAAACAAATGAAGAGCAAAGCCCGTTTAACACGTTGCAAAAACTGGTAGTATAAATAAAATATGCTGAATTCGTAAGAGCAGAAAAAAAAAAAAAAACAAACAAACAAACAAACAAACAGAATTCGGTGGAAAAAGTTTAAGAATAGTGACGATTTGGAAAGATTTGATCTCGTTTTCTTATACGTATAGGTATCTACGTATGATAAATTTTTCACAGATAGGCTAAATCTCACCTTTTCTTCAAAAACTTTGGCAAAGATAAAAATAAGAAGTGAAAAAAAGAAAGAAAAAATCAAATGAAAAGTACTGCGGAGGGGAGACAAAGTATAGGAGCTGGCAGAAAATAAAGAAAAAAAAAAAAATATATTAGACTGAAAAAAGGAAAGTTAAAAAACTTTTATGCTGTATTGAATTTTGATTTGATACTGCGAAGGCTTTTATATATACGACAGGCGAGGGACGATCTATCTTTTTTTCTACTTCTTTTTTCTTTTCCTTTTTTTTCTCTTCTTCTGTATATCTAGAGATGGGTATCGTCGGACTTTACTCTCCTGTCGCGACCCAATAGCCCCCATTTTCCACTCATCCCCTTGAAATGGAGGTAGAGGAGCTTCCGATACTCACAGTTTTTCTCCCCTTATAACTTTCTGACTTCCCAAAGGATCAACGACGATGGAACGATATCGCGATATGGTCGACGTATATTTATTCTATTTTATGTATGTGTACACTCGATGGTCGCACACCTACTTTAGATTTTATCGAGTCTACGTTTTCCACATAGATGTAACGTGACAAAATTGTGAACGGAAAATTATCAATTATATGAATATGGCAACGAATTTTTGCTACGATAATTACCTTTTCTCGACCTTCCTTTTCTCGTTTCAGCTGGCAACTTGCCCTCTGGATTTCCGATGATAACGCAAGCACCGACAACGAAAGTTGTCGAAATTGGACACAACGCTGTTCTGTCATGTGCAGCGGTTGGATTACCAAGACCCATTATTTCCTGGGTGCGTAACATGATGCCAATTGATACGAGCAACGCCAGATACACCGTACTGGACACTGGTGAGTTTTTCTATTCATTTTCCATTTCAAATTTATTATTCATTGTATATTTTTCCATCACCTTCTATTTTTCTCGGTTTGTTTTTCTTTTCGTCTTTTTTTTTCATTTTACATTTATTCATTCAATTTTATAGCGATACCAGCTATATTACGTCTCTGCACATATTGAAATACGAACTATTTCCAACTTTCAACTCTGATATATTTCATAACAAAATCAAATACAATATCATGTACCTACGTATGTATAAATGCTATGCTCGGCGATTGGAAAACAAAACTCGCTTGTTTTGCGAGTGAATGTTTTTTTATTCCGCATTTTTTTAAAAAATTTTTCCCCAAACAATAAACGCGTGATTTTTATTTTGTTCAAAAACTCGACAAAAAAAAAATAAAGAAATGAGAAAAATTATCTATATATAACATAAATTGCGGGTGAGTTACTTATAATGAAAAAAAAGAAAATGGAGCATTAGGTATATGTATACGTATATAGCTATCGACAACTTCCACTTTAGATATTTCCTCTTGATCGTCGTTCTTCATCGATAAATTGATTTTCATTTCAGGTCGTTAGCGCGAGTTACATTTGTATATAGATATTTGCATTATTCATTGTAAATATCGTTCGATAAACCATTACCACTATTACCCCTTGAATTATCGAACGATTTCACGTTACCAGCGTTGGAATTTATTTATTATCATCATTATTTAGTCTCTCTCTCTCTCTCTCTCTCTTTCTCAGTCTCCCTTCTCGCGAACGCACCCCTCCCCCCTCGCCCTCTTTTTCTCCTTGAGAAAGAAAAAAAGAAGGAAAAAAGTAGAAAAAAAAAGAATCCGACGCCCCGGGCTTATTGACAGACGGGTGACAATCAGCTCAGTTGAGAAAGCTTTTTTCAAACCTCGGGAAAACGCCTTTTCTGTGTACACAAAATAACATTTTTAAGAGTACCTGGAAATATATATAAACTACATTATATACATATACGGAATCTAATTTTCATCCCGCCCGCAGCATTTTCCGAGACGAGAAAATCAAAAAATTTCTTTTTATTTCCATGATTCATTATTGCAGAATATCATTTGTTTATTCTTTTGCCTTCTCATGGGAGCTAAAACTACCTACATTTTTATACATACCAGCATTGCACGCGCGCGCTGCATTTGGTAGAATTTGTTTTTTAAATTTTTGTTCACTATTTTTTTTCAATTTCATATCATTACGTTTCAGACGCATCACATGTGAAGATTTTTTTTTTTTATCAATCTGCATTATTGTTATCGCAATTTGAATTTTATGTTCAGGGTATAGGATTGAACGTTGGGTCCAAACCTTAGATTTTTGTAGATTTCGGGGTCAAAAATGAAGTATTTCTAAAATCGATCCCTGCACACTTTTCTAACGTATTTTGACCTCAGAAACATGAAACCGTCGAGTAAATTAAGCTAGAAATAAATCTCATCGAGATATCCTTATTTTATTACTTTTTGGAGCAATAAATTGGCGATACCTCGATCAATTTTATAGAACGCGAATTCAGAAACACGAGGCTCATCTTGAATTTCGAGTTTTCGTCTCGTATTTCGATTTTTCATCTCGTATTTCGATTTTCGATTGGTCATCAACTTTTCAAGATAGTAGGAAAATCATGGGCAGATAAATGCTACTGGTGAATAAAAATAAAAAAGCACTCTTCATTTATATCAGTCAGAAAAGCTCGTTCGGTTCGCGTTTACGTTTGCCGTTAGAACGGGCGATTTTGGATTTACGTTAAGAGAATTACGAAAATTCGACTCGACTTTTGGTGAAATAGATGTACGTACAGGTATACAGGTATTCCAACTCGCAGAATCGCG
The DNA here is from genome assembly GCA_963978495.1 of Athalia circularis. Taxonomy (NCBI): domain Eukaryota; kingdom Metazoa; phylum Arthropoda; class Insecta; order Hymenoptera; family Athaliidae; genus Athalia; species Athalia circularis. The sequence continues at coordinate 34,874,165 of OZ021698.1, read as the reverse complement.
AGAAGAGCAATATAGATATCCTTTCGGTATAGAGAGATAGATGTATACATAAATACAATGTATATGGAGTAGTTTCCGTTTTCCTTGGGGGTCTCGCTTTGGAAGGCGAGACAACATTTTTCGAATTTCCTTTCGCTCGAATGTACTTATACCTCAGGAGTCAGAGTTACTCTTCGTTCTTAGATGGTGTGCACGGTGTATATCAGGTTTCAAAGAATGCTCGCAGCAAATATACCGTCGACCGTCGTCGGTACAGCGAGACTTCGGCAAGCTCGGTTGTCGTAAGGAAAAAACGAAACAAAAAAAAACAAAAAAACAAAAAAAGCCTGGATCAAAAGGAGGGGGTGTTAGAAAAAAAAAAAATATAAGAAAAGTAGAGAGAGATAGGTGCGTAAACAGGATGTCGTGGGGGGAGGAGAGAAAACTCTGTACAGAAAAGTATCACGAAAGAGACAGTTTTCTTCGGGGGCTAGATGTTGGAAAGAAAATTCAACTCCCCCTTTCTATAACTCAGAATTTTCCAACAGTATTTTTACTCTTATATACGAGTGTCGAACCTACTCAGTTTTCTATACTATTTGTCGTCTCCTTCTTCCATGGTACACCAGAAGCTGAAGGAAATAGATCCACTTTTACGCCCCCTTTCTACCCTTCTTGGGTACATATAAACCTTGAATATCCTCTGTGTTATCTACTATACATACATAATATCCAACATTTATATACTGTAGGTACTGCAACCTTCGCGCAGTTACTTTTTTAGTCTTCTCTTCATCTTCTTCGGCAACCTTTGCCTTCCTATACGGCATACGTAGAAAGTGTCCTGCAGGATACACGTCGCCTCCTGCAGGATAAAAAGTACTATACATATACATCCAATATATGCATGGCGGTAAATATGTATTTCTTACCTATAAAATTCATAACGACGAGATGCAAAAACGCCCCCTCTCTTTATATCTTTCAACTACTGTACCTATATTACTACCTTGCAAAGAAAAAAAAAATTTTCACTCGAAAATTTCTTCTTTATTTTTGTTCTTATTTTTCATTCATTAGTTTTATTTCAATTTCTTTTGCTCTTGTCTATAGAGTACAATTTTTTCACGCACAAGGTACGAAGAAATCGATATCGTTTGTCAGATATACAGATATATATGAATATCATATCTTTCACGAAACACGGTTGCAGAATTTTGTGAAAAAAAAAAAAAAATTTATACATTTATTAAATTATTGAAAGGATCTCATAGAAAATGTATTACGCATCGTGTACATATACTGTCATGTATAAAAGTCACGCGCTGATATACGAGACGTGCGTGAAAACAACTTTGAAAAAAAAAAAGAAATTAAAAAATATTCCATCAACTTTAGCTTATTGTAAAAATAAAAAAGTAGCGAAAAAAAAGCTCTGTACGTACAGTAAAAAGGTTCTAAGCTCCTATATTCTACTTTTTTTCGTTTTTTTTCTTCTTTTCAATTCAGAATTTGACTCATTCACATGGATTTATTATTCAGAACTTTATCATTTCTTTTCTTTTGCTTTTTCGAGTATAATTCTTTCCACTATTTTCTGAGAAAAACGCTAGAGAAAACTGTACCGCGGAGTGGTTACACCCCCTCTCGACTTCATTAGCATTGATTTTCATGTAAAAACCGACCTACTTTCAGGTAAAAGAAACGCTTCTTTTATCCTCATATAATTTTCTTCTATACGTGTATTCTCTTTCTCTCTATGTTTTTTTTTGTTTTCTTTTTTTTTTATTTCTCTTACCCATAATGATTGTTTTATTTTATTTCATTTCTTTGGTATAATCTTCTTTTTTTCCTTCTGTTTTCTCTCTTAAATATTTTTATTCAACAAAATTTTACATAATACCACTATTATATATTTACATATTATTAGGTCGGCCTATATACTTTTTGATATATAATATACATACCGTCTCTGCAGCACGCATAGGTTTTGTTTGACGACTAGCATATAATTCTGTCGGCTTTTGTTTTTTGTTTCGTTTTTTTTTCAAATATCACAAAAAGACAAAAATTACTCGTCTGTCGTTGAATGTACGTGAATTTTTTTGTTGGTTTTCATTATTTCATTTTGTTCTATCCACAGTCATTCGTCGTAACGAGAAGAATAAATTAAAAAGAAATATATTAATGTTTTGTATATATATTTTTATTTTCTTCTCGAAAGAATGAAAAAACATTAAAAAAAAAAAAAAAAAAAAAGGAATGGAGATGATAAGAAAATAAAATAAATACCTGTATTTTCATAGGGAAAAAGGGGGTTGTTTTACAGTCTTGATTAGTGAGGTGTGATAACGTCAGGAGTTATTATAATTGTTGACTAGGTATACATACATATATTCGTGTGTAATACGAGTACGTCTATATATGAGTTTTTAGACGTTTTGATCCGCTCGGCAATAATTTTTCGCATCTGATCAAAGTTGGGTTATACAACATACGATTATAGTATTGTAGGTATAAAATTATATGCCATACCTCATGATATTACGTATATATAGACATAGGTATTAACCACCCCATCAGGTGTACACCGGCAAACCACCAGATCTTTGATAATAACTATACGTGGGGAGGGGGAAGGGGTTGGTAATAATCTTGCTGAGAAACACGCACGATGAATGCCTCTGTATAATACCTATGTAGCATTTATTACATAACATGAAAATATGCCCACATATACATATGCATATAATACGTCATTTTTTACGATCAAACCCAACTCGAACAGTAGTACGGACCGAATCTTCCGTGTATAAAAATGCACCGGTTACCTACCGTCTTATATTTTAAATATAAACTCGAGGCTCGTAAAATATTATCCCATTAAGCTTCAACTTAGACGCATCAAAACCGACCCATCCACCCCACTCCTCCCTTTACTTTTTTTCTTCAATTTCTACCTATAGCCCGTGAGGAAAAGGAGCCTGTTCCATGGTGAAATTTTGTTACTCCCGTTCAACTTAGAGAAAGTCTACGTTCTCCTTCATTTTTTTTTTTTTTCTTTTTCACTCTCTTCCTTGGGGGCCATTAGCCGACCTCCTCATTTCTTCTATTATACCTTGAAGCTTTTCCACCGTATCCCCTGCAAACGATGCTTTCCAACCTACTTTACCACCATACTTCCACTACTGCACCCCCCCGCCCCCCCTCCCCCCTTTTCTCCATACCCTTGGGACTGACTTATGACGGTACCAGGTGAGTTAACAGCTGACGGAATTAAAGGAACGAGACGCTAAGGAGCCCAGAAGTGCTGCACCGGGAGCTTTCGATGATCCTTTGATTTTTGGATTCTTCGAAATGAATGATTTGCCGTCGAAATTGTTTTAGTTTTTTTTTTTTTTTTTCTCTCATTTCATTTCATTTCAAATATGACCCAATTAAGGAGCACCCTCAAGGTATTATATGTATATCGTATTGTGCTGTATGAGTTATTAAGTTGGGGGCTTACGGGGCGTTACGACTTACGAGGTAAGCACTCCATCACATTGCGAACAAAGTCGCACCATACCACACTATCATTTTAAATCAGAATACATAATGTTAGCCGTGGGGGTAGGTAGTTACCGCTGATACCGTTTCCTAAGTCCCAAGTATAATTTGCCGTGACTTTGTACTAATGTAATGACTCTCTCTCCCTCTCTCTCGCTCATTTATTTATCGTAGTTTTTATTATTTCATGCGTATGCGTGTGTGTGTTCTTTTTTTCTCTCTCGAAACAGGACCATTATATTCTAATTAGAGAAATAATTAAGTCGCAATTAGTAGTAACCTGACGTTGTATAATATACGTCATAAATAATTAATGACGAAACACCCAACGTTTTTCGATGAAGGGGGGGGGCTAGTAAGTGTAGCAGCTAATATATTATACGCACAACTTGTATTATAGTTATTGAAATATATACGATGCGAACTGCTACAATTTTTTGTTTTTTTATCCGAAGAAATTTTTCTTCGGACCGACCAGAACGCACCGACACCCTAGAAAAAGCTCCGAACTTCAAAGTTTTCTGCTTAGGAAATGAAAATCGACGATCAAACTTGACGAGGATAAAAATTGAGGAACGAAAAAAACACATCGATGCTGACAAATTGTATCTGGAAATTTTTGTACAATTTGTTGTTGTTGTTTTTTTTTTTTTTTTTTCGGTGGTTTTTTCGACGAAGGGGAAAAAAAGGGATCTTGAAGAGCTGGGTTAAGGGGGAGCAATATCTCGCTTTACAGATTGTCTTCGACGAGACCTGAGTAATTGAATGAACGTAAACTTCCTCAGTATTGGTGTAGGGAATGCGGGGAGATTTTTGCTACTCAAAAGCTTGCTTTTACCGTTTGAGTGATAAAACACGAAATTCCGAAGGGCGTCAATAACTCGTTTCAACTTAATCCCCTTATTAGCCCTTTCAATCTTCCTTCTTTTCGAATTCTCTTTCTCTTTCGCTCTTGTTCATCTTTGGTTTTTTTTTTGTTCTTTCTTTTTCATTTTCCCCTTTTTTTCTCAATATTTTTTTTTTTTCTCTCACTCATTCCTTTCGACGAGATGATGTCTGAAAGAGAAAAAGGGTGACGAAAAAGATAGAAAGCTTGGATTTAAGAAAAGAAAAAAAAAAAAATCAACCATATCAAATAGAGGGAAAAAATATGGATGAAAAAGAAAAAACCCTCTCACCCTTAAAGCCCATAAAAAAAATAAAACCCTCTTCCTACTTGTGTGTGATCCGATTAACGTTTTAACCAACTCAATTTCTGAAGGTTTTCTTATTTTTTTTTTTCTTTTTTTTCAACCCATTAACTTCAAGGTCTTACGTCTTGAAAAAAAAAAAAAATTAAAGTAAAATGAAAAAGAAAAAACGGACACCTTGTATTTAACGACGAGATAAAAACTCGACGAAAGCTACTCAACGTCACAACGGATATCTGAACGATATATCTACTTCTTTGTTTTTTTAATTTTTTTTCCAAAGTAATATTTTTTGACGCGATAATCGCCGAGCTTTGAGCAGGGAGTGTAATGTATCTAGTGTCGGAAAAAGGTTTAAAAATTTTTAGATATAGAAGAACAAAAAAAAGAAAAAATAGAGAATACGTAGAAACTGAATAAAAAATTGAGCTTACAATAATTTCAGGAGCTCTTCAAATAACGGCATCGGAAGTTGACGATCAGGGTAAATACGAGTGCGTGGCGAATAATTCGGTTGGAACGGAATATTCGAAATCAACACTATTTTATGTCAAAGGTACGTAAGAAAACTAGCTTTACAACTGTCTCCGTTGTGTGTAAGGAAATTTGGTACGTGCGAAGCTGATATATTTTGTCTCGATTTTTTCACACAGTACGACGTGTTGTTCCGCAATTTTCCATACCGCCACCCCCCTTGAATGAGGTGGTACTCGGCGCTTCCCTTAACATAACGTGTGTCGCATTCGGGGCACCGATGCCATTCGTAAAATGGCGGAAGGATCCATCGACCGATATTACTCCGGAAGATCAACTGCCAATTGGAAAAAATGTCCTTCAACTGACCGACATTCAGGAAAGCTCAAACTACACATGCATCGCTGCAAGCGAGCTGGGAATCATCGAGGCTGGAACAATGGTCAAAGTTCAATGTGGGTTGATTTCTATATTAATGCCAAAAAACAAAAACCCTTGCGTAGATTCGTTTAAAAATTTGACAATTCGTTTAAAAAAAAATCTCATGAAATTCCAAATATATTACTTTTTATAATCCTGCCAATTTTTTTTTTTTTGTTTTCTGTAACTCGATAGTCTTTCGAAATTTTCACAGTGATTTATCGCTTTATGAATGTCTTTGGTGTTTTTTTGATTTTTGATTTAATTTTATTCCATTCAGCTCTACCTTGGCCGCCCGAAAATATTCAGGTGTCGGACATCACCGCTACCTCGGTAAAGCTCACATGGTCTTACAAGGGTCCCGACGAATTGCAGTATTACGTTATAAGGCATAAACCGAAACAAACGAATCAAGCATATTCGGAAATATCAGGAATAACGACGATGTACTATCACGTGAGAAGTCTCAGTCCATTCACGGAATACGAACTGATCGTTATCGCCGTCAATCATCTCGGACGTGGTCCCCCAAGTGCACCTGCCGTAGTAACGACTGGTGAAACAAGTCAGTATTCATTTTTTTCTACGTAAAATACACATAGTTATTATCATTATATCACTTTTAGTTCAACGTATCGTCGTTCGTTTGACTTTTTTCAATTCTGATTTTTTTTTTTTTTTTTTTGTTATCAATTTATTTATTTAAATATTTTTATTTTTAATTTTCAATTCGAGTATAAAAAAAAATATATGAAAATTTTATATCGTGTTACAATTTTAGTACATAAATTTCTCTTCACCTATACGTGTGCATGAAAATCTATACCTGTGACAAATTACATTTTCGATTTATATACTCGCTACGTACGTACACGTACGTTACATGGTTTACCTATAAACTAAAAGCCACCCCCTTCCCCCCATGTGTTCATTTTATATTTATATTTGCACAACGATCACCGCAACGAATCAGCATTTGAAGTAACATTAATTATGACCATATATTATGTGCAATATGTACATAAATCCTTGTAGGTTCAACTATATATATTTATTATAAATATCATGTGAACATCGTAGGTGTTGTTATGTAAAAACATGCTAGATAAATTCAGATGTACACCCGGTTAGGTTGTTTCTGAATCGCTTCGCGGCCAAGCTCGTTTGGACAATTTTTCGTAGCCGGCCCAGCCGCACGAAAAACTTGTCCAAACGCGCGCCTGGCCGCGAAGCGATTCGGAATCAACTCAACCGGGTGTACATACAATAATCGAATACTTTACAAACAATGATCACGTAGGTACTTTTAATTCCGAAGACTTGGATACATCGGATGAGTAAAAAGAATTTTTTTTTCTACCTCATATTCTCTTCATCATATGCGCTCATCTCACGTACAATGGGATCTTGATAAATTAATCATATTGGTATACGTTACGTTATTTCTTTTTGCCTTTTTTTTGCTTTTCTTTTGACGGAATGCGACAATTTTATATACGTGAACAGCGAAGACGTAAAAATATCTAATGTGTAATAAATTTAATATACAATATTTGGAAGGACAAAAATATTTTAGTTTTTGCACCTAGTCGTAGATTTTTTTTGCACCAAAAAATTTTTGTTACTTATTACAAATTAATAAGATACGAAATAGAAGAAACAAAATAGTTTTTGTACAATTTTTTGAGGGAAATTTGACATTTTTTTCATGCTGTCCTTGGTCTCGGTCCGATCGCTTTACGGCCTTGGACACTTTGATTCATGTAAGTCTCATAAGAATTTTTACTATCCCTCATGTCTTGATTGAACAAATCTCTGTGTCGCACAATGTACTTTAGTTTAATTGTGTTTTTTTTTTAGTTAAAAAAAAAAAAAAGTTCTTCCGATTGGATTCAAATGTTATACACACCCTCAGTTATTTCTTTATTCTCAATGAATGTTTTCACAAAAATTTTCCTTTTTGTTTTCATATGCAAACTGTTCGTATTTCATACAGAACGTTTGATAAGACATGAATTGATAATTTCTGAATAAAAAGAAAAAAAACACATTTATCGATTTCTAGCGCACTTTAATATAATATCCGTATAATTAGTTATAGTGCATATTTATCACAATATAATATTTAGAAAGAAAAAAAAAACCTGCCTCGTTATACATGTGAGAAATTACTTTTTAAACCGTAAATAGTAATCGATTTTATTTTTATATTTGCCATTACCATAGCGGAATCCACATATGGAGGTGCCAGTAAGTAATCACATAATAAGAGTGCAGTAGTATAAAAAAAAAAGAAAGAAAGAAAGAAAAAAAAACTTGAGATCTACATAAAATTCACTGCTATAAATATATTTATCGGTTCACTTTCCACCCTTTCACTATGAAATCGAGATCGATTCGATCGATACAAAATCCATCTCATCTCTATGCATAGAATATGATCGAAGTAGATTGTAACAGACGGTGTAAATTGTGATCGGCGTAACTTCTTTTGGTGATGGTATTATAACGACGTTTTAGTATGACTAACCAAAGTTAATCTGACTAGAAAAATAACAAGAGAATAACGTCGGCGATTTAAAAAATTTCTAGAACCAGGAACTGCTCCGAGAAATGTTCAGGTGCGGCCTCTGAGCTCTAGTACGATGGTCATTCAGTGGGATGAGCCTGAGACACCAAATGGTCAAGTAACGGTGAGTAACCGAGTTCCATTTGTCGGTAACGGTCGATTACGGAGCTGATAAATTAATCGAAAAATGAAATCAACCCATTTTCAGGGGTACAAAGTCTACTACACCACGGATGCGAACCAAGGAATGGCTTCGTGGCTCTCCCAAATGGTAGACAACAATCAGTTGACTACAATTTCTGACCTGACACCTCATACGATCTACACGATTCGGGTCCAGGCATTGACGAGCGTTGGTCCAGGACCTCTCAGCCTTCCGGTTCAGGTCAAGACCCAACAAGGTGTACCGAGTCAGCCCAATATGTTGAGAGCGACTGAAATAGGGGAGACTAGCGTTAAACTCCAATGGAGTAAGCCTGCTCATAGCGGTGAAAATATCCTAAGCTATGAGTTGTATTGGAACGATACGTACGCGAATGTGAGTCCCAGAGAAAAAAGACCGAAAGAAAAAAGAAAAATTTAGGAAATATCGTTACGATTATTCTCATCTTCTTTGAATTTCTATATCCGCAGGAAAAGCACCACCGTAGAATACCAATAGTTGAAAATTTCACCCTGACAGGGTTGTATCCAAACACACTTTACTACGTATGGTTGGCGGCTCGAAGTCAGAGAGGCGAAGGTGCCACGACTAGTCCTTATCCAGTTCGGACAAATCAGTACGGTAAGCTATTGAAAATCAACGAACCATGCTGCGAGGAGTGCCAATTGAAGCTTACGATCCGTTCCTTATGAAAATCCAATCCGAGGCTCGAAACTATTTTCGACTTTGTTCGATTTCATTTTTATAAGCGGACGGATTTTCGTAGGCGGCACAACAGGTAGGAGACACCCGCTAGACGCTCCCGCAAGTAGCGTAAGCTACATATGTAAATTGAAGCTATGAAGTTAGTTTTTCGCATTGAGAGGAAAAAGAAATCTATGTATATTTTGAAAAAAAAAAAAAAAAAAAAACAACGAGTTTCAAAGAGGGGGAAAAAATAGGACAACGATTGAGAGAAGAGAAAAGAAAAGAAACGACGAGCAAAAAAAAAGAAAGAGAACAAAAAAAAAAGCCAGTGTGGGAGAGTGAGAATGATTGCATGTGTTGCAACAACGTTTTTGGATGCCACTTTATATATATATACGTATAAACATATATATAAATTGCACTATGCACTGCATTGAATATATGTGTGCATTTTGGGCACCTTTTTATAATTATTATTATTACCTATATACATAAATATCGATAAATCATTATTTAGGTCCGTTCCTTTATATTGGACTTCTTTCGTTTCAAACAACTGATTAACTATCTCTTATATCGTTCGACATTTTATAGATTTCGAATACCCAGGTAAAACTTTTGCTAATAATGTGTATCTTGGAACTGTTCAAGGATCATATATTTCAGTATTTATTATTTTACTACCGAAATCCTTCACATCGCAGTGATCTATATTTCTTTCTTTTTCTCTAATTATTTCCGTTACGTTCCAATCGTTATTAACCAGTTTGGTAGCCACTGTTGATTCTTGGATATACTAAAAAAAAATTATAACAAAAAACATGAAAATTCATGCAGGGGTTTTTTCATGCAGGGGTTTCATCTTTGATGTACGCGTAACAAAATTATGGGGCTGTTGCAGAAAAAAAATAATTTCTTTTTCGTTTCTCAAACGAATTTTGGAGATAATTATTTTTGTATCGCGGGTTTCAAAAATGATCAGTGTCTACCATACGAAATCCTGGAATCCCAAACTTTTTGTTTTGTCTTCCTTAAAACTGAGTGTTGTACAGTCCCCGGTGCACCGCCCCGCAATGTAACCGGACGAGCGGTCAGCCCAACCGCAATTTTGGTCACTTGGGATCCGCCTCCGGCAGACAGGTCGAATGGAAGAATAGCCTACTACAAGCTTTTTGTCGTGGAAAGTGAGAGATCCGACTCCGAGGCGTCCGTTATCAAATTGAACACCACAAGCTTCGTTATGGACGAACTTAAAAAATGGACAACATATCGGATCTGGGTTTTGGCGGGCACCAGTGTTGGTGACGGACCCCCAAGCTATCCCACTACCGTCCGCACCCATGAAGATGGTATGTAAATACGATCAAACCATTTTCTGTTTACCCACCGCACCCGAAAAGTTTGGTATTCAAAATATTCCCGTCGCCCATTTCGTCCAAGTTTCCTCTTTTCATTTTTTTTATTTTCAATCGTCAGTGCGTTATACCGGGAACGACGGCGATGTACCGGTATCGAGTAATTTTTCAAACGGTCGTCATTTTTCATCCCTCGTGAAAATTTGGATGACTAGATTTTCGATTTCATTTTTTAACCGTGGTAAAAACTGTCGTCTTTTCATTTCAGCCTTGTGAAATTGGTTCGAATATTTTGTACACCATACTTTACGGTTGTCGATATAAAACATTCTGAAAATCGATATAATATTCCCATGACATCATCAAATATCATTATATATACATTAATTATAAAAGACCCAAAAATATAAAAGCCCGCCAACAAATCAAGTCAAAAAAAAAACAAAGCAAAATACATTGCGCGTTTATGTGCGGGATACCAAATGATATGCCAAATAACGATTAATTATATTTTAAATTTCAGATTTCGCTATCGCTCTTCAACCTACTTTCCCTCAATCTCAATCGACCAACCAATCCTGGTTTATTTGAATCAGTTGATACATCACTATACTACATTTTTACACTATTTCTGTTTTTTGTTATTTTTTCTTTTTCTTTGGGGTTTTTTTCCGATCGCTACAGATATTGTTACATATATCTGAATATATTTCATATTTTCTTCATTATACATTGCAACGTTGATCGGAAAATTTGAATCATTTTAACAAAAGAAAAGAAAAAGAAACAGAGAAGAAATTATATAAGTGATACACTTTTGATTTTGACATTGGATTCATTTGTTTTTATTCGATTATTAGAATTTTTTACTTTCTTATATTTTCATTCTTATTCTTATCTTTATATTTCGATAATCTTACTTTTTGGCCATATCGTGGTATATTTGCACTACTCGATATGCAATTGGGTTTTTACTCACACTGCACATTTGCGAGTGCTCGAGTATTTTTTCAAAGAAAATCAAAAGTAACGAGCTAACGAAAAAAAAAAGGAAAGATTTGTGAAAATTTTTGAAATGAGAAATCAAAAAAAAAGTATAATGATTTTCCATTCGGTCCACCGATGAATCACATATCGGAACATACGAATTTACAATTCATGAACGTTGGCCGTATTTTTTGGCTGGCAATATTTTATATTTTTGGAAATTTTTCACACCAATAATTCAGTTTTTTTTGTTTATTGGTGTGTCCCTACCCCCAAAAAAAACGCTTTTTTCGCAGGTATAATCCATATTGTATAACGCAGCCACGGATTTTTGGACGCTGATGATAATTTTTTGAAATTCAGCTATGAGATTTTTCATATTTTTCATATATATAGATTTATATATATATATATTTATACATTTATTGTAAATAACATGTTTTTACAGGGCCTAATGAAACATTAATATATTTACATATATATATTAATAATATTTTTTCTTCGATGTTTTTTTCGCACATCGAAAATTAATTGAACTATAACAAAGAATTTTTTTTGATTTTTTTCAAATTATGAATTTTTATTTCTTGCTATCAAGAAAATAATAATCATATATCACTTTTTGTCTTTCCTTGAAGCTTTTGCAGGAGGATGATGATGCAGGTTTTGAACAGCTAGTTTTTAAGATTATATATCTATTTTAATGATATGAAAATCGATGTTTTTTCTGGTGATGGTTTACTTGATTAATTGACATGATTTATTTTTTCGTTTCTAAAGAAGGAAGAGAACGCAAAGTTTATTTTCAATTTTCTCGAACTACTTTTTCTTTTTTTTCACATTCATTTTATTTATAGTGTCACAATATTTTTTTTTTTTCACTCTAATGAAAAAAAAAAAAAACAATAGAGAAGAAGCCATTTTCATTTCGTCGATTGTTTGTTTTTTATTTTCTTGTATTAATTTTTATCGTCGTCGAACATTGATTTAAATTTTATTCACATGTTGATTAAAAACTATCACTTTTGCCACATTTTAATAATGATTATGACATAATATAGATAAAAATATTTAGCTATAACTGTCTGGTGAGTTTTTATATGATCGATAATAAATTTTTTCAACTTCTTTCGTATATACGATGAAAGATATCGAGAAAAATGACTATATCATATGATTCAACTCAAGATACAGTAGAGAAAATGAAGAAAACTCACAGTGACAGTTCGCAAATATTTACATACCTATATAATATATATACAATATATATATTGTATTTAAATTGCTTATCTAGCACCGCCACACGCGTATGTGACACACAATTAATTAATTCATTGATTAATTAATTATTTAATTATTGCACCTACATCTAATCACATTACGATATCTCAAATATAATATACTCTTATATCTTTAGTCGGAAACAGAAAAAAAAAAAATTAATTAATAATTTAGTTCTATTGTTTGCACATGTTAGAGCATGCATTATTATTATTATTATTATTACATAATTTGTTTCATCGCTCCTCATCCAATTTTCCAAAAACATTGAAACCTCCCGATCTTTAAAGACTATGAAAAAGCAACGGGGGGGGAAATGAAAACCACCCTCCACTCGGTACAGAAAAAAAAAGACAAAAAAAAATAGAAATGATAATAATTTGAACGAACCAACCTCGTCGCGTCGTATCATATTGCAAATTAACTATAAAGGAAAAGAGAAAAAAAAGAACCGAGTCTGCAAATTTACAGAACTGAACATTTTAATACACAACAATATAACATATTACACGATATTATTAATACATAAATATTAATATTTATATTACAATGAATGGCACGCCGATGCATGGGAGAAAGTTTTTGTTATATACACACCCCTTTTTTTTTCATCCATTTGCATTTTTTTTTTTGTCCATAAAATTCCTTTAATTGTTTTTACGATGAATTTTACTTTACAATTAATTCATTGACATCAACATACAAACGCAGCGAATGTTGAATTAGAAAAAGATAAACAAAAACACACAAACACGCACAGATACATACGTTCATCACGCATGCAATGCTTTGAAATAATAAAAAACAATAGAACGAGCACAATTATTTCACTACAGATACAATTAATTTATACACGCAATGGATGATAAATCTATTGAATGTTTAGTTTTGAAAATCGATAATTTGTAATATTTCAAAAAAAGGAAAGTGGAAAAAGAAAAAATGATTTGCAGACTCGGTTTCAGCAAGAGAAATATTAGAAAAAAAAAGATACCAGAGGTCGACATTTAAATAAGCACATCAACAGTATTTCAATAAGCACAGTTTTAAAGCACCTTATTAATTAATTAACTAAATGGGCATAACTTTGTTGGAATTTTTTTTTTATTTTTTCATTTTTCAATTCTCTGTCTACATATTATGTAAATCTAAATAAATTAGTGTGAGTGATAAAGCGCACATCGCACACCGCACAATTGTTAAATTTTGCCGGTCAGCACTTTTGCACAATAATTCAAAAAAAAAAAACACCAAATGAATATAAAAATTTGTTGAGCACAAATCACTGTACTATAAAATATTTATATATATAGTCTGCATATGATATACATATACATTATATATAATTTATTACGAATATCATATGCATGATGTATATATACATATATACACGCATTTAAGCGCACAATATTGATATTCGCAAAGCACCCTTATTATATTATAATAAATAATATAAAAGCACCTAATATATCTACGCACCCCACTTTCAACTTGTCATGCGAAATGTACTTGCAGGCCTTTCGTAACTATGCAAAAAACTGTATCATCTCATGTATTGAAAAACGAAAGCAAAGAAAAAGAAAAAACTAAAAAGAATTTGAATTTTTATTGCATGAAAATTTTACGAGAAAGTGTATAAAAATTTCAAGAAAGAAAAAGAATACACAAATAAATAAAAACATATCCGTGCTGCAGTTTTTTAAGCAAAACGTTGCGAAAGGCAAACTGTGTGAATGGTTGAGCGAATGTGTATTATATTGCGTATACGTAATTTTTTGAAAAATGTCCAAATAAAATTGAATAAATATCAAGAAAAGAAAAAGAAAGAAAGAAAGAAAGACGAAGGAATTGACGATTCAGTAAAAAGAAAATCAGACATTATTCGAAATTGATCGATGTAGAAAGTTCAATACTATCAAAATCAAGTCGAATCACGAATCGAGTAAAAAAAAAAGAAAGAAAGAAATGTCCGATAGACAGACAGGTCTAAAAACGACTGGTGAAAAGGATAAGAAAATAAGAAAATAAAAGAACGAGTACTTTTGATACATTTGAATACCAATACCAATGCATTATGTAGTACCGTATTATTAAATCTATCGTCTCGAAAATGATTAATTATTTATTTATATTTTATTTAATCTCATTGAAATCGGTGCGACAAAAAACAGAGAACCAAAATTCTCTAACGTAACATTTACAGACGTATTTAAGTAATTCAACATAAAATTGAATCAAGAATTATCATTAATATTATTATTAGTATACGTAAATTAAAATTGCAAGGATTTTTTTTTTTTCCGGTCCATTGAATTTTTTCCTCGCATCATATCCGAACAACAAACTGATAATTATTATTTTTAATTTCATCAACGATTACCACGATCGATCATACCATATCACGCAGTACGTTAATGTTATTAATAATGATAGTAATAATCGTTATTATCTTCATGCATTCGACCTTTATTAGTAATAATTATGTTACCCTATATAATATATATACAGTATACTGACAAATACATCTACTAATCCTCAACATTAATTGGTATGAAAATTCCGAATATAATATAAATTAATTTTCAGTTGTTTCAATTACTTAGGCTCGTTATTATTAGAATGCATATTAATATAAGATACATAATTATAACTTTGAAATTTTGTATATATATATATATATTTTCTAATTTTTTATTGTTTTTTTTTTTTTTTTTATTTATTTGTTTCTGAAAGATTACCATTGATACTTTTATTATAGGCATGCATGCGAGAAATTATTTCTTCGCTCTTTTTTTTTTTTTTTTTAACTTTTTTCAATAGTTGTATACCAAAGTATACGATATTTTATAATAATTGTCGCCTTGATACAAGTTTTTTGGAACTGATGATGATGACGATGATGATGATGATAATGATAAATGAATTATTAATTGTCAAAGTTATTCATACATTTATAATGTAATGACATAATGAGCATGCTATATTTCCAATTTTCATAGTATAATTTTTATTATCCTTTTTTTAAATACGTGCATACCTATTACACATTTGATTCATATTCAGTCGTAGATATTTTTTTAATTAATCATTATTTTCAAACATTACTTACATATTACATAAATAACAGTTTCGTTTTGCGCAATACATATGCGTAAGCATTTAACATAATATCACATAATATTTTTGCCAACGGTTTTGAAAAACTACTAGAACAAGAACGAGAAGAAGAAGAATGAGAGGATAAAAAAAAAAGAAAGAAAAGCGAAGGATTTTTTTGTGAAAAAATACGCAAACAAATTGCAGTGTTTTTAATATTCAAATATGTGTAATGGATGAATGGGTGGATGAAAAGTACCTTTTTTGACAAATCCAAAATGGAAAAAAAAAGGAAGAAAAAAAAAGAAAAGCAATGTCTCCCGAAATTTTTTGCCCAGCATATTTTTGAGGTGGTTTTTTGGTGATTTTTTGGTGGTATTTTTTACCAAAGATTTTTACCCACCAAAAATCACATACTGCGCTAATTGAACAAAAAATTTTTTTCTTGCGACGCAAAATTACACGTAATCGCGATTCATGATGTCTTCGATCTCTTTAATAATAATGCCAAAAAAAAAAAAAAACGACAGCGATGTTATATCGACACATTTTTCAAAAATTTTTATCACAATTCAAACTCACCTAATTCACGAGTGATTTTTCGCTAAATATCTCACGAAAAAAAAACAACAATTTTCCCATACCGTAGCAACGATTCTTCTTTTATACTGTACATTATACATCAATCAATTATTATTTTTCCTCAATTATCATCCGTTGACAATAATTATTTATTTAATTATTCAATTTATTTCATTTTTTCACAGTCAAATTATCATCATTTTATTTTAATCAAATTTTCTCAACAAACATAATACAATTATAGGTTTCGTATATACATTATATATATACTTATAAACTGAATGTATAAAATATCGATACATTCCAGTATCGATGAAACATATGTATTATTATTCTAAATAATTTTTTTTTTTTCCAACTCATTTTATTTAATTTTTTTTCCATATATTTGGATAGTAGTGATTGCGCATGCTAAAGATATTCTCACGTCTCCCGCCTCTCTGTACAATACATCGGATACTTATGAGGGCTGAGCCATATTCAGCCACATAAAAAAAGCAAAAAAAAATTTGTTTTTATGTCATCAAGACATTTTTTGATGAGAACAGAGTAGAAGAGAAAAAATATCAAAAATCGAGAGAAAGAAAGCTAATACAGATACTTTTTGTAAAATTGAACCAGTAGATATATCTGCTACAGCTTATTTTCGAAATCAAAATGATTATTGATAATAATAATAATAATAATAACATCAACAATAATGATGATAATAATAGTCAAGAATATATTTTGTATTTTAAATAATAATAATACTAATAATTAATGACAATAACAATAATAATAATCGATATATAATAATGAGCGAAATTAACATGAATTTTGACGAATTTTATTTTTTTCACTTTTTTGGCGACTTTTGGGGCGCAGCTGAAAAAAGTGAGTATTTTCATCCATCGAGTCTCAAGCGAAAAAAAAAAAAGCATCGTGCCTCAAATTTTTGGATTCACTTTTTTTGAAAAAGAAAAGAAAAACTATTTTTGATTCGCAGCTATTTTATGTACATGTATTTGCGCGGTGATGCAGAACAGTAAAAAAAGAGTAAAAGTTATTGATGTTCAGTTTTTAAAGTTTTACTTTTTTTGTGTATGAGTGTTTGTAGATATAATATGCAGTATATATTATACGTATTATACATCATTAGTTTGCGCGAGACTTTTTTTACTCGAACATACGAAAAAAAAATAGAAAAAAAACAACAACGAATCCAAAGAAAAAAAAAATCGTACTTGACTTACAGAGTGTATCGAATTTTTATTTGATTTTCATATTAATTTGCACTTTTATTAGAAAATTCGAATCGACTGTATCCCATACATACATATAGGTATTCTAAGCAGGCAGTATTTTTAATTTGTAAAAAAAAATTCGAAACAAGCGTATTAATCTGTCCATAAATTGTGCAACTATTCATTTTTTTTTACGAAAATGAATAGCAGCATAGTAAAAAGATTTGAAATTAGGTGTATTATGTTTATTCGTGAAATGAATTAAAAATATGGACTTTCTGATGCTTAAAAATATTATATACATATATATACGATCACCGTGAATCGCGTTGTATATGAGAAAATAGACAAAGAAAAAAAGAATAATGAAAAAAATAATAATGTTTACAAAAATTATTATTGGTATTCAAATGGAGGAAAATGTAAAAAAAAAAAAAAAAGGAGTAGAAAACCCAGGTGCTTAGTACCCGGAAATTATGTGTTGTGCCGTCCGTGTGCGACTGTTGGCTTGTAAATTTATTATTTCTTTCTTTGAACCTTTATTAATTCTAATTTTCAAAATTCTATAATCTTTCAATAACGAATGAACTTTTCATTTTTCATTTCCTATTATTATAATTTAAGTGTTTCGTTAACGTTATATTTAAAAATTTGTAAAAAAAAAAAGTGGAAAGAGAAAAAAAAACTACTATTATTCCAAATAAGTAATTTTAATTTTAATTTATTTTCAGCTACATTAATATAAAATATCATTACATTTAAGTTTGATTCGATTATTTTATTTACATTCCCGTATTAGAAAAAAAAAAAAAAATTGCCTAGTGTACATAGAGCTCTGTATGACTGTGCGCGTGTATGTGCGTATATGTTTTATTTCGAATATTTAAGATAATGTTACTTAAACTAATATAAAGTTGCGTTACAGTGCCTGGAGATCCTCAAGACGTTAAAGCCACTGCGATAAATTCAACTGCACTTCATGTCGAATGGAAACCACCACTTCCTAAGGACAGAAATGGATTGATAAGAGGGTATCACATACACATTCAGGAAGTCCGAGAAGAGGTGAAAAAAAATTGATTTAAAAATAAGAGACGATATAACGATGGCGTGTTAATTATCGTTCTTTTTTTCTCCTTTTTTCTTTGCAAATAATCATCAGGGTAAGGTTTATGTAAATGATCCAATGCGTCGCGACGTTCTTGAGAATATACTGGAGTTGAATGTAACTGGACTTCAACCTGACACTAAATATTCGGTACAAGTAGCTGCCCTCACCAGGAAAGGGGATGGTGATCGGTCGCAACCGGTACACGTTCAGACACCTGGTGGTGTGCCAAACAGACCGCCGTTGAATTTGAAGTATATTATTTAAATTAAGAAGAAAAAAAATTATTATTTATTAACTTCCATTTATAATTACACTCTGAACAATTTTCATGATGAGATGTTTTTTTTATGCAGAGTCATGGAAAGAAATCCAACGGTATTGGAACTCGAATGGGGAAGACCAACTCAAACTTACGGTGAACTTTTGGGGTACAGAATAAAATATGGTATAACTAATCAGACACTGAAGGAAGAGTTTATCGACGATATTCAAAAAAATACCCACAGGATAACTGACCTCGGTAAATTATTTATAATAAGGCTTAAAATGTGATTAGAATATTGCGGATTGATGATACGAATCAACTTAATTTATATTTGTATTTATTTATTTTTATTTTCATTTGCAAAGAACGAGGCGTGGATTACGAATTTCGAGTTGCTGGTCAAAACCACATTGGATTTGGTCAAGAAACCGTTCGTAATTGGTTCAGTCCTGAAGACGTTCCATCTGGGGCCCCGACAAACCTGTCGTTCCATTTTCAAACACCAGATACGGTTTGTGTCACTTGGGAACAACCGTCTCGACACCATAGAAATGGGCATATAATACGTTACGATGTACAATTTAACAAGAAAAATGATCACACAACAACCATTGAAAGAAACACGACCCAGACACGAGCAGTTTTTTCAAATTTAGAAGAAAATGCCGAATACGTATTCCACGTAAGGGCGTACACCGCGAGGGGAGCAGGGCCTTTTTCGGAAAAAATTACAATTGTTACTGAAAAGGATATCGGAAGAGCACCAATGTCTGTAAAGGCAGTTGCAACTTCAGAATCCAGTGTCGAAGTATGGTGGGAACCAGTTCCAAATCGTGGAAAAATAATTGGTTACCAAATATTTTATACCATGACGGCGGTTGAGGACCTTGACGAATGGCAGCAAAAAATTGTAGGCCTTACGGAATCAGCAAATCTTTTGAACCTTGAAAAATATGCCCAGTATGCAGTCGCGGTTGCTGCGAGGTATAAAACTGGACTTGGGAGACTCAGCGATAAAGTCACTGTAAAAGTTAAACCTGAAGATGTCCCACTGAATCTCAGGGCTCCGGATGTTTCTACACACTCAATGACGTTGCTTTGGACACCACCGATAAGATTGAACCCATCAAATTACACAGTTTCCTTTGATGCCATCAAAGAATTCGTCGATTCTCAGGGCATAACGCAAACACAAGTAGTTCAGAGAAAACAAATAACTTTGGACCCCGATACTACCACTACAACTGTCAACGAACTCGCTCCGTTCACTACGTACAGTGTTAACGTCACCGCGGTACCTTCTGATGGACAGTACAGACCGCCAGCTAAAATCATAGTAACCACTCAAATGGCAGCTCCGAAACCTATGGTGAAACCTGATTTTTACGGAGTTGTTAACGGAGAGGAAATTCAAGTGATATTACCCCAAGCTTCCGAAGAGTATGGACCGATATCGCATTATTACCTGATCGTTGTACCTGAGGATAAAGCTACCGCGCATAAACAGCCGGATGAACTTACGGAGGATATGATATCGAATGTCGCTGGAAAGCAGGAGAGGGAAAACGCACCCTACATAGCTGCAAAATTTTTACAGAGGAACATACCATACACTTTTCATTTGGGAAGTGGAGGTAACTATGAAGGATTTGTTAATAAGAAATTGGACAGGAATAAGAGGTACAGGATATTTGTTAGAGCCATCGTTGACACGCCAAGAAAGGTGAGGTTCCTTTTTGACCAGTCAGTTTCTTCATGTTCTTTTGTTTTTTCTCATTCTTGATTCCATTGATCTTCAATATTTTTATCCAGCACTTGTACACGTCTTCGCCATTTTCGGAGTATCTTGCTTTGGATATGCGTGAAGTTCCTCCTGGTGAACCACCCAGTCGTCCAAATCCAAACACTCCCGTAGATGGGAACCCAGATGTCTCCGTAACAACAAGTGGTCAAGAACCAGGAATGGTTTGGGTTGTGGGACCAATTATCGCTGCCCTCGTTGGTAGCGTCTTTTTGGTTCTACTCTTCGTTATCAGAAAGTAAGTTTCACATTTCTCTGACAATCTGTGATTATTTTTTCTTTCAATAGCGTAATTAAAACCTTTATAACTTTTTATTTGAACAGACGCAGACAACCCTGCAAAGCCCCGGACCAAGCTGCGGTAACCCGTCCGCTAATGGCCGCTGACATAAGCTCGAGTCATGCTCCTTCAGATCCGGTAGAAATGCGTCGGCTAAATTTCCAGACTCCTGGGATGATTTCGCATCCGCCAATCCCCATTAGCGAACTTGGAAACCACATAGAGCGCCTGAAAGCCAACGATAATCTCAAGTTCAGCCAGGAATACGAGTCTATAGAACCAGGTCAGCAGTTTACGTGGGATCATTCAAACATGGAAGTGAACAAACCGAAGAACCGCTACGCAAACGTAATCGCCTACGATCATTCCCGAGTAATTTTACAGTCGCTCGATGGCATGTTGGGTTCAGATTACATAAATGCAAACTACTGCGATGGTTATAGAAAACAAAACGCGTACGTAGCTACTCAAGGACCCTTGCAAGATACTTTCGCTGACTTTTGGCGAATGTGCTGGGAACTCAGGACGAGTACTATCGTGATGATGACTAAACTTGAGGAAAGAACTAGAATAAAATGTGATCAGTACTGGCCAACTAGGGGGGCAGATACCTACGGTCAGATGACTGTTACGATAAGCGATGTTCAGGAACTAGCGACTTATTGTATCAGAACTTTCCAGGTCTGCAGAAACGGTTACTCAGAACGTAGAGAAATAAAACAGCTACAATTCACTGCCTGGCCTGATCATGGAGTCCCTGAACATCCGGCTCCATTCTTACAATTTTTGCGACGGGTTAAATCACTGAATATACCCGAAAGTGGTCCTCTGGTTGTTCATTGTAGTGCCGGGGTTGGGAGAACCGGATGTTTCATAGTTATTGACTCTATGTTAGAGCGTATAAAACATGAAAAAATGATAGACATTTACGGTCACGTAACATGCCTTAGGGCACAGCGTAATTACATGGTGCAGACAGAAGACCAGTATATTTTTATTCACGATGCTCTTTTGGAAGCTGTTATATGCGGTAATACGGAAGTTCCGGCAAGAAATTTGCATTCACATATTCAGAAGCTGATGCAACCTGAACTGGATAATATAACTGGGATGGAATTGGAGTTCAAAAAGCTTTCAAACATAAAAGCCGACTCAACGAGATTCATCTCTGCTAATTTAGCTTGTAACAAGCACAAGAATCGCCTTGTTCATATCTTACCATATGAGTGTACAAGGGTCTGTTTACAACCCCAAAGAAATACCGAAGGCTCTGATTACATAAACGCAAGTCTGATAGATGGATATCGGTACCGTGGTGCCTACATTGCAACCCAAGGTCCGCTGAACGACACAACCGATGACTTCTGGCGGATGCTTTGGGAGCATAATTCGACAATAGTTGTTATGTTGACGAAGCTCAAGGAGATGGGAAGAGAGAAATGCCATCAATACTGGCCTTCCGATCGATCAATAAGATACCAATGCTTCGTAGTCGATCCCATTGCCGAGTACAACATGCCACAGTATATTCTCAGGGAGTTTAAGGTCACCGATGCAAGGGACGGAGCCAGTCGAACGGTCAGACAATTCCAGTTCATAGACTGGCCTGAACAGGGAGTACCAAAATCAGGTGATGGGTTCATAGATTTCATCGGACAGGTACATAAGACAAAGGAACAGTTCGGACAAGATGGGCCTATAACGGTACACTGCAGTGCTGGAGTTGGACGTACCGGAGTATTCATTACTCTTAGTATTGTCCTTGAACGTATGCAGTACGAAGGAGTTGTCGATATCTTCCAAACAGTTAGAATACTGCGCACCCAACGCCCTGCGATGGTTCAAACCGAGGTGAGCTACTTGAAAGCAATGATAAATCTTCCATGAGTTTTATATTTCAAGAGTTTTCTTTTACACTCCTCTTTTTTACAGGACCAATATCAGTTCTGCTATCGAGCTAGCCTGGAGTATTTGGGATCATTCGATCACTACGCCAACTGACGAGCAGAACCATGTGATCGAAGAGATGGTACAATTGATCGTAGAGATAGGCAACATCGAAATCGCGATATTGGATCATCTGATCAGGTGAGAATACGTCGAGTGTAATGGATCTTCCAGAGAGAAGAGTGTTAATATGTGCAGCGGACAAAACGGAAAAAAAGTGTTTCACCTCAATATAAGCGGTAATTATTCCGGTCCCCCCCCCCCCCCGCCCTGCCGCGGATATAGACAGAGCGTTTTACGTATATTCTTATTTTACAGAGACGAATATAATTATGAATAATTGCATCGTATAGTAGTGAAAATGTTAAGCGATAAGGTTCCAAGTGTTGAATTCAAACAGTGACTATATATCTATAGCTAGCGAAACATTATACATATAAAAATGGAAAAAAAAAATTAAAAAAAAAAGAAAAAAGATTAGCAATCCGGAGGGAGTTGAACAAGAGTTAAGAATAAGATTAAGAAGACAAACGAAGGAAGAGTAGGACAAGCACTTTCGTGAAGGAAATTTTCATCGTTATTTCTTTTCTTTTTTGCTATACATACGTACATTTCTTTTTTCTTTGTAGAGTTGTGACAGACGGTCGTCTCCGATGTAAAAAAAAAAAGGAAGAAAAAAAAAATCATAGACCTTAATTGAAAGCAGTCTATGACTAGTTAGCAAAATTTGATAGAAAAAGGTCGAATAAAAATAATAATAATAATAATAAAAATAACTTCTAAATAAATAGGAGAGCGAAAATGATTGATATAATTGTTGATAATCAAGTCCCCGGGGGCTCAGCGTCCAATTTATAATCTTCTCTGTTTCTATTTTTTAATATCGTAACTACGGGCGCGATCAAATCGAAAGACGAATAGTCTTCATCACCTTTATTCGATGGCGGTGTTCTAAATTTAAGAATCTAATTCTCTCAATTTTTTTTTCCCCATCGATTAAATCGCTAAAATTGCAAACGCGATTGATAACTGGGCGTCGACGACGTTTAGGTAATAAATACATATGATAGATAGACGAAAACTAATCGAATTGATAAAAAAAAAATCATTGCATTTCATTTGGCGTGTATTAACGTACTGCAGTTAGGGATAGACAAAAAAAAAATGGAGTCGGACATATCTGAATAATGGGCATATTAATAACCTAAATAATTTTCACCGTAAATAATAATAAGACGTAACGAAAAACAATAAATAAAATTATTAAAAAAAAAAAAATTTTTGAGCCCTTTTAAAAATTAATTCTTCGTCATATCTAGTTGATTCAATTAATAGCATAGATGGATTAAAAAATTTCGATTACGTACAATATTATTCGAAGATATAATGTTGAAAAATGACCATATTTCTACTACTATACTATCTAATGACGGATATCTATTACGATACTATGCTATATACTCTTTTACTACTAAAAAAATAAAATAAAATACTATTATGGCAACAAAAATAGAAAAAGAAACTCGTTTTTTTATAATCGATCTACTTAAACATAAATTACGAAATGGGGATTAAAATTAGCGATAATTAGCTCGACGTGACGTCACACTCTCTACAATTGTTATATATACATATTATAAATTATTGATGATATACATAACGTAGGAAAAGATTGAATAGTTGGAAGAATGAAGAAAAAAAAAAAAATAGACGTGAAAATTTCCTAAATTTATCGAAGATAATAAGCTTGAGTTTAGATAATTGAAATGAAGAAGAAAAAATTGCCATACTGCCAAATCGACAATTATTAATACTATATAACTATTCATTACGCACTATAGGTGATCCTCCTACTCATTATTACCTATATTAATTATTAATTAATCAATTAATTGATTGATTGGTTGACAAGATAGGCGACAGAAAAGAAAAGCGAAGAAAAATGAAAAATTGATCGTATTATAACTCAAAGGAAGTAATAAGAATGAATAAAAAATAGATATTAAGAGAACGAAGAAAGACACTAAGAAAAAGATGAGAACGAAAAGCGAAAAAACAAGAAAAATTCAGTAGAAAAAAAAATTACAAATCAATTGTGAGTGCGTGAACGAGAAAAGATTGAAATAGAAAAAAAAAGGGGAGAAAAATATGTTCGAAAGAAAGTGGTGCCTCTCTTATAATGAACAAACGGTGCAACAAATTACTGATTTATTTGTGGTGCACAATTTAAAATAATATAAATAAAAAAAAACAACAAAAAACAAAATCTCTACCTGCATTTTACGTAAGGCTTACGTGCGCCCTCGAATGAATTTCACCCCCAAGATATTTTACTATGATTAACATGTAGAATGATCATCTTAAATTCATTTGATTCCCAAATTTTTTTCTCTACCAGCAAATAAATAACTACTTACTCACTGCTTGTACAAGTACTGCTCAGACAATAAAGTTCAAGGACAAATGAAAAAAAAAAAATGACAAAATATGTAATTGTGCCTGTATTTACGGTGCGCGATTGATGATTTTAGTATATTTTCACTTCTACCCCAGACGCAGTAATTTTCATAGCATTTTTCAACTGTTCTCCAATTTTGCAAATAGGAAAAGAAAATCTTAATGAAAATATCTATTTATCATAAAATTAGCAATAATTGATCGATTAGTTTTAATGGAAATATTGAAATCGAGGGCGTAGGTAATATTGATTAGCAGTCGCAAATTTTATGTGTACATAAATGCACCGTCTATCAATACTAGCTTATAAATATATATATAGTGTAACAATAAGAAAAAAAAAAGAAAAGAAATTGTTATAACAAAACACGTGTAATGCATAACATCGTATATATTACATCGTTACTATTATTTACAATGATATTATTCTTAGAGAAAAAAAAAAAACAAATAGAAAAGCAAAAGAAAAAAACTAACAGCAATTGATTTGACAGTAAAAAAAGCAAGATCGAAAACGAGAGTTGGAAAAGAACTTTGATTGTGAGTGTAATCGGTAAAATTATTCCATACGTAGACATACATATGAATATACGAACGCATTACTAGAAAACAAAAATTGAACGAAATAACTGATAAATAGTTCTGTACGACGAAGATTTTCCACTCTAAACGACGAAAAAAAAGATAAAGAAAAGAAAACCTAAACAGCAAAGTAGAAAAAAAAGTCAAAACAAAAGACGTAACAATAATATTTAAATGGTTAGTTAACGAATAGTTTCTATATATTGACTGCATAACGATAATATAATTAATTGAGTTAATTAATTGATTGATTGATTGATTAATTAATTAACTGCACTGTATAACCCAATCATAATATGATGATACCTTTAATTGTACCCTGCCAGAGAAAACTATAGGTAGCTATATGTGCAGCATTTATATAGGATTATTTAACACGCTTTTTTATACTTTTTAACATCATGTTTTTTATATATTTTTTACAAATCAAACTCTTAACGTGCATGTTATATTTTTTTAGAGAGAGTTAAGCGAAAAAAGGAGCGATTGAATTTTGCGGAAAAAAAAAGAAAACGCGAAAGAATTTTTTCATTTTCATTAGCCGACTGTATAATTGTATTGTTAATTAAGAAACTAAGCAGCTATATATGTACTCCTATAATATCACGAGCTTTAGGTTAAAGATTTGAAAAACAAATGAAATGAATTAATAAGTTCAAAAATTCCATTAGTTTCATCTACACGATCAAACTATTATCAAACGATCCAAAATATCATCATCAAATTTTTATATTCAAACCCAAAATCGCATAAAATTACATCCAAAAGCTCGTAATATACGCATGGTGGATATAAGCTGTACGATAATTATAGTATTAAAATTAATGAATTGATAATAATTTATGTATAAATAGTTTACAACCCAATATCATAGATTATACTTCTATGCTATATTCTTTTTTTTTCATTCAATTTTCATCTATTATTTGACGTGTGTTACTTTTTTCGCATCGACTGGCGTCATATTTATTGTATACAACGTGAACGACAAAAACAAATTAACGATAAATGAAAAAAAAAAACAATTGATCGTTAACCACCACCACAACGTGTAATCGACACCACATAATAATAATAATAATAATAATATTAATAAGAACAATTTAACGCAATGTGTGTGAAAGAAAAGCAAAAGCAAAAACAAAAAACTCAAGTCCATACTGTATACATACCTTTACTATGTAGTAGTACATAATATATATATACAATAGTTTATAAATATATGTACGACGATTACAATTATTTTTCATTATCATTAACATCATTTTTGTGTACATCGTTATTGTTTTTTTTTTCTCTTCTTGTTTTCTACTTTTTTATGGGTTTTTTTTTGTTTGATAGTTGACAAAAAAATTGACAGCGTTAATAGAAGACGAAGAGAAAAAATGAAAAAAAAAAGCAAAATGACGATGAATATTATAAATGAACGAATCAGCAGCAGCTATATCATGAGATTTGAGTGTAACGTTGTATTTTAGCTAATTGTAAGTGTCGTTTAGATTTTAAGTTTTATTTAACCCAAAATTGTTTGAAGAAAAGAAAAAAAAAACCTTAAATTGAACAGAATAAAGGATAAAAATGAATTCAGAAAATGAAACGATGGGTGGTTTGTTGTATTCTTCAACTTGGAATGAATTGAAAATGTAAAGAAAAGAAAAAAAAAAAAATTGTATTGAAAAATGATAATGCCGTGTCAACGTCGTGTGCAATATAATTATCTGGTACATAGTTATTGAAATTGAAAAACAAACAAAAAAAAAAAATCGCACTACGTAGATACCAAAATCTGATGATTTGAAAAATAGAAAACGGTGAGAATAATGACTAAAGCAAAGGTATGTAAAAAAATAATATTATAATACCAATACTAAATATACATAGATTAATTATAGAGAAAAATAATTGAACGGAAAAAATTATAATGATAAAATTTGAAGAAAGAAAAAAAAAAAAATCAAATACGATAATCCATCGTAAGTATTGGAAAATTATTTTGTGATACTTTCTTAACGGAAAGAATACAACAGGCTGAACCGCGTGAGAAATATAAATTTAATAATAATTGAAGGAAAAAAAAATGAAGAAAAATATTACTAAAAACAAAATTGATGAATGAAAGAGATATTATTAACAATTGACATACAAATTGGATATTATGTAATAGGAAACACAAAACAAAAAAAAACAAAAAATGGAACCTCTGTGGCAAGAAGAGATACCATGTATATACACATTACATATATATATATATAGCCTGATCGTGGCATCAATAAACTAGCAACTAATATGAAAATAAATTGAATATATATATATTACATATATATAATTAATTTAACCCCCGCTGATCAATGTATAAAAATTATTTTTTTGGAGACTATAAATATCTCATGAATTAGATAAACTGGAACAATTTCCGTCGAGTTGAATCAGTTTTTATTTTTGCATGCATGCATGCATATATTTGTAATTCATAACGTTCATTGCTCTTGGATAATTGAGTGAAAAATAATCGGCCGCAAAAAGAGTGAGAATTTATTTGAACGGAAGAAAAGAAAAGAGAAGAAAAAACAAAAATCAATTATTGTGTAAAAAAAATGTAGTGCGTGCAAATGCTCAGGGATGTAATATATTTAATTTCCATCGTCGCCAGATGTGGGGAATCGTTTGCAGGTAAAAGGAAAAATATATGAAAGAATTTTGCAGCGCAATCCGCAGCTGCCTTTTTTGCATCACCTGCGACATCATCATCGTCGTCGTCAACAGCGGTAAGCAGCGATGTAAAATTTTTAATCAATTATTGTTTATTTTATTTTTTTTGTTGAGAACTGGGTCGAAAAAAAATTTATGAAAGTAACATGGATCCAGGAAATCCGGAATTTTTCGGATTGCTCATCACTTGGTAAAAATGAATTAAATGCAATTTTATAAGAAGAGAACAAAACATCTGTAAAATTGAATTGGCACATCATGTTTCAATATTTTAATTTCTTTTCTCCCTCTCTTGAGATATGTTGAGATGTGTAACAAATATGAATTACACTTTTTTAGGGTTCATCACAGACGCGTTCAATATTCCGCGGTTTGTATAAAACCGTAAGCAAAAAAGAAGAAGAAAAAATTTCGTTACAATTATTATCAGATTGTTCTTGTCACGATGATTGTAACGAGAAGCTGAAGTTTACACCTTCTTTTTTTTTCTTCTCTCGTCCTTTGAGGTCTGGAACACGAGCGACCGGCGGTACAAAAATCCTATCCTTACACGGTATCCTGGGACACTATGAATGTGGTGATATTGTGTTCAAATTAAACCAACATGATATTGTGACCACACGGAGAAATGGAAAAAGAAGATGGGATAAAAAACCAGAAAGAATATTTATTACTTTTCCAACCCTTCGTCATCATTCATCTCTTCATATAACCGTAGATTATTATTATTTCTTTCCTCTTTCTTTTCGGCTCTCTATGAAACGTCCTATAGTGATGTTTATCTCACCCGCAGCTTATATATTTTCGTATAAAATATGTTTAAAAATTTTTCATTTACATCAATGTTGGTAATATGCTATATACATACATGAATGTATAAGTATGTAAAGTGGGGTTTACAATTACGATTATAAATATACATATATATATTCTACTTTTTCATACGCTGAGTAAGCGTTTATTTTTTTTTTGTTGCAGGATTTTATACATATTGTATAAAATAATAGTTTGAATATAAACCCGACGCACCGCTAGAATTTTGAATACCAAGATTAATTATGTTATTAGATTTTTCTTTCATTCTTTTTCTTTCTTAACTTTTTTTTTTCAGGGGTATGAACTAACAGTAATTTAATGCGATGTAGATGAAATGAGAAGGATTATTATAATCTCTCTGGCCATCAATGCCCTTGATTTAAATCGAGTATATTATAGGGTATAATAAAAAGAACAGGTGACGTGTGTAAAGCGCGTGCAGGTGGTTTTCAGTTCAACAGGTTAAAAAAAGAGAAAAACTAAAATAAAACGTGAATGGTAAACTTGTATAAAAGTACATATCATCCGTATGGCTGAATGAGTTCTAATGGAACAAAGTTTTTTTTTTTTTTTTTTTAATTTGTATTAAATTCTTCTTTTTTTCTAATTTTAACGATCCCGTGAATCGATAAAACTATCGTACACGCGGAGCACACCGCACGCAGATTGCTTACCATCATCATCGTCATTATCATTATTATTATTTTTGATCTCGCTCACCTGCGCCTGCACATCCTTAATATGTGTCAGATATTATTGATAACTATCAATAGAAGTTGAGACAAAAAAATTGTCTGGCAAACCAAAAAAATTATACCCAACGTATAGTATGTGCAGGTTTGAATGATAAAATCGGTAGTATCTACGTCATTGTGTATTGTGCATAAATCTTGATGTAATAAATAGATCGCAAATTGTATGATAGAATTTTTAAAATTTTTTTTAAAATTTTTTCTGAGATTTCAAATCGCGAACACGCAACGATTTGAATCCACATAATGTATATAATGTATAATTCATTATCGTATACTGCACATGCCGTATATTACGGAAGGAGAGGAGAAGATAAAGAAAGAAATAAAGAGAGAGAGAGAGAAAGAAAAGAAATTTACATAAATAATTGAAGCGGTACAAGTGAAAATGAAGGGGAGATAATTAAGGAGTGAAAGAAGATATATCAATTCGATGATTGCCGCTTATACCTTTATGTTATTATTATACATCCACATTCGTATATATATGCGTATATTTTGTGGATGAAAAATGACGATGTAACTTAAATTGAAGGATCAGGATATTTATAAAAAAAGAAAATGTATGTATGTATTATGTACGCGTATACGTGCGATATGTCATGTCATATATTGTACGAGTTGGAAATTGGATCTGAAGAGCAATTACATAAACGACTGCAGTGACAGCTGTGGTGCGATTCGTGGTGAAGCTGAAATACAAAAGACGACGAGCCCTCCGTCAAAAGTACCCGAAGAAGAAAAACAGGGGCAACAGAGAAAAAAGGAAAAAGAAGAAATGAAATAAAATAGAATAAAATAGAAGAAGAAGAAAGAAGAAAACCACCACTTCAGACACGGAACGAGGTTGTCGCGTTCCAGCTCTATACGTAGGGGAGAAAAATATATAACAAGAGAAAAAGAGAGATGAAAAGGTAAGAGAAGCGAAAAAAACAAAAATAATGTCTTTCCACGTTCAAAGGCAGCAGGAAAAGACCACAAAATTTACCGCGTGAACCTTATTACCTACCTCACCCCATGTACCCGTATGAGGAATTCAATTTTGGGTTATTCATATGCAACTTTTAGGGGAAACATTGTGACGTGGGGAACTTGCAAAACAAAAGACGAGAAAAAAAAGGAATAGAAAAAAAAGAACTGTCTAGACCAGACTAACAATAGGTGAAAAAATTTTTCGAACAAGTGAACAAAGTACTCCCGATGCAAGTAGGTGCAAAATTAAAAACTAGCACACCTGATAACTGCTTCAGAATACAATAGATTTTGATTTTTTCTTTTCTTCTCTCAGTTCGGTCTACTTGCGAGGCGCAGGACTTTCGTCTTGCAATTCCCCTGCACCAATTGGCCACACCTGTCTTATTAGGTCCCCTTTCTTTTCTCGTTTTTTTTCTTCTTCATTTTTTATCTGCTGCAGGGCTAATACTGCACGTATTTCCTGATACATACCTGCACATCCTGTCTTCAAGTTTGCTCTGTTTAACCTAATCTCTTTGAACAGGATATTTTTTAGGGATTAGAATTTTTGAGGTATATTATAATACGATTCTCGGTTCACTCGCTGGACTGCATAAGAAACATTTTTGGATCATTAGAAGAACTTTAATGGTGAAAATTTGAATATGAAAACATCAAGATCAGGTTTCCCTTGTAGAGAAACAACTTTTCTTTCATATTTTCAAATCACTCATTAATTTGTTTTAAATTATCCTGCCGTTTCAATTATTCTCGGACTCGAACGATGTTGTGTAGGTAAAACGAGAAAACATCATCTCAAATTTTGATAAGCAAAATGTAAAGATAATTAAAATAATTATAGTAAATTTAATTCGCAATTATAGCTAGTATAAAAAAATCAATCTGTTGGGTATCGAAGATTATGTTTTTCATCAGATATTTTTAATAACTTCTCAGTCTCATTCTCCTTTCTCCTGTCCCGAGCAGAAAAAAAAAAGAAAAAATTGTCCTCGGTTGCATCTGCAGACAAACGCAGGTATTTATATTTATATTACACAGCAAAGGACTGTACGGGGTTATTAGAAAGGGATGATTTTTCAAAGGTTCAAAGAACGTCGTAAAATCAATTTTTTTTTTTTTTTCATCTCTTTTCTTTTTCTCCGAATGCAGACGTCACGAGGAATGGCTTTGGCACGAGCGCCTCCGGTGGGTTGAGAGAGAGAAAAAAAAAATCTCAAGCAGAGAAAAATGAAGCAAAAATAAAAAGAAGCAACGAACAAGAAGGTAGGTATATACCGCAGGTGCATCATTTGGATTAAATATAAAAATGCAGCAGCAGCAGCAGCAGCAGCAGCAGCAGCAGGTGAAAGACTCTACTGTACCCATATACCTGTACAGTGTACACCCTATAAATATAATAATAGATGACACGAAATCAACGATCTCGCGGTGATTCAATTAAATCGATTATCTGCACGAACAACAGTAGCCGGGAAACTCCTATACCTATATTTATTTTTGGTTCCATTCTTTCTAAATTTTTTTATTTTTTTTTTTCCCCCGTTTCAACACGGGTGAATGAACTCCTGATTTTACTATCGCTACTCACTATTACAATTCCCCCCCTTCCCCCCTAGTTCTGGTTATGAGAAAAAAAAAAATTACAGCAAAAAATGTTTCATTGAATGACACCCGCAGGTATAACGTTAATATTATCCATGTAATACATGACCTCGAAGTTTCGTGTTAGAAAATTTTTCCGTTCGGTAAATCGATACGCATTCCTACTTTTTCGATTTTGTTGTTTTTTTTTTTATTTTCAATATATTCTATCGTTATTTTTTAGTTTCACGATACGACACCGCGTGCGGTGAAGAATGAACATTGAACACGTCATAATAATACACGTGTATCACGTTAAACCGTATCAATATCCATTTAAACATCTGTGCAAGTTTCACCACGAGAAAAAAAATTAAAAAACAACAAAAAAAAAATTAAAAAATATAATACATGTGTATCGAGACTTATTTGATTCTTCGAATGAAATTTCATGAGAATAAGCAATCGGCATTAATTCTTTGTCGTCTTTGGATGATATTCAATGGCAATACGAAAACATGTATATACCATACCTATTTTCCATTGTCATTTTTTTACGGGGTTCTTAATTTATTTATTTTTTTTCGCCTTTCTTTTCTACGCTCCTCTAGAACTTGTGAAATTTTTTGTGACATTTATTTTGAAAATACGTGAAAGATTTCTGTTTTTTCGATTATCATCATTCGAAACCACGTTTATGAACCAAAAATCTGAAGGAAAAAAAAATGAGAATTAAAGATTGTTATCGTTGTCCTTTTTTCATTAGTAAATCGGATGCGGCCAACCGCATCCACATGACTATTGCAATTGAAAACCACTTTATAGCTGTGACTATAACGTTTCTTTTTTTTTCTTTTTTTTTTCTTTAATCGTTGTCTAGTCAACAGCTGCTTAGTTTGTCTTCGTCTATGTTATCAGTCTTCTAATTTCCTGTTACTTCATCACATGTTCATAAATAATTATATCGTAATACCACCAACGGTTTGGAGGAATCGTTGAAAAATAAAACAAGCGAATAAGATTGGATAGAAAAAAAGAAGATAGAAAATAAAGCAAGATAAATGATAAAAATTTAAACGCCTGACCTTGAAACGTAGCTTGAACCTTGATAACCCTTGGTGTCCTCGGACAATGTGAAGTAGCCGCGGTGGTTGGCGCGCAGCTAGGTCGTGACCTTTGACCGGAGCATGAGAAGAGTTTAGTGGCCGAGCGGGGTAGTTGGGCGTGGAGGGATGGAGTTGGAACGCCGAGAAGGGTGAAAAAGCCTACTATATAGTTTATCTGCAATGCCAGTAACCTCGCGAACTTGGGATGGTTAAATGTGGAAGGGCGAAGGGGAGAGAAGGGAATCCCAAAAAGGGCGCGTTTTCCCGGGGTGTCTGTCTCCATGGAGATCTGATCGAGCGGCGACGTCTCTCGTATTATTTCTCGTCCGACCTATCTGCAGCTCCGGAGCGCGGGAAACACAGCATAACTTAATAATGAAAAAAAAAAGAAAAAAACGCCGATAAAGAAAAAGAAAATCTACAAACTTCACATCCGCAGCTGGGCGTCGCAACATCCCCATCCTGAACCGATTCCGTTCTTTTTTTTTGTTAACAAGTCCAGTTATAAATGTGGAAGTAATTTGATCTTGATTTTTTTCTCATCCTAACTCCAAATCCAGAAATCTAACGCTATGTAGTTTATGGGGAGGACCAAAGCTTTTGAAGAAGTTCTAATCAGATTTGAAAGAATTTTTTTCCGTCCATTCGAAAAAAGCTCTAAGTGTGGTTCGATGAAGAAATGTTTTTGTGAAATTCGATTTTTTTTTTTTTCAATTTCCCATTCGTATTTTTTACATTTTTGTCTTTCTTTCCTGAAGGTAATCGTTGAATTCGAAGGAGCTGTCTGACCTTTTTTCATCATAATACAAAAAAAAACTTATCAACTTTTTCTCATTTGATTCCACGATGATTATGAGAGTGGAATAGAAAAAATACGTACAGAAATTTTTGTAGGTGAAAAAAATTACCGCTAGATTTTTCGAGAATTTTTGTACGGCGAAACCTATTATGCGATCGGGTTAAATTTCATCATATCTCTTACACCGCGTTGAAAAAAGAAAGAAAAAAGTGGAAAAATTAAAGAAAGGAAGAAATAGACAATTAACTGCTGAGCAAATATAGATATGCGACAGCTTATTAATTTAGTCAATTGTCAATACGGGTATAGGAAATAAATTATTGTGCTTCCGATGATCTATGAGCTGATAAAAATTCTGTCGAAATCTTTCCACCAATTATTCCAGATATTATTGCAGCGTAGTTGCGACCACATAACAATTTCTATACCTATACGATATTGATGGTAAAACATAAAATGTGAGGTGGATATTTACGAATACGATGTGATTGTAAAGTAGGCGATCCAATTCGATCATTGTTCTCGGATTCAATTTTACCACGCGACGCCATGGCGCATATGCGGAGTCAAGGATTATGCTAATTATGTTAATCAATGAACTGGGCTATGCCCGATGATCGTTTATAGTTATACATATCTGTACATATAAAATTCAACCGTATAAATCGTAATATATTTAATGAAAATTGCGTCAGACTAGTTCGATCACAATCGATCGATCGACGATTTATCCTACTAGCATTGCACGCGCGCCGCATTTAATTTCATTTGTTTTTAAAATTTTTGTCTACTATTTTTTTTCAATTTCATACCATTACATTTCACACGCATTTATTTATCAATCTGCATTATTATCGCAATTTGTTGCCTTGGATTTTCATCGATTTTGGGGTAAAAAATGAAGTATTTTTAAAATTGATCGCTGCACACTTTTTTAACGTATTTTGACCTCAGGAATACGAAACTATCTACTAAATTAAGCTAATAAGATAGGATACCTATCACATAACTTTTCTTGCCCTGCACATACACGACTGTAATTTATCGTTGCAAAAGTTTTATCAGAATAAAATGATATGCGTTTATTTCTTCAATTTTTTATTTTTGTTCAACAATATTAATGAATTATAATTCTAATAGGTACGTGCAGCAAATTGAGAAGAATATAAATAAATCACTCAACGAATCTGAAATGCCAAGAAAAAATTCTCTAACTCATACATCACTAAATGTATGTTATATAAAAATTTGTACTTCTTTCCCAGACATATCTGAATCGTGTGTATATTTGTAGTAATATCACATATGTACATATATATATATATATACCATTTTAAATACACACGTGTTCGTTAAGATTGTGTTGGTTATCACCGTTGGTTTGATAACTGCATCCGGTCCTATCCTTGAACATACAAACTCACAATCGGGAAATAAACTCGAAAAAAAAGATTTTCTTTTTTTTTCAAACATGCCTCTTACCTCGAAGTTTTCTTTTTTCTTTTTTATCATGAGTTCAGAAAATATTTCTATTTCTACGATAGGCGAGTCGGAGGAAAAATGAAACGATTTTTTTTTCTCTTCCCGTTTTATCTATCCCACATCTTCGATGTACGAATGATAGAACGAAATCAAAGTTCCCCTTTTCTTTTCTTTTCTTTTTTTTCTCTTTTCTTGCTTTTCTTCTTCTCCCCTGGCAACTTGAATTCGGAGATTTTGGTGCAGCTTGATAAGTTTGCTTCAAGTTTTTTTGCCATCCTTTTTGCAAATCGCGTATTATACTTAAGCTTCCCGAAATCCATGCGCAGGGTTTTTTTTTTTTTAATTTTTTTTATCTTCCTCTCTAGAATCGTTTTACTTCTTTGATTGCGTAAAATTTGTAAAAACGATATCAAACTACGCGTCAATTCTTTGGCCTCGTAAAATCTTTAGTCACGTATTATCATATAAATGATTCTGATAAAACAACTGAAAATTGAAATCAAACTTCAATGAACCCATGAGCTTTGGATTTAAGATCCTGAATATCTCCGTCGGGATGACTGTACAGGTGCGCGTCTAGACTATTTTATAAATATCAAGCACGTATATACCCTACAGTAGGTATTAGAATTATATACCATTTACACATGTATAATTTCACGTTTATATAAATACATACGTACACACACATATAGCTGTGCATTTATTACCTGTACAGTACTGCATAAGCGTGCAATTCGGCGGGAATAATTCGGGCACTTTCGATGCCCATGCGAAGCGTTGGGATGCGATAAAAATGAAGTATAAGAGCAAAAAGCGTTGATGAAAAAAAGCAAGAGAAATAAGAAGAAGAATAAATATCACATATAGCAGTGGCTTCGAGGCCTCCCGAACCAGTTAGGAATAAGGACCGGGCTCGCGCGACGATCCTGATGCGAAGATCCTGATTTTGCTCCTGTTTCTGGGCTCCTCCTGCTCTACACTTATATACCGAATGTATAGAGAAGTCTGCGTCGAGACGTGCGTTATAATAAAAGATCCTCGTCGCGCGTAAAAAAATTATATACATACGTATAATGAAAACCAGAGAAAAAAAAAAAAAAGGATAAATAATGAATATGAGAAGAAAAAAAATCACGCTTACATGTAAAAAATTCACCCTCTTATTTTTTTTTTTCGCTTTTTTTTCCTTTTTTTTACCACAACGCAAGTTTGCATACACGTATATATTACATGTATGTGTATATACGCAATGAAATTATTCGCATCACCATACAGCGATAAAATTCTATTCTGCATATGCGTAAGTTGTATACCTGTGAGAATATTTTGCAAAAATACGTTGCCCTACGTACCGGTTTTTACCAACCGAGCAAACCAATTTCGATTATTTTATTTATTTTTTTCTATTTCGTAACGCAATGGTGTTTCGGCTACTGTATGGAAACGGATATAAACGGAGGATAGATTTACAAACATATATATATGAATATTTTTTTGATTTTTAAATTTTATCAATCGCGGATTTTGGCATCCTATATATTTTTAATAATGAATATATACGTACGGTAGTTAGATTTATTGTTAGTGTAATTAGTAATATTATTAACTAATTGTATTTACGATCGTAAAAGGCAAGATAGGTATACACATAGTTAAGTAATATAATGTAACCGGTATTACTTGAATATACTCCTATGTGTATGTATAATAAGTTCTCAAACCGGAAGCTTTAGATTAATTAGATTTTTATCTACCGCGTTGTAATTCGCCCCCCAATTATGAGAAGGGAGACCTCCGGATTCACTTTCTTGAAATAATAATTGTTTTTTGTTTAATTTTTTTTGTTTTCATTTTCGAATTACCTCACACGCACTGACGCAACATTTTCAGGTACAACAGGTACATCTATAATGGAACAACAAAATTAATTGAGAAAAAATAAATTTCTATGTTATTATATATATCAAGCGAATAAGAAACGGAATCGGAAATCAAGAGAAATTAATTAAAGAACAAGACTTTCAGACAGGGAAAAAAAATCACAGGAGACCTGCATCTGAATTGGTGTTTCTTTTTTTTCCGTCCTACAATTATAATACGACACACTGCACTGCCTTTTGTTTTGGCTCTCAATTAGGTGCACCATAAGCTTATTATGGTGTTTATAACATAATAACAAGTATGTAGATTACGACCGAAAAATTCAATCCAATTATTTTGTTATAATATCTGTGTTATATCTGAGCAATATGCAGATCTCGTGGTATATAAATCCATCCATTAGGCTGCTGTCTATTGTTTTTTGTAATTCGTTAATTTCACTTATATAACATGCGTGCTGTTGCAGTACCAGGTGGACGAGGTTTCTTTCGTTATTTTTCAGTTGTTTTTTCTTTCTTTCTCTTTTTTTCTCTTTTATTATTTTTCTTGCACCTTGAAAATTGCGCCTACGTATATTTATATATACGTTTGAGTTATACCATGGGTAAAGTGCTTTAATTTAATTGACCTGCGCAAGTAAAGCGATGATCATTATCGGCGGTAAAATGTCTGTCCCTCTAATTGGTAATTAGCTACGTATAAAATGATATCTGAATTATAAAATGGCTGATCAACAGGGGAGGATTGAATCGATAAAGTAGATGGGATTATAAGAATGGAAGAAAGTTGTGTGGCAGAAGAAAAAAAATTCAGAATCGCGAAACCATCGACTGAATTAGCCCGCGATTAAAACCAATCGAGTTAACGCCAATTTTTTCGCTTCGAAATTCTGATATAACAATCAATGGTGGTCGTAGCTTAATTTAGTCGACGTTATAATACACGAATTGTAAGAAATCTAATTTTGATTTTTCATCTAGAAATCGAAAAATCTCGATTTGGGTCGAAAAATGAAAATCACTCTAAGCTCTGTATTCTCACGTATTTTAGCCTCGGAAATACACACAATGAGAAATCGCTCACAGACATTAGAGAACCTGTTTTAATTCTTTTTTCTTTCCGCAGCTCGTGCCGCTAAATGAATGGGGGAAAAAGGGCCTAAAAATCCAGAAATCACGGACAGGTATAAAACTAAAATATAAATTAGGGAAAGAAAAGAAGAAGCCTTCGTAGGGAGGTATTAATTTTCCTAAAAGAAAATCGATCAAATTTATAGGAATATAAAAAAATTGCACCAAAGTATTACAGCGGCATGTGTCGTAGTGTACATAAAACTTGATGGCCGATTGCACGCGTTACGAATATAAAAAAGAAAAGGAAAATGCATTAAATATTGCTGTACAAGGATTTCCCGAAACTCGAGGGGGTTCGTCGCATTCGAAACGAGGAAATGAGGTGAATCCCCGAGGAGTTACGATCCCGATACACACGAATCTCCATGGGATAGAAATAAAAAAAACCGCGTCGCCGAAAGCGAAATTCACGAGCTTTTCATACAAAGTTGAAATGCAAAAAGAAAAAAATAAAACTCTACAAATTTTGTACCCCTGAATTTTTGAATCCTGTCGTAGGATAAAAATTGCATTTTATGGGCGCAGATTACGCTGCATAATATAGTATATCGTCAGCAGGATTCGATCGCGCACACATATTTTTTTCTTCTTTTTCTTATTTGTTTTTTTTCTTTTCTACGTCCCTTCAGCTGCCGGTGCATGTGCAACGTGTATATGTATACGACGTGTATACCTATACGTAAACGTCTCTCCCTAACTCCCCTTCAAACGCGCCGCGAATTCGTAATGATCTACGAGGGTAATTCTTGAAGGAGAAGATCGAAGCTCTCATGTACGTTCATAATGTATATATGTGTACGTACTTGCACATATAAAATGTGTGTATATATAGATATAATATAAGTCACGCGAAGCGAAAAGAAGCGGAATGCCTCCGATCTTGTTTTCTCGATTGTTCTGTTGCAATTTCTGCTTTCCGCATCTCCTGGTCCTGCTGCGGGGAGTTTTTGGCGGGCGTTCTCATCGTGATCTTAAATCCCGATCAGTTTTCGCTGCAAAGTCTAGAAGTTAGAATTGCTTGAGGGTCCCTTCAGAAACCTGCCTTCACCCGCCGGACCTTCCGGGAAGTATTTTTCGACAGCGGTGTTGCCAAATTTAAAAAAAGAAAGATAAAACACATACCTATACATGTATACGCGCACATCGCAACCAACCAAAGTCCAAACCCTTAAGCATCTCATCACGAATTTCTGTACAGCTTAATTTTATTATTCTCAAGACAATCCTGCGCCGAAACCAATCGAACCTCATCTAAACGTCGTATGGAGAAATATCCCCCATATAAATTTATACTGCACACGCCTTGAGCAATGTCATTACCGCATGTGACGAGATATCCGGTTTCCGGTCAACCGGCTGCAGCTATAAACGACGCGAAGAGGAAACTCGCGAGTTGATTTCATTTAATTAAAAAACAATAAAACAAATAAAAGTATTCTCTTCCTCTTTTCGTCGCCAAAAAAAACTACCCCAAAATTTCACGGATCGGTCGGTTCCTTCCGATTAACCGATCGGACCAAATTTGAGAACTCAACTTTTTTTTTTTTCTTATATATCTTTCATTCGATCACGAAATCCAAAGTACTGAATAATAAAATAGAA
This sequence comes from Athalia circularis, assembly GCA_963978495.1. Lineage (NCBI taxonomy): Eukaryota > Metazoa > Arthropoda > Insecta > Hymenoptera > Athaliidae > Athalia > Athalia circularis. Next base: position 34,833,325 of record OZ021698.1, on the reverse strand, counting down.
TTCGGTTTTCACAGGATTCGAATGCCTGTTAAGAAATTCTCGTGTTAAAAACTCTATGAAAATCCTAATCACCTTCTACAAAATCGTGTCCAGACGAAAAATTCCCACGAACTTAACTACATTTGAAATCTGATGAAAAACTCACATTCTGAACTCATCCGTATTCGTAAGTATAGATTTGAAAAAAGTTGAAAGAAATAAAAAATTAAAAAAAAAAAAAAAAAGAATCACAAAGAGCGATAAGTCTCGTTCCCACGTATACTATAATCGTATCTACAGAAGCTGTAATTAAAATACAAGAAATTTGCTGTAATACGATTATGCAGCGATACTTTCAAATTTTCGACAGTTGCTTGTTTTTTTTTTCATTTTTTTGTTGGTTTTTTGAGAAAATAATTAATAACAATAATGATAATTGTGAGGATAAGGTATGAAAATTGCAGAGTAGCCGACGATGCATGCGTTGCTATATCTAGATATTATATGTGTCGCTCCTGGATCACTGCAGTCGCGACAGGAAGTATAACGTGTTTCTGTAGCCGATAAACGTCGTGCTGTTATAAACTACATTATATTACTATAGCGAACAAGTGCAGTTACATTGCACTATCATATACACTAGATATATGTGAATTGGTGTATAATATACAACTGCGGTTTATAGTCGCATAACTTTTCACCGATGTATGGGTTGTATACGTATAATATGCGAACACGTCAACCGTCAAGCGTGTTTCTCTTTATGTAGGTAGCTCGAAAGTAGAACAAAACTTTATGTACTTTGAAACGTTTTATGTCTGATGATAGAAACAAAGTGAAAAAAAAAAGAACAAAAAAAAATCAAATAGAAAAAGATAACATTTCTGCGGCAGATTACCAATAAAAGATTCTTTTTTTTTTTTTTCTACCTATATTTCTTTTTTTTTTTTTATCAAACTGTGTCTTCGATACCCACCATAGTGCGTGGATGAAGAATCCTGTGAATTTCAAATTTTTTTTAGCAAAACTTGCAAACGGAAAAAATGAAAGTAATCGCGAGGTGAGTTGAATCTTTCTAATATTGCAGAATAAATTTGTGGACGCGTTGAATTTGAGTGAAAATTTGTTGGGAAATGAATATTCGAAAATCACCCATTCAGCTGCTAGTGTAGAAACGCGAAGAGATGATTATTCCCTGTATCGTTTAGCAGTTCCTACAGGTTATTATATCGCAGGACGGGCGCTGCGGCAGATGTGAGTAAAACCTAAGAGAAATCAGACGTACTTAAACCAATAACTATACAGATATAATATACGTCAATTAACGACGTCTGACCCCTTTTACTTTACCTGTATTTTTAAAGGTGTAATATTACTGTTAGAAATAACCGCACCATACAATGTGTACGGTCAGATATTACCGTACCCGTAAGTCATACGTGCCCGTGGAAAAATATCGCAACACCGTACAGAGTTTAGGGAAAAAAAACAGAAGAAGAAGCAAAAAAAAAGAACCAATTTATTTCACCGCTGCCGTTACGCCCCACAGATACGAATATGTGATTTATTTTTCAGTTTTTTTTTTTTTTTTTCTCTTTTTGCCGAAACAGGAAGAAAAGGAAAGAACAACCCTTGAAGCGATAAGATTATCGCCTCATCCATGGTTGTATCTATTGGTATCTCTACCTACATGTGAACACGTATACCGTTATCCCGTTTTCCATCAACGGGAACTGGCCTCCCTTTCCCCCTTTGAAAATCTGGCCAATGATCGGCTTTTGAAAGAGCGTCCCCTAATTCGGGTTGGTCCCATTTGCGGGCCCACGGTTGCTGCGGAGGGTCCCAAGGGGCCGGGATTTTCCTCGTAACTTTCCCCTCATTTTTCGCCTTCCATTTCCCTTCTCTATTCTTCGCAACGTATACCTATACGATGTCAGGGGTTTCCATCGGACCAAAAAATTTTTCCCTCACATATTCGGGGCTGCCCTAATTATGTATATTCGAAATTGCTTCGTGTCGTATAGTCAAGTGTACAGTGGGAACGCGTAAATCTTTTCGGACAATATTTCACTGATAAATTCAGAGTTCCATTTTTTTTCTCTCTTTTTTTTTCAACCGCAGTGGTGTTTCTTGCGGGGTTCTTTCTTCCTTTTTTTTTCTTTCTTTTGCTTCTATTCGGCTTTCCAACTGTGAAATTTCTCCCGATTTTTAAATGCACATGAGAGAGTCAATTATGGAAACCGGAGATAAGCGACTATACGCTCATTTGATACCTAAAATAACAAATTTTGGAGCAAAAAATTTTTTAAACAAAAAAAAACAACCAAACGGACCGAATATTTTCTTGGAAACTACTAAATTACCGACGAGTTATATTCACCAATTTCTTATATCATCGGATTAAATTGATGCCGATCGGTGTAAAAATTCTAAAAATTTTTTTACAATCTTCATGTACACATATTTTATAGAAAATACCAATATTAGCACATTGCGTAGATCGAAGGGCTCTCATGTAACGAGTTTAGGTCGGAACGCAAAAAAGGGTGGCGTTCTCTGGAGGTTACGTAAAACCTTATGCCGTCTGCGTATAGTTTTCTGTGCATCAAAAGCGTGTGTTGCCGGAGGTGCGAGCGTTGAGAGAGTTGAAGAAGCGTCTGTCGCTTTTTTCTCCTTTCTTTTTTTTCATTTCGTTTTTCTTGGTGACATCATACGCGTCGTTTTGAAGGTGTATTTGTACAGGCCGGACAGGCAGCCAGGCAACATTCAGCAAAGACACGTGTGCGTGAACATCACGCGCATATAAGAGACGAAAAAAGAGGAATTAAAAAACTTGAGAGAAAAAAAAAGACTAAAAATGGAAGAAGAGTCTCCCGACTCTTCGCGCCTCCCTTTCAATGGTCTACCAAATTACGGACACACGGGACAGACAGACATGTTTCCGCTACCATAAATTTCTGCTACATACGCCATCGTGCCTTTCAATTCTCAATTCCCTCGAGCCGAATGTATATTACTATAAAATTATTTATACGACGCTGATTATAAACGAATTTCCATCAACAAAAACTTCGACTACGCCCCCCGACCACCGCCGCGTTCGACACGTGGCAATTGACTAATTGCACGTTTTTTTATTTTATTTTATTTCATTCGTCCGTAAAATGAATTCCAATAAAATTAATCTGAGAAAATGAAAATGCCGTTCGTACAGCGGAGAGAAGAAAGAAAGAAAAAAAAAATTCCAAGCGTTTCGAACTAATCGTTAAAATTCATTATTCAATTATACACATGCTGCCATGAAAACTTCATTTTTAACCTCATAAAATTATAATTGCAATTGGAAAGCGATTGTTTTTAAAATTGTTGCACGAAAAAAAATAATAAAAACATCATCATCATATAATGTGACAATTACGTCGAACAAACACCCGACACAAATTATATTCATCGCTTGAAATATATATAGGTATATATATTTTTAAATTCTTACAAAGTATACATATGTGTATCATATTATAATGGAACAAAAGCGCCGCGCGTCAATCGGCACCTATAATATAAGAAGAAAGCGGCTTTTGCTTTTATCAAAGTCCGCGTTCTCGTTGTTTATTATTATTATTATATACATTTATGTATTTCTTTTTTTTTTCTTTTTTTTTTTTTTTTTCTAAAAGCTCTTCACCGCCGAGACTTTACGTATGAAAAGACGACGGATTCGTGGTGCCCTCAGGGTCCTCTAACTGACAATAAAAATCACCCCCTTCCACGGCTATAATGTTTACCAATATTACCTACTACACGACAATAATGCCGAAGATTATTCACAAGTTTCGAGAGATAATAATAATGATAAAAAAAAAAAAAGAAAAGAAAAGAAAGAATGAAAGAGAAAAAAAATGGGACTCTATGGTGTTGTATAACCTTAGGCTAAAAAACGAGGAGATTATCCAGGTAATACGACAGCTTTTAGAATGAAAAACGAAACTGACCGACAGGTTGACGAGTTTTCAATAGCTCTTGATTTATATTATTTTTATTATTATTTTTTTCTTTTTTATTTTCGAATTTATCTTCTATAATTTCTTGCTCATAGAATTCCCATATACATTTTTTTTTTCTTCTTCATATCTTTTCTAAACTGTCGCGATTCTCCTTTTGACCCACATTTTTCTCGCACACTATTTTTACGGTCGTTTCTTTACTATATTTTATATTTTTTTTATTTGAAAAAACCAAAAAAATTCTCTCGTTTCTTTACATAGCCCTACATATTTTCTCGGATTTATTTCGTCCTAAAATATATATATACCTAGTATATATATATATGTATGTATTTTATAGTATGCACATTCATTTACTCGCTCATTTTAATTGTAAAATAAACGATTCAAGGGTCAAGATCGTCGCGTTTGACTAAACCTTCAGATTTAGGTTTACAATATTATCGTGTAGATATGTGATCGGTATCTGAACAAAATCAGATGAAACAATCTAGTTATTCGTGTGACGAGATGAGGAAAATAAAAGCGATTTTTTACGTGCTCTTCTACTAACCTGAAACAAATGAATTTTATCTTTCGACAATTTCCGCACTAATTATTTCGACAATCTTCATAAATCTTCGAATAATCGGCGATTGGCGAGGTTGCAAGTATTCATTTTTATCGATCATTTTTATTTCTCGTTTTATTCTCTCCTTTTTTTTCGGACCCAGTTTTTCGGTCGTTAACTTTCGGCAAATTCCTATGGGAGAGTCGTACTACGGCACATATAAAACTAAGAAAAAAACGCACGCGAATTTTAAAGCGGTTTGGTAGTGGTGGTAAAATCTGTACGTATAGTACGCTTGAGAAAAAAAAAACAAATGAAGAGAGAAAGAATCCTCCTGTGCTGCAGCAAAACTGCGGAAGAGAGAGAAAAGGAGAGAGAGAGACACAGACAGACCCGATTTACCGCGGTGTTGAATTCCCAACAGGTTAATTTATTTTCTTCTTCTTTTTTTTTTTTCTTTTCTTTCATTTTTCGTATAAAACTATAACTATATATATCTCATACGCCATGCGAGAACGTATCGAAAGGAATTTGAAATATTTTTTTGTTTTTTTCATTTATATGTTATATACACGCATAAAAAAAGTCACAAAATTTTTTTCCATCTTGCAATAATTCGTCAATTTGTTAAAAAAAAAACTTGTGAAAATCTTTTTGAGTTTTGATCGGAGTCGTGAGACGTAAAACAAAGCGAAAAAGAAAAGAAAAAAAAACTTTCGGCAAAATTTGAGATATCTAACAACAAATCATAGCGTAATTTGATTCGGAAATTTTTTCCCGCGGTATTCGGGAATCCACATGATGCACATGCCGGATTTCTGAGCGTCGTATAACACGTGAATCTGCAGATTGTGAGTAAATCAGGTTCTGTGTTCGGTGGAAGAAGTGCAGAGTAGAGAATTATACTTTGAATTTTATATCATACAACACTGTGTTCGGTATACGTTAATAATGAACCTCGAGCGAGTTAAATTGTTAATCGTAAGTTAAAATGTGAAGTGAGTAAGTTTGAGGTGTGTATAAATTGCAAAATTCAATTCGTCGTTTGATTGTGCGTAGTAATACTCGTGTGTAGGTATATCGCCGTATGCAGTCTTTTTGGGGGCGTCGCGGCGGCGTCGGCGTCGGCGTCGGTATATTCGAACGTTTATAAAGCGCCGCAGCGTCGCGCGGCACCGCCGTAATACGAAGAGCGCTCGCTCGTTTTCTAATCCGCGATAAAAAGTAGTCCGTCTCGTGATGACTCTTTAAAATTATCATATATCTCTACAAGTACGTTAAGACAACTACTGCAACATCGCAGATAGAAAATATATCAAATTCCGAACCCATTTACAAACATTTTTCAACCTAAATAACCATAGTTTTTTATATTTCATTAACATTATGGCACGGAAACTCGGGTGCGGCATGGGAGGCGGTACCCATGCGGACTCTGCAGGGACGAATTCAAAGTACAAGAACCCCGGGTCAGAAAAAAAAAAGTACGGAAATTTAAGAATTTCAAAAAAATAATCACGCTTGCAACGATTCTAAAGGTGAGTTAGTCAGGCGCTCGTTGAATTGAAATTACCAAAAAAAAAAAAAAACTACCTTGTATTTTAATAATTTTTCTAATTCAGAAAAATTAAATAATTTTTTTACATTCTTCTTCCAAACTGTGTGAATAAGATCAATCAAACCAAAGAATTTCATTGATTTGGCTTATTCGATGTTCTATCAGTGATGAAAAAAAAAAAAAAATCACTTTCGTTTTTCGATCCATTCTAATTTTTAATACAAAAATCTTACAACGTTACACACGTCTTTGTAAATGCAAATAATATTGAGAGGAATTTTAGGAAAAAAAAAGAAGAATCTAGACCTGAAAACCTTATCACTACTTCCGGAGGTAGAGATAAATTTTGGAAAATTTGGAATACAGCGAATTTTCGCTGTTTGGATTTTGGGCGAAAGGGGTGGGGGGCGTCGCCCTACCGCCGGTTATTTGATTCGCTCCTGGCGCCGGGTGCTTGGGCGAGCCGCGGCGGGTCTAAGTAAATGGAATTCGGATCGTTCAGTCGCCTGTAACCGGCTCGCAGAACCGAACGTGTTTCGTTCGCGCGTCGTATCACCGAGGACCGCTTTGAGCTAGAATGATCTTGTACCTGGCAAATCGAAAGAGTATTGGAATATTTAGTAAATTGAAATTACGGTGTTACGACAAATCATTGCGCGACATACGATACATTTTTCATTCGTGTTCATCGTCGTCTTGTTCTTGAAAGATACAAAATCTGGTGGTTTAAAAAATCCGGAATTTTGAAACAATCGCTTCGACGAGAATTATCGCGAGAATAATCAGCACCGAGGTGCGAATTATTTCGCGTTTTAAATAAAATACGCAAATTGAGAAGCAGACGTAGAGCGAAGTAAGAGGAGAAAAAAAAAAAAAAAGAAGGGCAGAGAAGAAGAGAGGAGGAATTTCGCTGGTATATCGCGAGGTTCGCGCGCGCGCGCGTGAAATAGAAAAATTATCTAATAATAATTGATAAACGAATCTGGAATTCGCGAATATTAATTAAACTACATTAATTAAGAAAAAATAAAATAAGTTTCTCTTTTTGGGGTCTTTTTTTCTTCTTTTTTTTTTTAAATATTTTTTATTTATTTAAAATAAAAAATTTTAAACTTTCTTGTTGCAACGCAAGAAATACTACCGAGAAAGGATAAGAAGTACACCCTCTAATTAACAGTGCGCATGAGTAATCAGACTTTGTTTTTGGATTATCATTACAAAGGTTAGTACTTTTTAATTGGTGTATTAATTTATATTGTTTCACAGTGAATAGAAAATTGGTTCAGTATTGTGAATTTCGTGTGCGAAAGTTTTTCGTTAATTTCAATCGGTAGTTTGAGGAATTTCGACGGGACGTGCTAATTAGTTTCGTGTTGAAAATCATATGAAATATTTTAATTCTATTTCAAAACCCTATAAAGTTATAAATTCCATCGATTTCAATTTATCACCTACTTCAAGCTAGGGCAATAATTTTAATCAAAAGTATCGAATTTCCATTTCCATTATTCAATTATAACGAAAAAAATTCCGACCGTTTTTTAGAAGTACACCGTCTTCAGTTATTTATTTTAATGATTTTAACAAATTTTCTTCATCATTCATCTTCCTTGATGAAACGAAACTGCTTTTGGTTTGATTAAAATATCCGCTTTGATAGGAACTTTGAAGTTGGTCTTAGTTTTCGCGGCAAAATCAGCCGGACTTTCTGTAGCAGATTAGCATATGGAACTTCGGAATTCGGTACAGATAACGAGAGCGAGTTTTCTAACAACTGATACGATTTGCAGATGAATTTAAATTTTATTCTAAACAAAGTTAGGATTATAAAAAAATTCACTATTCTTGGTCAACATCGGAGGACGAGTGTTTGATGTTTTTTCGACTTTCTTATTAAACCGTTTCGTTTCTTCCCTAAATTTTTTTCTTTTTCATTTTTTTCATTCCTCGGAGCTTTTTTTGGGTTAGTTAGCCGCGGCCCAAGGTTGTCTCGCGATTCTGTACCCGAAGGTGGAATCCTTTTTGTTTTTGCTTTTTTTTTTTTTATTCGGCTCTTCGTTCTCTTCATTCTTTCACGTTTTGTTTGATGTGTTTTTTTCCCCCTCACTCTTTCTCCTTTAAAGTCTACTTACCTGATGTTTTGTTATTCAATTCTCACGTCCTAAGTAACTCTATGGCTTCTTATTGTCGCGTAGGCGTTTAGAGAGGATATTTTCCTCCTAAGTTGAAGAGAGAAAAAAATTTGAGAAAAAAAAAATAATTATAAATTTACACCGTCATGTTCAAAGAATTTTTATAGTCTAACTATCGAAAGTTTCATTCCACATCGTCCTCGCCCTGGACATTCATTCATTAATTCACTCATTCATTCATTAGCGAGAAAAACGAAACTTGAGAAGCGTCTACTACCCCAGTAGGAGTGAGGCCGCGAAAGGGGGGCGTGAGAAGTGAAAAGAAGTCAGATTTCCTTGGGATGGATAATTTTCATGAAAAGCATAAAACCGGCGGAATATTAATTTTCCCACTCGCGATATTAATTAGTTGCGATGTAACATTTGGTAGATCCAAGTAGCAGCCAGCAGCCGTAGTCGCCGCGCGTGGCACTCTAGAGTTATCAAGGTCACGTGCTGGTGAGTCGCGTCGTAGTCATTTTCGGAGTTGCCGGAGCTTGGATCGAGTTAAATTTTTCAGTCTTCTACAGTAGTCGCGAATAGTACCTCGATACGAACGGTACCCTTCCTATCAAATAGTACACAGTTGTATGTATATGTCATACATATATACAGGCGCATACATCGCGTTTTAGTATCTCAATGCCAGTTAATCTCACTAACATATCAACGTTTACCACACCTATGTACACCTCTCTGTCAATAAAACTTCAATTTTATTAATTAAATACGATCAATCGATGGCCGGGCGAAGATTAGAATTCGACAGTTTCAAGCAATCATCAGCTGCTGCCACATTTTACTCAAGAAGTGAGACGATTTGAAACAGAAAAAAAATTCCCCTCTACGACACTAACGAGCGTTTTTTTACAAAATTTCTTCCCCTCTTTCTTTCGATTTTAGACTTTCTTCGTAATAGTATTTTTGGGGTAGAAACAGAAAAAAGAAAAAGAGCGTTCGATCGGCTCGTCTTCTTTGAGGTCTTCTGGACCGTCACATGTGTAAACATCGACCCTGTAGGTCCATGAGAATATTGAGAACCTCATTTCTATTTTTTATTTTTTCGTTTACCTACTTGAGATCCGAAAAATTTATCGAGTGTGTATCCCACTTTATATTCGGCAGTTAGCTAACACACAGCTCTTCGAGCTAATGTACGATTTTTCTTCTTCTTTTCTTTTTTTTAAATCTATTTTTCTACTTTTCATTGTTGCATTCACATTGTTTTCTTTTTTTTCTTTTTTCTGTTTTTTTTTTGTTTTTTTTTTGAGAGAATCTTTCAAACTCCTCGAATCCCTTTGCCCGGAAGCCGCCAAAGCAAAAAATACCGCGTTATATACGACCCACTGTACGAATAACATTGTCTCATTGGGCGGCGTTTTTTAACAAATTTTTTTTCAAGTATTTATTTTACAAAACGAGACCGGGCACAAACAAAAAAAACGAAATCGAAAATGGGAAAATAGTAAGAGAATGAAATGAAAAAGCTGCAATCCCAAAAACCGAAATTAAAGCACGTTTTCTATCTTCGTTTTTGTGTTTTTTGCCGCAGGAAAAACAATGCCGGTTCCAACGTGGGATTGTTCCGAATTGGGTCTATTGGATGAACCTTTGGACACGGCGACGGTCGTTTCCGAGGATATATGGAAAAAATTCGACCTAGATTTTCCACAGGCATTTTCTGCCGAGCAATATCACACGACGATAGAAGACGGGATTCTACCATCTTCCGGTTTTGATCCATACGACAGAACGACGACGTACGGTTATGAAAAATCATTGTCATCGTCTCGTTCGGCCGAAGCGGGTGAAATTAGACATCACGATTGTATGTGGGCAGGTCTTTGTATAAGCAAAGAACACAACAGAACACATCCAGCCAAGAAGGACATACAGATACATAAAAAGGTACCCGCTGGTCGGAGTCTTTTGATAAATAGAAAACCAACAAACGGTAATACATCGTCGTCCCAAGGTTTGAACGCTTCGAATTGTACGGTTGTTAAAAATTTGGAAAGTGACGGTGATTCTACGAGACCAGAAACCCCTCAAAGTTGTGAATCTGAAACCGACGAGTCCGAAGATGAGGTACCACAATTTCGTCACGATTCTATTAGCATAAATGAAAAACTTTCCGAATATTTGGGAGACGTTGCAACAGCAACAAATGCCGCTCCCGTAAGCGAAGTAACGGGACAACTTGTCAGGAGGACATCACCCGATAAAAAATCTCATCAAAGGTCCCTCTTCGATCACCATCGTAGAAATCATGGTTCTGTTAACGAATACACGAGACATCAACAAGATATCCAAAAAACTTACACGAACAACACAACGAACATAGTTTCGTTAGGAGATCACTGTTACCACCTCAACCAGACATCAAGTAGTAAAAAGCTCGATCATCTCGGTGTCCAAACGCCTTCCGATTCCGGTGAGTTGATTTTTTCAATAACCTCATATTATATATTTTAGTTTCTCATTTCTAGGCGGACTTTTAAAATGCCTTAATTTCCGACAGAAACTATTATTGTTATTATTGTTGTTTTTTCTCCCCGAAACTCGCGGTCACTCTTTGGTGACCGAATGATGTTTGTCGAGGGTCGTCCCAGAGGTTTCGGGTTCAAACGATCTTCCTCTTAAGCGCATAAGCTTCTTTTTTTTTGCCGCTTTTTTTTTTGGAGCAGGTACCAATCACACGACCTCTAAACCGACTCGGGATGACCCCTAGACGCGGCAATTACAGTGTCGCGGTCATTGGTCGATGATGATCGCGATGATGCGGAGGAGCTCGAGACAAAGTGTTCGAATGTCATGTCCGGTCGATCCACTCTGATTAATTTCGAAAATTTTGCCATCGCCAATTATTCGCCATGATCATTGCAATCATTGCCTGAAATAAGAAACAAGAAAAGAAGCTAGAGAGAGAGAGAGAGAGAAAAACAGTTGGAGTCGTGGACATGGCGGGAATAAATATACAGTGTACATCCAAACATTATTTTTCTTACGAATCCAGACCGTATATCGTCGAAAGTGGGGACCGGCATATTAATTTTTGATACCTGAGTTAAGAGACCCAGTGTGTGATGAACGAACCCACTTGACCATGAGGATATATATCTGGATTCGTCTGGAGCGCAACAAAGAAGCGCGTAGACCCGCGAGTATTTTTCAACAAATTTTCATCCTTCTATTTTTTTTTCCTTCTACCGACTACAGAAAATATTGCAATTTCTATTCGAACGAGTTATCAAGGTCAGTTGGCTAGACCCCCGGGTACGTTTTAGTTTTGGGTTACCCGTAGTAGCTAGCTGCGACCGACGATAGTGGTAGTCGCTGATGACGTCATTGGCCCTAATCTAACCACAAACACACATAGATATGTGTAATATATGCTTAGAGATATAGATTCTCCTATGAAACACACACGTGCGTCTCTCTATACCGTGGGAGAGTCCTCCGCAATTTATTCATCTCTCTCTCTCTCTCTTTCTTATTTCTTCCATCTTTTTCTATCCTCCAAGTCGTCGTCGATGCGGAGTTGGTTTAAATGGTAATCACACATGGAATGCGATGACTTGAACCCTTTCGCCGCATGTGCAATCTCTTCTTACGTATCATACCTATAGCTATGTAGTACACCTATGTATATGTACGCAACCTATGTGTACTGCATACGATATAACGTAAAAAAAAAATGTAGATAATCGTATGAATGCAAAATCTATCTTTCGATACAAATTTTGACCGGAAAAGTAACGAATTCCCCCCCCCCCCCCCCCCCAAAAAAAACAAAAAAAAACATTAATGTCCCACATAATTCATACACTCGACCATCATGATCTTATAGTTAATTAGAAAATTTCGTTAATTATCCTCCCCCCCCCCCCCCCGCCCCTCGATATGCCCCGCATAATTAAATTGGTCAATTTATCAATTAATCGCTGATTACTGCAGATTCTTTTCATCTGCGAACGTTTCATACGGGCGTTTAATAATTATTATTGATAAGATGAAGAATTTCTTTTTGTTGTGTATCTTTCTCTGATCGCTCTTACTCTCGTTCTCGCCCTTGCCCTTGCCCTTGCCCTTGCCCTTGCCATTGCCCTCGCATTTGTCCTTGGTTGAGAAAAAAATTGCGCAACGTTACCGCTATAATGTGCATACAGTCTTTTAATTCATTCAGCCTTTGGGCACAAATAATTTACTATACACGATACACTACACGTGATCGCATAATACACATACATACGCTTAAAAATAACGTTATTGAGGTTGTGCAATTGTAAGAGGGTTTTTTTTTCTTTTTCTTTTTTATTCTTTTCTTTTTTTCTTTTCCGCTCTTGTAAGGACGGAAGATAATTGAGGGTAATAAAAAGGTTCGCAATGCGCATGCCTCGATCGGTTGTTCGAATAACACTCGATGTGTTTTACAATTATTGCGCACAAGCCCATTCATGTTCTCGCGTGCGATCGGAGGGATGCCGATCCATACGCGTGAACTGCTATATAAATTTGGCGACAATTTTCATGTGTCATTTAGTACATGTAACATAAAACATACCTGTGTACTCCCATTTATTTGTTTATTTGTTTGCCTCTGTGTAGTATCGCGTTTGAAAAGTGATGTGGTAAACCTGCGGTAGTATAATAGTAGTAATCGTAGTAGTAGTAGTAGTAGTAGTAGTAGTAGTAGTAGTAGTAGTAGTAATAGTAGTAGTAGTAGTAATAGTAGTAAACGCTATATCGCTGCTTCTGCTGCTGCGCTGCTGCTGCTACTGTAGTTCATTCATGAATGCTCGCAACCGGCAAAGTGCGCGTTGTTGAATTGTTGCCCGTGATATACGTATTCGTATATATATATATATCTATATCTATACACTACACATATACATAGCTATATATGTTACACACATGTTATACATACATTTTTCTACGTAAAACTATGCAGCGATGCGAATAGCAAAAGTACTCGGCGTCGCTTGTATATTTTTACGGAGCAACCGACGAAGATTTTTTTTTTCTTTTTTTTTGTTTTTCCAACGAACTAATATCGGTAAATCGTGCCGATCAAAAATATGGATCAGTCAGTTCAGATCGATCGAAAATTTTCAAGAAATTATCAGCGATTTTTTGGTTTCTATTTAAAATTATTATTATTATTATTATTTTCTTTTTTTTTCTGTGCGTGTGAAAAAGTACATCGGTGGTTTTCGCAAGGGTGTGACTGTCGGTTCCCCTGATTGGCGATAGAAACGGTTTTGGAAAGTGTGGGAAAAATTTGTTATTTTTATAATTATTTTTTTCGTCCCTATCGCACAGGGTTTTTGCCAAATTCCAAATTCTGCATTACCGTGATGTAACACGGGTGATACGGGTGCACTGTGAATCGTCAGATCCGAAGGGAGAAAACTAGAGAGGCAACAAAAGAAAAAATAGAGAAAGAAGATAAAATATAGGGTTCCGAAAACCCGAACCCTCCTCGCCGCATCTGCTGCTCCGAAATAGATGAACTGGAATTACATACAAGCCGCCGCCAATTTTTGCCCCCGTTATGTATTACACGTTACATACTGTGAATATTATTCAATTTTTATCATTGATTTTCATCTCCTCGGAAAGAGAGAAGAACTGTTCAAATTTTATTACAGACGTTCCGTCGAATCTTGGACGAGAAAAAAAAAAAAAAAAATTTAATCGTGTGCCTCGTTCGTTTACCTCATTGTGAATACCGTGAATATTATTCAATTTTTGTGATTGATTTTTATCTCCTCGGAAAGAGAGAAAAACTGTTCAAATTTTACTACAGACGTTCCGTCGAATCTTTGACGAAAAATAAAAAAAATGATCGTGTGCCTGATCGTTCGTTTACCTCATTGTCAGATTATATTTCCGTTAGTTGTCCGGGTGGGGCAATCGTCGTGAACAATTTCTTGTACTCCTTTTCTATCCTTTCTCCTTTTCTGTTCCATGTGTAGATATATATACATATATATACGAACGTATTATCTCGTCGAAGTTCTTTCGATCCCCTGCAGCGGTACTCCGAATTTAAATCCACACGGAGTTCGTTGACTCTCAATTTTTTTGTCTTTTCCTATATACCTCTTGCAGCAAGACTTTTATAAATAATCATGATGAAGACGGGACCGACGACGACGATGATAATAATAATAATAATCATCATCATTATAACCAAAATAATCATAATATTATTATTAATAAGGATTAGGATGATGTTCGGATAATCTTTTTTTTAAGAATATCTTAATTTGAATTTTAAAAATACATAATTTTCTTCTCCGTTACAACAATGTGTGGCACAACGAATGACAAAATTTTTCAAGAAAAATTATCATCGCAATGAGAAAAAATTTTCCGAGTTGTGTAAATCATATTGCCGATATAATTATTTCGATTGATATTCCCATATCGATCGTTATGTATCGGTAAAAAAAATGATGATGAAAAAGCAAAAAAAAAGAATTATGCATTTTATTACAAATATAAAGGTATGATAATATCCAGCTCGCGAAGGTCTTTTAAATTGAGAATTGTTACCGTCTTCTTCAAGGCCGTCCCCTTCGATTGATATAATAGATACGCCATTATTATGACAGAATAGTTTTAAAAAGAAAGAAAGAGAAAAAAAAAGATTCTAATGAAAAGCAGAAATAAGTATTGGAATAAAAAATTGAAAAAAAAGAACAAAACAAAAACCGATTGAATAAAAATGAAACGTGCGACACGCCCATATATACCTGGCCACCGACAACCATAAAAAAAAAAATTTGTCATACATTCGTCTATTTTTTGATCGTACACAGCTTCGGAGGTATTAAAAAAAAATGAAATAATCAAAAACAAAGAAAAGAAGAAAACTTGTAGAAAATTCGGAATGCAGAAAGACTGGAAGAAGAAGAAGACGGTTAATAATTTTCCAGTTTTTTGTACGCGGAACAGAAAAAAAAAAAGCGAGAGAGAGATGAAGAGACTAAAAAAGGACAGAAATAAAATACTAAAATTAAGAAGATGTAGGATTTACTTTTCCTTTTTATTAACTGCTTCTTCTCCGCCCGAACCTTTGCTCATTCAGATATTCTCGATGGTGGGATCCGTGCGGCCAAGAATGTGCGTGTGAGAGGAAGAGAAAAATGGAGGAAAAAAAAAAGAAGACGATCTTCATCAAAAAAGTGGGGGCGAAAATTCCACGTGCGTGCTATAAACCGAACGTCATTCGAATAGAGTTAACTTAAAGTCAAGTCAGATCTTCGCATAATCCAGAAATACCTGCGCGTATTTATATTACACTCGTGCATGTACATTCCTACGCGTTTATGTATTGTACATGAAAGTATATATCTAGTATAATAAAATGTACGCGTGGATGTGTTGAAAAAACTCCGTGGGGGTATATAAACGATTCTTTATTCAATTCTTTCCTACTTCCCTCTTTTCTATTTTTATTTGATTTTCTTTCTTCTTTTTTCTTTTTCTTCTTCTTTTTTCCTCCCGATTTCTCGTTTTATTATTTTCCTCCCGATAAAATACAAGCAATCGAAACAATTCGTCATTAAATGGGCAATAAGTTGATGCGAATGGTCAGTATAAGTACGTGTATTATATAAATATATAGATATTCACGTTTGCTAAATAAAAATTTATCATCTACTCACCTGTTCAATTTTATCGAACCAACGATGACGTGGAAGCAGGTACTTTTTTTCCCTGCGTCAAATTTATTGTATACATAGGTATATATCTGTAAGTACATTATATACATTAGGCCACTGACCCTCCGACAATCGATAAAAATCGATTTTTTCTTCTTCATTATCTATAGGTTTTGTGTTTTTTTTGTTGTTTCTTTCAAAAAAGCTCTTAAGCACATAATACGTGTAGGGCCAGCAGCGCTGCTTATCTCTCGTTTTCTTGAGTTTTCTTTTTCTTTTCGTCTATTTCTTTTTCTATTTTCATCTTTTTATAATGTTGAAATATCAGACCTTGATCGGATCCATATGCCACGTGCCGCGTGGATGTGGACATCAACGTGTTTCGTATTTAAATTTCTCATTAGATATATTATATCTATACGCACGTATATTATACACCTGTGAAAATCTCATTTATATCATTCGTTAAAGGACAGGTGTAGCCGAATTTTATAAATTTTACAAATCATCGTCATCGTCATCTCAATGATGGAAAAACCATTTTGCGGAAATGAAATGTTCAAAAACTTTACTACAGTTTCGGGAAACGAAAAAAGGGAAGAAAAAAAAAATTAATTACGTCACCTCTCCAAAGACTGAAATCACGCTAAGTGATTTCTCTAATAAATTCGCGTCTTCCCATCCTAATATGTAACAATTTAGCATTCATACTGGCTCCAAACCCACTTTCGGTCGTTGACGATGTAACTACGAAACACCATTTTTTTTTTTTTTTCTCTCTTCATTCATTTTTACTCGAATGAATTACCATAGATTTTCAATTTTTTTCATTTGGAAGAAAAGAAAAATCGATTTAAAAAAAAAAGAGCCTTCAATTTTACTCTTTCAAAGTACAAGATTCTCTACAGAAGAGAATGATCGTCTCTTTTGAAGAAACAAAAATCAAGAGGGGGGTGAAAAAAGTCGAAAAACAAAAAAAGAAAATGAAATCGTATAGAGGGAAGAGAGAGCGATGGGACCTGCGCACAGGAATTTTGCGTAAACGGCAACGAACGACACGCCACAAGGGTAGTTTCGCTCGAGGGTGGAGTCCCTCGATGGCGTATTTTGCGGGTCGATAGCGTCGCGACGTGTAGCACCGAGACGGTCGCGACGCCTACCCCAACACAAGTTCCGGACGGCGTGCCCCGGTTGCGCGCGAAGGCCAGTGACCTAGCCGGCAAGGTCGCGACGCCTCCGTCTTTTATACTCCACGTATATGTATGTGCGTTTGTAGCCTGCACGTGCCGTTTATACATGCCCAACGTTTTCACGTGTGTAAGTTTATATCCGATATACGTATGTAACACACATATACATATATCGTCGGTATTACAGGCACAAATACTTGTTCGCCGCGACTTTCGGCGCTCAACTTTTCACGGGTTTTACTCCGCATTACATGGTCACATACATGCATACTCTCGTAACTATGTGTACGCGTAGTGTATGATTATATGGGTATTTTAGTACGTCACATCATATTCCGATAACCTTGATTTTTTGTATTATAATATATCCGTATATATATATATATATTTTTTTTTTCTCATTGTTCTTTTATTACTTTTCCAATGGTACAGTTTTCGCGTGTAACAACCTACATCAATTTTATTTCATCTAAATTCTCAACCAATTCTTTGAGAAAATTTTTCGTTTTTTTCTTTCAATGCGTAACGATCGGTCGAGAAATAAATTTAAAAAAAAAAGAAAAACTCAGTTTTTTACATTCTGACTTACCGATTGAAGGAGAAATTGTGGAAAAAAAAAAAAAAAAAATTAATCCCAATCGGTGAAATTAATGGGTCACCGCGAGATGACTGGACCTGATCCTCCTATTATTGGGTTGGCGCCCTTCAATTTTAACGAGTCTTACGTACTTAATGAGAATATTACATTCATAATTAATATCTAGTCATTTAACAGTGTTACACACACTATCGTGGTACAGAATTATGGAACTACCGGTAAAGCCAAGGCCACACGTGGCACCAAAACTCGCGAGGGCCTCGGTGAACCTCGGAAAACTTCGCGTACGTACTATATTTTCATATACGTACGCGTATTTTTTTTTTTCATCCAGTTTTTTTTCTTTTTTTTTTTAATACATGATGCGTGGTGTCACGTATATGTATATATATATATAATATTTTCTATGACATTTTTCAAATATAGCGAAATTGCGTACGCATCGATCTATTCGTCATTTTAATATAAATCCTTAGTTCGTCGGGAGTCAACGAACTGTTTTCGAAAAAAAAAAAAAAATTGAAACGCTTCCAATCTGTAAAAATTTTTGAAAAGCTTCCAATCTGTAGAAATTTTTGAAAATTTCACTCGATTTCACCATTTGGAAAAATTCCCCGACAAATTACACCGAAGTACACAGAGTCCGCTTGAAACTGATGCATGTATATTTTTCCGCGATTTTTTGAAACTCTTCATTTTTCCGGGACACGCCCTCGCGGTCCATCCGCACGAAAAAAGCGAAGGTCTACGCCCTCCCGTTTTTTTTTTTTTTGCTCTTGGACTCTTAATGCAGTCGCGAGGTATTCGAGTGCACTTTTTACAGCGGATCAAGAACTCGCGGTCGCGTTTTGCGCGGAGCAGAAGAGAAGAGAAGAGGAGGGGAGAGAATCTTTCGTGTATACGTCGCGTGTACGTGTACATATTTATATACCAACACCCGTGTGACGTACTCGTACCTGTGATGTACACGTGTACAGATCGCTTCTTCTCGAACGCGGGCCGGTTACCGTTCGGCGAACTCCTCTTTCTCGCGTGGCTCGCAACATCCTCATATCCGTGAAAGAATAGCAAGAGCGTTCTTCGACTGCAGATGATGTATAAAATCGAGCAAGCGTACCGATACACGTTTCGACCGGACCTCGAGGGCAAAGGACGGAAAGACGTCCTCTTGAAATAAACGACAAATTTTCTAAACGTAAAAAAGAAAAAAAAAAAAAACTAATTTTCGAACTCTGCAATCCGCAGAAAACAAATTCAAACAGAAAAAAAAAAATTACATTCGAATACGCGTACATAATTTTATAACCTGAAAAAAAAAAGAAAAAAAGAAGAAAAAATCGAACGCGTGATTGGTCGGTTGGATCGAACTGACGTTGATATGTAGAAGGAGAAACAGAAAAAAAAAGAAAAATGAATACACGTTTTAGCGGGAGAGAAATGCGGAACTCGAAAAAAAAATGTATTACTTTTTATTTTGAACTGATTATGAGATTCTAGAGCAGAACTTACGGTACTTTGGAATATTCTTTTTATTTTGTTTAATAATTCTTTTTTTTTTTTTCTTCTCTTTTTTTTACACGTCTTGTCCGAACCGATATCCTTAGTATATATATATACGTGTAGTCTGTACGCCTACTCAACTTTTATCTTCGAGCATAAGCAATGTTGCTACATATAAATTCTTGATCACTGTACATGATGCAGCATCCGGACCGCGACCGGCGAGTTTTAACATAACATAAATATGTACATGTATATAAATATATATACACATGTATATGTATATGTATACACTGACTCATTTTTATTGACTCATTGCGGTAGTTTAAAAACTAGATGTACGTTCGTACCTACCGAACATATTTATAGATAATGGACACGGACAATGATATCATCGAGTTATATTAAAAAAAAAACAAAAAAAAATGAAAGAAAGAAAAGAAATTTATTGTCAGAAATAAATATTGTATATATCCGTTTAGAAACGTAGTTAATGAATGTTATGCGCTTACGAATCTGATGTATCTATGTGATTTTTTTTTTTAATCCTTTTTTTTCTATTTTTCATGATTACAGAGGAAGAAATCGACGTGGTGACATTCGACAAACCGTGCAGACCGGCGTCTTTACCGACGAATCCGAGTGCGGCTGACAAACAGCATCTTCAAAAAACGGTAACGTCAGCATTGAAGGATAAATCGCCGCCCAGACCACGGGGTCGCCCTCCGTCAAATGCCCCGAGAAAACGTTCGGCGCAAACGGATCCAAAACCGGCAAAAAGACCGAAGCATAAAACTTACCAAAAACGTAGTAAAATCACCAACAATACGAACGGAAATATAAGCAGTAGCAGTAGCAGCAGCGGTAACGGAAACAGTAGAAACTTGAGTTCGGAAAGGGTTGATTTTAAATTCGATAGAATATCAAGCGGCGAAAGAAACAATTGCTCGACTGATTTCGGAACGATATCCGGTAACAATGCAACGAGTGAGAGAAATAACGAAAGATTCGAAAGACAGAGTCATAGTAGCGGTAGTAGTAGCGGTGGTAATAGTAACAATGGAAAATCAATGCAATCGAATACGATGTCGAGAAGTAGTTCGGACGACGAACCAGACACGGAGAAAAGAAGTCTTCACAACAATATGGAAAGACAAAGGAGGATAGAACTTAGGAATTCGTTTGAAGAGTTGAGAGTTTTAGTTCCTGAAGTCGAAATGAAAGAGAAAGCACCAAAAGTTGTTATACTGAGACAAGCTGCTGTATATTGTGATATGCTTACGGAAATGGGACAAGCTACTTTAGCAACTGTTAACGAACTTAAAAGACGACAGGATCGCCTTAGAACTAAACTTTGTCAATTGAGAAAGAGATTCGCCGCTGCTCGTTAGGAATCAATTAAATTAAAAAAAACAAAAAAAAAAAAAAAAATCAAAATTCAAAATTCTCTACATTTTTCTTATCGATCACATGGAATATCGTTTAACGACATGGATTCGGAAAACCACATTCAAGGTCTTTGGGGGGGGGGGGGGATCAAAAATTCATACATTTAAATATATGAATAACCACAGAAAAATTTTACAGACGAACGGACCCATTTAAAAAAAAAAAAAAATATGTATTTTATTTCTCGAATTATTCTTTTTCCCTAATTATTTTTTTTCTCGCTTTTTTTTTCATTTTTTTTTTCTTTCGTTCTAAATTAAAACTTCACAATCACGAATTTTGGACGAACGTAATAGGTACGCATAAAAAAAATTCATTAGATAATTAAACACGGGATATAGATCACGTGCCACGGTTTTAACAACATTTAATTATCAACAAAAAAAAATGCTTCGAATTATCTTATTTTATAATTGTTATTATCTTTTTTTTTCGTTTTTTTTTTTTATAATAATTGAACGCAACTACATAGTTTAAGCGTATAATTGGATCATGAATACGATTACTATTCTTGTCGTTATTATCATTAAACCGAATAAATCGGCGGGTCATCGTCATTATCTTTGAAAGATATCGGGGAGAATTACGATTTCAACTTTGATATTGAAAAGTAAAAAAAAAAAAAATGAATAAATGAATAATGAATAAGAAGGCAAACAAACGTGGAAAACTAATAATCATTGATTCCTCGCAGAATGATTAATAAGTAATTTTTTGCATCTTCTAAATCGTCGTTCATGATTTATATAACTATATAAGTAATTATTAATCGCCATAATTATCGGATGTGATTTCTTTTTGATTTTCTGATTTCTTTTTCTTGTTCTTTTTTTAATAGTCCATCAGGGGTTGGTATGAACATATATATATACATATATATATATATGCGTTATAGCGATGGAGAGTTAAGCTTTAAATACATACATACATATATATATAAATATTATATGAACATAAACTTTATTATTAATAATAATTTACATTGTAAGTCTTTTAAACTTTACATAAAAATACATGCATACACTTCCTATATCTTGTAAATATAGCATCCATATATATATAAAAATAATAAAACACACACACACGTTTTATAACAAACATTTTCTTTCTCTTTTTGCCTTTTCTTTTAAATATCATTATCATTATTATTATCAATTGGCTAGAACGAGAAATAATGGCATATAAATTAGTATACGCGGATCATGTTTAAAGCATAATTATTAATTTTATTGCAGTTGTTATAATGATGACAATCATTGTTGTTGTTATTATTATTATCATTATCATTATCATTATCGTTGTCATTGTCATTATTAACCAAACGCCTCTCGCTGTGTAAATAGTTACGTTTAAAACCATAAATAAATTAATTAATCATTGAACCAATAAATAAATAAACAAATGAATAAATTAACGGTATATATTTTATAGATTATTAAATTGCAATGATGCGGTTTATAATTACATAACTGCTGGAATAGTAAAGAAAAAAAACAAAACAAAAATCTAACAAAAAACAAACAAACAAAAAAAGAAAGAAAGAAAAATTTTAGAAGACAGCGGTTTAATAATTAGTGGCTTGCCTCGCTATTTTGATTACATATTAGAAAATAGGTATATATATTATATATGAATATTGTTATCTTATATACCAACAAATAAATAAATAAGTAAGTGAAAAATTAAATAATTGATATAGCAAACTAATTTACCTCCAGGACGTACCGATAATTTTTATACTATACGTTATATACCTATATACACTTATCCATGCATATTATTATTATGGGTCGTCCAAAGAACTTTAAAGTCTGGTTAACTGAACTCGCTCTATAGTATACGTATGATGATACAAAAGAAAATTGAAAATTTGAAAAACAAAAAACAACAAAAAAAAATGAAAAAACTTGAAAAACTGAAAAAATCTAATCACGAAACTTTGAAAAAATATTACGCAACATAATCTGAAAGTAGTACGAAGTAGACGGAAGAACTGAAAACACGTAAGAAAAACAGCGAAAAAAATTAAAATATATATAGAAACACAACAAAAAAAGACAAAGATTTTTTTTCTTTTTTCTCTCAAATCATCTTCTCTTCGTCAAAGATCTCAAAAGTATACCGTGTTGATGTTTCGGAAATATATATTTTTTTTCTTTTTCTCCTCTTTCATCCCGATCCACGTGCATACGTATGTACAGCGAATCAATAAATAAATGAATATGAACGAACGAATAGCTGTATGAAAAAATTTAAAAAAATGCTACAAGAAAACTCTCATGTACCTCGCCAATAATATTTAGATCTCAAATTTTTATGCAATTTCTTCGATTACGGAAGAAAAAAAATAAACGAAATGAAAAGAAAATAGGTAATGCAAATGCAATTACAAATACAAATACAAATACAAACACACAAATTATATACACACACGTACACGACTTCGTATAAAACATAATATTACATAAATTATTTTATCTATGATAGATGAAATCATGTATATAATAATATACAGAACTACAATGATAATGATATTTGAAATATAACCTCAATAATAATAATATTAATAATAATAGTAACAACAACAACAATCATAGTTGTAATAACAATAATAATAATGATGATGATGATGATGATGATGCTCGTAGCAATAATTAAAATTATAGTCGGGCGTGCTTAATGGCGATCGGATATACACATAATTATATTATAAAAACTTATACAAATATATGAATAATTAAAGCTATCGTTCAATCGCGAGATATTTAAATATCATTATAATTACAACAAATACATACTTGCATAATAAATATATCTAATAATCGACGAAAAAAAAAGTATAATACACAGAAAATTAAAAACAAAAAAATATGACTAAAAATTAACGTATAGTGCACACGCTGATATAATTAGTTACATTTGATCAACAATATTTAATCGATTGATAAAATATGATAAAAATGGAAAGGATATACAAGTTTAAAAATATTGATTTCTTTTATTTATTTTTTTCATCTTTCCATCATTCATATCCGGTTTTATACTCGGGAGTTTTTATTTTTTTACTTTAATTACGTTCTTTTTTTTTCTCCTATTACTGATCAATGCTACTCACAGAATGCAGCAGCTCAATCAATTGTTTCGAAAATCGGACCCTATAGTATGTTTAAAAATGGTCCTTATTTTTTTCGAGATCAACCCCGCTTAAGTAAATCCCTTTTTGGCCTACCGTACGTTATGGTTTTTGGGTTTTTTTTATTCCGCTCATTTTTCTTTTGTTACATTCTGATATTTATTTTACAAAATGTTTCACATACTACACCGTATTTAATAATTTTTCTTTCTCTTCAATAGGCAATATATTATTATTCGTATCACAGGATGCTCGACGATGTGATTTTTTCTGACAATTTAATTGTAAAGAGTGATAAATGATAACTGATAATAATTGTGATGATAGTTATGAAAATCAGATGTAACGAAACTAATTTGAAATTTTTTTTCAAATCAGTACGAAAGAAAGAAAAAAAACAAAACATTCTGACTTTTTTTGCTTCGCGGAAACGGAAGGAAGGTAGGCAAATTGGAAGGGGAAAAAAAACTATCAGGGTATCCTGTTATTTATTATTATCATTATTGTTATCATTTTTTTATTTTTTTTTCAACTTTTATCAGGATATAGAACAATAGTCGTCTTGAAGAGATCTCCTTTTAAATATATATAATATAAATTAATGAAAAAAAAATACAAAAAACTAGAAAAAATACAAAAAAAAAGGTCGAAAGAGAAAGAAAAACCAAAAAAAAACGAAGAAAAAAACAGAATAAATATTAATGAAAATAATGAATATTATTATCCGAAAGACATTGTACAATATATGTACGGTGTATTATACATAACATTTTGCAAGAAAAAAAAGAATAGGTACATAACACATAACAAGCACAGAGACACGGGTACATAATGTTAGAAATAAATTTATTATGTATATTACATATTCGAAATGTGAAGACAAAAAAAAAAAAGACGAAACAAAAAAACTCTCACTTGATTTACACGAACAATAATTTTTCTAACCCATAACTAGCATATATACACATATATGCCTATATACCTATCATACAAACAAACAAAAAAAAAGCAAGAAAAAAAAAACCAAACTACAAATACGAATACATATTATCTATACTTATATACATAATATTATTGATTATTATAACTTATCTTTGATATTTTATATAATGAATGGAGGAAAAAAAAACAAAAGAAAAAAAAACATTTAACTAATTTAAGAATTGAATAACAACGGTATAATGTTATTATTAATTATTGATAATACATATAGATTTATAACGTTGAAATGAGATACAGAAAAAAGGAGGAAGATCGAGATAGAGGTTGAAGCGAAGTGTCGGGGAGTGAGGGGGGGGGGGGGGGGGAGATATACGCGTTAAAAAATGTGTTCATTACATATATAGGTGACCCTAGTTGATAGTCAGTATTTGTTTAAAATGAATAAAATGAAATTTTACAACGCGAAATATAATAACAACAATAGTAATAATAATAATGATAATAAAAAGTTAATTCACAATAATGATGATGATAATGATAATTTTAATGATAACGATAGTATAATTACAATAGTAGTAGTAGTAATAATAATAATAATAATTACGATATGATGAATTTTATATGAAGTAGAAAAAAAAAAATTTGTAAACGAAACAAAAGAAACTGTGAAGATGGAAAACAGAAAAAAAAAACATTCAAACACGAACCATAGAAAAAATGATTATTAGGTATATTCGACTAATGGATAAAAATTCTTCACACGCTATTAACATACACTACGTATTGTGTTATACATATGAGAGAAAAAACAAAAAAAAGAAATTGGATAACTAAGTCGCAACTCAAGTGCTTCGTATATATATAATGAATAAAAGTTTATGTATCAGTATATAGATATTCATATATTAATGAATGAAAAAAAAAAAAAAAGAATCACTTACGTATATCCGCAGATTATGATGAACGAATAGTTGGTATA
The DNA here is from genome assembly GCA_963978495.1 of Athalia circularis. Classification (NCBI taxonomy): domain Eukaryota; kingdom Metazoa; phylum Arthropoda; class Insecta; order Hymenoptera; family Athaliidae; genus Athalia; species Athalia circularis. The sequence continues at coordinate 34,807,599 of OZ021698.1, read as the reverse complement.
TAGATAGTATGTACAGAATTAATTATATTAGTTTTTTAAGTCAAAGTGGATAGAAAAAGAAAAACGGAGGGAGATATTTAAGAACGCGGAGGAAAAACTAAAAGACGGTGGAGATAATTAGTTCAATTAAATTGAATTGAATCAAATTGAATGCATGTACATATTTATTGTACCGTATGTACGCATATGAGATATTATTATTATTATCAATATTACATCGAATGAAGGTAAAAAAAAAAAACAACAATCATTGATTGAATTTAATTTTCACAATTCAATAACTTCTTTTTTTTCTCTCTGGCACTTTGCTTTTTTGTTCAATTTCCCATTATGATGTTAATTTAATTTTTTGTTTTTCCAAGAATTTTTGGTTTTGTTTTTTTTTTTTCTCATATATTCTGATTCTTTTTATTTTTCCTTTTTTTCCAAGGAAACAAAACAACAACAAAAAAATACCTTTTCTTTCGCTCTTCTTAATTTTTTTCATAAAAAATATAAACTTAATGTTTTTACATTAATTGTATTAATATACATTTAATATTTATATATATGTTTAACGGGGCAACTTTTAATTTACATTGTAGTAATCAAATTACGCTTGTTCAATAAGAAAGTTGAAAAAAAAGAAAAGAAAACTAGTGGAAAAAGTGAAAACCGTTCGTGATTTACTATTTTTAATTTCTTTTTTATTTTTATTATTATTATTATTATCATTATTATTATCATCATTTTCTTTTCTTAAATGTTACTTTGGTTATTTTTTTATCACATACTATTAGCGATATAATGCGTTTGTTGTAATATTATCTTATTAATTGTTATACTATGTTACGATTATTTTTCTACGATAATAACAATAATTATTATTATTGTCATTACTATTACTATTACTATTACTATTATTATTATTATTTTTATTATTATTATTATAAATAATATTATTTTGTTTATCGTCGCGATATTTTAAAATACATATATATATAAATATATGTAAATATATATATATATTGTATGCACTATTATATTTGTGTTGATTGAAAATTATTACCAATTATTTTATTATATGAAATAATTTAATCATCATATAATAACATCCCAATTATCCTAAAATTAAAATTACGGTGATGATGATGGTAATAATAATATCATATCTGTGACACCGAAGAAAAAGTTCATGAAAAAAAGAGAAGTGAAAATGCCCAAAGATCGTAAGTGATTTTATTTAATTAGTTATTACGTTTTATTCGGCAATTTGACATTCTATCAGTTCTTAATTTATACATGAAAATGAACCGTTTACCTCAAACTCTGGTGTAAGATTTTATCAATTGAAAGAAATCTGAAAAAAATTAGAAAAAAAAAGAAAAGAAAAACTAAAAATTGTGAATGAATGATATTTGTATAACAGTTGTTTTTTTTTCATCGAATCATAGTATTTGTCTTTTTTTTTTTTTTTTTATTCGCCAATTTCTTTAACAATCGTAATAAAGCGCTGGATAATTTTTGGTGTGCCAAAATTTTGATTGAACCGAATTTGAAATTTTCATCACCGATATGATCACTTATGATGAGGTTGTAATTCAATCGTTTAATATTTTTTTTGTATCACACTTACAATTAGAAGCACAATCATTGCTGCGCGACACCAGATAGATAATTGATTACAGATATTATCACTATTATTATATTATAATTATTATTGTTTTTCTTCTGTCGATTATGTCACCATCTTTAATCAGAAGCATCATTATATAAAATTATATTTATTCTAATAGCATATAAAAATGAATTACTTAAGTATATTATTCAAAACCATATTGTTATACATATATATATATTAAACGAAAATTATTAACTCGCATATATGAAAAAAAAAAAAAAAAAAAAAATGATCAACACCTGCTGTTGCTGTAATATTATATACATGAAAATAATTAGATACATATATACCATATATTATATACATTGGATAAGAAAATCAGTGAACGAAAAAACAAAAAAAGAAAAAAAAATTATTGGATAACCTATACGGTGAATTTTAAACGAAATCCGTAATTTTCCGTCTAATTCTTAATTCATCTTTTTTTTTCCGATCTTTTATTCTTTATTTTATACGGATTAATTTTATACTCGTCGAACGTCGACCCTATACAGTAGGTATAATATAGAATATTACGTATACATGCAAAAGTTTAGCATGCGATACCCACCAAAATTAAGTGGTTTTTATATATCGATACTACGATATTTTTTTTTCTAGTTTTTTTATTTATCATCTCTCCGTGCCTCTCTGTCTCCCATCTTGTCGGGTTCACATACCTCGCTACTACAGTTCTCAAATGTTGAACTTCACGAAGTGCAGAGACCGTATTTCTGACTATTTTTTGTTTTTTTTACCTCAATCGTTGTTATTTATTCATTATTATTATTGTTATTATCGTATTCTTTTTCTCCTCCTTTTAATTCTCTGCGGTGCGATTAATTTCAATAGCTACCGGTCAACGACTGTCGTCCTTGGTGGATTTTTTTTTTTTTTTACAAAAAACGTTTTACGTATACATTTTTATTATACATACACATGTATACCATACACACGGCAGATTGTTTATTACTCACGGATGGTTTATTCATTTTATAATATTAGATACGGTACGATTAGGTAATAATAATTTATTTTTTTTTCTTCTTTTTCATATTTTGCGAATTCAATTCGCAATTGTTTGCCTAGCGAAAAAAGTACCCTCGAACAGTAAAGCGATTTTGTAATTTTAATTTTTTTTTCTATTTTCATTTTACTTTCTATGGGATGCAGAAAATGTGCGATTTTAAATACACGTGGATTATACGTGAGCACAGCGGAAGATCCGATCGTTTTTCGGTACCGCGCTTTAAAACGCAGGTAAGAAATATGGTGATTTCAATGCGGGGTAAAGAAAGAACGTTAAAATTCTGATCCTTATTATATCTACTGCAGCAGCAGCAACAGCAGCTTACTTCGGTTTAAAATGTTCCGAACCAGCAGCTGCTTACTTTCGAGAGAAAGTATACCTATACCTGGACATATTCTTCTACCTGAGAAACTGTATAGGTATGTATGTTACGTACACCTATATCTACATTTATTATACAGCGTATATATATATAAATGCCATAGGTGTGTACGGTATATTATTTTGGAAATTGTTCATCTGGAGCTCTATTAATTTTATCGCGTTGTTGCTGCTCTCCATGCAATGGCCGTTTTTGATAGAGAAAATTATCGGTGCAGAAGAGAAAAAAAAAACAATTCACAAATAAAAAAATGAAGCCGTTCAAGTAATTTGTACTCAATTATTATACTACGGCGTATATACGAACGTATAAAATAATAAGTATGCAGAAAATGAATAGATCGCAAATTTTTTATGGTCAAATTTTGAAGGATACATTAAAATAGGAGTATAGGTACGTATAAAGTGTAGGAAAATAATGAAGTAAAATTTGATTTTTGATTTGATTTGATTTTTTTTATTTAGACCGTTCTCTGTCAAGTTCTATGATTTTTAAGTATTACGTTATTACATATAAATATGTGTATACGTAATTACGCACGTCATCCGTATCGACACGTTAGCTAATATCTTCGCGGTTACGGAATCACATTATCACATTATACGTGTAGGTTTACATGTATAGTAGTTTTCTTTGCCTATTAGTTTAAAAAATTTAGGGACACGCATCGGCTCCCCTCGTCTTCTTCTTCTATTTTTTTCTTTTCTGTATTCTTCTGCTTCCTCTTAGTCTTTTCGTAGTCGTCTTGTAACTAAATGAGAGAATTATGGAAAGCTGACGTGACACCGATCGGACCAAGGTCATATATAACACCGTGGGATTTACGATAATTGTATAATATATATACATAGTTATATATCACATATTATTTACCCTTTTTTACCTGCTTCAAAAAACCTATTTACTTCACGCTCACGTATACATAAAATATCTAATTATATACCTATAACCACTACCCTAGATATATACTTGAATATTCAAATTCTTCGTGCAGAATGTCATGATAATTACATGGTCGCGTCAACGCCCATTTTCACTTTCTGTTCCACGAAAATTTCATAGAATTAGATACATGAATATAAATTTAAAATCACCATATTGGAGTGATTGAAAATCTTCTTTTTTTTTTGCAGTTTCAACTCTAATCAAAAGCAAACCGCGAATCGTACAATATCATTGATTGCATCAAATGCAACAAAGAATAAGACTGTATGTTTGGAAAAAAAAAATTTTGATTTCATTTTTTGGGAGTTTCTTGTTGTTTTTTTTTCCAGTAACGATGGTAAATATTACTGCAGTTATCCTTTTGTTCTTATTTTTTCTCAATTAGTATACTGTTTTATATATATATACCTATATATATTGCGTATATATACCTGTGTGATTGTATATCTCTTTTTTACAACCGATTACATATAATACCTATCATATACCAGTTATGTTAATTGGTAATTACAGGTTTTTTTTCTTATATATCTTATGGGTATGTGCGTGCGTGTAAATATGTGTACATAATACATAAGAGTATACGTTAAAGAATGGACGCGACGACGTCTGTGCAACGTAGTTCTACCGTAAGAGTTCTTGGGGAGGAAGAAAAAAAAAAGAAAAAAGAATAGAAAAAGAAAAAAGAAAAGGTTGAAAAACCCCCCATCACGTATGGGCTGCAGTCTCGTTTTATGAATAGCAACGAAATTGAAAAAATTCTTCACGTTAAACAGTGTAAAACCACCGTGACAACGCATTCGGACTACACATAAGTTGTACTATACATTACCTAAAGCATAAAGTACACATATATATGCGTATGTGTACGTTATTCATTTTTTTTTTCTTCACATAATAATAATTTGCAGACATTAACTAACCCCTCTTTTTCCGGTTTCACCCGAAAATTTATCCTGCGCCATTAAATATGTAGGGGAGAATAAAATTTTTGAATATTTCACACCGAGCGGCAGCAGCCATTTTTTTTTTGGCTTCGAAAAACCACTCACAATTAAGTGAATGAATTATTCTCATTCTTCATTATCATTTGTCTTTATATGCATTAGTTGCTACTGCAGTTGTTTAGCAGTGAAGATTTCGTAGACTGTAATATAGAAGAAAACAAAGAAAAAAAAAAAGAAGTAAGAAAAAGGAAAAGTTGGAGCAAAGAATACCAGGAAGGACGATCGACGCGACGCCTTGCCTCGACACTTCGAGTTGGGTCAGGTTAGTGTAAAAATCCAACTTCTAAGGCCCGAGGCTCGCCAATTATTGACCATACACCCACGAAATATACGAAAACGGTTTAGTCCAGCTTTCGATTATTCTTGTTTATTTTTTTGCCTCAATTCCGTCTGGACTAATAAGTTGTTTTTTTTCAACGATACGTTCGACTCTTTCGTTTCTCACCAAATATATTTTTAAGTCGAAAATAACAAAAGATTGTCAAAAAACGAATATATACTGTCGGCGTCTCTCGCTGCAGCACGGAAAAAGTTCTCTCCGAAAAGATGATCTTTTATTTTCCCACGGACGAAAAACCGGGACCCATTAGCCTCCGTATATATGTCAATCGTGGCTTAAATGGTGGGATACGTATGGATAAGTATAGATACGTGTACATGTACGTAACACAAACCGGAAGTGAAATTGGTACGTGAATGACTCGATTCAGTTTTTCCAATGCGCTTAAAACTGACGATATAATAATTATTACACGTAATTAATTAATAGATGAAGTAACCGCACCCAAGTCTCTCATCATTTTTCTTTTGGTTAAATAATTAATGATGCTCTTTGTTTTTTAAGATTTTTCATTTTTCTATCTCCTTCTCGTCAAATTCGATATCAGATTAAAAAACAACAGCCGATACGAATATCTCCTCATTATACGCCACTTCAAATTCGAAACAGGTGCGTGTACACCCATGTAGTACGCATATAATACAGTCCATGTACATACAATGTGATGTAGGTAATGAATCTATGTAGATACTTTTCAACAATTACACCCCGAGGCTTAAGAGCTGGGGAAAGTTTCAATTTGGTATTTCCCTGGGGCCCTAGAGGCCTGGAAACATTATTATAATCCTTTTCAGGGAGTTGCTCGATATCCGATCATCTGCAGTTTAGCTACGGTTAGCTGAATTCAATTAATTTTCAGAACGATAATATAACGCGACTGAATAATTGGAGAGTGAAAAAAAAATAAATAAATAATAGAATCAACCACCACGTATTGCGAGGCGTCTAATAGAAGAATTTTGAACCGCGGAGGCGGGCGGCGAGAGAGAAAGAGCGAGAGAATGAGGAGGGGCGGGGGGAGGGGGGGTGTGAAGTGATTTACTCCGAGTGGAAAATGAGGACGAAAAATCGCACGTGGTAGATTCGTATCGGTTAAGCGCCACGTGCAAGAGCCAACTCTTCTTCTAAGTATGATATATATACATGCGAAGACACACATGTATATACTGGGTAGTTTAAAAATAAGAAAAATTTTGAAAAAATATTTCCGCGTATACTTATATGCATGCATATTATATACCAGTGTTTCCCGAACGACTCGAAAAACCCCCTGATAAACGGCGAAAAAGAACACCAGCAAAAAACAAATGGATGATTCGAAAATCTTAAGCGTTCAAACAAATATAGAAAGATTCCGATTCAAAATTGTCGACAACTTTTTTTTTTTATGTTTTTTTTTCTTTCTACGATTAGGAAAAAGAATTGAGTCAATATGTAATTGGGATTAGATGTAAAATGAATTCTTTTCTACTAAATACACCCTATAAATGAGCAAAGTGACAAGGCGTTATCATCTGTGTTAGATAAGATAAACTTTCGAACATTTCGAGCATGATTTTTTATCACTCTTGAAACACCATAGATCGATCTGTACGAATAATTATAGTGATAATGTAATAACAATAATAATAATTATTATTATTATAATTCAAACACTATAAGGTATACGGTATATGAAATTTTACGGTGCTGCGGGATGCAGGCGCGAATTATTGTGCGTATACATTAATTTGAAAACAATAAAAATTGCAAGCGCAGCTGCGTTTTCTTCCAATGTAATATAAAATTTACGATATGGGTATGTGAATCATACGTATGTATGGGTGTTTTATATGGGCCTTCGGACCGCCATGCCATATCTTTATTGCAATCTGATCCTCATGATATTACCCACCGCGCTGATTGCAAAGAAACAAAAAAAAAACAATTCACTAAAAAATAAAACAAATGAAAAATCAGTTCTTCGAATGCTGGTGCGATTATTATGGCTAATCTGGTGGTCCACATGACACGTATCTGATTGACATTTTAGAGATATCACATGACCATATACACGATATGCATATCACGTTATTTGTGATTTCGTTTATAATCACAGTAAATTTAAGTTGTAACCAAGCATATCGTACACGATTAGAACGGAATATACATATATTATAATCATTATTGTTCTCATTCGGGAAATTTTTTTTTCATGTTTCTAGGGGTTTCTTTTTACATTCAAATGTATACACGTTGTACAGGCTATCGTATATTTATCTCACAAATTTCACGTTATTCGAACCGAGTATAAATAATGAGAAGAAAAAAGAACACGAGTTTTTTCACTCTTACTTGTTTCATCATCGTTAATCGTTTTTATTTTTATCATCATTTATAAGTCTATTATTATTATCATCGTCATCGTCACTTGATTCATTTTCTTCGTTCCATGTCCCACAGTCGAGAGGAAGCACGTGACTAGTTTAAAGGTATGAGGTTAGTGGCAGTTTAGGTCGGGGCATTGCATCGGGAGGAGGCCCTTCCATGCCACGAAGGGATAATGATAATGATAATAATAACAACAACAACAACAATAATAATAATAATAATAATATGGGAATGAGAGGTAAAAACGCATTGACCAATAGAAGGGAGAAAACGAAGGCATGTATGTGCTATATTTCTTCGAAGGAACAGGAACGAAACCAGTAGCCCTTCCTGAAAAAGTTCGGCACAAAAGGGAACCAACTGAAAATCCGTAGCGGGGATAAAATTTCTGCCTTTTAAAGGTATAGGTATGTAAGATTTATTGTGTTCGTCATATGTGTTATGTATTTTCTGTTTGTGGTATACAGAAATGAAAAGGAGAAAGAGAATGAAATGAGAGAAAAAGATGGAAAAGGAAATGAAGTAAAATACGTTTCACTTTTCGTAGACTTCATACAGAGTAGAACGCGTCAGTCAGTCGCAGTCTCGGTTGTTCGAGTTTTTAAACAAACTGCACAGGAAATTGAGTGGAGAATTTTGAAAAATACATTTCGTATTTTATCAAAATACATACAGCGATACGCGAAATGGTTGCAAGCCGTGTTCAATCGGTTCCTCAAGTCTGAAAGAGGAGAAGAATAAAAATGAAAATGAAAGAAGAAGTATCGTTGTGAGTATTTAAATATGTGGTTATTTTTAAATATAAAGATCGTGCGCATCGTATTCATTATGTAGAAAAATATTTGCAATTTAACAATAATGGTTATAATTGTCCTGCAGGAGCGTATATTGCATATTTGCACAATCTTCACGCAGCTGCATATTTCTACACGTATATAAAGTTTATTATAGATTTACGGGAAAAACGTGTTAACTTTGAGATTACAAATACGTATGATGTATTGTTGGTATAATAATGCGAGGAGAAGGGTAATTCTGATCGATAATTGACTCATTCTTGTACAGATACGTTCGTAGATGTTGCCTATTGTTGTTTGAGCTGTAATTGTGCGCATTAATTTTTCTCTTCACGTCGTATGTATTTCTAGCGGAAAATGTATGTGCATACTTTGGAAACACGGGTACAGTTTGTCGTCGGTGACTCACGAGACTGATATTGCGCAATCTGTCGCAATATAAGTTCTGTAAGTGAAGCTAGTTTCTTCTATGGAAATAGAATCTGATAAAATCTGAATCTCGAATTTGAGGTGCCACTATTTTGTCAGTAGTTCCGATCGGATTCGATTTCGATTCTAAAATTTTCATTAAAAATCTCTCCAATTTTTTACACTCAATAGAATTGTTAGTTTGACGAAATTAATACGTTTTCTAAGCGGTGTATAAAAAAAAAGGCAATAAAATTCTCCGGATAATCAGCGCAATTCTAGTGAAAATTATACGCCAATTGATATACGTTGTAATAATAGCGGAATGATATCATGAAAATAATATTTTGAATATTTTTGAATCGTCCCGTCTGCTGCGCGCACCATTCTCGAATCTCGAATCGATTCGTTCACGTCACGTGACTTCGAGTTGAATGGCGACGCCATAATGGATAACGTCAGAGTCGTGCTGGGTGAAGTGCTAACTGTGGTGTGTGAGTAGGAAGATTCCGTAAATTTCGTGATGTCGCGAGTGCCGATTCTTGTTATTTTGGGTGCTACTGGTACTGGAAAATCAAAACTGGCCATCGAACTTGCATCCAAATATTTTGGAGAAATTATTTCTGCAGACAGTATGCAGGTAAACTATTTTCGTCATGTGTCGTATCATTACCACGCTGCTTTTAGGTTAGGCCATTATAACCTTCACCACGAGGCTCATGTTTTACTTCAGAATTATTGTTTAGCCTTGCGAATTTTATCTAGTATAAACTGTTTTTCCATCTCCATTCGGATTATTTACGAAAAATCAGACAATTTTTTAGGCTCCCTTAATCACCTGTCCATGCAGAAAATTAGACTAATAACCTATCGATAAACTAAGTTGTCAAAGGAACCAATTGCAGCAAAAATAGGTCTGGCGATTGGTCTTGTTGATTTTTGAGATCACAGTTATTCCAATAAGGGTTAATTTTACTACGGCTAACCGGACGTTGAGTATTACAAATAATAGCACTCAATGTCTGGGGCTAACGGAGTGGGTTCTCGATGATGTCTAACCTCTCATGAAGCTGATTTATTTCATACGATAAGCATGGCTTGTCTGCGCCTTCCGGAGGTACCGAGTCATTAGGAAAGCTGTGTAGCCTTTTACTCAGCTAATCTTGCGATTCGAATAAGCTTTTTGTGTTCAAATGGTTTTGGAAAGTTGGATATAATTTTTTAATCTCATTTTAAAATTACTTAGATCAAATTTATGCTTTTACCAATACTATTTGCAATTTCTTTTCAGAATTTAGTGTTGTCAAAATTCTTTTCCATTAATCTGCTCTCATTACTTTCATATTTCTATCATCTGCAGTAACTATCGTAGAAGGTTTATGAATGAAAATATTTTCATTCTCATTTTTACTTTCACTCATTGCCTGACGCTCGATTTTATTATTCATGGTACGAGGCGCAGGTAGTATTAGACATTTATTTTTGTCGTATCATAAAATCAGACATTCAGTAAGATGGTAACATATTGTATATTCTTTCGCCTACTAACAACATCCTCATGGAAACAAGTTGTCGGGGGAAGTTTTTAAGAATAAAGGCTAGTCAATCCTTTGATTATCGCTGCAAAATTAATAAATCAATCACGTACCAACATTTACACAAAGTTTGAACGTCAGTTAGCTTGCACAAGGATGAAGCCGTTATTATGCAGTCATTCATTCAATTCTTAGAGCCCCACCCGAACTAAACCTACGTGAATAACGTTACTTGGAATGGCTCGTGTAAAATTCACACTCCGAATGATTCCAGTAAATTATGTAAATTCATCATTCTTAACTTGCTTGATACCTACTCGTCTATCGTTAGTTAGATGGGTAAAATACCGTGGCATGTGAAAATACAAGGAAAAACCTATCGCACGAATAGGTGTGTACGATAAATATTCATTATTTGCTTATGACGTTTGTTCATCCTTGTGTCTTATTTGTTTATTTATTTATTTTATTTAAACTCTTGCGTAATATTTATGTATGTGCACAGATATAATCAGATCTAATCGACGTTTATCGATCTAATCAATTTTATTTCATTTCGTTTTTAGGGATCAAGGATCTCTATGAGATTCTTCTTCCCACTTATCACTCCAGCTATAGTTTTGTGAAAAATAAATTATTTGAAATAGGAAAAGGGACATTTTTTAAAACAGCAATCCGATATATGCCTTCTTTGCCGAATTTTTCACCAACGACTGCTGGAAGGCCAAAGTAAAAGTAATTATGAACGTTTGAATAATTCGCACAGATATTCTACAGCAGATACTAATCGAATTCAAACGATCGACGTAGTCGGAGTAATTCCTAGAGAAAAAAAATAATATCTTATCTCTGACATAGTACGCGCACATATCAGCAGGAACAACGTATAAATAATACATCTAGTAAAACGATGACGACGTTAAGTAATTTTCAACGTTTTAAATTCCTTCTCGTTCGTTGAACAGGTTATTGGCATTCGGATATGTCGAAGGCCACCTCAAGTCGTGTTTCTCTCGCTCTCTTTATCTGTCTCACTCTATCTACTACTGGCAAAATTTTTTTTAACGACGCGCATTTCGTATTCTCATTCGCGTCCCCTTGGTGGTTCTAAGTTTCCTCTATTCCTAGCCACTTAATTCACACGTGGATCGTTCGTCACGTGGTACAAAGGGTGATATATAACGTACCTATGTAGGTATACATGTAACGTAATTAACAGGCATCTGAGCGTAGCAGAGGAATCATTTTATACTTACAGTTCAGAGTCGATTTAAAAAAGGCTTGCTTTAATTGTATTAATACGAATTTAAGTCGCATTTAGTTAACCAGTGGGTGTCAATTTTGTTTTTTACCTCTTCCCTACTCTATTTTTCTCTTTCGCTATTCGCTCTGGAATTGCTGCAATCGTTGCGTTGTGGTTTTGTGGGTTTAAATATGGCCTTTAGATTGCGAGACTTTGTTGTATAAAGTGGAAAAATTTTAGAAGAAGGACGAAGAGGAGGGCTTTTTGTTTCTGTTTAGCTAATCGCGTAGAGCTAGCTGCTCTCGTGCCCTTCGCGGGTCCGCGAGGTGCCACGTGGCGACTTTTATCGTCGTAAAGATGTCAGTTTTAATGGCTCACCATCATCCAATGACGACTATGACTAACAACCTAAAATGGTTCTATACATTGCTAAGCTTAACAAATAATAATAATAATAATCAAATAAAATGTTTTCTTTATTTTACGCGCATATCCGAATACTTTGCCTTATCAAGATTTCCCACACCGCTAGTCGTCGTCAAAATTACGCGTAGATTTTTTACGATTGTTATTTCGTTTCTATTCATTCTATTTTCTCCTCGTTTTCATATTCGAACACATAACTACTCGATATAAAAATTATTATATTGAAAAATTATGAGCTCTGAAGAGAAAAAAAAAAATCACAGACAATTATCCCGATGAAGAAATTTTTTATTAGGCTTCGATGACCGTGCGACGTACAGATTTAAAAAAGAGGTAGAGATTTTTTTCTTTTAATTTTTTTTTCAAAAATTTCAATTCAATTTTTGTAGGTACATCAAAAATTTCACACACACTTACATCCCTCGAATCAATTTTATTTCTTCTTCAATTCTAGAATCTAAAATTATTTTTTTATACTATTGTAATAATAATAATATTAATAATAATAATGATGATAATATAGTAGCCTATAAATTTTCACGCGCGTGTGATGAAAATGTGAAAAAGCTTCCGCTATTAATTCAATAAAAATAACTATAACTTCAAGGTTGCCATTGTCGTCGTCTGTAGTGATTTTTTTTTTTTTTCCTCTTCTATATATCTTCCTGCATAATGACCCCGCATGGTTTACCCGATTGGTGGATTAAAAAAACATATATATGTGTATATATATAAAGAATAATGATAATAATTAACATAGTTGCGGGGGTGTGCAGACGCGTGACGAAGAATTCTGATATGTTTTTTTTTTATCTCTGCTTTTTATTCGATTTTCTTGCGTTCAAAATTAAGATATTGATAATCGAAAAAAATGAAAAATAATTAAATCGGTGATTTCTGTTTTGTTTGCCGCGGGAAAGGATCCCGCGTTTTATATAGCCTTTTATTTAGCCATAGTTTTTTCCTCGTTTAGCAATCAGGTGGGAGTAATGACTACTAAATAATTTTATCATTCTGTTGTTTTTTCATTATCGCAATTATCAAAAAACCACAATGATTAACGTAAAGAGCCGAATGGCATGGATAAGAACATATAGTATTCATTATTCTCCGGAACAACTCACTACAATACAGAACTTGATATACATATATATGTTATATGAACTTACCGCAAACCGGAAATGATACAGCCATACGACGGATGTTACATACCTAACCGCCACCTAATGTAATATCCTAATATAATTATCACATATATATACTCTATATATACACACACATCCATTTATCTACACTTGTTGGCGCAACCATATTCCGCAAAATATTATTCTACATATGTACATATTATATACTTTATATATAAAGTTTAATATATGGACCGGAACCACATCCACCGGAATTTCGCTTTATTATATTATATACATACGTACGATACGACCTTCTGCTTAATTTTTGCGATAGCACGTGTAGAGCGCTCCGACAATCAGAGAAAAACTTTTGATAAACTTACACGTCTCATACGTCGTCTTAATTTCATCACTGTTTATAATTATTATTTTTATCATCTCCATCGTCGTCGTCGCCGTCCTCATTCTTATCGCACTCTTAATTATGCGGATATATACGTGGTGACCGGAATTGGAATGGTCGCCGAAATTCATTCATTTCGGCGTTCGATTAGAACGAGGAAAAAAAAACATAGAAAAAAATTCAGAAAATCATTTTTACATAAATTCCTTATAAGTTTTTGCTATATTAGAATTATAATAGGCGAGAAAAATGGTAGAAAATAGCATAAATTTATATAACATGCGTCATACGGCGGCGGTAATATGGTCAATGTAATGTGTAATATGTGTAATTTAGAAACGCGTTCCAAATGTGTTAATCTCTCGCGGTTAAAAATACTCTTTTTTTCGTTTTTATGTTTTTCAATTTTCTCGCATCGGTGATACGATTAATAATTATATTATAATTTTGGTGAATCGTACTTGATCTTTCGATTCTTATTTATTTGTCGTACGTTCCGTACTACCCCTTGCAAGTTAATTGAGAAGGTTGGTTAATTTCTGATTATTAATTGCGCGATAATAATCATTTACGCATCGTATTAGGTCGCGTATATATAGAGAGAGGGAGGGGCGATATATGGAGGGGGTATATGAGTTGATACGTGGATAGGTGTGCGTTGAGAATATAGGCAGGTTATCTAGTTTTGCACGTAGTGCGTGCAGCGTTTTTTGAGGTGACGTAATTACATTCGCGCAATACGTAAAATGAACCGCTCTGCATGCCACGGACCGCGGTTTGTTGATAGTTTATACTTTATAGTACCATTGACCCTCCTCCTATAGATATGTAATATACCTACTACTACTATTACTACTACTATTCCTACATATATATGTACGTACAATTTTCTATTGCTGGGATTATTACTCGGCTACTTTAGATTGCTCGGTTGCTCACGGCCCGCTAAACCTTGAATTCGAACTATAGTTCGACGTTCTCGGACACCGAGCGCGCGCACGTGATACGTGAATTAACCTGTTCCCACCTCTTCTATCCGTTTCTTTTTTTTTTTTGTTTTCTTCTAAGTTTAAGTTTTGTTTTTTGTTTTTTCTTTCCTTTTTTTTCTACTCACATCCCTCTCCGCTTCCGTTGTACATTTTTTCTTCTTTTTCTTTTTTCCAATTCAATTCAATTTCTTTTCCAAGTTAAATTTTAACATTATACGCAAATTTTATATCATATACTTACGTACCTATAGTTTCGCGGGTATTTCAACACCTGATCCGCTCATTTTTTTTTCTTCTTTCTTTCTCCTTTTTCTTTCTCACTCTTCAGTTTTTCGGATATATTGTCATCGTGACTTACACGTCGTGTGTATGTAGCCGCTTTAATTTGGTTTTGGAATGATAAAATTGCAGCGAACGAATGAATGAATGAATGAATGAATGCAAGTTATATGTCGGTTAGACGAACAAAAGTTAGGACTTTTAAATTTCTAAACTGATGGAATTTTTTATTCACGTACCTCATGACAAAAAAACGAAAATTAAAATCAAATATGAATTAGAAAAAAAATCAGAAAGATCCTCGGCTCATAAAACATTTTTTTTCTTCGCTAATTTTTTTGGGTATTTTTCAAAAATATATCATTGCAGTGAATGACTATGTTATAACAATACACATAGGTATGTACATATATTCACACGATCCGTTCCCTTGAAATTGTTTTCACTTTAATATTTATTCAAAATAGTAACAGTATTTTACATTGGGAGAGAAAACAACGTCAGTCAAGACTTTGCCTTCGAATTTTCTATGCGTCCATGAAAATTCTGTCATTGAAAAATAGTATAGTTATAAGTGCCCATAATTTGATGAACGTTGCATACGATCATAACGTTCGTATATTCAAACATTTATAAATGCGAATGTAAATATCATATTTTTAGAGCTGAAGTCATGAAATATCTATTGATAACTGAAGTATTTTACTTTTATACACTTCGAGAATTTTCAAAGGCTATGGCCTTTGATTTTTTTCTTTTTTTTCATCCAATTTGAAGTCAAAAATCGAAATATTCTTTCAGGTGTATTCTCATGTATTTTGAACCCAGGAATTCGAATATATGCTAACCAAATCGATCTATCTGACAAAATGATCGGATTATCGCCAATTCTTCGCTCTTCACCGGTGTGATAAAAAAAAATCCTTTTTTTTCGTTTCTCTCTAGATACATTTTTTTTTTTTTTCATCTGTTTTAAATCATTCACATAAATTCACGGTGCCCCATATCTAATCTGTACATATATACGTATAATGTGGATGGTATTATAATTACGTGTAAAAATAATTGAAATGTAAATTTTACACGACGAATTATCGTCCCGTCTCGCTCCACCGAGTTTTTGGTCCGGTTTCCGAGGTCGTTGGTTGGTTGGCCGGAATACGTCTTGACTTCAAAAAGGTGTTTCTGTTATACATCTGAATTACATTGTTCATTAATCGAATCAATTTTGAGAGCTATTCTCCGCGATTCTCTTCGTCGGCGCCTTCGCGTAAACATTTTTTACGTCCATTCTTTTTCCTCTTCTTTCTCTGCACTGCCTCCATTCTTTTTCAATTTCTTTTACACGATGCGAACATTTCATTCCCAGTGATGAGTCATTGCATTCGATGAAATAAAATTTCGCACCTATATTGATTCGTAAATAAAATATTCGCGCCATTTTTTTCGAGTACGTCGCGTTTCCGAAAGAGCTATCCTAGTTACGTATAGGGATCACGTAATTTCTAATGTGACTAATTTTTCACGAGAGGAATTCGACGCCTTTGATATAATTTTGTTTTTTTCCTCCCCATTATTTTAATAGTTTTGAAAATAATTGTTACGTAACAGAATCCTGCCACAGACAAAATAAGTTTTTAACACGAACAAAATCAAGAACAAAAAAAAATCAGAGGAAAAAAATTGGAATGATAAAAAAAAAGAAACCTGC
The DNA here is from genome assembly GCA_963978495.1 of Athalia circularis. NCBI lineage: Eukaryota > Metazoa > Arthropoda > Insecta > Hymenoptera > Athaliidae > Athalia > Athalia circularis. The sequence goes on along the minus strand of OZ021698.1, from coordinate 34,790,968 downwards.
TGCAGTAACTCGCGAGATGATATCAGATCAGGTATTATAATATGCGAACCGCGTGCTCATGTACATATATATCGCTTTATATATATATACATACAGTAGGTGGATATTAAAAAAGTTCGACAAACTTTTGCGCATTAATCAAACTTTGATTGGTTAATATAATATACATATAGGTACTATACCTAGGTATTTATCTACACTCTGTTCTCTTGACGCCGATATATTTTTCAGGATCAGGACTCGTACATACGTAGGTATATACGTGTAAACCATATATACCATATGTCTGGAGTGTAAAAGAGGTAATTGACCTCGTGTATGGATTGTCTCTGCTCTGAAAAATCAATCTTTTATATTTGATATTATTTATAATATCTTTTATCGATGCAGGATATCAAAAACTGTACAGCTGTTCTTTTCTTTTCCTATATTTTCTTTTTTTTTTTGTTTCGTTTTTTTTTACGGAGAAAGAAGCTTGAGATAAAAAATTTATAACACACATCGATTCATTGTACATCGTGATATAGGGAGATGCGGTTTTTTTTTTTTACCTCTTCTTTCAAGTCGTTCCATTATTTATTCATTCATTCATTAATATACAAATAAATGATACGATTAGAAACAAAAAGACATAAGGAATTACAAAAAAATGTCGCATTACATGTAGGCGGATAAAATTATATCCTGGTAGAAAACGTCCATCTGGATGACTATTAAAGATGCAGAGAGAACTTTAAATCGTATTAGTTTTTTGAAAAAAAATATTGGTTTTTTCGATTAAAAAAAAAAATGGACGAATAAATCAAGATGGTTTTTTTTTTTCTCTCCTGTGACATAATTGGTAAAACTTCTCTGACGAATAGCGAAATTATTTTTAATGTAGATAAACGTCGACCGGTTCAGAATTTATAAAAATCTTGTAAAATTCACCATTCATTCTACAGTTAGTTGGAATTTTTGACATTTCCCTCGATCGTTACAATTTTTGAACCGATAAATTAATGCTGTTTAATATTTTTTATTTCACCTTTCGGCACCTAATCAAATTGTTGATCGTCATTGATTCATTCGAGCGTTTAAAAATCGGCCACCCTATATACGTATAGTCTACCGAATAGTTATAAACTATTGCTCGTGAGATCGGAATGGTAGATAAGTCGCGTGTTCATCATCCGAGCTGCCCTCCGCAGATTCTAGGCTAGGCGCTGCCGTTGCCGTTGCTGTTGCTGTTGCTGCTGCCGCTTCACCTTCTCTTATCGCCTTCTCAGAACCGGTCCATGTCCGAGAACAGCTCGCGATGCCGATGCCGATGCTGATCTCGACGCTGCGCGGCTAAACCTCCTCGCACCCCTCATCCCCCCTCCATACACTTAGCTTTACTTCGTTTTGCTTTAACTTTGCTCCGCTTTTGCTCGACTTTCTTCCTGGTCCTGCAGCAACAGTCCTGCGATACCCAGAGGTCCTGTATTATTTTCTTTTATTTTCTTCCATTTTTTTCACACACACGTACATATTTGCGCGATGGATGCCGTACCACTTCTATATCTATACCTATACCATATTCATATGAACAACTAACATAACATCCTCTTCTAAAAAAAAACATTCTTCGGATTATATTTTGCTCTGCGCTCTGTTCTGATTTTCTCTTCTCATATATACGCCTCTGTACATATATATATATATACATTATATTTGACAAGTATGTGCTACTCCGGTTTATTATGTAGTTCGTTCGATCTCAGCCGGACTTGGACATTCGTCCGATCGAAATTACGATTGCATAGGTGTGTCCATATATTTTTAACTACAATATATAGGTAGTTCAATATTCACGTTACATGATTTATTCTAGATTCGCCTGTAGTAGTTCTTCGTGTAAAAAATTAATTTACGTCCGTAAAATTTTTGAATTTACATGGAAGTCATTTTTTTTCTCTTTTCTTTTTTCTTCCTTTCTTTTTCGTTCGCCGATATTTCGAGTAACATATTTTTCGAATTTTCAAGTCTCCTAGGTGATTGTTAAAAAAAAAAAAAAAAATTAAAATTCTTATCTCAACACACGCTTTATAATTCAAGTGTAACGTCGAAATTAATTCGACGAAGAAACGCGAATTCATACGCTTATATTCTTCCGTCGTCAATATTCGTGGAAGTTGGCGAAATTTTTTCCAAGTAAAAACAAGAAAAAAAAGAAATTGCATAAATAAATAGATTCGATATACATATAATTGTGATTAATTAATCATGATCGCATTATCGTACATGTTACTGCGTACGGAATACATGTATTTTATTCTACCTTGATTAATTTAAAATCCTTGACCTCAATGGTCGCGGCCGTTGGAATACAGAAAACGAAAAAATCGGGGTGGTGGGGAAAAAAAACGGGGGGCAAAAAAGACCCAACAAGAACAAATGGCACACAAATGACAATGTCATTTACTGGATTATCATAAGTAAAAAAAAAAAGTAAATGTATTTCGTGTTCGCACGGTATAAATAGTGGATATTTAACGTCCGACGTGTAAGAATGGTTTTTCTAATTGTTATAATATTTAATTAGAAAAAAAGCAAAGAAAAACAAATGGCAAAAAAGTCAACATTTCAATGTAACGACGAATTGAATTTTTACGCTTTGATCGATCTAATTTGAATTGGGTAAAATAAAATTCGCACCGCGATTTCTCCAAATTTGCAACATCAGATATTTCTAATTAGTTTCAACGAATTTATATCGCAATAAATTTTTCTATTACACTGTAATACGCGAATATACCAACGGTTTTATAATGTATTATGGAATCGAATTTTAATACCTTTCATTCGAATCACCTGGTGACCGAGAATACCTCGGGGCCATACAATATATTTTACGAGACTTCGTGTGTAATGTTTCTATACATATACGTACATATTTCATACATTCGTACGTTTCAATCACGTATTTAATCCTCCCACTCAATCACTCACTTCTGTCAAATAATCGCGCTCACCTATCTCGCTGTATTAGCCGATCATTTTTCCTTACCATTATTTTTTGAGTTTTTTTTTTTCTTAGGTTTTTTTTCCTCGCCGCGAACTTCTTATTAACATTATCGTTGTTGTAACACATTAGATCGAGCGCACCTGTGGAACCTTTACGATTTTCTTTTTTTTTTTTTATTACGTTTAGTTTGCCACTTACGAATTCGTGTTCGAAATTTTGGCGAAAATGTAAGAGATGGCGAGAGTCGTATGTACTAAAATTTGGTTTAGCATGAAAATGAAAAATTATTATTTTTTTTTTTTTGAACCGGTCCAGTGTACAGTGATCATGAAAAACCGTGCATGATACCTATGCACATATGTGTATAGAAGGTATACGGATTATTCGAGCGAACGATGGCAGGTGGTTGGTTCCTACCAATCCATGGGAGTATGTAGTAGAAATTGTAAGGAAGGAGTGTAGGAATGGGGAGAACAGGTGACGCGAGAAGCCCCTTTTGTCTGGCCTCCAAAGCAGTCCTTCTGGACCGGTACCGGTTACGGAGGATCGGCGCGTGCCTCGGGCTCACCTTTATCCGAGATTTTTATATCCCAGATCCGCAGGACGTACGTAGCGTTGTACCGCCGACGAGACTTTCTTATAAATCTTATGCTTGGAATTGCCTCCTGAAGCCTCAAGGCTCTACATCTGTTTTATTATATACTATGTATGGATGTTCTTTTTCTTATTTTTTCATTTATATATATATCTATTAGGATAACAGTAAATGCATCACGTGCTACACTTATCGAATAGTTCAGAAACTTTTATGGTAGGTACGTGGACGAATAATATAATTATATATTTTCTCTACGACGACCGCGAGAGAAAATGATGATGATGATGATGATGATGACGATAATTGTGTCGGTGCACCTTTTTTCTTTTCTTTCTCTCTGTCTCTTTCGTCGACAGATGCAATGCGCATCGTTCATTTAATGATTTTTATTTTGTTTCATTTATTTTTTACAGGTATACAAAGGACTCGACGTGATTACTGCAAAGGTTACTAAAAAAGAACAAGCCATGGCGCCTCACCATATGTTGGATATTTTGGACCCTTTGTCAATCTTTACGGTTGTCGATTTCAGGAACAGAGCATTGCCACTGGTATCCTTTAAGGCTAAGATTTTTTTTTTTTTTTTTTTTTTATCAATGTTTAAAAAATATATATGTCGTTTTTTAAATATTTCTTAAAGCAACAATAGATAGACAAATTAATCAAGGATGAAACAATGCCGGTGATAGTTGGCGGTACCAATTATTACATCGAATCATTGCTTTGGCAAGTTCTGGTTGAAGATCCAAAAGAAACAGAAGACGGTGCTTGTTCTTTGGTTTTCGAACGTGATTGTGGTATCATTAAAATAAGTGATGGTCGATCGAGAACGATCAAATCTAACGATGATCGCGGTGTTCAAGTTTCTCCCGAAATTGTTGAAAGTATAAGAAACAGTGATGAAGTTGATACCGCAGATTACGTTGATAGTGTCGATGATGATTATTCAAAAAATGATCGTTTCATAGGTGATAAGTGCCAGAAAAGTGATACAAAGGATCTTTTTGATCCTGATAAAGAAGGAAAAATACCCACCGAACAATTACATACGGAAAGTACAGCTCCAGGTGACGGTGATGGTTCTTCTCCATCCGAACACGAACAACCACCGTTTAAAAAAGTGAAATACGACGACGATCGCGTGAGTAACGAGGAACTTCATAAAATGCTCAAAGAAGTTGATCCGGAAATGGCCGATAGACTTCATCCGAATAATCGAAGAAAAATCCTGAGGTCAGTAGGTACGCTAATGATAATTGCGGAAATATTTTTTTTTTCCTTTTTTTTTATTTTTGGTTTTTTACACTGTCTGCAAGTTTTGAATCTCAGGTTGAACTTTACCTACGTACGTATAAATCATACCTATATAAAGGCGCCTATAAGGTGCTGCAGGGCAACGGGGGTATTAATTTAATTCAGTAATAATTAAGTAAGGTAAGCTTCTTAATTGGTCATGCTTTGCGTTTTCTGGTCTGATGATCCCCGCCGAATGGCGGCTAGTTGATCCTCATTTTAATTACTTATTCTTTATAAGCATAATATAATATGTGCCAAACACACTCGGTGAGAATCTTTAAACAACTTGCACCGGGTATACCAACACAAAAATTATGTTTTTTTTTTCTGTTCTTCGCTTTTTTTTTTTCTTTCTACTTTTTACTCTCTTATGCGTGTTACACGATTATCAAGAATGTCGGTGCATATGCAGTCGGATACCTATTTACTAATACTTTGTACGTAAATGTAAATTTCAACTTATAAGTACGAAGATACATCATTATATATAGTATAATTAAATTGCGTATCAAAAGCGCCGGTGCCCTTATAATGGAATGAGTATAATTTTTTTCAACTTCCCATTGGCAGCAGGCTAAAAAATTTTTACGAGACGCGAAAAAAAAACCAACAAAAATCAAACATTTTTGGATCGACGTTCATATCGTTTCTGCGGCACCTTTTTAAAGAAAAAAATCGATTATTTTTTATTTTTTCTTGACTGAATTTTATTGAATTTTTGTCACATTGGAGGAGTTTTTTTTTTAGTTTCCAAAATCTCTAATCACGAATACATTATTATGAAAATTTGAAAGTCTCGCTTGGAGGTCCAATTGATGGAAATAAAATTTTTCCTTTCCAATATATTTTTTTTAACGTATGTAATTGGTCGAGTATTTTCTATCAGAATTCCAATAATCTCTTTTTCACTACAATTTGCGTTATCTTCGAATTATAATGAGCGTCTAGCTTGTAAATTTATATTCCATAAGAATTTGAGAAACATTTTTTTTTTTTTTTTGGTTAACCACAATCTTGACTTTCAACTCTTAAGTCAGACTGCACTGCACCTGCACGATCGGTATACGTACATACATACATATATTCGACGACTGTTCAATGGGGGGAAAAAAATGAAATCTAAAAAACACCAACGGAAGATAAAAAGGGTTTTTACATTATACAGTCCTGAGAACCACTACCTATCATATAGTATATGGGAATTCATTTGTCCCGTTTTCTTTCCTCGGTTTTGTCTCCTTTTTTTTTCTTCTCTTCTTTTCGGTACGGGTTGTGAGTTTCTTATACAAAATTCGACTGCTTATCTTATAAAGATTCTTATACCCTTTTTTTTTTTATTCTTTTTATATCCTTTCATTCGTAAAATAGTCTGTTTTCAATGTATTTAGTAAAAGACACGCATTCGAACTGTATATACGCATATGTAATAATATACTTAATAATGCACCTGTGTCCACTCATAGATCCGATGTATAATAATGAGCGCATCTCATTTTTTTTTTTGTTTTTTTTTTGTCCTTCTCTTAACTTTGCGATCTACTCAGACAAGGTATATCGAAAGTCGATCCAAAAGCAGTATCATTTATGTGGTACATCGCCAAAAATTGAATATATGGTACCTATTTAGAAATTCTTTCTGAACCTTCTTTTCCGAATTTTGTTCAAGTTTTAAGTTAAAAAAGAAAAGAAAAAGATCTTAAAATCCAAAAAATTAAATTTCTAGATTGCAAAGTTCTCTGACGAGTTATACATAGATGTAACTTGGGTATCGAGCTTTTGTAAAATTAAAAAAGACGAGTATGAAATAATAAAATGAGATGAAAAATGTTGCGTGGGTTGAAAAAGCACGCACGTGCAAAGCACTGGTGTACAAAATTATGACGACCGATCGTCATCGTGATCTCATTCAGAGGAGTCGGAAGGGCAGCTGGAACTCTTCTTTTTTTACTTTTTCTTTTTTTTTTATATCGTCGCGCTGGTTATATACCCATAACACATTTCAGCGTCTGTAATACGTTGCGAGACGTTGAGTCCGACGGTCGATGTGGGCTTAAAATCGCGTGACTCATCGGAATATAGAAGTTTCAACGCAAGCTTTCCGTCGTGGCGGAAGGCGGAAGACGAACGACCGACGCGACGCGCCGCGCGTATCCCACCAATAAGTCGGGCCGCGATCTTCGCGATGAGGGAGGAAAAGACGACGACGACGGCGGCCGCATTGAGCACAAGCGCGTGCGTCAAAACCAGTGTCCGTACGCTGTAGATATATCATTGTGTAGGTATATATAGATATATAGGTAGGTCGAAGTCGTTCCACGTGGAGGAAATTGCTCTGTCCTGCGGTTGGTTGTCTTCTTTAAAAATCGACGCGACGTGGGCGACGACGATCGCGATCACTAGGGCGTCGAGGGCGACGCGCGCGACGCCGTAATGGCCAGCAGCGGGTCTCTTCTTCAGTCTTCGCTGCTATTTATTTATTTCTTTCCTTTTTCCTCTTCGCCCCGTTCTTCTAATTTCTTATGGGCACAGCTGCCGAAAACGCTATACGTATACTTGCGCAAAAACCTGTTGTTGGAACCCCGAGACTCGAGGAAACGACAATTCCGTTCTATTTAAAAGAGGAAGAAGAAGAAACCAAAAAAAAAAAAACGAAAATCTTAGTTTCGTTATCCATTTTCACTAACTTTGCGCGAATATTAATCCACGATAGTTTATCGCCACGTGGCCCAGCCAACCGCCCCGGCCTCGGGTACACGTGTTTGACCCAGTCAAGAACCAACCAACCACGATGATCATTTTTTTTTTTTTTCCCCTCTCAATTTTCACCACCGACTTATACATATTCAAACTTGATCCCGTAAATCGTATTAAAGAAATGGAAAAAAAATATATATATTTATAATAATATATATCGAAGAAAACGCCCACTCTATAATGATACGAGTAATTTTTGAAAAAAACAATTTGGCAACGGCCATCATTTTCTAGGTTTTTTCGTTTTTTTTTTAACCTATTTTATTTATTTCTTTTCGGCTAATCTCATGTACGTGAAATCATATTACCTAATGCTAAGTTTTCAATTTCCTCATTATACGTGCATAAATTTTGCGAAAATGAAAAATTACAATAAAATAAAAAATTAAGGATATTAAAAACGCACAATGAGAAATCTGTAATTGACGGAGCGTTAATTGCTTTTTCATCAATGTCTTAGTATCGATGTTTTTTTCTTTTTAAATATCGTCATTATTATCAATATTATAAAGTTGATATTCTGCGCTATCCAGATTACGCTAACCCTTATTTTAATGTCTACCGTCTAGACTAGGAGGCGGTAAGTCGTAGAAATACAATACACATCGAAATTAATTGTGACATTTATACGGGCATAAAATGTCATTGAATGATGATAAATTTATTTTTTATACTCGTAGTATCGCTTGCATCATTTTTAGTGGTTAGCTAAATTGAGGTTTTTCGGAAGAAAAAGAAAAATTAGTTCTCTGGCCTTTCTATATTTCTCTCAGACTACGAGATACTATTTGCCTATCAATCTTTTTTCTTCTCTTCATTTCGTAGCTTTCTTTTCAAAATAGTTCCATCGCTTATTTTTATCTCTATTCATTTACATCCACATGGCTATGGATTTTTCATTGTTATATGTATGTATATACATGTATTTGTATAATATCAATCTAACATAGTTGGGAAAAAATTCTTCGATGCAACTCAGACGAAACGAATTTTTGGCAAAGATTCAAACTCTGATTACGAACAGTTGGAGTATACCGTAGTAATAGTAGTAGTAGTAGTAGTAGGTAGTAGTCTGACAATGAGCGCAGCGCGACCCAAACGATTTTTCCGTCTACTTTTACTCCCCTCTTTTTTCCCTCCGATTTTTTTTGTCTTCTCTAGTCTTGCCTACTTTTTTTTGTCTACTCCCTTTTCAACTTTTTCCTGCGAACTTGGCTAGCCCGTTTCACACAGCCATATACTGTAGATCGGTTTAACCATATAATCGAGAAAATGAGAAAAATGGAAGAAAAAAAAAATCGAATTTTGAAAAAAAAGAGGCAATATTCGTCCAGTACTTTTATCGTCAATTTTACGTCCTGCGAATTTGACAAGATACTTCCATATCTACTCGATTGGTAAGATATAAGTACGTTAGAAAAAAAAAAAAAAAAATTTGTACAAACAGATTGAAAAAAATTGTAAAAAAAAAATGAAAGAAAAGAAAAACGGAAATATTGGTGGGAGTTTTCAGAATTATCGCTACGATCGAGTACGCCGTTTCATAGATAAGATATATATCAACCACCGCGTCGTCGTGCTGGTCAATTACCGCGATTACCACCTGTTTCTCGAATACACGCGTGCGTAATTGGCAATCGACTAAATAGTTAAAACTACTCGTCATTATGTACATATACTCGTACAATATGGTGATCTTTAGTAATAAACCGCGGTATCAACACTCCGAAGGTCACTCACCGTTCATATACCTAACGTATACTTCGGTGTATTATACATACAAATTATATACACACACCTATACCTATTTACTCAAAGTTTACATCGACCAAATTTATATTTATACACGTATACGTGTATATAATTTTTGTATATGACCTTCAATTTTTATATATTGTTAAGTAAGTACGCATATATGTATACTCAACTTTGCAACGGGTATACGATTAACGCGGTCCCATTTTTTTCGGGTTTGAATTAATTGATTAATTAATTAGATAATTAAATTTTTTTCTTCAATTCTAATGGTATTAAATAAAATCTGCGAGTCTTGATTGTGATTGGAAAACTAGAGTGCGATAGGAAAAATCATTTCAATGATCAAAATTCATTTTACATATATATATTCTTTTTTTTTCTCTTTTTTTTCATTTGATTAAGTTGGCAATAGCACGTGTGGAAAATATGTATGCGTAGTATATATATATATTAAAGGTTACTGACATTTATCCATACACACATACATATATATGAGCAAATGATGATATTTGGGTATTTTTACGCCTCACCATTTTTTGGCACTTGGTTCGAATGATTGCCAAATCTATTAAGCGTGTAACAACATTTTCTTTTTTTTAATCTCAATCTTCTCACGTCATTTTGTACTACATCTATTATTTTTTTTTTTTTCAATTTTATCAAAGTCTCTTCGAACAAGGTGGTTAATGAAAAGAAGATGAGATTATTTAATACGAAGTAGAAGATAAACTCGAGGGAAGTGAATAATGTTCCTATCTAAAAATTTCAAATTGTCCGAATATATAATTATATTGTTTAATTAATAAATAACTTGCGGCCAGTATATATATATTTATATACCCAATTTTCGGTACTTATACCTACACAGGTATGAAGCAGATGTTTTTGCATGTACATTTTGTACACGTATAATATATCTATATTCATACCTCGATGACATAGCCGCCGCCTTGTAAAGTATAGTCGAAGAATATGGTCAGGTCATGAGGTCTGTGCGTAAAGTGAATGGAATAAGTTGAGGAGAAAAAGAGAAAATAAAGTAAAGGAAAAATCTTTGGTCGTGCTGCAAGAGGGATTCCTTTGTCACCTTCTTCTTTTTCTTTTTCTTTTCTTTTTTTCTTCTCTCTTGACGAGGGTGCAGTCTGGTCTGCTGCCACATTAGCCGTATTATACTTATACATATATACCTGTACCCTGCAATATAAGGGAAACAACGGTACTGCAGAAAATTTTTACGCAGAACTGAATAATAAGGGGAACGAAAAGTTGGGGGTGAGGAGGACCTCGTTGTCCCACGTATTTCTTGTATTTTATGAATCTAACGGGATTTTTCCGCTCGTAAATCGTCCCTATTGCCGTATTCCGCATCTAGGTATGTTAAAGATTCAAAATTTTGTTGAAAATTTTTCTGGGGAAAAAGTATTTAGAATTTTCAAAATCTGAAATTAAATTTGAAAAGATTTTTCGAAACGCATAGTAAAATAAATTTTACACTTTGTAACTAGATTGATCAATTTTATGGCAAAAAAATGATTTTTAAACAGAATATTTTTATCGCCTGAAACTGCGTTTTCATTTTACCTGAGGTGCAGTTCACTTGCATTTAATTTGGGGGTTTCTTTCACTACGGAGTGTTCGCGGTGCAAAGAACGAAGACTTCTGGTCCCCGAAGTAGATGTAGATATATAACGTAGGTATATATTTATTTATGTATTATTGTACGAAGAAAGGGCCTTTCACGGTACCCGAGAAGGACGAGCCTGCGGGACCCCTGGGCCAGGTGCGAAATGAATCGCCGGCTTTTTTCCTTTTCTATTCTTTTTTCTTCCCTCTTCTTTTCCGTTCTTCTTTCCCTTTTCCCTTTTTTCAAGGACTCGTTGACGGACGCTTGCCCTTCTTCTTTCCGACTATAGGTATATTTCGTGTGTACCTTCCTAGGTAGCTAGGTACCTAGCCCTCTACCCCCGAAAACCTTTTTTTCTTTTCCCACTTTTATTCTCCCTTATTATTATTCTTATATGCACTTCCTTCCGAATATACGTATGGTGTGCAGAGACCCGCTCTGAAAAGGACGAACGCGATATCCTCTCGTTGTTAATTCTCGGTTTTTTTCCTCCCCTCCTTTTCTTTCAACCCTTTCGAATTTCCCGCCTCCATTTTCGTTCGGATAGAAATGATGGGCGGAAAATTTTCGAGATTCTTTATTAACCCGAATTTTTTCATCACTCTCTGTGTTAGATCTACAATAATTCGCCCCGCTCTCCTCGTTATGAATTATTAATGCAATTCAATGTGTCTAATGAGTAGGAAGATTTTTAATTTTTTTTATTTGCCTCCATCTTCGCACATGTATTCGGGTAGATATTCGCCAAACAGTTGCAAATCGCGTATTTGCGAGACACTTATCTGGATATATCTGTCATTTTTATTATATAACGTCATTACAAGGATCAATTTTTTTTAACAACATAATACGTAGACGCAGGTCAGGTTCAAGGATTTATGCCTTATTAGAATTAGATAAGAAAAGTCGGAATAAAATTTATAAACTCTCAAATTACGAATGTATAATATTATCAATTTTATGGGGTTATGCAGAGAAATATTTACTAATCGCTTATTTTATATCGGTAATTGATGATGTGATTAGTTAATTAATCAGTTCATTAATTAAGTTGAATCAATATTATAATTAGGTACGCAGGTTTTCAAGTCGTACAATAAAATACACTAAATCACAGTTAGTCAATCCGTTTGAAGAAAAAACCAAAAATTCCGATTCGAATAATTCTCGATTGATGGAAATTTTTTCCGTTTTCCAAATTTATTTATTTTTTTTTTTCTGCCGCATGTAAATCAGTGTCTAAATAACGGACATGAATTTTGTAATCATGTGATTTAGCTAAAATCCTGGAAGAATTTAGGTTTCAATTATTAATTCAAAAACAAAAAAAGATAAAAAAGATTAAAAAAAAAATAAAAAAAACAACTTAAAGAGAGAAAATAAGAAACGTTATTGGGTGGAATAATTTAATCGATTATGTGTCGTAATGATTATAATTATTCAACGCCTCCGCAAGTTTTCGTTCGGGTCACTCGGTTAGTAAGTCATCGTGTATTATACATATTATTAAATTATAATAGAGTATGAAGAGACACCGGAAGTCGAGAACAAACGTCAGATTAGGTATATTTTCACATCACTCGTGTTGCATCTGCAAAGTTACGTACACACTCGAATAATTTCACTTGGTATCAAAAACAAAAAAAAAAGAAAGGAGTATTCTAATTTCTAAGTACACGAACTTGACATTAGAATTTTTAATTGCATTGAAAACCGAGTCCAAAACTGTAAAATAATAATTAGATTTTTTATAAAGTTACTATTTTTACGTACCTATAGTTTATATGAAGTAGCTTTGAGTCGCGTCGCCCCGAGTGATTTTTATTGCTTTTTGATTTTATTCGGCTTTTCTCTCTCGCTCTTCCGAAGTGAATGAATTCACGATACAGACATATAACAAAAAAAAAAATCAAACAAAAATTGTACAGTAGATACGCAGCTCAATATTTACACAACATCTTAACGTATGATATTACATGCGAAAATTTCATTGTGTACTGTCATGTCTTATGTACTGTATACATGTAATAAATATCTGTTTATTATACAAACGCGAAACAATCTGATGATAACCGAGGTGGCATCGAAAAACGATGCAATGTAGTTGCTGATGCGCTGATGTAGACGCGCGCAATGTTTTATTTACAAACAAATACAGTTGATATAAATGTGTGTATATAAATTTATTGATTATTGCCGATGTCGGTGAATCAACAAATTGCACTCTGGTTATAACTATTGTTATATTATTATTATATATAATTACCTATGCATCTGTCGGTGTAATTGTTTCATTCGATCCGCCAATTACACTAACAACAACAACAACAATAATAATAATAACAATGATAATAATATAGCAACGGTTATTCTGATAATTCGATCGCTCGTTAGACACATAATACGTACATATTGGGCTGCATGTATAGTTTTTATCTAAATATATATTATATAATTTATCCATGTACCATGTAGACATAACCTCGAAAATCAATTACGACGAATTTATTTATCATCACCGGCATCATCATCATCATTATTATTATTACTTAAATTGATTATAAAATTTGTTTATTTATTGTAGTATTTTTTTTATTTATTTTTTTTCATCGAAAGATTGATAAGAAAATTTTTTGCGTCTAATATTGTAAGTCGTTTGAATGAGGTACCTAGATAGGTATGTAACGTTATGATTATATCGGCAGGAACGAATAAATCTCGTCGCAGATTTGTAATACCGGATAGAATTGCGTATCAAGTTGAAGATTTTTTATCTTTTTTTTTTTACAAATTACTGCGAATACACCATATAGGTACTTATATATATGTATATACGTAGGTATACCTGTGTAGTTGAACGATTTTAATCGTATCTATACTTATACCCCCCCCCCACCTGATCATGTCATGTCAATTACAATCTTTGCGGCGCCACGTAATGAAAAAGTCGAAGAAAAAAAAAAAAAGAAAAAGAAAAAGCAATTTGTAAAATGTAAAATTGTGTTCGGAATCTTGGAGTTACGGAATTTTGTTAATTTTTCATTTTTTCAAATTTTTTTTTTCTATCAATCGATTATTTTTTCTTACGATTTTTCTCGCGAATCTGAACGTTAGCGAAAAAAAAAAGAAGGAAAAAAATCGTTAATCGCTGTCAATTCATTCATTCGGGGGTTTATTTTTTTCTTTTTTATATTTTATAATATCCGCGAAAGATGCGGAATAATTTCATCATCCTGTACAATATAATTTGTAATAAAAAAAATAAAACTTTATATACTGAAATCTTTTATGATGGAAACACGACGAATATAGTCAACGAAGGTAATGAAAAAATTGAAGAAAAAAAACAAGTGATCGAAAAATGAGGGGGAAAAATTTGTCATTTTATGGATCTGATTTAGTGTGCATCTATTTTCTTGATTCGACGTTGCACAAAATTAGCTTTTATGTATGCGTGTGACAAGTTTGTTTAGATTAATAATAGTGATAAATTATGTGTGATTGTTTTTTTTTCATTAATTTATTTATTTATTTTTCTTTTTTTTCTTCTACTCACACCAACTGGGTGTAGTCTGATTTTGATATCTCAAGGTTATTGGTGATAGCGGCATCATTATTTGTAATTAATATATAATATATCTACTTTTCGCTGTGCGTGTGCGCGGCGAATCATTGAAGGTCCAAGGACAACCTTGCCTCGCGCGGATGCGAATCTTCTTTAATTATCAATTTTCAAACTTACAATATACGCATGAATATGACACGTCAATTACATTATCTCTCGTTAACGTATCGTGACTCGAGAGTTTTTAGAGTCTTCGAAATTTTTTCGAAATTTTCAAATAGTTAACGGATCGATTTACACCGCATATACCGGTGTATCAATAATCTGCAACGTCCCCGTTAGTCAATTGAAAATTTCAGACCATTCTTTCGTCATCTTCTTTATCTCGCGGTATTCAAAAAACATTTGAAACTTGGTTACATCCAACAACGACGACGACGACGTCTCGCGGCGCCGCGTCGCTCGACTTAAAAACCTATAGATTTTGGATTGGATGATATTTTTATCAGATGGCAACGTGTGGGTCTCAGATCTCGATTTAGAAATTCTGATAACGCTCGGCTACAACGGTATCAAAAAAATGTAGAACACTCGAGGTATCCTATATTTATAACGTTTATATCTACCTATACAATCGCATGGTCTGATCGAGGAAGAAAAAAATGGAAAAAAATAAATAAATAAATAAATACGAATTGATATTGGGTTAGTAGAATTGTAGTCACGAGTATGAGCCAGCTGATGATCGTATAAAATTCGAATCCTTTTTTCTTTTTTCATTTTTCATTCTTTTTTTTTCATCAATTTTCCTTGCCCATTTCTCGTGTGACTAATATCACATGAATGGCAAATCGCCAAGACGTTTATAAATTTTCCTCATCTCTTCCTGTTTCTTGGATTTCTATACATGTATAGTATACCATTATATGCTTATCACACACACATGTGCCGTGCATATAAAATACGATTTTCCTTCTGTCGTTACCTTTTTCCTTCTTTTCTTTTCTCTCTCTCTTCTGATTTCTGATTTCTTTGTTTCACTCTCGCATACGATATTCTTCTATCAAATTTTCTTGCGGTGGTTAAAACCGCCGCGACGCGCGACGCTCTCTCTCTCTCTCTCTATTTCTCATACAAAAAGTCACGATAACAATTACCCTACGATTTCCTTCTGAAATTTATCACATGAATTAATTATCTCGCGTACCACGGTGTGAACAGATTTAGAAAAAAACACAAAAAAAAATAAAGCATAGAAACAAATGAAATTAAATTGGAAGTTCGAAAACAAAAAAAAAAAACTAATCAATTAAAAAAGGTGTCTAATTTTACTGTAGAATGAAAATATTAGAATATTTACGGGTTTTACCTAAATTAAGATTTGTTCTTCCTCCATTTTACCTTATTTACTTCATTTTTTTTTCTTCTTTTTTTGTCTCCGATTCTCATTTCGGCTCACGTGGCGTACACGATTACGATGATGTACTGTATATACGTACAATTTTATGTATAGGTATTCAACATACGTATATTATATTGCTCATTACGTAACACACGTATATAATAAGTTAGTATATATATATATAACGTCATTAGAAATCGGAAAGCTCATATCAATCTGGGTCAAAATGAAATACATTTATAAGAAGGATAACCGCGCCCGAAAGGCGACTCGCGGCAGCTATATTATATTATCAGTTAAATGAAACCCATTCTCGCGGGTGATTAGATCCGACTAAAACGTTTAATTGCATGCCGATGTTATGTATATGACGCCGACGATTCATCGGCGTGCAATATTCTTGTCGTCTGCTCTATACATATTCCACATGTACATCATTTATATAACATACAATTTTTTTTTTCTCCGTTCAATTTTAATTTTTGATCTTGATTCTTTTCTTTCGTTACTCTCGATATAATTCTTTTTTATCACAGATTTTTCAATTTTCCACTTTCCTTGACATTGAAAATTAATTTTTTTTTTTACACAGACGTAAACATAATCTAGAACGTTCGGAACTTTTATTTAAAAAAAGAACACTTGCGAGGGATGAAAAGTCATCGGATCATAGTGATTTGATTAATTGAATTCGATTAAAAAAAAAAAAAAAAATGAATTTTTTGTACGTTTTTTTCTGAATCGTCATGCAGCTCCGATCTGCACATCCTGATGTTTGAAAATCGAGCGTTAATGATTCTGAATCGTTGATGAAAAATTTTTATGATTCATGCAAATCAAAATTTATGTATGTGTGTAATCGTATACGTATTATGAGGTCAATGGAATCGATTAGTTGATTAATTAATTACTTAATTAATTGGCATCATTTTATTGTCTGTGAAATGTTTTCAATCGACTCTGAACTAATTACATATATATCGTTGATTAGTATTCGTCACATTGCACTCACGGAACTTCGATTCATCGGTACATTTCTTGCGGGGTTGGGAGATGAATTATCATACCGTATGAAATTTGTACTTTGAAACTAATAATTCTTGTTTACTCATCACGTTCTATTTCTAGTTACAAAGTTAGCGATATTCTTATCTATTCATCATTGAAGTCAACGTCAAACTTCACCGCACATATTTTTCCATTATAATATTACAATTTCTTATTTTTTGTTTTTTTTTCCATCAGACTTGTCAGTTAAAACTACTGCATACCAGAGAAATTATTTAGCTCGTTGCATAAAACGATGGTCTTTGAATAATAAATTTTTTTAAAACCAGATCGATAACGAAATCGCCGAAAAAAAAAAAAAAAATTGTTTCCTCATTTCTCTGAAGCATTATTTTTACATCATTCATTTATTAGTTTTTTCCGTTAGGTATAGTTGTATCGTTATCAAAACTTTTTGGTTAATTTCCCTTTTATGATTAAGAGGAAATTCCGAGTGTTCGTGGGACGGTGGCGTTGATTATATATTCTGCGGTCAGTGTCGAGTGAAGTTTACATGTACATACACATCTATATATCTGAGTACATAATGTACATGGTATAAGGTCAAAAAGGAAGGGCGCAAGGTCTTCAAACTCTGTGTTATCAAGTTCCTGACCCCGCCGTACATACACCTATATACCTATATATATGTCACTACCGGTTAACAGCGCATATATATCGTAGTGTGTTAATAATCTGCACAGGACTTCCGTTTGAAGTTACAAAAAAACTAAAAACAATGAAAATAATAATAATAGTGATAAAATATATTTGTAACCCGCTTATGTTGCCCATGTATTAATGAGTATTATCCTAAACCGCGATAACAATATAACATCTGTACCCATACATATGTTCGCGATTTTCAAGTTACAAAGATATATGTATTACATATTATTTATTCATGAACAGAACTGCAATTTTGCAAAACCGTGTTGTTTCAAATAAACGTCGCTTTGTTCATGATTTTTTCTTTTTTTTTTTTTCCTGTCGCACGGGTGCAATATTATCTACCTGCATTTCCAATTGCATGTTAATTATAGGTACGTGAAACGTAAAGGAGAAAAAAAAAATTAAACAAAAGTAATACACGCATCTGATTATATATACGGTATAATTTGAATGCAGGTTTTTAAACAATTTAAAATAGAAGAAAAAATAGCAAAGTAAAAAAATTCTGTATACTTATATGACGAAGGAACGACGGATCAGAGCTGCATCTTCGATGATTAGTTCTTTTTTTCTTTTTTTTGCCATTACTTTTTGTTTCTTTCGAATCGCTCCGTATTTTGAGAGCGTGAATTTTTATTATTCATTCTGTATATGTATATTCTATGCGGATGATGGTCAGGAAATACGTCATCGAGGGCTCGAACGGTCTCGTCTACATGTAGGGAATCCTATCGGCTAGACTCTCGGGTCGCCATAGTTCCTAAACACTATTTTCTATTTCTGATTTCCAACGCATCGGTAGGTTGTTATATGGAAACAGCTTAGAACTACCGTGCGAGCCACGCGCTATTCTCAACAATCTAAAAACGAAAAACGAAAAAAAAAAAAATCAAAATACAATAAAATCAAATTGAATGAATAAATAAACACGGATGAAAGAGAAAATGACATTATTTGTAGGGATATATTGTTACATTATTTCTCCGAATATTTCATCATCGATCGATTGATTAATTTTTAATTTTTTATTTTTCATTCTGTGAAATTATTTTCTCTTTTTACAGATCGCTTCAAGTTTTCGAACAATTCGGTGTGAAACATTCGGAAATTTTGAAAGAACAGAGGTTGGCTGGTGGTTCTGGTCTCGGTGGTCCTCTTCGCTACAAAAATTCAATAATTTTGTGGCTCCAATGCAAGCAGGTATTTAAAAAAAATTTTTATCCCATCTATATTTATCGTATTTCCTTTTGATACCCACAAAATTACACTACGTACATCGCTGGACAGGGAGACAGACTCGTAATAATCATTTATAATATTACGAAAAAATGTCACGAATACAAAAAAAAATGACAAGAAAAAAAGAACAAAAAAAACGTTAGAAAAACTATATACATTGTACATCAACTGCAGACTGACTTTATGTTGGCTCTATGTATCTAATTGCGTAACGAGGACCAGTCATGACACAGGTGTGTCATGAACATGTATGTTGACAAAAAAAAAAGAAAAAAGATTTTTTTTCTTTTTCTTCTATTTTCCTTACTAAAATAACAATCATTATAATTATACACACGTATATCCTGCGAGAAGTATTGTACCTGTGGAAGCAAAAAAAAAAAATTCTAAATAGAAAAAAACGAAAAATAGTATGAGAAGAAAAAAAAAGGAAAAACTAGGTCAGGTTCGGAGACACGGTTTTTCTATTTTTGATATAATTCTTTTTTTTTCTTTCACTTTTTTTCTTTTTCCCAAACGTTAGTCGGAGCCTCCGTTCGGGATGTCACTGAACTTCCGTTTTATTTTTAGATGATACATTTATACACGTTTACGTGTGCGCATGTAGGATAAATAGGTATGCAGGTATACATGTGTCGAAGTTTAGGACACGTTTTAAACCCCGAGTATCGCCGGGTTAAAATTCTCCAGAATGCAAAAAAATGGGGGAGAAAAAATTGATGATAATCGATTGAAATTGTAAAAATCTTCTATATTTTATCGGATACTCAGTACATACGTATACACAATCGATTCCAATATAATACCCCATGACCCGGATCAGTTGCAATTCGTGACCTAATTTATACAAGTGCAACTTTGTACATATAATATAATTTCTATTCTATACATCGACTGAAAATTTCATAAATGTATGCGGTATCATTAATCTAATCCAATTCCCTGGATAACCTTTATCTATTTTTTTTTTGTTTGTTCTTTTTTTTTTTTAAATGCATGAAGTTATTTAATTTCTATCTATGTGTGCTCTCGCTCACTTTACGCCTGTGTTATATACCGTTCAGGTGTAACGGTAAAATAATTTAATCTTTCTTACGTAATTTTTAATACATCAACTCCCCCGTTGACTTATACGGCGCACAGCTGCAAATGTTAATACACTTCCGATGCATGTACTTTGTATTGCACATAAAGTTCCCACAATGCATTATATGTGTTATGTATATACGTATAGGGAAAGTTAGTTTTACGCCTACTATAATATCTATATACGTATCTATACATCTATATATAAATAGATAGTCTCGAGAAAGATTGTAATGCAGAGAAAGATAAATTTAATAGATATTAACTTTATTTTATACTCATATTTAATATACCCATGTTACTTTTACCGTTTCATTATCGGATACGTAAAGGGTGATTATTTTTTTTCTCTCGTTTCTCTCCTTTTTTTCTGCCAATGTTTTATTTAGGGCAATTAAATATTAGATCTGTGCAGATTTTGAAAATAATTATTACACGCTTTGCAGAGCCAATGCCAAAACTTTACTGTCATTTGATTTGGATATTGATTATTCATCCGTTACTTTAATTATCTATTTTATTTAGTTTCTTTTTTCTTTTTTTTTTTTCCCGTCCATTGCTACCATATTGGATATATGCATGGGATGCATATCGATTTTATTTTTTACACGAAAACGATCACGTTTTTTATATATACATATTACATATGTATTATGTATTTATTATACCTATTTAAACGAGCTACTCTCTGGGGGAAAAGGATAGTTCGTGGCGGGAAAGACAATTGCAGGAAATTCTTAGAAAGGGCGAGGCTCATGACCACCTTTCGTTCTTCTTTTCTTTTTTTGTTTTGTTTCATTTCTTTCTTTTATACTACTTTCATTAATGTTGAGTTTTCTTTCTTTTCTTTTCTTGTTCGTTTAATCTCATTTAATTCAATCTCACAGAATTTTGATTTCTATTTTTTTTTATTTCTATCCTCGAAATTTTATCACATGAAAAAAAAATTTTTTCGCTAATTTGAATTTTAGGTAAATTCTATATAAATGTAACTTCGGATTGGTTCTTTAAATTTTTTTTTTTCATATATATAAAGTAGGTAAAGTCAAGAATTTCAAACCACGTGACGTCTTTTTTTCCCAATTAATTTATTTTTCTCTGTAACTTGAAAAGTTTTTTTTATCCAAGTGAAAAAAATACAGCGATTATCGCACTATACGATTATGTGTATAGCATAGGTAGGAGGGAAGGTGGAATTTTTGCCCGTCTAGCATATGTCGGCGGTCTAATTATCGGCTGTGCCAATCACGTTCGGAGTTTTTTTTCCACTCTGAAAATGGCCATAAAAAATGTAGAAAAAGAAAAAATTGCCGATGAAGCGAAACAAGAAATTAAAAGGGGCAAAAAATCGAAGTTCACCCAGTCAATCTCCTGCATACTTGGACCCGACGATAACGATATAATTGTAATCGGGATCAAAAAATTAGACTTACGATTAGACCCAGAAGAAAAAAAGAAAGAAGAGGATACGATTCGGTGCGAAAAATTCGTCAAGATAAAAATCGTCGCGTCTTCATATAGGTACTTGTAATAAGTATATTGCATAATGTAAAGTCTGTTGCTGATTCCGCAACCTGACGTAGGTAAATATGTAGTAATAATACATGTACATAGGCAGGTATATATGTACGCGATATTATTTGTACAGAAAATTTGATACACGAATTATATATAGTGGTGCGACGAAAAAAAAAAAATGAAAAAAAATAATCCGTGAGAAGTCGATTACGCGGAATCGTCGCATATTTGTGAATTGCGAAAAGCGGTAGGATATATATAACAAAAAAAGAAAGAAAAGAAAGAAAGAAAAAAAATTACACACGTACGTTTAGACGTACATATAATCGCGGCATTCATTCATTCATGCACATTTGCTATACACTTATATACTATAGATAGAGATATAGATATAGCTGTATATGTATTTCAAATACTGTACACCATCTGACGGGAAGTGACGTCATAGCGTGCATTGATATGCCAGCAGCTACTATATAGTTGCTCTTATATACATATATATGCATGCAAAATGTTATCGCGCTCTCATCCTTATGCACATCGTCGAGACTGAAAGAAAAATAAAAAGTCGCACGGGGCGACATATCGCGAAAAATTTCAAACTACACAGGGGTCCTTATCAAACTCGTAACTGTATCATAATAGGTGTAGTAGGTACAACTGCATACGTATATACGTTTGTCCAGATCTACGTCAAATGTCGGTATTATAAATTATAAAAAAAAAAAAACGAAAAAAAACAACATTTTATTTCAATGGTTGCGTAAAAACGCTTCGATTTTTGAAAGTGAAAAAAAAAAAGAAAAGAAATCTAATCTGTTGTCAGTTAGAAACACCAGTGCAACATCTGCTTACGGTTTCTACGGTATCCTCAGAGTTTTGTCATTGGTATAGAATTGGCGGGAATGAAATTTCATGGATTGCAGATGCTGAACACATTTTTTATTTGAATATCTCGAATACCCTCGTGTCGCGTCGCGTCTTCTCTCATATAGTAGGTATTTCTCTTCAGCATCGGTAATAGTATTGGGGGTTATACAGTAGGTTCGGTTTGCTTGTAGTAAATTAAAACGTGGTTTTAGTATGCTTGAAAGCTGACCACAGTACATCCTTGTACCGCGTTCAATGTCCAACGTTCAACACGTTGAATGTTGAATGTTGAACGCTTAGCGTTATACATGCCAACTTATACCAACCAACGTTATTATATACATATATATATATATATATATATATATATATATATATATATATATATATATATGCACACATGTATAATGTAGGTACGTTGCACATATACTTAATAATATAAAAGAGAGACACACCGCAGACGCCCATTAACAAAATCCTCCTTGACAAAGTCGAGAGTTGATGACCCGCGAAGTCCCCCTTCTTTACCCCCTCTCCCCCACCGCCCCCCACATTTATTTCACCGTTCAACTACACTCTCTCAACAGATGAGGATATGAACATCCAGAGGATATGCATAGGATACGAGAGAGAGAGAGAACAAAAAAAAAAAAGAAAAATTTCTCAGAGACCCGAATAATGATTATTCCTTTTTTTTCTGTCTTAAGTTGTTTTTCATTTTTTTTTTTTTCTTTCTGCTCATACTGTACACTGAAGTACCACGCGTTCCTTTTACGATTTGCACATACTTCCCGTAGCCGCCATATCGCAAACTTCAGACACTCGCTGTAGCTCGTACGGTCAGATTCCTTATTCAGCTGTTTTTTTTTTTTTCTTTTTTTTCGTTCATTGATCAAGATAATTTATAAAGTCTGTAATATGGGGTGTATAATTTCTGCTAATTTTCAAACTAGCTATACGTATCAGATTATAATAGTTATACATTTAAATTTCTCTCCATTATATTTTACTTTTTCTCTCCTTTTTTTCCCCCTATTTTTGGTATCCTTCAAATGGACAAACGTACACTTATTATAAGATACATACCTACAGTCGATATCCGTTTGACCCATTCACTGGATGGCCACTTTTATTTTTCTTTCTTTTTTCAAGTCATTCGATTTTTTTATCTCATTTTATTTCTACTTATTCATTTTTTCATATTTTGTTAATGACGGCGATAGCGCGGGTGACGTATTACATGTACCGCGGGCAAAATGTTCAATTTATTTTAATTATTTTTTCGTTTTTTTTTTTATTGCGCGTTCCAAAAATTCTTTTTTTCCTCTTTTATTTCATCGAAATATAGTCTTGTAGGCGTGGGTAAAAATTGTGGGAACCAGTTGCCCTCTGATACCTGCAATTTTTTTTCTTTTTTTCTCATTTTGGGTTGGTTGTTGTTATCTTTTTTTTGTACAATTTTTATTCTTCTCCTCGCTCGTTCGCGGAGGATCAGGAAATCTTTTCCTTATAAACACGGGATAACCTCATTATGTTTATTCAGGTTTTACTATACCTGGATTTATGCATACTTACAATGTAGTAATGTATATAGAAAAACATGGAAAAAATAATGGAGAAAAAAGAACAAGAGATAAATTTTTTTTTCAAAAAAAAAAAGTGGAAGGAATGGAAGAGAGTTTGGCTAAATAATTTTGCATACGCGGAGTTGTTTGTCGTTATAATTCTTGGAGTAGTGTAATGAACGTAATTCTTGGTAACCAGGTATACATATATATTATTTTTGATCATATTCCATGTGTTTGCGATTCCAGGATATATGTGATAAATATGTATAATATATATCTGAATACGTATATATGTAACAACTACCTGTTTTATCAGACCATCTAATGTTCGGGAAATAACGTCGGATGAATTTTTCCTATAAACATACTTTGAAAAAAAAAGTTTTGTAATTTTTCCGGCCATAAGAGTATTTTATTTATTGGAAACTTACGCGATACCGGCGATTCATTGAGAAACGTGTCTTCGATTGGCTCGATAAGAAAGTAAAAAAAAAATTCGATAACCCAGCTATTGATTGTCGTTCGATCGTTTGAGACGAAATAACGAAACACACACAACACTACGTGTTTAATCTTACAATTGCATTAAGCGAATGAAAAAAGCAAAAAAGTAACAATAATAAACAATTATATCGAAACAAAATGAATGAACAAAAATGATAAATACAAAAACAGAAGATAACTGAATTACCGTAATTATTATCTGTACACAACGTGTTCACCTATCAGGGAATTGTATATTATGTGTATATTATTTTTGCAGATATATGTAAAAAAAAAAAAATGTTAATTCCTCTTTTTCGAACTCCAACGATAAATGCAATCAATTATTGCTCGAGTTCAAGTTCAAGTTGAGACTTTCTTGTTCTTCTTTTTCTTTTTCAATTTTTTTTCTTCTCTCCATTCATTTCAATTAATGAATTAATTAATCAATTTAGAGAAATGTCAAAGAGGAGGACTCCAAGAATTCCGAGTGAATGGTCTTCGGAATTATTGAATCAGACCTGCAGTGTCTACGTCAATTAACTTCCGAGTAGTTGTAGCCATATGGTTACGCGTAACGAATCTGTAGTTCAAAATTTTTTACCCGCCTTCTTCCGCGTCAGAAGTCACGAGGCAGCTCGTTCGCTTTGCTGGAACGGAAAGTCAAAAAGAAAAAAAAGAAAAAGGAAATACAAAAATATATCACTCTAGAAAACCGATGATTCAGAGTAATGATTAATTCATCGGTTCTGCCCCGAGTGTAATCATCGGTACGACATACCGAGAGTCTCGCGACAAACGGGCGTCGCGACGCCCAAGTAAATCGCGAACGTTGAAGCAGCTCACGTATACATATATCATCTACATACACATGATCGTAGATCATGTTACTTGTTAGTCAGACGACTCACGCAGTTACGTCTGCACTTGCTCCGCAAAACTTCTCACGCCCTCCCCGTGCGTTGCACACAGATAACGTGACACACATGTACATAGGTACATATCGCCATTTTTTTTTCTTTTCTTTTTTTGGTATTTTGAGAAAAAGTGCAGCCGCTTTTTTCATCCGATTTCATCGTACATATTCATTTTATATTTTTAGTTTTTCGATGCAATGTATTACACATATCTCATTGCACAAGAATGCAGTTTTATTTTCATTTTTTTTTTTTTTCGTTGCATTTGCTCGGCAAAAATGATGCCGTGGAAAGAAGAAAAAATTGTTTTAAAATTCTACCTCTCATCGCCCCGCTTCTGAGTATAAATAATTTTCAGTTACAAATTTTTATCACAAATTCATATCTCGAAGATTCTGTATTTTATCTTTCTTTCTTTTTTTTTCTCTATTTTTCTTTTTTCTTACCAAGTATCTCGTAGGGTGGCGCTGGGTCGTGTACGTAAACGCGTAGATCGATAATGAATTTTTGTACAAAAGTGTTCAGTCGAATAAAATGACAAAGATTAGCGGGAACCAGAGAGAGGAAGAAGAGAGACAGACGTATGATGATCTCACGAATTCATTCTCGGAAGGCGTTCCAGGCACCGTCCAGGCCAAAACGGTTGGACCCGACCAGCTTCTCTTTGGCGGGTCTTTCGGTTATAGTAGCTACGGTGAACGATCTGCTAAAATTTTCTCACTCGAGGCCCACAGCTAGATGTATATTGCATACGTACTCTTATATATCTATAGTGTATACAGATATACGTGTACAATACGTAGAGATGTAGATGCTGCATGAGGTAGGTGGATAGGTATGTATGTGTCTTACGTATGCGATAGAGAGAAACTGAGAAGGCTTGGGCGGGAGTCGCAAACTATACCTATGCACAACTCGTGGTCCCATTGCCGGAAATGCCGAACGTGCTTCTTATCCTTACTTGGCTTGGGATAGATTATTATTATCATCATCATCATAATCATAATCATCGGTATTATAATATCACATTATGGAGTACAACAATTTCTGATCATATGAGACTGGTTCGACAATTTTCAGGGGGAAGACATTCATTTTTTTTTTTCAACAATATTTTTCGAATGCGTTGCGAAATTTTGCAAAATTGAAATTTGCGAATGAAAAAGAAAAAGAGAGAGAGAAAAAAAATAAGAAAACCAATTCGCAAAAGTGTGGGAGTAAATTTTGGTTTTATGATAAATATTATATATCTGCGGTAGTAAATAGTGCGTACTCTGTTTTGTTTTTGAATTGTTATTTTTCTTACGTTCAATTTATGAAATAATTTTTTGCAATACGTATACATATATTGCAATGAAGTCTGCATCCTGCATGTGTCGAGCAGATTGAAATTCGCTTATGTTGCAGAGTGAGAGAAAGAATTTGTATTTTTATTCTTTTTTTTTAAGCTCACGTTTTGTTTACTTGTAATTCTGAAACGGGTTCTCTCTCTACTTTTTCAATGTATATGCATATTTTTTATTCATTCATTTTCATTTGTTTTTGTTTATAGTGCACTTTTGTTTTGTTTTTTTTTTTTATTTTGTTTTTTTTATATAAAAAAATGCGGTATTCGTCGTTTTTGTAGAAAATGTTTATCGCACGCCTGACAGTTTAGGGTGCCCACTTCCGTTTCACACTAATGGAAATGTAATAATTTTAATTATAATACGCAATTACCTGTAGGTATAGAATTTTCGTACCGAATACGTTATATAGTTCAAATTTTGCTGCTCTCTTTTCCTTTTATTTATTTATTTTTTTCTCTAGGATTTTGTGCCAACAGTTTGGTAGAAATTAGGAGAGAAGATGAAAAAAATCAAAAGTTCGTTTCACAACAAAGAAAAGTTTTCATCACAAGTGAACTTTTGTCGTTATCGTCGTAGTTTCATTGTCTTATCTAAAAATCGGAGTGAATAGATAACCCTTTTGAGAGTTTTGAAAATCTATCGGATTTTCAAAATGAAAAAACGAATTCGCGAGATAATTTTTCACCGCGTTTGTAATTGTCTTACCTTATACGTAACATACGTAAAGTGCGAGAGCGCTCTTTTTCGTAACGTGGTGCAATAGTTTTTTGCAATACATGTATATCCATTGAATATAAAGTATGATATGACTACGTACCTATAGTTATGTATTAAACTGAGTAACGCGACGCTCTACGTCGCGGCGCCTCTGCACTGTTCGATCACGTTGCAGGATGTGGTGCAATATTGCATTATATTTTGTCATATGTTTACCCTTCACCTTCCATCTATCGACATCGACCTGATCGATTGGTTCTTTTTTTTTTTGTTTTTTTTTTGTTAATAACGAACTCACGATTTTATTATCGAAACAATAGAACTAAAAAAATATACTAATCTATACTAGTGCCGGAGTGGAGGTGAATGAAATTTTACGACGCCGTTTGTTTGTGATTCTGAATTTTGAAATTTTACGTTACGTAAATAATTTTTGGAAAGTTTGTTCGGGACGCGGTTTGTTACAAAGGTGGTATAGCCTTGGACCGCCCTGCGTCTGCACGTCTGATCCCAGAGGAAGAAGAAGATGACGAAGAAGAAGCCGAAGAAGAAGATGAAGTAGAAGAGGAAAAGTAGAAGAAGCAGAAAAGGAAAAGAACGAGAAGGAGAATTCCCCCCTTTTTATCACCCCCGTCTGTCTGCATCGTCCCGCACGACGTCTACGTCTGCCGAGTCTGGGGGCCCGTTGCTCCGCAGTTAAGGCAATATAAGAGAGAAAAAAAAGGGTCCAATTGTTACCGGTTTTTTGCTCTTGTGCAGAATGAAACCCTAGACCCTTCACATCACTCCTCCCCAATCTCTCCTTTTTCCCCCCCTTCTTAAATCCTCTCTTTCTATCTTATTTTCTTTTTTTTTTCTTTCATTTTTACGTTCAAACGCTTTGGGCGACGTTACTTTGCGGACGGAAAGGAGTTCATCTCGTTATAATTCGAAGTACGTAAGAAAATTTGAGAAAAAAAAACAAACTGGTTTTTTCCCACCCTAAATTCAAGCACGACGGACCAGAGTTTACTTCATTTCAAATCACGGAGGCGAAGAAGTAATGTGTACATATTATTAGGTACACGATATTGTTGTTTTTTCTGTTGGTTTAAAATATAAACTGATGCAATTATGCGATAAGATTTGATAAAGATCACCATGTGCAGCGAGTATATTAGGCATGTATACACACGCGTGTCTATGGGCATGTATATTTTTTATAGTTATATAATAACTATGTCAAGGTAAAACACATCGCAATCAGGGGAACCGGATTACAATTAGACACAAGCAAATATATATATGTACATATATATTTATATAATTGTATATTTATACATAAATTTAGATATCAAATCTCGTATTAGTTTTATTATAAAGATAAAACAATATCACATAATCAGACTGTAAAATTATATGTACACACACGTTATCACGTAGGTGTAATTATTTATTTATGTGAAAAAATTAACTTCGAACTGATATTGTAAAAAATCAGAAAATTCAATTCTGATTCATCGGTCACACCGTATTACATTCATCACGATTGGTGTTTATTTAGGGCAGATTTTTTCGTTTTTTTTCTTGTTTTTTTTTTCTTATCATTCATTGGGATTTTACTTTTATAATTTTTTCGTTCTTTTTTTCTTTTTTTTTTCTCGCCGCTCAGATTGTGATTGGGATTATCATCCGATGCATACATATGTATACGTACACAATTGTACATACATATAATTGTGACACGTATGCGGAATTGTTCTGATAGATTTATCGTTGCGGCGCCAAGAATATTTACTATAGAATTTTGATAACGAGGTTTTCCTGTTACACGTGCCCGAGTACCTATGTGCCGAGTATCTGATATATACCTTATATGCGGAGAAAAATTTCAGGAACTTGAATCGTTTGATCGTGACGATTCGAATTTTAGATACGAGAAAGTGAAAAATATTATCGAGATGGACAATTTGAAATGTTTCGTACGTTATCGCGACAAGCGTGAAATTTCACCCGATATTATACGTGCGTAAAATACGAATCAGTTAATCCGTATAGTTGAATTATTTGACGAAAGATGGAGTCGAATCGGGCATAAAAAAATGGAATTATTGAAATTCGGAGTACCGTAAGAATTGAACAAGAATTATTATGGATTAGATTCTTTGAAACCGTACAAAGGGATCGATTTTCTATTTGTCTTTTCATTGTTATTATTTATTTTCTTTTTTTGCAATTCAATTCGATTCACAGCTGTCATTATTTGTGAGCAATCTATTATACAAATAAGAAGAAACTTCTCCGAGGTCTATGTAAATTGATAAAAATAAATACTAGCGAATAATAATAATATGTATGTATGTATATGGTAGATATTGCGAATCGATAAAAAGGGGGAAATCGTGATCCACGTGCGGATTATGCGGCACCACGGGTACATCGACCTTGGCCTCATTTTGGCACAGGAATCTATTACCAGCATCCCTATGTAATCTCTGTCTAACTCGTAAACCATGTTATATCCCAAACCCACATAGATATTCGATATCGCGATGGAAAAGTTTGTTTCAATTTTTATTTTCCTTTGGGGGAAAACAGAAAAATGCATTTTCACCGATTGGATGCTTCTCTTTCGCTTTTTCTGTAATACCAATTGGATGTATCGGAATGTATTTTGATCTTGGAAACACGAACCCGTCGACTAAATCAAGCTACGACTGAAACCGATCGAGATACTCAATTTTTCTGATTCGAAAAGTGAAAAATTTGCGATAACTTGATCGTTTCGGTAGTTGGATCGATTTGACTAGCAGATTTGGATTCTTGGGCTAAAAAAAAACATGAATAGTCGATTTTGGGCCCAAATTTTCAGAAAAATCTAAGGCTACAGGCTTGGGATTTTTGTCGATTTTCGACCCAAAATTATATACAGAAAAGAGAGGAGAAAAAAATTTTCGTCTTATGTTTCAGGAAGTTCTTGACAAGAGACTTGATTTGAGAATAGATTCTATGCTGGAAAATGGTCTGGTGCAAGAACTAATCGATTTTCACGACAGATACAATCGTGAAAGGATCAAATCAAAAACGTGAGTCAAGACGATAAATTTGAATCTTTCATTTTTCAAATAATGCTAAAAATAAATTTTGCCTCTTTTTGTTTGAAAGTTTTCAAAAATTACTATAATATACGGATCGATAACTAGATCTCGATGATTCTGCTCAATTTTTATTCAGTTATTTAATCAAGAATTTCGTGTTTTTACTTTTCTTTTTTTTTTTATCATGAAAATCAATTTCTCACTTAGATCACCTGTTGTAGTGACCCCCAAAATTCTTTATGAAAAAGGTTGAACTTTTTACTCCACGTTTGCAAATTATATTAATATAAATGTGCACAGTTGGTGTGTCACAAGTGTCGAGGGAAGTAAAAAAAGAATTATATAAAATGAAAAAAAGAAAAAAAAATAAATAGTATAAAATAAATAAAATAATCATTCTTCGTTCTATTGTAACAAGTGTTAAAAAATTTTCGGTATACGTATGCTTTACATCTCTATGTACAGTGATAAATCTATTTTACCAGACAGAAATGCAAAGAATAAAATTTATCATAAAATGACACAGATGAAGGAAAGATGGAATATTACAAAAATGGTAATTCAAGGTGATGAAAAAATATTCCCTCCGACCGAAGAATAGAAAAAAAAAGTAGATAAAAATTGATGTAAAAATTTATGAAAATCAATCGTTGTCGCCAAGTACACTTGGACTTGGATATTTTGTAGTCGGACCAGAAAATCTAAAATTGAAATGAAAGAAAAAAGAGAAAAATCTTAAAGAAATATTTCATGTCCTGATTTTTTCTCAAATATAAAATGCTAAATGAAATTCAGTGGTAGGTGGCATCGTCGGTCCCTTGGTGGGCTGACGTTAAATATTTCAATTTTTTTTTCCTGCTTACCGCGGTCTGACCCCCAAACCGAGGTAGTCTGTCCACCAGAGTAGTAAAATTTTTTTTTTTTTTCTCAAGTTTCACCTGCCTATAAAGGGATGGATGGGATATTGTAAACCATAACCCAACCTGACCTAACCCTACAGTAAAACGGCTCCTCAGGTATATGCAATAATAGTAAAATATACATAGTGTAGGTACAAGTAAGAAAAAGTTTCCGTATTTGCATTGGATTCAGAATCAACCAAACTGTATATTTTTCTTACTTTTTTTTTTACGATTTTCTTCAGTAACCAGATCCAATTAATCATCATCATTCATTCGAAGGTTAGCCTGAAATTGAAGTAACGTATTCGCCATGAACATTTTGTTGTATCTTCCTGATCTATTAAGTTTTTCGTATTCTTTCGATCGACACCATAAAATCTGTACCAGCCAATTGGAAGTTTTTGAAAAATTCGTGCAGCCAAAAAAACAGTCGATAAGAATTACTTTCATTTTTTTTATTCATATCCGAATATTAGAGAACTAAAAAGAGAACCAAAGTAAACTACATGTATATTAAACGTTTTAATTTTTTTTTTCTTTCTTTTTTTTTTTTTTGTACTTCCCGTCTGTTCTAGTTCTATTTTAATTTCTATTCTTCTAAACATTTGCGGGCGCGACCATTGGCTTCTATGTGATTCGGAGAAGTCGCGCCAAATTATTTCTGCGCCAACTACGTAGTTTTTACTAATACTGTAGGTGATATATATACATAAATTTTCATACCCCAAAAAGAAAAAAAGATGAAGGTTTTTTTCGTCTCTTTCTACGGATTTAAAAGAAGAAAAAAAAAACACGTATATTTCTCTTACCTCTTCCTTATCTTTATATATTTTACCTAGCTGTTCCTATCGTACGTATAGTACATTTAATAATCTTATAACGTGGACGTGTAATTATACACCTCATTGACGTTAGGCGCCACTACCATATTATGTACATATTTGTATCGATATATGTATATGTAAATTGTATAATATGCAAAGTCTTGTTCGTTCAACCGATATCGTACACTGTACAATCTTTTCAACATTTTTTTATTTTGTTTTTTTTTCTTCTTTTTCTTTCATTTTTTACTTTTTCTTATGCTTTTTTTCTCTCTCTCTCTCATTTATTTCGTACATCTTATGTGTATGTATAATTCGTATGTGTATGTTTTTTTTTCTTTCTTCTCTTTTCGTTTTTCTATTTTAGAAATAACCTGTACATTCTGAAGTTTTTATTTTTAGAATTAGAATTAACGGGGTTAGTTTTGTATATTGTAGTATCTTTATACCTTTATGTATGCCATGGAATATCTAAATCATCTATTTCACAATCACATTATTTACAAATTATCTATTTATGGATCCGGGGTTAGAATCTTTTAAAGTTGAATCATTTCTTCTTTTTTTATCTCTCCTTTTTTATTATTTTTTTTTGTCTTTCTCTTCAAACACACAGTTTTTTGGGAAATCCTTTTTGATCTACTTCCCATAGATTTTTTTCCTTTTTTTTTTTTTAATTTTGTTTTTCAAAGAAACTGCAGTATTGTATATTGGGCAAGAGAAGAGGAAAGATGGATTGTATTTCCTTTGCATTACATGACGAAGTATATATGTATTATAAATATATATATGTATATATGTATACCTACTGTGTAATACAACAATTGACAAAGGCTGATGGTGCAGGCGATTGCATAGCTGACGACCGCTTGCACTTTTCTCTCTATATTTATATAATACCGCGTTTTTTTTGTGTGTTTTTTTTTTTTTTAATTTTTTTATTGCTTTTTGAGAAAATAAAAAAAATGTTCTCCAAGTCTCTTTACCTTTAGTGCATGTTACGTGTAGGTATGCATGCACATGTATACCTACACATAATGTGAATGAGACGGTAAAGAATCGTCGAAATATACTCCGCATGTTAATGCATATAGTAACTTCACAAAAGATGAAAAAAAAATCGAAAAACACCAACGAAGGAACTTTTTTACTTTTTTCTTCATTCCCTTCTCAATTATTCATATAGGTACCATTTGTACAATGAACGTACACGTATAGCCGGTATATGATGAAGATATACGATATATCTACGTTATTCACAATTTTGAAAAATTCAAAAATTTCATTTTGACAAGCTATGAAAACGTGAATACGAGTAATCTCTTGTACTTCTTTATTTCTTTTCTCTGCCTTTTTTTTTTTTTAATTTAATTTTATTTCATTTTTTATGAATTATAGATATGTTAAATAAACCGTGTTATCGACACACCTTTGCTATATTACTCGATCACGAGTTGCAGCCAGTCGCGATTATGTAATTCTTGTGAATTGAATGCCGGTTATAGCTTTTTTTTTTACATTTTTTTTTCTTCAATTCATGTACATACTTACGATATAATATGCACTTACATATAAATATTACCGAGAAAACTAATCAAATATCGCGCCGCTGGGCAATCCATTATTATAGTGTTCATTTTATCTTACGATGTATATACTTGATTATTATATACACGTAATACATATAAATATACATATATATTTAAGATAGGCATATAAAGTTCAGCACTTTTGATCGATCTACACGATTTTCTTTGAATTTTTATTCACACAGGTACGATTTCATTGATTGATAATTGCGTGACTGAAATATTGAGTATTAATCATTTATTTCTCTCTGTTTTATCAATTTTAACAAATTTCAGTGTGGAAATAGAGTGGAAAAATTATTACCAAAAGAAGTGAAATAAAATTTGAAAAAAATATAAATAAATAATAAAAAATCACGATGATTACTTTTTAAGCTCCGGTAATCTAGTTTTGTTAATATTGCGAGTTGCCCCGATATCTGGTCTGCACCCGCGCTTTCGAGATGTGAAAGTCCGATAACGAGGAAGTTTGACGTAACTAACCTAACTGTCTCAATTTCTCTTATTTTAGTTCATTTTATTTGATCAGTTTTCTTTCTTTCTATTCTCATTTTGCATACTTCCAATTACACATTTCATTCTACTATAGTTTTAATTTCACGAAACATCTCGTATGAAAGATTTATTAAGGTACCTATACTGAGTTTCAGATAAAACCCAACTACAAAAAAAAAAAAAAAATATACATCTACCTATATGTTTCAAAAATATTTTTCAAAACCTTCGCAGAAAAAAAAAGTACAAAATTTTGTCAAAAATTCAAATTAATGCACACGTGCGCGATGTACACTTACGCAAACGCATAACATTCGACTTAATTTAATTTAACATTTATTTATATAATATAAATTTATATATATATTATATATTTTATACTTGAAGGATGTGCTTAGAAAGATACGGGATAACTGATACTCCTTAATTAGGGGGGCAAAAAAAAAAAAAAAAAAAACAAAAAAAAATTAATACACAAATCTCAAATGACGTATCGATGTGAGAAAAGATTCTCCAATTTTTCGCCCTCTTTCCTTTTTTACACATCTTTTTTCTCGTCTTCATTTGCGCGGCAAAAATTATATTATCTTCAGCAGTCAAGGGGTTAAAGTTATTCACCAATTTCATTCCTGTTTTTTTCCTTCGTTTCTAAATATTTTTTTTCTCAAATTTTTTTTTAATCTTTTTCTCATCTCGTCGCATTACGAGGATGGTTTATTACGTGCGTACGTGCGTGCGTGGAATCGTCGAAATGCTCGATTATTTTGACCCCCTAATCGCCAAAGTAGGAGGCTTTTTTCTTCTTTTTTTTTGCTGCTAACATAATATAGCTGACGATGCAGATTGAATATATATTTTGATTTTTTTTGCTCTGCATTTTTTTTTTTTTTTACAATCTGCCTTACATTTTAGGCACCGTCATAAGCTGGACGAGAGAAAAAAAAATTTTGAAATGAAAAAACAAAAAAAAAATGTCAACGAATCCGAATGATAATCGGGCAGTTTGAATTATGATACGTATAATATATGTGTATCTATATGAATATATGTGTATTACAATTTATTTAGAGCAGAAAAATGTCGTGATTATTGATACAAGCTAATTAAAATGTATGCACGCCCCGATCACGATTTCATTATCACTGTTATTATTGTAATTATTTTTTGTTAAATTTTCTCTCGTTTTATTCTCATTGCATTCGTGAATAAACGTATCGCACACCACATGTATACCGTACATTGTACCGCTTCGAGTTATCTGCAGTTAGAATTATTGTGTTGGGTCAAAGAGTATAAACTTTATGAAAGACATTGGAGGAAAGAAATAGCGATATTAGAAAACGAAAAAATGAAACAGAGAAAAAAATCAATCGTCTTCATTCGAACAGCAATGAGCAATGATGTTTGTTGGGTTTTATGCACGAAATACAAAGTAAAATGAAAGAAATATTTCTTTTTTTTTTCAATATTTCAGTCTGTATTGCAACGTACCACATACGTGTGTATTAATGTAAATATGTGTAATTGTTGGATCATGTAACGTCATATATTATGATATTTGACGTCAATTTTTGAAAACGTAATCTGTATAATACGTGTGAGGGGTCAGCCCTGTCTGTCAATATGAAATACGTAGTATTTCTTTTAATTTTATTGCACAAAATATGCATACATTGTTTCGCAGATATTGCGGAATTTAATACATGTCATAAATTTCCTGTACGAACATCTCAGACAGAATTATATAGGGTGTGAAGTTGAAAATTGGTGATATTTTTTTAATTTTATCGATATGGTTCTATAGATTTTTTTTTTTTTTTTACACATAATTGAATTATCAGTTTTCTAGAACGTTATGAAAAGGGTATCTTCTTTCTTTGATTTTTATTTTCCACAAACTGATATTAGAAAAAGAAAAAAAAAATATTTGAGAAACCATGAATTTTATTTTATTTATTTATTTATTTCCCATGGTCTCTGTGGCTATTCGAAAATTCTTTTAGTTTTTAGTTTAGGAATTTTAAATAACTGAACCTTGAACACTGAAATAAGGTATCTGACATGAAGTTTTTCAGCGCTTTTCGCATTTTTCAAAACGTCGTAGCGTTTATTTATTTTTTTTTTTCTTATTTTCTGGAATCTAACGTATCGTTTTCGTTTAATTATTCAATCGACGTATTGCTCAATCAATTCTCTTTTTTTTATTTTTTTTTCAGACTCCCCGATTACACAAAAGGAATTTTTCAAAGTATCGGCTTCAAGGAATTTCACGAATATCTGATTTTGGACGACGAAGAAAAACGCACAAAAAAAGTTAGTCGAAAATTTTCTCAATCATTGCACACATATTTTTGCGAAAAATATTAGCTGACATGCACTGTTTTTCTCTTTGTATAATAATTTATTTTTTTTCTCGTTTTTCCGCGGATTTTATTAAACTTTACGTAACATATTCTCGATTATTTTTCTCTTCATAATGTATGTCTCGTCTCGATTGGCAATTTTTTAAACACATATTATACGATCATAAATTAAATTTTGAGAACAAAAAAAAGCAAGAAAAAAGACACAGCAAAATGATCATAATTTTTAGAATAAAAATGCTAATCTATTAAATGAAATGAATCTCTATAACACTACTTGTACGTAAAGTTAATTTTATATTGGACTCTGCGTCCATTATAATGAGTCTTATGTAACACATATTCATCATGGGGTATATAAGTATATACTGTAGATAAGAAAGAAAAACGTTTAAATAAGTTTGTTTTATCGTACAATTAGTGCGACGATTATTTAGATATGCCAAAAAGACATCATCGTCTTTATGTGCGTCATTAAAATGTCACTATTATTTCAAATTAATAATTATTACAAAGATTTTATGTTATTTTATTTTATTTAGAGAAAAAAATTTCTCTTTCCAAATTGGCTATCGTATTCATATAATTTGATAAAAAAGAACCTCGACTGCAAAATTAAAATTATCATTGTATCATAAATATACGTCCATGAATTTTTTATATTTTATTTTATCCATCTCTTGTTTCAGGGAGAAGAACTTCTTGAACAGGGTATTAAGTATTTAAGAATAAGAACGAAAAAGTACGCTAGGAGGCAGCATAAATGGGTGAAAAATCGATTTATAGATCGATCAGATCGGGAGGTGAGATTTTTTGGAGTATTATGAGAACATTGAGTTAGTGAGAACGTAGAAAACTAGGTACGTTTCAGGTTCCCCCAGTTTATTCATTGGACTGCACAGACCTCGATAAATGGAATGAGAAGGTCCTGGAACCGGCGATTTTGATTATAAATCAAAAACTTAGAGGAAAAACGCCGAGCTATGAGGCCCTGAATAACGATAAGACTGATGAGAAAAAAAATTTCTGTGATAAATTTGATCAGACTCACTTTTGCGAGGTAATACAAATTCCTATAACCTGTCTTTTTATATATACCTAATTTTTATCCATATATTTATATGTATGTAAAACTCACGTTTTGATTATTCATATGTATGATATAAAATGTTACGTAAAACTTTAGTGTTAATCAATATTTGAAGTATCGATCTGTTTGTCCCGTGTACACAGACGTGCGAAAGAGTGTTAATAGGAGAGTTACAATGGAAGGCACATTTGCACGGAAGAAAACATGAAAAGATGGTTAAAAAAAGCAAAATTGAGAGCCAAAAACCGATGAAGGAACCAATGGAACAATTGACGTGAAAAAAGGTCTTTCATCAAACTTTTCGTGGTAACTTTTATCTTTTCTTTTGATCTCTACCCACAGAGATTTGATGAATTATTTCAGAGCGCAATACCAAATAAAAAAAAATGAATATAAATATGATATACCTGTGGTTCAAAATGTGAATAATTGTTGACTGTGTGATTTAATAAAACATTAAACATATTCATGATAATTCCTGATCCAAGAATCCGAAAATTCTAAATTGTCGTTCGTTTTTCTTTCCGTAAAAAGTTGAAAAAAATGGGGGAAAAATCGAAAAGTTAGATCTTCGCGGTGGTAAAAGACTTTATCGATCTTCACTGTGGATAATGAAGTTGAATATGTCTCGGAATTCTTGTTGTTACTGCCTGTGGTTGGCTTGGTAAAATCTTTCGTACCAACTGAGTAGCGGATCAGTTGTTGGTACGGGGCCGACGAGAGGCTATTCATGTATTGAAAAATTTGACTAACAATTGATAAAAGCAGAATCTAATTTTGGAACCATCGGTAAAATCATTTTTGTCGGTATTGTTAAAACTTCGATAACATGTTGATTTTGTGCATCATTATTATTCCTTTGTTAAAGGTAATGAGAATCTTTTATTTTACATTCATTATTATTTAATATCATGTCAGTTAACAATGCTTATACATACGGTGTATAATATATATCCATAATATTCATATAATAATCATAATATATTTATATACATGTATAATACATGTAGCGGGAATAGTAATAATATTTACAATTGATTTAATTTTACTCCAAAAGTTACAATTGTACGCCCATAATTGAGGATTTGTTGTTTTTCTCGCTTTTCTTTTTTCTCCTAACTTCATTTTCACATCATATAATTATTTTTTTATTCTTAATTTATAATTCGATATAACTATACATCATTCAACTGCTCCTCAATAATATTTATACTCATAATATATATAGAATAATAATACTGATTTTAATATTGATTTAATAATGGCATCGATCGATTAATCGATCAAATTTTTCATTGATACCAGATCGTCTAGATCAAGATGCAACGACACATATAATATGTGCATGTGGGTGTGTGGATCTTCCGAAAACAATTCAAGATCAATGTTAAAATACGACATTAGAAATCCCACTCATAACGTTGCATCCATTGGCAACAGTAAGTAAATCACTGAACAAAATAATTAACAATAATATCATAGTTTTTTTGTTCTCCCTTTTCACTTTTCCAGAATTCCATTGGTCGTGGTGAACTGCAGCTTGCTTTTCACCTGTGAAAAAAAAATTTTCAGTTACGGGCTTCAGAAGATGAGAATTTTTATTATTCATTTATTTTTCTTATTAATAATTTTGTTGTTATTTTTTGCCTGTTTGATATTTATCCGGAAACTGCTCGGTTTAGCAATTTACAAGTTTATTCTTACTCATTTTCATTCTAATTTTCTATTCTTCTTTTTTGTTTTTTTCATTTGCATGCCTATGAAGGGTTAATATATGAGATATTAATACGGAGCTTCACATAAAGCGTCCGTGCAGACGATTTTTCAATTTCTAATTAGAAAGCTCTTGGGGGTTCTAGCAATTTCCTCGCTAGAAGTGGCTCAAGATATATCCAACCACCCTTCTTTACGATTTTCACACTCAGGATATATTGTGCAGCGTAAAAAGATGAAAATTTTTTTTTTTCAAATTCCTTATGAGCTTTCCAAACTAACAACAGCACCGGGAGAACAGCAAAATGCCTTCCCCGATGCAATAAGGCAATTTAAAAACTCATGAAAATTCAAAGCCTGTTCACTTCAAACGAATACGTGCACGGCAGGCTCCTCCGATGAATTATTTTCATCACTATTATTATGTTTATTATTAACAAATCATTTATTCCCATTCCCATACAGCTGTAGACCTCTGCCTGATAATCCTATAGATGGTGATTTTGTTTGTTTGTTTGTTTGTTTGTTTGTTTTTTTTTTCAATTTTTCTTCTCACCGTTCAAAACGTGTAGATGGACGAGCGAAGTACTGTGCTGATCAAAACTGCAGGTATATTCTCCGCTGTCACTTTTCGCGACTCTTTCGATGTAAATTCTCGTCGTTACTTTATCTTCAGATCTGTTCGGAAAAAAGGAAAAAAAAAAGAAGCATTCACTTTCGTTGTATCATACGTATATTAATATTGTTCGTAAATTTTATCGCATAACTTTATCGTGGTCGTTTTTTTTTTTTTTTTTCGTTTGTGTTTTCTTTGATGGGAACTACTGTATGGAACTAATTGTTTGTTACATGTAAAAAGTTTTTCGTGAGCAAAGCTTAATGAGAAACACACAAAACACTTTTGCGTCCGAAAACAAAACTTTGAAAACGTCTGTCACAGTGAAACTTTTTTTTTTTTTTTGTTGCTAGAGAGTTTTCAAACGAAGACAAAAAAGTCTAGTCGCGACGAAACTCTTTGATTATAGAACAATTATGGTATTAATTAATAGTGAAAATAAACAATATTTTTTATTTATACAGAGACAGGGAAAAAAAACTCAATTCGATTTTAGGGGATGCTAAAGAATAACTTTGAAAAAAGTGGTTTCGATTCGTGAAATTTTCAAATCCAGAAAGGAATATGAATTGAAGGGCCGGGTCTGAACTACGTAGGAGTTGAGGTATGTATAGGTATGGGTAATTTGTAACTTTCTAACTTTTACGTTAAATAACCGAATCCGACTCGAAGTAGAAAATAAAGTTAGCCGTTGGCCGTATCTTTTTCAACCTTTCATCCGGACGGACTCTATTTCGCCTTGGCCCGAAAAAAGTTAAACAAAAATAGATTAATTAGAAAATTTCGCGGGAATGCCCACGCGAATATTCTTCGAGGCATTTCTCTTTTTTAATTTTTCTTTTCGTTTTTACTTTATACACATGTATATATTTGCTCTGTATATTGTAACAAGGTTTTTTACTTGCAACGGATATTAAAAATTTTCTAAAATTTTTTCTCAGCTTACCCGTTTACGTGATAAACATTCACATGGTCCGGTATTTTTTCACCATTTTTTAACCATCTTGGTAGTGATTTTTCTACTACCCGTCGCGACGCTCTTACTATACATGCAAGTTCAACTCCACTTCCGGTCTTGTAGTAACGATCCTGTACCTCGTGACCAGCTTCGTCAACGATTCTTACGTCTGGTGCTGAAATCAGTGATATTTTGTTTTAAGATCTTTGAAATCGCGTTTCACTAATTGAGAAGAATTCATTGATATACAAATTGTAATAAACGACCTGGAAGCAAAACGAGGAGGAGGAAAACTTCCGAAAGATTCTGAGTGTAATTGGAAGGAAAACAAGAAAAGATGAAGTTCGCAAGTTTGATGACTTTTTCAGGTGTATTAGAACACTTTGGACTGTACGCCCATTTAATTTGAAACTTCATATGCCCCCGTAGAGACACAAGAATATAATTGAACAATGGATGATGCTCAGAGAAAATATTGATATGCGTATTTGACGTATCATATCGCATTTCATCGTCGGTCGTAGCATTATTCGACATTTCATCCGTTCTTCTTTCCCAAGGGAAAAATCTTTCTCGCCTCCCAGCGTTTGTAAGGAATTGTACAGGTAAATATGAAACATCTCAATCTGCACTATCGTTCCTGATTCGACTCGAAGTTTTTTTCTTTTATTTTGTGTATAATTTTATGTAGGGTATCGAATATCTTGATGAAAAAAAAATGCAAAATTATTCAACCAATTTTTTTCCGCCCCCCCATTAAAATTTCCAAAGCATTTTCTGTTCGTACGTATAAAAATTGATAACCGCAGCAAAATCATGTCGAAGAATGTTTTTTTCTCGCGTCCTTATTTTTCCTGCATATTTTTCACAATTCTGACGTCTGACGCTTGACACACGTCGTCCGTTTCCACTTGCGGAACTAAATCATAAGACAGCGTTCACGATCGAAGGTGACATACTTATTTCAAAATGCAAATATCATTTGAAGATAAAGAAATTTCATTATTTTTTTTTACACGTTGTCATTTTTTTAACGTACCACAACGAACTGCTGTTCGCCAAACTATTAGCCATACGTTTCAAAGTTTTCCTGCTGATAATTCCAACGTACCTACTTTAAAGTTGAGCTTGCATACATGTATAATAATAATATCTAGTTAAAATGATATTTTTAATAATCCACCCTATTTATCTAATTCTATATACTTACAAGCATAAAATGCCACACGCTCCGCTTTGGAGAAAATCCTTGCTTAGAACTTTGTTCGGAAAAAAATTTATATTTTTAAATCCGTATTCTCTTTTATACACGTATACACAGGTACATATTAATAATCCTTGGAAATAAATCGCCGTTAAAGCTTCTCTAATTAATAATTAATGTACATAAGTACTTTACCCACTTGCTATACAAGCCTCCCTATAAACATATAGGTAGGTATGTAATACAGCTCACCGAAAGTCGCCGCGAAAAGGAGGAAAATTTTGCGCACGACGAGAAACTCGTTGCTCTAGTAAACCGGCTACCTATATACGTATATACATAACACACAACATAATAACTATAACTCATCATATACTGAGAAACGTGAAATTGCGTGGGACCAATTTGAGAGATTTTTTTTTCCACAATTCCAACCTCAGTTGTAAAATCCATTCACTATTCACACGATGATCATAATTTTTATTTTTATTTTTTTTTCAAATCTAATCGCGCATGTCATTCAATTGTTTTTTTCTCATCATTTCAATCTTCCTCAACTTTCTCTGTCGTGAAACATTGCAATTACATGAAAAAAAAAGACACAATCAAATGTGAATTAGAAAAAACAAAAAAAAAATGGGCAAGAATAATCGGTGAAAAAAAATTTTGTTCGTTTCTTTTTTTTCGAAGCTCATTGAGCTTTTCGCGCTCTACCAATCGGAAGGGTATTTGGGGGGAAGGAGTAGTGAGTTTCAAACAGATGTATAAGTTTATGCATACGTATACATATATTACGTATACATAAATTACGTGAAAAGTTGTGAACAGGGATACCCTAAACCGTAACTTTCTGGGGCAATTTAAAGTTGTCCCTTGAAACGTATCTAGATACAGGATATACGTGTGTACATGTAACAGGTATAAAATAACACGACGGATCCGAATTTCCCTATATTTCTATGAAGCGGAAAAATCGGAAGGAATCAAAAGTGATGCTTGAAATTCATTGAATGTTTGATAAACTTTTATTCACATGCACCC
The DNA here is from genome assembly GCA_963978495.1 of Athalia circularis. Taxonomy (NCBI): domain Eukaryota; kingdom Metazoa; phylum Arthropoda; class Insecta; order Hymenoptera; family Athaliidae; genus Athalia; species Athalia circularis. Next base: position 34,747,644 of record OZ021698.1, on the reverse strand, counting down.
AGGAAGTGGATGCCGATAGTATCGAAATCGGAGATTGAAGGAAAATATCGCTGTATACTTGGTTGAGAAAATTGAAAACTTAGAACCAGACATTTCTCGTAGAATTTTACTGTCTCTTTACCGTAGGAAAAATTTCTATGAATTTTTGCTTTGCTCTCAAAATTTAAAAGAAAAAAAGCGCCTCGGATTTCTCACACTGAAAAAATCGCGTGACGCAATTATATAAATTATTTTTGAGATAATCGTAATTATTATTATTGTTATAATCGTTACCTAAGACCGTGACATTTGTAGTTAGCATTCTTGGCGGGTGAGTGTTGACCTGACAGACGTAGAGACCATTATCTTCACGTTGAACCGAAGATATTGCGAGCCTCCAGTTATTTGGATACTGAAAACTCAGGCTATATCTCAAGTCCGAACTGTAGGTGCTTTTGGCAACTGTTAAAAGTGACACCCTTTCCGCGTTACGTTTGATCCACATTACCTGCAATCGAAAGAAATTTAAGGACCTTCTCAAACAAATCAAACAGGATAGAGTTTTTGATTTTTGAATTTTTGTTTTTATATTACGTGCGTTCGTTTGATGACAAAAAAAAACATTGCTCCTGTTTAAACTCACCGTTTTATCGGAAAGCATCGCGACTCGACAGTCTAGCATCGCGATTGTACCGAGATGAAGAGCGACGTGTCGAATTCCGTTAATAATCGAATCGTCGTTTTCTATATTCTCAAAATATGGACCCCAGTGCGTGACGTGATGATGTCTCAAGTGAGGTACTCGAATGGGAGGAAGCTGCAGACTCATCTCATCTGCAAAAAAAGTGTGACATGCGTAATTCGTGAGGAATAATTTTTTATATATATTCAGACTCTATATTTTTCGAATTTCAAGGCAAAAAAGAATCGGAAAAAAATATCATCGCAGGGATGAAAGTGTTGCAACATGTAATCGGATAATCTTATGGTTTTCATGGTACGGGGTAAAGAATTTTCTTTCATATACTGTATCATATTTCATTCTCGTTACATTCGAGCTGCGGAGGGAAATGCAAAAAAAACAAAAAAAAAAAAAAAAAAAAGAAGAAGAGAACAAATAAAATACCGAACAAAAACGAAACGAAAGCAATTCGTTCATTATCCAGAGGCCTGGGGTAACTAATGCGAGAGCTGGGCAATATGTATATATATCTGTCTACATATATATCATACTTTGATGTACGGGGAAAGAATTTTCAATTTCATTCCGGAGGCCCTACGACAACGGTTTCGAGCTCCCTGAAACCATTGTAATGTAATAGAAAGATGTGAGGGCATAAGGTACGTACTTATATATGAACGTGTTTTGTCTCTTTTTTTTTTCTCTTTCGCAAATGCGGTTTAGAACGAATAAAAGCAATTATTATTAAAATCCATCGGCCAACTTTTGAAAAAGTCGTTGTCGCAGCGAACGAGCTTTTATTATACAGTCCTTTTTTCTTCATTCATTCACTTATTTATTTTATTCATACATTTATTTATTTATTTTTTGTTTCTTATCAGTCTATTCATTCATTTCATTTAATACCTGATTTCATCTCAACTCTCTTCTTTTTTTTTTATTCGCTATGCTTCGGGTGTAAAAGATGGACATCGAGGATCTATACGGAGAATCTTTTATTATCCAGTCCTTGAGCAAATTTCATTTCCTTTTTTTTCTAGTGTAGCGTAAATCATTATTGGTTTCTTTGTTCCGCCTGATTTGTCTGATTTGACGTTTTCTTTGTTTCTTTTTCCTTTTCCTTCTTTTTTTTTTGTTTTTCTGTTCTTTGTTCAATAACTGTGTGTGGGTGCTATAATTTTGTTCGGGATCCGAAAATATAAAAGTCTCGTGTTGAAATTTTAGGGATTTATCCCACCGGATTTCCGTCAGCTCGCAGGATCTTTTATCCATTGGAGTGTATTTTAAATATACATAGAGAGGGTTACCGGTTTTCCTACTTTGGACCCACTCGAAAAGTTTGCGGCGATCCTTAAATATAAACCTTGGTAATGGGGTATATATATACGTATTTTGGAAACTTGTTTTTTTTTTCTTCTTCTCTATCGTTCCTACACATTTTAGGGTATCATCTTCCAGGATATTGCTTCATTGACTCGAGCGGATAAAGCTCTCTTCCCGTCCGAGGTTTTTTTTTTTTTTTTTCTTTTTCAGTTCTTCACATTGCAGGTTAGCGAAAATAAATGTAAAAAGTATCCTTAAACCCGGTCATCCCGGTAGCTTTGCTACATTTTTTTACCTATAATATACCCACCTATTTATGCTGAAAGATATCGTTAAAAAGTTTTCTCTTTAAACTCCTCAAACGACGATGAGCCTTACGAACCACTTAGCTGCGAATTGTTTCTATCTCCTCCCCGAACGTTATTTTCCCTTAGTTGTGTTGTTCTATTTTATTTTTTTAATTTCTTTGTTTCTTTCGTTCACTTATCCCCATTTTTTTGTACACCATTTTTCACGAGGAAGTGCGGTGAGCTTCGAAAAATGGGGAAGCAAATGGTCTAAAAGTCGAGAATTGTAACGGTAAACGGGTAGAGTGAGGAGACCATGATATTCAATTCGACGAACGTTGGGGACAATAATAGTGTTTTTTTCGATAAAAAACAAAAAATAAATAAATTCAAGTGCTCTCTTCTCTCTCACCCCTTTCGGAGATTACGGGAGTTGTGATTTTCATCTTCATCTGCACGTGCGCTGTGTACGGTGGAAAAACAAACTTGTACAGGGTGACGAACAATGTGAGAAAAAAAGCGAAGAGAAAAGGAGAGGAAAAATTTTGGGCTAAATTTGAAAGGTCCTTTAGGTCAAGAAAAGACAACTGTGTTTAACGGACGGGGATAAAGACCGTCCACTTGCGTTTTATACACCGAACCATTGTCTTCCATTAGATAATTAGTCGGGTGAACCTCTGCAACCATCACTGCTAATGTCTGCCTTCGGTCGACGTCGCGACGACCGCGACCGACGCAGCGAAAGATTGACCCTCAGGCTCTTTGGTATAATTTGAAGGTTGTTTTTGTTTTTTCTTTATTATTTTTTTCCCCTTACCGAACGTCTTTCTTATGGTATATAAATAAGAGAGAAGAAAGAGAAGAATATCTTCTAAGCTCATATTTGCATGTGGGGGTATTTTCGGAATATTTTTACTTCATTTTCATTTCCTTGAGTTTGAACAAAAGAAAAAAATCAAAACCATCATCTTTCGGTAAAGATAATTAACCGAAGATTAAGGATTGTCGGGTTTCAGAGAATACATAATAAATTAGAGTGGTACCTAATTTGCGAGAGTCGCAACTTTTCAGTCTTATCCCTTAGGTTGCTTACATTTCGAGTGACAGAACAAGAAAAAAAAAAACAAAAAAATACAAATCGTGCTTGATCGGACAATTTTTTGTTCGTCGAATTGAAGGAACTCGGGGGATGAGATTCAAAAAATTGCGCATCCTAAAAAATAGGGGCCGCCTTCCCCGTTTTATGTCCATACATTTCTCAGGTTTCTTCTTCTTATCCGTATCTATAAGTCGGTGTTATATCGTGTTTTTTTTTTTCTGTTTCTGTACATCGTGTCCTGCGGGTTTTCCTGTGGGAGCTTTTCACCCGTTTTTCCAGTAATCTATAGTACCGTCTATAGTTTCATATATTTCACTATATCTATTTCTACCCCGCAGACATCAATGTCGATACTATCGAGGACACTCCGTAGATATTTTATACGCGCATATAGCTTATTTTTTCACACATTTTTTTCTGTCCATAATAAATATATCGAGCATATGTTCGCCTCGCGCGATATCACACAGATTTCGTTTTTTGCATGAACATTTTTACACACCCTGCACATACCAACGCAAATCTACCCTTTGAATCGCCGCAACTGCAACTTCATGCAAGTTCCTGGAACGCTTTCCAGAAGCTTTGTTTGTTCGCGCTTCGGCGGACCCTATTTTCCTATTATTTTCATTTTTTATCGCGTTCCTTTTTTGGCAGGGTCGTTTTTTTCCTGGTTTCGAACGTTCCGATGGTCTTTTATTGACCCGGAATCAAAGCGAAAAGTATCCAGATGTACCGGAATTTTTTTTGCACACATGCACACGTGTCGGTTAATTGAAAAAGATTTTTCAAAGTTGACTGCAAAAATAAATAAATGAAAAAAAAAGCTGTGTGCAATTTTTTTTTTTTTTTGCCTGTATATGATCGAATTCTAATTCCTTGGGAAAATATTAATTCAACGTTGAGGTTAGGTACTTAAACTTCTAATTGTCGGAATAATTGGTGGTAATTAGTACAAGAGATTTTTTCCCCTTTTGATTTATTTGTTTCTTTTTTTTTTGTTTTTTTTTTCAATACATACAGAGCTGAACTTTTTTTATATATATATTATATGTACAAATGTATGTAGGTACAACTCTGGGGAATTTCTGAGTCAGCGATTATATCACGTTTAAATAATCAAAGTCCAACTTTTTGAGAGTTTTCTTAAGTATGTACTTGAAAATTCTAAGGGAAAAGAAGGAACAGGAAAAAAAAAAAAAAACCACAGGGAAAAGAAAATTTCTCAACACCGTGAAAGAAAATTATTCGCGCAGTAGGGTGAAATATATATTTATACAGAATATTATATAAAAAAAAAGAACTTATGTTAGAAAAAATACCGAGGCCTAGGTCAGGTCGGGTCAGGTTAGGTTAAACGTGGAAAATCTTCAGCCCATAATCAAGGGGAAATTTTCCTTTTCCGCACGAGGGACAAACAACGAAATTAAACGTGCAGGGTGAAGAAGCTATTGTAAGAAAGTTCCTCCCTAGGTAGACGGCGATCATCAGTTAAGGTGAAAATGGCTTCCTCTAACTTATACAACTCGCTCTCTTTCTCTTCCCTGAAATTTTGGCAAATTTATATACCCGCCCGCGCCCTGCAAAGCCTTACTTTCGCGGTATATTCTACTCATCCTACTTTTCTACTTGCCAGCTCTCTTGATTCGATTCAGGTAACAACGTAGCTCGCTAACCGAACCGTGAAACCAAATGTCTTCGCGCTCGAAATACACCCCATACATAAGCCTACCAAAAACTTATGTACAATGTCTCTCCCAATTTTCTGCTATATGCTCTGCATGATTTTTTATCTCTTCTTTTATCTACATGACTGTTCAAAAACACCGAAGCGATATAAAAAACGTGAATTATACTTTTTTTTCATATCTGTAAGCGCGGAAATCATATCTTTAGAAAATTACCATGGAAAGTATAAAAATTTCTTTCCCCCTTCACCCTTCACCCTTTTATTTTTTGTTTTCTTCCTAATACTAATTTTGAATAAAATATCAGGTGAGGAGAAACAATTTTCATTTGCGGTTTATATTTTACCTTCTATATCGTATAGGTATTCACCGCGTGTATTTCAATTTTCTCTCTCTTCGGTAAAGGGGTGTGCACTTATGTATAAATTTCACCTAGATTTCCACACGTCTTTCTCAGCTGCACCGGCACCAGTAGCAGCAAAAGTAGCAATAGCGGTAGCATGAACAGTCAACGTGTACACGAGCTGCACGAGCTGCTCGTCGCTGCCTCTGCAAAGCTGTTCTTGAATGAAATTTCAACCGTAATGCGAAAGCAAATGCGAAAGGCAGAAGATATGAGTTGGTAAGCCACCCGTGTAACGGATACATTTTCAGGGGATGTACATACATCATTTACATATATATATACATATTTATATATCATGCACACACTATGTCTGCATAGAAATTTAATTCGGTATACGCTCTTTTTTTTTTACACCTCACATTATTCACCTAACAATCATTTCTATAATTTTCTGTTTTTTTTTTTTTTTTTTTTTTTTATACGTCATCGCAAAAATTTTGTAACAATCTTCTTTTCTTTTTCTCAAATCATTATCGATCGAAGATAAATATGAGGAGTAGATTTATACGCACGTTTTTTCGAACACTCGCGGTTGCGCAATGCCAAGATCGATTTTTTGCATTTCAATTTTCCAATAATGTGCGTCTAATTGTTTGTTGGGCGATTGAAAAAAATCAGTGAACTAAAAAAACTTGGAGTGAATTTTTATAGAGTACACAGTAGGTACGTCCGATAGAGATGAATATAGGTATAATATCAATCGCGTCGCGATCGTATTTTTTTATTTTTTTTTTTGTTCAATTTTATTCGCTGGAAAAGGAAAGAAAGTTTTTCGATGTTCGGAAAATGAATTTCTATAAGCGCGGAGGAATCGCACTGCGGGATATCGATGCGGTATAACGTGTCTTTACAAATAATGCTCTGATTTTGATTCACGGTTGAGTAGGTTGTTCAACAATAACAGATGAAAATTGTAAATACAACGAGTGAATTATCAAATTATCGTGTTTGCAAATGAGAGTAATTATCAGCATCGCTGCCGTTGTTCCAGTTTTGTTAATTATTTTACCTATACGGAAAATCGCTTGAATTTACGTGTCACCGAATACGCGCTGATTTGCCATCGCATCGTTACAAAAATTACTATCTGTATTCTATATTTTCTATGAAAATTTATTCTCCAACGCCCGGACAAAAAAAAAAAACAGAAATTTTAATTTTAATGATATTCTTTTCTTTTTCTTTTTTTTTTATAATTGTTTATTGAATTTTGAGATAACCGTTAAACTCACAATACCTAGTAGAACTTGAAACTTTTTTTTGGAACAAGCTCGATTTCAGTGTAAATTTAATACCCTAAAAATACTAACTATACTTTATTATTTTCTAACGAATTTTACGTTATGCTAAATTCAAAATTCAATTAGGTGGTTTATATAACTGCAGACTGCAGTTACGTAATCTGGACACACAAACTGACCACGTTTGGCAGCGTTATAAATTCACTATCCAATTGACTCTACATTATGACCGCAGTCTAAAAAGCAAATAGCTAATGTATAGTAGTTACTGGGGTTGTCGTGGATGTTTCGGTTTTTCTCATTAAAACTTATATGCGTCCGCAAACATTGAAAAAAAAAACCAAAAAACGAAAAAAAAAAGATTATCATTACGTGCAAAACGCGATATCGAAAACTCGATGAACTAGTTTCTGCAGTTTCATTTCGTTTTTTTTCCTCGATTCTTCTGTTTCTTCTGATCCACGGATTTCATGTATTGTTATTTATTCCATTTCGCTCGTATCCAATATCATTGTCATTTGTGATCACTTTTTTTTTCTTCTTTTCTTTTCACATTATGGGGTGGGAAATGTACTCGCGACGCGCATTAATATACACATGTCAGTGTAATACGTGTAGTCTAATCTCTCTGAATTATTTATCCATCTATCCATACGCATAATACACGTACATTTGGAACAGATATGCACATAGGGTGGCCAAAAATAAGAAATAAGAGGAAGAAGCAAAAACGGGAAAAACTTTTTCAAACTTGGAACGAAATTTTAGATCGTAACAAAGAGCTTATTACACGTATAACGAATCTAAATTTGTTTCCTATCGAGGAACGTATGATTGAAATTTTAATTGAATTTTGGAACATTTTTAGGACACTGTATGAAAATTTGAGAAAAGTGTTAGAAAAAAAAGATAAATAAAAGGCTTGATAATTTTTTCGTTTCTTTCATCATCGTGACAAAAAATAGAAATTATTCAATCTCCACATAATTTCTGTAGCCTTAACATTTTATTCGAAAAACATCAAGTTCGGCATAATTTACGTCAACGAGTTTAAAATTTTTCGAAAGAAGTGAATGATTTTATTTTCCAGTCACCCTGTACACATAAATGTTGTATACCTCGGGCAAATAGAGAAACTCCGGAGAACTTCTGGCCTCGATATTACAATATATTCGGGTTATAATGTTCCATCCAACTGCGACTGTAATATTGCTTGTCTTTAGAGCATATACTGCGGATTGATGTCAGATCATAATATACCCAAGGTTTGGGTACATGCATATTGTATGTATCCACCATTTACTTTTCCTCTGAGAGAAATCAATCAATATATTGCAATATGTTTTTTTTCTACTTTTGCAAATTTTTACGTCGCTCCTCCGATTCCATTCGCTTTATTGGCACCTAATGTACATATTCCGGAGAGTGAGAAAATGACGATCGATCTATATTCTCTTTTTTCAGGACTAAAATCTCGAAGCTTTTACGGGGCAGATTCCGTATGAAATTTTATATCGTCGTCGAGCTTGAGTGAGCTTTAATCCCATGTGAGTGGGCGGATTAATTCTCACTTTACGCGTATTACAAGCTAGTCCGATATTGCGGATCTACAGCAGTAATGTGTAATATCGTACGTATTTTACACACTTACTTACGTATGTAATTTTCTCTGTATACATATTTGCCATGTACGTAATACATAATCAAAAATATAACAACGGGGGTTATCGCCCATGAAACTCATAGAAAATACCAGGCGGTAAGGATATGCTACGTATACGCAAAGGGGAAATTAATGTTTGCAAAAGCTTTTCATCTCCATCCCTTCTCATTTCTTTTTTTCTTCCCCCCACATTTTTTTTCTTTTTCATTTTTTTCCTTTTCTCTAGGTTTTTTATTTTTTTTAATTTTTTCAGAGCTTGTACATCGTTATATATTTTATACAACCGGGTTATTTATTCAAACGGTATACACGCGGCTATAGGAAGGCTTGCGTGAATTAATTTTCAACCAACTAATCCCAGAGATTTACGAAAACAAAATAAAAATCGAAGGAACAAAAAGAAAAAAAAATTTATATAATACATATATTCAAAATTCCAACGCAGGTATTATACCTATGTAGAAACTTTGGGAATCTTGTAAGTTTTAATCCGACCGAGTTTGACCGCGAAATTTAATTAGCTAGTAAAATTTGAAATTAATCACGATGAGCTATTATGGTATTTTTTTTTAAATCGTTCCGAAGTAGCTCAGGGTGACAATTTTTCTTTTTTTTCTGTTTTTTTTTTCTTACTTCAAATTTACAATTTTCTGATCTCCACACCGAGTTATAAAGCTCGTATTTCGACAGAAGCCAAAAAATGGAAATTTGTGGTTGGAAAAGGATAGAAAAAAAAAAAAAAATGGTTTGGCACGGTATACTATATACATCGTTATACGTTGCGGTTTAATGGGTGAAAAAAGTTGAACATAAAGCAAGTAGTTGGTGCAGGGCGCGGTTAAATCTAGAAATCTGGTAGTTAATTGAACATGCATAGCAGGTAGAGCTCGAATTGTGCAGATAGTAGTCCGAAGGGCGTAAGTTATATATTATATATGTACGTATATATGTGCGTATATATACTGTGTAAGTTACACGAAATGGCCCGATAAAATATCGCTTCTCCGTAACCTTAGCTAACCGTCTATATATTGCACTCGAATCGTGTGCTGACTGCCTTAAATTGTTCACTACGCGGAGCGATCGTAGGGTACCTACTGCTAGTGAAAAACGTTTTGCGAAACGTTTACGTTCATCGTTCACTGAATTGGCAATCCGATATACCAAAACGACCCTCCACGACGACACGACGGCGTACCTACCCCCTTCAACTTCGCTTATTTTCTGAATGCAGCTGCTTCTCGTCCTGTACAAAAATACAGAAAGTACGAAGGCTAAAAAAAAAAAAAATAAAATAAAACTAAACTAAAAGGTACAAAGAAAATCGATTCTCAAGCTATTATTATACTGTTGTACATTTACGACCAATGATGCAAACGTCCAATTTCACCTGAAAAACTTTTTCACGGTCCCACCTGATATCCTCTTCACAATTTTAAGAAAAATGGAAAAAAATGAAAATGAAAAGCTTCTTTCTTATTTCGATGAGAAAAATTCCTGTGTTCGGAATTTTGTTTTTATTTCAATCGATGGTATTTTATTTTCAAAAAATCTACCGTTAAAATTCATTGATTTTTCATAATAAATCGATGGATCCATTTTTAGACGGTTCAGACGAGGGAAACGAAAAAGTAGTAGGAAAATAATTGGCAAATTTTTTGATCGACATTTTTTGGTTTCTTTTTTTTTTCCATAGCAGCACACCAGATATTTTCACGGTCCATATAATAATCCGTTATATGTGCTCCGGGATTATATTATTTTAGATTTTGTGCCCGCGGGCTATGAAATAACCGCGGTGGGGAATTTTTTTTATTCCTCTCTCTCTTTGTTTTTTCATTTTTTCAATATTCGTGACCCTTGCCCTGACCCTTATCTTTAGTTTAACCTTTTCATTTCCATTGCCATTCGTACCTACGTTCGTTCCATTTAAATTTCGAAACGTGGCTCTATTTGCGTTCTGAAAATGTGAACGGGCACGCAAGTTATATAGGTATGTTGAAAGGTCGAATCATACGAACGATTTAACACCAAACGGTAAACCATTTACCATTTCCACAAAATTCATGTGCTCAGGTATATCTATATCTATATAGGTATGCAGGGTGTATAATATACATAGTATATTATATCCGAACACATTTTATTAATCTATTTTACTTTTTTACCCCATTTTTATACAGCGGTTAAAAAAATCATGACCTACTACTTCAGACTATTCAGTCTTACAATTAATTAGGAATGGCTAGACACGTAATTGCATGTGAAAGATCCACGTTGAAAAATCATTGCACACTTAAAATTCGAACTGTATTTTTTTATTCATTTTTTTCCGAGTGATATTCGCGATCCTTTGAGGGGTCGGAATATCACGCATACATGTTCGCTGTTTTGCCTGCTCTCTTTCGTATTTCCCCCCTCCCCCCTCGCCCTTTCCTTTTCTTCTCATTTTTGCACGAGAGTTAAAGCGCGAACGACGGAATTTTAATTTAGTCACGGTGGTCATCTCGTCTCTCCTTTATACAGTATTATTTTATTCGTCAGTTTTATTGCTTTTTTGCTTTCTTTTTTTTTTTTTAGTTTTCATTTTTATTTCTATTTTCCTGGAAAAGCTCCGTTTGATTGTCCGATACGTTTCATTTTTTCATTTTCACACCAAGGTAGATGTTAACTTTTTACTGCGCAACAAATTGTTTTTCACCGTTTATTTTTATTTTTTTTTTCTTCTTTCCTTTTCAATAATAACTACTTCCTATTCCGTGGTTATCATTACTTGGCAATCCTGTTTACTAATTACGTGAGATTGTTCGTTTTTTTGTTGTTGTCATTAAATTAATATTCATTATGAGGCTTCAATATTTTTATTGTTTTTCAGGTCATAATACGAAATTGATTTTAATTAATGTTAAACGACAATTAACGGTGGAATCTTCGTACCGAAAATTCCGAGTTAATTTAATTGGGGATTTACCTCAAGAATGTATCCTTGACGTCAGACTACAGTCACGTTCAAAGGTATCTGCCTTACGCAGGAATTTTGACCTCTCCCCTTCCTCGTAAATTACGTCAAGTCTTCGAAAATAAAAAAACTTCCGGAAGAGCATCACAAATTTTTGAATGTACTAGCATTGCATTTAATATCATTTGTTTTCGAAATTTTTGAACTCATGATATATAAGAATAGCCTGTAAACGCCTATGGAACCATAAGAAAATCAAAAGTTGATTTTTGAGCCTGAAATCAAAAAATATCTGAGATATACTCCTTTGGATTTTTTCGATTTTGGGGTAAAAAATGAAGTATTGCCAAAACTGATTGCAGGACACTTTTCCAACGTATTTTGACCTCAGGAACACGAATCCGTCGAGTAAATCAAGGTCGAAATAAATCTCATCGAGATATCCTTATTTTATTACTTTTTGGAGCAATAAATTCGCGATACCTCGATGAATTTTATAGATCGCTAATTCAGAAACACGAGGCTCATCTCGAATTTCGAGTTTTCATCACGTATTAAGATAGAATTGCAAAAGAAGAGATGGGCGACTACGATCGTATAATAATACTTGAAAAAAAAGAACATCGAATTAATTCCTTTCCTCGCTGTCCGATGTTCCTACATACCTATACACAGGTACGTAGGTATATCTGGGATGTAGAAAATTCATCCCTGCAACTTTATTATTCATAGATTTTTAACGTCTCCATCAGTAGTTCCAGTATAATAAATTAAGTAGATTTTATTTTGAGCTTTATTTTTTGAATTTCTTTTTTCTTTCATGGTTACAATCCATTTTCTCTCTAGGTTTGTTCATTTTTCATAATATCGTTAGCATTGTTGTTCAACGTGCAGTAGGTGTACGGTGGCATGACCATTAGTTTCAAGCTCACACAGTGAAAATGGTTGAGTGAATTACACGACGTTATATCTATAATACACTCGAAGACAATCGGCATAATCGACGAGATGACGAGAACAACAATTACGGCCAACAATGACTGTCCACATAATCAACCTTTCATTGTTTCACTTGCTTGATATGGGACAGTCTTTGAGCGCGTTACGATCGTTGCTATACAGAGCGATAAATATTCATCTTGAGAGACGGGGTTCGGTTTTATGTACAGATATTATGTGCCACATTACCTATGTACACAGGTATAGTACATACCGCAGCAAATACTTGAAGAATTTCGCTACACATTCACCCTACAAAACCATCATTTGTTTCGAACCGCAGGCGCGCATTGTCTTACCAAAGTTTAAGAGAGAGCAGCAGAAGGGACGGTGAAGGTAGACGCGAAAGCTGTTGGCAACGAAGCTATATACCGTAGAAAATACTTCGGAAGTGGTCCATCCATCTTCTCGTCTTGTCGTCTCGTCGTCGTCCTTCGTATATACTTTTCACCCCGTACTGCACCTATATCCATCTACCAACGATATAAAACCAGCTGAAGACTCGTTTTCTCATGGCAAATGTTTTTGCCGGAGATCAGCCATCCCCCCCCCCTTCCCCCCCAAGGCTCAAAAGATCCCTGGTGCATGTATATGTATGTGTATATACATGTATAATATCACCGTTGTTTGTTTTCTCGTGCTTTTCATTTTAACCTTTTTTTTTTTCTATTTTTTTGTCTCAACTTTGTTTTTTGCTTTTTTTCAGTTTTATTTTCTATCTTTACATTTGTCTCTCCATATCCGTCTTTTGTTCTTCTTATTTAATTTTCTCAGGGAACGTGACGCACGTCATTTTCAATACCTTATATTATATGATATACAACGCCGCGGGGATTTTATTGTGGCTAACACACGTATAGCTACGATATGAAAATTTTTTTCACTGAATTACATGTATTGATATTCTGTTTTTTTTTATTTTTTTATGTATTTGGAAGAACAATGATTTTTTTTTTCTTCTGGTTATATCATCGATGGATGGAATACTTTTTGTCTCGCGAAGATATATGTAAATATAACAGAAAACAAATCAGTGAAAATTAAATTTTCCGGAGCTGTGTTTGAATGGGCGTGCGGCCGATTCTTTTTTTTTCCCTTCCATTTCCGTCGATTTTGTTTGGCGAAAACATGATTTTTTTCAAACTTTGGTCTCCCGATGTATTTTTCTTTTTTTTTCTTTTTCTTTTTTTTTTCTTTTTCGTTTTTGGAGTTTGCTCCAAAGTAACTGACCCGTGCAGATTATTTGTACATTATACGATACATGCGAGGATCGGAATTCCAGATTGAATTCACTGCACGCCACGTATGTAGCACCGTATGTAACGTTATTCGACCGATTCTCGAATTACTTCCGTTTTTTTGTTTTGTTGGTTTTTTTCGTTTGGCAATTTTTTTTTTTTCTCTGCTCCAAGTTCTCGTGAAATCGGTAGATACGTAATTTTACTTTGATCATTAAGAGTGCACAATCGGTATCGTTTGATATACCACATATTTTTTATTTCAGTAAGTAAACACACGTACCTATGCATGTATAAAAGAATCGCAATATTCTACAAGTTCTATGTAATATTATTATCTGCACCGTCGATGTACGTACTACTATATATAATCGCTTAGGAAACTATAAAAGCTGCGGTATACCCGGTTTCATTGTTACATAGAAATTTTCTAAAAGCTTTGCTTATTTACATATAAATGCCTGCGTACACACAATATATTTTACACGTACCGGGTTGATTTTTTATTTTTTTTGTATTTTTTCTATCTTTACAATTTTTTTTTTTTTTTTTTTCTCCTTTTCCCACGTATACGTGATCGTACGTAGCTTCGATACATATATCCGTGGAATATATTTGTATATAAGGTAGGTACACAATAGCCATTGTTACAACTATAGGTATATAGGTAGTACAGCAAAAAGAGAGAAAGAAAGAAAAAAAAAAAAATAAGAACTACATATACATATACTTAAAAATAAATAAGTACGTATACATAAAGCTTCGGTTATTTCGCGCGAATATCGATTCTTTTTTTTTTTTATTTTCAACTTTTTTATTTTATTTTATTGTTATTTTATTTTTTCCTTGCGGAATTATGTGCGGAAAGCTTCAGGAGCTCGCAGTTTGTTTACGCGAGTATTTGAAAAGCTTTCTAAAGAGGGGTCGGTGAGTAGGGATGGTAAAGGAAAATGGGGGTGAGTTTGAGGTGAAGAAGAGAAGAGAAGAGGAGAGGAGAAGGAGAAGGAGAAGGAGAATGACGACGACATCTACGACGGACGACGTAGAGGGCGAGAGGTGGAGGACGATTGTGGGAAAAGTTTATTCTATCAAGTGCCTTGTTGATCGCTTTTTTCCAAACTCACTTCGTAAGGTTATATTTGGTATGTATGTCTATGTGTGTAAGTAGAAGGTACGTACTTTCCCGCTTGCAACAAAACTCCCAACGTAGTTTGCAATAATGGGAATTGTGAGTTGGGAGAGGCATGAGAAAAAAAAATTAAAAAAAAAAGGAAGGAAGGAGATCTGGACCCTCGAAACCGAAGCACTTTCTTACCGCACCAAGCAAAACTTTATACATACCCTTCCCTTTTTTCAACTAACCTAACCTATGACTACAGTTAAAACACAAACTTTAAACCCGACCATTAATATAAACGCGCTGATTATCGGCTCACAAAAAATTTTTACAACTTGACAAAAAGAAGGAAAATTCCCTTGCAACAAACTTTTATAAAATATTTCTTACACTACCTATAGGTATTCAATGTATTTGATCATTGGGACCGCATGCATCTTCCTATTCAAATTTTAGACATTTTTTTTTTTCATTCTCACTTATTTTCATTTTTCTTTTTGTTTTTTTTTTGTTGATTTTCTACTTTTTTTTTTCATTAAGGTCACGGTTTTTTTTTTTTTTTGTTTTTTTTTCTATTATTTTTCATCTTCGTTTCTTTTCTCGTCGCCCCAGATTTGTTTCTACGTATAATCTACACCGGTGTAGATTTTTCTTTGAGCTCTCAGGGGTGAGGAATTCTTTTTTTCTTTTTTTACGTTTGGTTCTTTTATTCATTTTTTTTTGTCTCTCGCTTTTTTTTGTTTTTGTGTGAACTTAATTTTACATCTTTTCATTTTCACAGTTCTTCTTCTTTATATATCTTAATTATGAAGGCATCTCTCTGATGTGCTCTGCAGTTACGATTCCGGTTCAAGTAATATAAAAAATAAAATGTATAGTATATTTACTGCCAACTCGAGAAGAGAAAAAAAAAAACAGAAAAACGGCAAATATTCTTTCGACATCTGCTCGTATTTTATATAGAAGCAAAAATATCTTCCTGCACGTATTCTTGATCTTCGACTCGCGGTCCAACATTTTTTATAAAGTCGAAGAAAAAAAGAACAATTTACTATTATAATTATTGTGTACTTTTGCAATCTGCACGCACGTGATAATCTCAAAATATTCATCTTGTACTTTTTACCACTTTATTTTGCAACACGTCAATCTGCTTAATTCTTCGGGGAACGAGTTGAGTTACGCAAATAGAATCAGTTGTCTTTTTTTTTTGTAATATTATAATTTTCATACATTTTTTTAACACCTTTCACCCCACCCTTTCGATGAAAATCGTCTCGCCACAATTACGTCATTGTTCAATTTTTTTTCTTCTCTCGTAAGATAAAACCGACAAAAAACTGATCTGTGTTTTTTTGTTCTTCTTTTTCTTTCAACAAGGCGTCTACCGATCTTTAGTGGATATCTCAAAGATTGAGAATTGACAATTTAAATATCATATGTTTGGACAGATCGTTTTTTATTTATTAATCCCTTCGATTTTGAAGGGCAGGTTAATGAATAGTTTGATGAAACGATTGTTGAAAAAGGATAGAAAAAATAACGATAAAGAGCGATGCGCTCGGTGGTTGAAATGAGTTATGAAAGAATGTAGGTAAAATGGAAGGATAACACCCCTTCGTTGAATAATAATTAGCCTCAGTGTGTTTCCGCCAAGCTGATTCAATTATATTCAGCTAAAATCACGTGTACGCATCCCCCGCATACCACCCCACCCCATTCCACCCTCACGTCACACATACATGTACGTGTACACATAACACTTATAACTACATATATGTATACGTATGTGAGGCAATTTTATTCGACGGTATATTTCAAACGCTACGTATAGCAACGGCAGCCCCTCCATAAATGAAGTGTTTCTTGACGTGCGGCTTTTTTTTTTTTTGTAGCAATCCAAACGACCAGAAAAACCGAAAAAACGAAACTCCGAGTTTCACGGGGGGCGAGGCAAAAAAAAAATGAACAACATCGTATGTGTGTAGGTGTGAAATAAACGATTCGACCAAAAATCGTCGCTTTTTTTTTTGCATCAGTACACGCGATCAGTTTAAGAAACTAGAGCGTCGAAACAACCGCATTTTGAATGAGACAAGATGAGATGAAGAAAGAATTTTATGGAGATTAAAAAGAGAAATCAAAACTTGAGCTGAATATCGAAAGTGGTGTTTTTTTTTTAAATTTTTTTTTCTTTTGATATGCTGAGTATGAAAAGTTTGGAACTTTGTTTTCGTACATTAAGTTCTCGCCAATTAGTGCTACAACTGCTAGTCAGACTAATATAAAGTATGTAAAGCAAACCTAGGAAAATGTATACCTATAATACGAATCTCGGAAGCAAGTTGTGCAGATGCATATTATGTATCACATACCTATATATCTAGGTATGTGAAATTGCGGTAGGAAGCTTTGCGGAGTAAGTGACTATATACTATACATATATATAATGTTTTATGTACGTACTATGTACACATATGTATTTTCCACGGTCCTTCATCGTTCACTTAAACCTACACCCCCTTTCCCCACGACCTTATTATAGGCTTTGAGTGCCATAGTTATAGCTACCGCAAAATTGTCACTTTGCAATTGTCACGCGGAATTAGAG
The DNA here is from genome assembly GCA_963978495.1 of Athalia circularis. Lineage (NCBI taxonomy): Eukaryota > Metazoa > Arthropoda > Insecta > Hymenoptera > Athaliidae > Athalia > Athalia circularis. Next base: position 34,730,352 of record OZ021698.1, on the reverse strand, counting down.
GTCTAAAATTATTTATCACATATACGTACACATGCAGTGCTTATAACTGGATACCACCGAGTCTTTGACAATGTAATCAACCATCTCTTACCGAACAGTATATCAGGATAGTTTTGATCACAGGAGCTAAAACTCCATACATAATAGATCTGCTCGAACTAATTAGTCGCGAGAAGGTTAATCGTGCGGATACGTACAGTATATGGACGAAGTAAATCGAAGGGCACAAAATTCTGTGAATAATATTCGATAACAATTACCTACTTACACGTATGCAGATTATTTTCCAATTAACATACCTAATACCGAAGTAAAAATATTTGAATTTGGCACTTTTCTTTTTTTTCTAAAGAGAGCTCTGAAAAAATGAATAGCAAGAAACGAATAGGTAGTTGGAAAGATTTCATCCCTTAGCAATTACAAATTCTGTAACACATTCGCTCTTTAATGTTTTTTACTTACATTTTAGTACTTTCTATCCCTCTTGACTCTGGATTGAGAGAATTTTTTTCACTCCTTTTCCTTTTTTTCATCGTTTTTGAAACGGTGTTACTATTTCAGTGGCTCTATATTATACCATCCTTGGAGATATTTTATTTATCTCCTTTTTCCTGCTTTACCGTATCTTCCTATTTCTCTTTTTCCCTCCCTCCCTATATACGCGGCATTTATATATATATGAATTTTTTGTTTTTTCTCTTCGATTTTATTTATTTTTTTTTCCTGCTTCCGCTCTATCTACTTCTACCCTTGAATTCTGTGTCTATTTTTTATATACGTACGTCGCATGTGTACGTATAGTATACGATGGTTCGAATCTTGCAGCCCTAAGCTGGTTTCGTAAAGAGTGGCTCGAGCCCGGGATCACGTAGCGAGTGAGAAGAGGTTGCTTTTCCATCTTTCCATCCTATTCCACCGCCATTTCTCCTTCCTAAGGGCGTGTGAGGTGTGAGAAATTCCACGAAATCTTCTCAACGCCAGAAAATCACGTACGAAAAAGGGGTTGACTGCTCTCCCTCTCTCACACCGTAGAGTATACAGTATTTTATACCCCATATTATACAGCTTTAATATATAGCGAGACAGAAAGCCTTGCGTCTTTTTAAAGTGCAGCTGTATTCAGTTTGTTTTTTTTTTTCCTTTTTTTATTTCTTCCCTTCTTTTTTTTTTTTTCTTTTTCTTCTCGCGAGACCGAAATCGAGTAGATTTTCAATGCAATGAAAAAGCAGAAAAAAATGCTGATGGGGATACCTTTTTTTTTTTTTTCTTTGTATTTGATTTTTTTCCTCTTTATTCAATCTTATAATAACCGCCATAGAAGAAGAAAAAAAAAGAAGAAAAATACGCAAGAAGTAAAAAATTATTCCAGACCAATTCAACGACCTCCATTACAAAGATTTTAGGTATGTAGATTGAATAGCTACGCTTCGAATCTCTTATCTTTCTCTTTTTCTTGTTTTTTTTTTTGTTTTTTTATTCCGTAGAAGATTACATTTTCAGATTGCAGAAGAACAAGTGAATGTTGGACTCGACTTGGTAGAGGGATGAATTTTTGTAAAAAAAAAATTTGTTCCGATTTTATTTATTCTTCTAATTACTAGTTGTAAGCAATGGGGAATTTTGAAAACTATTTTTTCTTCGAGAATTGATTGAAAAATGATTATCGGAAAGGAAAATGAAAAAGATTTGGATCATAGGCTGATAATTGCGAGAGGTATTTGTTAGTTATTTTTTTAAATTTATTCTTCTGGTTTGTTGATATAGGTAATTAGGGATGCAGTTTCCCTTTTCTTAATGGCTACTTTGTAAGGGAGGTGCTTTTAGCAACGAAATATCCTTTCACCGATGAGAGTATAAGGTAGTATTATAAATTAGGTTGCACAGATTCCGTTGGTTGGTTGTAACTATACCACGCGACCACCTTATACCCACCTACCTACCTACCTTTCACCCTCATCTAGAAATCTGAATTAGGGTTGCAAACCAACTATACATATATTGTACTAGTACCCCACCGTGTTTTGCAAACCCTGCATCTATGTATATTGTATATATGTGTGTATACCTGTATATATATTTACGTATACTGAAACCCTTGACGGAGGAAGTCCTTAAATTGCCGGTTACATCCTACGCTGCTTACAGTCAAGTGGATCTTTACCGTCGTTTCTATGCTACAACCCTTGTGTATAGGTATATCTAAAATACACACACATATATATATTACAATCCAAAAGTCTCCCCCCCCCCCTCTGGCCGTACATCTTGACTATGTATATAAGTTACAACTAAACCCCTCTTCAACGTTCACGAAATGAGCAAAAGTATACGTATTACATTTCACCGGTTGCAGTAATAAATTTTCAACCAAGCGGTACTATTATGTGACTATATTCTATGTGCCTTACTTACCAAAAGCTTGAATTTGGTCCTCAGATTTTGAGGTGAGGATACCTGTTTTTTTTTTTTTTTTCCTCGAATTTGATTCGAAGTATTCATCGCTAGCTAAAGATGAACGATTGTTTTTTTTTTCCTTTTGCATTCATTGGATGCAATTTGGTAAAAATCAAATACACGATTAATTTCCTCGGTAGGTGATGTGATATTTTTCATTTTATTTTTTGTCAATCTCGAATTCGCTTGTCGATTTTGGGCCCAGGAAAAAAGAAAAGAAAAGAAAACTTATAATATGCCAAAAATATATTTGTGGATTAATAAAACACGCATCGTTGGCAGACGATATCTTTCCGCGTCAGCAACCTATATATTTTTTTCGGTTGATTGGGGGTGTGGCCTGCAATTGACAGAGGGTCGTATTATTTTCGTTTATTCATTTTTTTTTTTTTTTACTTCGACTTTTTTTACTTTGCCTGTATGTAATTTTTTTTCCTCTCGTATCGATCGTTGAACATGTATTGGCATTCGTTATAAAAATCGATTCGTGGGATTATGACGAAGGAGGAAAAAACAAATGAAATAAAATGAAAAACGGAACGATCGGAAAATTTAAAACTCCTTGCGATAAACTTCGTTGTTCGACAAATTAGCCAGGGCAATAAAAGAAATTTTATGGGTTTCTGAATTTTGTCGATGCTTTAAAAGACGGTTTTCTTTTTTCCCTTTTCTCTCTTTTTCTTTATACTTGTTTGGTTGGATTTTACTTTATACCAAACTTTAGATCGCGAAGCTTGTTTTTTTTTTGTGTGTTGTAAATTGATATAGAATCTCTAGTGAGATGATATTCGAGTAACTATATATTGTAATACTTTCATTTTTAACGGTTATTATAAATTGTTATAATATTTTATGACTCACCTTGAAAAAATGAAGAGGACTCGTTTCTCGATTTTCTGCTGTTTTTTTCTACGGGATGTTGATAAAGATAAACAGAATTATCGTGCTGATGGTGATGATGATGATTTGCTATGACGATCGATAGGGTCAATATCATGAAAAAAAACCACGACTCCCATGGACCGGGAACTACCATCTTCTTCTTGATGTCGCATTACCCGATATTTTCTATTATTTTTCCTCCGACTGATTTTTCCAAAAAAGAGTGAAAACAAAACGAAACACCATAGCGGAACAGTATTCGAAAAGTTAATTGTCAAGTAAATTTTCTGATACGAAATTACATCACATCGGCAGCATCGTCGTCTTCGAAAATTTCATCTGAAACAAAGAACAAAAGAAAAAGTTTAAGAATTTCCTGCAAAATTGTGCGAAAATTAATTCGATTCCTTTGATCAGAGTTCAAGAATCTCATTTTTTACAATTTTCTCTGTTAAGCTCCGTTCAATTGGACTTTTTTTGGTACATGCTTAAAGCTTTTCATCCGAGAGGCTTATCACCGAAAAATTACGTACAATGTTGAAAAAAATTCGATTTCATTTGCTCACAGAAAGATACGCCGTATACATGTAGTTAATCCACATCGAAAGAGCGAACGTTTTCTTTAATTTCTAATTAATTTGTAACCGCTAAAATGCTGTATAATTTATACTAGGTATATATATACGTATATGGTTTTCGCTCTGCGCAGGTTTTTGCAATTTAATTAACTTCGAGGTTGTCGACGGAAATTTCAAAAGTTCGGGCGTGACTTAAAGAGTGATTAAGCGACCGCCTGCGCATCTCTTTCTCTCTTTTTTTTTCTCGCTCTCTCTTTCTATACGTTCATACAACGCCACTCGACCGAACCCGCGTCCTCAACTTTAAGGCTTACCTGAAATCCCCAGGTAATTTTCTCAAAGTAAATTTTCAAAATTATTGGATCACCATCCTTTCGCATAAAAATTTTCAATTCTAAATGTACTACGTAGAGTTAAGTTACCGTTGCGATTCGAACGCATGACGAGAAAATACTATACGCTTTTCAGTTTCATTTTTCCAAGAACTTTTATTCCCATCCATATCCTACGAATTTTAGCTTACAGTCCTGCGAGATAAGGCGATTTATCCATTTTTATACAGGAAGACGGTTGATTTTACCGTTGAGCTTTTTTTGTTTTTTCCTTTTTCGGTTTCTTTTTTACCGACGAAGGATGTAAAATTTCTTTTAAACTTTTTCTCCTCCCATTTTTGTTCTTCTATATTATTAAGATCTCGCATTTGTATTTTCTATACACCGATCCTATAAGGATAACAGGAATTCAAGAAAGAAAAAAAGCAGTATATGGTTTTAATCCAAACTGTAGGGGAAAAAAGTCTTATAGTTTTTTTATGGTTTTATAGGTTCTACTCTTGACAGGGGGGAAATGAAAAATGAAAGAAGATAAAAAAAAAAAGGGGGAAACATGAGGGTATGATACAAACTGCAGATTGCATCGCATCGAGGCTGCTTGTGAATCCAAAGCTTTGCATACCATGTGCAGATGATCTATGAAAGAACTTTGAAAAGTGCGATGTTACATATGGACACTCGACCTTTCAATCTACGCCGTGAAATGCGGTTGGTGCAATTGACGGTATGTAACGAGTAGAAGAATTTTTTTCCACGTGAAAATGAAAAATGATCATAAATGGATATAGATGAAAGAGTAGAAGAAGGAAAAAAAGAAGAAAGATAGAGAGAGATAGAGAAAAAAGGACGCATGTGTATTATTGAATTTTTTATCCAATCGTTATTTTAATAATATCTTCCCCATGAAATAAAGGAAATGACGTGGTAATCAGTGTTCGTGGTCGCGCGGATATATACAGTTTGCGTCAGTTGAAACGGACTGGCAGATAAATCGACAGAATCAGGATCCAAAAGTCAGGATGAAAATTGTTCACCTCAAAATCGTAAAAAATCAAAGGTCGTAGTATTTAATTGAATGTTAACTTTTATTCCTTTTTTTGTCGTTTCTTATTCACGGATTATTCTGTCATTATTAATTTAGTAATGGCCGTGTCAATCGGAATGACAGCTGTCCGCCCTAACCTATTGCTGTTTTTAATCTTCGAAATGTCCTTCATTTTTATAGGTTATGTACATTTATTGTTTAGGCCTTCTTCCGGAAGTTCGAATATCCTCGCGAATTATTGGTTGGAGAGCTTCATACCAAGATGCTTCTATACCTCATGGGTATAATTGCTTACACGCATATTCAGAAGTGCATATATATTTAGCATGCCTGGTAATTTCCAGACTAAAGTGCACTTTCGAATATTCGATTATATCCACCTGCAACGTTGCGTGATATGATTTGAAGTTCGAATTAAAGATCGCGAGTGGACTGAAGCCTTCGGTTCTGATCGATGCTAAAATCATCGAACGCGTTTTAATTTTCCGAAGAGGAAAAATTTCGCCTGAAAATTTTCAGATTACTTCCTTTCCGAAACGGTGAAAATATCGTACCCGGCAAAAAATTGACGCAGAATTTCTACGACTCTCTTATTGTACCGTCTGATCCAAATTATCCATTTCCTTACTCCTGCAGGAGAGGATAACAAGGATTTACTCATGATATACAAGATGTTTCAGCATCTGATACTGTCAACAGATGACAACCCCATGCAATCAGATACCTCAACGATGTTTGTCCAATTAGATTGTCGATTTTACGGTTTACTTACACAAGGTATTGATTGTACTTAATGATCGTCAATACGTATGTATTCGATTTTTTCTTTTTTTTACAATACTCTCGAATAAACTGGAGCTTAAATTTACACGATCTTCAAACGAGAGGACCCGGAACAATCTTGTCAGGCGTTGATTTTCGGAAACGTTTCTTAATCGGACGAAGGGATGTTGGTCGACCTTTAATGGATCGGGAATAAAATTCATACCAATTTAAATGTGAACCACCATTGGCATTTAATTATGCGATTACGAAGATCTATTCACTAGGTGATTAAACATGGATACATATAATATGTCTAGCAAACATTCGTTACATCATATTTCAGATTTTAGCTTTCCGTTCGAGATTTTGACGAGCAGATCCAATAGACTTTTTACGCTGACCTCGATTAACTCGAGATTCGATGCTGACTGTCCTCCACGTTTTCTATGACGTTGGTCGATGGACACATTCTATGTAGAAACACTGAATGAAGTGCCGGTTTGGCCGTTTGAGTCTGCGAATTTTTCTTGTTCTTCGGCGAGCAATTGGACGGTGTCTTCCAAAACTGCGGCTGCATCTTGGGCCTCTGATACAGCTTCAGGGTTGTTTCTCTTCAGAGCGTCGTTCACCAATTTTCTAACTTGCGAACGAGCGTCCTTCACGAGATTCTCGAATTCGTTTCTCTTTTGACTTATGAAATCGTTGGTAACTTGCATATCTTCTTGCGTAGGCATGATCCATTGGATGAACTCAGCTAGGGCGATGAACGGCCTCCAAGGTAGCGTGATTAGTTCCAAAGCAGGTCCGATGTTGTCGCCGATTTCGGATCCTATAGGAGCCTGCTGGCTGAGAGCCACAAGTGAGAACAGAACAATAAGTTTCAACATGATGGCCGAGTCTTTGTAGTCAACTTGTAACTTGATTCGGCAAAAAAATATCACCTCGCTTTTATACCAATTTTTTTGCCGCCGATTCCGCTCACTCCGTCAAAGTAGAAGGGAGATTTTCGCCAAACGACTTGTTGTAACAGATGTCAATTCACGCTCAAATAGTCGTGAAAATTCACGCACATCAACGTGTGCGTAATTTCTTAGTCATACAGAAAAAAAATAAACGGAGACGATATTTCAAGCCTGTGGACGATCAGTACCGGTTCAATAATTTGGAAAAACAAAAAACTTACGATAAATTCTTCCAATTAATTAGAACTGATGAGAAAACTCCAATGTTAGGGGAAACTATGCGGTGTCTGAATTTCCGTACCAACCGAACGATAATTCGCATCATGGGCAAGGTGGCGCCATTTTAAAATTTTTAACAGACGTTGATTATGTAATGCACAAATCAAAGAAGCCTTTAATATCAGCGACGCAACATTTCGAACGTCGAGTCGAATATTGTTTGATCAACGATCCAAGTTCAATATTGGACGATGATTAACACACGTTCAAAGACACCAATAGCTGGTTCAATCAAACCGGAATTACACGAATTCCAACGTTTCGAATAATTTATTATTCAATTAAACAACCTGTGTAAGTAAAAAAAAGGACAAGAAAAAAAAATACCATTACGATTGATCAGTTTGGATCAGAAGAAGTCTAATCTCGAACAAGTGACAAAGAAATTCGTGAGTTCCTCTTTTTCTACTTTTCTTTCGAATGGACTTCAAGCTCATTTAACGCGTGGTTGGGCTAATATTCTCTCTTCCCTAACAACCATTTATTAAATAATATATCTAATTATGGAAAATAATCACAATGACGACGATAATTGCAAAATGCCGATTTAATACGAGAATTAAGTCGAGGTGTCGCGCGAAGAAAATTCAAGTAACCTGGATAACCCTTTCAGCTTAACGTCGCCGCCTCCAATTCTCGCTCCTCAAGGGATGTCAGGGATAATTGAAACTTTAGATGAAACTTTTGGTGTATATAAGAGATTAGTAACTTTGTATTAGCTACATATATATCCAGATATAAACCTGTGCGTTGCCTTCACCTATTTTCGTATTTAACATTGTTCAAAATAGAAAACTGCTCTAGTCAAATGTGCTTTGATTTTAAACCCTAAATATAGTAAAGAGGATACAAGCAATCCGGAATAAGCAGGATTACTCTGTACAGGGTGTTACCAAAGTAGCGAACCGATTTTACACGCGATATTGGGAAGATTTTTTTTCAATTTGTTTTTTCCGAAATACGCATACATCTGTCTAGTTTATCAGAAGTCCCATGTATAATATTTACATTTACATATCCGAAAGATTTGAAATTTTCAAAATTACGTCATCTTGGATCTGAACTAGTAAGAAAGAAGAAAAATGGTTCTTTTGAAAAGTAAGATACCGATGCATTACAAATGTGAATATTTCTGGCCGTAGATGTGACAAAATTTTCACTTTTTTTTTCACACCACATATATACCCATTTACCGTGTACGTCTCTGGTACATATAATATGTATCGTATGTACATACAAAAGGGGAAGATTGTAATTCGAGGCGAGAAATTTTTTTTTTTCGTTTTTTTCGACGACATGTATAAAACAAAATCTCAACGACTTCAAAACTTTTCACATAGCGAATCAACCCTGTGAAATATTTTCGCGAAAAAAGAAATTGTTTCTTACACATCCGTTGGTATAGGTTTTTCCATTTGATATTCACTTTTTCCTCATCCATCCTTTTTCACTCTTTATTTTACTCCAGAAAGTTTGAAACCGAGATCCGCAGATCCTACGCGATCGTCAAGACAATTTACGGAACACCCCCAACATATTTCTACTTTCTTTTTTTTTGTTTTTTGTAGTGCGGTAAAACTTGCTCATTTTTTCTTCTTGATATTGAAAAACGCGCGAGCTTGTTCTTGTCGCTTTTTTAACTGCGGGGAATACCGAAGTCAAAAAAGTGAGAACGTTTGTCTCGAGAGTAAATTTTTTTGATTTTTTCTCTTTTTCCCCCCCTCTACAGTCGAGTGGGTCTTCCGTCCCAGTTTAAGTTTTCGATCAAGAAAAAGAGAGATAGAAAAAGGAAAAAAGGAAAAGAAATTCGTTAAATTGAGTTTCACGATTGGGTTACGCGCGCCAAAGTCTCAGAATTGTTTGGTACAGTCGATCGACAAAATTGTGAAAAGCTTTCCGAAATTCGATCTACGAACAAGCAGTTTTTATACGTGAGAGTTTAAAATTTCCGTCGTCGAAAGATAAGAAAGTTTCTCAGAAGGTTTCGTTTCGTTCCATTCCGTTTTGAGTTCATCGTATTTGATTAAAACGGATTGTCTTTTCCTTTCTCAGAATACACACATCTTTTTTTCGTATCCGAGATAAAATTTTAAAGTCAAATTTTCGTTCAGCGAAAATAATTCGAAACAGATCGGAGAAAATCCTGAGCTAATCTCAACGCGCTATCACATAGGTACCTACTGTAAAAAGCTCAACCTCGTGAGTAGCTTCTTCTAAGCCAAGAAAATAGGAACACGTAGTTGATTTCAGTGCGGACGCGCTTTGAAGTTGAATTTTTCAAACCTAACCTCAACATTGCACATAATGGCGGAGAATGATCCAAAATCACATTATCATTTTATTTCAGATCTGATCAATTTATTCTTGAAGATTCATTTAATAATATTGATATCTAATTAATGTTTCACTCGTCTACTTGTCTTATCTATTATCTACGTACATTCGGAATCGATTTTGAAATTGCAAAGATAAGGGAATGACGGAGGTAGCCAAGTATACTTTAATATGTAAATACGTCAAAGTTTAACTCATTGTCAGTCAGTTTAAATCAATCCACCGCTTGCTCAAAAGCGAAGGATATAAGATGAGATGGAATAGAATGGAACGGGGAGTACATAGGACTCCGTATTGTTCAAGTCCTTTCGAGTAATGTTGTGTAAATTGTTTCGCAGACTCGGAGAATGGGAATAAGGAGAAAAAAAAAAAAATAAGAAGAAGAGTCAAAAAATTTTTTTTTCAGACACGATAAATTGGGCGTGACACGCTTTGGCCTCTACGATTTAACTTTCAAATTATTCAGTTACAAGTTCAAAGCAAAATGGCTGTTGGTTCGTAGCTATGTACGAGTAAACACACCTACATAGGTATGTATACATGTGTGTGTCTGTAAGGTATTGGATTTTTACGACTTTTTCCCAACTCGCCGCTATACCTTCCGTATAGTAGCACTACTGCTGCTGATTGTCAGAAGAGAAACTGAGAAAAGTAAAAAGACGAAAAAGTGGCTTTCCTGATTTGTTACTTTTTACTTTACCTTCTTTTTCTTATTCTTTCAATTTTGGATAAGAAACAACCAGCTAGCTACCTTATAAATCAGAGTTCTTACGTAGAAAGATACATGATCCTTTAGACTCGATTCTAATACACAAAAAATTTTGACTTCCGAATTAAAAATTTCGATCGATTCGACGGTCCGTTCTAAATTCTCAACAAATTCAAACAATCATTTTCTAATTAAAAAAAAAAAAAAAAAAACTTGAAACTTTTTTGCGAATTTTCTTCTTCCGATTCCACTAAATTTTTGGAACTAATAAAAAAAAAACTTGTAACAAAAAAAAGAAGCTTTATTACGGTGAAAAAAAAGTTTCCAAGTATAACTTTCTGCGACATGAGTTATTCAACTTTCACGAAATTACATTACATTTTACATTAGGTGAATATATCGATAAAAATATATTGTACATTATCGATATTTTGACCTTTTCATACATACGATCGCTCTCTACCTAGCTAGGTATGTATGCCAATATCCGGTGATACTTTGTGTCTTCTTTATATGTACATATAAATATTAAATATATACACAGACGTATATATCCTATATACACATATCTCGAAATGTTCAATTTACTACTTCGTTTTGCCGGAGGGCTACGCAAAGCGACCCCCATCCGTTCCCCTGATGTGCAGCAATTTTTCGCTCTTCCTAGGTACATGGTAGAAAAAAAGGGAATCAAAAAAAAACAATATAAGAAACAACCAATTCCAACGACGACGTTCTTTTCATATAATCGTAAAAAAAGACATATATACATACACAACATCGAACAAAAGTATACAGATATACACCTGTGTAAAAAAGAAGAAATGATAAATCATCACTTCAACGTCACGTAATTAAATAAATTTGATTAATTATCGATCATCTTCAATTTTTAGTTTCGCAAAATTTCGGGACCGCAATATAGATTGTTAGATATAATTTTGCGTCAGGATTATCGAAATACGTAGAGATATTCCGTTTCTTTTCTCTGCCGTGGTACGTGAAGGTTAAACGCAGTTCATAATATATCTGCTAGTTTTGGTGTTGAGAGATTTATATCGCCATATATTGTGTACATTTCTATAGGGGTCTACGGAGAGAAACTGATAGTGAGAAATGAGACATTCGACCACAAGAACCGACGGAGAGTAGACGTCGAATACAAAGAGACGGAGCTGAAACTACGCCCGACGTTTCAGAGGTTGGAAATTCCTGATTGAAAGGTCGTATATATCCACATACCATATGGCTCTCTGATAAAAATTCCGATACTTTAAATTATACGTCTAGATACGTGCAATTAATCTCCGTTGTTAACGATTCAACTTTTGTTTTTTTTTTTGCGCTTAACAACATCTTTATCTGCCTCACATCGAGGGAATTTTCACTGCGAAACGTCTAAATTTTACACGTTGAGTTCAGCGGGTTATACAGTTTGAATTTCGAATTTCTTAATCACCATTTTATTTTTAATATGTTGAGCAGCAATTGGATACTTGGAGTCTGTAGATGCCAGCCATATTTTTTTCTTCTCTTTTCACCCCTCATTTAAATACAAACTTTTTCAATCGTTAACCCAACGATTTTTATTTCTCTTCTTTGGTTTTGTTTGTTTTTTTTTTTTTTTTTCGCTTTCAATTCGACAAATTAGCTTTGTTCTATATATGTATAATATAACATTAACAATATATAAATATACATTCTCGCTCGGTAAACGCAACGCCAACTTTTCTTTTTTTTTTTTCCTTCTGCTTGAGAAGTTTGCTGAAATTAACCCCGTAATTTTTTTAATTTTTTTTTCCTGTTCGATATTATATTTATTATATTCTTATTTTTCATTATTAATTCAAGCCTTTTAACGTAAGCCCGACATTATCTAATTATAAAATTAGGTAAACTTTTTGATGAGATGAAACAAACATATTTTCATACCTGATCGAATTCTGCTGGAATATTTATTTCGATTACGCGATTTTTAATTTTATTTGTATTTATTTATTGAGAAAGAAAAAACAAAAAAATTTTTTTTTCATCTTCAATTTTGTCGCTAAATTTTCTCAAGCCGCCGCTGCTGCTGCTGTTTGTTTGACTCGATTACTTGAATTATCTTACGTGATACTTTAGAAGCTCTAGTAAATTTGATTGCGCAGAGAAAATTAATTGACACGCTAATTGTAAGCAGCAATTATAGTCGTTATGTATCTACGCAATTTCAACGAAATACGGATTCGCAACTTCGAGGCTTTAAATTTCACTTATTGACACATACTGATTGAATTAGCGTGTCTCTATGCATATAGTAAAATTTTTAATCTAGCAGATGAAGGTCACCCAAAGTCTTGAGCCTATCATCCAGAACGCCAGCTAATGAACTAAAATCAATGCAGAGAGAAAAAAGATAATCGTAAAATCACGTGATTATCCTCAAAAGATTCTACAATTAGGAATTACATTTTATGAGTCGGATATTTATCTTGCTGATTCGGTATTGGTTAGATTTCGCTTGATTGCCAATAAAACAATTGAGTTTGCAAAGATCAAAAAACCCCAAGCTTTTCCCCCGGTACCGCGTAGAGTTAATCCCTTTAGCTGCAATTCTTCTTATACCTTCGGCACGCAAGTCTTTCTCAATAAATTTTTAAGAATTTGACCTCGGGCCACGCCAGTTCCTCTCCTTTTTTATATAAATCCGGTCTATGAATAAAATTAGAATTTAAAAAATTTGTAATAACCCTTCAAAAATTCTCTTCACATTATTTCCTTTTTGCCTTATTAGTTTCTTTTTTTTGAATTTATTCATTTTAAAAAAAAATCTACAATCGCGGGGCAGGTAATTCGAATATTCAGATATTCAGCCCGGATCGATTTTTCTTCTTCTTTTTTTTTTTTTTTCTTGTCCGACACCTCCATACCGCGATGTATTTTATTAATAGGTAAAAGGCCAGAATATATTTAATAACGTAATTAGTTGAAACACGAAAATTTCTCGACATTATTATTATAATTATGATGATGAATATTTTTATAATTGCACGGACGCGGAGCGAAGGAAGGAATTATTCTGCATCGGTCTACATTTGAATGACATTATTCAAGAATGTCAATTTAATTCGTCGTTTCTGACGGCCGCGGGGAGAATCTTAGGGTTGAATATCGTCGCTCGTTTGTCGATGTTAAACGAACCGAATAATATCGAGTATAAATGTAATTGATCTCCTGTAATTTTACGATCTTGGTAATAATTTGTCGACTAAGACGACGATGTCGATAATTATCGCGAGTTATCGGTTAGATTTCTTTCCAATTAATAACTCAATCTCTTCTATACACATACCTAGATATACCCTTTCTCTGCTTGTAATGACGAGAATAATAATAATAATAATCATCGATCATCCCGATCACACCTTTCGCGATTTCTCAAATCACATTTTCAGATTTTCAGATTTTCAAAAATGGTTTCAAATACAAAATCAAAAAAAAAAAAAAAAAAAAAATCGAAGAAAGAGAATGTGAAATCGTTGGCTGATTCGGCATAAAATTTTCCACGTGTATAGTACGTGACACTGACAAATCCACGTGACTCGATAGTAACTTTAAAATTAATTTCTACCGATCCCACAGAACTGACAATGAAATAGATAAAAGACGATATGCGGGGTAATTTAACCCTGAAATAGGGGTAGATCTGATCGCTTTGCGAACGATTACACATATACATATATAGGGGTGGGTGTTCACTGACCCTATAAATCGGCCATTACATATTCCACAAAAAAAAAAAAAAATCTTAAAAATAAGGAAGTAAAGACGAATAGAAAAATCCAAGTACAAAAAAAGCACGAAATAATTATACCTTTACACGCGTTCCATAATCCCGTAGTGAAATTTTGGTATGAGTATAAAATCCGAAAAACACAATGTAAATGAAAGCTCAAATTTCTCCTGTCCAGATCGCAATTCCTCTTATATATGGGATGGTAAGCGATAATATGATTGGGTGTGTGGTTTTATTTATTTATTTTTTTCATTTTCCGTTATACGTTTTCCGTAATATCGTCGAGGTTTGTTGTTATCAAATCGTTTTTGAAACCACAGCACGTCATAATAAATGACACACAGTGGGTGTCCGGTACTTCATACATATACGTACTGCACATGTATGTATAACGAGTATGTATATAGATACAATTTTATATCACGTGTATTTCGTGAATGTACACGAATATTATTACTTATCACTGCGAATGATAACAGCCAACACGGATTACAGGCATAAAACGTACTATAATGTAACCTGAAATGTATTATAACGATAAATTTATGGGATGAAGGGGACGGTTTTGGTCAATAAATCAGTGGAATTAATCGCAACATTTTAACGCTCTTTTTCACCTATGTATACTATGTGTACGTATTTAACGCATATATATCTCGACTTTTGAATTATTTTATGATATAGAAAAAAAAAAAAAAAAAAACACATTTCTGAACGAAAAATTAGTTTTCATCAGAGTAGATCTATCTCAAGTATTCACACTGTGTGTAGTTGCCGTGAATTGTCGGCCGGAAAACGAACTAAAAAAAAGAAAAAAGAAAAAAAATCCAAACTTCAATCCATTTTATATCATCTTGTTCAAATTGGCAATTATTACCGGCGGTCATGTACACCGTAAATTCAGATTATCGTAGCTCATGAAAGATAATAATTATGAGCTTTTCTCCCATATATACATGTACACTAATAATAAAGCTTCGTATATACCAGCAGCTGGTTTTGAGTGCTCCTTTCGCATAATAATATTATTGTATTATTCCTTGATATAATTTATCATCCTATTTACCTACTTCGTAACACGAATATATATATATGTATATATATAGCCATAAGTTATATATAAGAGTAGGCACCGACCCATGTACTTATATTTTCTGCTTTTATTTCTGTTGCAATTATTTCCGCAGCAATATCAACTGCAGGAATAATTTTCCATACAGCTCTCCTCCCATTTTCACATCTACCTCTTCACGTATATACATTTTTATTTTATTCGTCACACCACTTGAATTTGAAAAAAAATCTCTTCTTTTTTCACTCGATCTCACGAAGAAACAATTATATTCTTCGGTCCAGATTTTTTAGTGGGTATGTATAAAAATTTTGTTGAAAAAGAATTTATTTGTTTTGTTTTTCATTTTTCAAAACTCTTTTTCATTTTTCTTACCTTATATGATAACGATAATAACGCTAGTCGATTAGTATATATTATTAATCGAATTCGATACATTTGAAAAGGAAAAAAAGAGACGAAACCAATAGATGAAAAAAAAAAAAAAAAAAAAAAAAAAAAGAACGAAAAAATGAGAAAGGTAGATGAAAGACGAAGATTAATTACATCGGCAATGGTTATATGTGGGTACGAATTATATATATTTTTCTTCTTCTATGTAATACATTATATACATCTTCGTTTTGTTGGAAATTATAGGAAAACTGTATATTACAGGTACCTATACGTAATTTGTTTCTGAGTTACCTAGAGCAATAATGTGTTGAACAGTTTAGAATTTCTAGAATTTCAGATAAATGGAATTCCTGCAGGGTAGAGAAACCCACCCTCTATCTATTACTGATATAGGTATACGTGCCCTTGCCTACTTCTATTTCACTTATTGCCTCGCCACTCCCGAGTTGCATACAAGTTTAACGGATATTTTGACTGGCACCGCTCGCGTTTGTTTTCGAAGCGTTCTAGAACAAATAATCCGCATTATCCCTCCGATTGTCAAAACCTAAGCTTACGAATATTCGTTCGTTAATGTGAGCTTTTTTGTTAATTTTTTGATTCTCGTCTCATCGCGCGATCTTCCGCACAAATTTTTATGAATTCTAGAAAATGACGAGGAACCAAAATCCGATTAGTCACGTAATTTACAATTCAATTCAATAAACTGTTCCATTTCCTTGTAAAAAAATTATTGAAAAAACGTACGTTCACATTAAAATAATGACGACGATTAGAAATCGTTCGATCTTTGATTGCGGTGAATCTTCTATAGAAAAATTTGGCTATTTTTGAACAAATTGAAAAAAATGAAAATTTATACAGAGGTTTTTCTTTTTCTCTACAAAATTATGAGGTATATAAAACGAAGTTATGCGAGTATCTGTATCTATAAAACTAACGCGCGTAAGATACATGGGTTAGGTATTTTTATGTGAAAAATTGATGAAATAAACCCCACCGGATAATCCAACGAGTAAAAAACCACCCCGTATGATGGAAATGTATATATGATAAATAGATTTGATCCGAAACCCAACGTCGATACCATTAGATACATTATTTTTTTCTTTCTTTTTTGCTTACTTACTTAGTTCGAAAAAGAGAAAGAAATTCTTAAATAACCGAAATAATGCTTTCGTTTATTTTCTCGCAGTCCACGCGTTCGTACATATCCCCATGTAATGGTCAATAATAGGTATTCATCCGATTATTTTTACCATCGCAACGGTAAAAAAAAAAAAATAAAAAATAAAACAGAGAAAAATAACGCGAACTGAAGGGAAACCCTAATTTCATTTTATTCAATTACTAAATCAAAGATATATACATATATACACTATATGTGGCATACCTGTTATTTCAGGGTCTTCTTTACCTACTCTATGCGTGAGTGATTTTTCACTTCCCCCCCCCCTCCCCACCCCTGTATACCTCGGTCCTTCTCACGAACAAAATATATCACGAAAATCAGCTGCGTATAATATATAAGTATCATACTTCGGCTGGTCCTGAAGCGCTGTTTTTTTTTTTTCTTTTAATTTGCTTTTTTTTCAACAGATCGAGTTAATTCAGTTCGAGTACCTCTATGGGGTTGGAGGTGTAACTTTTTCTTTTCGCGCTCTGTTTTAGTTTACACGAACTTGACGTCGCGCGCGCCCCAAAAACTGATCGAATAAAGAGGGAGCGAGGGGAAGGAAAAACGAAGTTACGAAATAAGTGAAGCGAAAAATGGTAAATGATTGAAAAAAAATCTTTTTACATCCGTAATATACATACACACGATGATGTGAATCTGAAGAAAAAAGTATTTTCAACAAGTTGGTTTACTTGGTTTTTTTTTTTTTCTGTTTTTCGAAAATATTCAAGCTAGCTAAAATTTTGTGAAAAAAAAAAATCACACGATTTCTACGACACACGAAATAGATGGGAGGGGTTAAAAAAAAATTTTCTTCACTTCCTTGGGCGGGACTTTTTTTTTTTTCCAAAAGATTTCGTACGTAAGCACATACATGCATACAGGCGTGTCTCCATTGGGAATTTGGGTCGAGTCCCCCGATTAAATGCGAGGAGTTGAGGGAGGGACCCGACTGGATTATTGGGGAAGGTCAAGTTCAGGTCGGCTTGGGTTAACCTGGATGAAATAAAGTCCGTTTTACGACGAGCGTTGGGACTACCAAATAACCAACCCTTGTATACCTCATAGGAATATATTCGTGATAGAAAGATAACGATTTCAGTATATGTACAGTGGGTGTAGATATATATCTACTCGTCTGATGGGAATCGAATAATGACGGAATAATTTTCGTGTTTCTAAATTCTTTCGAAAAGCGTTTTTTGTTCAATCAATTTTTTTCTCCAGATCGACGCGCGACCCGAGTACCTGTGCATTGAAGAAGAGAAAAATGAGAAGAAAAAAAAAAGAAGAGTGAAATTGTCAAGATAGAAAATTAACGAATGTCTCCGAAAATACTGCGCGACATATTGAGATTATTTTTGAATCAAGTTTCCAGATATAAATCGGAAACGTCGCGTCGTCTGCTGCCGCATGTAGAAGTCAGCAAAGCAGAGTGAACGTCGCACTTGGTGGATGGGTATGTATAATACCTGGCTGCAGTTTTGAAATTATTCATTTCAATAGAATCGATCAAGCGGACCACACCCGCGTTGATTCCCTGGAAACAATGGCTGAAATATTACAAATTAAGGTCAACTGCAGTGCAGCTTCCCCAGACATTCAGATGCACTGAGATAACTAGCCAGATTCTCGGCGGAGGTGAGAAACCGATTGAGTTAAAATATCTATAATATCCAAAAGTATATTATATACCTGTACCTTGTATATGAATCTATATAGATACTTATGTACACGTAAATACGTATAACTAAAATAATCTTTCGTGCAAATATAGAAGAACAGTTCAAACGAATAAGTAATATGCGAATTAATTACGACGTTGAAAAATTACGGCCGTGTGAAATTCGAAAAATTCTCTACATTCGTGCATTCGCCATATTGGAGAGATAAATAAATAAATAAAAATTGTGTACAGGAAAAAAAAAACAAAAAAAATGAAGCAAACAAACGAATTTCACACAACCCGCACAAATATATCGTTGAATTTATTATACTATACGTATACCGGGTGCTATCGGTACCCGCATTAAAAAACGAACGTTCAGAAAACAAAACAACAAAACAGAGGGAAAAAAAAATCGCGAAAGTTCAAAAAGAAAGAGACGAATTTATTTTCCCTCGCACGGATTATGTGTATAATAACGAGTAAGAGCGGGTGAGAGAGAGATGAAGAATAGAAAAAAAAAAGAAACAAAATCAAGGGAACACAACAATAAAAAAAAAACAATAACATTTAACACCCATTTTTCTCGCGCGCAACTAATTAAACGCGACAACGAATTTACACGTCGTTCAGCGGAGAGAAAAAAAGTGACGGTAATTCTCTGGTTTTTTTTTAGTTTTTTTTTCTGTCTTGTAACCTAATTTCTATGCGGATTAGTATCTTATAAAGTTAAATTATACAAGGGAGGTAAAATTAACCTCAGTTTTGACGATTTTTGATACAAACTTTTCTTTTTTTGTTTTTTTCTCTTGTTCAGAACGACACGACGAAGGGGTTGAGAATTAGATTTGGGACGTTTTGTATCTTCAATCATATATTTTTTTTTTTCTCCCAACACGAGAGAGGAAGAAAGCTGCCGTTGTTGAAATACCTGCGAAATTCTGGAGAGAAAAATTTTTTGCACGATGTATGTATATACGTATTACATACATGTATCCTTCACATAAATTTGTAATGTCCCTCGTCAAGTTTAAACAGCGTCACAGGTGCTGAAGCTTTTGCATGGTTTGGATGAAGGACCGCCGAGGGTAGCTTATATTATGTATCTAATACATTGTATATGTATACATAATACAGATATACATATATATTTCTCGTCATTTATTTTTTTAAATAAAATACATACTTCGTGTAACAAGCCTCGAAATTAAAGTGATACAATACCGCCTCATGTAACATGAAATAAGAAATAAGAAACAAAAAAGCTCTCTGTCTCTCGCAAATTTTCACCCTTTGTACTCGGTTTTTTTTTCGTCATTGTTGAGCTTGCGCTACGTGGTTAATTTTGTACGCAGGTTCGTAGAGGCAAATAAGACACGTAGCTGCACTCGCAGGATATTACTGTTCTTTTTTTCTACTTTCTACCGAGAGTGGTGAGCTTTTTTGACAGCGAAAGAAAAAACGTGTAATATCAGTCGATGCGCGGGCTGCTCAAATTAATTCCTATGTTAAAACGAAAAGGTTAGTAAAAAAAAAAAAAAAAAAAAAGGGAAGGATAGAAGAAAAAAAAGCACGTGTGAGCGTAGTGGTTGCGAAAGCTCTAGACGCGTGTGAAATATTGTAAGTATTCAGTTAGATTCTAGATTTTGATAATATTTGTTCTAGAGAAGAAATTAGCATTCTTTGTATAAACTCGCAGAGCAGATCTGTCGGGCGAAGCTTAAAAGCTGTGTGTGTGAATATCAAACTAGATGGTGTATAAACTTGAATAACTTGAAGTTCTAAAGCTCTCGTAATCGCCGCGAGTGACGCGTTGTTTCACGGTAAAGTACTGTAGGTGTGGTTAGAAATACATCGATGACAATGCGGTCATCGAGTTAGTGAAGCGAACTAGTTGATTTCTAGTTTCTGAAATTGTACGTGTATACGTGTATACGTGTATTGTATGTCCTGTGCTTATGTATGTGGATGTATAACGATCGTTTGTGCTGCAGGTTCGGTTACTCGGACGAGCGATCCTCTAACGTTTGTGGCTCCGATGATTTCCCAGATGCTTCGCTGTGCTATATACTTATAGGTATACGGCATATATACACTCCCATTCTCATCCTCTTAACGTTAGAAACCGGGAGCTTGTTAAGGACCTTATACGCCGAGGCATGAAGGAGCGGAATTCTAGCTCCTTTCACAAGGTGCCTTCACAATCTATTGCCCATCCAGACCAGCCCTCCAGCCCGACCCACCCACCCACCATCCGACCTAATCTAATCTCCGACTTAGAACAAACCTATCCATATATATCTGACCTGCAACGGAAAACGAATCTTCTGGAAAATAAGCTTCAACGCTCATTGCAACGACGGTGAGAAAAATCTTCCCTTCATTTCTTTTTTTTTTTCTCTCAAAAATTGCCGACGACGCATTACGAAAAGGAATTCAATTTTTTTCCTATTCCCACGGAATCCGTAAACGGCGTTAATGACCTGATTGTTTTATTGAGGTAATTATAAAAAAAAAAAAAAAGCTCAACATTCGGTGAAAATACATGCTTTGAAACGATGAGATTTTTTTCTTTGTTTTTTATGATAGAGTGAAGGGAAATAGCTGGTTCGGGAATTAATCGATTGGCTTTCAAAGGATTCGATTGATTCGATCCGGGGGGTACACAGCTGCTAATTTAGTACAATTGGTTTTCAGTACTGTAAAGCTTCACTCAATCTCTCCTCGTCAATCAAGATAAACGATAAAGTTTCAACGATTTTTCGAGCCAACCGAAGCTATACCCGTAAACCTGTCGGGCATTACTGCGGCACAATTGGAGAAAAAGGTAAAAGAAAAATTAAAAAACAAAAGAAAACCGCTCACTTCTCACTGCGGAGCTGTAAAATCAGAAGGCTACATATTATCGATCTATGCACGATATGGTCCGTTGTTTTTTTTTCCCCTCCTCTTTTGTTTTCATGGATACGTCTAATTCTGGTTCTCACGGCGATAATTATATCGGATAATAATAATTCTGATATATTACTTTATACATCTACTAAATTCTCGGAATTGTTGAGCATCGCGCTCTGCACGTAGAGTCCTCGGTTCTAACGTTATAACAGCATCAATTCGCATAGTCTGTTGAATTTCTAACTGTTAAGTTAATAAACAGAATTAATCTAATTGCCTTCTACTTCAAAACATGCGTATACATTATATACCACGTTTCCATACATACATTTACTTATATACGCTACGTGAGTCGCTTCGCCGTATATACATCATACATAGGTATATAGGTAGGTATGTACAGATGACTTTCTCGTTCTGACAAGCGAAATAGCCGATTATATTTGACGAACGTTCCTTTGTTTCATTCCTCAACGTCAAACTGTAGTTCGTTTGCAAGTTAAGTTCTCTCTATACAAATACAGAGTGCAATTCACCCATTGTGTTCTCTCAACCTCCCCCAGCTTTCCACCCCTCATAATTTTGCGAGATTGCATCAACGGTATATATATACGTATATAAATGTGGCTGTTTCCGCGAGGCAACAAAAATCACATCTTCTGGTTAATTTTCATCAATTATTCACCTGCAGTTATCCAAATCCCACCGTTGGTGTCGGACGTTAAAAAAAAAAAAAAAAAGAAGAAAACCAAACCAGATTTTTTTCATCGATCTGAAAAATTCTATAAACTCTTCGAGAATTTCGAAATTGGATTATGATTCCTGCTGCACGTATAGGTAATGAGTTTTTTCGTTAATTTAATTTTTCCCTCCCCAAAGAATTAGACGAATTTACTGCAAGAAAAAAAACGCTACTTGTTCTAGTTTCGAAGAACAAGAGACGAAAAGTAAGAAAAATGAAAGAAACAAAAAATGAAAAACTTACGAACCAAAGAAAATGCGGCTCAGGTTGCCCGAGTAGATATATGGTCGGAATATGCTGCATGCGTATTACATGATTCATGGGGGAATCGTTCGATTGAAAGAAAAAAATCGAATGCTACCGTTTTATTTAGAGGGATGATAAATATGTATATGGTTATACACCCTAAAGGAATCTCAATTTACGTAAATTTAATACCGCGTATACATATCTGATGGGTTCTTGTTTTGGTGATTTGGCACTCCTCGATTCGGACCTTTTGAATAAAAAATGATCCGAGAAAAGTCGATCCGGTGTAAATCTAGTTCTTTCGTTCGACTGTCCGCCGACTGTCTTCATATTTTTACTTTATTCTCTTTCTTTTTTCTTCGACTTTTCTTTTTCATTCTTTCTTTTTCTTCACTTCTTTTTGCCTACCATAGCTACAGTTTTGATTATTCAATCCGTACAGCTGATTTATACAGATATAATTTTTGTACATCTCAAAAAAAGTGCTTCCCCCCCCCCCCCCCCCCCCCAAAAAGACCTATAGGAATATCTACCTGCGGCCGCATTGAGATCAACGATAGAACGATTACTCGAGTTTTAAAAATTCTTGCTACTATTTTATAAAAAAAAAAAAAAATTCTTTTCTTTTTTTTTCGGCGGGTATACTTGTACATTTTTAATTTCACACTTGATAACAAAAGGTAAAGAGTGGGACGGAAAAAAGGGGGGAAAAAAAAAAGAAATATTATGAATAAATAAAACTCTGAAATTGAGTCAGTTTATTTTTAGATGAAAGTGATTATTAAAAACCGTACTAACGATCTCTCTCTCTTTCTCGTCCACTTATAATTGAACCGTTATGTGCAATGTGACGTTACATTATATCGTGCATATTTTTTTTATAATTATATAAATTTTAATAAAAAGAATTTATTTTTTTTTACCCGTTTCAAAAGTCTATCGTATCATGCGATTATTATTCGACATCGATGATGAGATTTTTTCTACATCGAGTGACATTTTTTACATAAATTATTATTTTTTTTTTTCTACACCCTACGTGTACAGTTAATATCCTCGCGGTTGTATACCAAGTACATGGGTATATGTATATGTAAATAAGATTGAGGGTATCAAAACTTCTGTGACATATTTATAATATTTGTTTTAACGCGAACCCCGGAATTTTATACCGACAAGCCCTAGGTTTAACCGGTCTTTATGTATGTACATATATACATATATCAAGTATATGAGAACAGAAAAAGAAAGAGGAAAAAAAACAAAAAAAAACACATACAAAAAAAAAGGAATTAAAAACATACTTTCAAAACCTTTTTGAGCAGGCAACGAACTGTGTATACCCTACTACCCCTGCATTAATTATATGCCGCATTCTACCACTTCTGTGCACCGCAGCGCAGCTTTTACGCACGGTAATTTAAATTTTTATTTATATAAATTATAAATACATTATTATACCTGTACATATGTATATGTGTATATATGCCCACAATCTGAGTACAAACGACTCGCGGAAATACGTATAGTACGCGTATGTAATTTTTTCATTTATTTTTATCGCCTCGTGCAGTTGTACACATAATCTGATTTTATGGTTCAACCCTTGGATCGTAATGTGTTTCGAAACTTGTGAATTTTAGTAAGACACAAAAAATATGAATTCAAATAATCCGTCATCGATGGGGTTGTTTGAAAGTTTTTGAATTCTACAATTCATATAAGTGGTATAAATGCTTTTGGTTCCGAGGATTGGTGTTTTTTAAATTTCGATCACTTTTTGCGATGTTAATTAGAAGAGGAATGAATTTTTTTTTTGTTTTTTTTTTCATTTTATAACGACGGTTGCAAATCTTCGCGTAAATCATCCCCCCATAGCTTCTCATAATATTTGATCACGTGCACCCTCGGTCACATAAATTTCTTATTTGGATTCTCTTTTTTTTCGATTAAATTCGTATTCATTAACCTCTTTCCCCGAGCATTCGAATTATCTCATCGTTGATACCATAAATTGATTGATTGAAAAAAAACTTTCCCTATTCGTTCAATATTTTTTTACTATTTGGATCCGTGCTTTTATTTTTGAGACTCACCAGTTCGATCTTCCGTCCGTCCCTCGTTGATTGTCTTTTTTTGTTTTTATTGTTTTCACTTCTGCAAAGAATTTTTATTTGAAATTTTTTTTCTCCCCAAAAGCTCGATAAAGTTTTGTGTGCGAACTTTTTGAAATCATACAAGAAAAGAATCACTAACAGTTTCAGCTGTATAAATGTTGGAAAATTTCTTTCGCTTGTTTGTTTGTTTGTTTGTTTTTTTTTCTTCTCGTTTATCGTTAAACTTGCTACTCGTGTAAGGGTCGGTTGACGACTGTCTACTTGAAAGCTTGCAAGCTCCCTCTACCCCACGTGGCTTCGCTCTTGGCGGACGATCCGCTGCACCAGCGCTTCTTTCGGAAGCTTTTCGTACTTCAAACGATCTAAAAATTGATGGAAAAATTAGTTTACAACCCCTATTCCTACCCCTTCCAGTCAGGTTTTAGGAATCGAAGGAAAATTGGGAAAAAACAAAATTTCAAGCCAGTTTCGTAAGTTGTCTCGTGTAATGTATGAGTTATACCTGACGATGTCACGTGTACGAACCGCGCCAGCAATTTTCATCTGTTTTTAAAACTTTGAATTCTTGTTAAGAAAAATTATGAAAAATTTTATTTCCACCCGTGTAGCAACGAATTCTGTAAAATTGTTACTGACTTTTCTCGGTAAGCTTGCGATACGAAAAATGCGGAATGATGAGAAAAAAAAAAAAAATGAATAAGTGTCGTAAATATATCGCTCTTGCGAAATCCGAAAATAAACGCGACATGTTTGAAAGCTTTTGGTATTTATTGGCAAAAGTAAAAAAAAACAAATTTTGTTTTTTTTTCTCCAACGTAGCTTCCATCACATTTGTGGCAGGAATTTCTCTACCGCCAATATGGGAGTTAAAGATCAATAGCGTTTGTGGTCAAGTAGCCATAAATAATAAGCACATATTTACAACCGATATATACTAGCTATATACCTGTACACCCACATAACTATGTACATCTTTTTTTTCTTCTTTCCTTTTTTCTTTATCACACCATATTTTGCACCGCGAACGCAAAGGGACGATGTAATTTATTTGATGGTACCGATGCGATAGATCGAAGAACTTTTTCTCTTCTCTTTTTCTAGAAAAAGTAAATTTCAAAAAAAAACATCAATTTTATATCAAAACATTTTACAGATTCTAAGCACATAAGTATACAGATACAGATCTTGGCCGGAAATCTGAATCAAAAAATTTTCTATCCAATTTCCAAAATTCGTTTCTCACAATAATATGATAGCCCCTGGCCCTTTCAAGCCACTGAAAAAGCTTTTGGAATTTTTTCTTCCCTTCAATTTTTCAAGCCATCCCCCGTCATGCTACAGGTATATTGAAATCGAAGTTCTTTTACCACACTAAAAAAAAAGCAAAAAAAAAAACACCCCCGTCTTCGAGATAGAAGTTAAACAATTTTTTCTCGATCCGATCTGTGTAACAATTTTTTAAAGTACTCGTTGTGTTACATTCATATTTATTGTTACTTTACGCTTTTCTCGAGGACTTGGGAAACGTTAGAAAATTGATATAGATATACGTGCATGGAGTAATGAAAGTAACATGTATTATGGCAAGCCATGCGTATATAAGGAAAGTCTCTACGTAATGTACAGTATATACCTATATATGTATAGTTCTGCTGAGGTCCATGACGGGTCAGACTCCCCTTAAGGTACCATATATCACTGCCCACAATGGGTTAACGTTGTACATACCGTATAGTGAGACCAATCCCATACACACCCATATATATATATATATATATATAACTGTATATACTTCAGTTGCTACATAACATAAAGGAGGTAAAACGGAGTTAAGGAGACCAACATTATGATAATAATAGTAATAATAATAAATAGTACACCTCATGGCACTTTCCCACGATGAAAATACCCAAGACATGAAAATAAGAAGTTTGAAAAATCAAAAATTCATTCACTCACTCGAAGAAACCAGTCACAGATTTAAAAAAATACAAAATGACATACTTTTTTCACATCTCTCGATGTAGAAAACTAACTTGAAAAAGAGGAAGAAATCGATGTTATGTACAACAATAGTTTTTTTTTTTTTTTTTGTAAATTTAAAACAATTCGGTTAATGCCACAAATTTGGAATTAGTTTATAAGAATTTCAACGCAACTGACTTACTTTTGATTCAGATTAATTATTTATTTATTATTTATTTTTTTCGTCTCTTTTCTTTCCTCATTTGTGCAGAAAATTTTATCGTACCGTATACGCAATCTCTGGTATATAACTGTTTATACATATAACACATAGATACATATAGATATGTGGATATGTATATAATTTTCTGATAGCCTCATATTCTTGGTGACTTTTAGAGGGCAATAGGGTTTGCGCACTGGCTAGAATCACCGAGAAATACGTATGTATAGTTATATAATATTCCTAACCCCACAGCAATAAACTAACCTCTTACACCCCAAAAGCCAAGTAATCACCCCTATATACCGTACCACATATATTCACGCGTCTACAGATGTTTCTAACTGAATTTCTATTTGCTTCCGTACATTGGCCAAAATTCTAGGTCACATAGTTCGTTAATATTATCGTCCTGATAACCCGATGACGGTGATTATAACCTGCGGTCGAACAATTTTCTCATTCTTTCCTTTTTTACATTTTTTCTTCTCTCTTTATTCAGACCTCTTCGATTTTATCAAAATCGCAAAGTGCAATTCGATACACATGAATAACATGTCGTTAGAATACATCGTGGTTGAAAGTAGACACGAAGCTTTTTGTAAATGCCCACGTATAAGATATGCGTGTAATAGTATAGGGGTAAATGGTCAGAGAGAAAATATAAAAAAGCTCAACTTTTGTTACAGGGAGATCAAGAGGATTTGTATGTTGACGCTACAGCTGCCTTTGTGTGCCTTTTTCTTTTTTTGTTTTTTTTTTGCTTCTCTCATTTTTTTTTTTTTCATTTTCTCTATATCACGTCTGCAACCCAGACATCGACTTTCTTATACACATATTCACAATTTTTATACTTTTTTCAAGGAGTTCGTGCATTTCATACCATAATCTGTGGAAAACGACTGGAATGCCCTATGTCTATATACTTATACTCTATTCTGCTATTCGCCTCTTTGTAAACCAACTGCGAGAACCTCTTGAATAGACGAAGAAAAAAAAAAAAGAAAAAAACGGAAACGAAAATGGTACTCGATCGGTAAGCTATACAAACTATTTTTAAAAACTCGAGCTTTATGTTCCCCTAGAAGGACGTAACCATTAAAATGTTGGAGAATCGAGAGATTGGAAGCGAATCAATTTCCTCATCTCCATACCTGAATTTTTTAGGGACACACCCTACACCTTTCTTTCTGCCAGAAATTTTCCAAGCTTACGAAAAATTGCCCATTATGAGATTTTTCCCCATTTTTACCTATAAAAAAAATTCAGCTTTCTGACGGTAACATTGTTAAAAGAAAAATAATGATCAAGAGTATCAGTTTTTCGTGAAAAAAAAAACATTTGTTCCAGGAGCTTTGTTTTTTTTTTAATTATACGGACGTACATCGTATTAGACAGAGGTGAAAAATTTTCGTGACATAAATTTAGTTTCGAATCGCGTAAAAAAGATCCTGTAATAATTTGCCTTTGGTCCGAATCCCTGAAGTCAGAGTGAGAAATTTAAAAGTCGCTATTCTAGTAGACGGTGATTCCTATCGGTGATTCCTATATAAAGCAAAAATAGGGACATTCCAAACTTCAGACGAATTGATTTTCTTTGCGTCCGGTTCGTTTGTCCTATTCTAAAAAGTAGATGACCAATCGAAAATCGAAATACGAGATGAAAACTCGAAATTCGAGATGAGCCTCGTGTTTCTGAATTCGCGCTGCAAAATGAGCGTGTACCGATTGGTGCCGTTGCATTTAACGTGTCCAAAAAGTAATAAAATAAGGATATCTCGATGAGATTTATTTCTAGCTTAATTTACTCGACCGTTTCGTGTTCCTGAGGTCGAAATACGTTTGAAAAGTGCGCAGTGATCGATTTTAAAAATACTTCATTTTCGGCCCAAAAATGAAGTATTTTTAAAATTCATCGTATGACGCATTTCTAACGTATTTTGACCTGAGAAACACGAATCTGTTAATTAAATTGAGCTACGAATTAATCCTATCGAGATATCGCAGTTTTTCTGCTCCGAAAAGCGAGAAATTAGCGATAACCCGATCAATTTTATAGGTAGACCAATTTGGCTCGCAGATTCGAATTCCTGAGATCAAAACACATAAGGATATCATACCAAACTCGAAAAAAAAATTGTTGATTTTTGACCCGAAAATCGACAGAAATCCCTAAACAATATAACGATAACAATAATGCAGATTGATAAAAAAAAAAAACACTCCTAACATGCTATGCGTTTGAAATGTAATGATATGAAATTGAAAGAAAACAGTAGACAAAAATTTTAAAAACAAATTAAATTAAATGCGCTGCCTGCAATGCTAGTATGGATGTAACGATAAGTATACAGTGTTGAGATGAAAAAAAGTTTGATAAATTGTATATATACCCGTGAAAATCGGATTATATCGTATTTATATTATAATGGTATCGCCGAATGTCGACATGAGGGGAATTTTTTTCAATTATATTTGATGGATTAATCCCTTGATCAATTATTCGTTTACTCTTAAGTCCGCACAGACGACGCGGGGTCAGCTGTTCGCGTTATGAGTGGTATTCAATCATTAGTTTGTATTTTTCTTTGCCGTCATATATAATTGTCACTTAATCTTCGTTCTAACTCAACTTTCCGACGCCTGAACGCTGAAAAATGCAGAAGCTTTTTTTTTTCACTTCGAAAATTTCACTCTCCATCTACAATTTCCAAAAAATTTCGAAGAAAAAAAAAACCAAAACTTACTTCGCGTACGCCGAAATCACGGCCAATCCTTTTACATCCACTTTGCACAGAGATATGTACGTGTGTAGAATGAGTTTGAGTTCGATTTTAATTTTAAATCTTTTTTTCGGCTTCTCCTCTTCTTCTTTCTTTTTTTTTTTTTTTTTTTCTCGTGTCAAGTACAGGTCGAACCTCGAGATCCGTCACTTGAGGAGTTGTTTTAATTTTAATTATGTGTTCAAACTTTTTCCGCGTTCCCGTTATACGCGTATTACTGTATAGTTCGAGGGTATATTAAAATTGAAATTCGACTCAACTCTTCATTAATCATAATTATTATTCGTTTTATTGATTAATTTTTGTCTTATTTCTTTTATTATTTTCGATTTTCAGTTTTTCTTTTTTTTTTTGTTCATATTCGTGCATCATCTCTCTTATTTTCATTCATTTTCTTTTTGCATACCCCTAAAACTACTAGCCGTTTGAAAATTCGTTTTTTGTTAATTAATTAATTAATTAATTAATTACAGTACGTTGATTCAATTCCCTGTCAACCATTCGATCGACCCTTTTCCGTATGACGTTTTTAAGGTGTTTTCGTTGTGCGTATGTGTTTTATTATTGGAATCGATTTTCGCCCCCTGCGTACGCAACATGTCCGTCATCGTCGGGTAGGTTTTAGTCAATTATTCATGTCATATAAAATCGGATTGCGTCGAACCACTTTACCAAACGAGTTCGATACACGTATGTACACATAATCATCGATATGCACAGGATCTAAAATAATACACGACGACTTCAGTTTTCGATTATTATTACTGTTCACGTGATTCTCACGAATTCGAGTTTCAGTGAAGGATCGAATATACATGAGCAATTACTATGAATACCGAATTTTCTTGCAAAAGTAATATACACATTACACATACACTAATAGAGATAGATTAGTCAAAAAAGAATTGAAATTGAGGTGAGACGAATTACAGAGGTCGCAGGTGATTGATGCTCAAATGTTTTCGACCATCTATATTCAGCCTCGACAAGTGTCCAACTAAAGTTACAAATTATCCCAACTAACGTCCAACTAGTCGCCATCTTATGATCAAGTAATAACCCAATGGTTAGGTTAGGCTATAACGGTGAATCCGACAAAAATGATCATTTTTCAAAAAATAGTCCACCTTTTTTTTTTCTCTTCAAGAAAATACGATAGATTTTCTTTTGTCCCAATACATTGCGGTGTTCATTTGTTGAATCTGCAGACTATATACATGGTATAAAATGATACACACAGGTGGTTGCGGTACATAAATATAACCTCGAATATAGCGGTTATGTACATAGGAAGTTTCTCTGGAAGATTTAATTATTCAAAGAAATCTGGATTCCCTTGTGTATGAAGGTAAATTGGATTAGGTAGATATGTATATGCATGTATGTATATAGATTTCTCTTATGCCAAGCTGCATGGTGCAAATGTTGCAATTTCACAATCTTCCTCCTTCTAATGCGGAAGAAGCAGCCTGCAGAGGGGTAACGGGGGTTGAACTTGTCTAGGTGATTTACCGTAGACTGCAGGAGCTTTTTTTAAAAAATTCATGAAAAGCAAAGTGCTGCACACACCGTACGTGCCATATTTCATTTTTTTTCTTTTTGTTAAAAAAAAACAAACAAAATACAAAATAAGTACTAACCTGATCTGACCCAAGTTCAATCCTACCCGAGCCAACCCTTGAACCGATAATAATAGTAATAATATAGCAATAACAGTGATAATAAAATTTTGGGAACACTTTTGCATGAGGGATAAGAAGAATATGCGAGGTGCGAAGAAAAGGTGGAAGAAAAAAAGGAAAAGGAAACAATGGAAGGAAGGAAGGATGTGGATAAATCGATGGAAATAATGGACAGGGCGGAGTGTGTATAGGTAGTTTGCGGTGGAAGGAAGGTTGTAGGTATATTCAAAAGTCGACACACGATCCACCGGATAATTCGCTTTGATGATCGCGCAGCTTCACTCTCGGTGATGGACCATTACCAAGATGGCCTCAAATCCCAGCCCGAGGGGATGACTTAGCTTTAACCCCCTCGCGCTACCGTTATAATAACACAACACCTGAACAGCTTCCAAAACAATTTCCCCAAAATGCATAATTCAACTTTATATATATGTTTACCAGAAGATGCCCGGAAATTCTAGGACATTTTTATTCTCAATCCGCGAACAGGTCGCCTCCATGATTTGAAAATCAACTGCGCTTTCGCTTTCGTTTGCAGCAGTCTGTCAGTTCTCACCAGAAGTTAGTAGTTTCGACGTCTTTAATACGAAGAACAGGCTATGGGTTGAAAAATTCCGAGGGAAAAAGAAAGCACGTTTCAGATTACGAGTAGAAAATTAGCGCATTACAAATTCTAGATGAAAAAGAGCACGTTTCAGATTGAGAATAATAAGGAGATCACGTTTCAGGTCAACTCGAAAAATAGCACGGTTCAGACCGATCTGAATATCGACGAGTTTCGGATAGCTTGATAAATTCAACCAATGGTGAATTCATTGAAAAATCATCTAATCCTACCAAAAAACTTATTCTAATTAGTCTACACCGGCTTACTAACCGAATAATCAAAGAAACTATTGTCTCGAATTTCGGTCAATCTGAAACGTTTTTTGTTTTCAGTCTCGATTCGAACCTTGCCGTTCCTCGCCTCTCACGTACAGATTCGGTATATCGATGAACATTTTGTCTTTGCATTTCGTAATTTTTCGTTTCTTCTTTTTTTCACGGAAATCAAGCCAAATTGTTGATGAAAATGGTAAACGGATAGGAAAATAGATGGACAAATAAACAAACAATTGAACGAACGAACGAGTGAAATCAGCTTGTAATTGGGGTTAGGGGGGGGGGGGGGGAATTAAATCAAACGAAATAGCCACACAAGGAGTTACGCGGGGGCGAAGAGAACTGAAAGGAAATAATACACTGTACGCTAAGGAGTGTACAGAATTTAGCGAATCGTTAAGCGAATGGTGAAACCCTAGAGAATTCTGAATCCACGTACATTGGAAAATACCATCTTCGCGTTCTCTTGGTTTGGTTATACGTACATTATGTACGCCCGGTTGGGTTGATTCTGAATCGCTACGCGGCCAAGTGCGCGTTTGGACAAATTTTCGTAGCCGGCCAAGCTACACGAAAAACTTGTCCAAACGCGCGCTTGGCCGCGAAGCGATTCAGAATCAATCTCACCGGGTGTACCTATATTATCTGTAATTCTGTATAACCTAGGTATTATATATACCTTAACCTGATTTCGGAATGGTTAAATGGGAAAATTAGTCGGCCAAGATTTTGCCTAATTCACATACAACTGTACACGAACAAGCTAAAACGTGACCAAAATATCAAAGTAGAATACCTTACATACACTATACGCGATATGTACACGTTACACAGAAAATGTTCAACTCTAATGTCTGCGAAGACTCGAGTAGGTAGCGTAGAAACGAATTCAAATTACTTTTTACTAGACTCTGATACTCTACCTCCTTGTACCGTCGCTGCTACCGAGACTTTCGTCCCTTAAAAACGAGACGGAAGATGAGAAGAAGAAGGAAAAATAAGAAGAAAAAAAAGCACATCGAGGGAAATCGTCAAGAAAAAAAAGAAAAATCTTCGATCATATGTTTCAGGCACAACTGTTATATAGTAACGTTACTTACAGGTACGTTGTATACCTATGGAATTGTCGAGGTATTAAAAGCCCTTGGAAAAATAAAACGCAGAGTCCGCAAGCTCTATCGTAAATATATACGAGTAGGTTACGTACGTTTATGTACGTATAATACGTAGCTACCCTAATTGGTGAGCTCTTGCACGTCAAACGCCAGTGTAGTTTGGCTCATTCCCATATGTTGTTGACACTTATTAGGCGGGGATGATATTGCGCGATAAGGTAGAATAAAATAGGGCGGTGTGGGGCCGATTTTTCCGAACCGGAAAATTCCCGCCTCCCATCCTGCCCCCCCTGGAAGAAAAACTAACGAGAAGAATTATGACTATTTCGGATCGGGAAAATTGATAGTTTTTTTCAATTGATTTTCAACGTTCTCTGGGCGTTCTTTGATAAAAATGTCCGGAAACTGCAGCCCGGTAATAACCTGCTGCAGCGCAACCGATTATGCGCTCTATTGTTATAGGTATTTATAGATGGAACGCAATTTCCGTTCGCGTATAATACGTTACACGGTATATCGAATGTATTAATTGCAAATGCGGGACAAAATAATTCCAGCACGTGTACAGAGAGGTGATTGCTACGTTACATGCACAGGCGTAACCATAGTATACGCCGCGTATATGTATGTGATAGGAGAACTACGTCATGCGTTACAATTAATCAAGCAAAAACTGTCATCTGCCATGTCCAGATCGTTGATGTCAGCGGGCGGGAACTAGAAACTATACGTATAGCTATATCGACCCCAAATAACGCGGACGTCGACGCCCGGTGTGATCAACGCTAGGAAAATACCTAGAGGGTAGGGAAATGGGGGGAATTTTGAGGTCTTCCAGATGTGGATTCTACGAATGTCGATGAAGAGCGGAAACCGAACATCAAAATCAAAATCAAACCGTACAAGGACAGTTCGACTGCACGTCATATTTTCACATCTGAAACGTGTGCGATACACGTTTCAGTTTTTTTTTTCAAATTTTTCTTCTTTCAGTTAGGAGCAGAAACTTTCAAATTTTTGGGAAGACGATGTGCGAGCGAAGAAAAATCCATTTTTCTTTTCTCGTTTTTGAAAAATAGTTACGATTAATTTCTCACAAGGGGTGGTGAAGTGACTCGTCAAATTCTCCCGTCTTACAGTGACGATGTGATAATTCTGACGTAGCGAAGAGAAAAAGTTGAAAAAAATTGAAAACTTGTAAAAGAACAAAATTTCCTAGCAAATTGCTCCAGGGTTCTTCTTCCCCTTTTTTTCTCCCTCTTTTATTAACTGAAGTCTTAAAAGGGTTGTTCTCCTTTACAGCCGACCCTACCCATAAAGCTCAGCTGGTGGGTTTCGTATCACGTCCGGTATTACCATATTATACCTACCGACCCTGTATATACTGTAATAACATACGTAAAATATATAACATTTGCATATATGTCTAGTAACTATACGTATACGCAGGATCATCATCATCGTTTTCTCGCTTTGAAATTTAATTCTCACGGTGTATGTAAATCACCTTGCACCCGAATCGACTCTCGTTTCACAGGACATCCCGTATACTTCGCGTCGAGCTTTTTTTCGAAACTCGTTAATTTTTTTTTGTTTTTTCTTTTCAAAAATTAGTCGGAAACGAACAAGTTCTCTTAATTTTCATCCGAGTGATTATGTACGTTTTTATTTCCCGTGCAATCGAAAGTCATCGTTTCAAAGGCCCAAAAATTTGGAGGGACTGACCACTAGATAGAAGATGAAAAAAAAATCCATCGATTCCTGGAATCGAATGCAGGAATGAACTTCAGATGAAAGAAGAAAAAAATCCAAGGAATAAAATAAAACGCGGGACAATTGCTATCGGAAATTGTAAATTAATGATGGGGATATTCGTATGAGAAGCGAAAGAGAAAACAGTTGGAAGTGAGGAAGAGGAAAAAAAAGAAGAGGAAGTAAGAGAAAATTAACGAGGGTTCGCAGTGTTTCTGCGAATATATCGAGTATTATGGAACACATATATAGGTATATACGTAGGAGGGATGAATGGATAACAGTTAAATAGCCGTACCCTGATTTCTATGGGCCGTGGAGTCCCTGGAACATTCCAGTATCACAGGGACAGCTCTCTGATTAACCTGATGCACTGTGGAGGAGATTGCGTGCATTGAATTTATCTGAAACGTACGTGGCTTTGTGAGTATCCCTCGCCCATTCGTTTCTAATAGAAAATACGAGTACCCCCCGATGCGTCTATATATTTACTATGTATTTCAAGCGTTGTTTGCTATCGCACGTGCAGAAATTCATGTACCAATTTTGCACGACTCCTAGTAATGTTGATCACGACGATGACGATGATGGCCGTGATCATCGTGATGAAAATAATAGCAAAAATATATTTATTGTCCATATAAACTGCGATTCGTGAATTTGAAATTATTCAAATATTCAAATCAGATCTTCCGCATTAATTAAATAATGTCTTCTTTTTTTTTTTCATTCTTCCCTACATTTTTTTTTTTTTTTTTATAAACGAATCATTAAAATAATTAATGGTCGGTACTTAAAAATAACGATGGTTAAAATTAGAGCTAGAGCAAGTAAATTATGATATAATATCACTATCTACATATATTGCAGAAAAAGCCTTCCCTTCCTCCTTCCTTTTCTCTCTTTTTTTTTTTTTCTCCTTTGACATTAAATTTTATATTAGATTTCATTTTATTTCAAATTTTTGTCATAATCTAGATTACATTACCAAATTCTATAAATATCAATATGAACTGCGGCAGAAATTTTTTGTATTAATCATTTCACGTGATTTGTCGGAATTTTTTGCAACCCTTATCGCCCCCTTTTTTCATTTAATCATATTTTTTACCGGAAATGACGTGAATCGCAAACATAATTTTCAAAGTGCCCTCATACAAGTCTATTTTTCAATCTGTATTCAGGACCAATTGATTAGCTCAAATCTCTCTACCGTATACACATATATATTGTATACATATGTATATTGTATACATATGTGTAGTGTATTTATTCACCAAAGTTCGAACAGCTAATTAATACACCCGAAAATATATTTTCGGATTCATTTCAATTGGTTGAAATTTCAAAAGAGTAGCACACGCTTTTTTTTTTATTCGTGTTTTTTGTTTTCATTTGTTTTTATTATTAATAACTCTTCAGAACTAATGGAAAAAAAATTTGCTTTCATCGTGTTATAAGCGATACTCGTGGGAGTGGTGATTTTTTTGAATAAAATTTTCAACGGAAATTCACGTACGGTATTTATTTCAACATTCAACTGACAACAATTTATATATTTACAATTTCATAGTTTTTTTTTGTTTTTCTTTTTTCTCTCTTTTTTTTCTCGTATTACTTATATAATAGGCAATTTATTTATTTATTCAATCAATCAATCAATCAAATCAATCAATCAATCAATTAATTAATTAATTATAATCTAATGATAATTTCTGCAATTTTTAACATTTGTGTATGAGTGTTTGTTTTTTTTTGTTCGTTTTTTTTTTCCTCGATATATTCAAAGACGTATCCAAGAACAACCGTCTTGAATAATATACATCGGTGGCGCAATGATGGTAATCAAGTTTTGTATTACTTTTTTTTCCCCCATTTCCTTGTTTCACCTACTTTCCAAATTTAGTGCAACAAATTTTGCTCATTTTGATCACGTGCTATAGATTGCACGTATTACATTAATCATGGAGGGATTATATTCATAATGTTGAAAATATTGTCACAAATATCAAATAATATCCAAGCGCAATTTTGTTATTCATTTCTTTATTCATTCGAACAAAAAAAAAAAAATTCAATATTGATTTATTTTTTTCTTTTGGTTTTTATTTAGTCGGAAAGCGACGATCGATGTATGTACAACAATTATTGTCATCATATTTAGGCGTAAATATATCCACATACATATAATAATGTATATATAACAATAATATATATAAGCCCCTGAAAATATTGACTCGATCGATAGAGTTTTTTTTGTTCTTTCTTTTTTTTTCAATAGTCTTATGTATTTTATTACTGTAATGATATTCTTCCGAATCTCGCATAATACGTATATGTATAAGGTTTGATTTCTTGATATTTTTGGTTTTTATTTATTTATTTATTTTTTTTCATATCGATACGATGGTTCTGAATCCATGAATTTATATACTTATGTATGAATAGGGTAATACCGAATTTATCGTATATTCAAATAATAGTAAATTGGAGCTGGGCCAGCAGCTATAATTTTCATATTACATTTACATCCTCATTTTCATTAAAACCATATGTTTAATTGATAATATTAGCTGCAGTTTTTTTTTTCCTTCCATTTGCTTTTGGTTTTTCTTTTCTATTTTTTTTGCCACTTTTTATCGTAGGTATGTATACCTGTATTGCTAAACACGTCTTTTGTAATTTTTCTTTTTCTTTTTTTTTTTAATGCTTCTTACATTCTTCTCCTCGTGATACATAATAATTTTTTCTGCAGATATGTATACAATATATATGTACGCAATAATTACATATATATGATATGCGATGTGCGCGTTTTGATATATTTAATTAGACAGCGTGATATGACGATATAGATATTGTTATTCGTGATATCATTATACTATTATATGCGTTTTTGATGTAAAATATTCACGTCATTTTGTTTCACCTCCCCCTCCCCCCCTTTTTTTCTCTCGTTTCTTTTTTCTTTCGTATGATAATATTTGTTTTATTATGTTAATATAATCCTAAATTTTATATTCATACATAATCCGTCATCGTCATCAAGTAGATAACGAAAAGTATAATATATTTTTCATTTGTTAATAACCTATTGAACTTTTAACATGTCAGACTCCATTATTGTCTCAGTTACTTCTTTTTTTTCTTTTTTCATTTGTCTTATGCTTTTTCCTACGTTTCATTCGTCGTTTGTCTTTTTTCTTTTATATTTTCATTAAGTTATTATAGCATAGTATACATCGATCAAAGACATTTTACATTTTATTATTACAATTATTCGTATCATTATTATTATTATGTTATCGTTATTTCAAACATTTCTCGTAAATAAACGATTTGAGGTTCGTTTTTCTTATTGTCTTTTTTTTTCATTTTCTTTCTATTTTTTTTTTCATTAGTCTTCGCGAAAATTATCTGGATTATTCTATATAACTATATGGTGTATTTGAATTATTATCGGATTTCGTTAAAACAAATTGTAATAGTTTTTTTTTTTTGTCTTTCTTCCTTTCTCGCTTCACAACCAAAACGTGTAAATATATTACGATCATAAATGTTTCTTTTTTTTTTTTCATTGAATTTGTAGGCCACTGTGATGAAATTGAAAAGTGCAGTGTGCGTAATGTGTGCAATCGTCGTTAATAATTATTTAATTAATAATCATCATTGTCGCTATCATCGTAATTAAATGAAGCAACAATTTTTTGCGGTAGATTTTTCTTTCTTTTTTTTTTTTGTTTCATTTCAATTTTTTGTTTTTTTTTGTTATCTGATTTGCTTATAAATATTATTACACGTATAGAATATAATAATATTTATATATACATATGTGTTTATATATATATACCGTGATATGGTAAAATTATTGTCGATATATTAGTTGATATTTATTGGTTTTGCCCCCCCCCCCCCCCCCGCCCTAACCCTCTATTCCCAATTGATTTTGATTTTTTATATCTTTCGGTAATTTAATGTCAAACGTAAATTATTATTATCATTATAATAATAATTATTATTATTATGATTACTATTATCATTATTATTATTGTCGCACATTGTTTAAATGTATATCAAATATCACTCTTTACCTCAAGATTTATATTTAGTAGGTATAGATAATAATTTTCTAAAACAATCGCGCGCACGGATTCCGTGTGTGACGCGCGTTAATTATTTTCTTCATTTCTTATTATTATTATTTAATTTTTTTTTCTTTTTCAAAAAATTGCGTTTGCTATTTTTAATATATTTATATAGGTATAATAATAATATCAGATACCTTATTATTATACTTTCAACGTGATCAATAATAATTTTTCTCATTTTTTCTTTTTTTTTCTCTCTATGCCTGTTCTATCGAATTTTGATTAAATTAAATCTGAAGGAACAGAAAAAAATAATCAAATTCAATTAAATATCAGAACAACCCTCAAAAGCCAATGGACGGCTTCTAATCTATAATTTCTTAACGACTTATTTTTTATAATATCTAACAAGCGGTATAATTTATCTTTTTTATTCTTATTTCATTTTACCTCAACGTTTTTTGTGTTATTTTAATTATCATTAAACGTGTAATTGGGTTATATGTGTAGACCGGATAACGAGTGATACGATTTACTGATTTTTTCTTTTTTTCTCTCCGTTCGTTTCTTCTCTAATCAGACGGTAAATCTTCCGAGTACTTTTATACACTAACGCACTAGATAGACGCAACAGTTCGCAAATTGTATAGGCAATTATAGTATTACAATTAACTCATAGCGTATATTATATTTATATATATAATAATTTTTCTAACGACCGCAGGAAAATTCAGTTATCAAATTCATACGATTTATAGACGTGCGATTTTTAGGAACGCGAATTTATTTTTGATTTTATTGGATTTTTTTTCAAGTTTATCTCATCTCCCTTTCTCTCACTTATTTTATCTATTATTTTTTTAATTCTTCTTCTAACAGTCCCATAAAATTCAATCATGCTTCTGCTTTGTTTTTTTTTTTCCTTTCTCTATCCGCAATTCCTTGCGAGTTTCGAGCCGATTGATGATTTTTAGTTAATATTTTTTTTTCACTCCTTCAGAATCAGTATGAACTTTACCTATCACTGGAACTGAAATGTAAATGCAATTGCAAAAACTACTCTGTTCTCACGGTTCGAACAACCGAACAGGGAAAATCGTTACTCTGAAAAAGAAATTCATCCAAAATAGTGTACGATGTGTAATATTTTTTTTTTTAGGCCCGCGTCTTCGAAAATTTTTCAGCAAATCCAAGTTTGGAAATTCATCAAAATTAGATTCTGGAGGCGTAAAATTGACCGTCCATTTTTCTTGTACTTTTTTATTTTTTTTTTCAATCCATATTGATTTTAGTTTGCAAAAAAAAATTTTCAGAGCAAAAATTTCCGTGCAGTCGAAATTAAAGTAAGTATGATTTTCAGTTGACTTGTTTTTTTTTTTTTTTTTAAGGCCTTAACGATTAGATAATATTACGTTATTGAGAAGGTACCTAGATAGATCTTTCTAGTTACAATTTCTCAACCATGGACTTCTAGTATGATGCGATTCTCTAACAATTATTTAGCAACAAATCTTTTTCCTAGATTTCTTCGATTCGGGCGACAGAGTTTAATTCGTGATTCCTGCCCCAGCAAAACTGTTACAAGAAAGCCGAGAAAAAATTAATAATTCTATACCTTAGAGAAAATTAACGCCCCCTGTCACCCGAATTTTTGATCTTCCTTTTTGTTTTCATATTATTTTAACTCTCTGGAGAATAGAAATCTTATAGTGACGAGATAGGCACGAGTATTAGGTTAAAAATATTCCCTACCCCGTGACCTAGGTCAGATCTTCGTCGTCGTCATCTGGACCACCCGTTGGAAAACAAAGACCTTCACTTCCGTCGCTACGAATACAGAATAAAAGTGTTTCCGAAGCAGTCACTTCGTGAGGCATTATTCCATGAAATTCTTTCAAATCTGCAGCTGGAAACCATGCCTTCTCGTTGTCGTCTATTATCAAGATTCCGAAATATCTGGAAAATTGAATAATTCATCAATCGATTATCATTTATATCAAAGCGTATAGAATTATAGCGGAAAAATGTCCCTGAGCAATTTTCGAATGGGTTTGGATTTGAATGTATCGCAATTTTCTAGTTTCAATTTTGGAAGGGTTGGACACTTCTGGTTGTCGTTGACCCTTTGCATGATTAATTGATGGTTCAAAATTAATGGGGTTTTTGTGAAATTTTTTACCTGCACAGAGCGACTGCTGGAATCCAAAGAACCGATGCTAAAATTAAAACTGCTATTAAAACAAGAGCCCAGACCGGCCATTCGTGTCTTTCGGTAACCCCTTTGCTCGCAACCCACGCTGGATAACCACTTCCGTCTACCGCAATTTCTACGAAAGATGCTACCAAAATACTGAGCATAGCTAACGGGCTCAGATACTTCCAACATATAAGCCAATAAAGACCTGGACGATTTCCGGTCATCAGTTCTATGTCATCTGCGAATCTGGAAAACAGTGATGATGGGGTTAGTGAAAGAATAAAGGTAACTTGGAAGATCAAAAGCCAATTTTCTCACCTTTTCAAACCATAAACGTACGATACGCCGATGCATTCGAAAAACGCAATTATTAAAAGTGGAAAATTTCCGCTGAAATTGTCGAACAGGACAAAAACGTAACTGCCTGCTCCGTGAGCGAAAGACATCGAGATAACGCAGCAGATAAGACAGATGACTCCTGAAAATTCGATCGGAGGAAAACGTCAAGGAAAATTAACGTGACGATCGACCGAAAGTGGTAAAATTTAAAATTCACACTGACCGGTTAGAATTTCTTTCCTCAAATTTGGAAACAATTTCAGGTCCACTATGCTCGTTACAACGCCTTCCAGTGTTCCAAATTGTGAATCAATTCCGAGTGTGAAAAGCATGAGGAAAAATAATACCGACCAAAATTGGGCTCCGGGAAATTGGTTGATGGCTTCAGTAAAAATGATGAAAGCCAGTCCAGTGCCTGATGCAGACTGGAAGAAATTCAAAGAGATTCAACGTATTATAAAAATTATTCTTTTGTTACTTTTTTTGTTTTTGTTTTACATTACTCACATTATCTAATTCCTTTTCTAAATCGCATATCGGTAATTCCGGCATTATCATAGTATCCAGAGATCCGTTACCGCTGGGTACATTTATCGATGCTCCGGCTAACGGGACATTGTCAACGTCGACTTGATGCCCAAATATACTGACCAGGGTTGCGTTTCTCTCAACCAAACACTTTTCGTATATCATTGTGGCCTTGAAACCTTGGATGGATGATAAAAATTTCTATCAGTAAGCTAATTATTGCATTCTTTTTTTTTTTTATTTTATCGTTCTCACAATATAGTTACTTACCTATAATTGAAAATACTACAATTCCAGCGAACATCGATGTGAAACAGTTCGTTAAACTGACCATTATCGCGTCACGGTAACAG
The DNA here is from genome assembly GCA_963978495.1 of Athalia circularis. NCBI lineage: Eukaryota > Metazoa > Arthropoda > Insecta > Hymenoptera > Athaliidae > Athalia > Athalia circularis. The sequence continues at coordinate 34,688,010 of OZ021698.1, read as the reverse complement.
TTATTGTTAACAGGATTATAAGATGAAAAAGCTATTAGTCCGCCGAAAGCTAATCCGAGGGAAAAAAATATCTGGGTACCAGCTTCCAACCAGACAACGGGATCCGTTAATGTCCACCACTGTAACCGAATAGGAAAACATGAAATAAAATATTACAACTATCGAATCCCCTCAATTTTTTAATACTGGCTCACCTTAGGTGTGAAAAGATGACGTAGCCCATCGGACATTCCCGGTAATGTTACCCCGCGAAAGAAAAAAATTATCAACACGATGTACGGAAATGTCGCCGTCACGTAAACCACCTGAAAACAAAAATTTGCATTCAATCAACCTCCACTTGTAGCCTATACGAAAATAAATAAAAGTTTGATCTCTGCTATAAATTCAAGAAATACTATAGACTGGTTATAACCGAATTTTGACTGGCCAAAACTGTGCAAGTTGCTGAGAAGAAGAGCTTTTCCTATACTAAAAGTGGCGGATAAAAAGCCAACTGTTTTAACATCGGTTTTAGTATATCCCGATTGTTTTCCGTACTTGGAAGAAAAAAAAAAAAGTTTGTTTTTTCAATAGTGATTACTGACCTTCCCAGAGGATGCTATTCCCTTTATCATACACATGTAGACGAGTATCCATGCGATTACGAGAGCGACTGCAATCTTCCAGTTGAATACTTCGGGGGTGTTTATATCTTCCGATATCACCAAGGTCGTGCGATACCAGAAGTACTGCGTCGGACCACTCAACTAAATTGGAAATAACGATCTATTCAGTATTGTTGAAAACAGGTATGATTATTGTTGAAGAAAAAAAAGTCCCAATTACCAAACACTCAGGTTCTGGAGCGTAAGATCCATTTTGGAAGTACTTGTTCGGACACTCTGACCATGGAAGTTCGGATTGGAAACTCTGTGAGGTAAAAAAAATTAGTTCGAAGAATTATCCACTTAATTTTTTTTTTTTTTTTGAGTTTCTTAACGTGAAAATCGACTTACTTGCGCTAAGTAAAATAGGCACCATGCGATAATCGTGTTGTAGTAAAGGGCGACATTGAAAGAAACGACAGCACTGCTTACTCCGATTCCAGCGAGGTATGGAGAGACCTGAAAAAGACGAAGAAACAAAAGAAAATTCATTTGTCAAATATGTTCTATAATTTCGTGGATTGATTCGAAAGAAATTTATTCACCTGATTCCAGACCCCGATTGCTCCTTTTCTGAGACGCTGACCGATCGCGAGTTCCAAATAAAATATTGGAATACCTTCAATGGCCAGCATAACGAAATACGGAATAAGGAAGGCACCTGAAAGCGAAGTCAAGTTCATCAGTTCCGGCAAATTATCGCGTGTGATTATTATTCATTCAATTGTTTTTTCTTTGTTTTTTGTTTTTTTACGACGTTCCAACCCTACCTCCGCCATTTTTTTGTGCGAGATAAGGAAACCGCCATACATTTCCGAGTCCAACAGCGTAACCAACAGTTGCTAAAAGAAAAGTTAACTTGCTATCCCAATTTTCTCGCTCGTCTTCGCCAGCTTCCGGTCGAAAAATTCCCTTCCCTTCATTGCTCCCCAACTTACTACCTCCGCCCTCGTTTCCCGATTTGTTCTGTTGGTTCAAAAGAAAACGATTTAGGATACCATTGTGATTTTTAACATTTTATTCATTTTTTTTTTCTTTTATTTCCAGTTTTTGTTTTTGTTTTTTTTTCTTCTTCCTTCCCACCTTTATATTCGGACTTGAATCATCGAATCCCGCATTAGTAGCGCCGTAGTTAACGGTTGAATTGCTCTTGTGATTCTCAACAACAAGTCTACCCCTCATTTCCTTCATTTCCAATCTATCGATACTCTTCTGTGGTTTCAAATCACGTGAACTTTGACGACGTACAAGATGCGCCGTGTTCGCCATTTCCTTTGATATAAAAATTTGTTAATCCTTCGAAAACTTTTCACCGATCTTCACCCCTTCCCAATTATTCAACCTTTTTCTTCTTTTGTTTTTTTCGAGTTTTCTTTCTTTCCTCTTCTTTTTTTTTCGTATGTTTTTTTATACCTGCAGCAGTTCACTTGGCCAGGTTCATGTACGACGATATCAGGCGACACACGAGCTACTCTTTGATGCGGAATTCATCCTGGAACAAAAGACAATTAAAAAAAAAAAATACGAATTTTTTAATTTCTCTTCACTCAAAAGAAGAATGAAATTTCTCGATCGTGAACACGTAGAAAAGAGAAGAAAGAAAAAGACAAAACCTGTGGAGCCAAAAATCCAACCTAAGCCACAGATCCGCTGGGATAAAAGAGAATTGGATACTATACATAAAAAACCGTACCCAAGGGTTTAAGGTTAAAGAGAACATAATACCGTACCATATAATATAAAGTTGTTAAACGTTAAATGACCGCAAGAATCCTGGCACAAGAAATTACGTGTATTTTATACAAGACCTGAAAAAAAAAATCAACGAAACAACAACAAAAAAATATTCTACATCGCGGCACCGAAGTTTCCGCGCGCGGAAACAACTCGGGGTAATTGTGTTCAGAATCTGCGGGTAACTATATACAAGTATGCATGCATATACACAATATATATATAAATGTATATATATTATATATATGACTATGTAGTGGGTGTGCAAAACTTTGGTATATGCGACATCCATATACGTATACATATACATTTATGCAAGTATATATGTACTGTAGATACATCCGTGTGACGTAGTGCTAGATTCATAGATATATGTATAATCTATTCTGACGTAGGTTTGACTTGAGGTTTTAGTTAGTCGATTCGAACGCAATATTACACTGATTCCTAGGATCCAAAGGATTGGATGATTGTAAATGATGGGAGAAATTTTCTTCTTTCAAATTTGTATCCTTGGTATATGGGTATATATTACTTGAAGATCTTATAATCAATATTAGTAGAGCCCGCAAAGCAGATTGTAGGGAAAATTTTCCACCAAATCTTGTTAAATTTGTCTCAAAGTTTGACTCCGTAAATTGGTATATATATATAATACCTGTACATAAGGTATTCGAATTACCACTCAACTTTCCCAATTTCACATACCGCCGTTATACGTTTTAGCACACCTCTACATCAATTTTATACACAAACCTACACAGTGTATCTAAAAACACCTTTACTGTTATACCTTTGCCCAAATGACCCTGATCCTCCCCTTACCCTCTTCACCTTTTATTTCCTCTTTCCCTCCTCTTTCTCTTTCTCCTCGACATCCCTTGACTTGCGCAGTTTTTGCACCCTTGCATTTACGTCGTTGGAAACTATGTGGCTTCTGTTTTTTTTCTTCCTCTCGTTTTTTAATCTTCGCATCTTGTTTGATATTTTTGTTTTTTTGTTTTTTTTTCTTCTACTTTTTTCGACCGCTTATTTACCCGTGGAAACTTTCCCTTATCGATCTTACGTGTGGGAGTTGTTGTATACCATTATATCGTGGATAGGTATACGAAAATTGTACAGATACACTGTGCACACAATGTGCAGATACCAAAAAGAAGAAGAGGAACAAAAAAAATAGAAGAAAAAAACATTTCTTGGCAAGGATGCTGAAAGCTTTTTCTAAATGTAGGGAAAGTACAGCGCTTCAGCAGCAGGTGATTGAAAAAAAGTAAAAACGATATTCGAGGACGAAAACGAGGAGAACAAAAGCCAGATAAAATAATTATTATATATGATTGAAAAAATTCTTCGACTGTAACTTTTTCCCGATATATGAACATTGTTTTAATTTTCTTTGTGAGAATAAATTTTTTTGTTTTTTTTTTGGGGAATTTCTGGAATTTTCTATTTTTTAATCGTTACGCGTAATTATTTTTATTCGTGTAATAATTTATTTACAAATATTTTCCATGTTGAGTAGAGGCATTTTATTTTTCAAACGGTTAATCCGTTGTATCAGGTTATTATATTCATATGGTTCTCGGTGAGATTGATCACTTGTGGATTTTCAGAGAATGTTTATGAATGATTCGAATATTTTTAAATAAATTTTATCAGCCGATTCGAAGCAAAGTTCGGTAGAACGATTGTAACGCGGTACGTAAGCGGGAATAAAAAATTTTACCATTAATCCAAAGGGTTTCAAAGTATGTGAAGAAGAAAAGGATATGAAGGAAAGTGAAGAGGTAATAATAAATAATGATTTGTAAAAAATGTATTAAAATTCATAAGAATTAAGTTTGAAGGAGGATAATTTTTTGCGGGATAATTCGATGGCTGTTCGAGATAAAGGGGTAAACGTATCCCGAAATCCGTATGGTTGTTTTGTTTTTAAATTATTTTTATTGGATTTCGAAAGGATGATTTTGGATTGTGGAAAAATCTTGAATAATTTTTTGTGTGTAAAGAGGAAGATTTCTCCGTTAATTAACACACTGACCTTTATAAGGGATGAACTTCGATGCACGAGGACGAGGTTGGTTCCTGAGGTTTCGGATGGCGGTTTGCTACTCTGGCGCCATCCAGCTGGCTACAACATTTGGAAACGCAAAGATGAAACGATGGAAGGACGACGACGCTGGAATCAATAGTAGGCGCCGGCGCCCCAAAGCAAACGACATCTATAAGGGATTCAAAAATTGGTCAATGAGCATTCACCTCGTCACATAACATAAATAGCACTGTGATCTATCAGCCATGATCGTAAACGCGATCCAGAACATCTTGCCTCCTTTTCTCGCCTCTTTTTTTATTTGTCATTATTATTATTTCTTTTCCAATCATACTTTTCTACAATCTGGTTGATTATTAATTTCAAATTTTCAACGCTCGATGAATCATAAACGCCGATAAATTGCTAATAAAATATCGGAAAAATCGCTGACGCGGTATAAGAGTTATTTTTTTTTCTTTCAACGAGCAAAATTCCCCAAGGTTCAATTGTCAGCCTCGCGAGACGGGGTGAATTTGGTATCCATTTGGTATCCAGCAGCTGCGATCGGATGCTGAGAAATGTCTCGCAGCAGATTCGATGTATTTTACATAAATACATGGGCATGTATACCTACTTATAATATCGATGTGGGATAGAATAGTTAATGAGAATATAAAAAGGAGGAAAACTTCATTCAGTTTTCCTTCTTCTTTCGCTCTATTCTTTTCCATGTACCCTCGTAGTTATGCGGGCCTCGTACTTTTTTGGAAAATTTTCTCGCCCCTCGATCCCCCTTTTTCCCCCTTCACCGACTATGGTCAGATTCGTTCTCGGTTCGTGCAGCTGTTCGCTCGATAAATCACGAGTAATTACATTATACCTGGTGTAACTACGTGTAGAAAAATATTGTAGTTTCAGCTAGAAATTTTTATTTTCGTACAAACTGAAAGAGGAGACGGTTAAGGGATGAGGATAAGGTAGAAAATCAAACGAATTTGCGCTGTGATTAAGTTTGAAAGTTTTTATTAATTTTTTTTTTCAAGTTTTCTTTTTGTAATTCACATCCTTAATTGCGATGAACTGGGTAAATCCTAAAATCCCTGAAAAATGTTTAAGAAGATTTAAGAATCTTTTTCTTTTTACTTTTACTTTTTCTTATTCTCATTTGTTTTTTTTTGTTTTTTTAAGTTGAGATCGATATAACCGTGCTTTTTGTACGCGGACGGGTAAAACGAATTAAGTTCAATCGAGTTAGCGAACAATGGAAAAGATTCGTCTTTCTACTCAACGGAATATATTTATTGTTAGTTAGTCTGTATTGATTTGTGCGATTTCGAATCTTCCTTCATCTTCTTCGTAAAACTTATTTTTTTTTTTTTATTAACCTTTACGCAGCCTCCTCTTCTGAATTCCTCAGAGCCTTATATCGCGTATCATCATCTCGACTATAGCGTGGGCTTGATAGCGACGCCATAAGGAAGTTGGGGATAAAAAAAATAAGCCAAACTCAAATCACCCGCAGAATTTTGGGGTAAGAAGTCAGAGAAGGCTTAGGACTTTATGAAGTTTCTCTCCATTATTTTTTTAAAATTCAGAAGTTCGATATAAGACGATTGAACTTTATGCGTTTCGACCGGATAAAAAAAGTAAATCAAACAAAAACTTCCTCACTGTCCATATCCGCTCGTCCTTTTTTATCAGGCTCGAAGGATTTTATCAGATTGTCAATCGACTCTTCGTCCTGACAGTCGAGGGTCTTCATGCATTTTTGGATTCCGGAATATCTATTTTTTTTTTTTTATTCGGCAAGTTAAGATAAAATCGGGATCCTTTTGAAAAAAAGCTTGGATTTCCTAATTCTCTTATTTTTTTTTTTTCTTATAGTGAAAAAAGGATACGCTTTGTTGTAGTATTCGTTGCTATCTAGAGCCCATTCCATAAGTAAATCCAAACGAGGTCTGAGAGGTGTTCCAAAAATTATGTCTTTCATTTCCACGCTGTGAGGGTCGATTTTACTTCTTGCGTTTTCCAACTTTTTCAACTTACTTTTCAATTCCTTGATAGTATTTGAATAAAATGTGTATAGAAATGCAATTACTGTTACAATTTTTTTTTTGTTGCAAAATTTATTTCATACCTGATTAGCGTTGTTCATTTGATTTATTATTTCTAAAATCGTTGATATTTCATCTTCAATCCCGACATTGATTTTGAATATAAGCCTCTCTCGAAATCCTTCGGCATAACAGATATCTGTTGCATCTTTCAAAAGTTTGCTGTAAAATATTATTACATTTGTTATTTTACCAACGGCTGCTTGTATTCAGCCGAATGTCAATTTAAAATTCAGCCATCTTTCGTTGGCGCGTCAAAGCATTTTAACAAAATACAACAATGTATTGAAGATGGACTTACTTTGAAACTAGACGAAGTTGTTCCGACTGATTTTTCAAACTGTTCAAAGGTCTCTCCGCAGTTGTCGACAAATCCTTCCACTTCTCATCTATTTTAAACAGATACAAATAATATCCTAGGATAAATTTTTCGAATTCCGTTTCCATGATGTTCAAATTTTCTATCCCTCCTTTTCATCGATCGGTTTTTGTTTTAGGTTATGTATTTTACAATCGATACATTACACTCGAAAAATCGAACGATACTTTACTATGATTAGTTATAGGATTATAAGAATCGAAGCCAATAACGCGAATTCGCTCATTCAAAATTCAAATCTTATCAACAATCGAATTACGCGACTGTATTAAAAAAAACATTCAAAAATCACTTTCGACGCGTGTTCGAATTGTAATTTTTATAAACGTACACTGCGCCTCAAAGCACACTGCGTATTACTGAACAGTAGCTCCATCTTTGTTTAACAAATGAAAATTATTATGCATTTTACAAATTTACAGCTCGGTCGACAACTAAGCGATCTTTGAATCGTGAAAGAGAAAAAAAAAGAAAAAAACATTCATCACAGAATACCTGAGGCGCTACCATCGCTCCTCTACCTTCTGATTTTGGAATGAAATTTAGTATGTATAGTAATTTCATTGTAACCAGTAGAAACAGACGGTCTTCATCGGCCGCGAGTGCGCGTCAGATGTGGAGAGATCTTTTGCTGTCTGACCAGTCCGGTTTCTTACCTCTTAAATATATATACATGTTTTTGTTTTTTTTCTTTGACAGCTGTCATATGACGCGGTAAACTAACGCCGATGAAATTTTTATTGTAAAAATAAAAAAAAAAGAATAAAAAAAAGAAATCGAACCATTTCTGCAACCGAAAAACGTGAAAAATACCTTTCTATTCTTTTTTACTTACATTATTATTTTATTTATAATTGTTGCTACAATATTTTGTTTTAAAAAAAAAAGAAAAAAAAACGAAAAACCGTCGTGTAAATTTAGTTCCTCTGGAACGTTTTTACAGCCGGTGTTAAATTACTGTGTGAAATAAAAATAGAGTAAAATTTTAAACAACAAAAGTGGTGGTTGTACCGATATTGGACAACTAAACTCGGAACAGGATAGTAATAGTAACACATAAATAAATCGAAGTGTTTTTTTTTGTTTTTTGTTTTCTTTAAATTATAAATCAAATATATTGATTCGAAATGCGGACCATGGAAAGAATAAACGGCAAGATTGATAATGATAGTAAAACAACGGATAATTCTACGTCAGTAACGGCAGACATTCTAAATCCCTTTGTACATCGACTTGAACTCGACACGACCTACGACAAACTCAAGGTTAGAAAAATATTTTCTAATCGTTAAAGGAAAAACGCCCCAAAGAAGGAAAGAAAGAAAAAGAATTTACTCACGTTCGTTCTAGCCTGTAGAGAAATTGTCGCAAAATTAGAAAAAAAAAAAAAAAAAAAGAATCTTTACAAAAGGTATTGCAGAGAATTTGATTGAATCGAAGATGAAAAAATAAATCGGAGTAAGAACACATCGAATTACGCAATTTGGTGCGGATCAAATTCTAATCGATTCTATACGCTCGACGAGTAGAGAGAAAGAATTTCTTTACCCCGAGATGAAAATTGAAAATTAGAAAGAAAAAAAAAAGAGTTGAAGATGCATCAAAGGTTCACATATATAATATGAACAAATGCATATCTTTTCTATCTTCATTTCTGCGGGGTTTATAATTATATTGTCGCGTGTGAATGTTTCGTAGCTGGATTGTGAGCGTTATTTGTACGTATCGTACGTTAGATTTAAAGTAGACGTAGAATTTGAGCGTGCTTTCTACTCTCCGCAGTTATAATATAGTATAGGAGATATGTGGCACCGGGAGTCGTTATATTACGGAGAAACTCTTTTCAGAGATGCGATCCGGTGTGACGAAGCCCTAGTTTTTTTTTTTTTTTTTCATCTTTTTTTTTATTTCAATTTTTATTCCAATGCAATTTGTGTTATCAACGTAATTTTCTTACACGTGGCGCAGCGTGAAGTGTTAATTATATTTGTGGTCATGAACGAGTATAATTTATTGCTACGGACAAAGTATGGTTAATTATTAGTTTTCCAATTATCTTATCGATCGTTATAACGAGCATAAACTACATACGATGAAGTCTGAAATTTATTTTGGAAAATTTCAAGCTACACGTATCAATACCCATGATAAGAATCGACGACATTGAATTTCTAGCTTAGACCGGAAAAATATTTCAACTGATCGAACGAAATTTTTTAAAAAATTCTCTCTTCCCTCAGAAATGTTGGAATCTAGTTTTTATCCCAGTCATTTTCACATCCGTAAAACGTTGATTTTCGAATACAATGTGAATTTAAATCGATGAAACTTTATTTAACAAAATTTTGTTCAATGATTTTTCGACAAAAATTGCGTACAGGGCGAAAATAAGAAGAAAAAAATGTTAAAAAGGGGGAGCCAAATTTCTCTAAAAATTCTGACGTAATCGGTCCGATTTTCGAATCTCGATAATTCTGAGTCACGTTACTGCAAGTAATATATGTAATATATATAATATGATGTTAAGTGGATAAGTATTTGCCAGACACCGCGCGGTGATAAATTAATAAATATTTTTTTCTCAATATTCATGTCATACGTTATTATACATATTGATTCCAGGGTTATTAAAACGCGCGGTACAAGAGATGCACATGGCACATATAGAAACTGAAAGTAATTCGATGTGTAATCTGCAATATTCTCAACGTTTAACTTTTATTTTATTTTATTTCATATTATGCAACTCTATATACGCGGCATCGAACCTGATAACTTCCCTCGATCATGATCTACATATATGTCTATACGCATACTACACATTTCCACAAACCTCAAACTCAAAAGAACAAAAAAGAAAATCAAATATTATCTATAAATATTTAACGCTTCTAAATTATCGAAATTATTTTTTGTAAAGTAATTTCGATTTCCTTTTCTTTTTTTTCCGAAAATCTCGAATATTTGAATTCTTGATACAGAAATGACATGAGCGAGAAAACGAAGGAGAAGGAAAGAGAACCACGTCAATTAATCAGCTGATTCTGATCAAATGTATTTGATTCGAAAAAAAAAAAAAAAAAAAATCGGCCAACGAATGCCGAAAATCCTACGTTGAACATATATAATATTTTATAAATAATTATTTTATTAGTTTGTGAATAACCACATATAGTATAGCCGCGCGACTAATTGTAAATATGGTGGACGATCGAAGATGAAAAGCGCAATTATCGAGCTCTCCTATTAGCTAATTTTCCTAATTATTATTCTGCAGCGATGGTTGTTACAATTAATTATTTTACTTCTAATTCGTTCAGTCTTTTTCACTAGTTTCTCCTCCATCGCAAGTTATACACATGCCTATAGTTGTATTTTATACGAACAATATATATTTACACGTAGATGCCGACAGTCGCTGCAATCATGATGCTGAACGTATCCCAATAATTATTAGTGTCGAACTAAATATCGGTCGTTCACTTCATGGTACTAGATATGTATGTATATGTTAATGGTATAATATTACATAGGTTTACATTCGAACAGTAGGTAATTATGCACCTCTTTCGTAGATGCGTACAATAATTTTTGTTCTTTCTTTTTTTTTCTGCGATTCTGAAAAATTTTCTTTTTCATCAGTTTCCTAGAAAAATCGTTCCACTTATTTTTATTTATTTGTTTAGTAATTTTTTTTTGAAACCAAAGTACGCACCAGAGAAATGATTATTTTCGACCGGCAGCGGTAGGTAAAAAGTAATAACGGAACGAAAATTTCTAACGTTGATTTTTTTCATTCACGCGTTAATATAGGTGGATACGGTAAGTAGGTACAACCGTACTTGATGATGTGAGAAGAAAAAAGACTGAAAAAAAAAAAAACTGAAAAAAACTAAAAATAGTTATTATAACTGTAAGTATATGTATATATGTAATATCGATTATTGATACGTTATATACGCACACGTGACGTAAATACACGTACACACATGTCTTTGCGGAAGAATAGTTTGAATGTACCATAGAAAAAAAAAAAAAAAAAAGAAAAAAAAAAGAAAAAAAAAGTCTACGCCCGGAGGCTGAGAATTTTCGGTTCAGACTTGGATCGACCGAATTATCTAGCGCGTTAATGTAGGTTAGTGAAAGAGAAGTGAAGGCACGCAGTAGTTTCGCGGTACGCAGGCTATATACGTGTTTTATTATAGATGTTCGGTTCAACGTGTTGAGCTGCAGTAGTAGTAGAAGTAGTAATTTTTTATCACACAGCCATCGGTAAAGTACAGCTAGAATAATCCTCATCCGGTTGATTCATTATTCGTTGTTCTTTTCTTTTTTTTCATTCATTTTGTTGCTTTTTAATTCTTCTTATTCTTCAGCTTACGATAACCGTACATGATTGCGCGTTATTCACAGCTGTCCGATATACGCGTAACCTATATATGTGTAAATGAAGTTCGATGACGATCGATGAATTTGGGGAAAAAAAATCAAAGAAATAGCTTTAATGATCTTGATAGATTTTTACCCCTACAGCTAAATGAGCTCGATTTTATTATTTTTCTTTTTTCGAAAACACGGAATATAGCCTTATTCCTGAAAATTTTTACGCGCATACGTACAGAATAAACACAGATAAATATACCTAAATACACCACGTGTTATCGTATATGCGATAGAAATCGGATGGGATCAAGAAATCACTTTCTAATTGTTAGTGAACGGTTTTCGCTGTACTATAAGATATCATAGCCACATAGGCGCCCGCGTTATTTTATGGTAAACCATAAATTGTATTCATGTGATATATTCATATAAACTGTAATATACATTTTACCCGACACTGTGACTATATTTAACAAACAAACAAGTTTACGAAATAATTATATACCTAGTTAAATAATTTTTGTCTCACAATCAGCAAGGCTTTTTGATAAAATATTATCGGTATATTGTATGTATAAGGAAAAAATTTTCGAGCCATAATTATTTTACGCCATCGGAAAACTTTTTTTATTTTCAAATACGCGCGAGTATCGTGAAAGTTACATCATGCATAGTCTTTTTAAACTTTTATTTCATTCGTTGTAAAGGTCGGAAAATTTTGAAGCTCGAAGAAGCCCCAAATTTCACATACCTAATTATTCTATGTAGTATCTGGAATCCGTAGCATGAATCCGTATAAATTCCTTTCATATACATAATTTAAACCACTTGCAGCTTTACATATATATATGCACATTTACAAGACGCATTATGTTTACCTAACTCACATATATATAATTCAATAGGGGCCGAAGCCTCTGTGGCTCACGATCGCGCATTGAAATGGAAATTTTTTTTTTCGAATTTCTTTTCTTTTTTTTTCCAATGAAAGAAATGCAGTTTTAAACTTTAAATTATGTAGTTTCCAACTATCAAGGTCAGAAAGAAAAAAAAAGAAATAGAATATAATTATACCTGTAGGAAAAATTCATAACGTATTACTCGAAGCAATTAATAGATACATAGTAATTGAACTCGTGCATAAGGTGCAATTATATTTGTTTAATTGTTACCAATTGTTACTATTTATAAATATGTATATTAATTAAACCAGCCAATAACATAGCGCCGTAATGTATAGAATTTAATGCGTTTAGAGCCGATTAGGATATCGGCATTATGTGCATCACATACGTACATATGTATATAAACCTATGTAATAAATATCATCAATTAAGGTTAGACCAAGGCGAATTATATGCACGTATAGGTATTGCATATATATATAATATTCGCGACACGCGCGTTATGAAATTTATATTAACGTTCACAAATGATTCTTTTTGTTTATTTTTTTTTCACTACTTTTCGACATCATTTTTGTCGAGGTGAGAAGAAGAAGAAAAAAACGAAAAGAAAGAAAAAGTTGCGAACATAAAAAAAATTGGTAATGAGACTTCTCGCGTATCGCTGCAAGGGCTCTTAAAAAACGCTCTCGTCACGTTTCCCTTCAATCTTTCGCTTATTCATATTTCTTTTTTTCTTTTTTTTTTTTTATTCCTAAGGTCTTTTTTTCTCATTTATACGTACTATAGCTATATGCCATAAGCTCTGCAGCTGTATGCGTATAGGTATGTATGTGTAGAAAAAATATTTAGGTCACGAGTTATAGCAGGTCGCTCTTCTACGTACGTAGAATCCATATAGGTATATATGCATACGAAATATCATGTATAATATTCTATGGTATATTCTATGTTTGAAACTTCAGAGGATCCATTTTCCGTATACGGTATCTATATGAAGATATTTCAAATTTCCGCACGGAATAATTACGCTACAAGATAATTATTCATATTTTAATAGTCTTACGCATGTATAACGAATTCATATTTTTATCATAATAGATAGGTATCGCTACACGAATTCTTCTGCGTAAATTCATTCGAATTAAGAGAAACATAAAAACCAAAAAAATAGATAAATCACATTTCATTTTCATTCGACGCGGAAGTCTTCCTTCCTGTCTATAGGAATCTGATAGAAGATTCCATTTTTTTTTTCTATTCGTTAAATTCTTCCGGAATCGCGCCCAGCTGAGATTTGCATAATTTCATATTATACGATATCTTTTCAAGGTCTTAGACCCATTTATTCATATTGTTATTTAATACGTCCTTACACATACTAAAATTATTTATTTTTTTTTTGGAACGATACGATGGTGCGAAAAAAAAAAAACAGAAGTTATAGGTTAAAAAAAATTGAGCAAGGAAAAAAGGAAGGAAGGAACCTATGGTTTTTTTGAAATTGAAATGTCAATGGAATTTTTTTGTTGTTTATTATTTTATTTTTCTCTTGTTATTTTGCCATAGTAGGTAAGCGTCCTATAACATACTCCTTGACACGATTACGCGTTATAAGTACAAACTGCAACTTGAAACCGCGTCCATCACCTCGTAACAAGGTCTTCAATTATTTTTCACGTATTTTATATATCTATATATACCTATGTATGCGGTTCCACAGACATATGTATAGCATGTACAAGTTATGAGTATATAAACATGGTTATAAAATGATATGCTTGGAATGGCGAATGAGATAATTATAATATTTTTTCTACGGATGTATTTTTAAACCGGGGTACATGGGAAAAATATCTTCATATTTCAGCTGAAACTGTATACACGGGGTCCGCTGTTGAAGTTGAAAAAAAAAATTTTCATCAAACTTTTTGTGCATCGTAAAGTTTTATTTTTGACTAATTCTATCGTTCTTGTTTCCATACACGGAAATCTGCAACGTTTTAAAAAATTTAAATAAAAAAACAAAAAAGAATATTCACATTATTCCAAAATATTCTTGTCTCGCTGTGATATTCAATTTTACGCAATGAACATTCCTATACTAAAAGAAAAACAAAATAATTTTCTTTTCAACTTGTTGCTTGGGTAGCGCAGAAGAATTTAAATTCTCCTCCTCTTCTTACTTTTTTTTCACACGCTTCGTGCAAATCTCGAGAGAAAACAAAAGAGGAATAAAAAAATTACGGAAGATTGTCGAAGGATTTGTTATATTTGCGGCATTTCTAATAACTATGATTACATGTCATCTGTATTCGTAATAATTTCATTGCAGTTGATAATCTGCTGCGAAAGCTTTGATTCAATCGCTAATCATTACAGTGTACTGCACCACCGCAATGTGCGCGGATTCATTTTGTTCGTAAATTGTTAGTACAAAATAAGCGACTACTTTGTACTTATTACTTACAATTAGAAGACCGTGAACATGCCACGGGACGAATATAGCTACGTAAAACTCCAAGAGTCAAAGTTATGGGAGAAGGAATTATAACGGTTTCGCAAAGCCGGTTGAACGGTACCTGCTGCTGCATCGTCATCAGATTTATACTTAACTATAATAAAATTGTTAAGTTTTTACTTATTTTATATTTTACGTTCGTCACGTTTCGTTATATTATACACACTATACATTAAGCAGATAGTAATCCATGAGTCACCATTTTATCCTACCTATACACACCCACACTACACATTGATTAACAAAAAACGCATCTCATTCACAAAATATTGAAACGTATAGTAATCGATCGAAGAACTCATCAAGTCTAGTAATACATGCTAATTAATTTATACGATTCATTCAAAAAGCACCATTTTTATTCACTCCTGTTTTTTTCATTCGTTTATTCGCATCTTCGGTAGTTCTGTTTTTTTCCTTCTTCTCTATTTATACAACCAGTCGGATAGCAATTTTTTTTTCTATTCTCGCCACTTTTTTTTTTTCGATTGAAATTACACGAGCGAATGATATCGGCGAGTCTCTTCAGACTTGCGTTCGTATGACTTAAAAAAATTTTTTCTTATCATTACAGCAAAAAAAAAAAAACAAACAAAACCGAGTGCAACGATCGTGAGAGATCCCTTTCTCGCATGTAATAACCTCTGCGATACGAAATTGACCTTGAATTAGGTCACGCAGGTGCAGGGAGGGGATTAACCTTGAACTTGCACTTGGCCCTGGTACAAAATTTTTAAGATGATATGATATGAAAAAAAAATGAAAAAAACTTCTCTCGTATACTCAAGATCGAGATCACGACGTGAATAATATATACGATTAATCTTTTGCTCATATTTTTTATATTCAATTTTTTTTTTGGTTCATCATACATATATGTATGAATATTATATACCTAGGCACCATATGTCTTAGATATATATGTGTTTTTTTATACACCAGATTTCGCTACGCCGAATTCCGATGCTTCGAATTCTAAATTCCGCTTTCTTGGCGTACCGCCATTTATTTTTATATTATCATTTTATATACGGTATACCTGAATAGGCATTTCAAAAACGAATCTATACAATGCTTTACATACGGCCCGCAGTACATAATAATCAATACATTATAGGTAATCGAATTTCCTGCTGACCTTAGAACGTTTAAATGAAAACCGCGAGCGCGGTTCGCTGTTACGTAATTACATAGAAAATAAATCCAGACGACAGATGTTGAACCAAAAGAGAATTAAAAAAAAAAAAAAAAAACAGAAGGAAAAAAAACTCAAGGATTTCAATAATTTTTTCGTCCGTCGCTGCTCATTCGTTTTATTAATTTTTTTTTTCTACAATCTTATTGTCAAGGAGTCGCAGATGACGTAGGCATCCATTAAACTCTCCGTAAAAATTTTTTTGAAAAAAAAAAGATTTCCATTTGTCTTTGAACGAATTTTATTTTTTTTGTTTCAATTTTTTTCTTGTGCCAAGAACTATAAGCTCTTTGTTCGATCAATGCATCGGTCTGGCGACTCGTGTATGAATTATTATTTATAAAGTTCTTTCATTCGAAATAAAAGAACGTTAAATGTTATATGCATCTATATATCCATATAGTGGTCAAACTATTCAGTGAGATGACCATGAGAGCCCGTCTTGTCTTTGAACCGTTATTTTACCTGCCTTACTCTATGTGCCCATAAGGAAAAGGGCTCGAAACGAATCTGAGGGCCTTGACCTTCGATCGAATTCACTAAAATGTATAAATGCACGAAACGGATCCTCGAAGGATATCGCGACATTGGTTATTTCACACAAGTAAAATTGCGAATGGTGTACGAAGCGATTGTGCATTTTATGAAATTTTTCATTCCAACAAATTTTCATTCATTTATTGATGGTTTTTTTTTTTTTGTTTCATTATCTTGTTGCAGACAGCATTCCTGACGGTTGCTCTGTTACCCTTTCGACTGGCGGCCATTACGGCACTCGTTATAATGGCATGGCTTCTCGCGTGCTTGGGGCTTCATGGACTGACAGAAGATGATCTTCGAAGAGCTCCCCTCACCGGATGGAGGCGGTAAAAATCAAAAAGAAAAAAAACATTTCTTTCCTTACTAAAACATATTTATCTACTTTTTTTTTTTTTATACCCCCCTCTAGTTCAGAAAGTATAATATACGTTCACTTGTTGAAAAAAACAATAACAACAATAATAATAATTTTTTAACAGAGAAGTAAAAAAAAAGAATAGAAAAAATAGAGAAAACAAAAACTATACAAAGTTTAAACGTATACATGTAATATTTACACGACACAAACAATTTTATATATTATGGGTACCTATGTACATATATGTACACGAAAGCTTCTTAACAATTATTATGTAATGATATTATATGCTTGAAAAATTTTATTAATATTCTAGCACGTGCATGTCACGGGTTATTTTTTTTTCTGGTTTGCTTAAAAAATTTTTTAATTTTTTTTCTACTAACACAAGTCTTCTGTAATTGTATTATATATATGTAGTTTTTTTTTTTTAATTTCCTCGGATTCGATGCGGACAATCTTACATAATTATATAATATGTCATTTTCAATCCGGAGGTGTTCGCGGATCTTCCCTCTTTTTGTTTTTTGGATTTCGTAAAATCCTCTCGTTATAATTTTTGACCCGTATTTTTTTCTTTTTTGCTCTTCAAAATCGACTACACATCCTGCAGTATCCTCAACCGGTTATCTCAACTTGTATATATAGGTATGTAATGTAAGGCGGATTTGAAAACTGGCTCATATAGCATGCCGTGTTCGGATCACACCGGATAACTTTCACCATCGTTGAATCGACTCGCGGTTCCGTTTTTTCTTCATAAAATACAGTAATAAATATATTGACTAAATCGAAACGAAACACTATACCGTATCAATTTTATTCTATTCTAGTAATTTTCTTTCATTTTATTTTAGTTTTATTGCGAATATTGTTTCGTTGTCGGAATCATGAATAAAACATCTGTCTATATTCTATAGAATAACACATCTTGGCAGTTGTCGCGCTGTGCATCGATTCAGACGCGTCTAGTTTTACGTACGCGTTAACCAATTTTCCACGCGTCTAAACGATTCGTCGAGTTGGGTTTATGCCAAACGTTATAACCTAATCTGGGCTACTTTTATCTAGCCGTCGACGTGGTCGACGCCATTTAGTCTCGTATTTCAACTATCGGTGTTTACTGCACACACATATATAGATCTTGATCTGCTGAGTAATGACTAACTTTTTTTTCATTTGATTTTATCTTTCTTTCATCGATCGTCATCTAATTAATTTTGGGTACTTTTGTGCTAGCTTCTCTCGTTGCTTTCATGCTATATGCTCGCTTTGTTTCTCGTTCAGCTCATATATTTACTGCTTTCTTCTGTTTTCAGATTTCTGAATTCCTTTTTTTTTCTTCTTCTTTCATCCATTTTTACACACCATAATATAGAAAATTTTTCGATAGTTATACAGCCATTAAGATAATTATGAGCTTTTCGTTGAAAATATTTATCCCGATTCGATTTATACGCCTATTTTGAAAAATTTTGTGAATGGTTTTTAATGTTTCGAAATTGCATCACGGTTCAAATTGCATACCTATAGATCTATATGCATAATTTATAGAGCGTTAGCAATTTTCTCAGGTAGGCTGGTTTTCATTTGTTTCCTCATCAGCGACTGCAAAATACAAAAAACGAAAATTTGATTACCGATGGATAGAAAAAACCACCTTCACGCAATAGTGTCGACGTAAGTAGAGCTCGACAATTATAGATGCGGTGTTAGTATTGACTGCACATCAGTTTTAGAATTTGAAAGCAATTTATTTGACTTCTTAATCATCGACCGAATGATCGCAGACTCCTAGCGTGCCCAAAGGGCTCATTCCGAGCTAGCTGTTTATTTAAAACGTCATACGAATACCGTAAAGTTCAAACACACCTCACCTCATTAGTCTTTAAATGTATTCGTACCTACCTCACACATTACAGTGCACAAGCCGCAAGAATTTTCAGTACAATAATGTATAGATACCTATATTTATGTATCTAATGAAAATTTGATTTTTATTCTCAATATTTTCATTTATTTATGAGACGCGCATCTTTTTACAATTTTAATTTCAACCCGAAAATCTGAATTAAAAAAAAAAAGCAATAATATCATACACACACCGTATTTGTAGCCATAGCAATATTATTCTAATACATAGTTCAAATATTGCGTACACTCATCATTAGAAACTTGCTGTATTGTATGGTAGGACCGGAGACGCAGAATATTGCGGTTTAGAAATTTTTGAATAATTCATTTTTGTTGTTTCGTTTTTGTCAATCAAAGACGCGCGATCAATTTCGTTTTTGAACCGGTGAAAAATTGGGGGAAAAAAAAGTAGCATGAAAAAATGCGAAACACAATTTCGACAATTTTTATGCATTGATATTATATATTGACATGCTCAAAAGACGACCCGCTTCGAAAACGTGATTTGTTAAAGTTTTTTTTTTTTTTTTTTTTTCTCTTCCAAACGATCTTGCTGATCTCTGCGAAACGCGTCACGTGCAAAATTAGTTAAATGAATGTGCTTCGATTTTTTAAAATGAAGAAAAAAAAAAAATTGAAAAAATGACGATCATATATGGCATCTGATGTACCAACCTCTTTAATTAATAACAGAGAGCTACGTATTCTGATCTGCTGGATTATGAGAGCGTTGTTCGTCTGCGGAGGTTTTCATCATTTGAAGGTGAAAGGTCAGAGAGCACCTGCGAAGGATGCTCCAGTTTTGGCTCTCGCTCCGCATTCTAGTTTCTTCGATGCCCTAACCGTCGTCCATCTTGAAGGACCGAGCGTCGTTGCCAAAGCGGAAACGAGCCGAATACCATTTTTCGGAAGTACGTCGATGGTTTTATTATCATTATTAATCGTTATCTATTAATCGACGACAATCACTAGAATTTATTGCGAGAAAATTATCATTCACATAAAAATGTGTGCGCAAAAATTAAAATTATAATCACGTTCCACGTCGTCCTTGACGTATTGGTGATGTATTCTGATTAGATAATTTCCGTAAATTTAAATTAATATTTTCGGAGACGTTAAAAAAAAACAGAATCAAATACTTTCAATTCGTGAATGTGGAGAAAAAACTCTTTGCTTACATGTATCATTTGCACATACGCATATATCGTGATCGTGGTGTCAATTGGCTTGACAAATTTTCTGTTACGTAATAATATATGCACGTATAATTGCGCGAAAAAAAAATCGTTTTTTTTTTTTTTTTTTTCCTACGTGCGCGTAAATGACACGAAAAATTACTCATATAAATATATAAATATTTGTTTTCATCTGCACGTACTTATACAATCTATATAACTTATAAGCTATATACAGCGAAAGTTTATGTGTGACGAAATTTTTTTTATTTTTTGTTTAAATTATATAATTGTACATCATAGTTTCATTCGATTAATCCCATCATTTTTTTTCTCAATCGAAAAATCTCACATTTCATATTTCACCCTCGAGCGCAGTCTAATATACATTTATCATATAAAAAAAAATCATTGAATATCTGCACTAATCAAACTATACTATTTGTCCTATGCTATTTTTCACCGTTATATGTGTACGAAATTCCAGACAAAAAAAAAAAGAATCAAAATGGAATTCAAAGGAAACATATTTTCATTACATATTTATCATGTGGTGAATGCGGTGATTGCGGGGACCTATTGTAAAATTTGTAAACAGGAAAAAAAAAAACAAGTAAAAGTAAATAATTAAAACTATCACAAATTTTGTAACATAATTATTTATAAAATACAAATATTAATCGTTGGGCTTGGTACACGATCTAACACACTTGTCATGGGAAGATAGAAACACTGCACTTTTGAAAAAAAAAAAAAATAAGAAAACTGAATGGTTTGAATAGAACAAAGTTTTCTCTATACATATATATTTATTTATTTCATCTGGGCTATACGTTTAATATTGAGAGTTGAAAACCGAAAGGTCGTAATCCACAAAAATTTACAGATAAGCTGCTATGAAAGCACAAATGAAATATCTGAAAGAACACAAAAAATTATCAGAGTAATTTAAATATGGAATGAGGTTGCAATAAAAAAAAAAGAACAAACTTGTTTAAAATATTTTGATAAGAATAATTATTTTTCTCATTCTAATACGACGTCATGTGGTGTAAAATGTATCGAACATAAAAAATGGCGTGGATTATGTCCTCCTGAATTTTAACTCTCGATACGTATATTTCAATTTCGCTAATGGGTTTCTGTCACACTTTTGTTTTTTCTTCATTATAAATACTCGCATTTAATACACCTATATACACACGCACATAATCATTCACACATATGAGATGATAAATTATGTATTACACAATTCAGAAGTTCAATAGAGCAAGAATAGAGAAATTGAAGGAGAACGAAAATTGCAAAGAGAAAAAAAAACAAAAACCCCCAAAGAAAATCGAGAAAAGAAAAAAAAACTATCAATGAAATTGAATTGCAACCAGCAGAAAAATAATTCCCTGGCTGTGCTTCCTGGGTCGTCTGACTTACCAAGCTGGAGGGATGAGGATCGTAGTAAGAGGAAAACAAGCGTCGAGGAACGAAGCTCCGATTTTGGTCGTCGCACCTCATTCAACATTTATTGATGGGGGAATCGTTTACGTCACCGGATTTCCATCAATTATTGTACGAAGGGAGTCCGGACTGAATCCTTTCATCGGAAGTACGTCCATTCTGTTGCAAAAATAACAAAAACCTCATCAAATTCTCTACCCCTTTTAGAAAAATAATAATGACAAATCAAAACGCCAACGGAAAGTGATGGAATTGAATAATCGAACCTCTGAATGAACAATGTATTCTCGTTTCTATTGTTTTTTTTCCTATAATATTCTTCCCGAAGTAACCGATTCTTCTTTTTGGCGGTGGTCAAAATTTTTATTTTCCATTGTTTCCTGTATCGGTTACCATTTTTTAATTCGTTCCATACGATTCTCGCGGATATCCGTTCGCAATTTCTGTCAGTTGTTTATATGGTATATAGATACTGTTTCCTTATGTATATACCTATACGTAGGTATCTATACGCGAAATAGCTTGCCACTATTTAGTATGGATACCTATCCGCGTTTCTTTTTGCAGATGTGGAAGTCTACCCGTATATATATACATTTATTTATCTGTATAATGTATATTTAAAGAAGTCAAGTTCCTTTCACCGCTGCATCTATACAATTTCCTATAAATATATAAGGCCCATTCTCCTACGATGATACCTACGACCCATATCCGGAGGGATTTGAATAATTTGAAACGCGTTCTTTAGTTTGTTCGTTTTTTTTTCATTTTTTTGTATTTTCTGATTACTTTTTTTTTATCTGGTTATTTCTTTTCATCTTTTTTTTTTTTCATTCTTCTCATTCGAGTCGTCCGGAGTATAGATGAGACAAAAAAATCCTATGCACGTACGTAAATATATAAGTACCTAATCGAAAATTAATTGATGAGCATATATCCGCGCGGTCTATAATAATTCCATGTATACCTATAGATCGACTTATAAATAATTATTGAGTTAATCGTACAGGTGAACGGAAGATGAATGAAAAATAGAAGCAAAAAAAAGTGAATGTGAAGAGTTAAGAATATTTTCACTTGTTATTTTTTTCTTTCTTTTGAATGAATTTAACTACACAGAGATGTTCGTTATCAAACAAAAAAAATAAAACAATCAAAAAAAGTAGAATTCACATACAGATGAATTGATTCGAATGAAAGTAAAATCTTCTGACATGATTATATAATTGATATTGAAAATTGGAAAAATTTATTGTAAGTATCTTTTTATTTTTTATTTATTTATTTATTTATTTTTCTTTCTTTCTTTCTTTCACCGTGGTTATACCTAATGTTTCAGAATAACGTAAATAAATATGAAAAAAAAAGAAAAGAAAAAAGAGTAGTGGAGGGAATTTTACTATAGTATAAATAAATGAGAGGACTTTCACTTGCATGCTCATATTGAGAGAAGTTAATTTTTTAATTTTTTTTTTATTTAAAAAAAAATCTTATTACGTACCTCGGGCAGTTTATATGTATACATGTAATAGCTGGTAATATTTATCGACGCCATATACAATAATGTACAAGGTGATTTTTATTTTAAAAAACAAATTTTTTTTTTCTCTTTTGTTTGCCTCAAATTATTGATTGAAAGCAACAAAAAAATTTAATTAAATCCATATGGAGAAATTAAATTTCGATATCCATACGAAGAATATTGAAATGTCGATGCAGCTCAGACTTGTACAAAAAAAGAAAATAAAGAAAGAGAAAATGAAAAATGATGCTTATTATGCGATAACGTGTTTAATACACGCACTTACACATATAGGTATACATCTGTATACCTCCATTGTTAATTGAACTGGTATGATGATAATTTTGAATAATTTTGGAAAAGTACTCGAATTCTTTTTTTTTTCTTTACGTTCCTCGATATTTGAAAACCTTTCTCAATAAGAGTCACCCTGTACATGTTTTGAAAAAAATTGAGACCAAAAAAACAAAAAAATTGTTGATGAAATGATGATCTACGATGATTTATTGCATTTCTATATACCTTGGGCTATACATATACCAACTTCCTAGCAGGAAATCGACGGCGATCATTTTTATCGGTATTCTAATTGAACGACAAAAGTGAAACTCGTAGATGAATATATGTATGTAATGTATATGTATATAAATATAAGGTGTATAATATTTTAGTCATTCACGTCTATACCTATATATTTATATATATATATATATATATGTATATGTATACATTAGCAGAGAAATAGCAAAGAGCAAATATATATCCGTAGATATTAATAAAAATTATAATAACTACAATAATAATATTGAATATCAGATTGCGCTCGTCGCGGAATTTTCCATAATATCGTGTATATTTTACGCTATCTCCAATTTCACGTGGTTATTCAACGATGCAGATGTTTATTGATGTAGAAAAAAAAGATACATACATATATGTATAAAAAAAAAATTTAGATAATTGTTTTATCGAATGATTGAATAAAAATATGAATATTGTTTATTTATTTTTGTTTTCCAATTACTTCACGGCAGAGCTCATCAACTACACGCAACCCGTGTACGTTTGGAGGGAAGATCCTAATTCCAGACAAAATACTATCAAAGAAATAATTGAACGAGCAACTTCCAAAGAAGATTGGCCACAGGTGATTAATTGAAATTGATTATTGTGAGCAAATAATTAATCGTGTATGTGTAACATAATTGACATTTCTTTCTATATTCTTGTTACATATTTTGTTTTATTTATTTTTGGCTTTTTTTCCAATTTATTGTTTAGGTCATGATATTTCCCGAGGGTACCTGCACTAATCGTTCATGTCTGATCACCTTCAAATCTGGTGCTTTTTATCCTGGTGTCCCCATTCAACCAGTTTGCATCAGGTATCCGAATAAATTGGACACGGTTACCTGGACGTGGGAAGGACCCGGGGCGTGAGTTATTTTTTTATTTTTTTTTCAAATTATTTACTCACTTATTTCTGATTATAACATCTCCTTTAATTTCGTTTACTTCTCATGGTAGTATACCGGTGCTGGTAGCATTGCGACGATCGCTTTCTGAATTAAATAACCTGTTGATATTTTTTATAACAACTACTTTTTTTTTCTTTTTTAATTTTATTTTTTCGTTACAGATTGAAATTATTGTGGTTAACTTTAACGCAATTAAATAGCAGCTGTGAAATCGAGTTCCTACCAGTTTACAAACCTAGCGAAGCTGAAAAATCTGACCCAAAATTATACGCGAACAACGTCAGGAGGTTAATGGCCAGGTATGATGATGAATGATATTTTTTGCTTATTCGTAGTAGATTTGACAATGACGATATAATCGTTCGTATTGCAACGATTTTTCTTTTCTTTTATTTAATTCTTTTGTTTTTTTTTTTCTTTTGCTTTTATTTCTCAGGGCATTGCAAATACCAGTCTCGGATTACACGTACGATGATTGCAGAATAATCAGCAAGGCGCATCAATTAAATTTAAAACATGTTTCTACTATCATCGAAGCGCATAAACTTCGTTATAAACTTGGGTAAACAATAATGAAATAATTCAATCAATTAATTAATGAATATCGCGATAATTAAAAATTCGATTCACGCTGATCGATAATTATTGTAAAATTGTATATTTTCGCAGCTTGTTGCAAGCGAGTACGGAAGAAAATTTGGTCAACGGTAGAACTGAAAGGTTAAACGAGATCGTCGACCTACATAAATTTTCACAGATTCTCAGGCTGGATGAAAAAGATTCAGCGACGAAGCAGTTGTTCCACATACATGACTGGGTCAGTATATAGTATAAGAAGTTATCCAAGTCTTCGGGAATTTTTCATTCGCGTAGATTTGATTGTTGACTTTTTTTTCTTTTAATCATCTGTTGCAGAATCGATGCGGTAAAATTGATCTAGAAGAATACATTTTCACAGTATTAGTAATAGCGAAAGCAGATTCGGTAGAGGAGATGATCAGACTGGCGTTTAAGGTACTGGAAGCTATGTTGATTGAGAAAAAAAAAAAAAAATTAAGAGTCATAAAAATGACGGATTTTTTTTTAAGAAACAGTCATTTGTGATACTCAATTTTTTTAGATGTGTGTTCCGACTGGTAGCGATTCGGTCGATGCTAAAACCCTCCGTAGAATTCTTTTCTTGTGTCTTCACCTACAGCCTGAAGAATCGGATAGGATTTTCAGAGATTCTTTGACGATAGAAACGAACGAAGTTAAATTAGGTGAGTTTAACGCGTGGGAAAATTTTGTGCATTAATGAATGTTGGGTGTTTTTTCGAAATAGGTATATATGTTGTTTTTTTTCTCACCTGTTTTTCAGACGACCTCATAGAAGTTCTTGGCAAAAGGACCGAATTCGCTCATCTGTTCGCGACAAATTCCGACGAAAGGCGAAAGAAATCAATTTGAGAATACACAAATATTTTATTACCGTTGAAGAATTTTAATAACCAAAATGAAGAAGCTGCTCAGCCCTTTTTTTTCATCGATAACCATCGACTCTCGAACGTGTAATAAATCGAACTAAATATATCAATCGGTTCGGTTTTCTTCGAAGTTGAAAAAAAAAATGAAAAATGCCGTTGAACACATTTTTTCGGCGTTAAGGGGCCAATAGGCTAACGAAAAATTTACTTTGTAACAATATCACGGCGGTTCTAATCTACGATTTAGGGAAAGTGTTCTTTTTCCCCCTCATCGCATGTATTATACGAATATTTTCAGAAAAGTTAGATTTCTCATCTGTAAATAGTGTGCAAATAGTTATGTTATTATTATAAATTAATATATTCAATTAATTTTCGCGTCTTAGTTATAGTTCTAACTTTTTTTTCTTGCTCTTTCTTCACATTAAGGGTACCAAAATTAAGCCCATCCAGCCCTATCAGAAGGCATCATCCCTACTTTAAAATCTAAGGTATAATTATATATATATTAATATAAATTTATAAAGACAAAATGAATAGGAATGAAAAATAATATACTTACATATTATTACTGTAGATTTTTTGACTGCTATAATATGCGAAAATATATATATATATTTATTTTATAGATATTGTGGATAAAAAAAAAAATTGATTAATAAAATACAATAATATATAATATAGATTTTTCTATAAATTATATGATGTGTCCGGAAAATAAGCCCTTTGACTAAACATATATTTTTTTTTTATCAATTTATTTTGTGTACATGTATGTAAATACATTTATTTTAAATTGCAGGTACACAAAAGAATGTCAATTCATCATTAAAACTACATAGGTATACATATGATATATAAAGAATTTATCTACAAATACATGATCTTTAAGAAATAATTTTCATTTTTTTTCATTTATCCATACCTATATACAAATGTACGTGTACATGGATATTTCAATTGTTCATTAATTGATCAAATTTACATTCTGCATATTTCATATATTGTAAAGGAAAGGTATTAACAACACAAATAAGAGAGAGATTTCGAATGAGCATCTGACGATTTACTTTTGGGGGTACGTTTTTTAATGTTATTCGAGATGATGAAGAAAAACAATAATTAGATACGAACAACAATCTCTATACGTGTATTTATATAATATGGTACATATATGGATAATTATCAAATCACAATAAGAGATTTATGAAAAAATACCGCGATTGCTTTCAGTCAGCTTGATATGATGAAAGTGAATGTAATTATTGAATTAATAAATTCCTTTCATATAGTATACATAATATTAGATACTCCTATGTATATTAAATACATGTATATGTTATATGAAATTTTTTTCTTCCAATTCTCTGCACCAAAGTTGTCATGTAAATACGTGTAAATAATTCATAAATATATTTGTCTATTAGAATGACCTAGCGACCGGTACGAAACAATGACGTATTACAGTCGATAAAATAGAGAGAAGAAATCAGGTGGAATTGGGTTCGGCCGATAATCACATAGGTAATAAACATCAAATTCCAGTTCACTTCACTTCTAACCGTCATCGTGCGCGGACGTATCACAATTCCGAACGTCAAAAATGAAGTGAGTCGTGTACTGCTATTTGATAACTTTTGGGAGATTAACCCGATTGTTATTTATCTATCCATTTATTTATTTATTCGTCGACTGAAAAAATGATATTTGTCTGACTTTCGCGTTTTTATTTTTATGTACATGGTAAAACCAATATTATAGATCGCTCGCCTAACTTTATTTTACTATCCTGCTTGTAACTATGCAATTTTTATGTTTTATATAAACGAATAAGATAATAATCAATTGTAAATATTAAGCGGCTTTTAAGTTCTGAATTGCCTTCAAATTGATCACAATACTGAGCTCAATGATGAACTTTAGATTTTACAGTAATCACAACCAGTTATAATTCACGCATCGTTTCTTACTTTCGCATCACATTTTATTATATCAATTAAAAGATATTCCTATCTCCGCAATGATTATTACAACTATTAGTATTATTATTTTTTTTTTTTTTTGGGTCAACATATACTTAGTATCATCATTTTTCATAGATATTTAGATTATTAATTTTTTGTTCTCTCAACTTCAATTTTCATATATACAATAACTCCATTTGAGAATTACAATTTTAGGAAGGCACGTTAGTGCATACGTTACGATATACATATACCCAATCATTTCTCAGTTCAATGTTAATAATATATTATGTACAATCCTCCCATCCCCTTGTCAAAATAGAAATGAAATAATAATAATATAAAATAGAATAAACCTCGAACCATAAATAATATATTTTATTCTTCGATTTTTATTAGCAAAAAAAAAAAATACTAGAAACGTGCAATGTTCAGATCCATGTTTCGATACTACTAGATGAATTGTAGCATAAAATTCAGATTCAATTATTCAAATGAGACTCACTTTTTACGAAATATATTAGCCATACTAGGCGCGTTTGTTTTCTGGTGAAATATTTTGCTCATTCTTTGTCGCATGTCTTCGACTCCTTGACCGACGTTTACATTTACATTAGCCATGGATAGAGAAAGTCCTGAACTCGCTGAAGCTGATCTGTAGTATGCAGAAGCAAACGAATTTTATATTGATGGCATGTCAAAATACATTTTTGAGGAAAAGGTTCAGAGATGGCAAAATTCTCACCGTTCCAAGGCCTTCGGAGGCTCTTGTCTAGACTCAGCTTCTTTCAGTAACGAATGTACTAAATCTTTATGCTGAGGTGATGTCTGATTAACTAAAGCTTCGAGGTATCTCAGTCCAGGCAGAAGAACGCCAGTGATGCACTGACTGCTTAGCGGACAATAAACTAAGACAGAATATGCCTCGACGAGGGAATTTGTAAGATCTATTTTTCTACCCTGTTGAAGAGCCGAGGCTGTTATACCAGCCAGCTGCGTAGCAATTACTGAAATTCAAAAGATTTAATCAATGAATCGTAACGAAAATCACAAATCATCTAAGCTCTGAGTGAAGAATAATTTACTCACCATCCTCTGTGTAATGTTTAGGGCAATTCAGCGCAATACTTGAGAGAGCTGTGACCAAGGGGACAGCTAATGATGAAGGAACGCCCTGCGGTTCTCTGGCAATTGTTTCAAGTGTCAATCTTGCTTTGTCTCTCGCTTCTTTAGCACCGCACTCAGTAACGAGGCGCGCAAGGGCAGGGATTGCCGCGGCTTTAACAGTTCTAATAACACAGCGTAATTATGAAGCAACTATTAGCGTTTTGTTTATTGCTTTTTTTGGTTGATGAAAAATTGTTGTAAAAAATGACTTACATGTTCGAGTCACTGGCGAGTGTTACTAAGGCTGGTGCCACTTTAGTGTTGGCAAGATGATCAGAAATATGGGATATCAAAGCGCTGAATAAAACGGCAGTTGCACATCTGACTGTCGATCTTTGATGAACAACCCCTGCAACAGGATGAGATAAAAAAAAAAACAAAGAAAGTTAGACAGCTAAATATCGTGATTATTTTTGATTGTGAACGGTGAAAAGTGTTGCTCACCCTCCCAGAGAGAATTAAGAACGTGTTTTTGCATATGATTTTGGTTGCATAGTCTGATAACCGCCATTTGTAGAATCTGACTGTTCACACCGCTTATAGCAAAGGCCACGATGAACTGATTTAAAGACTTTGTTACTTCGATAGGGTCTAATGTAGAGAGCAAAGTTAGGTACACTGGGATCAACGTCAAACTTAGAGTGCCTTGATCAGGGGATAATTTTATTAACTGCTCTTCAAGTTCAGATAATTCGATAGCGAAGATCGGCTGAATCTAAACAAAAATGTGATTGAATTTTGATTGCTTCGTTGTTTGAGCTGTAAAAAAATATTTACCTTCAATATAGTGACGTGTCTGCCGAAACCGCAACACATGGAATGTATGTACGTGATGAATGAGTTCAGAATAGATTCCTGTGTTACGTTCAAGGATTTCACCATGTCTATAATTTCAGGTAATCTGTATAAGAGGGACATAAATTCAGTAATCGATCTCGGTGAAATACAGCAGTTGAATGAACAATACTATAAACTAGGTGAAACAACCAATTTCTTACAGTTTGTCAGTTAGCCAATCTAATTCTTGCCAAGAATCGTTTTCCCATGTATTGGCAAAGAAAGTGTGTAGCATCGTTGAGACGTCGATATCTCCTTGGTAGAATACTTTTGGATCTATCATCGGAAAACGGCAGAGTTCAGTGAACTCTAACGCTGTGTAAGAAAATATGTTAATTATTATACCAGTAATTCAAATACTCTCATCAGAAATCCGATTAATCTACTAACGTAACTCTGAAGGTATTTCTTCCTGGATTAGTGCCTTGACGTTTTCGTTATCAGCTACACAGACAATGGTATGCGGTAGCAGACACTGTAAGACATCGATAGATGCTACAACTCTATCTCTATCAGAATTTTCTTTATTTTGTAGGCTTTGATGGTGAGATGGCTTTAGTTGATTCCGCAATTTTGATAAAATTCTAGGAAGTAAGTGAGACTGTAGTCTTTTCAAGGAAAGTGCCCACTGTGCCATTACTGGCACTAAAAATTTAGCCGCAGTTTCCACTACTGAAGATGACGAGTCATCAAGAGCAGTTAGCGTCAGTTCTTCACACTGAATAATTAAGGTGGTAATGAGGGTACTGATATAATTTTTCTTAGATATCAATAAAAAAATAAAAAATCACTTACCTGGAAATATTTATCTGGGTCATCCATCAGCGCAACTAGTAACGCCAGACTTTTTACAACGGCAGCTCTGACAACAGATTCCTTGTCTTCGAGAAGCATTTGTTGGAGCATAGATAGCATAAGAGAATTTCTAGTTGCACTTGAGATATGCGGAGCTAATACCGAGCAACATTCTGCAACTAACAATCTACGTTCAAGGTTCTTGTGTTGACTTTGCTCCCAACACTGGCCCAAAACTTCTCCGCTCTCTATGGAGCCCGTAGAATATTTCGTCATAGCAACCAGACCTTTGAAAAAAGATCAAAGATTAAGGACCAGTTTCAAATTATATGCGAAGGACGAAGATTTCAAATGCTATATGACTCACCAGCCAAGATCATGAGTCTTTCTTCTTCTTGAGGTCGTTTTTTCAGATTAAACAACAACTGCAGCAATTTTTCTCTCTCACGGGGACTAGAGTGCAATTGCACAGTGCTAAGTATCAACGGAATCATCTCTTCACGTTTATTTAGTATCACATTAGGAATTATTCTGGGTAATGAGTACGACAATATCTGCACAAGATTATTTTGAGTTACTCCGTCCTTCAAAGGATCTTCAATGAAGGCTGTTGCTGGATTGGATGTGTCGACAATACAGTGAGTCATAACTTCGCTTTCAAAAGTTGGAGGTAGAATTCTGGTAGACGAATGCGAAATTGATATCTTTTTTTTGCCCTTTTCTTAGTCTAGATGTTGAAACAAGAATAATCTTCTTACCGGTTAGAGGAATCACAGGGATCGGGCGGTGGCTTGGTTACATCTGGTCTCGGGAATTGAAGTGTCGTCCATTCGCGATCCCCTGGATCAGTTTCATTGAGACTTGTGACGATTGAAGTACTATCATCTCCGCCGGGCTCTTGAGTCACGTTGGATATATCCTGGGGCATTGACTCGAGTATTTCAAACTTCTCAGGTGTCGACGAATTAGAATTTATAGTCTGAATCGTCCCTGTGCTACCCTGAAGGTTCAAATGTAGGATAAGCAATGACTCACAAAATTGCGATGTTTCACACCAACCTTTGCTTCTCCATGTGTCAAATTAGTTTCGCTAGCCAAGAGCCTTTCTAACTCAGATTTCTCCTGTTCTAAAGCAGCTTTTTCTTCTTTTAGTTGATTTATCTCAGATGTCTATGAAAAAATTGATATCATACATAGTATCAGATAATCCAAACCTCGGAAAACAACTAAATATATTTTTTCCTAAGTTTTTTAGTTGAAGGCTCACCATTTCTGCAAATTCCATTTCTTTTTCTTCAGCGATTGATTTGTCTAGAAGATCAGTCTGCACACCAATGGCAACAGAGGGTGGTTTGTCATGCCCATTGGCTTTCATGAACTCTCTATATATTTGCAGTAGTTCTGCAGGTTTGGAAATATTTAATCCTACATCGTCCCAGTCCTCAAAATCTTGGTTATCATTCTCATCACTAAAAGTGATCGAAGTGAGCTTGTAAGAATGAGCAAGAAGGTATTCATTCACCAAGTAATTCAATGCCCTTTGCTCGTGAGGTTTGATGGGAGAATTGGTTATCGTATGTTTCTCCAAGCCTGGGTCAGGTGTTGTGACTTCAGACTCTTTGGCACAAAAAATTGCACAGTTAGTATGAGAATTTAATTCATCTCACTTTGAGAATTTAAGTTGATCACCTGTAGCTACCGTGAGATTAGCTCTCAAGGCTGAAATATTTTCTCTAGCTTTCCTGAGTTCAAATTCAAGAACTGCCACACGCTCATCTACTCCACCTCCGTCCTCTGAATACCTGGTCATGTCCAGAGAATCCAGTGTCGCTTGACTAAGTGATCTGGCTGGAGGGTGAAAGCAATTTCAGTAACATTAGCTGCCAAAAAGGTAATCTGGATATCACGTCATGAGGTTATCCTTACGCATCGAGACATAGGGGTCAGGCTTGATATTCTGTGTCTCAAAATTTCCAGGGTTTGAAAAGTAGTCCCTGAGGATCGGCAGCTCTCTTCCTGCCTCGCATAATTCGGCGTGTAGTTCCAAAGCGGTAAGCAACAGTCTTTCATTAAGTAACTTGTTTGCGATATCGATGTATGATATATGAGTAGTCGAGGTGATTTGGGAATCCTCTTCTGCGGTGATAGTTGATATTAAATAGAAAATTAATTTGCTAAATCCGATTGGATTTACATATGATCTATAAAATCTACTAACCTTTCCCGGGATCAACCGTATTTGTACCGAAGATATCCTTAACCTGATCAATGGGCTCAGCCATCTTTTTAACAGGTTATAATTCATCAGTTCCAATCGTCATGTGATCATATCTTTTTACGGATTAGAAACAAGGACGAATGAGTAATTAATTCTCAAACAGCATTACGCTATAAGCATAAGGCAATCGCCACAAGTATTTCGATATCCGTAACACTTCGTGATATGCACCGATGACAACAAAGCCATGTTACCTGTGCTTTATCATTTTTGTGGAAGCACGAACGCAACGCTACGTCTGTTGCGCGTAGGCCACTACTGCCACTAGGGCACTAGGCACGCCTAAACGAACTGTCATCCGTCAAAGCCTTTTTGCTGATTGGTTATGCCGTAGAGAATAAAAAATAATTGCGATGGATTTGAATTGACATCGCCAAATATCTAACTAAGTTGGTCTAAAATTGAAACTTATTGAAGTGTCTCAATTATCTCGCTTTCTATACTATTTTTGATAATGTTGTTTTATTGGAATATTAGTATGGTAGTATCAAAGCAATAATTGTCGTCAGGTTGAATATTATAGAGATTCGTGGTAGCGAATCGCCGCCGAGTACCCCAGAAATAATGTATGTATTCACATCGCATTTGGCATCGTAAACGGTAGTACCACTGCGAATAGTACTACCAATGGTACTACCTATCTACTTATACAAGATGATAGTACTACACGTAGTAGAAGGGGTATTCGTAGTAAACGCTGATTGGATACTGCTGCTCATTCATCAATGCATTTATGGCTCGCGATATTCCTGCACGAAAGTGGTCGATTTTCAAAAACTCATTATTACCTACTTTTTGAAAATTGAACTTACATGAATAAAATTAGCACCAAATTGAAGCTTCTGCTTCCAAACACATCCGAATGGAATACATATTTTCCTTTTTGTTCCCCTATAAAAATTCCATCGAGATATTCTTGATTTTTCACTTTTTCCCACGGTAAATTGGCGATAACTCGATCATTTCTATAGATAAATGAATTTGGCTTGCATATTCGAATTCCTGAGATCAAAATACATAAGAATACCATAGAAAACTCGATAAAAAAAATAGACGATTTTCGGCCCAAATTTTGAGAAAAAACAAAGGCTATAGGCTTAGGATTTTTGCGATTTTGGGGCCAAAAATAAAGTATTTCTGAAATTGATTACAGGAAGCTTTTACAACGTATTTTGACCTCAGGAACACGAATCCGTTGAGTGAATTAAGCTAGAGGAATATTCTTTGATATAACTCAAATTTTTCGCCGCTGCTGCAGTTCAGTTTTTTCATGTATTCTGACCCCTGTTCTATTTTCTTTTTCAGGAGATGAACGGGCAGCCTACGAAGCAGTTTGGCCCCTCATCAGGACTACGAGACTATCCTCTGTACATCTACGAAGTCAAACATCGTATGTTCGGATTACACAACTAGTACAAATAAGTTATGATAATATTTATAGATGATCGTACTGTGTACATTTATTTTTCTTTTTGAGAACAATCTTATTAATAATCTAATGTAATCGAATGAGCAGTATTGTTCATACTATATATGAAGTCATTAATCATAAGAATAAATGTATCAGTGAAAATGAATGAATGAATAATAGGCATTAGCATGTCCTAATATGTATTTTTTACCGTTGATTGATCAATAAACATTGACTACTATCAATACACGATTGCTTAATCATTTTTGATCACATCCCTGCACGCCTAATTCACTAATATTCATTGTTAGCAGAATACATAGATCACATCGACATGATATCATACATCATCACATGCATCATCACATGCATGCCTCATCATTTGCGTGGTACACGGTATCAGACATGATGGCATACATGATCACACACACACATGCTTACAATCACACCCTGTCTCGGAAGACCTCCTCGCCTGTCCTGTTCTCCTGATACCTTTTCGATTTTTGGCCAAATTTTCCAAACCGGAAGTGGTACTGCGGATTCCTACATTACCGGCCCTGAAAATTTTGCCCAAATCCGGAAAAGTATCAGGAGAACATAACAGGCAAGGAGGTGTTCGGAATTTTTGGGGCATCACATGCATGCATGCATGCATGCATGCCTTATTATTTGCGTGGCACATGGTATCAGACATGATGGCACACATGATCACACACACACATGCTTACAATCACACCCTGTCTCGGAAGACCTCCTCGCCTGTCCTGTTCTCCTGATACTTTTTCGATTTTTGGCCAAATTTTCCAAACCGGAAGTGGTACTGCGGATTCCTACATTACCGGCCCTGAAAATTTTGCCCAAATCCGGAAAAGTATCAGGAGAACATAACAGGCAAGGAGGTGTTCGGAATTTTTGGGGCATCACATGCATGCATGCATGCATGCATGCCTTATTATTTGCGTGGCACATGGTATCAGACATGATGGCACACATGATCACACACACACATGCTTACAATCACACCCTGTCTCGGAAGACCTCCTCGCCTGTCCTGTTCTCCTGATACTTTTTCGATTTTTGGCCAAATTTTCCAAACCGGAAGTGGTACTGCGGATTCCTACATTACCGGCCCTGAAAATTTTGCCCAAATCCGGAAAAGTATCAGGAGAACATAACAGGCAAGGAGGTGTTCGGAATTTTTAGGGCATCACATGCATGCATGCATGCATGCATGCCTTATTATTTGCGTGGCACATGGTATCAGACATGATGGCACACATGATCACACACACACATGCTTACAATCACACCCTGTCTCGGAAGACCTCCTCGCCTGTCCTGTTCTCCTGATACTTTTTCGATTTTTGGCCAAATTTTCCAAACCGGAAGTGGTACTGCGGATTCCTACATTACCGGCCCTGAAAATTTTGCCCAAATCCGGAAAAGTATCAGGAGAACATAACAGGCAAGGAGGTGTTCGGAATTTTTGGGGCATCACATGCATGCATGCATGCATGCATGCCTTATTATTTGCGTGGCACATGGTATCAGACATGATGGCACACATGATCACACACACACATGCTTACAATCACACCCTGTCTCGGAAGACCTCCTCGCCTGTCCTGTTCTCCTGATACTTTTTCGATTTTTGGCCAAATTTTCCAAACCGGAAGTGGTACTGCGGATTCCTACATTACCGGCCCTGAAAATTTTGCCCAAATCCGGAAAAGTATCAGGCGAACATAACAGGCAAGGAGGTGTTCGGAATTTTTAGGGCATCACATGCATGCATGCATGCATGCATGCCTTATTATTTGCGTGGCACATGGTATCAGACATGATGGCACACATGATCACACACACACATGCTTACAATCACACCCTGTCTCGGAAGACCTCCTCGCCTGTCCTGTTCTCCTGATACTTTTTCGATTTTTGGCCAAATTTTCCAAACCGGAAGTGGTACCGCGGATTCCTACATTACCGGCCCTGAAAATTTTTGCCCAAATCCCGAAAAGTATCAGGAGAACATAACAGGCAAGGAGGTGTTCAGAATTTTTGGGGTATCACACGCATGCATGCATGCATGCATGCATGCATGTGTATCGTATCATAATTCATCACATGCTTGCTTAATATCTGTCATTGTAGAACTTACCTTTTCAGGTTCTAGAATTTTTTTCAGGGCCTGATGTCGTGATGTGTTGCTTATGTATAAAGGATGTTAATGAGGATGGGTACAGGGGCGTAATCAACGTTAATCAAACGATCATTTGAGAGGGGCTCTTTGTTTATTGACAAATCAACGATACAAAATGAATATTAATACCATGTTACATGTATATACCATGGATGTATTCACTCAGAAATATGTTTTCTTCAATAAATGAGTTACAATAAAATTGACTGAAGTTAATTTCCATTACTCCAGGAAGTACATCATCTATAGCTATATGATGAATAATTTAGTAAGTAATGTAATTTGGCTGATAAGTGGAATGAAACATTTTTCAGATGCGCCACAGTCTTGCAGATGCAGAATCGGTCTTGTTTTCTGAATGAGAGGCGGTGTTGCTTCGTAGGCAGTCAATTTTCATCCTGCAACAGAAAAAAAAGATTCAAAAATCATCAAAAAAAATTATTGTACTATCTGCAAAAAAATAAATTAATGCAATCACATTTTATGATCACAGATATTGATATATGCACATATGAATTATATTGATTGATCTCATACAATATTCAGCTCAATGGGAATCAGAATTGCTTGCCCTCTTTCTATATCGAGATATCCTTAATGGTAGACTAATACAATCGACGGTTCAGGATCACGAGCGAAATCAATCAGATATCGAAAAAGAAGTTCAAATGCAAAATTCAAAATCTTTGTTCCGATTGCTAGCGCTACTTTTGGACTTTCTGATGATCTACTTGCTTCGCATCCTTTTCAACTCTTGTAAGCGCCTATTCATATGCATTCCAAAATGCTGTTCCGAAATGCGTCTACAAATTGCCTGAAATCAGGTACCGCTCTTTATAGCTTCTGAGGATCTTCAGTCAACGGCTTCTGGCAAACTAATTTCGTCCCATTTTTTCGTCTAATCATGCGTACCTCATTCAACCCCCAGGTTTACTCGATCGCTTCCGCATAAATCGGCCAATTCTTCTTGAAATATCGAAGCGAATCCAAGGAAATCTGAAGAACTCTTCGATCGTTTTGAAAGAATTACTTTCTATAAATTAATGAGGTATGATTAATTATCAATTTACATCGGAACATCGAGCCATATATTAGAAAGGATGTAGGATGAACAAATAAAATTTTTCCTTTTGTCTTTTGAAAATTCTAATCCCTTTTCAAATGGTCACGTAATTGAAGTTTCACAATGATATTCATATACATACGTATATATTTATATGATCGATGGATAATTATTCAAGGAAAAAGTCGACATCAGCGGTCGTATAACTGAATTATTTAATCATCGATAGTTGCACGCAGGTCCTTAGGGCGTCCCTAAATCTCCCGAGAGTTAGAAAAAGAATGATAAAAAAAAGGAACAAAACAAAACGAGCAAAAAGAAAAATGAAGAAATTCTCACCATGTACTATATACGTCATAATAATCGTCGAATCGATCTTTCATAATTTCATAGTCGCGAGCAGCTCACACATAGGTATGATATAAAAAAATAGGAGCAAAATACATGTACATATATGTACGCGATAACGCTTACTCGTCATTTCAAGTATATGCGGCGTATGGTATAAAAATTCCGAGAGCCTTTTTCCATGAAAGTAGAAATTATCTGTCGTCTGGGGGGTTGAAAAATTAAAAATTGTTTGATCACTCGGCCGCGCGTTACACTATATGGATTATTATACACCATATAATAACTATGCGAAGTTATACTATATGATAAAGATGTAATTGCCGGTGAAGAGGACTGTCTCTCTTGGGGCGTCATTAACGCTACAAACTCGCAGGTTTGATATTATTTTCCATATATACCATACGTTATATTTAAATAAAACGTTATCAACCTCGTGCACGCTTTTCATACACAAAGATACCTAGGAAAAAGAAAATATGAATGTAATGAAAAAAAAGGGAAAAAAAAAAAAATTTATACGTTAGACGCGCCAAGGATCTGGTAAACTTTTAGCCACGAAGTACTGCACGATGATCGTTAAACTGGCTATACATTATACAATATATCTGATCATGAAGAAAATAAAGGAAAATGAAAAAATAAACTATGTCAAGTATGAAAAACTTTCATATACCACACAATCTCCATTATATCTCTCGAATATTACACATCCGAACTTATGTTATATTTATATTTATTTAAAAATTCGTCCTCACATAAATTCTGAGGCAATTAATACGATATTATTTCATAATTTTTATTTGTCTTCGCTTCTCCTTTTTTCCGCTTTTTTGTTTCTGTTTCTAAGGTTGGCGTGACACCGGCCGCGGGTATTATATTACATCTACCTTGATGATGTTGATTAATTATAATTGTCGTTGAATTAACAAATAGGTTGTATTAGATCCGATACATCGTGGGCACTTTACCTCAATTAACGTCGACGGTAATTTTCTCATTTTTCATATTGTCCAGAATATTAATTCGAGTCGAAATTATTTCGTCGATCTTGAAAGTCTGTATAATTTATACGGTGTACATAACGCGTACAATGGAACGCTGGAGATATCGGAAGTATAGAAGATGGGGTTATTCCACGTATGATCGTATAATTTATTTTCATTTCAACAAAAGAATAAAGCAAACAATAATTTCACGTCGTATTCACATTTGGCTCCAAATATAGTAACACGAATATAAGTAGAAAAAATGCTCAAGATCTTTTCACGGATAGTATCAAGATCTTAGGAATGGAATATCGTATCTTATAAAACTAACAAACCCGCTTGAAAATTAGACCCTTCTACATTTGAGGAGAAAGAAAAAAGGAAGAGAAATTTTTTTTAACATTTCCGAAAGTCGGGCCAAGGCAGAAAAACGAGAGAAAAAAGAAATAAGAAGAAAATAGCAGGTCCCAAAATTTGCATCACAAATATCGCTGATTCTAGAAACTTATTTCTAAAAAAAGGACCAACACTGATGCGGAGCAAACGCACCTGCAGGGCTATAGAAAATTTCAAAAAAGCATATAATCAGAACTCACTATATTATTATTATTATTATTTTCATATTACACCGAAAAAATTATTTTGATTATTCGATTTTTCGAATACACATGATTTATTGTAACTCTTTCAGGACCTCAGTTAACCGAATATAATATCCGGACACTTAACATCGATTTCTTTTTTTTTGTAGGGGTTACGAAGCGCCCGCAAAAAAAAAAAAAAAATACAATTGAAATTGAAATCTTTCAATTCGGAGGTTTTTACTTGTTATCAAGCTGTGACTGATCGGGTAATTTTAATTTCCATCATAAACTGCAGTGTTCTCTGTATATTGTCATATTTTTTCCACCCTCCTACTCAACATACTATACATATGGTACGTTAACTGATCAGATACGACGGGTTTGTGGAGGAAAAAGAAATTGATCGGCTACTCCTCAAGGGCCGATCAAAAATGACCGATTTCCACTTTTCATGCCATCTCATTGTGAGTTTTATTTTCAAAGCTTTTTTTCTCTTCTTGCGCACACCGTTCCGAACATAAAATCCATATTTTAATAAGATAAAGTATATACGCGTGTATGGCGAAACACTTATTAAAATTACGCCTCACACCGCACATGGACCATTTTTTTTTTTTCTCATATTTTTTAAATTTCTGACTCCCATGTTCTCTGGAGTTGAAAATCCAAATTTCAAGCCCATGAGATATACGTCATACTTCAAGTACGGCGAATCACTTGAGTTAATAAAATATTTTTTTTTTATGTATTTGTAGTATATTATCGATTGATATCCGAATGCGGCACGGCAAACTATAGCTAAAATAGCGGCGCAGTAAACGTAGAAATTTATTTTCCGCTTTTTTTTTTTCTGGTTTTGGCTTTTTACTTTCAACGTAAAACTGGTCTACATAGCACAGTGCACGCGTCTAGTCTGCACGTGTGTATACCTAATGAACAATACGTTGGTAATGTTTGATTTGAGAGTCAGAACCGTGAGATCTGTCCCCCAAGTTATAATACATGATCTACTATAAGTACGAAGATATATGAATTTACTTGCGCGCACTTCGACGTAGCACATAATGTAATATATATAAATACACATAGGTGTATGTATGATAGATGGAACAGGAAGTGAATTAGCTTTCAACAAAATTGAACGCCCGGATATGTATTATGTGGATGCGTTTCGCGGCTGATTGTAACAGACGATTACATAATATATATGTATGCATGTACATTACATACATGGATCTAAAAATATTCATACGAACATCGGCGAAAACGAGGTGATATGTAATTGTAAGCGATACGAATGAATGAAGAAAAAAATCTAAAAAATATCAGGGTCACGAGTCAT
Source organism: Athalia circularis (assembly GCA_963978495.1). NCBI lineage: Eukaryota > Metazoa > Arthropoda > Insecta > Hymenoptera > Athaliidae > Athalia > Athalia circularis. The sequence goes on along the minus strand of OZ021698.1, from coordinate 34,647,202 downwards.
TGATTTGAAAATAAAAAAACAATACTTATATCCACAGACATTCCTAATCGACGCCTCCATATTGTCAATTATACATTCAAGTATCTTCTGGATAGATTAGTTGGTTGGGTTAGTTTACGTGTTACATCATATACAAGAGATAATGACTGAAAGATTAAGTCGGTCAATTTAAATTTAACCGTCCTACATACATTTTCTGTACACACAGAGTATTTTTTTTTTTTTTTTTTTGATTTTCTGTTTTTGATAAACCGCAACTGTATACCTATGTACACTTGGCGAGATCATAAGTGGCGTAGTTAGACAGAACGCGATGAGATGTAGGTTGGCATTAAATATACCTAAGCGGTTTGAGCGGTTCTAGGCAATAAGTCCTCGGAAAAATATGAACGAGGTGTCATTCGATTCGGGACAGCATGTAGAAGTTTTTTGAAAAAAAATCAAGTTCCGCTCGCAAAAATTACAAAAGTTATAAACAATTTAGTGAAAACAAACGGGGGTTTGGTTTTTTGCAAATATCTTAAAAACTAACTGAGATTTTTGAAACTTTCAAAAAGATTCGAAAAGAGGAGGAAATTTCCATAAAAAAAGTCTCGACTTCCGGAACTATAGGACCATTATTTATAATTTTTCCAGAGGCGTGAAAATACGACCGAAAACGGCTAGTCTGGCTTATGGGCCGTTTCATTGCGTGACGCGCGCAAGCCAGACTACCCGTTTTCGGCCGCATTTTCACCCCTCTGGTTAATTATAAATAATGGTCCTATAGTTTTGGAAGTTGAGACTTTTTTTATGGAAATTTCCTCCTCTTTTTGAATCTTTTTGAAAATTTCAAAAATCTCAGCTAGTTCTTGAGATATTTGAGAACAACCAAACCCCCGTTTTTTTTCAATAAATTGTTTATAACTTTTGTAATTTTTGCGAGCGGAACTTGATTTTTTTTTCAAAAAACTTCTACATGCTGTCCCGAATCGAATGTCACCTCGTTCATATTGTTCTGCTGAAAAATGTGGACCTAAAAAGCACTTGGTGCCTAGACTGGGATATTTAATGCCAACCTACATCTCATCGCGTTCCGTCTAACTACGCCACTTATGATCTCGCCAAGTGTACATATGTATATGTATACATACCACGTTGTAATTTATTCATCAGAATCGAAGTCGTCAATGATCGCTTTATTCACCATGCGATCATGTATATAGGTAGATTGTAGATATATACGTGCGAACGAAATTAGTAGATTAAAATATTAATAATTCTTCCCGCATTATATCTGCGGAGGTGGAAACCTACCCTCTTCGTAAATTGTCGACTGTAGGTAGGTGTACACCATCTACATATATACAGACAATGACTAATTACCCGCGTGATCGTGTTTTACATCCACTTATTTTATTATTGTGATTATTGTTATTGTTATCATCATTTTATGCACGTATATGTATATACGTATACTAGCCTTTATCAAGACAGCGATGTACAGAAATAGGTTTCGGAGATAAAGAAAATATATGTTTACCTATATACACAGCGTGCTTAAAGACTTCCCGTCAATTTCCACTGTCTTTCAGGAATAAATATACAATATTCATACACCATATCGTATACAATAAGAGTATATTTGATTCGTGTAAGACGTCCATTGTATTCCCGATGAAACTTTCAACTTTGCTTAGCAAACAGTTCATTTGTTTGACTGTAGATATACGTTTACAAAGCTGACCCCGTACCGATGAAAACGCAACCCCCTCAAATGATCTGTGACATGTTATAACGCAATTTCAAATAATTTCCATGAATCGTTTCGAAGCCAATGAAATAATAGCATGAAGCCTCAGGTACTCCCCAAATAACTGTCCTAACTTCTCACTTTACAAACAATACCTAATAACTTTTGTACCGTTTATAAAATTGTTTAATATAAGAAATCATCGATTGGGTTGAAATTTTTTTCATTTTCAATCGCGATTTCTTTACCATATTTATCATCAACTACCTTCGATGATGGTACCAATATGTAAAATTTATGTTCGTCATAATAAAAGAAAAAAAAATTGAAAATAAATTTCTTTTTTTCATCATTCCGTCGTTGCACATCCTTCCGTAGTGCCATTTCAGGTAATACGATATTACAGTGCAGAATAGATCGGCGAAAAACGATAATATTTTTTCCAGCGTATATGCTATGCACAAGCGCACGCCTTGTTTGCTTTAGATTGACCCCTTAGATTCCGTATTATATCCTACCTTTAAATATTTCATTATCTGCAAAGCTCGAATGTCCTTCGTTTATTTTCCTTCTTTTTAATTTCTGTTCTTTTTTTTTTCAATTTTTTCATCCGTTATAGCGTAGTACATTTTATAACTGCTCAGCTGAAACGACGGTAGAAAAATTCCAAAGAAAAAGTAAAACAATCGTAGAAGAAAAAAAATCACGTCCAGGGGGTGAATTATTGGCAAGATAGTCTTTTCGTCTCGCATACTCTTATAGGTATACATACCTATATATATAAATTCGGGGCGCCGTATGTGCCAAGTGTCATCGCACCCAAGACCAGCTGCTTGCTCGCGCGTTGATCACGATGTGAATGTGGTGCAGCAGGGCCAAAACTGTCGGGTTATATTATAGCTATAGTATGTGTACAGATATATATACCTATAACGCAGTTACTCTTGCACGCGAGGGTCAGTCTGAATTTTCCTTTTTTTTTTTATGGTTTTTTCTTTTTTCTTTTTTCGAGTACCTAGCAAATCCCCGATTCTATACATTATATACCTACTCGTGATGTGGCGGTGTTTGGAGAAAATAAAAAAAAATAAGAAATGAAAAACAAAACCAGAAAAAGAACGTATATGAAAAAATTGAATAAATAAAACTACAAAAGTTTCGCGAACCACTGCAGTCGTTGAACCCTTTTTTTCCTTACAATGAAACCCGAAGGTTTTTATATATTATGTTACGTACAATACGATGCCGGAAAAAGGAGAGAAAAAAAATTCGAAAAGATAATATACATATACATATTTGCAAATATACTCAGAGTACGGTATAAAAACCGTTGTGGTATATATTTTTGCTCGCTTCCTGATCTCTTTTCTTTTTTTTTTTATTCTAATCAAACAAATCCGCTGAAAATCGCCCGAAATTCCGAAGAGAAAAATCTGTGAGAAAAACGAAGGGCAAATGTTGTTCACGTATTTTTATCATTTTAGAAATTATTATTTTCTTTTGCATATTTTCTGTACGGAATTTACAGAAATCGATGGTAAAGGACGACGATTGATTATTTTCTTTTATTCTATCGAAATTTGTTTGAAAATGTTTTTTTTCAATCCTTGAAATAATTCTTTCTTACCGGATTTCGCACGTTACGTTGCAACACGCGTTATTGTGCGAGGTACATAATAATGATATAATTACAGTTGTATATATGTGTACATGTATATCGTTATATATGGTATTATTCAGGAAGCGAAAACCTGTAGAACAAATTGTCGAAACGTGATATAAATGCGTTTATATATTACACCATATAATATTATACGGTTGTTATACATGTACGCATACAATGTACATAATGCGTGTACATATACACGTATTTATATACTTGTGCGAGTTGGGTACGAGGTGATCGTCTCGTTTACCGGGTTCCGAACGGCTCAAATTGCTCCCATCTTCAATCTCGATACATAATTGTAACGGGGTTCAGCTTTCATCTCGATATAAAACAAAAAAGAAATCAACGAACAGAATGAAAAAAAAAAATTAACGAAATCACGAAAATTTCATTGCCTGCTATTCAGAACTTGATAAGGGAACCTGGTGTTCTCTACGCGTCAAAAAAAAAAAAATCCAATCACTCGCGTATTCCTCAATTTTTCGTTCTGTTCGATCCATTATTCTTGTTTTATCGTTTTTACTTTTTTCGAAGAAAAGAGTGCAACGAGGAACAGGAAAAAAAACAAAACAAAAAAATTGCGCGAGAGAAAATTCAAACCGATAGCTAGATTGACCTTGGATCAGATTTTTTTCCGTCTCTCTTTTTTTCCTCTTCTCTTTTTTCTTGCACCTTTTCCGGTACACCAGTATTCGCATGTATTCGGGCAAATTAAACGCGGCGAATAGACCGTTTAAATAGTCGTGCGGATTGAAAGAAAAAAGAGAAAAAAAATTAAAGAATCTTGCAGAATGGTTATGATAATATAATTCGGATAAGAAATCCGATCGCAACGACGGGGGTGACCTTGTTTCACTAATCTTTATCTCATATACGTATATTATTATATGCTTGGGTGGCATCTCACCGGCCACAGACTCTCCCTGCATATTTCGAGCAGGTGGTTTCTTCTCCTTCTTCTTCTTCTCCTTCTCCTTCTTCTTCTTCTTCTTGAACGTCCACCTCGTGCAATCTCTGTATATATACGCAGCCGTATAACCAGCTTGCATCGCGTGTCGCCCGGCAGTCTCTCCCGCGATTTACGATCAGGATATCGTATATAGCTATATATACATGTACACATATACATATAGGTATATACCTTCCGGATCACGGCAGACTTTTCATGACCCGTACATACAGCATCCAATTTCTGATCTCCGTACATAGTACGATTCGCGGCGATTTTTCTTTTACACGTTTTCTTCTCCTCCTTTTTACATAGGTATACCTACAGGGTGATTCACCAGAGGTGTCGGAATAGGCGGAGTCTAGTCGACGTCATGCCTAACTCTATAGCCAATGAACAGCGAGAGAATCCACGGAAGAAAATAGCAACGCGATAGACTGGCCATCGCATTCGTTGTCGCGCTCGCATCGCGTCGTTTAGGCTCCGCCTATTCCGACATCTCTCGTGAATCGCCCTGTATATTGTACAATTACAACCGACTTTCAGAGCTCCCGTCGAGTAGGCTCCTTCGTTGCCGGGCAGCGCCGGATAAAGAAGTGATTGATTTTTTTTCTAACCCTTCCGCAAATTATACTCCGCCTACGATTTATCGATAAACGGGACACTTATGCAGTCGGAAAGAAAAAAAAAAAAAAAAAAACAGAGGGAAAAAAAATCGCACACAAATAACTAGGTCAATTGTTGCATAAATACGTGTTCAGCCCATGGATGTACGTGGAAACCAAAAAAGTACGTTCGATCGATGCACGTAAAATCAGAGAGATAATGAAAATGTTTACTGCGAAATCAGTGCCGCGGTGCTTCTCGACCGCAGCACATGTATTTTATTACACATATATATGTGTATGTTCGTATATCTATATACATTCCTATCTATTATATAACCTGTTGATCGTTGGCCCCTGCAGTGCTGCAGTTTGTATACATCCAATGCATGCGAAGATACAGACATCAAGTGGAAGCGAGATATACGTAGAAGAACCTGTTGGTGTTCGAATGCGATTTTTATTTTTTCACTTTTGTTTTGTTCTTTTTTTTTTTTGTTCGCAGAGATTTGCGCTCTCATGGAGGAGTAAAAAAAAAATGTCAATCTTCCTTTTTTTCAGTCCTCGATATAGGTAATTATCGTTGCGAAAAAAAGCGTACGTGAAATATGTTTTTAAAATCAATCGCCCGTTACAGATTCTCCTCTGATTTCTGACGTATGTGCGTACGAATGTACGGTAAACTCGGTTGCAATTCGGATCTCCAACGGTATATAAATATGAGAATTTTAACGGTCCCAGCTTCGCAACTCAATTTGGCAAGTTATAATACGTTATTACCGAGCATCGAGTAAATCAATTTTTAATCGTTGATGCTGAAAAAGCAAATGAAAAATGTACAAGCGAGGTGTTGATCGTAAAAAACTATATACCGGGGGTGAAATATAATTTTTGAAACGTTTATTTTTCGAAAGTAGTAAAAAAAAAAAGGAAAAAGGAAACAACAAATTATCGTTGGCGTTTTACGCGCGAATACATGCGGAGCGAATTGTCGTGCGCATATTTTGATGTGTATATAAGATTTTTTAAAACCTTGCAGAAAATTTTCTTCACAGCTAGTCTGATTGGATATTCAATTCACCGACCGGACGGATCGTCAGCTCACAGACCTGAAATTTACGTTCAATAAACGAAATAGAAAACGGCAAATGAGGAAGTAATTAATCTTGATCGATTTCAATTCTTATACCTGAACATGCGGAGGTGTGCCAAGAGCGTAGACAATTCCATTCGCGATGTCTTCCGGATTCAGGATGGGCAGACTTTTTAGAAACGCTGGATCGAGTCCGTTTCCGTCCGAGTTTTGAGCACTGTCCAACATTTCGGTGCGCACCAATCCTGGGCTGAGACTCTGAAATAAAAAAGATTCTTTTCTGTTTTTGACGGTTTACTTTTTACTCGCTATTCACACGATCGAAATATCGGCGCGATTACCGTGATTTTGATTTTTGATTTTGACAGAGCCAACTCCTTCCTGATAACTTCGGTCATGGCGGTCACTGCGTATTTACTGGACGGATACAAGCTGTAAATATTGGTGGCGAATTCTATGGAGTGACCCACTATGCTGTTGACAAACGAAAATTTTTCAAACGTCTAACATAGATTTGCTATTTCCACGATGAATTGCGATGTTTGAACATTCGCGACAACGAACCTGTTTATATTTATGATATGACCGTCGGACTTTCTCTCGTTCATCGAACGCACAGCTTCTCTGGTTGCTATAGCAACACCGAGAACGTTGACGTCCAAGATATTCCTAAATCCTTCCGTCGATCCCTCTGAAGAATGAAAAACAAACGTAAATGGGAATTCGACGAAGAAGCTAATTTATCTATGATTTTATTGGAGATGTGAGGACATCGATGGTGGTCGGCGTTTTTGAAAAATCGAAAGAGAACAAATATCATTTTTTCCACTTCCCTCCCAGATTATGACTTTTCAAGCTCGCTCACCACAGAGACGTTCGGGTCGTACGACCGCAGCATTGTTAACGAGGACGTCGACGCCCCCGAGATTCTTTTTGATCCATTCGAAGACTTCGAGGACATCCTTCTCCTTGCCGAGATCGCATTTCCTTGCGTAAAGTTTTCCTTTAGCGCCCTTCAGGTTTTCGGAATTTTTAGCAATCTTATCAACTCGTCGCGCTACACCGACTACATTGAGACCTTCTCGAACGAGAGCCTCGGCTGTTGCGGCACCAATTCCTGAACTGGCGCCGGTAACCACCGCAACTTTACCAGACCAACGTTCCATGATTTCTGGTCAAATCGCAACTGAGCGAAGCTTGCCGGCTCCACAGATTATATAACTTCTCGTCGAAGGTTAGAGTCCCGTGTATTTCTATGTGCACAGATCTTCGTGTGTTGGTCGAATGATACGTTGCGTAACTCAATGACATGGACTATGGATACATTTATCTGACAATGAGAGTACGTATTATTTACTCTTGACTTACAGCTAGACGGGGAACCAGAAAGACTTCAGGATGCGTTACGTTATCTTCACACGGATTTGTTCAAATTGTGCATCGTCACTCGTTAGAGTGTAATTGAAATGATTAATTGTCAAGTGAACAAAGACTGCCCGATGTAATGGTCTGCACGAACAGATAACAATGCAGACCATATAAAGTGCGTTTCAAGTGAGGACATACGATGCTGAAACTTTGACAAAAATGGTTCAACCGTTAAAGGATCTGATCAAAAAATACACACCTCAGATTTAAGGTCTCTGTAATAAATATTCAATTTTATTCGAAACCCGAAGCAGATTGACTTCTTTTTTTCGGATCAGAAAATTTTTACTAAATTTACAAAGATGAAAAAACTGCTATCGCTTAGAAAAAAAAAAAAAAGATTCTAAAGGCAGTAAGGAATGAAATTTGAAATTTGAAAACTTTGTTTTTTTGTACCTGCTTTCAACGTACATCGCACCTATGCAAGGATTCACGTATAGTTAAAAGTTACAACGTTCTTTTTTCTTTTTCTTTTTTTTTTTATAATATGCAAGGATGGCGCGGCATGACATAAGGATACAGTAGAGGCGCGTGCTCGCACCTGCCCTCGAGCCCCGCGTCTCCGGTTCCCTCATGCCATTTATTACCTTCATTACCTTCATGCTGTAGAGGGTCTTCGGCCCTGTTAGTAATCTCGTCCATCCCCCGCTCGGTTCTTCCTTTTTTCCCCCCCGTCATTTTTACTTCTTTTTCTTTTCAATTATCCTGATCCTTTCACTCCCTGTGAGCATGATATTTAGATGAACTTCTTTAAATTCAACCATAACAGTATTAATTTGTCTTCAGATATAAATTACAATTAAATACGTGAATTAAAAATTTCTCTATTTTTATAAAAGCACATTGTATACAATCTTTATGTATATAAGAATCACACGGTGTCCCGGGCGCCATGATACCGAAAATTAAATTCCATAAATACCATATATGCACGTAGAGTTATATTTTATTTTCAAGCTATAAATTTTCATTTTTAAAATGATAGATTTTTCGATTCTCCAACCATATGTTAGACTCATTGTGTCTACGGAGTCAGACGTTTGACGCGAAGATGTTCTCCGCATTCATTCATGGTAAACGTTGTATAGTTTCTTTTTCCATTTTTTCCAAATATATATATTTCTTTTTTCTTATTTTCATCATTATTATTTGTTATCGCCCATGAAACGGCGCTCCACCTTTCGATCCAACGACGAAGAGAACAATACCTGTATGATTAGAATTGTAAACATTTATTCCAGTAATTTGTGGCATTGTCGTATCCAATTCCTTCTTTCCTCAAGCTGTATAAAAAATTTTCTAGATATTCAGAAAAGAAAAAATTCCTTTCTTTCTTTCTTTTTTTTTCTTTTACTTTCCATTTAAGCGAGATAAAAAAGAAAGAAAACTCCTGCAGTGCAGTCTGTGGAAAAAAAATTTTGTCCACTTTTCCCTTATTTTTCAATTCATAATTTTATTTGTTTTGTGTTTTCATTTTTCTCCTTTTTTCTCTCCTTTTTTTTCCTCTTTTGGGTAGACCCGTGCAGGGTTCAAGTGGGAGGTCAATGCATGTTATAACATTATAAAGGACCGAATCTCATTTATCGAGCGTATTTTTTTCCTTTTTCTTTTTTTTTCTCTTCAATTATGAAAAAACGTCTCGAAGCAAACTCTGACTAAAAAACGCCGGCGACGCGTGATCATCCAAGCGAGACGTAATTTTATATTGTGTTACACGAACACTCCTCCTTATCAAAATCTGCATACAGGAAAAGTGTTTTTTTCTTCTTGCTTTTCCATATTTCTCCATCCTTCTTCCTCTTTTTTCTTTTTTTTTCTACGGCCACACACCCTATATTTCTACGGAATTTGCCCTCGAAAGGGAACAGCAGCTGTATGCTAATAACCGATTCAGTTATTAGGGTATTAAGAGTTATTGAAAAACTGGAAAATAAAAATGAAACCAAAAAACAAATGGACACAATTATTCTAGTGCCACTATTTCATTCTAACAAACGAAATTGTTCTAAAAAAAAAAATATCAGATTCTAGATGAATTATATATTGTAAAATTTACTGTATCACGATATATTGTAAGAGGTATATGGGGCACTGCAAGATGATGGACTTTTAAAAAATAATTGAAAAAAAGAAAAAGAAAAATTCGCCTGCGTTTATCCATTTCTCCTTCCACTCCCATAGTTTCTTTTATAAAATAATCTATAATTTTCCATCATGCAATATTTAAGTTGCGCAATGTTAGCTTTTAAAAACATAAACATGTACATAGATGTATACTATAGCGGAGTTGGGGGTACGTGATGGTTTAAAATTTATAATCTACTTCACCGCGAATTATATAAAATTACATCTTCGATCGAGGATCTTAAAAGATAGGTAAGTATATTTTACGAACATATATACCATGTAAAATAAGGGTAGCTCTTACCGACGAGTTTGTACAGATAAAATATACGTTTGTTACTATTTCTCAGAAAAAAAAAGAATGAAATGAAATGAAATGGTAGAAAAAAAATTTCGTAAATTTCAAAAATTAACCCCGACCATGGAACGAAACAGAGTAAAAGAAAAACAACAAAAACATATTTTATGAAAAATTACAGGAAAATATTGTAGAAATTTTTGTGTGATTTCTTCTGAAACGGATGAGTACCATGGGGTGGGTAAAAGAAGAAGAAGAAGAAGAAGAAAAAAAGGGGACAGTCTGATTTTGGGAACACGGCTGCTAGAGGCGTTTATATACCTAGAGTTTTGAATAAACGGGATATCTATATGTATACACGTATACGGAATTATTTTTGAGCGAAACGAAAACGTTTTGTGGATTAATTTGGATGTGGTTATCATGACAAAAGGTGTGGTAATCGTGGGTCTTCTCAGGTGGTCCGTCTGTCGTGCGTATAGTAAAAGAGGAAAAAGTAGAAAGGAGAGAAAATGAAGAGAAAAAAAAAGAGGAAAGAAAAACCCAACACCATCGATTGTGGAGAGAAAGAGTGAAAAGTGGCGTCGGGAGAAGTAGCACTTTAAACGAAGCACGCAGGAAGTGAAAATGAAGATTTTAGAACTAAACTGCCTTTTCAAATCGGGTAATTACCGCGTGTGGCTTATGCACGAACGATGTCAATTATCATCTCTGCATGTCTATTTGGGACGTTCCGTAGGGACCATAGGGCTAGCCGCAAACTAGATGATACGATCCCTTATTTATTTTATTTTATGTTTTTTTTTCCTTCCTTCCCTCTTTTTCACCCCCCATTCGCAGTGTTACGAAACGAAAAGAGAAAGATAACAAAAAAAAAAAAACTGTATCTAGCAATCGAACAAAACGGTTCTATTGTCATGAGAAAAAAAGCCGGCAGTTAACGTAAACGTTCTTATAGGAAATCGACGACATCTGTTGTACCGGTCACGATTTTATGCTTTCGGTTAATCTATGTAGTTTTAATTTTTCTGAGAAAACGTCACATCGAAAACGTCGAGTTTTCACGATTGATTTTACAACGAGAAAAAACAAAATCTAAAGAGAATTTAAAAAAAAATCGAAAATTAATCAGTAGACAAATAATCGGGAGCGACTTTCTAAATTATTTCGAACGATTTCGTCGTTTCAAAAAATGATGGTAGAAATTATCTCGAGGGTTGAAAAATCTATGGTTACACTACAAAGAAAACCCTCAGGGCTTGTAATTTTCTATAACATACCGTATCTGGCTAACAAGGGTGTCGGCTAGTTCTGCACGACTCGACATAGGCACCTATATACCTATGCCTACTATATGTATATAAATTTGTACATAAACTATATATATATACCTAGATAGCTATGTACCAGAAACCGTGTATTTACGCCTACGTTTCGTTCAACCGCCACACAGTCGCGGTTTTCTTTTGCCTCGTTTGTCAAAAATTATCGTTGTTGAGTTTCTCATTTTATTTATTTACTTTTTCATGTATCGGACGTCTGAATATTCATGAAAATATGAGCAAATTAAAGGGTGAATCGTGCCATACGTCACGAATTTTTTTCTAAATTATAGTATTTGCATTGTCACTTTTAATTTTTAAGGGAATCGTTTGTAGTTTTCAACGAGACAGACGATAAAAAGTGTTACACACGTACGCTCGTATATCCATACATAGGTATATACGTATTATACATGTGAAAAATGTATTTACTTCGTTCTACTTAAACCCCAAGATAAAATATTACGTGTGTAAATGTTCGGGAAAAATTATCCGCCCAACACATCTGTTCATATATATATAAAACCAAAAAACTGTAAAACAAAAAAAAAAAAAAGCTACTGCTGGATTGCAATGTACATTTTTCCCAAAATTAGACGAAAATCCGATCTCAAAAAGGTTTGTACATACATGTAACATAAAAATCAGCCAGTATAATGACAAAAAAAAAAAAAAAACTAGGTCAAAGTCGTGTGCTCAGGTGACAATTTATGCTACTGAAACGAATTATGATATATACATGTATATTAATTTAATACAAAAAAAAAAATTTACAGTGTTGTGAATATTTTCATATTTGATTCGAGGACGCCGCACTTGATGCGCATACATGAGTTTTTTTTCCCCCCTTTTTTTTTTCTGTAATTTTTTTCCTCCCCTCCGTTCGATATGGCGTGTAATAATTATATTATAGCTGGAGAACAAAAATCAAGCGATATCTACGCGACCGAAAAATTGATAGGAGTGATATGATCGTAAGATACATACCTGGCAATCCTCGTCCATTTTCACTCCGTGAGAGAAAAAAAAAAAAAAAAAAAAACACCATCATTTATCATATTTAGTTTTCCATGAAATAATATAATCGTACGTGAAGCGAAAGAAAAATACGTACTATATGTTTTGTAGTATCGATACAATTAATCTTTATTACAGCGACGGTCCAATTCAACAATTCAATCTGGAGGCCTAGCCAAAACTGATAGGATCAGCTCCGTTATGTAGACAGCGAATTCTTAATCCCTTAATCGGTATATCGAACGATTCAGGAGAACGAGATATTTCCAAATTCAAAATTATCGGTTTTACGTATATGAGAGTACAAATTATGAAAATTGAATAATGATGACAATGATTATATTGACAATAATCTTATAGTTGACGTACGATATTTATCGAGAACTGATTCAATTAATTTAATTCCCAAGAGCTTGAGCCACAAAAATCAAGGACGTGAGTGAGGACCTAACCTAACTTTTTTTTACCCTCTTGCAGGTGACTCGGTGAATTATTCGGAAATCCGAGCCTCCACGGCAGGAAATGAGTCGTATAAATTTGTTAGTTTTTTGCGCTAGGTATACGTCCTTCCGATTTTTCATCCTTCGCAATGATTATACGAGTATACATATAAAAATACACAAAACTTTTACGTGTGTTGCAATAATAACAAGGATTATACGAGCGTACAGTTTTCTTATACGGGGCATATTAAAACCGCGTAAACTTTTTATTTCTTTTCTTTTTTCGTTCTTCTTCTTCTCTTTCTCTCGTTTTACTCAATGAATAGTTTATTAAGCCTTAGCTTTGACTCATCAGAGTCGAACCATAATCACGGACCGAGACCGGTTGATTGCCTACCTGCTAGGAACAATTACCCCATTAATATTAACCATCAAAGTTATACCTACCAGTTCTCATTACTTCGATTCGTATATACCACATGATATACCTACCACTCATTACAAGTGTTTGTTTTATCCGCCGCTACTTTTAACGACCCTTTTTTCTTTCCTTTTTTTTGCTTTTTTCTCTCTTTTTTATTGGGGTACAGGATTTATAAGTATAATACACTCTAAAATACGTCCATTAAAATTTTCTGCTAAGATTCTCATATATACTCATACTGCACGAACGAAAAAATCAAAAACAAAAAACGATCACATGCATTTCACGTATATTGAATTTTCAAAATTCTAATTTTTTTTGTCTCACCGAACATTTTACATCACTAATTAGACACGCTAATTATGTATATGTTGCACGAACAAGCTACTTATATATTTCTGTTGAAAAATTTTTGAGGTTAATTTTCTCTAAGATGGAACCTATTTCATTACATTTCTTACATCGATTTTTACCAGCTTCGTTTTTCCATGCTTCAGTAGTTTAGTAGGGTCTTCGTATATAATATATTCTCCAGTATTTCCGTTTTTTTTTTCTTCTCTCGCTTTTTCCTTTTTTCTTTTCGTTCTGTTAATTAATTATACATAGGTGCAGCATATAGATATAATTATATAACGTACACACAGCTATATCATAGGAAAAACAATTTTATTCAATCAATATTATTTTTTTTTCTTTATAGCAATATATAATAAACATAATTTTTGGTTTTTCTTGGTTTTACCGCGATATTTATATTCTATACTATATATATATATAATATATTTATATATGTAACACATTAATTACCTCGCTGCGTGATTATTATCTTATATATATAATTTTTACTAATAATACGTAACTATACCTACAATAATATTACTATTAATATTATATAAACCCTATAATAGCACAATTATTACATAATCTCTATTTATATAGCATTTCTATAATCTAATTGAAGACAAAAAAAAAAAACATTTTTCTATTAATACACTATTAATAATAATAATAATATAATGATAACTGATAGTACGAATGAAACGAGAACAGAAAATAAAAAATAATAGCAGTATGATAATTAATTGTTACAATCCTAATCACTATCGCAAATTTATCAGATAACTTTCAAACGTTTTTGATTTATTCGTTTATTCAATCCTGTTTTTTTATTTTTTTGCGATTCAATGTATTTACTTCACGTATCTTTCTGAACAAAATGGAAAAAAAAAAAAAAAATTTATAGCTGCGTTACGCGTCAGCCAATCAAAAACGAGTTATCATTATTATCATTAATCATTATAAAAAATATATATGTATATAAATATAATTATGTAACTAATAATTAATATTCACTGCATAATTGTGCATGTATCATATACGATATGCGGTATATCGGTTATATTTTATAAATTTACACGTAATGATTGTAGTAATAAGAATAATAATAATAATGATAATAATAATAATTATAACTTTTTGCTCATAGCTCAGCCATATACTTATAATAAATGATGCTTATTTATTTACGTCAATATACCTATAAATAATATCATACATGATCCGATGGTCAATTGTTGTATTATATATTTATAATTATCATGTATACGTTAATCCTTCAATTTTATAATCTATATATATAATTAATCACCCTATATATGAATAAAGATGATCTACGATTTTTATTACATGTGTAATTCTATTTCTGTATATTCACTAAGGACAAACAATAACGCTAATTATAATAATAATAATAATATTAATAACAATAATAATAATAATGATAATGATAATGATAATGATGATTGATTACATCGTACAATCTGTGCAGGGCGAAATTTTTCTTTATGTTTTTTTTTGTGAAATTCTTACCTATTATACGTACATTGTGAATTTTCTTCTCACGATCAGTCACATACGGTATAATGTGATATATATATATATATTACGGGATGAATTGAAGTTTATGTTTAAAACGTTGTCACTTTTTATGTGTTTTTTTTTTTTTTTTTTTTTTAATCCGTGCAGGGTAAAAAATTTCAGAGCACCGGGTTCTCCACCGGATTTTTACTATATAGATTCGTCAATTCTTACGATAATTATCTTTGGTCCTCTAGCCGTTATGATTATCTTTGCCAGACAGTAATTTAGCGTAACACATTGAATATGAATAATGATAATAATAATGATAATAATAATAATAATGACGATGATGATGAAAATAGTAAAAATTAATAAATATGGTAATCCAAAGGCCGCGAGTCAACAAATAATTATATTACATATATTCGATCGAGTTACTATTACAGATGATGAAATGTGAGCTGATTTATTGTTTTATCATTCCATTTTTATAGAGAAAAAAAAAAAAAAATTCTTTTCTTCTTTTAGATCTTTTAGAGATCTTTTTTTAGAGATGATAATTGTGTATTACGTGAATATAGTTTGGTTGTTTTTTCTTTTTCTTTTTTTTTTTTCTTTCTTCTAACGCGTGTAAAATGTTATTCCGCATTCGTTGAATCTGAACATTGATCCATTCATTCGATCGTTTATTCGTTCGTTCGTTAATTAAATAATTAATCAATTAATCAACATCATATGGATCTTGGTTAATGAAAATCCCGCGCGATCACGTTTATTCGTAACTTGTATACCCACACTATAGTATTATTACATAATAATACGTATTTTACAAATAATTAGATATTATATAAGAAATAAATATGCATGTATAACATTTAGATATGTAGATATATATAGGTATATGTATATTACATAGCCATTCAGGTATGCTCGTGACATTCTCACTCAAGGCACACTAATTACACTATATATCTCTATATATAAATATATGGTCAATAATTTTATTACACAAGAAAAATGTGAAAAAAAACGAAAAAAAAAAATCAAAGCAACAGAAACAAAAGAAGATGAATCAGAAAGAAAAAATCTCTATCGACGTAGTACAACCCGCACGATTTAAATTTTATCCTTCATACTGTATATGATTTTGCTTTTATATATCTTATATAGAAATTATTGGAAATATTTACACCGGTATTTATTTTGAAAAGAGATTCTGTTTTTTTTTGTTTTTTCAACTTTTTGTTCAGGCAGTTTTCTTTTCTCTTTCTCCTTTCTCTATCTTACTTTCGAATTATTTTTTTTTTTTTAATCCTGTGGGAATGCTATATACTATATACGATTGTACGGTGATATGTGATGGACGGTAGCAAATTGCGATTGTACGTTTTAATTATAAAATACGTATACAATATGTTTTTTTGTGCATATATTCACTTTTTGAAGAAAAAAATTATTTCATTTCATTTCATTTTTCTTTGGTTTTTTTTTTTTTATTTTCGAATTAATCATTGTGATGTGAGAGTTGATTTAATTGATGATCCCGAAGGTTCAATAAATGTTGAATAATTTTTTTTCAAACCCCTCTAAAATTTCATTTTTCATTATCTGTGATAATAAAAGCGAATAAAAAAATTATGTAAACGAAACGAAACGAAATGAAATGAAATGAAAAAAGAAAAAGAGAAAAAAAAGAAAAGAAGTAATCGATTTTCTTCAGCTATTTATTATTTCAGTCGTGCAGTTATTACTATCGTTCATTCGCATTATGCATCTACTGCCAGAGTTTGACGACGAATTGTTATCATTATTTATGTGATGATGATTATTATTATGCGTTGAATTTGATATCTGGATCGAACCTGAAACCGGAATCGAAAGGGATCGGTAATCTAGAGCCGGAGCAGCGGGATGTTGACCCTCGCGATGTCTTCTGAGATCGACTTTTCTCTGAAATGCTTTTTCACATAAACCACATTGGAATGGTTTGTAACCTGTATGCTTTCGCATATGCGTTATAAGGTTACTACTTTGAGAAAATGCTTTTCCGCATACAACGCATTTGTGGGGTTTCTCACCTGAAATCAAAAAAATAAAAGAACACAGTTGCAGGAGAAGAAATATTTCGAAAATTTTCATAACTTATACAACAAACCGTATATAAATCACGATAAATCTTTGGAAAAAGATTGAAAAAAAAAAAACAACAAATTATCATCTCACGGATTATTTAAATTTTTAAACAATAAATTTGGGTCAAGGATTTTGAATTTTTTTTTTCTTTTTCTTCTCTTCCTCGCGGAATAAAATGAGGAACAAAAAAAAAATATATAAAACCGAATCGTATTTGAATTCCCTCCGTTAAATAATTGTCGAGTGATTTTTTTCAAACTTTTTTGTTCAACATGAGAAACGGACTAAAAAAAAAACTGCATGGACACGTAAGATATTCATGTATATTGTGGCTGGTAACTTTATAGGTCGAATATACTTGCGTTAAAAAAAAAAAAAAAAATTATGTCTTTCGTATTCGGAGTGAAAAAAAAATGATTGATTGCCACATATATATATATATATATATATATATATATATCACATATATATACATTAAAAGGTTTACCGTCGAGTTATAACGTTATAATGTATAATTTTGACATTTTGTTGATTTTTTGTGGTACATGATATCGTTACACATACGTTTATATATACTTATAAACATTTGTACATATTTACACGCGTTGCCATCATGTATACCTACCTCAAGTGTGAGTATAACATGAATATACGAAGGATATATATATACGTATCGGTATACCTGGATTACAATATGGATTGAATTTATATTTGTCTATTGAGGCGTAAATGGCACACGAGTGTGTTTTTTTTTTTTTTTTTTTATTTCTTTCCGTTTTTCTTGAAATTTTTCTTCTTGCTTCTTCTTTTTTTTTTTTGCTTTTCAAAGCCGATGCGATTCGCTTTGGTTGTTAATGTTTCTCTTATGTATTGAACGAGGTTATCCTAACGCAGCTGTAATAACTAATTAATCTTACATGGTTTATATGTAGCTATATATATAATGTGAGCGAGCGAGATACATACGTGTAAAAATTACATGTATAACTGCACCGTCCGTACATAGCTAATGTAACGCGTGAAACGTATTTCAACGACTGTGACGTATCGGTAGAGCGTATAAATGAAGTGAAGTAATTGTAACTTATAAATCTTTGAATTCGTCGAGGAACTTTTCCCTCGGAATAACTCCGATATTATATTCATATATTGCACACATAATCTATGCGATATACGTACACGTTACATGCACATGTATTTCAACTCATACCAGCTCGTGTATATTTACAAAGGGGACGCGAATCGATACCTCGCGAGTCACACGGCTATTAACGATAAATACGTGTAGCTACGCGTGCTCTTTTTTTTTCCTCTCATCATTTTATTCCATTTTTTTTTCTCCATTTTTTGACGTCGTACGAATAAACGTATTATGCGTTGACGAAATAAAATTAAAAAAATTTTAGTAGATCGAATGATTGAAAATTATTTTTTGATCGTTGAACGATATTTCCATCGTTTTGTTTTATCTTGTTTTCATTATTTCATATCCCATATTGTGTTTCATTTTCTTTATATAATTTGTAAATTTTATTTCATATTTTTTATCGTTCTAAACTCTTTGTTATTCGTTTTGTATGTATAAGCGCAGATGCAACGGTTGCAGACTGAAAAAATACGTATTCCATCCGCGATCGTTTTCATATACGCGGTATACAATATATGTGTGTATAAAATGCATATGCAAAAGTGTTGGGCATTTTCATTAGTTGTATATGTATATAAATGTGTAGGTATATCACAATTATTCGAAAATATTAATAACAATAGCAATTATTGTTTATTTCGCTTGTCGTCTCGTCGGTAATCCCGAACGCATATTATAATAATATAATGAACACCTTATATTATACGGATAAATTGTTTTTCCTTTATCGTCTCTCATTGAATTATTTCAATATAATCTGCATCTGCAACTTTTACAAAAAGATTCGGTTTCTTTTCTCATTTTTTTTTCATTTATCTAGTCGATCATTGAAATTTTCTCAATTTCGGTTTCATTGAGGCCGAATTCGGTTTCATTTATGTGAAAAAATCCCAATAAAAACTGTGAAAGAGGATAAAATACACACGTTATCCAAAAACTGAGATTTTTCCATACCTGGAAACTGATTTTATTTAATCATTTTTTTTTGTTTTTCACCATCAATAAAAAATAATGTGAAATGATACGAGGAATAAATAGCGAACGGTTGAGAAACTGAAGGAGAAAAAAAAATTGTAGAGAAATCGATTTTACGAATATTTACTCTATTATTATAACTTCCGATGATCAATTAAAACAACTTGCCGAGTAAACTAAAACCCCCAAGTCGTTATTTTATTTAATAAAGTTAACGTCATCGCGATCGGAGTTTTAAGATTAAGATTATCACGTACAAATAACTATAGGGTGTTATTATATTTTCTAACCTTTCGCATACGTTTTTTTTTTTTTTTTCTTCCTGTTACAGAAAATTCTCTCTACCAATATATTTGCCCATCGCATTTAACTCAAATATAACCCAAGGTGTAGTGGATGTATGAAAAAAAAAAAAAAAAAATGAAATAGTTATAATCGTTTAGTAATCTAAAGTAAATTTACGTACGCTTTTATATATATATATATATATATATATACATCTATGTATACATGTATGTGTGTAGGCATATTTTAATTGTGTTTACGTAAAAATTGAAAGGCGGTGGCGGTGAGAGATGTTTGCTTTGCATATCGTTAAATCAAATTAGTTGACGATTTTTTATTCGAATGTTCACGTTTCTTTTCTCGCCGCACTTATATGTCTGTGTGCGCGTATACTGCAGCACGTCAAACTTCGAGTCGTGAGAAACACCCTTGCACATATAAAATTTTCATATATATTTACGTACAGAAAAATTCTCCATGTACACGATGGGAAATGTTTGGACAATTATACCATCAATCAATGGTGTTGTCGTCGTCCAACGTCCCCTCTTATACCCCAACGCGCGGTTATGTTACATCCATTTTATTTCAACCGCATGAAAAGCGTCGCGACGCTTCGTCGCTAAGAACGACAGACTTTTAAAAACATTAGAGGTTCGTGTAGATGGGATATCTGAATTTTATATAGCTTCAAACGCTTATCGAAAATCTTCGCCAAGTTTTTTTTCTTATTCTTCCTTTTTGTTTAGATTTTTTTTCTTCTCGGAGATATGGAATACGATTTTTGGAAACGTGCAGTTCTTTTTTTCCGCAAAAAAAAACAAAACAAAAACATATCCAATAAATTTTAACTGTAATTAATAACAGTGCAGGTATGATAGAAAGAAAAAAAAAATGAGAAAACGAATGTAATTTTTCTTACAAATTTTTTACAGACATCGGGTACTTTTCATGAAATAGTCTGTTGTACGTTTGACCTGTTTTTTCTTTATCTCTCAAACTTGTGAAAATGAGAAACAAAAAAAAACAAGAATCACACCCTTCGTTTGATAGAATTTTCTTTTTTCGATACACTGATGTGAATTTATACGGCATCGCAATTGCAGGATGTCTTATGTCGCCGAGAAACTCTGCAGGGTTTAAAAATTCAAAATTGTTATAAATTTTTATCATATTCCGCACCCTCTTGCGATACGAGCGCATATGCAGAGTTATAAACCAATCAAGGTGAGGGAATTATAAGTTTCATTTGCCAGTCAGTCAAGTCCACATTCGAATAACAATAATATTTTTAACTCCGCTTCTACACGACGCGCGAACAAACAATCGCGCTAATAGCATTACCGTAATGAGTTTATGTACCGTACATTAGATATATACCAAAGTATATGTATTTTATGTATATACAATAAACATACATGTCTATTAACCTTATTATACCTACATGTAATATTTCAAATTACCGTATTGTTTTGCCGAAAAAAAAAATGTCCGCGAAAATGAAAAAAAAAAAAAACAATAAATAAAAATGATAATTTGGAATCTTCATTATACTCGATATTTTTTTCTTCCTAACAGATTTTCAAATTTTTTTTATCTTTTAATTTACTATTGTATTTGTATACGGGACAAAAAATTATTTATCAATCACGCTGATACAATAATTATTCGCTTATATTTAAGGTGATTTCTCTGTTCGCTAAAATTATTTGCGCGAATTCTCCGATCACAAAATCGATTTTCTTTTTTTATTTCTCCCTTGACAAGTCGATGTAATACGATCGTAAAAATAAAATCAATATCATAGTTAATTACGCAAAGAGGGTTGAAAAAAATTGATCCAACTTTTTTTTAGAAAAAAAAGAAAACTCGATTTCTCCGATCAATTTTTTCCCGCGCGATCTTCGCCGCCAAGATATACTCGACGTTACAAAATATGGTATATACATATCTTGTGAAATAAATATAGATGTACAATTGTATATATATGTAGTCTATACATCGAAGGGTGCGACGATATTCGATCGATTGTAATAGACACTCAGTTATTACAACTGCCATTGGTTTACATTCTCAGGTCGCTGACACCCTTCAATATAAACTGCAACGCACTTCATGCATGTGTAATTTTACCTATAAAACCAGCTATCCACGCCCTAGAAAAAAGAAATGAAAAAAAAGAATCACATTGTATCTCTACCGCAAATTATAGCGTATAAAAAAAAAAAAAAAAAAAAAAAAAATCAATGCTTTTTATCTCTGCAATGGTTCTGTTTTTTTCTTTTTTTTTTCTTCCGTTTTTTGTCTAGTTTTTTCATATGTGACGCGAGTATGAGATGGAATTTTCTATATATGTATACATATAATACACACATACGCATTATAGATTGGGGTAAGATAATACGATATATATATAATTCCGCGATGTCTGCGCAATGAATCACAGGTGGAAAGTAGGCGTCATTTGTACATAGGGGGTTCAGGAGGACGGACAAACGACAACGATTATTATCGATGCGTTTGATCTACGTTGAAATCGTAATATAACATAGCTACAATATTTGATATTCCGATGAAATGCACGCTACACTATTTAAATAGAATATAGATATTTATAAAATTAACTTCAGGTGCACACATACGATACTTTACATATACATGTAGTCGAAGATGATCGGCGCATCGACACCTGTCTTCGTTTATAAATGCACTCTATAATGCGAACACGAGGTGACATCGATGCCGGGTAAGGAAGGAAAGAAAAGAAAAGTGATGAAAAAAATCAGCAGATTTCTTTCTATTTATTCTTTTCTTTTCCGTTAATTTTCGCAGGGACGCAGCGTTGGTAATATAGAGTGAATGATTAAATGATGAATGATGAGAAATAAGAGTAAAAAAAAATCAAGAGCGATTTAGATCGCCTTCTTCCGCTTCTCTCGCAGCACATATTTTATTCCGCGCATATATACGTGCGGCTTGAAATCCCGCGCCAAGTTTCACACCGTAGGGGTGTGGATGCATGTTTTTGCTTCCGGGGAGTAAATAATTCCCCTTTCTCGTCTACGTATATATATGTATTTTATATATATGTGGTGTATATATGTGCGTATATGTACATAACCTATGTATTTGCTATATTTATGTATACTGCAGCGAGCTGAGAAATGACGGAGAATGCATTTCTACAATATTAAAACTGGGAGTGACAAATGTAGAGGTATATGTGCAATATATGTAATATATAAGGTTTTGGTATATGGGTAACGTTCGTACGTATGTATATGTGTATAGAATTTCTATTCCTCGCACGTTGAATCATTCAATATTTAATTAGCATTCACTTTCCATATTATACATCTCTTCCCTCTCACCCTTTACGTATATATATATATATATATACACGTATACACATAAATATTTATATATATATTATAATTATATAAATTTTTCTCTACTATTTTTTTTTCAATTTAACATCATTACATTTCAGACGAATTTTTTTATCAATCTGCATTATTGCTTTCGTAATTTGAATTTTATATTCAGGGTAAAGGATTGGACGTTGGGTCCAGACCTTAGATTTTTTCCGATTTTGGGGTCAAAAATGAAGTATTTTTAAAATCGATCGCTGCACACTTTTCTAACGTATTTTGACCTCATGAAGACGAAACCGTCGAGTAAATTAAGCTCAAAATAAATCTCATCGAGATATCCTCATTTTATTACTTTTTGGAGCAATAAATTGGCGATACCTCGATCAATGTTATAGATCACGAATTGAGAAACACGAGACTCATCTCGTATTTCGATTTTCGATTGGTCATCAACTCTTCAAGACAGGAGGATACATAAAGTTTTTGCGTCAGAAATCAATTCCTTCGAAAAGAGTTCGAATAAAATCTCAGATAATAAAATCATATCAGGTTTATGGACACAGGGAAAAAAACAAAAAAAAAAACAAAAAACTGTGCAACGTACAAAATGAAACCCTCTTTTTCTATAGACATATTTTACTCTCAGGTAGTTCTCTCATTTTTCCAGCACCCTTTTTTTTTTTTTTGTTTTTTGTTTTACATGTACAAAACTGCATCACCTGTATAATTACGTTTATCTCACACGTGTCACTATCGGGCATAAATTAATAAATAAGAATTCTAATATATACCACCGCCCAATGAACGAAGTTGTCGTATACGCGTACATGTGTTTCTTTTTCTCTACTTCTTTTTTTTTCTCTACATGAGCATCGGCGTCGCATCAGCGCATCGACGACGGTTAGAATACATAAGACGGCACGTGCCTCTAAAGGCTAGAGATCAGGCTGGCACGTGTGCCATGGGGAAACCGGAAGCTCACTTAGCGTTCCCCAAACACGCGTTTCCCAGAACTTAATTCATGTATATAGGATATACATACGTATACGCGGATGGGTCTACACCTATGTACTCGGTTCTCTTATTCCTTCCGGTTTTCACGACTATTTTACGACTGAGTAATAATGACCCCGAAGTATACGGACGCGATTAAATCGAAGCTATGTGTACCTAAAATGCCGTGTACGACGATCGTATACCATCACTCGGTGCATTTTTTACGAACCTCTTTCTGTGATATTTCTACGAACACTTTGATGAAATAAAAATCTTGATAACGAAGGTTGAATAATTTAGATAAAAGAAGAACCGCGAAAACTGCAGGAAAAATTTGTCGGTATACCGAGACTGACTAAACATATGATAAAAGATTCGAACAGGTCGACGAATTTCATCCGCGATTCATCTTTTTTGGAAA
Source organism: Athalia circularis (assembly GCA_963978495.1). Lineage (NCBI taxonomy): Eukaryota > Metazoa > Arthropoda > Insecta > Hymenoptera > Athaliidae > Athalia > Athalia circularis. Next base: position 34,622,907 of record OZ021698.1, on the reverse strand, counting down.
ATTGAGAAAAAGTATCTGTTGTTTGGTTACCGAAACTCGATGTTAACTATTTTAAATCAGAGCCATTGAAAAATTTTTAATTTTTCCATACACGATCCCGTAGCCGGAACGAAAACCAAAAATAAAAACAAGAAAAGAGTACGTATCACCGAATAAACTAAAATCCAAAATAAGTGCATTGAGATCGTGAGAATTTTTTTTTTTTTCTTCACTTCTTCATGTTCTATACCGACGATAAAAAATGTTTCTTATCCAAATTTCCCCAAAACTTCAACCCGTTAAGAGAAAAAAAAATGAAGAAATTAAAGAACCTGCACGCTCAGAAAGATTTTCAAAATTGTGTAAGTAAAACAAAATATAAAAAAAAAAAAAGAAACAGAAAAAATTACAAATTCAAAGAAAATCAAAACGATGGTAATTCAATATCTGCAACCTTCCTGTGAATCGATGGGGTTGAAATTTTTCCTATCCTATTCAATTCAGTATGTTATACATTTTTTTTCTTCAGATTTATATACTCGTCTTTGGTTCGCACCTCGGTTCGCACAATGCAGTTGTTGAGTTTATATACGATAGTTCACAGCTTACACTTTACGACTTATTACTCGGCTTCAGCTATAGTATAGCATAAAGGTGTGTACGTACATACATACATATATAATTAATATATATGTATATAGAAGTATATGGGGAAACAGATGATGGGAGGGGGGTGGGGGCGAGAGGGGGAAAGTTCTTCTGCAAATTGCAGCTAATGACCCGGTTCTCGGTAAATTATTTACAAGCCTGATATATACGTATGTGTACATACCTGTGTATATATAGGTATATATATACCAACAAAGTGTAGTTAACATGTTTAAAACAAGGCTAACTCAATTTTCTTAAAGTTTATCGCATTTGAAAGATAAATTATTCAATAAATGAAATAGAATCATCTCAATTCTTACGTTTCTAATTAATTCCTTGATAAATACGTTACATATAGGTATAGCGATAATTATCAGAAATTTTTTTCTTTTTTTTTTTTCATACATACGGTCATCAATGATTGATCAATGAAAAAATATTATACACTCTACGATGTTGCGAACTAAATTTTGAAACTGAAAAAAATTTCGAAAAACAAAATAAATAAATATACTTGGAAGAATAAAAAATTGGTTCGACTCTGCGTGATAAAAATTCTGATGTGGATTGATTTTATATCAATATATATATACATATAAACTGATGTCTTTGAATAAAAATTCTGATGTGGATTGATTTTATATCAATATATATATACATATAAACTGATGTCTTTGAATTAGTTTCTCCTCAGAAGATATAATTAATAGTTAACTAATAGCTGTCATCGACGATAACGGTTGTTGATATAGTGTAAATCAAGCTCTGCGAGTTCCCTACCCCCTTCCCCCTCCCTCTCATCCCCTTCCCCCGAACCACCCCCGTGAGGAATATATATGTGAAGGGCATCGTCGCTTTTTGCCTCGTGAAAGCTGCCCATGAATTATTCCTGTGGGATTTAGTACAGCCCTCCTCAACGCCCGATATGGGGTATAAGATACACGGTGCATGTATGTGTATATTATATATATACCATGTACCATGTATTTGTGTACATAGGACTATCACCCTCCATATATACCTTCTTTCTCATAACGCGGTTTCATCAATTTCTAATTAATATCCACACGTAGTGCTAATATTCACGTATGAACGGTTTCATAAATTCCAGGTACGGATTTAAACCTCAAAATTTTCGGGCATTTTTTTTCCATCCATCGGAATAAAGAAACCGGCATTTATCTTCGATTCGACGAATCATAAAGACATTTGAAAAGAAATCAAGTAATCCTGTTCCCGAAGAACATAAGGATTGACCCTCATATACTCTAATAGAAATAAGAGCCTCGTTTTTTTTTTTGGATTATATTAAATTATATAGTTACAGCGGTTTATATAGAGTATCATAGAATGAGAAAGGGGGTTTTGGATCAGGGTTAGGTTAGGTTACATATGGGGTGGTTTTGATCGTCGATTCACCTCAATTTCTTGCCATACTTGACCCCGAATTCGATATGTATATTTTCTCGATGACACGAGCTGCGAGTTATACCCGACGTATATATTATCCAATCCATAATATATTCGATACCCATATACATAATCATGAGTACCATATATACATACGTGATGCGCACACGTAGATTATACGAATGTTAGCGAACTGACGAGGTCTGGGACGACATAACCAAAAAAATTTCTCCATTCATTTCGTGATCTTCGCGCTGCACTGTTTCATTCATAGGAAAATTACACGATCGTCATCATCCCCATTACATATAGACGGGCGTATAGTATCGAGCGACTTATCATAACCAGCCCCTGATAAGTTCGATTCAATTTAGTTAATTTCTACTTCGTTCGCAAGAATATAGGGGTGATAAGGAAAATCTACGTGTACGCATACGCGACGGCATGAATAGAGGATTACGATCACAACTACGTTGATAATGATGATGATGATTATGGAGGTAAAAAGGGATCGCGTATAAAACACTTACTCGGGACATGATCATCGATCTGCATAGACGATTATTCTCTATCTATTTCGCCCATAATATACGTGCACGTAAATTGCATAAATATTGCGAGGCTAGAATTTTTGGCAAATTTTCAACAATCCGACGAATCGCATCGAAACCACGCATAGTTCAAGGTGGAGGAAAATCTGACGTTCCGATCCGAGCGAGTTAAAAATTGAAATAATTATAGTATCAATCCATCGAGACACGCGGTAGAAATAATTAGTTTTCGCAGAGGTGCAGACAATAATAAAATACACGATACGATATTATCGAAAGTGTTAACAATATACGGTTAAAAAATTTACACGAGTATAAATAATTCAAGCGTATATACAATATATGCAGCGGTATGTATAATGAAACAACATCGGAGTCTGATTTTTCTTCTTTTTCTAATTCTTTATCTTTTGTTTATCTATACAACTGCTTATATAAGTCCGTACAACATATATACGTATGAGAAAGAAAGGAAAAATTGAAAAAAAAAAACAACGGTACATGTCGTTCTCGAGACGAAAAAAGAAAAACAATTTGACAGCTGAAAAACTGATCGAATAATTATATAAACACGCGGAATGCGAGACAGAATTTTTTGCCTTTTGTTCGTTAAACACACCGCGTGTGGTTGGAGAGGATGAAGGAAATCCTGATAATACAATGACAAATATATTTAATTATATTATTCAACTCACCGGTGTGTATATAGGTGTGTTTCTTCATGTCAGATTTCTGATGAAATCTTTTTCCGCAATACTGACAAGGATATGGTCTAGTGTCGGAATGAATTAGAAGATGAGTACTCAACGTGCTCGATCTTTTGAACGCTTTGCCGCATTGCTTGCACTGAAAGAACAGAGAAAAAAACTGAATAAATGGTTGAAAAAAAACCAAAATATCGTCATTTTCACGAGACTTTTTTTTTCTTTCGTACAATTTCGTGAAAAATTAATTGCATCTCCGACAGCGTGAAGTATTTATATAATTGCTGCGGACGTTATATAGTATACATGCATATACATAAAATATAGTGCAGTTATAATTAACATACAAAAGGAGGTCGAGTCGAGTCACTCTGTATACATATATACGTGTACATATAGTGCAATTATACATCTAAATTAGTAATTTTTATTTACCGAAGATTAATCGATTATATTTATACGAAGCACATATACATATATGTATGATATGAATCATCATTATAATATCGTATATACGTGTAATACGTATGCGTATTCTTAGAAGAAGAAGAAAGAAAAGAAAAATGAAAATTGAAAAAGAAGAAAAGAAAAATTTCGCCAAATAAAATAAATAAAACCTCCACAAGTGGGATGGCAGCACTTGTTAAGCTTCGTCTTGTAACGCCGTATTCTTAGAATATAATATAATATCTACATCAAGCTTAGTTTTTAATGTGAACACAGGTGATGCAGAATTGTACATGTATAGTATACGTATGTGTACACTAATATGAAGACTTACAATCATTCGATTTATAATACCAATGATTTCCACAAAGCAAAGTATTTTTTATTTTTTTTTTGTCGCGTTTTTTTTCTTTTTTTTGTCTCTAAGACTTGTTTTTTTTTTTTCTTCAATATAATTGCGCACTGAGAATATCCTTTTATAAAAGACCAAAAAAATTACACGATCCTGATACGAATAAACGACATTTTTGATTTTTGGCCATCAAAAAAGAAGACGATTTTAGAAACAATGACGACAGGAAGAAATTTAAAAAAAAAAGCTCTCTGTTACTGCGTTTTTCATTTTTTCCCTCTTTTTTTTCATGTAATGAATATGCATAAATAATTAAAGTAGTGTTGCATAGATAAAAGAATTGCAAGGAAGTTCTCGATTCATTTTGTATTTATTATTAATATTATACCGCGTTGCACTACTCTGAACAACGTATAGAGGTAAAAAAAAAAAGAAGAATGAGTAACGAAAAACGAAAGAATCAAAAAAAAAAGAAGGAGAAGAAGAGGAAGAAAAAGAAAAACTTATTCGAACGGATAACGGAGAAACCGACATTGCACCGGCAACAAGACGCCGCCATTCATTCATCCGCGTAGAATATTATTCATCTATTTCCGGTTGAACTGCAGTTCTTTGCAGGCACATCGCGAACTGACAAAGGATAGACGGAATAATAGCACAAAAAACGAAAGCAAAAAATGAAAAAGAAAAAAAATAAAAAACACAAAAAGCTAAAATAAAAAGCTCACTATTATAATGACCGTTATAAGTTGTACTCTACGTATACTGTGAAGGAAAGCGATACGTGTGTATAATAAGTAGGTGCGTAACATTTATAGACATGGAAGAAATTCATTCGTTTTTTTCTGTCCAACAATGATAATGACAATAATGTTGATATTACAAAAATAACTGATGTACAGATTCACGAAATCGGCGATTTATGGCGATGGACATTTTGGAATTTCATGCAAGTTGAGGAAAAAAAGTGAAGAAAAAAAAAAGGACGATGAAAAGCGCTGTAGCGGTGATGTGATTACGGTGCATATATACGTCTGATATAAATTTCGGATGTAGGATATATATTATGATGTAATGTATATGTAAAGTATTTATGGGTTATGTATTAGAAAATCATCAACGCAATCTGTATCCTGACACCTGACAGAATATAACCTATACGCTGTACGCGCGGTATATGTAGGGGAAGCCGGGAATATAAGTTTTGACAAATTATCCGACTAATGGCCGCCGCCGCAACTCTTCGAATTATATAATTACAAAAAGCGTGCCATGTATGATGTATCGTGCTGTTAAGTGACACGTACATCTATGTATATCTGTGTACATGTATACGGTACACATATATACGTCAGTATATTTAGTAAATCGTTTGATAGAAAAGCTCTGAAAGGTTATGTACCGTATTTATATATAAACGTGACAAAAAAAAAATCATTAATTTGTGTATCAAAATATCTGAATAGAGCGAACCTGTATGCCCATTTATAATATATGTTCGTAGAGAAAGAGAAAAAAGTCCGAAAAAATGTATTGAAAAATTAATATTCCAAAGCTATAGTATATAATAAATATCTACATAATGCAGAAATTGAATTAATATGTCAAACTATCGTTATTTTCGGTATTTCTTTTTTTTCTTCATTTACCATAATTTATAACATACCGTCGTATCAATAATTTGATGTACATATAACAAATGTATACCAAATATAAAATGACACGTGTCCTTAATTATTATTATTATTATTATTTTTTCATTTTTTATTTTCTGCTCTCCCTACATTGCGTATAATGTATTATAATATGGATCCAAAAAAATTATTGCGTGCAAAAAAGCAAAACAGCAAAAAAGTATGGAAAGAAAAAGAGAAAACTAAATGTCATGGAAACAGCAATACATATATTTAAATAATATCATAACGATAAAAAATATATTTACCTGAAAAGTTCTCTCCGAAGAAGATGGTGGAGTGAGGGGTGAATAATGTGTCAATTTCGATAGTACTGGAGTAGATGAAGAGGGTACCGTCGGACTCCACGACGAAAGTGGTCTAGTTTCTTTCGCTTCTCTTTCGCAAACCGAACCGGGTGACCATATTTCACTTTTTCGTAAATTGTGACTACTGGACGAGGAGCTGCAACTGTCCGAAGGTTTCGTACTCAGGTTTAGCGGGACTTCTTCCTCTGCGAAATGATTTTTAAACATTGTTTATTATTTTCAATTTTCAATTTTTTTTTTTTTTTTTCTCTTCTTTCTACACATGCGGTCATAAACTATCGAACTTGCGAACAAAAAAATTGAAAAAATAACCAAATAAAATGAAAAAGAAAAAAACAAAAAAAACTGGTTACGTATATCGTGAAATATTTATATTCAGCACTCGGTTAAATTGTATGATAAAAGTTGCGTTTCTTTTTTTTTTTTTTTTTCTATTTCGTTATCGGAACTACAATTCTTCCAATCGTCCTTGGTACCCTGCAGGTGTTATCACTCAACATATTGTATATGTGTTCCAACAAATATCTAACGGTATATGTAGTGCAAAATTTATACAACTAGCTCGTTTTCTTTAACTCTGTTGCAGCTGCATATAGTTTTAAACCTTGTTACGTAATAAACAAGTCACGATAAAGTATATAAAACTTGCGGAGTAGCTACATAAAATACTGCAATAACGGGACAGCGTAAAAAATACTAAACTTGCTTGTTTTGGCTCTACACATATCTTGCACTGAAAAGTAAAAAAAAGTTGTGCTTTTTTTTGGAATTGCCAAAGAAAAATGTCTCGAAGATTTTTTTTTTTTGTAAACTTGAGACAAATTTAATTTTTGTACAACGATATACGCCAAGACACAACTTTTTTTTTTCAATTCGATCGAGAAGATGAGAAAGCGGGGGAAAAAGAAAAGTTACTATTAAAATTAGTGACAAAAAAAAATTACCAGCACTCCTCGCTTTTTCCGGTGTGAAACCGCGATGAGTAATAGGTGAACAGGCGCGTGCTGGACTCGGCGGTTCAGCAGGACGCATATTTTGCCCTCCCGTTGCAGCAGGCGTAACTTCGTGTAGATGATTATTGTTATCGATATTATTATTGTGACTATTACTATTATTATGATGATGATTCGTGGATATCCTGGGAGGTATAAGTGAATGGGGTAACAAAAGTCCTGCCGCATGATGCGCCCACCATGGTAAAGCACCCGCTGCATAATTTCCGTAAACCAAACCGCACCGCATCTCTGTATACAAAAATACCCCCCGAAAGAGAGCATCAGGGAAAAAAAAAGAAAACATTAGTCGATCGTCGGTGAGAATTTGAAAGCGTCACGGATGACGTATATCTACACGGAACGGGAAATAAAAATTCGAACACTCAGAGGACGTTGAAGATCTGAATTTTCGTTTTTTATGTTCATTTTATTCCCTGTTCCTGTGGTTTTTATCGTTCGAGAAAGAAACCGAACGAAGCCGAAGGCTCACCTCTGGTGTGCGCAGGTCCTGCGGCAGCAGCGGCAGCCGCGGCGGCGGCAAAAGTTAAATTTTGTAATCTGAGGTCAGCGTGATGTTGCTGTTGTTGGTGATGCGAGACCAAAGTGAAGGCACTGAATCGGTCCAGGATTGGCGGTGGAGGAACTCTCGGCGACGCGATGCTACTGCAAGTACTACTCGTGCTGCTTCTGCTGCTGCTGCAATTACTTTGACTGCAACTTCCTCCTCCTCCTCCTCTTCCTTCCGCACCAGGACTCCAAGGCGACGTTGGTATAACTGAATTCGGGCTTACTGGTGGCGATAAAGTTGCCGGTGGCGATAATGCTCCCGCTGGTATCCCAACTACCGATCCCGACGAAGGATGCAGCTCTGGTTTCACGTGCCAGGATCTTGGCACTGTTTCTAAAATCATACCAAATCGAATACAAAATACGAAATTAATTTCACCCAAATAAGTATAGAAGCCTCAAAAGTCCCAGGATTCTTTTAATTTCACCCAAATAATTATAGAAGCCTCAAAAGTTCCAGGATTCTTTTTCTATCTCCTTCATTTTTTTTTTCGCATCACGTCGTTTAGTCTCCGCCTATTCCGACACCGCCCGGTGAATCACCCTGTATATACGAGCGATATTTAAAAACTATCGCAAAAATATTTTAAGGGGTAGAGAAAAAAATTAAAAAAAAAAAAACGAGTTATATAGGATGAGCTTTAGAGGCGCCGTATATTTTCCCGCCGGTTTTTTTTCGTTCATTTTTTTTTGGTTGTTTTTATATTCGTCAATTCCCACCTCTATTTAGACTACGTGTATATCGCGACGCAGAGATTGGAGGGAGATATCAGGTGTGTGTATAATATTGTCTGTCTACCTCCCGCAACGTTGATGCTCATTGCCCATCATTGCCCATTATTATCGTTGACCGTGCGCAGTGATATTTTATAAGATTCTATGTACCTATATGTATACCTATGTGAATACACACTCTATCTATATACACGCGTGTGTTTTATCAGATTATAGTTAGATCGCACGGAACGCGTTTTTTATAGTGCTTTGGCAGACCGTTTGACAAGAAAGAACATCCTGGCCAACACATTTTACACACGCACCGCGACACGTTGTGTTATACACGTTACATTATACGAAACAGAAAAAAAAAGAAAAGAAATCATCTATTTCCGAAATTTAAGTATATAAATATTTTTTATTTACCATAATTGAATTGAACGTGAAATTTTCATCGATAATATTTTTATTTTTGAAATCAAAAATATTATACATATATATTTAACGTTGGATATTTTTTTCGCACCTATCGATATACGAAAAAATAATTGATGTATAATTATTATATATTACCTATATATTGCAGATTTCCCAAAAATAAATGAAATGAAACGAAAAAAAAAAGAAAAACAGGCTTTTTTTATACGTGTATATAGCATCAACTTTACATATTGACATTTCGTCTCCGATGCATAAGTAAAATACGTATTTTTTTTTTGTTAAAATATGAAATATATATACGGAGGAAGATATGGAAATGAAAAAAAAAAAAAAAAGAACCGCGCCAGGAGAAAGAAAAATACAGTCGTGGGTGTGCACACATATGACGGGTAGGGAAAAAAATAAATTATGCAAACAAAAAAAGAGAATAGAAAAAAAGGAAAAGAAAAAATAAAAAGACAGCGCAAAATATATATGCACCCATCAATATATATATATATATATATATACATATATGTACGTGGCCGAGTGTTTCAACAAACTTGATTTGTTTGAGAAATAATTTGCGTCATCTATAGGTATATAAATGTGTATATATATATACACCATGTATTAATTTATGCGATTGTTGAAATGTCTGATTGCAAGTTTTCTATTATTTGCTTGTAGATTTATAATGTATATGTCATGACGCGCGCATTATTGTTATCGCGTTAAAGTTATACCGCGTGCGAAAACTCTTGACATTATCCTCCCTCTGCTCCCGATACATTTTTTTTTTTCCTATACGTTACGGAAAAAAATTATTCTTCCATGTATCGATCGTTTAATCAGATCAAATCTTCAGAGGAATGAAAATTAAAAAAGGAAATTTAATTTCAATTGAAAAAATCGTCACCCGGTACGTGTGTCTTTAGATATATAAATAATTTTCGGATGCCTACGGTAAAAAAACTTTGTCCAATTAAAAATGTTTAAACAGGATTTTATATAATTTTACCTCAATTCTTTGAAATTATTTTTCTTCGTTTTCTGGTTTCTTGATTCGTAAGGATTTAGAAAGTTGTCTAATTTCATTTCTTAGATATTTGAAAAATGTGTGCGTGATGAGTTTTCTAAAATTTTCAAATCTCCGCTGGTGATTTCAATGCCGAAAACTGCAGAGTAGCTACCAACATATGTCGGTACATATGCCTGGTTAATTTTAGTAGAAGGACAAAAATCTGTTCGATTGAAAAATTTTTGATCGATCTAGATTAAATTTTGAAATCGATATACTATACATGTATGATTCATCGTGTGTGATCAGGTGATTCGAGCCGCGTATGATATACGTGTAAATAATATACATACACACACGTAAAATACATACCTATAAACCTATTTAACTCACATAAATGTGCATCATAGCGTCTATGAGCGAATTCTCATCTGATCAGACACGTGGAAAAATTATACACATAATGAGTACATCGCGATCTCTAAATCTTTTACCTTAATTAATTGCACACACATGTATTTGCGTACGTGGAATATCATGTGAAAGCAGCAACGTATAATAGGTAGATATACAATGCGCGGTTCTTATTTGTCGCCAGATTTTTTTTATCCAGACATAAAATTTCTATTTTAACATAAAAATCTTTATCCACTCATTCGACAAATACGTTACACACTTACATATATACGTATGCGCGTTAATTTTACGAATTCCGATACCCGGAATAATATTCACATTATACGTATGTAGATACAACGGTTCTTAACGAACAGTGCTAAACTATATATAGCCAATCGCGATTTTATAATATTTACGAAAATCTTTTTCAACACGTGTAACTATAATAACGATATAGTTAATTTTTCCAAGTGGAAATTTTTTTTCATACATCGACGACGCCGAGCTGGTGATTAATACCGATCAATTTTTTTCTTCTCGTCATATCGTATATATGATGTGTCGATGATCAGAAATAGTTTTTGAAATGATAAAAAAAATAATAAATAAAAAAAATTTCAAACACGTTCGAAAGGGAATAATTATATCTCAAATTTTAATCAAACTCACCACACATTACGTTCTTTCTCTTGTCTTCCCCGCGATGCTCAATTAGATCGAATATGATGATAAAATAATTTTGTTTCTTTTGCTTTTGTTTTTTAGCATAAAAATCTTTGGATTATCGTGTCGTTTATGTATACGTGGATTATTAGTTCGATATTAGATCCGATATACTGGGAACGGTGCACTGTAATAATTTTCAATACAATGTCCTGTGTATCATATGATCCCGGTGAACACAATAAAATTTAACAATTCCAAAAATTTCATTACTGATTAAATAATTTTTTTAACAATTTTCTGCTCAAAGTATTAAAATTCACAATTTTATTTTACTTTATTATATTTCGAAGATGAAATTATTGTACTGTAATTGGATTGTTATATTTATAATTATAATAAGAGGGATTTGTCGAGATTCAATTGTTCGCACATCAAATTGAGAGGGGGAAAAAAAATTATTAAATCCAAAAAGAAAACTTATACAAAATCACACGCGATATGATGTGATGATCGATCGACTAATTATTTCGCGCGTTCATCAGCACTGATTTTAATTCCCTATCAATAAATTGTTGTATAGTTGTAAGAAAGAGAAAAAAAATATTTTTCAATCAATCAATCAATCAATTAATCACTCAATTATAACTCGGTGTAATCGATTTTATTATCCTTCGTAGAATCTTTTCAGCACTCCCGCTGCTGTCACACTTTATTTCTTTTATTTTTCTTGTCGTTTTACTCGAATTTATTTATTAGGTATATAAAAATATTATAATCGCGATTTTTTAGGTACAATATTTATATATATGCGCACCCATGTAAGTGGATAATTAAAATCACATACTGATGATTCTTCTCACTGTAAATATTATACCCATACGCAGCAATGTCTTACGTACGAGATAATGAACAAATCTTCTTTTTTTTATTGCTTTCAAATATTTTATTCAAACACATGCGATTTATCGCGTTTACATACCGATTTAATCGATTTTATCAATAATAATTATGATGTCAATGACGGTAATCAGAACGATGAAAAAAAAGATTTCGATTCAAAAAATTTTTTGTCCATATAATTTTTAACGGTTTAAAATAATTATTTATAAACTTTCACGTAATATTTTTTTTGTCTTTGTTTTTCAATTATATTTTAAATATGTTTCGGTGATATGTATGCATATGTATGTGCACATGTATGCTTGAATTTTAAGATCGTGACTTTACGATAATGATAAAAAAAAAAAAAGAAAATTTCGATAATAACTGCGCTGCAGATATAGCGCGCGTTGGTCTCTCTGCCCTAACCTGGCCAAGGACCTGGACAGACTGATCGTGAAGCACTTTGATGCTCCCTTACGATCCTCCTGAAGTTTCGTATAGGATTCACGCCGGTGTGTATACCTTATACCTGATGGTTCACGAAAGCCACCTACCTACCTACCTATCTTCCTACCTGTCGCTGTTCAAAAACTCCGGGCTCGCGACTTTGACGCTCCGCCCATAATTTCTGAACCACCGGTTAAAAACGAGGGTAAAATAACCGTGGAGAGGGAAACTTTATATTTTATTGGCTGCAGACATATCGCATATACATGCGCATTAATCCATGTATGCGTGTATGTTGATATGCAAATCATAATTGGCCGCTTATCAAGATTTTAATTAACTATAATTTGGGTACCGTAATCAACGGATTATTCAAATTTGATCAATCGAATCGTGTACATGGAGATTCGTGATCAACGGATTTACCTCGCAGAAATTTGATTTTTTTTTGTTGAATTCTAACTGAAAAGGTGTCATTATTTTTTTTATAAATCTTGATTCGTCACCTTTGGCAGATTTGGAAAATCTCGGCAAGAATTCAACTCTTATTTTTGGTGTTTATGAAATTTCTGAAGTCCCCGAGTTTCTCTATTTTTTCTTCTTTTGGATCGAAGTCGCGTACGATGTATGAAAAGTTGAGGCGAGAGGTGGGAGCGTTAGTATTATTTTTCGATTATCATTTATCGGTTACGAGTACGTAGGTTACAGGTTTTAATATTCTCGGCGTCGATTAGACGCGCATTTCAGTCCGGCGGGGGCGGAGGCGAAAGCGTCGGGCGGCGCCGCGGCGCCAAGGCGCCTTTTCTCATTGGCTACCACCGAGAAATACGGTTCCTCCTCTTTCGACTCATCAATATTTAAAACCGCAGCTTTGAAAACCACTTCTAAAACTCCGTAGTCCAGATATAATATAATATTTACAGACATGAAATCGCAATCACCCATACAAACCAAGGTTATGCTAGATTTTAATCAAGAGAATAATTAATTGACGACATTTTTTCAACTTTCTCTGATTTCTTTTGTTTTTGGTTACAAAATCGCGTCGATCTAGATTCTGCAATGGAGAAAAAAAAAATATATACACATCATAGATCATCGCAAAAAAATTTCAATTCATGCACAAAGAGGGGTTGTAGGTGCAAAAATTGGTGCAGCGCAAGTGAAAATAATAATTACAAAATTTTCATCAACGTTCATATTTTGGAGTGTACGAAAAAAAAGCGCACCATATTACGCCGAAGTATGACGTTGAAAATCGCACCTGATGTAACCACCCCTCGCATATATGTATTTTTAAACGAGAATAGCCGGTCGTCATTTTCCACGATATTCTACGTGTTCTAAATACATATATTTGAAGTGTGTCGGAGATTGTGCGATTATTGTCGTTATTATTATCATAACATCTCGATACCCCATCCCTCGAATCGTATAGGTATATATAAAAATAGGTGTACATATACAGCGTTGCGTCAATTACCAGCACGATGACGTTGTATTGTTTAAATATTTTTCCACTGCACGCAGATGAAGTTTAAATAAGCTCTGCAAGCAAACCGATCGCCGTTAACGCTTTCAAGTATATCTAGTCTTGCATTATTATATATTATAGCATAAAATTGCTATAAAAAAATGAAAATCAACCTATGCACAAGCCCCGCAGGTTTCTAGTTTACGTACAACATATATACCCATGTATGTACAAATAGAGATTGCATACACACATATATATGTTAAAAAATAATTTATATACAGCATAATCGTGCACCTTATCGATAGGTGTAGCCGTTGATATGCACGGCATTTATTGTATATCATTGCGTAAATATGCAGCACAAGAGACAAGCGCTGCAGCAAATTATAACCCAGGTACTCGTATACGTATGTAGATGATATATAATATGTATCTACGTATATGAAAACCTGGTATACGTGATAACGTCGTTATATACATAGTTATTTACGCGTACATGTATATATTATATTATACGTATATACACGTAAAAAGACAATAGATGCTTGCCTGCAGATTAGAAATTCGTGTGTTACATACATAGTGCACATATATACCGTATTCATTTCATGTATTCTGCATATGTGCAATAATTGAACATATATATACTAAAAATGGAATTTTCTTACGTTATTTATGAATAATATATAACCTTACGCGATTGCTATACTGCAGCACCTTTTATTATATATGCCATATGCATATTATACACATATACTGCATTTGTATTGCAACTTTTGAAACAAAAAAAAGAAAAAAAAAAAAAACTGCACCGCTCTGTAACCCTGCAAATGCTCGTAAATATATAAATGCACCTATATGATAATTTTGCACCGCTTATAATTAGAATAGCATATTACACCTATATATGTACATATATCGTCGAGCGTATAAATACCTGTACATCGAACGTTTCATTAAACTAGGATCTATACTATGATATATTATATTTGAAAAGTAGGTGACAGCTGGTGAAACAATATACTTTGTATACCTATGTATACATAACTTGGTACTTGATATAACAGTTATATATACACAATATGTATATATATATATGCACACTTATCGAGATCATATTTTAATTTATTACCTAATTTTGTATACCTAGTTTTTTACTTTTGTCTCTTGTTTTTTTTTTTTTTTTTTTTTTAATACAAATATATGTATTGCGAATGTATGTATACATACAGCAGATTAGGTCAGGTATATATACATATACGATGGCATAATTAAAAATTTTGCAATTATATACCTACATCGAATTTCGCGAAATGATTATTATAATCTAAATTAACGCATATGTAATAATTACAACTGTACAGTTAGATCTAGAAATTAATTACTGCACATATGTACGTGTCCACGTGTATGCATTACATATAGTATACAAGTTGTTGCTCGACCTCATGATTCCAAAAAGTGAAACACCTATTTTCAAATAGTAGATATATATATTTTTTTAAAAATATTATTATCAATTTTTCCGTGCTTTTACACAACGCGGTTAAACACGACTGCCACGCTATAATAATTATTATCACATATAAACTGCGACGACACCGTGTGCTGCAGTTTTTCGTAAAATAATTTAACATTGACAGTGGGGTAAGTCGACTATATACCGCGCTTGTTATATTATAACAATATACATTACATAAATATAACACGTGATACATAAGCACGTCAAACTATACTTATAAGTGGTTTATATTTATCATACTGCAGCTGATTACAACGAAGCAGTTGGTTTCTTTTTGTTTTTTACTTTTTTTCTCCCACCGTTTTTTTTTTTTTTTTTTTTTTTTTGCACGACTACGTTACATTCATGTATACCTAAACAGTACATGAATTTGTTAAATACAATTTTTTTATATTCAATAAACCGGTTAAAAAAAAATTATAGAATTTCAGATTATTTTGCTGCATTGATTGTTTTTTTTTTTTTCCATCGAATTATATAGGTACTGTATAACTGCATTTATATTCTTGAAAATTCTATCTACTTGAATATGGGTATATATAGGTGTTTGTATATAATATATAATTACATGCATCTGCACCGCATCGCGTTTGGAGGTATTATTTTATAATGGTGTCGGTTTATTAAAGATTTCGAAAGCGTCGAGAGATTTCGTGTTTCCTTCCCATTCACCTGCATGCAGCGACGTTATTCACCCATTCATCGATTCTGCCGCCGCGCCGTTGCAAGTTGCAATTGCAGCAGCAGTAGCAGCATCGGGAGCTTCGACGCACCTTATTCTTCGTTTCCGATGTAAACTGCGTCGCACAGCCTCTCTCGCCTTTTATATGTATTCTCTTGTATTCGGAGAAAGGTAGAAATTCATTTTATACCGTGCACCGCGCCTCAATTTAGGTGAATACGGTTGTAAGTAGGTAATATCGTGAGCGAAAATCAAAAGGGGCGTATCCCACAAAAACTGTCGATCAAAATAGAGAAACACCGATATGTCATACACTGCAGGTTGTTCAAACGTTTTTGAAAGGAGAAGAAAGCAAAGAAAAAAAAAAAAAAAGATTCGCCGATACATGTGTGTCTGCCCTATCATTAGTACATACATGTGACATTTCTTATGTACTTTGTTATGTATATTAAAGAAATTATAAATATATGTGTTACATTTATGTTCAAATATACGTGACGTTCGTGATCGACTTTAGTTCGTTCCAATACCTGAGTATTTTTTTTTTTATCTAGGATAGGTATATTAGACGAGTTTTATTTACGTAGGTACATACGTATGTGTATATGTACATTTATTACATAGACGTACGTAATTACGGTGTAAAAATAACGAGCCCCTCCTTGGCACAGTTCTTCATTTTTTTTCCCTCATTTAATTTCGTCTCGATTTGTTGTAAAAAATTAATATTCAAAACACGTATTGAAAAATTGTTGATGCATGCATCAAATATAATGATTTTTGATTTTCGTCTTTCTTTTTTTTTTGATCATGCAGTAGAATTGTTTCTATATAGACACATGACGTATATTTTTGGTATATCGTGTATGCATGCGCGACATTGTGTAGATTATATGCTAATTATAAATATAAATATACGTAATAAGTCTAAATAATTAGACAGCTTGTTAATTGATAACGATATCGGCAATATAATTTAACAGCGAATACACATTTTATATATACCTATATGTGAGAGCTGCAATAATAACTATTTACTGGAATTTTTTTTTTTTTTATTAGAAAACGGTATAGATTAGATATATTGCGACCGTATATGTATAGAATTATTGTTCTTCAAAATCAAATTAACAAAAAAAAGAAAAAATGAAAAATAGCGGTAATGAATAGCTGAATTTCGGAACAGTTCTAAAAATTTAGGTTTTAAATTGAAAAAACTGAACAGAATTGGGTTGAAAAAAAAAAAAATGAAGAGATTTATAGCGGATATGTGTGAAGAAAGGCTTATATGCTGGAAAAAAAACAATCGAAAGAAAATCTTAATTGGAAATATTAAGTGCGGAAAAATTTTCAAAATTTAAATACCGTGATCCATATAAGTATACAGGGAGAAACGCGATGTGCGGTGGGTGTTCACCATCCGGAAAGCCCTTCGACCCTCATAAACGAGAAAAGGTGTGCGCCGGAGGTATCCTACCTATAAATAAATACATGCATATATATATAAGTATATACTCATATATATAGGTATAAATATATAACATGCAGTATAATATAAATTCGCTCGCTTTCCATTGGCGGAGGGATCGAAAAATCTGATACACATATAAATCCTGCGCTGGTATAATCGAATCGTTACGGTCGAAATTTTTACCAAAAAAATAAATGACGTATGAAAATCTCATTTTGGATACCAAATTCGATTGTAGGTGGCATGAATTTTGATTGAAAAAATAAATGAATAAATAAATACATTATACATTCCCTTCTTATTTCATTTTTAGTTCTCCTACGGTAAAGTCGTTCTCGCTTATACCTACACGTAGAAAATATTTCGACAATAATTTTTTCGTCGCCTCGAAGAGAAAAAAATCAATCAATCGGTTGAAATATTTAAGTGATTGATTTTTCACCTTTTTTTTCTTTTTTATCAAGAGAATTTTATTAACGCCACGGTTGATAAGGTTACTTACCTATATATTTATTTGTGTAGCGCATCCTTCAAATTCATTCATATTCTATGCTCATTCAGAAATAAAGAAATTCCTCATACCTCCGCCAATGAGAATGGCACGCGCCGGCACGCGCCGATCAAGAGAAGAGGAACACGAGGCACTCTGCAGAAGCGCCTGCAGCAGCACCTATACTAAAAATATACATATACATATATACGTAGGTATGTATTGTATACGTTCATATATGTACCTATATATATGTGCAATGGTTGCACTTTGCAATCTGGCGTTTGCTGCCGGTGCAGCCTGCGACGGGTTGACGTTGTTAAACTCTTTGCACTTTCGGGTGAATGAGCTTCAAGAATTTAATGCGTTCGCATGTAAATTTTACCGCATCGAAGTATGAAAAAAAAAGAAATTCCGCGTTCACCCGAAAAAAACGTTAAACGTAAACTTATATACCTTTTAAAATAACACCCCGAACGGAGAGAAAAAAATTCAAGAAATAATTATAAAGAAACTTCTTCGATTCCGAAGAAGAAGAAGAATGACGGGTCCCAAAATCGAACGGAATTACAATATTTCAATCTGAATTTGGTACAGTGATATGGATCATATATTTTCCTAGATCGAATAAATGAAAAAAAAAAAAAATGAAAGCGAAGATTTTGCGTGAAAACTCGAGCGAGTCGCGTCCGTGATATCGCGGAATGGATTACAATTATGGCTGTTTCCCCCTGAAAACTTGAAAAGTTGTAGATTTTTTTACCTGTTACGATGATCCATGAAGGTATTATCGTATAGTATATTTCATGCATGACGTTTTTCAGCGCATCAAATCCCACCGGTTTTTATACCCTACCTCCCACACAGTCGCACGCGCCAACGCACACACATGTGTGGAGCACGCGCCGCGACGCCCTCGCCCCTCGTTCCCCGTCATGAATCCTGAATCCTCCTCCACCCCAACTATATATATATAAAGGTATGTATACAGGTATACATACATACGTTCACCAGGTAACGGCGATTCCCTCGGCGGCACGCGACAGGCGCACGCCGACGATGGCCTATTAGTTTTTTCCTTTTTCCTCTTTACAGCTCTTCTTCTCCTCCTTCTTCTTCTTTTTATTCTCTTTCTTTTTCATTTCGTTCTCGAGAGCGTCGCGTCGGCGGTATATATGAGAGAAATAAAGTCGGGCCCTCTTATACGCGGGACGCATATACTGCATCCTCCCTTCTCTCTTCCATTTCACGAGGTGTTCAAATCCATCCGGGTTGAATTCCGGCACTGATACAAACGGTACACCGTAGAGGAGAAAGCGTTTTCTATACACGTGCACGAGATTCATTAGTATCGGTTTATCATACTAAAATAAGTATCACGCATGTATTGGTGCGGGTAGAAGAAGACGGGAGGAAAAAAGAAAAGAAAAAAAAGAAAGAAGAATATAACGAAACGATGATGTGAGACAACCACGAAAAGAGACCCCGATGACATCTGGCAGGCAGAGCATAACGAAACTTTGCTGTTGCTCGCTGCTCCTGCTGCCGCCGTTGCTCCTGCTGCTCCGCTGCGATGTTGCGCTTCTGCGCCAGTATTCACTTCACTGGATGAACGAACGCGTGTACATCTACATGTACCACGAACGAAAGGGAACAACCAAAAACGATCGCAACGGGGAAGAACAGGGTACGGGGTTTGATGCCCACATATGCGCCTTCCACACTCGAAACCACTTCGTTCATTTCGTTCCCCACTGCATTTGATACACATATACCTTCCAACCTATATAACAGTGTACCACCGGGTGGTTCTAGGAAGTCAAAATATATAACGGTCGAATCCGGCCCACAATCTTTTTTTTTTCTTTTTGCCTTTTTTCATTCCTTTTTTCTTCTTTCGATCCGCCCGATTCTCCCGCTATATAATGCTCTAAAATAAATATGTGCAATTATTTTGGCAAAATCTTACATACTCCGGAATCACAATTCTAACTGTGTGTATAATATACTATATATATTATTTTTAGATTATTTTCTTCTCACTTACAAATGCGATGCAATTTGTTTGATTTTTTTTTAATTTTTTTTTAACATATCAATGCTACACATTGAAGAAAAAAAAAAGAATCACCTTCGCAAGGCCCACCCTAATATACATGCACATATTATATATATATATACACCTATATACCTATATGCATGAGTATATTCGGGCATAATTAACCGAGTCGAATGTGAAATCGAGCGCGTAAGTAACGACCGATGAAAGCCCGATAAAACAGCAGCTCACGAATACGAATAATACGCGGTGTATGTGTGTAGGTATATTTTTATGTGCACATACATGCGTAACGTGCATACAGAAGCGCATGAGTTATGGTCATGTGTACACGATGATCGTCGATATACGCGTTCTTGTAATACTTACGTACCGAACAACCACCACCGCAAAAACCACCGGTGCACTTTTCATATCTTTTACGATCATCAGATTCGTGATCCAGACCGCAACCGTCATATACATGTCTCGATCCTCGTCCTCCAATAACGCGGGCTGCACGAATGCGCGTCATAGAAATTGATATTCAAATTACATCGATGGACTGACGTGCATAC
The DNA here is from genome assembly GCA_963978495.1 of Athalia circularis. Lineage (NCBI taxonomy): Eukaryota > Metazoa > Arthropoda > Insecta > Hymenoptera > Athaliidae > Athalia > Athalia circularis. Next base: position 34,602,439 of record OZ021698.1, on the reverse strand, counting down.
GTCGCCAAGACGGGATGACTCAACTCATGTAGTATACGTATCGTAAATGATTTTCGTTCGATTATTTTCCTTTTTCTTTCAATTTATTTTCTTAATTAAACAAAATTATACACACACGGTTCATTTTTTCCCCCTTTTTTTTTTGGATCTATTTTCTGAACGATATGTTTCTTCCGTGCATTTCTTTGTCAAAATTTGTTGCGGGGAAGAAAAAATAAGCATCATTCTGACGTGACAATTAACAAGATATTGTATGAATGTACACCCGGTTAGGTTGATCGTGAATCGCTTCGCGGCCAAACTCGTTTGGACAAATTTTCGTAGTCACGAAAAAGTTGTCCAAACGCGCGCTTGGCCGCGAAGCGATTCACGGTCAACCTAACCGAGTGTATATGTGAATATGAATATCTGGAACTAAAAAAAAGCAAAAAAAATTTAAATAAGTACCTCGATTTTGTGATCGAGAATCTCAGGCCATTCCTCTTCTTTTCCACCGCGTATCCCGTATCAACTGATTCCATCTCTATTTTTTATAATCTGTTTCATTTGGACTGTATAACAAGATCCATCTTTTGAGGGGTGCGATAATGGCGTGGATTTTGATCGTTATCTTTAACTAGCACGGTAGCGATCGGACTAGAATAGAGTGTATTTATACTATTTTCTATCTTCTTTTTTTTCTTCTAGTTTTTGCTTTCATTGTCAGTCGGCATCGGCCATTGTTCCCATCGCCGTCTTCCGTTCTGTTCTTACAATTAAACTCGAAATGGCTCACGACGTAGACGATGCTCCTGCAGGTGTGACCTCCGCCACCGTTCGAAACCAGGTATTTCCCCAAGATGGTTATTAGACCTGGAACTATATCTATACTGACACAATATATAATCATTAGCCACTTCACGCGGCATTAAGCCGCGCCATGAAGAAAAAGAAGGAGCAGCTCATCTTGGGAAATTAAAAACCAAAATTATGTGTTTTTATATAAACTAGACCGGTTAAAAAAAAAAAAAAAAAAAAAAAAAAACGAGTGCCAGAACTTTAGATTTTCTTCTCATCCGTGTTCGAAATAAAAATTTACCCACGAATCGTGCTCGAGAAGGATCTGGGCAAGGAAATTTTTTTTTTCCAATCGCTAAATTTTCGAAAAAAAAAAACAAAAATAGAAAAAATGCATGAAAGTTTTATTACCGCGTCAAATGACAGCAGGCTCGTAACAGCGAAGGCCAAACTATGCGGGGCAGCTGCCCGTGAACTGGTATGGTACTCGTGTATATCATGAGGTACCAGAAAACGATATAAAATTTGATCGAAATCGACGACCGAAAGACGTTGTAGACTTCGAGTGCCGCAACGTCTTATTTCAGGATTATAACTTCCACAACGTGATAGAAGAAGAGAAAAAACCGATTAAAAGTTTCCAGCACATCGAATTTTGGAGCTTACGTATTTTTGATTTTTTTCGATTTTGGGGCTAAAAATATTCGGCTTAACGCATTTGTAGATTTTTGTTATATACCCTATATAATTATATCTAGCGATAAAAGTCTGACTTCAAAAATCTGCATATCTTGTAATCCTCAATCGCAAAAAATTATTTTCTCCAAGAGAGAAATTCGTGATGCGAAAAATATATTATACATAATTTTTTTTTTTTTTTTTACCTTTCTGAAATTAATTCTTAACTTCACCATAAAACCATATATAGTGCGTATAATAAATTTGAAAAATGTATCGAATAATTCCGTGTGCAGTACTATAATACACTTAACTATAAACCACAATAATTATTCAAGAGCGATGTATTTATCTTAAACGGTTAAATTAATCGGGTGTGGCCCCTGGGGCGACAATATAAAAACGTGCATGGCTGCCGTATTTCGTTCCGGATTTCAAATTAGCGGCGCAATCTTTATATGTATAAAAACGTTTGGGATCATAATATAATGTATATATATATATATTTTATACAACCCTTTGATTTAGGATGCCTAATTTTTTTCTCCATCTTTTTTCTTTCCTTTTTTCAAAGGGTCTGCGCGGACTCGCAGGCTGCATCATCGGTGCACACTTATATCCTACGATAAGTTTCAACGTCATTAAAACGTTAAGTGCTCGACGCATATAGAGGTTATTAATTAAATTTTCGAAGAAAGTGGATGATGCGGTCGGTAGGTAAGTCAAAAAAGTATAATCATGTTATAATATTTCCCAAAGCGGTGCACAGGCTCATATTTCACGCTTTACTCCTCTCCATCAATTCTATATAAATCCGCTAACATCTTAGACGTCAAATTAATCCACTATAAAGTTCACCGAAGACAAGACTAATTCAGAAAAAAAAAAAAAAGAAGAGATTGAGATAAACAATATCAAAAATACGTCGTTCTCTCATCAGGGGTAACTCGTTCGCCCGTCAATTATTTTGTACAAAAATTCAGTACGAAAATGATGCACTTATACCTTATTATAATTGACGCGAGAGAAAAAAACGGGAAAAAAATGATAAACGCAATTACGTGAAAAATCTGGTTTACATTTTACCAGGCAAATAATGTCCGTACGTATGTGATGAGATAATTAGCGCTGAAAAAATCAATAAATTAATTGAAAAAAATCAATTAATTAATTAAAAATGAAATCCGGAGAATTTCAAGAATTTCACCATATTATGCAAATTATGCGAATAATTATTAATTATCTTTGTGTATATTCACATTGTACGTAAATTGCCCGTATATATCCGTATACATAGTATATAACGAAAATTATAATCCAGATCTTTTCGCACATATATACATAAATATATACACACATAATATGCGCTGCTCCGCGTTGCGCTGTTGGTTATAACGGTATATTTTTCGATATATAAATTTGATAAATTCTTCTTTTTTGTTTTTTACAAGTGTTAATTGACGCAGTTATCTCAGGGTGCACGCACACACGCACATATATGAGTGCACCTATATCTGCATATATATGCACGTTAAATTTCTCGCTGCTCGTTAATTTTCGGAGGTACTTCGCGATGCAGTTTATTCGGTATATAACGATTACGCCGCTTATATATATCCCTTATGTATACGTATATATATATAGTTTACAGTACAACAGTTATGACCCACGCAGGTGATTATAAGGCAGGTTATATCCTACCGCAGGTTTTGTCGCGCGACGTTCCTGTTTCAGGATATTATCTGGATTTCATAATTATTCCGCTACTAAAATAATTAGTCGCTCTTGCAATTTGCAATAACATCGTCATTTTACGGTCGTCTCCTTTTTTGTTTTTTCTCCTCATCTTCATCCCTTTTTTTTATCCTCTCACAACTTTTCGCTTATTCAGATCCTCGCCACGTTCCGCAGGGTAATTGTCCAGAGATTCGATCGCAGTATCTCAAATATTTCTTGAAAATATCACTTTTTCAGACAACCCTCAAAAGATTGAAATTTATCACGATAATTTTGTTCGCGATGACGTTATCGTTAAAAAAAAAAAAAAAAATTGATTTTTTTTTTCTTTTTTTTTTTCATCGTAAACGACGTGATGAAAAATAATCGCGCGCGAAAAGCTTGCAGATCTCGTTTCAAAATGGTCAGGTATACGTGTAACTTTTTCCGTGTACGCCTAACGAGCGGTTAATTTTTACCGAAAGTCCTTCTGTCTTGTGGAGCAAAATGAGTCAGAATCAATCTCGCCGGGTGTACATATAGTGCAGCTATTTTTAAATCGATTTTTGACGTTACAAGTTTCAAGTTATGCAGGTTACGAAGCACGTTGATATAATTATCGAAGAATTTTTCTTGCCAACGTACCGATATCATACGATTCAATAAAAATCTTTCTACGCATACAACATACGTGTGCACGTTTATTTATACACGCGCATCGTAATACCCATGTAAATATATATCTATACGTACGTACGGCGCGAAATGCTCGGGATTCGGGGTTAATGCGATCGAGTGACAATTAAGTCGCGCGACTTGGTCAACGCGAGCTGCAATAATAAGGATCAGGCAGAAGTGCTGCTGCTGCTGCTGCTGCTGTTGCACCTGCGGCGCATCGTACACGTCATTTATGTACGTATATATATAGCGTACATACCTATGTATTCATTACATCTATATATATATATATAGAAATATATACAACAAGTATAGCGATGCGCGTACAGATATAAAGCTTTATAATATACCAAAAGCAAAAGCAGAAGCAGCACCGAGACAGTTTTCACATACGTCGCAGTATGTCACATGATCATATGTAAGAAATACATAGATATCCATATACATGTTTAAAAAAAATCATATTGAACTCGTATATACAATATGTATAATCGTGTCTATAATGCGATTTTTACATTTTCGCTCATATAACTCGTTTTCTATTGATTTTCCCTCAATTCTTCTAGCATTTCACAAAACAGATTGAACTAGCCTATTCCTGAGTCTCAGAAACTTCGAGAAAAAACGTAAAAAACCGTCGAAAAAATATTTAAAAAAAAAAAACGTACAAATAAAATAAAGCGCGTGCAGCAAGAGCTTGCAAGAGAAAAAAAATAACTTAAAAATTTCATGTTCATCATTTGCCTATAATATGTGTCGCATATATAGATGATATTATTGGTGTAATAATTATTAATACATGTCGTATGAAAAAAGCATTAAAATAAATAATGACGCATGGAACTGTAGATAAATAATTTTACCGGAAAAATTATCGCTGAAAACAGAAAATTGGAAATTATTTTTTGCCAATTTCATTCGTGTGTATTAAATATAAAAAATCTATGTGAATACAATGCAATAAGTAGCTTACAGGGTACATACCTATATATGTTCATATACACGAAGAGTACATACCCTCGTGTCAAAGAGACGTACGATGGGATTCGCTTTAGTGAAAGGTAAGGAGGTGGGGGGCACCTGTACGCGGCAGGTGAGAGTAACCCCAGGCAAATACGTATACATATAAGTATTGTACATACATGTGCTCACATACATACATATGTATACATATACGCTTACTTCGTGCGCAGTTTCATTGCAATGCACGATGTATAATAAAATAAACCTTTTCCGCACGTTAAAACTATACATACATATATACGTCCTATATTATACCAAAACGACGCGTCGCCCACGCCCGTTGAAAAGCTCGTCCCAAAAAAATCAAGGAAAAAAAAAAGCTTTGGAAATTTATTTTTTCTTGCAAAAATTCAGCCAGCTCGAACTGTATACAATACGTGAATTAAACCTACTGAAATACGATTAGTAAAAGTGACGAAGAAAAAAAAAAAAAACAATAAAATCTCTCACACCGAAAACTATGTGCGAGCTTTTTTCACTCGTTTCCTCGGTCTGCATTTTTTTTTTTTTTTTTTTTTTTTTTCTTTTAACAAAGTTTTTCATCCATTTCCATCCGTGTAACGTGAAAAAAGAAAAAAAAAATGAAAACAAATGAAAACCGGTCGACTATATTATATTTGTATAAAATATTACCGAGTTTATAATTTTCCGTCGCATGAGCGATCGCGCCGATCTACTAATATATAACAATAATGATAATAATAATAATAATATCTTAAAATTGCAAAGGGGTGATATTGCGCGTATACCGTATATCAACGTGACATGTAAGATGTTTTTACATATATGTACGGTATATCGGCTAATTAGACGTAGTCGCGCGCGTTACCGAATCCGTTACGGAAATCGCCAATTTTCACCCTATCGACTGCATCTCGGCATATAATGTACCTCTGAACCTGATGCGGTGTGAAAGTAGGTATACACCTATATGTAAAGGTAGAAAAAAAAAAAGTATATAAGTAAAAGATATGGAATCCCCTTCATTTTGGCACGCGTGCACAAGCTACGTCTTTTCATGTGTGTAAAGTTAAGGTTCTCGGTTTCCACTCTTCTTATGATATTCTTCACCCTACGAAAAAAAAAAAAAAATGAACAGAAAAATAAAATAGAAAAAACAAACACCAAAAAAGGAACAAAGAAAAACAAAGGGCGGTCAAAGGACACCATCGTTTTAACTAAAGCCCCACAAGATTCGCTCGCAAGGGACGTATGTATCTAGGGGAGTCAAGATCACGTGTGTGAAAGAAACGAAAGAAAAAGACGAATGAAATCTATATGGAAATAAAATGGTAATCAAAAATCACATAGGTATTATCGGAGAATAGGGACTAATTTTTTTTGCAAATATCAGGTGCCCAAAAATTTTAGCCATAAATTTGAAAATTCTTTTCTTCACTTAACCGAACATGTACATAAAAAGGATTTTTTGTCGTTGAATTTCGATAAAATATATGTACAATATTTTCGTATAAGCGTCAGCTTGCTGACCTGCAGCTTGCAGACTGAATTAAGTCGCCGATGTTTATTCACTATAATTTTTTTTTCTTCCCACACATACGTACCTTCATAGGTATCCATATCCCCAACGCGAGTTGATAATTATCACCGTAACGTTGGAGGTAAAATAGATTGAGGGGTATCTCAACTGATTGTGTGAGTCTTCTCTGATCGTTTCACGCTTCATCGCGTCTGCAGCAGTTTAACCTTTCCGCGTCGATGTAATTCACCCACAAAAAGCACGCACGGGTCTGCCCATGCATAATATACTCGTACCTACACATTTTACGCCATGTGAAACTAAAACCACGAGAGAAACCCGAGCAAAAAGAATGAAATTAAAAAAAAAAGAACGAGAACACATCGGATTGGTATTAACAAAAATTAAAAATTATATTCCTCATATCTAGCCGAGGTATGATTAATCATCGTGCCTAATTTTTGGCCAAAGAATTAAGGGAAGTTATCGAAGAATCGCAAAGTGCAATTTTTTTCCTTCGAAAAGCTTGCTAATCATTTTTAACCTTCGAAAAAGTTTCGATAGCCCTTGAAGGATAATTAAAAAGTCACATGCTGCTGCACGCGGTGCAGACGTCTGTTCCTGACATAAACTATTGCAGGTTTGATCTCTGAAGATACTTTATTCGAAATTTAATTGCACTAATTACGATGAATCGCCTTTGGGCTTTGATCGAGTGGTAGGCGGGCAATATTAATCGCATATAAAACGCTGTGTACATTTCATAAATATATATCATCGCGATTATCATTATCACTATTATTGACATATTTTTTTTTTCCGTTAATAATATCGATCGCTGCCGATCGATAATTGCACTTGATTCACCGAATGCGCGTACATGTCATATCGTGCGTACGCATGACATGGGTATAATGTACACCCGGTTGAGTTGATCGTGAATCGCTTCGCGGCCAAGCTCGTTTGGACAAATTTTGGTAGCCGGCCCAGCGACACGAAAAAGTTGTCCAAACGCGCGCTTGGCCGCGAAGCGATTCAGAATCAACCTAACCGGGCGTACATACGTATATATACTCGGGGACATTTAACGTTGAGCTGTCAAGAAAAAAATAATTAATTAACAGTATGTACTTGCAGTGGTATATGTACAGGTATATGAGTAGGTACATATAAAGCGAACGCTGGCGCGCGCGCGCGTGATGCTTATTAACGTACGTTTTAACGATCTCAAACTATAACGTCGTAATTAAAGCTTAATTATTACCAAGAGACACCCGGCAACAGCAACTTCAACTTCGTGTAGCTTTATATATCTATATATTACATACCTAATTTATAATCGCTTAAATACCTTTGTACATGTAGGTGAATGATAAATAGGTATATATATATAGATATGGTATGTTCCTATGTTAATGTATGTATATTTGATATTATTAATGAACCGCGGATTGAAAAACAAAGGGATTTTATTTTCATGCTTCTTATTTCTCCTCCTCCTCCTTCTTCTTCTTCTTCTTTCTCTTTCTCTTCATTAATTCTTCGACGATGATGATGATCGTGAGCTGATTAAAGAGAAACACACGAAAAAAAAAGATCGAAAGAAAGCCGCAAAAAATATTAATCGCCCTCGATTAGCCAGCAAAAAACAGAAGAAATTAACAAATGAATAATCAAAAATTTGAGTCGTCTCCGAATAAAGATATCTTTGAATATGATCGACTGCGGCCGAACTATATACTTTTCATGTGTGTTAATAAATTATAGGATCGTAGTTAAAGAATTTTTTTTCAAAGATTTTCGATCGATTACAATTGCATAGATTATAAACCGCGATATTCTGAACGATACACAATAATATAGATAATCAAATTTCATTACATTACACTAATTAATTTTTCGATCGAATGTATACGTATTTCTAGATTTGCAGCTTATATTATACCAAAGAATCGACGTCGTGAAACGAAAGTGTAAAATAAAATAACAGGACATAAAATAACGCGGAGAGAAGGAAAATTAAAATATAATAATCAAGTCGCACGTGCCGCGTAATACAGTTGATAATTAGCGTGAATCCTATGTATTTAATCTAATTAGCTTTCGGTGCCGCCGCGGCGCGGCATATGCAGATTATTTCGGATGACATGTCATGCACTTTATATGGCGCATGTATATCTATACATAATGCACCATATAATAATCGAGTCATTTATGGAATGACAAAGTGCCTTCGGGTCCTTCGCGCGCACCTGACATATTAATATCCCTGAGAGAAAAAAAAAATGAAGATTAAAAAAAAAGAGAGAGAGATGAGAGAGCGTCCCGCCACTTCAAGATGTATATTATAACGCCTCGATCCCGATCGTTTTATATCACAAAAAATTTACAGCAGTTCCAAATTGGAGCAATCAAAAACCGTTGAAAGTGCCATGAAAAATTTTACAATAAATACCCCATAAAAAAAAAATCAAGAATCTCGATTTTCGAGATTGCAAGAAATAAAGTTTCTTGTTTAAAAGGGAATGCAGAAAAAAAATATTAATAAAAAAAAATAAAAACAATTCTCAGACCAGATCCTCAACGCGAAATTGGTAAGAATTTTAATGACGAGATGTAAAAAAATGGTGACTTTTTTTTGTCGAACAGTTAAAAAAAAATGACTAAAATTTGAAAACTTGTACACATCGCATCCGTTCGACGGTTGCCGGTATCGTAAAATCGAATATCACGTTCTCATCGTCCAGTATATGTGCGCAGTATATGGGGAGAGAATTAGAAAACAAAAAATCAAAAGAATTATAAAAAAAAAATGAAAAAAAAGTGTAGAGTATAAAAACAGCAGCGGGAACAGGATCACGAGCACGAGCTGCGAAGATATTTCGAGGGTCCTTTTAGTCCCTTAAGGTTCCATTTATACACGCGCCGTCACGCTACACATACACACGCGATGTACATATACGTATACGTATGTAGAAATACGCACCCGAGTAGGTATTTTTATAGTCCCGTATTTTTTCCATTAAATTATCCCATCCACCTGTGAACACCGGGCGCTCCAGGAGCCGCTGCTTCTGCTGCTGCTGCAGACTGCTTCACCATCACCGGTTCCGTTTCATTAGTGCCGCTCTCGAAGAATTGAAGAAGAACGAGAAAACGAAATGAATGAAAAAAAAAAGAAAAAAGAATATCAAGAACAAGAACAAAACCGAGAGTTATACAATAATACAAGTGCAATGGCGGGCGATAAGAAAAGTGGAAATAAAAATTAGGAACCAAAAAAAGAAATTAAAGAAACTTGAAATTAAGAATTGAGCGCGACGGAACGAAAATCAAATAAAATTATGTACGGAAATGTAAATAAAAATAAGAATGAAGAAACGAAAAAAAAAAAATGGAAAATAAGAAAAAAACACCGCGCTCAATAAGAGGGACGCCGATGAAAAAGTGTGAAGCGAAGCGAGACCTGGCCAACCTGCAGCACACGCTTCGTACCTACCGTATTATAGCCGGCCACGAAACTCGACGCGTGCCAGTAATTTAGGGGATCCGAATTACGAGCGGTACATATACATATATACATACGCATGCACATGTGTGCGTACGACGATATTATCGAACAGATCGAAATCGTTCGAATCGCAGACGAATCCTATTCGGGTATTATTTAATTACCTGCAACGTGCGCGCGGCGCAGATATAATAGAAGCTATAATCCAGAAAAGGCGTAACCCTCAAAAGCGGACCGGAGTTTGGAAGCATAAAAATGAATGACTCGAGTTTCAGCGGAATCTGTTCCGAAAATGAATGTAGATATCAAGTTTTTTATGAAAAAAAAAAACAAAGACCCTATAGAAAATTATTGATTGTTCTCATCTCGAATTATACATCCAAATAACCAACACTATTTTCTCGCGATGAAATCAAAAAAAAAAATGTGTACCTTTTTTGAATCCCGGATACGATGAAAAAATTTGTGAAAAATAAAATCAACGAATAAAATAAAAAAAAAATCAGGTTCAACATTTGTAATAAAATCGTCATCGATGATCTACGTAAAATCAGGCACGCGCCGAATGTTCTGAAAACTTATATATATGCATATCGGTTCTGTTTTTTTTTTTTTTTGGTTTTTGTTTTTTCTTAACACGTGTACATTACATGTACGCGGAATTTAATCGCGCATCCTCGTGAAAATTGCTGCACCGCCGCGGTTGACTTTCTACCAAAACCGAATAACGTTTACCGTTTGCCGACCTGCAGAATGATCAAACCCGGCAAGCACATGTGTATAGATATATTCGGCAGGATCAACAAAAATTCCCTGCCCTGATGATGTGCACCGATATAATTGCGGGTTATACGGCAAGAAAGTTTCGCGATCAGACACGATCAACCGTACGTTATGTATATATGTACAAAATATACACATGTGCTTCGCTATATGGAAGTAATATAATGTATAATGTACTCTATATACCTATACACCGCACTTCTATACATACATATATATAAAACGCATATAGATATGTATACGCAAAGATCTGACATCGACGCGTTTGACAGGATCATTGACTTTAAGGAGCGATGTAAAATTAAAAAATAAATAAATAAAATCGCCTTCTGCGGCAGCAAGGTATATTCGATGTACACACATCGAACGACATGTACATAATTCGGTACAAATTAAAACGGACAAGTGATTTTTTTCCAACGTTCCGTCCTCTTCAAAAAGCGTTCAGAACGCCGACGATCGTTATCTTGCGTTCAAGGAATTAAACCGTAAATTTCCGTGTTTAAAATTTTTTTTTTCTCGTTTTATTGAATTTTTTCATCGTAACGACGTTTTTTCCTTTAATTTTTGCGATTTATTAATGGTACCGGATTTTTTTTGTATTTCTGTTCATCGGAGTCTAACGGATTCGAATGGGACTACTTTGTCATTTATTCTTCCCGTTTCGAAAGCTTCCTTAGAATTTTGAAGTTTTTTTTTATTTTTTTTTTCATTTTCTCACCGTTACGACGAATTAAGTCGCGAACGTTTCCTGCTTCTTTTCCTGATCCTCTATTCTACGCGGTAAGTTGTTGTCGAATTTTGTTGTTTTTTTTTTTTTTCATTTCCAAATAGAAAAGACAACGGTTACGTATTATGGATTTAAAAGAAGAACCAACAAAGAGAAATATAAACTAGCCCTAATAATCCGTGCATACATTTATCTACATACCTATTTTCCAACACACTTTAGCTCGGGCCAATTAAAACTTTAGTTAATCTCCAGCGACCGCTACTTCCGGTATAAAATTCTTAGACCAACGAATCTAATCCGGTCTAAATCCCATAGAGGTAAAATAAAAAAACTGAAAAACATCAAATACTGGAACGACAATCATGCAGCGATGAAATTTTTTTTTTTTTCACCTATGTATTGTATACACGGCTAAATTCTATGGGGAATTTTCGAAATATTCAAACTCCGTTTCCACCGAGCTTTAAATTTGAGGAAGAAAAAGAAGAAAAAATGCATTTTTGCCCCCTATATAATTTCGAGTGAAGATATTACATCCCATAAGTGTAGATGTATGTGGCGTGTATGGTGTACTGTATTTCGCAAGTACGTTTTATAAACGTATAAAAAGAAGTAGGTCAAAGTCTGCGGTAAATACGTACATTAAAATTTTCAGTTGTATGAGGAACAGCAGCAGCAACAGCAGCAGCGTGAGTGAGGAGAATTTTCTGCTTCGGCACTGTGATTGCCCTGGCCACTACACCATGTTGCGCCGACCATATAATAAATCCCCATGTACTACACCATATCATCGTGCGGTATAATAATGCAAATTCTCAACGGATGTCACCCGCAGCGTTTACGTTCCCGCTGATTTCAATGATCTCCAATTCTTCGCTCGTAATTATACATGCGTACGTATATATATACCTATACATGACCTCAAGCATCGCACAATATATGAAATCAAAAAAAAAAAAAAAGGAAAAATTCTTTTCAAATTATGTAGGTACGCATGTAACGTGTGTATCTACATGTATATGCGGTATATTATATGTGTGTGGAATATTTCACCTTTTTTAATACATACGTCTCGTCCGCATCCCGTTTCGCTGCAGCGTGATGTCTGCACGGAATTGTTTCGAAAATTAGCTGCGATACGCGTATTTGCTCCGTTTTTATATTTTCATCGAAATTTTCCGACAAAAAACAGAAAAGAAAAGATCCTTTGATCCTTTCCTGAAAAGTTGAGCTTGCGGGCCGGTTAGACTTTGCGAAATGTTTGAATTGTGCCGCTGAACGTAGATGACATTTTATTCGTTTGCTGATTGGCTGCGTTAAAACTTGAAAGTTGGTTATAACGAAGCGAATAAATATGAATATGATGTTGATGATGACCAAGATTATCAATTCACATCTGATTTACAAAACGACACACACGTTGGCGTGCTATCTATAAAATTGATCGAGGTATCGCCAATTTATCGCTTCCAAAAATGAAAAACTAAGGCTATCTCGATGGGATTTATTCCTAGCTTAATTTACTCGACGGATTCGTGTTCCAGAGGTCGAAATACGTTGGAAAAGTGTCCTGCAATCAATTTTGGCAATACTTCATTCTTTCCCCCAAAATCGAAAAAATCCAAAGGAGTATATCTCATCGTCAGATATTTTTCGATTTCAGGGTCAAAAATCAACTTTTGATTTCGATATTATTCAATAGGCGTTTATAGGCTATTCTTACGTATTTTGAGCTCAAAATTTAAAAAACAAACGAAATTAAACGCAATACTAGTTAGGATTAAAAAGCACAAGAATTTGTATCCATGATATAGGAGTTGAGAAAATTATCGAGTTACCCACACCAGATCCTGCTTCGCTTCGCTTCTTTCTATTTCACATATCGTCGTGTGAACGAACAACTTTTTTTGTTTATTGATTAGCCGGATGTGTAAAGACGAGATGATCCTCAAACGCATGGTATTATAGCTCTCAACTGTCTTGCACGTGCTGTAATTGAAGAAAATACGTTATTTTTCGAAAGGAAGTGAACTGTGTCCATATACACATACCTGTAATACCCGTGTTCCAAACACGTGCAGGGTTTTATAATGTCGTACGTTACGTTACAGTATTCTATAGTTTACAAGATCAAAATTACGGAACACCTGTGAAACTCGAATATTCATACCCCCGCATCTTTGAGAAAATTGATAAATAAATGAAGAAAAACAGAATATCGCAAAAATCGACAACTTTTCCCACGATATATTGTAAACTGTGATTATTCCAACAAAATTTGACGGGTAAAATTATTTCATCGATCAAATTAGCGTCAGTTTTGAATGAGAAAAAAATATCTTTCTAAACAAATAGAATCGAACAAAGGATAATATTAAGATACGTAAAATTAGGTGCACCGATATACACATCGGATTAAATTCAAGCCGCAGGTTAGGGTAGCTTATAAACGAATGGTCGTCAGCTGGAGTAAATTTTTTTTTATCGTTGAAAATAATTAACACTGGTTTATATTCATAATACAGTAGGTAATGAATCCATGGAAAGCTGACCGTTAAACGAGGCTATAGTATAGATACAGCAGCTATGGATATCTTCCGATATTCTACGGGGTGAGCAAATAATGAACGGAAAAAAATTAGTCGTCCAATTTTGTAATCTCTAAAAACGAAAGCGGAACTACTTCATTTTCACATGAACTTTTTTAGCGTTTTTTATTTTGACGAGATAAAATTTTCATCCTCGTTCGAATTATTTTTTTTAGGCTCACCCCGCGCATCGCTGTAGGTACACCGCGTTGAATCGATGTTCGGATTTTGTGGAAAGAAAAAAAGAATGGAAAAAATGTGAAAAAAAAAAAAGTAAAAATCAAGATAGAAAAGATAGAGAGAATGAAAGAGAAATGGATTTTCTTAGGTGGGACTGTTAAGGCTCTATCAACGCGGTAGAAAGCCGCAGGGTGCTGTTCCTACTCATTAGAGAGCCAACTAACCATTAACACTGCGTGAGTTATATTATATTCAACGAAACCTCGGAAGAGGAAAACCGAAACGCAAGGTGCAGCATCTGATGTGATATCCACACATGCGTGACGTTCACATGTGCAGTGAAAAAATTTTCGTCCACGTAACACACGAGTGAATATCAAAAGTGAATCATAAAAAATGTATATACAGTTTAGAAATAAAAAGGACCACTTAAAATTCCGATTAGAAAAAACGAAGTTTTCACATTACGCGGTTATTATATTCAACAGTGACCCCCCGCCGCGTAGAAACTAATCAGTAATTAGTCGGTACAGAGTAAAGAAAGAAAGAAAAAAAACATAATCACATCCTAATAGACCTACTCGTTGAAATCAGCGTTTAATTGATATATTTTCATTCGAAAATAGTGAGCTGAGAATGAAGAATTCAAAAAATCACACATGAAATTCTTGCTGTTATTCTTATTCCCTCTTCGATACACATGAGTTATACACACACACGTGTGCGTACAATGTGTGTATAATTTATCGAAGGAGAAAGCAGAGATGTAATTAACGTTGGCAATGCCCTGCTATTAACCAAAATTTACAGACACTTTAGGAGGAGCATTTTTAAAGGCGTCAAAAGTCAAATTGTATATATATATATGTTATTTTCGCTGCAGGTCCTTAACAATTACCAACGACAGCGTCAGCCACACAACGGCAGGCAGCAGCAGCAGCAGCAGCAAAAGCAGAAAAGTAACATGAGAAGCGAAAGATTAAAATAAATAAAAAGAAATATAAAAAGATTTACCGCTTGATAAAATACGCCGGAGCAAGCCTCTAATTGTCCGTAATCATCATCGTCTCTTCGAGGTATTATATCCTTCGGTGTTACGTCACGTTGTGCCCACATACGTATATATATATATCATACGTACTTGTTAGACTCGTAAAAGCTCGCGTGGCTTCATCAATAAAACAGCATCGGTAGGAGCAGCGGACCCGGCCGTGTTTTCATTCTCGTATCAAAGCTACGATATCTACAGGGTGAGCCGAAACATCCGATACCTGTAAAATTTCAATCAAGCCAAGAATCAAGGAAAAGTGAAAAAAGAAAATTATCGAGTCAATACTTTCGGACGATTAATGAATTTCTCATATTTAATTTTTGAAAAACCGAGAAAACGCGTTTTTTTTTTTTTTTTGTTTTTTTTTAGAAAATTTTTATTCAAAACGAACAAATTACGTATCGTTCGTAGAATTTTTACGAAGAACAAAAATGATCTTACGAATCGAATGAAAAATAAATTGGGCTCTTGCGAATAATTTTTTTTCATATTTTATTTTTATTTTTCCCACCCCGTACGTGACGTATGTAGCACCAAAAGAGGCTATCGTCCGAGCATGCAATTAACGTTAAATATCGTTAGAAGAAAATCAGGTGAGGATTGCTATGAACCTGGGAAAAAACGTGTTTCTTTTCTTCTTTTTTTTCCTTTTTCCACAAAGGTACAACGTTCAGGATTATATAACCTAATCGATGCACCGCAGCAGCCCTGTATTCCCATTTATCCAACCGATATATCATACACCCCTTTTATACACTAGTTTTATTATATTACATACGTATAGGTATATATTAATATATGTATACATACACCTATGTACTTAATTCGATAGTTGATTGTTACGCGAGCATTATTATCGTACGGGGGTTAATCAACCGCGTCTAATTGTCGGTGATGGTTTTTTCTTTGTTTTTCTTTCTTTCTTTTATTCTTCATTTTTTTGATTTCTATTCGACCGCGCGGGCCTAAATATCGATCCTTCGATATTATCATCTACTGATTTATTAACCCTTCACCGTTATTACCCCGCAGGGTATGTCTGCGTTCTCCGGATTCCACTATAAAATAAAATAAAATGAAAAAGGTAAAAAAAAAAAAAAAAAGAAGGAAAAACCAACGGAAATTTCGAACTGAAAAAAATATACATATACACAAGGTACAACCAAACGGAGCATATAAAAATTCGAGTATATAAATTCTGGTCCAATCAAATTTTCGGAACGAAAGAAAGATTTGGAAAAAAAAACGAAATAAGAAAGGGAACTAAATTTATATACAATTTTTATTACGTTCCGAATTAACATTGATGAATTCGCGCAGTCTGAGTGATCGAAATTTTTTTTTTCGTTCTATCTATCGATCACACTTACTATATTGATGCTTTGGAGAGAAAAAAATAAAATAAAATAAAAACGGAAGAATAACTGCTATTTTACAATCCATCACGCCCATGCACCCCTCGTAAGAATATATAATAACTTTTCACCATACTGTGCTTGTGTTTTATATAAATGCGGAACTTTTTTCCATGCCACTATATCGGTACATACCTGTACATATATGCATATATATTTAATATGCACCATGAGCCGCGATGCATCGCGGTAAACAATGTACGATATTATGTTTGTATATAAAGTGAGATATAAACCGTGCAGTTATAGTTAGTATGTAATACATATGTACACGTGTATATATATATATATATGTATATAATACTTATGTGGTGCATATAACCCATAAAAGACTTTGCGAGGAATTGAAGACATGCACTCTTCAAATATACTTGAAATATTGATGTCCACCACTTTCGCGCAGTATATAGGAAATTCTACGACCCCATGTATCTGTGATGTATCTATACATATGTACACATATTTTACTATAAAAATTGCTGTACAGGTATACGTCACCCTGCAAACGCCGCAAACTATACAACCCCTATCTAAACGTTCATTTTAAAGTCACTCCCTGCATTTCACGACGATAAATTTCTTTTTTTTTTTCTCCTCTTCCTTTTCCTTTGCCTTTTTTTTTTTTTCCTTGCCTATACTCAGCTGCCGCAATCGTCGCAGTTTCATCAGCGCGGTTATTATTTTATACGTATGTATATGTTACGTAGTATGATATCAACTGCGCGGCAATGTGGAATTTACGCTATACTATATATGTATAATGATAATATGCGGTAGTAAATTGTTACATGCACTATATGGAGCTTTTCAAATTACATAACGTAACGGACCAGCGTAAATAAATAAATAAAATAAGAAAAAAAAAAAAAAAAAAAACGATCAACCCCATCGTTATTTTTTTTTTTTTCTTCAAATCAACATTATTTCAGTTTTCTCTCTGCAGGTATAATTGATTTGAATGAAAGGAAGAAAAAAGAAAAAGAAAATTTTTCAGAGGCTCCAGTGTGCCTATAATAATTGAACACGAGTTATACACACGCGTACAAATCAGATACCTATAAAGATTCGAAACTGCAGTTCCGTAAAGCGATTCGTATATTGAACGGGGGTAATTTTCGCTGTTTTTGGTATTTCGAGTTGTAGAATAAACGCTCGCCAAAAATGGTGGTAAGGTATATTACTTGAATACGTGCGCGTTGTGTGCGCGTAAGTCATGCAGGTCGCGAGTTCTTCTCTTTTCTCCGCAAGATGCGAGAGCAAAATTTTCGAACGACGCGAGGTTTCTCGGTCGCAGTCGGTATGGCATATAAAACGATGCGCACCGCGAACAGCAGCAGAGACAGAAACGTCAGCGACATATTATAGTCAGCCGGCGTCCATCTATGGAGACATAACAGCGCTTTTTCATACACCCTGTTTGTTTGTCGGAAGATTTTAACTCCCAAAAACCGCATCCGGACCGCCGCCGATGCGCGAAAGAGGTCCATCTTCTTATCCTCCTTTATTTCATCCTTAAGGATCAGTTTCTTTTTCTCTTTTTATATAAATTCGCTGTTTCTTTTGCTCTCTTCTTCTTTCTCTTTACCGTGTTTTTTTTTTCACCCATATCTCTGCCGTACAGTGCTTGGGTCGCACGTCGCTCACTCTGATTGTAACATAATAATGATAATGGTAATAATAATCATCGTCATTATCCGCATGACATTCGCGAGATTATTTAAAGGAGACGAAAAACGGAGAAAGCTTCCGTGTCTCATCGACGCTATGCAATAAATATCCTCTCCACACATATGTGTGGCATAAAAAAAGAAAGAAGAAAATAAAACAAAAGAATAAATGCACCCATAATTTTTTTTCTCACGCCATTGATTGCGGTGCAAATCCGTTTTTGTTTTCTTCTTTCTTATTTTTTTGCCTATCTAATTTTATTAACATAAATTAAAATTATTACTTTTCCGTAGCTGTATATATAGTATATGCAGCTGCAGCTTACAGAGACAAAAGAATAGAAAAGAAAAAAAAAAAAACTTTGAAATTAGACCGTAATTTCAATGTTATAAAATGAATTCTTCTTTTTGTTTTTCTTTCATTATCGCGTATTATCAATGATCCCACATTTATATCCTGTGGTTATAGAAAAGATATCCCCAGCTTACGCCGTACCATGGGAATATAATGATCGCGGGAGTTAAGCTCGACGATGTTCGCTTTATCCGACTCTAATCAAGCGCGGAGAAGGTTGTCCTATTTCTACGTATATAACATAGGAATATATAGATGCCTATATATATATTCCTGTATACCAACTTCCGCCAAAAACCGTTTAATTATTCATCATTTTTATATTTCCCATCGGCTTCTCTATGGGGCATTATAACTATATACTTACATTGCAACGCGCGCGCTTCTTCATCAAGATACACTTTCTCACGCAACTTTATAATATCGTCCTATATAATCGTCGTTTTTTTTTCCTACATATATACACACATAGATATGTAAGAAGGATTCTCACCTGCGAACACTCGAATCGATCCCGCATTTTTTACTTTTACTTTTTTTTTTTTATTATTTTTAATATCCTAACCATCTTGACTCCGTATTATCTACACGACGATTCGATCATACATCCTCCGTATTATAACGGACAATTTGAACGGGGGCAAAAAAAAAAAAAAACACATGTCCTTTAATTGATCCCCCGTGATAAAAAAATATTATATATATAAAAAATACTTCGCGACGCGACGACGTATGTAATAATTAATTTTTTCCTATATACATATATATGTGCGTTGCGCCCACATATAATTATACATACATACCTATGTGATAATACAATATATGATGGAAAAAAAATTATTTCCCACGAAAAATGCGGGCATAAAATATGAAAGAAGAAGAAAAAAAAAGTTGTGTTCGATTAAATTAGTCGAGCACATCCTTCTGCCGGGATATTAATATTTGAAGGATTATAACAAACGAACTTTTGGATCGAAGAGACGTCGGTGAAATAAATGAGAAAAGTAAATAAATAAATTATACATTATAAGCGATAGGCACATAGTAGGTATATACATGTACTTTTTAACTTTGTCTATAAAACGCATGATATTATATAGATGATATCAACGGCTAGCGATCAGTTCACACGGTTCACTGGACACTTAAATTTTGTACACCTGCAAAACGTACTGATCTGCATATAATATGAATTTATTTAATTGTTATACTCGGTATAATCCAGCTACGTAATCCACGTGCGTCAAAATACATGAATACATAAGTATAAGCAGTGCACGTGAAGAAAAAGAAGAGGGAAAGAAACAAAAAATAAGAAGAAGATACGACGAGGGTTCAATGAGACGTTCTGATCAGATATGTACTCGATAGCTTATACTGACCACTTCCGGTTCCGAGCGCTGTTAAAATTTATTATTGCATATTAAATAACCTGAGAAATTCTGAATATATAAAATCGAGCCTGCAGGGGTGATGTGCGCCTATATATATATATATTGTGGGAATGGATCAACAACGAAACGCGATTATGATCTCAGTTTTAGTTGAAATTCATGAAAAAATAAGAACGAATTAAAAAAGGAAGGTCATTTTTTTCTTTCTTTCTAATCACTCTCAGTTTTCTCATACTCAAATAAACCAGATTTCTTTTTTTTTTTTCTATCCACCGATCTCATACATATGTCCATTGATCGTTTTTTTACTTGTTTTAAATATTTTTAACTATACTAGCATTGCTCGCGTTCAATTTGAATTGTTTTTTGAATTTTTGTCTACTATTTTTCTTCAATTTCATATCATTCAGACGCATTTTTTTATCAATCTGCATTATTGTGATCGCAATTTGAATCCTATGTTCAGGGTATAGGATTGGACGTTGGGTCCAAACCTTAGATTTTTTTTTGATTTTGAGGTCAAAAATGAAGTATTGCCAAAATTGATTGCGGGACACTTTTCTAACGTATTTTGACCTCAGGAACACGAATCCGTCAACTAAATTAAGCCAGGTATAAATCCCACCGAGATATCCTTATTTTTTCACTTTTTGAAGCGATAAATTGGCGATAACTCGATCAATTTCGCTCGTGGATTCGTGTTCCCAAGGTAAAAATACGTTAAAAAAAAGTGTCCTGCAATCGATTTTAAAAATCCTTTATTTTTGGCCCAAAAGTCGAAAAGATCCAAAGGGGTATACCTTAGATTTTCGTCGATTTTGTGGTCAAAAATGAAGAATTTTTAAAATCGATCGCCGTACACTTTTCTAACGTATTTTGACCTCTGCAGGAACACGAAACCGTCGAGTAAATCAAGCTAGTAATATAGGATATCAAAGAGTTTAAACTGGCCACTCTTTAGAATTATTCAAACACCGTGGCACGAAAATTATACTACAGATTTTACCGCTGCTTTCCAGAAAAAAAGAGGACGAAAATATACAAGGAGACTTTACTCGCAAAGTTAAACTCGATAGGACAATAATTCACACACATGCTATTGGTGCACTGCATTGCTCGCAGAGGTTCAACGACTTCCATATTTCAGGTTCCCAACTAAATCTGCATAACGGAATTGACTTAAAACCAGGACAGGTGCCCCCGTACATAACATCGGAGCTCAAGTTTCTAAGACTCCGCAATTGTAGCCAGAAGGGAGACCGTTGAAACCTTTGAAGATTTATTTATCATTTTTTTTTTCTCCATTAATTATAAAACCCGGTAAAAAAAAATTCAGAACTTTAATACGCGATCAACTCGAAATCCAGGCGCTCGGGCGTTATCTTCCTTCTTTTTTTTTTGTTTTTTTTCACTGTTCGGTAAAACAATATCCTCTTTTCATTTCACACATCCTATTACCCCGCATGTAAGGATAAAAATATCATACAATTCATAATTTTCTTCGTTATTATACAATCTAATTCCCTTGTCTCGTAGTTTTTTCTCTCGATCTAATTTTTTTTTAAAAAACGGAAGAAAATCAAAAAAAAAAAAAATCAAAAAAAATCCAATTTGGAGAGTTTCGTAATATATGCGTTGGTATTAAATATTATATGTGTATATATATATATATTGTGTATACCTGTATATATATAAATTCATCTACGAGGTGCATAGGTCGTATAAGGGTTGCGAGCCTAAATACGGCACCTGCAGGAGGATCGTTTTAGGGAGAGATCGGAAATCGGTTGCCGCGCGCGGTCTTCGAAAAGTTTCGTGGTACATGACGATGGCGATCTGTTTTAGAAGCTCGCGCGCGCGCGGATCCCTTTGAAGCCAAAGTTAGGCGCCTAGCTCCTGCGTATAGAACCGAAAGAGGTGTTAATAAATTTACTTTCGGTTTTCACGCAGATGAAAACTCTAAGGGTAGATTTATCATTATCTTTCATTTATTATTATCCATCGTTCGTCGATCCTCATCATTACCTGAAAAAATGGAAAAAAAAAAAAACATCATCAACAGTTAATACAAATGAAAGAGAAAGAAAAAAAAAGAGCTGCGTTATTTCAGAAGAGAAGAAATCACGCAATGAGGATGAGTATATTATACGCATATGAGAATGTAGGGCACGTAACATTATCATTATAAATAATTGTTGCAAAATATTTTTTCAAAAATAATGATTATAATAAACGCTGCATGTGCATCGATTTGAGGACGTTGCGGTTCACTTCCTGGCGATATTACGATGAACTGTCCGATTATTATTGTTACCATTATTGTCACATACATGGGAGAGTTTGTGGGAAAGAAATAAAAAACACAAAATATTAAACCAAAAAAAAAGGAGAGGAAAAGACAAAAAGACGAAAAAAGGAGGATGAATAAGGGCCGAGATATATGTCACGACGTTGTAACCAATAAAACAAGCAGACCTCGGCCACGCGCCCGGCCATCTGTCGTCGTAATCGTCGTCGTCGTCGTCGTCGTGGAGGACTAAGAAGACGACGTTACTTCACTCGAAACCATCGAGCGACGCGACCTCACCATATGCTGCGCCTGCAGAGAATTCATCGACCCCCAAACTGTATAGAAAAAACAAAAAAAAAACGTAAAATAATTTCTACCCACACTCGAAATTTGTTAGAATATCAAGAATGTATACAGCAAACATTTCACATCATGTGAGAAAAATCAAAATCCAAATTTGGATTTTCGTCTTCATGATTTGATTAATTTTTTTTTTTTTAATTACTCTATAGATTTTTCAGCCCGAAAAAACATTACGATAAGAGAAAATTTCGAAATATTAAAATAAATTTTGGATTCTATTCGATGTTTTCTTTTTTTCCAGGAAAAGAAATAAATGAATAAATATTTTAATAGATATTATCCGACATTATTCGTCTTCAACTTTGGCGACCCTCTGTGCACGATTCGTCCTCCACAAGTGGCGTGTGTGGCTTTGGTTGTTTTTTTTTTTTGTGTTGTTCTTTTTTTTATTTGGTATTGGCCGAGTCCCGTTGTATTCGGAAGGCCGGTTGGTCCGAAGGTACCGGGATGGTAGGGGGGATCAGGAATCTTGATTTAATCGTTCTGGACTCCCGTGTTTCCCACGCGCGCGATCCGCTGATCCTCAACAAAATTTCGTTTCGGCGCCTAAAAACATCAAAGGTGTTACGCCAGGGGGCCGATGCAATGTTTCAGGAACTGATCTCCGAAATGTTGTTTGCACCAATTCAAGGTAGACTCCTAAATATTCCGGTATGCAAATATTTTACAATCAATCTTTCCAATTCCCCTTCCCTATTACAGCGCATACACTCGCTATACGCAAACCTCATCGCGTGATAATTCTTTACAGAGATCTTATTTCTTGTTTTACATTTTTTTTTCTGGTCATGTCTGCATTTCTCGGTTTCTTTTTCTTTTTTTTTTCAATCAACAAATTTCAATCTACAGCATACATCATAAATTCGATGATATGAGAAATTGAAATTACCTAATATTTGCGTATAATATTTCTGAATATATATAAATTTTTTTGTTTTTTTCTTACGACCTCTTCATTTTGTGATTTCCTGTTTCGCGGTTCCTCGATTATTTTTACCCTCTTAATATAGGTGTTACCGCACAACACAATCGCGCGTCTGATCGACTTTGAATCGATGAAAGGTTACGATTATATGTATGTATACAGGTCGATTCACCAGAGGTGTCCAGAATAGGCGGAGACCAGTCGACGTCGTGCCTAACTCTATAGCCAATGAACAGCGAGAGAATCCACGGAAGAAAATAGCAATACGATAGACCGGCTGGGGCTGCCCAATTTCAAAACACAGTAAGGGACAAATTTTTCAAAATTGATTTTTTAGCATTTTTCGTACTGATAGAGTCGTGTGAACATGATTCAATTGACATTATTCAATAATTCACTTTTATCGTATAAACATGAAAATTGATAAACCTAGTAAATGCATTTCGTGCGGCTTTAAGAAAATAGGTTTTATTGATTTCCTGGAAAATTTTATTTTCGTCCCTTACCGTGTTTTAAAATTCGGCAGCCGGGCTATCGCATTCGTTGTCGCGCTCGCATTCGTTGTCGCGCTCGCATCGCGTCGTTTAGTCTCCGCCTATTCGGACACCTCTGGTGAATCGCCCTGTATATCTGTATGGATTATATTCGTACGTTCATATAAATGTATGTATCCCTACAAATAGATATGAAAAAAAAAGGAAAAGAAAGATATAAATAAAACGAACAATAACTTTATATATATGGCACAATATGTTTCAAGGAGCTTTTATATTGTCTTTTCTATTTACCTTTCGAGACAATGGACTCGCACTATAACGGCGATCAGGTGTAAAGAGAATTACTTGAAGAGCGTTTTATTGCCGCCACTTCTACACTATAAATATCCAGGTATATGTACGTACTAATAATATATACATACCATAGGAATACATTAAACCCGTAAGGAAGTGAAATTGTGTGTAGGTAGAGGTAGGCATAATAATGGACACGATCATACGCAATTTATAAATGGAAAAGCCGTTCACACGAAACAATATTATCACACACATAGAACGCATACGTACGGCAAAAAGCGTATTATAATATAAAGCAAGAGCGCAGCGTATTGCATGCGATGTCTGCTTCGTCTTTCTTATTCATCTTTTTTCGTTCTTTGATTCTTTTCCTTTTTTTCATTCCATTTCTTTCATCTCTGTACACGCATCGGTCAGAATGGTTCGAATTTAGTTCTGTACAAGGGGGTATAACGGTATCGAGTTATTACATATAGTTATATTTACCCAAACTATCTCGAGAAGAAAACAAATCCACGATCATCGAATATTTTCATTGAAAAAGTAGAAAAAAATTCTCTCGTCATTTTTCAGATCGATTCGCTCATCGGTCTCCTAAATTCTTTCCCTATGATTGACAAAAAAATATATATATACCATTCTTACCTACCCCGCATGTCTTCGAGCTTGGCGAAGTAAAAAAAGGAGAAGAAAAAAGAAGAAAATGGATGAAATGACTCGACTCAACTTCAGGGACACGTATAGTCCTTCGGAGTCCTTGAGGGTCGTAACTGCTGCCGTTGCTACTTTTTCTTCTTCTTCTTCTACGGCTGTTACAAAGCATACGTAAGTATAACGGACTAATGAACGGGGTTTACGTTCTGCACGATCAGAAAACGATCCTTGCCGATGGAACGTGCCCAACTCTGCAGCAGAAATAAATAAGTAAAGAAAGAAAGAAAGAAAGAAAGAAAGGAAGGAAGAATAATTAATAACCGTATGGTTATGCAGCGTTTATGGTTCATATCACATATATACTTACAACATACATAGGTATACATGAACGCGTATATTATAAATTTTTTTGTTTCGCATTCTATACAACATATATAAACCGAACCATATACCTTTAATTTTTGTTCTTCTTTTCTGGTTGTTTTTTTTCTTTTTTCTTTTGGTTTTTTTTTCTTATCCACCCGGTGCAGTTTATAATTTACGACATCAGCTTCGCTACGACGTACGGATCGAACATGTTCGCACGGTTCCCGCCCTAATGGGATGAATCTTTGTTGTGGGTACCGTTGAATGAAGGTAGTTCAACTACATTTGCCGGTGCTGAATATCATCCAGGGGAATTGGTAGAGAAAGAGAAAGAAAAAGAGAAAAAGAGAGGGGAAAAGGGGAGTGTATAGAGGAACCCGTAAGGTTTGCCGGAACCAACGGGCGTTGCAACGGCGCAACAGAGAAACGTGTAGTCGATCCAATTAATGTAGCACATGACGTTTCCTATACTCACCAATATACACACATTTATGCACGGTTATATGGCTATCCATACACACATACATACGTGTATCTATAAAGATATATCTGTTATAATGCGCCCAGGGGAATCCGAAATTTCTTTTTTCTCTTTTTTATTTTCTGTTTTTTTTTGCGCGTGTGTTTGAGTTAAACCCCCACATACATGCATACGTGCAGCGCGCGACCATGCCCCAGACCTGATGAAATCAACTGCTAATTACTCTTTGTCTTTTTAAATCTAATAAAAAAAAAATTTCTCTCTTCTCTCTTTTCCTTCCATCGGCGATACTCCAGATGCTCTTCCCCATATATACACGATTTCCGATCAAATTTTATATCCCGAGACATATCTTCCTGCAAAAAAAAACAAAAAAAGATCGTAAAATCTGTTCGAATTTTATTGATCGTAAATGTATAAAAAAAATGCAAGCCTGTAATTAAGGAAGATTTTTTTGTTTTGTTTCGTATGCAGTTCGTGATATGTGTACTGCAGATTTTTGAATACATATAAATGAATCCACTGCAGTACGTGTTGAAGTTAAAATCTGATTTATCACCGTATATATACTGTGTTCGGATCCTTGATACGGCTGTTACGGGATTTCCGTACATTTGCAACACGATCCGGGCCATAATTTATTTTGAGGTGGGTCAGATCAGTAGGTAATCGGAAAAGCCGCGCTTCAGCCGCCGGCGTGAAGCTCGAAAGAATGTACAGTAAAAGCGGGGGCGACCGGACACATGGCACGCGTACAAAACTACACGCAACATATCGCATCGTGATCATCAGTAAATTCACGTCCAGATTTCCCGTATAAAAAATACACGTACGCGATACCGGGTCACGTGAATAACAAAGTGTTTTTTGTATTTGTCTTCTTGTTTTTTTCTTCACTCAAATTTTTCAAAATCGTTGTCACAGAAAAGTACGGACATCGTAGTCGGGTGGGAATCGTACATCGTGAATGATTTGACGCGAATGATCTTCGAAATTCTCTTGATTTTTGGCCCCCTAAAAATTTTTCCGCGCGTCGATTAACTGCAGAGGAGGGGGACGGGGTTGGTTGCACTCGTGCTTCTGGCACGAGACCACCCTGACCGGATCGGTTAAAAGACAACGAACGGTGATGGTAGGTAGTTGGGTATGGCCACGTGCCGAAGCAACGCGCTCTTCAGCTGAGAACACCAGTTGGCAGTCGTGCCCGTCTACCCGAACGAACGAACCGACGAATAAACGAATCAACGAACGGACAACACCTTCTCGCCATTATTTTCGGATGGTTACCTTCCCACACTTACTATAGAAATATAGAAATACACAAACATACGTATAGATACACGTTATAATACATTATAGGTTTACACAAACCTGAAGTCGTGATATTTTGGCTCACCCTCCGATGCATAATCACCCCTTCCAATTTTTTCGTTTGCTTCATTTGTTTTTCTTCAGTTTTATATTCTTCTCTTCCGCGTCGCTCCTGATGAGTTTGTTCCGAGCGGGACTTTAGTTTTGTTTTTTTTCTGGGTACCTAAAAAACCGTATAGAAAAATACGATATCAAATTACATTGTTTAACATTTTTTTTCTAACATCGACGTTTTCGGAAACGAGGACAAAACAAGAACAGACAAAACCGCGTCCGTTCGTAAAGCGATTATCGAAGTTGAGAAAAATTTTACCTAATACGTGTGTTTGGAGATCCGATAATGAATTCGTGATGATAATTGGCATAATTTATTAATTTCTTACAACGTTTTGCAGCAGCGACGGAGGGAACAGGAACGGAATCAGGAGCAACAGCAGCTTCTGCGTCAGCATCACCCCATCGGACCCGTGGGCGCCGATCGCTGTTGATCTTACGGATGTTGTGTATGGGATACATACGTCTCTTAAAACGGGATTTATAACGCAGCGCTTTCGATTTGGACCGGTCCGGATTCCGCGCCCTATAAAAAGACGAAGAAATCAAAATAAAAATGGAAGAAAGAAAATAATAAAATCGGTTCGGTGCTCCAGTAGGATCTCACTTATTACAAATATCCGTGTGTGTGCGCAACTGCAGCTCTTCTGCTACACATCAGTGGCATTATAAAAAATCGCGTTATACACACATGTACTTTATTTATAATACATATAAACAACGTTTAATTGCAAACCATGTTGGCATTATGCCCTATAAGACTAATATGCACATACGTATCGGTCATTTGTCAAGAAAGCGCAGTTAGCGTACGCCAAAGTATGCGAAATTGATCCTTCGCCTTACAGTTCTCGAGAAATGTATAACATACATATATATATGCGTATCGATCGAAGTGTTCTTCGGAAATTATCACCGATTTACATTTTTCTTTTCATTTCGTTATCATATTTCTTACGCCGCTCAGCGCACGGTATTGATATTATGCAATTTTTCTATAGAAATTGCATCGCAAGGTAGATCAAATGTGTGCATCGCAATAAAATTCAACAGCAGCGAGAGAATTCGATCGAATCGTTGATCATTCGAATTTAAAAATCGTGTCGCCTCATCGTGCGCGACATTTTCAAAGTGTTACACGTATAATAAATAATTCATAGATACATACTTTATACATAAATTCGTTATATACGTGTACATAATACGTGTGGTGCGAATCATCCAGTGTCCAGTGTCATTAATACCAACACGATAAAATAAACTGTAGATACGTATAAATAATTGTCACCAAAAAATATAGAAATACTAGTTATATGTATGACTTTCTTTACATTACATACGTTTATATGTATATATCAAGTACCATATATACATATTTACGTATAACCTGTACGAGAATATAATTTTGCCACGGCTCTGGGATCAGCAAAGAGATCTTTGCAACACCTGCTTTGCTCGCGGTTTTTTCTTTTTTTTTTTTTTCGTTATTTTATATTTATTTCTTTGGAGTTTCGGAACTCTTTTTGCACTGCACCGCGGGCACGAGACTCCTCTCCATATTAATTTGTCACCAACCAGTCCGCCCTATTCCTTGAGCCCGTGTGTATCACGTCCGTATTATATGCACATTTACCGTTGTAAGTATATAAAAATATATACGACGCGCGGATACTCTGCATTCGCAATAACTTTCACCCTTCA
Source organism: Athalia circularis (assembly GCA_963978495.1). Taxonomy (NCBI): domain Eukaryota; kingdom Metazoa; phylum Arthropoda; class Insecta; order Hymenoptera; family Athaliidae; genus Athalia; species Athalia circularis. The sequence continues at coordinate 34,573,411 of OZ021698.1, read as the reverse complement.
ATCCTGCACCACTTTTTAGGATTTCACCGCACGCACAGATGTTTCTCATATATACCTACTTATTAATCGTATATATAATGTCGTGTCGCCATCCGACCGTGTCAGACTTCTCATTCCCCCCCCCCCCCCCCCCCTTCATCCCTTCGATGCAATCTTAGATCGATTCATATCCTCGAAATCAAAAGTCGTTCGTTCTCTTTTTATATTGTTAAGTTTTCTGCTTTTAACGTCATGCATAACGCGGCAAACTTATCACAAATATCGCCCGGGGTGGGATTAACTGAGGTTCTTCACGTACAATGCGCCGCATTACGTCAAAAAGTATAACGTGTGTTGTCGGACTCTAACCCCCGGCAATTAAATGCGCATTACCAGTCTAACTGCGCTCTAAAGCTAGGATTGTCCACGTGACTTTTTTTTTTCTTTCTTTCTTTTTTTTTCTTTTTACGGACATATACATACGAGTCGTAGAGTCGAACAAACACAACCCCGCTGAGAAATAATGATATTACATCTATACAGCTTATTTCCAAGCGTAGTTTATTTTTATTTTTTTTGGTATTTTTCGTAGAAGTTTATTTGAAATCTGGGCGTTGTTGTTATTATTATGATTATTTTTTTTTTTTTGGGACTTCGTCCTCCGTAGGGTTGTGTGAAATAAATTATTGCCTCCCCCTCCGATGCGTAATATATATCAGCGATGAAAAATAATTTTCTGAATTAATCTTCCGACATCAAAGAAATAGTAGGTGCAGGGATCGTCGTATCGTAAGGGAGATAAAAGATGCGATGATCGAATAATTTAGGGATCATCCGATTGTCGGGATACCTGAATAACGTAATCTGATGAAATTTGATTCAGGTATGTAGACGCGCGCTGTATACGGCTGGATATATATCGCTTGATGCGCACAGTGTAATTCTAATGCACATCACGTGACGTCGCGTGTCGTACGAAATAAAATAAAAATAATATAAGGTACATAGAAATTTAAATAAAACTAGATACACACGTGCGCTTACAATATTTACTATACGTACCTGCAAGGTTAGCACACCGTAGATGCCCCGGAGAAAGATAAATTATGGGAATAATCGATGAATTTTCAAAAATTATCACGCGATATTAATGAATAAATAAATAAATGGATCAATTCAGCTTTTATATGCAGATTCGGATTCCCGAGATCAAAATATACGTGGGTAAGGATGCGTCAAAATATTGCGAAAAAAATCAGATGTCAATTTTTTGTACAAAAAATCGCGAGAATCCAAAAGAGTGTGGGTACCTCGTTTTTTATTTTTTTTCAATTTTGGGGTAATAAGTTAACATTTTTTTTTTTTTTTTCAATATTTTGATGTATCCTTACGTACTTTGATCCCAAGAACACGAATCCGTCCGACTAAATTAATTAATCAACGACTAATTGTAAAATCTAAATTTTTCTGCTCCGGAAAGCGAAAATTGGCCAAAGGAAAAATGAAGAATGGTCGGATTCATTGCACAGTAATCGCATGAAATGATCAACATCTATTCTGCAAATAAGTAAAGTTTTTCATCCCGTGCATGCAGTGAGCAGAGGTTGATGTTTCCATACATTATAATGCACCTCCTATAACTTCGGGGTGAATCATCCCCTGGGATTTCTGGGTGTTTAGGAGTGAGAGAGAGGGGGAGAGTGGAGGTCCCTGGGTCTGCTGAAGCGTGACAAACGGGGCATGAGGTGATGGGGCAGTAGGGGCTCGTTCGGAGCTCGGGTCAAGCACCGGAAGTGTTTTGGCGTAGGGGCATCGGGGGTGTTTGGGGTGCTCGGGGTTCCGGGGTGCCAGGGATGGACAACAAATTAACCGGTAGATCCATCCTATGTACATTACATATTATATACCCATGTACCATATACTATATGAATAACTACGGGTGTGTATCACCCCTCCGCAGTATTGCAGCCATATGCCGCGCAGGTGAAGAAGAAAACGGCCCTCTATAGCCAAAGCAAAACCAGCGGCAACGAGCAAAAGCAACGACGACAGCAGCGGCGCGTTCCGATCGAGAATCCCCATAGGTACTTACAACATGGTAGCCATGTAAACCTGTAAGTATATAAAAGTCAGAAATAATATACATACATAAATTACATCCACACACACACAATACTTCACTTTCTCCAAAATTTCATTATACAAATTTCCGAAAAAAACAGAAAACTTCTGATTTATCAGAATAGAAATTATCGTTGAAACAGCAGGAGAAAACACACGTTTAGCGATCGATAAAAATATCGTTGCACTGAATTGAATAAAATTGATCGATCCATATTCTTCGCGATTTTTCCAAGTGGCCCCACTGATCGCCGAAATACCAAAGTAAATTGTACAAATCGCCCAAATTTCCGCAAAAAATAAAATAAAAACTTAGCCCCCGATTCGAAACCCGCCGTTTCTGACACGGTTAATAAATTGTCTTCTTTTTTTTTCGCCTCGAGTCCTGGAAAGAATAGATAAATTTCTACTACATTGCTGCACAGGCTGATAAAAAACGAGAGTCGAAAAATTGTGTGGATCAAATTTCATGCGAAAACGTGATTCGTTCCGATTTTTTTTTCTATCGAATTATAGACGTCGATTTAGAATGTGTGAGAAAAATGATTTCTATCTTCGTAATCATATCGTGGGATTATTCGATGACACACGAACGGGTAAAAATGATTGAGTATTGGTGTCCGGTTTATCGATATAGAGAAACTGTAAGTAAAATGAAAACAGAGAGAAGAAGAAGAGAAAAAAAAGAAGGAAAAGGAAAAGGAAGAAGAATAATAAGAAGAAAGAGTATGAGGGAGGGGTGTAAAGAAGAAACTAAATAAGGATAGAAATACCCTGTAGGAAAAGGATCGGAGATACAGGTGGTTGTGAAAGGGCCACCTGCGCGGCATGCGGGCCTCCCGACCGGAGGACTCTCCCGGTATAGCGAAGTACACTTGCATGCACCAGAACACAGAAGGATTTCGAAGCGCGAGTGTCTCCGAGTATCGAAAGAGTAGTTTGCTGGAAAAGGATCATCAACCACGCGAGCAACGAGTATTCACCGCATACACACATCCATACGTATATATATACAAGTATCCGCGTATTGACTATATATTATTTACATATACATATTTATATACATACATATGTGTGTTTTAGATCCGCCCCGCCGTTTCTTCATATGAGCCTTTATAACATGCCATGAAGTGCATCATGCCGATACAACGTTAAACGTGGACTCGTGCTGCTGTTTTATCGCTTCGTTTCCGACTCGATTGTTACACCTTTAAGTTTCTGTTTTTTTTTTTTTTTTTTCCTTTCTTCCTTTTTTACACAATGAATAATTATTTTCATTATTATCATCGTCATACCTATATATACGTAAGTCTGCGCTGCGCAAGTGCATCATTATGATTAGTATATAGATATATGTGTATGTATACATATGTGTGTATGTGATATTTGAAAAGAGATGTGCATCATCTGTAGGATGCTATATATCGTAATTATAATACATATGTAGAAACGTTGGGTGCCACAGAAGCCGCATATATTGCATGAAACTTTTATACCATGTATGAACGCGCCCAACGTGCATTCAATATTCACCATTTGATCTTTGATATATACCTATGTACAGGTTTTAGTAGTTCAGGAATGAATTTCTTCAGAGCGCATGAAAATAATATTAAATATTATTATTAATACCTATGTACAGGTTTTAGTAGTTCAGGAATGAATTTCTTCAGAGCGCATGAAAATAATATTAAATATTATTATATAGGCCTTCGATATTCGATCGCGCTCGTCATATCTTTGGAACAGGATATCTAAATCACCAGAATCCCCATTTCTTAAAATCTGAAAGCAAAAAAATTCTTTATAAAAAATCATTCAAATGAAGAAGTAGATGTGTAAGATTTTAAGATGAACATTTTGTCTTTTTACATTAGATATTCTTATTATATTTGAGTGAGCAAAAAAAAATCGATTCTGTCTTAAGATCGTATTGGTATTTGACTTTCAAAAAAAAGGAAAAAGAAAGAAAGTAAAACATTTAGATTTAAAACTACCGCGGGCTTTGCTTCGGGAGAATAAAGACGCAAAGCGGAATGAGATAACGGTCAACAGGTGCGGGTCAGGGGATCGGCCCACCTACGGTCTTGTATATCTATACATCCAAATGTACGTACGCTGATTTTAGATATATCAGTCGTCCAGACAAATTGCTATTATATACTACTTTCACCCCCTATAAAAATATCAAGAAAACCATACCTTCGATTACGTTATTCAACTTATAGAATGAAATTCATCGAGATGGATGAATGATTATGCGCCATCAAAAGTTCTTTCTACACATATTCATGTACGTGTATGTATAATAAAGTTAGGAAAAATGGTTGATTTATTTCTATTTTTATTATTATATTAATATCTGTTTTTTTTTCCACCACCCATATCCGAGCGAGTGACAATTCTTACAATAAATATCTGCTGATTCTTATGGATGATGAAAAAAAAAATTATTTTCCCCATATATCTCACATACATATACCTGTATACGTATAATTCGCTCGGGTTATAAATTTGAGTCAATACCGTGGAATTTTATTGCCGGTACACGCCTCTCATATATGCCTATATTATGGGATAAATTCTCCTCATCAGCTCGTCAAATGAGAGATATCTGATACCAGATTACAGAAAGCGCACGCTTTTTGCTTGTCAGGTATTAAAAAGTTGAGCACGCGCGCGCGCTCGCGCGTTACTTTCAGATAAAGAACTATACTGTACGTCGCAGCAGTACCATATATATACTTATAATAAATACTATAAAATGTGCATCGAGGCGATCGAAGAAGAGAGAGGGGTGAGCCGAAAAAAAGAAAAAGGAAGGAGGGAGAGAGAGAGAAGGAATTTTTAAAGAAAAATTGGTAGGTAGCATCATCAGCCTCGCTGGCGTGTATATACCTGAGTTAATCCCCGCTTGGTTGTAATTGATCTGATACGACGACCTCGTCAGGTACGCAGGCGGCATGCCGTAAGGTAAATTACATAAAACGGCGAATCCGCTGTGAAAAAAGGATAACCGCATATATTTAATAAGTGTACAGCCATAAAAGAGTTCGGTTAAAAGAACGGGTTGTCCAACACTGATCCGATCATCGTCCTTATCTCGGCAGTCTGCAATATATCGGGAATTACGGGTGTAACTGAAGATCAAACTATATCGCATCACGTACGCGAATTCAGAAATGCGCACGCGTCCTGCATTTTCTTTCTTTCTTTTTCGTTTTTTTTTTTTTTTCTTTTTTCCAACGGACAATTGGGTCAAGTGTATGATAATAAATAATTCGCGTACCACCACCACCGCTACTGCTTCCTCCTTCTCCTCCTTATTCCGATGTATAGCTTTTATGTGGATTACTCGTACCTGTACATTTAACTTCTATACGCGAAGGAAACACTCAGCTGTCTCTCCATTTAAGCAGACTCCTCCTCGTCTTTTTTCTTATCTCTGTTTTTCATTTGCTTTTATTTTACTTAATTTCTTCTCTTTTTTCTTTTATTTTTTTTTCTTTCGGCTCTTCATTGCTGAGGTATAAACGCAGTCGTGGTTATAGGTACCCAGTAGGTTACAGGACATTTATTTTTATGCCCCTTCATTTTCTGCGCCCGGTTATGGCGAGACACGCGTTCGTATGTATGCTATAAGTAAAATATATACCGGTCGATTTCAGCCATCGAGGAACCGAATACTTCCTCGTTAAATGTTTGCGGCGAAGAAAAACTTCCTTCCTTCCTTCCTTCCGCCGCTTCCTCTGATAACTGAAACATTTAATTCAATGGAAATAATTGTTTCCTCATAGATTTTCACATCATACATAATATGGTTTTAGTTTTACGTCGACCGTTCAAAAAATTTATTGAACAAGAAAATCATATCGATGCAACAAATACGCTTCGTGACTTTCTTGGTACCCTAAAAGGACACATTGTATATCTTGTTACTAACTAACAATAAGATCCGTTGTAAAGACTGATGATATTAATTATGAACGTAATTTTTCAGCAACGAATCCCCATCCGGATATTAATGTGCTGTATTTTTTCTTTTTTTTTTTTAATTATAAAAGATCTGGATCTATAAAATCATTCCAATGAATCTGGAAGGGTCGATAAAATTCCTTCGATAACTTAAATTTTGCAGATTTTTAGAACGCGTTGATAAGTTTACGTATCCAAACACAACTAATCAGTATCTGAAATTGTGTATCTGGTTTTATAAGCGTGGCATGCAGGCGTTAAGGGACAAAGAAGGGTGATGTCTGGAGTGTAACCGGGACTCCTGCAGTAATAGGGAGAGTTGAAGGGGATGACTTCGAGTTTGGAGTTAGCTGCCGATGACGGTAGGCAGCTGGCGCAAGGTGCCCTTTTCCCTAGGAATGTGCTGCACTTCCAGACTTCCTTCAATATTATACCGAAGAGGTAGGTATATGGGATATGGGCTGCACGCGCCGTTTCGGAACGTATAAGCGCAACTGCATCGCCGCTATGTCAAAAACCGGCACGAATAGCACTCTTTCTCTTCCCTGACTTTTCGTCCATCCCCCCCCCCCCCCCCCAAGCTCCCTTTATTACAACCGATTGTCTCTAAAATCTAAATGCTACCATCAATTCACTAGATTTATTTCAGAGATATACCCAACAACCGGTGAGGAGCGACGTGAGGTTTGAAGGAATTTATTTTCTTTCTAATTGTACGCGGCGGTCTACGGTGGGATCGAGCACGCTTTTCTCCCCATATATTTCAAACAGATAAGCTACAAGCAGTTTAGACTACTAACTTTTTTAAATATGTGTACGTTTATGACGGAATATAAAATATCCAACTCTGCAGACCCGCAATTACACAATACACATATCCGTATATAACGATTAAAAATGAACATCAGCTGTAATAAATCTCTAATTACGAAGACAGACAGGTGAATAAAGTCTCAGCTATTATATCCTTCCTTTTTGCATGTCAATAACGTGACGAGACTTTTTCGCTGTGAATAAGTATTCGAATGAATTTTCTTTGCGCGCCATAATATCTGGCGATTGCACATATCGCATAAAGTGCAATCATCTCATCGATTGCAATTAGATTGCATCAAAGCAAAGTAACGCCACCGTACGATTAAAACGTGAATTAAAAACTTGCATTCCTGACCTGAAGTATCGACTATTTGAACGTAAAAGTCCCTGAAAATTGATTGTGGTGATATTTTGTTGTTTAATGTTGAGCGCAGGGGATTATAACTAATGTTAAAATTTTATTCGCCTACATTCCGATCGAACAGTGATTTTTAATGGTAGAGATTGGCGGTGATTGGAGGCTATTGAGATTATTTGTTAATTCGCGAGTGATATTAAAGATGCGAATATTAATATCGGTGTCTAATAAAAAAATAAGATAAGCTGATCATCGATATGTGGTTGTGAGAATAGAACTGGGGCCCCGGGAGAACGCACAATTCTTTTATTTCTATCCTGGTGGTACAGGAAAGTATCAAAAGTACGTATTGCACATTATGCATCTGACGTATCGCTTTGTAATTTTACTAATCATAAAACCGAACTACTCTTCTCACTTTTCAAACCTACATTCAAACCAAACCACCAAAAACTCTTGGTGATCCTCAGATCGATTTACTGTTGCTACTTTAGATACTAATACCTGAAATGAATGTACAACTGTCATCGAACAGAAGCTTCACTTTGCATCATAGCAGTATTCGACTCTTAAGTAATTCCTACATTGATCGGCTGAGGTTTCTAATAATAAACAAACAATTACCGTCGCAGGAATAAAAAAGAGACAAAGAGAGAAACACCAAATGAAGTAAAGCTGCCTGGGAAATAAGTCTGAGACCCTGGTTGGTGGGTGAATGAATGGTGTTGCAGATAGACTCGGTGTGGGGTTGGGCGTCACCCCCGCTGCGCCTCCAATTAGCTGGGGGGTCTCGGGGCGCCTCGGGGAGTGCAGGGGCAAGTGCGGGTGCCCAAGCCTCACAGAGAATGGGCGAAATGGTGGTGGAGCGAGCTCCGTCTCCTCTACGCCTTGGCCACACCTCCGAGAAGCACCCCGGAACTACCCTGACGGAACTAAATGTACTTAGACGTCACAGGGAACTATGCGATGTTGTTCTCAATGTGGGTACCAGAAAAATATTTGCCCACAGAGTGATTCTATCTGCCTGCAGTCCCTACTTCAGGTAAATGATAGTTTATCAGTCGATCAGTTTCTATTTTGTTGCGATATCATCCGAATATTCTTCTTCAAACTTTCAGGGCAATGTTTACCGGAGAATTAGCAGAGTCCAGGCAGACGGAGGTGACGATCAGGGATATAGACGAGGTGGCCATGGAGCAGTTAATCGACTTTTGTTACACCTCCCAAATAATAGTTGAGGAAGCTAATGTGCAGACTCTTCTGCCTGCTGCATGTCTCCTTCAGCTGGCTGAAATCCAGGATGTTTGTTGCGAATTCCTCAAGAGACAATTAGACCCTTCCAACTGCCTAGGAATACGCGCCTTTGCAGACACCCATTCCTGCAGGGAGTTATTACGCATTGCGGATAAATTTACACAGCATAATTTTCAGGAGGTTTGTTTTCAAATTTCATACCAAATGACAGAAAAGAACAAAGTTATTACAACTAATTCTTACGATAAATCAGGTAATGGAAAGCGAGGAGTTTCTCTTGCTACCAGTCGGTCAACTGGTGGACATCATATCATCTGACGAATTGAACGTAAGAACAGAGGAGCAAGTTTTCAGTGCAGTAATGAACTGGGTGAAGTACAACGTAACGGAACGTAGGCAACACTTAGCTTTAGTACTGCAACACGTCAGACTGCCTTTGCTGAGCCCAAAGTTCTTAGTAGGAACTGTAGGATCAGACTTACTAGTCCGTTCAGACGACGCATGTCGGGACTTGGTAGATGAGGCTAAAAATTATTTACTTCTACCACAAGAACGGCCCTTGATGCAGGGACCAAGAACAAGACCTAGAAAGCCAACTCGGAGAGGTGAAGTTCTCTTTGCAGTAGGTGGTTGGTGTTCGGGGGACGCTATTGCCAGTGTAGAAAGGTTCGATCCTAACACAGCGGATTGGAAAATGGTTGCACCGATGAGCAAAAGAAGATGCGGAGTTGGAGTTGCTGTTCTCAACGACCTTCTATACGCAGTGGGAGGCCACGACGGACAAAGTTATCTAAATAGCATCGAGCGTTATGATCCGCAGACTAATCAGTGGTCTTGTGATGTTGCCCCAACGACTTCCTGTAGGACTAGCGTAGGCGTCGCGGTATTAGATGGATTTTTGTACGCGGTCGGAGGACAAGACGGCGTACAGTGTTTAAATCACGTAGAACGGTGAGTCAAACTGTAATCATCTCACAAAGACTAATTACTAAATTCCATGTTTATTCTGTTCAGGTATGACCCAAAGGAAAACAAGTGGTCGAAAGTTGCACCTATGACGACGAGGAGGCTTGGAGTAGCAGTTGCGGTTTTAGGGGGTTACTTGTATGCGATCGGCGGGTCCGATGGTCAGTCGCCTTTGACTACGGTAGAAAGATATGACCCTAGACAAAACAAGTGGTCGCAAGTTTCCCCAATGTCAACCAGACGCAAGCACCTCGGTTGTGCAGTGTTCAATAACCTTATATATGCGGTAGGCGGTAGAGATGACTGTATGGAGCTCTCTAGTGCTGAGAAATATCATCCGCTAACTAATTCTTGGAGCCCAATTGTCGCCATGACATCTAGGAGAAGCGGGGTGAGAATATTATTGGCATTTGAACAAAGCGATGAATATTCACCTCCATTAAATTTGTAGGTACTTATCCATTGATTCTTTTCAATAGGTTGGCTTGGCTGTGGTAAACGGTCAGCTGTACGCCGTAGGCGGATTTGACGGAACAGCGTACCTGAAAACTATTGAAGTTTATGACCCTGAGCAGAATCAGTGGAGACTATGTGGGTGTATGAATTATCGACGATTGGGTGGTGGCGTTGGAGTGATGCGAGCCCCGCAGACTGAGAACTACATTTGGTAGCTCAGGCCCCCCCCTTCAGCTCTGCAAGCTGAAAGCCCCGGAATTCCCACAACCCCAACTGCACCCCTTTCTGTTCCTATCGCGATAACAACAACCCGAAAACGCTATCGTCGTTCCATGAGCATCATATGAGTAAATAACTACATAATCATATTGGAGAAATAAGCAACCGTGTAAGCATTTATCATCACCAAAAAACTTGACCGCGTATGCAAGAACAAAAAAAAAAATACCCATGTATTAGGTATTAATTATAGCTGCCTAAAAACAAAAAATGAAACAAAACGAAAAATAAAAAGCTATATAAGTATAATAAAATGAATAGCGGAAAAAAAAGATTGTCAACTCGAAGGGTGTGTAAATAATTTCTTGAGAGCAATGGTGATTAGATACCGACAGAATTACTCGGTGCGCTGGGTCTATCAATACTAAGTATCATTTCCGATTATAAAAAAAAAAAATTTTCTATCTTCACAGCCGTAAAAATTTCATGCGTGCTGTCCTTTGTTATTTATTTTCATACCAAACACCCTAATACCATTCTCATATTTTTTTTCTTTGAAAGATACCTTGAGACTTTACCCTCATACACTTTTCGATCAAACTCTCTTCTACTTCTGTTTTCTATTGACATCAATGTGAAAGAAATAGGCGTATCTATTTGGCTGGTTATTACTTTACGTTGGAGAAAAAATAAAAATTATGTTTCAAGGATTTCATATATAATCCGTCAGATATTATTTTAGGATTCCAGATAAGAATCCAAGCATTGTACTTTGCTATATTTTCTGGCCACGAAAATTGACTAACAAATTAGCGCTTATTTTCTTTGAACAAACATTTCGATGCACCGTAGATATTAACGTTCAAAGTTTTACCATTATACACATTTAGCTGTATCTCGTTGATGTGATCTATTGCTGTCACATTACACATGACATCACAAGATATGTGAAATACATGTAACTATACATTTAATCAAATTGTTTTTAAATTTACCGAAATTAACAGTAGCTTAATTATTTGATTTATATTCATTTCCTCGCTCGACTGAGACACAGCAATAAGTTTAATAATTATCTTTCACCTGCACAAGATTTTCCGCGTCGACTAATTGCTGTCAATAATAATACTCAGTGAACTGAAGAAAATTTTTTTTTGGCAATTAAGCTTGCGTTCGTTGCCAGATATAAAACAAAATAAGAGAAAAATAATATATGTGTCTGTCTCTGCTTGAAAAGCTTGAATAAACTTAATTTACTAGGAGAAATAAAAGTAGTCTTTGCAATCATGCGGCGAAAATATTGTTTCAATGATTTCAAAGACTGAGAAAAAAAAAAAGAAGAAAAAGAGCCTTTGAAAATTTTGGAACTAATTCATCTGGTCAACGGTCTTGTTATAATTGAGATCATTGCCGAATTTTATCATGTGTTCTTAGTTGAGTCAATGATTTTAACAAAGCTTTTACCGAATACACGAGCCTTTCCCTGCGTATTTCTAAGTTATTTTTTTTATTATTAATATTACCCAATTATTTTTTTTTTTTATACATCAAGGCCTGTCGAAGAAGGACTTGTACAAGGCGTCTACAATATGCGACATTTCTAATTATCGTTTAAAAAACATGGATTGTGAACAAGCATTATTAGTTCTGTATATATTGATAAAACGTGTCCAAAATGTTAATGAAATATATTTGTTGAAACTTAAAACGTCTTGATGCAATTAAAAATTATTACCAGCCTTAGAAATCATTATACCAGTAATGATGAAGGTAAACAATTGAAAACGATCATTTCAAAATTCACAAAGAAATTGATGGACGTGAATATTTCGAATCCTGCGCCGATTTTTGAGTATCGTGGAGTGGTAGTTGGGCCGTTGAGTGTAGATCTATCTATTGGACGGTGATTGGGGGGAGAGTTTCTCATCTTCTTAACAACGAATTGATAATTTTTGCGTGCAAATGGCCACCGTTTCAGTCAAATGTCAAAATAATCTCGGTGGAACTCATCAAGAGCACTATTCAAGTAATAACATAATTTTTTCTGACGCAATTCGCAAGACAAACCACTATTTTTGAGCTCACATGAAAATTCATGTTAAGTAATCGTCCTTTCAAATTTTCTGTTAACCTGTCCTAACCTGCCGCAAATTCTGTATAGAAACAAGAAATAAAACCCTTTGTTCTTTAAATATTATCTGGTCAAACTAGTGTCAATTTAGGAGTAATTAGGTCAAGGGCTGGATGCTTCGCACTTGATGTTTCCATGGATGCGAGGACAGATCCTGGAGGCATGGAGTAGTAGGAGAGGCTCGCGAGAGGACAGGAGGCATTCATCTACCTCCTCATCCGGGAGCCCAGGAAAACCCTCAGGAAACTCCAACAACGCTATGCTTGACACCTCACAATCAGATTCCAATAGTTTCTCTATTAACATCATCAGGTTTTAGATTTTTATAATTTATTTGGTATCAGAAATAAGAATGTGCTCATAACTTCTTTCTACAATTCTTGCAGCAAAGAGGGGAATATCCTAGGGCTCAGTGTCAGGCCAGATTTTACAATTGAAAGGATTAAGACAGTCGCGATGAAACATTTTTACAGACAAGACGCTAGGCCTCCTTCACGCTTTAGATTAGTTCATGCAACAAAGTTCAAATTGCTGGTAAATGATAAAAAACTTGAGGACGAAGACATAACAAATTCTGGTGAGTATCTCGATACTTTTATACAAATTTATTCCTGGAGCAATCATTCTAGTTTCCTACCATTTTGTTCTAGATGAATTAATGCTTGTTGAAAATAACCCTCCTACAACGAATGAGAACTTGACAGAACAAGCATTACAGGGTCCTAGTGAAGAAGTGATTGCTCGAATAACTGCGGAAATACCACTTAAAAATCTTAAACGACCTGTGCCTAGCATTGCAGACTCCGAAATCGACGTACATCTAATTATTCAAGTTTTAAAATGATGCCCAAATATATAATGACGCACTAATTAAATGAAATTTATCAACAGTTTCAGAATGAGATACGGAAGATTCTCATCACCCTTGTACAAACTTCAGCAAAGCTGTTAAACCACAGTTCTGAAGCAACTAGAATTTGTGAAATTATTAGGGAAAAATGGGAGGCAAGAAACAATCGAGCTAATGATCCTAAGGCTGTTAAATATCTTGTAGAAATGGGATTTTCAGAGAAGAATGTGCTGAAGGCACTACGTCTCTACAAGTAAATTTTATACTATACTAAATTCAAAGATCTACATCCTTATTATCGTAATTCTTTGGTGATTATAAATTTGCTCCTCATGCTACTCAAACATTTTCAAGTTTGAATATATCGGAAGCACTCGAGTGGCTTATAGACCATGGAGATAGTCCTGACCTCGAAGATATTGAAATCCCGTCTCTGGATATTGAATCAAACATGGATCCAGGAGGGCCTAGTTCGTCAGGCATATCGAGTAGAAGAAAGAGCTTCAAAGGTGCATGTATGGATCTATTAAAAGGAGGTAAACAAGAAGCCTAATCCATTCTGACCGTTCAAGTACAGAATTAGCAAAAGCTTATTATAAATCCAGGAACCCAGAGCTCGAAGAGGGAACCGAATTTAATAAATATTGTCGCTGTGCTCGTGGAATCGTTTCGACAAACTAAAAAGCTGGAATTTAGACCAAATGTAAGAATAATGTCGTCTCTTCAAGAAATGGGTTTTGAAGAGAAGAAAATTAATGAAGCGCTACGAGTCACTGGGAATAATCAACCAAACGCCGTACGTTACTCTCAATCTATTACAACATTCGGTGCTCCTTAGAATTACAATTCCTCATAAATCTGATTACTTTTTAGTGCCAATGGCTGTTAGGTGAACGACGCCGAAGCCTACAGGACTTGGACGAAGGATTGGACCCAGATGGACCAATCTACAAAGCGATTATGTCAAACCCCCACATCCAGTTAAGCCTCACTAAACCTTCAATGTTACTCGGTAAGCTATTCTGTGTATTCTATCGATAAAATAGTTGAGCAAATCCTATTTATATTATCGCAACTTCAGGGGTTTAAATTTTTTAGTGTATCTTTCTATGCTGGAGCGTCCAACAGCTGCGGAGATTTGGATAAATGATTTAGAGGCGTCGCCAGTGCTAAGTCAGATATATAGGACATACTACGATGAGAAACACATCATGCAGGATACCACTGTCATTAACTTGCCCAGTGGCGCGTTAAAGTTCATTTAGTTGATAAAAAAAAAATAATAATAATTAATTAAGGAAGAATCAAATAAATAAATATAAATTATTGTTAAACTGTTCAAGCTAGTCGTTATTCAGTCTGTTGACAAATTCATCACCATTTTGAAAAATTTAAGCCGTTAGTGTAAAGACAGTCTATTGTCAATTAACAAAAAGAAAGTATATAAAGTGCTTGCTTATTAAACTTATTCCCGACTAACCGAATTCGTCCACTCAAATTTTATGGTATCAAATATACACAAATCGAGATTTAAAAATGAGCGTTCATTCGAAACGTAAAACGCGGCACTCATGTTTACTCTGAAGCAGGCCGAATGTCAAACATCACGAGCCGCTGTTCTGATTTGCCTGAAGTTACACCCACCAACCATCGACAGCGTGTTTTGAACTGTCAACTTTTGCTTAAATTTTGCACCAACATAATGGTTTTTTATTTCACGAGTGATGGTAAGATTATTCGTCGTAATGACGGCTAACAATTTTTATTTTTAAATTATTGAATCACTTTGTTTTTAGTATTTACAATGATGTTTTCTGCAATTTCATTTGGAGGTTAAGTTGAATTATCAATAATTGTGATTAAACAATTATTTTAGTGGTGCAGCCCCCCGTAACGCTTTTCATGGGTCTTGACAAGTTTGAAAGTGAGTTATTTGTCGATTTACAATTATTTTAGGCCTCATAGATAACTTTTCTTTTGAACAGACCTATTGTTTGTTTATACATTAGGTTGACTCCCGATATTTAATGCACGTGATTACTCATTTTAAACAAATTTGTCAGATCAGACTAATTTTAAATCTTTTTCTGTAAGACGAGGATCTCATAAAATGGGGATGGCCAGAGGACGTCTGGTTTCACGTCGACAAACATTCTTCTGCTCACGTGTATTTGAGACTGAAGCAAGTATGTCGGACCATTTTTTAGACATCCAAGAATTGAAAATATCTCTAAAATCTTGCTTTTATTTTTATTCCCAACCGAATATCTTTTAGGGTCAAACTATAGACGATATACCTGGTGCAGTTCTTGAAGATGCTGCACAGCTGGTAAAGGCTAATAGCATCGAAGGAAACAAAATGAATGATATCGATGTGGTATACACATTGTGGTCAAACTTGAAAAAGACTCAGGGCATGGAGCTAGGTCAAGTTGGTTTTCACAAGGAGAAAGACGTCAGGAAAATGCGGGTTGCGAAGCGACTCAATGCGGTTGTTAACCGTCTAAACAAAACTAAAAAAGAAGAACAACCTAACTTCCGGGCAGAACGAGAAAACAGAGACCGAAGTGAAAGGGAAGATAAAAAGAAACTCCTTAGGGAGCAGAAAGAAAAAGAAAAAGCTGAAGAAAAGAAGAGGCAGGACGAGGCTGAAATGAGGTAAAAAAAAACTTGATAGCTATTCTTTCTAGCAAATTAGGAAATTATACGTTAATTTTGGTACATTGCTTTCAGGAGCTACAATTCATTGTTCAGTTCAAATAATATGACAACGAATACGGAAAACACCGGATATGATTCGGATGACTTCATGTGATGAAGCTGTTTAGATTCTAATAATAAATATTACCCTACCTGTTATCTACGTTTCCGACTAATTGTTACTTAAGTGCTCCTATTACTGTATAATAAAAACCAAGAACACCTTAACTATCATAGTTCTCGGTTATTCATTGATTGTATTTCCTAAATTTGTTAAGTCACACAAACCTCATAGTAAATTAATGTTCACGGCGCTGAGTGCGTCAACTATCCACTCCGGGTATTCTTTATCCGGATAAAGGTCGAGTATAAATTTCTGAACAAACTGTGGGAATCTTTGTTCTATAATACTTCTCCTGATGTCCCGCATCAAGGTCAACTGAAAGTTGATATTATGTACAGTCAGTAAATGACAAGCCACAGTTTCTTGTGTTACAATTTGATGTAAATATGCTCGGGTGTAGTTCTTGCACGTCGAACAATTACAAAACTCATCAATTGGTCTAAAATCATTTTTGTACTGCTGCTGCCGCAGATTCAATTGGCCTGTTCGGATCAGAGCACAACCGAATCTCTGAAATTTCAAATCAATGAAAACTCGTGACAATTGCTAGGATTTTATAGGAGCTCAAATAATTTTTATTTACCGCAGTTCTGCTAGGAAAAACACAGTCGAACATATCAACTCCCAAGGCGCAGCAGACGACCAAATCAGACGCGAATCCGACACCCATCAAATACCTAGGTTTATCTTTGGGCAAAATGTCTGTTGACAAATGTACCATCTTCCAAAATTCGTCTTTGCTTTCCCCGCCACTGGAGAATTTGAATAAACAAATTGCAGGTGGAACTAAATGATTGAAGAAGCTATAAATGAAGAAATTACCTCAAACCACCAATAGCAAATCCATTGACCTTTCTCAACATCAATTGTCTAGCACACTCAGTTCTCAATTCTGGATTCAGTCCACCCTGAACTATTGGAAAAATGTTTTGCTCATCTGGTCTTTGGTGAGCGGTGAGACATCTGTCTAGCCATCTAGCAGTTCTAAAGAAATGAATTCATGATTATAATCAAAAGTAGACTTTAAGGTCATTTTTCCACTTGAGAGATCAATTTAAGATTACCTATGCATTGCCTCTTCAACTCGAGGACCAGTAATTGTAGTTTTAACAACATCGTCAAGCTGCATCATTATGTCTGCTCCGATAGCGTTTTGTATCCCAATGGAATGTTCAGGAGTTAGCATGCATTCAGATCCTAAACATTTGAGATTATTCAAAAAATTAATCAAAACCTGTCGTATCATTGATTATCTCTCTTACAAGTGTTACCATCATATGGAGATTGAAATTTAACACCCTGTTCAGTAATTTCAGCAAGTTGAAGTAGAGAAACCATTTGGAATCCACCTGAATCCGTAAGCAGCGCTCTATTCCAATTCATAAATTTGTGTAGACCACCTGCTTTCTTCATGATTTCTGGTCCCTGTCATAGACAAAGCGCATTATTTACGGTCAGAAACAAATGACTTGCCTTAGAAAGTATGGGTACTCAAACTTACTGGTCTTGTTCCAAGGTGATATGTGTTGCTTAACATTATTTGGCAGTCCAGTCTCTCCAACTGCTGAGGCAGCAGACCCTTGAGCGTACCCTAAGAAATTCGCGAATTTAGTTACACAGATAAAATGTAAAAAGTTAAAACACCAACTTTTGTTGATCCAAAGTTACCATTATACGAACACACGACAGAGTGATCTTCCCGGGTTCTTTACCTGCGTGCCTACCGGCATAAATACTGGTGTGTCCACGTGATGATGAGGCAAATTAATTACCGAAGTTCGCGCTTTTGTTGTTTGGCATTCCGCAATAATTGTGAACACTAAAGGGGGTGTTTTATTCGGCGACATCGTGATATTCCTACGCGCCTGAAGCCAACACGTGGTGCTTATATCACAAGTGCGTCCGATCATTAATCGTAATGTATTGAGGCACCCCTATTCTGGCCATATTCGGAAAATGGCCACGACACGTTGTCTCCACCAATCCGAGCATCTGTCAAACGCAGCAGAACACACTGCTAGACCGTCAACAAGTGACCATCCTAATAACAAATTGTTGGTGACCTTTAAACCTGTTATCTTTCAGAAAGCGAAGAGATAGTCTGAATATATTTAAGTGCTACTGGTGAAGATAATTGACGTCTGGAATTAGTTTAAAACTGTTGATTTATAACTGCATCAGCTGTCCCCAATTCATTGCTTCAACGTTAGTCAGAATTTGCTCCGCAATATTCTAAAATTAAAAATGGTTCGTGCATGGATAATGAACGATCTGGAGACTGATCGACGTTTGGAGCATTTTACAAATCCTCCAGAATTTGTGTCGCTACTTGATCTCTTCAAGAAAACAGGTGTCGAATACTTCAAGGTTAGTATCTAAGCAGTTGCGTCAACAATAAGTTATCATAAAAACTCTCTCAACAATCGATCATACCATTATAGAAATAAAACAACTTATCACCCTGACGATTTTTCACCCTCAGATTGACCATCAGAACTTTGCTTCTGATGCAACTTTAACAAACTTGAAGGAAACCCGAGGATACACTTATGAAGATGAAATCACATGCTCTAAAGAATGCCTGCAAAATTACGAGGAAAAGGTAATCATTAATTGCAGATTTTTCTCTATTTTTAACCATTACTGAGATATTCACTAAATTATGCCATAGCTAAAACATTTCTTTGCGGAGCATCTTCACACCGATGAAGAGATCCGCCTGGTTCTTGATGGTTCTGGGTATTTCGACGTTAGAAATCACGACGAGAAATGGATTCGTATAGAGGTTGTACCTGGGGATTTGATCATCATACCAAGTGGAATTTACCATAGATTCACATTGGACACAAAAGTAATAAACACCAAATCGATCCTCATAAACAATATAGCTCTATGATCATTTTAATGTTTATAATGCCATTTTTTTCTATTCTAGAACTTCATAAAAGCGAAGCGGTACTTTATTGGAGTTCCAGTTTGGGAGCCTTACAACAGACCGGCTGATGATATGGACTGCAGAAAAGAGTATCTGAAGCGTCTGCAGCACGGCTTCGAAGTCCCAGCTAATTAGAATTAAGACTTAACATTCGGTAATTGATATACAATCAGCAACAGTGTTTAATCGATTTTAAATGTTTACGGATTATTTACTTGTTATCGTTACATGTTATCAGAATATCATAGTTTTGTACATACATACGCGCTTTTGCATGCTCTTTTAACTCTGTTTTACTCCTATACCTCATATAATAAGATACAACGACTGTGAGTCGTTCAG
Source organism: Athalia circularis (assembly GCA_963978495.1). NCBI lineage: Eukaryota > Metazoa > Arthropoda > Insecta > Hymenoptera > Athaliidae > Athalia > Athalia circularis. The sequence goes on along the minus strand of OZ021698.1, from coordinate 34,554,185 downwards.
GGCATTCGATCGAAAGATTATTGTTTATAATTACTTTACGTCGTATAACTCATCGAAAAAAAAACCGTAGAGTGAATCTTAACAACGCGCTTTGAAGGGGAAAATTCGAGCTTCAAGATGTCTGTAAAAAAAATACAATTCAATTTGAGACTCCCGATCCGCCGTCTCAAGAGTCCACTTTACGTTTTTGATATGAGTTGATTCGGGAGAGCATAACTTGCGAACACAATTACTATTTACACATTCAAATCTATGTTACAAATCTCTTTTTCACGTTGTATCGAAGATGCAAAAGATCTATAAAATATGAGTGATATTTACAAAGAATCATTTTCCATCTAAAAATTCAACCGAGAAATCTTTTTTCATAGAAAAATAGTATGGATCTATTAGTTTTAAATGTTGCGCTCATTTCGAGGGAAGATTGGTCGATTGGCAGCATTTCCAATGGGACCGGTCTACGGGCAAGATAGTTCTGCGGTGGAGCTTTCGATCCAATGCCGCGTCAGGTTTTCTACTAACCAATCAAATACAACCACGACCAGAGTGTGAAGAGTTTTGCTTCAAACGTCTGCTAGGATGGCAGGGTCACAGTTAGCCAGGATATTTCTAGTCAATTTAGTATTATGCGTATTTTTTGTGTTAGCTGGGTAAGTCGCTCAAAATATGAGCAAGTTTTCTAAGCAAGAAAAATAACAAGCACTCTCTTCAACTCACTCCAATACCAAATATCTCAACCTAACCTCAGCTCTATATCCCCCAACGTATTGTTGATTTATCTAAGATTGAAAAAACTCTTCTTTGCCTCGTTCACAGGAGAGACTTCTACTCGATCCTTGGAGTATCTAGGAACGCCAACACCCACACTATCAAAAAGGCATACAGAAGATTAGCCAAGGAATTGCATCCAGATAAGAACAAAGATGATCCTGACTCCTCGCAAAAGTTCCAAGACCTGGGTGCAGCCTACGAGGTTCTTTCAGACACAGATAAAAGAGAAATGTACGACCGCTGTGGAGAAGAGTGTCTCAAAAAAGATGGCATGATGAACAATGCTGATCCATTCGCTAGTTTCTTTGGTGATTTTGGTTTTCACTTTGGAGGAGATGGTCAACATCAACATGAGACTCCAAAGGGAGCTAATATTGTAATGGACCTATCAGTCACCCTAGAAGAATTGTACAGTGGAAACTTTATTGAGATAACTAGAAACAAGCCGGTGATGAAGGCGGCAAAAGGAACGAGAAAGTGCAATTGCAGGCAAGAGATGGTCACCCGTAACTTGGGACCAGGTAGATTCCAAATGATGCAGCAAACTATTTGCGATGAATGTCCCAACGTTAGGCTGGTCAATGAAGAACGAACCCTGGAGGTTGAAGTTGAACCAGGAATGGTCGATGGGCAGGAGACAAGGTTCACAGCTGAGGGAGAACCACATCTTGATGGAGACCCAGGGGATTTGATAATAAAGTAAGTAAGAATTGAGAGAAGTGAATTTATGACAATATGCACGTATATTCTGTTTCAACTCATCAATGACAATGGCTGTTATTTATTTCAGAATACGAACTCAGCCGCATCCTGTGTTTGAGAGAGTTGCTGACGACCTTTATACAAATGTCACGATATCACTGCAAGATGCGCTAGTTGGGTTTACAATGGAAATCGATCACTTGGATGGACACAAAGTAACTATTCAGAGAGATAAAGTAACTTGGCCTGGCGCTAGAATTAGAAAGAAGGGAGAGGGTATGCCAAATTATGAGAATAACAATTTACACGGCACTCTGTACATCACGTTCGACGTAGACTTCCCCAAGTCTGATTTCTCAGAGACTGAAAAAGAAGGTACACTTTCAGTTTTGAATTATTCTTATCCTGAAATTTTATGTGTGAAAATAAAAAAAATGTATTAATCCGATTTTATGTTTTACCAGAAATCAAGAAACTTCTTCGACAGAATACTGTGAACAAAGTGTACAATGGACTACGAGGGTACTAGCATAATAATAAAATTGATAAATAATAAAGAAAAAACAGAGTAACAATTAGTTTGAAAAATGATCAACTAAACAAATGACTTCGCAGAAAACAAATATCTGATGCCATTGACGAATCATTGGTATATTTTCCACTTCGCAGCATAAAAAAGTCATTCGAAAGGTCTCAACCCGATCCACAAGTCGTCTGATAATTCCCAAACGTTATTTACTATTTAGATTCAGTAATTTTTGCGTTAGTTAATTTCGTCGCAGTTCGTTCTACTCCGACGATCCGAATAAAAGATAAAACAGCATATCGCGTGACTACTTATTCATTGCATACTATAATCATCGACTGCGTTGCGTGCGTTCGGTGCAAAAATTTACTCATCGAAAGATGAGAAGTAAATTGCAAATTAAAAGGATGATGTTTAATTGATTAAGTTATTATATTCAATGAAGTGTGAATGATTGAATGATGCGCAGCAAATTGCCATCATTGTAGACTAGACAATTTTTGCATTTAAAATGTACAACTATATCATAGCATGCGATGCCTGAACACAAGCGTGCCTGAATATAAGTTGTAATTATTAAAAAAGACAAAAAAAACAGAAAAAAAGCTATTTCTATCCCTCTCCTGTTTCCGTATTTCCTTTTCATGTTCTAATTTTTTCAAGCAAGGAATTCAGCTGGTGGGAAAATTTTGTTATACGTATTCATGCAGCTATAATTTATCATTGAAATTGATCACGTGTGATGACTATGATGAATATTATTATTGCTTACCAAAATAATATCACAAGGAAAAATCCCGAGATTACGTTAATCGAAATGCAAACTTTTTGCACTTGTGAAAATTAATCAGTCGCTATAAATGAGACGAAGTAAGATTGTGTATCAATTCTCTAGATAAATTCATCAGTTGTTCCCATTACATTCATTGGTAATTCAGTGCAGTGCCGCGGCAACGAAACCGTTGCTTCAGGCAACGACGAAAACAATCGCCAGAACACATGCAGCACTGTGACTTCGCGCGATAAAAACGAATAACGACTGTTGGTTGAATATTGTGTACCTCGATTAGATTAATGAGAAGTTTACACTTAGTTTTTATTCTCCATTTGTTTACAAAGATTGGAAATTATTATACCTCTTTCAAAAACAAAACACCAATATCAAACCACCCAACGCTCGGTTTACTTTTTTTTACCAATATATAATATATATATATATATATTTATCATTAAAACATACTATACAAAATATCACATGTGTAATAGTATCGGTGAGATATACTGTTTTTTTTTTTTTCAATATCCGCCTTTATAATATCATCGACAGTAGCAATAGAGTCTCATTTTGAAATCATCAACACAGGCGCTCTGTTCGCCATACAAATTAAGCCTGCTAACAGAACCAACTAATTTTTGTTTAGAGTCCTTAGTTTTGTGCCTAACAGTTCCTTCAAAAATCGCGTCTCCTGGTTCAGTCTGTACCGTTACCGTGTAATCAATACTAGGCGCAGCTTTTTCTTTTGGTTTAGTTCGTGATTTATCTGCCCACGATTTAGCGTCTATAATACTTTTCACCTTCAGCTTAGCACATTGGGGGTAATCAGCGATCATGTTGTTTAATTGTTCTACCAAAAAGTCCACCGCTTTTTTAACTATGGGATCTGTAAGGGAGGTATTTTGGCTCAAATGACACATACACCAGTGCCCAGGAATTCCAGCCATCAAACAAGTTCTACTATCTGGAACGGGAATAAACCAGCTTATTCCCCTAGGCGTGCGTTCTCCGTCTTCAATTTTTTCATTTCTAACATTAAGAGCGTCCTCCTCGAGTTCTCCGGGGTTTAAAAGATGGAGAAGAGTCTCGTGAAGGTCAAAAGGGGTGGTTAAACTTTTTGAATTTTTTCTGAGGGTAGCCCAAGCACCGGGATATTTTTGACGCCACCATCTTGGCAAAAGAATAAAAACAAATGGAAGGCTTTCTTCGACGTGACCTTGATAAGTTTGCCGAAAACCTCCCCATCTTATTCCATGATCGCTCATAACGATGAGTGCAGTCTTATCGATAATTCCGTTTTCACTCGATTCTCTAATAAATTTACTGTAAGATTCATCCCCAAATTTTGGATAGTGTACAAAATCGTGGGTAAGAGAAGCTTGCCAAAAAAAAGCGAAGTATGAATCATCGGAAAATTCCTTAGCAATTTTATCGCCGTATCCCAATAAATTATCAAAAGTTTTTCTCGTACCAACGCACAAATCAGCGTTCAACTTGTGCGTATTTCCAATATCCTTTTCCGAAGCTACGCAAAATGGTCTGAGGTAATAATCGGTTGGTGGGTTTTTAAACCCGGATTTAAGGTAATTGAAGATACTCATTCCGCACGCGTCTTCTCCCAGTACCGTCCTGTAGCCAGCCTCGCTGTAATTATTCCATAAGAATCTGCAGTCGTCGAAAGTTTTCTTCTTTGATGTCCAGCAATTTTGTGAAAGTTCCTTTTCCGACAAACCGGTCAGTACGGGAATCATATTCGGAAATGTATTGTCTGCTACTTTGTTGTACCCCAACATTTCTACCGCTCCTAAATCCCGAAGAATTTTAACGGTCTTCGGCATTGTACGGTGAAAATTCAAACGCGAAACTGCGTCAAGACCAAGAATCAAAATATTCAGTCTTCCGGTTTCCGGCCCAGGGTGAGGCGAACCGTTGCAACGTTTTTCAACCTGCAATTTCCGCGGTACAAATGAAAAATAGTCTTTGTAAATTTCCTTCTGATTTTTCCGACACTCGACTTTAACGAATTCCGCCGAAGAACCGCTCACATCGGTTGAATTATCAAAATTTTGGCACGTCTTGTCGTATCTGTAAGAAAAAATGTCGAAATAAATTTTTTTTTTCTTCTTTTTTGTTTTATTCAAAATTTTATGGGGGTATTAGAAAATAAATTAATAAATAATTACACTCACGTCACGCTATTGTCGTTTTGATCAGTCCTCCAAAATTTTCTCCAACAGCAATCGACTGTTTCCGAATCACCGTAAAAATGATGTTTCGCATTTTCATCTACAAATATTGTCGACATATTTGAACTGACCAGTGGAAGATGCGTTCCAACGTCGCATTTGAATGGTGTAGAATCTTTAAAAAATTGCTCTATGCTCGAATCCATGACATCAAATGCTGGAATACGACATCCCGATGTTTTTACAACGAATCCTGGAACGGTCGCAACTTGGGGAAGAATTTCAACGGAAGAATTCACCTCCGTAATTAATTCATTTTCTGAAATTTTTAATAATTTATTATTGTCCAATCCAATTTCCTAAACAATCTTTATTATATCTAGAAGGTGAGAAAAAAAGGATATATAAAGATGAAATAATAATCAAATAATTTGCGTGGGTTTAACCGGAAACGTTACATATATATGTCCGTTATCTTTGGACTCATTGTCAATATCGTTCCTTGATGAAACAGGAAGACAGACAATCAAAAATTAACCGATAACAATGTGATTCTATTAATTAAACGTAATTTGATTTCTCCCAAAATGTTCTGTTGGTATTCTCACCCAAAATATGATTGCTGAGTCTGCTGGTCCAGGATGTGGTTATCTGACCGTACGTAAAAACGCTATTGATGACAACAAGCAAAGCGCATAAACAAATCAGAACGCCCATCAGCCATTTTCTTAGCCGTAAATTAGCTGAAAATTTTTTTTCACTAAATCCTCCAAGAATTGGCGTCTCATCATCGTCCTCCATATCCTTTTGACTCAGGAGCCTCTGACGTTGTTCGTCCGCAAGCCCCCCGCCCAACAGGACTATCTATTATACACACCAAAAAATTAGAAAAACAAAAATAAAAATTCTAAAAAGTGTTAAAAACATCCAAATGATAACAAAAAAAATCTGAATTTTTTTGAGTGCGTTTATCCCTTTTTCCAGATGATTATTTTTACATCAATAATTTCAACGTTAATACCGCGAGGTGTGCAGTATATGTACCACATGAAGTGCCCTTGAAAAATGATTTTGTCGAAGAATCATTTGATCTAGAGTTCGATTAATATACTTCGTTGTGATTGACATACAGTGACTGGTGATAATAATACAATAATTTAAAAATAGAATGCAGTTGGCTATTACATGTGATGTACATTATACGATACTACAGTTTCAATTATTAGGTTACAATGTATGAATGAATTTATGATGTATATATAGATCGTGTACATTGAATAATTTCACGTCGTATTATATACAAAGCGTGTATTTATGCTGTTTAGAAGAAAAGAGAAAATAGTATCCTCACCTTCTGGGCATGTCGTTTTTCATCGACCATTTCGTTTTAAATACTTTGACGATCTGTAGTTCGCCGATAAGGGATAAACCGATATTGAAAATAATTAGATTCGAAGCAATTTTATAATCAACGACACCAAGCATTGTTTACAAATTCAATATTTCATAATATTATTATTATTTCATTTTTTCACATCGATGTAAGTATTTGAAAAATCGAACTGCATGATTACATGCGAGTCAGATTTCGAATTCTTTTTAATGACTTCTATTTATCTCTTATCTAATGTGTAAAATTTCAATTGTTTAATTCGCGAATATTATTATTCATCTGATCGAAAAGTTTAAGCATTTATTTTGCTCCAACATTTCGTAACAGAAGGGTGAGAATCTTTAAAAAAAATTCGTTCTTCCTAATCCCGAATTTCGTCGACTATCCTTTTCATGTTACACGCGTTTATAATGTTGATAATTTTTAGTCACGATCGTCGTTTATTTTGCCCGGGAATATTTTGCGCGTATTACAATAATTACGTGCAGATGAATTTCATTTATGGTCAGTTCACAACCTCCGGCAATGGATTTATTGAAAATTATATTGAATCAATATGAATATCTTTTCCTTCGCGTTATACTTCAATTATACATCATTACACACGACGAAAAATTTCGTGCGCATCGGCTTCAACGATACAACTCTGTTATTGCTACACTGGCGAAAAACTATTATACTGACCGAATGTAAGAGAAGAAGAGCTCTAAATGTTACGGTCGATATCAAACTGCGCGCGCGCAGCTTTTCACTATTCGAATTCATGCGCCGAAGCGTCGCGGACGCCGCGACGCCTCTCGATTTCGGAAACAGCAGTAGAAAAAAATAAAAGCTTTTCCGTTCCAGTTCTTTTTTTTTTCAAATTTATTTATTTATCTGAATATATCAGCAGATGGAATTTCGGGTTTTGATTAACATTTTTATTTCTCGAGAATTTCCAAAAATCCGTGTTGTCTTTTGTTTTTTTCCCGTTCTTTCCAACGATACAAGTACAACTGATCCCTTCTTCACATTTCTAATTAAACTCCTTCTTTCGTTCTTTCAGCTGTTCGCGGTAATTTTATCAGTAGTTCATTGTACATATTTCAAAATAAGTATAATATTCACTGATACGTATACACGTATGTGTATATGCAGATTTTGATTAGCTATTGCTTTTAACTGCCGCCTATCGCAATTTCCTTTGCGATAAGAAGATCGATTATAAACAGAACGGTAGCTGCAACAGCAGCTATATAAAAGAAAAAATGTTTTATACACACGCTAATATAACTGCAATATTTTTTACTACATTTTTCCGTAATTTTCGTTTTCTGCATGAAACCGCGCACCGCCAACATATTATATAAGACTACGATATATAACATGAATAATATGCGGTAAGCAAGCTATAGCATGTATGAAAAAAAGAAACTAAAACAATAAGTTTAATAACAATAATAATAATAATAATGCCAATATCACCTGGCGTATATGAACTATTGCTTGGATAATAAATTTTCTTTCCAGACATTTCAACGATAACAATAAAATATATCTTAATACACAAGACGTCGTACATGTTGCATATGGGGTATTGGTCTCGCGAACCAATTTTTGACAATCCAGTAAATTAGTGAAACATTTTTTTATTCATTTTTAATTTATTCAATCGTCCACGCGGTTCGGAATTGTAAAAAAAATAATCTAATACGCAAAATATAATCGAATGCTTCGAGAATTCGAAGTTTATAATGCTGTCGGACAAATTATTCAACTGTACTTTTTAACCAGAAAATAGGAGATTCTTACAGTTTATCAGGCTGCACGTTTTCCTTGGGACTTACAATTAGACTGGAAAATATGAACAGTATATCAACTTCGTATGAGAGGTCAAAATACGTTAGAAAAGTGTAGAATCGAGAAATTGAAAATGCGTGTGTCCGCAAATGTGCGTATGTAAGTGTGTGTGTGTGTGTGTGTGTGTGTGTGTGTGTGTGTGTGTGTGTGTGATTGTCGTATGATCGGTAATCTATGTTGATGGTCAGTAGGACGTCGGACATTTGAGCAAACGGTTTAAAAATAAACGCGAGGAATCAAACCGATAATAAGGAAATTCATAAATTACCCCGCCACTTTCCCATCCATGTATATATATTTATAAAAGATTCCTACAAAAGCGTCCTGCGATTGATTTTAAAAATACTTCATTTTTTACCCAAAAATTGAAAAAATCCAATCCTCAGATTTTTGTCGATTTTGGGGTAAAATATCGACATTTTTTTTATGAGGTTTCCTATGGTATTCTGCCGTATTTTGAGCCCAGGAATCTGAATCCAAAAGCTAAATTGATCTATCTATAAAATTGATCGAGTTATCGCCAATTTATCGCTCCGAAAAGTAATAAAATAAGGATATCTCGATGGGATATTTTTCTAGCTTGATTTAATCGACGGATTCGTGTTCCTGAGGTCAAAGTACTTTAGAAAAAGGTTCTACTGTAACGTGCTGCTTTGGGCGCGACAACAAATTGTAAAGGTTCGACCCTTGCTAAAGGTTATTACGAGGAAGGTGTGAAAGTTTGGTTGCGCGGTTAATATGCTTTATCGTTTTTACTTATTTATTGGTACAATTAAAGTATATAGACTTTGTTGAAGATTATGAGAGAAGGAAGATGTTACTCATTCGAAGGTTTGGAGTACGATCGATTTCAAAAATACTTTATTTTTGGCCGAAAAATTGAAAAAATCCAAAGGGTTACAACTCATGAGAATACGGTAAATCTTTGAATAGACGCGTTTCCATAACCACCCGTGAACGTATTATACGTTCAAGAGGTAGCGTCCTCAGCTCGCTTCGCTTTTTTTTTTTTTTGTATAGTGGAACGATCGCCAAGAGCCCTATGCAAACCACTATATCTGCGCAGCATCCCCCGTCCGGTGGAATGGAATCTGTGGAGATATAGAGAATGCAAGAAAAAACAAAAATGGACATTGAAAGCGAAATACACAACACAGTATAACAAGCATGGGTAATGGTAGAGACATAAATTTCAATTGTTATACGTATATGCGAATAGAAATGACATCTTATAAATATAAATGCACAGTGAAACTTGCACAAGACAAAACGCACGTTAATAACATGAAACATTTAACCCATGCACAAAACATCATAACACTGATTGCAAAACAGTAAAAAACAGAGAATCATCGTTATTATTATTATTCTAAATATATATAAGTATACACAGAATTGAAGAATTAGAAAATATTAACGACATTGATGAATTTCCTGTAAACGGAAATAACAATTGTCAATAAAATTATAAATCCGGACAACTGAAACAGAAAAATAATTAATGATTCGGAAAGATTAGTGTTAAGCAAAGAGAAAAATGAACTCCATATTACGTTGGAATTTCTGTGAAAAGAGAAACAACAAATGTTGATTAGAATGTAAATCATGAAATCTGAAACAGAAGAACAATTAATGATTTATCGTCATAACATGAAACAGAAATCGTGAAATATCAGAGTTATAAGCAATGAGATAATAAAAATACGGCATCGGTGAAATGTCTGTGAACAGATAAAAATTTTGAATTCAAGTATAGACGATGCAATCTGGAACAGAGAAACAAGTATGATCAGCATAGTAATGTCATTAACATCAGATAGAAATCAGAAACAGCATAAAAAGATGAAAAAAACAATGAGCTTCATCAATTATTAGATGATGGGTACCTGAAACATAAATTGAATAAATTACTCAAATTTCTATGGGTTGTAATATGCAGACTTTGGATATACAGGAAACCATACAACCCCCTGGTTTCAATCGTTTCAATATAGAGGATGATCAAACTCTTGTTATCCAACTGGATTTTGCGGATGCGATTTTTTTTTTTAATAATTCACGAAGTAAATAACTTTCATAATTCTGGATTTTTCATCCATTGCTTGAATATTTTTTTTCCCATTCCGAATAAAATTGAAGACAAAATGTGCAACGCATTGATCCTGGAACATTAAGCGAACTGTGTTAGTAGCCAGAGACAGCCTGTGAACAAAATCTGATTAGTATCGAAACTAAAATTTAAAATCAAGAACTTTTAGTTCGATTTCTAAAATCAGAAAGCAGAACACATTAGTAGCCAGAGACAGCCTGTGAACAAAATTTGATTTGTATCAAAACTGAGATTTCAAAAACCAAAAAGTGGTCGATGAATGCGGTGCGGGCGATGGTGAATTGAACATTTATTAATTTCCAAGAAATGTTAAGTCAACAGTTTCCAAGCCAATTTGATTCAAACTGATTAATGAAAGTTAACATAAATTTCTTAGAGACAATAAACTGTTCTCTCTGTTTCGCATTCATGAGCAGATATCCTGAGTTTAAATTCCTGAAACCAAAAAGCAGACTGCAGATCAGTAGCCAGAGACAGCCTGTGAACAAAATCTGATTAGCAATTTAGACTAAGCTCTGGGAATTAAAAACCAAGACACTGAAACGGTTTAATTTTAGTTAATGAATGCAGTTTCGTGATTCGATAAATTTGATATTTTTCGGTCATCAAGAAATCTTTATTAACTCTTTCCAGCTTGATTCGGTTCAAAATTACCTCGAGAACAGGTAATCTGAACTAAATCTATTCGGTGAAAGATGTTAAGCATTTTTTGAAGACATAAAAATATACGATTTGCCATATGCGATACCATATTTATTAACTAAAAATAAACAAGTCCTTCTGTGTTTCTGGAAACAAATGTCGGATGGAAATATTGAGTTCCTGCAATCAGAAAGCGAATTGAATTAGTAGCCAGAGACAGCCTGTGAAAAAAATCTGATCAGTAATAAATCTGAGAATTAAAAACTAGGACCTGTGAAAAAATTTCATGAGTATTAAAACTAAGAATTAAAAACTAGGACCTGTAAAAGAATTTCATTAGTATTTAAACTAAGAACTAAAAACTAGGACCTGTGAAAAATATCTGATTAGTGTTAGAACTAATAATTACGAACTAGGAGCTGAAATTAAAAAATTTTGATTAGTGTCTTAAAAATAAGCCCGTGGAAGTCAAGCCCCAGGCACAAACAGGTGCGATAGAACTTGATTCCTAACAATTTTCTCGGTTTTTGGGTTTAAAACGCATGAAGCGTTGCAACGCATGTTTTAATCTCCAAGTCCGCGCGCATCGGAGTAGCAGCGACGGAACTTGGGTTTTTATATCTCTTTATAGTCCTGAAAGAAAATCTCTCAATACATATTCCCACCACCGAAATCAGAGATGTCTGTGTTTAAAGCGCCTTGCAAGATGGCAAGTCACGCTAGTTATTTGTTTTAAAAAATTTCTTACGACCCCTAAGGACGTCACAAACGTGAATCAAGCGAACACATATCATGCGATTCCTCGTCCTCGCGCTATGCCCGCGCGAGCAGCGACAGATTTGGAATCTGCCGATAAGAATCGAAAGAATGCAATTGTTAATCGCGTTCTTCTATCCAAATCGGCAGAGGGAAAGGAAAGGAGAGGTTTACAAAATACATAAAATTTGTGGCGTGGCGGTCGGCGATCCTCTTCGACGCGTAGTCTTCGAGCTCAACGTCCACCTCACTTCCATGCACCACGGCTGGTACGGAGAGCGAAGCGAACGTATTTTGCTCATCCCAAGTGACCACAAATATTAAACGGAAGCAAAAAAATATAATTTAATATGAATTGTCTGAATGGGTCTGTAAATTATCGAAAGGAATGAGGGATCTATTAGATCTCGGCAAAAAGATCTAAGAGATCACAATATTAGAAAAATATCAAGTACAAATTGATCACTTGGAATTGCTGTGGAAAGAAAATATGCACTTCCGATTTCTTGCCTACCCATTTTTTTTTTTTTCTTTTTTTTAGCCCACATCCCGCCCAACGGTTAAAACTATGACTTGCACACTCTCAAACACACTGCACATTTACATGCCAAATAAAAACCCTTCGCGATACGTGAATTTACCTATACCTGCCTTTCACCTATATTTATCCAAGAAATGATTTTACTGACGAAAACCCCAAAATTCATACTTGCGCCGGCGCACCAAATCATTCGGTTCACATTCGTTTTACCATTTTTTTTGGCAACTGACTCTAGAGAAAAAAAATATTAAAAAAAAATATTTTGAAAAAATCAATTTTGAAGTGTAATTGTGTTCGGCAGCCCACGCCTCATCGGCCGAAGCCGTAATTTTTAGAATGTGTGTGTTTTTATGGACTGAAATAATTCAGATTTGGTATTTTCACCAAGAAAAAATTAAGGGCTATGGTGTGTAAGGGAAAATAATTCCCATTTGTACAGACATCTCAACCAAAACATTCCATCTCACTCATATCTCACATTTATTGCCGTGGTATCTCGTTCAAAAACTTACCGTACCTGTTATAATGTGGATAGAAATATAAAGGCTGCCCACGCCCCGGCCGAAGCCGTGATGCGTTTAAATTTTGAGGAGAGGTGTGTTTGTTATCGGGCCGAAATTTCAACAACATCGATAATCTTTGAATGATTTTAGTAATTTTAGTCTTGATAATTGACATTCTTTAATAATATCGATAAATTCAGTAGAATCATTTGAAAAATATGATCGGTAAAAAATGGATTCAATTCATCTCATATATTTTTTAAATAAGCAAGAAAAAGTTAAGGGCTGAAAATATTTGTGTGTAAGGGAAGAAAATTCTTGTATGATTAGACATCCTAGTTATCTGTATTCTAGTAATTATTGTATAGTTTATCTTATCTCTGACCGCAAATTGATAAATACTTAGAATACTTAGTAATAAATTATAGAAATCAATAATTTCTATCTGTTTTGTGTAAATAATATTCAGGCTGCCCATGCCTATATATTGATGAATTTTGAAATGTGTGTGTTTTTATTGGCCGAAATGTATAAAATTTGCATAATCTCGAAACGATTTAATTGACGTAATTTTAATTAATTGAAATTCAATAATCTTTGGATAACTTCTATAATATCTTTCCTTCAACTGTATCATAAGTGAAACAATGACTTGATTTGATACATCATAAAGGGCTGTAAAAAGTGCGTGTGTGTGTGAAGGAAGGTTTATATTTTTGTATCAAAATTCCTTAAAACTAGGGGTAGGGTTTTTTTTTTCTTATTTTCTTAAAACTATCAAAAATGACAACAGGTATTTATCATGAAACGTTGCCAAGAAACTTCAAATATGCTTCTCTTGCGAAGATTCAAAATCTAGAATTTTCTGTTCAAATTACTTAATTACGGTAATCTTAATTTTATTTTTTAATCCAAGATGTCCGCGGTCGTTGCTTCACGCTTAATCGGATACTTATGGTTAACGGAGAATCAGGTAGAAAAAAATATTTTCGATATAGTACGTTAATGAATTATTGTATTTGTTTCAAATGAAGCATTAAACCTGAAAATAACTGAATTGATAATTGACGTGATTTTTTGAAAAATAATCACAAATTTACTAATAAATCGAGTCTGCCAAATTTCATTCCTGATTCTCGTAAAGTGATTTGAAAAAAAATCTATAGCGAAGACCACCGTTCGCACGACGATAATTTTTTTACCTATAAGCAGCGATCGACGCAAGCGAAATCGATCACCGGAAAATTTATAGAAAATTTGTAGAACGCGCGGGCCGATTAAACGATGGTCTTTACCGTTGCCTGTGAGCTGCACACACTCTTGCTTACAAGATCGATGGAAGATTGGATTTATTCGAATAGTTCATACTCAATAAACAAATTGTGAAATTACAGATTGACTGACTGATTAAATGATGATTTTGCAAAAGTACTTTATACTCGAATGGCTCAACAGGGTGCAGGTGCGCCTTGCTCAACGACAACCAGCCCTACAATTACCTGAGCTAGTAAAATGACCTTGAAAATTAAAGTACCACCACGCCACGCGAATAGAGGGGAAAAGAGACGTCACAATATACAACGACCCCGATGCCAGCGTTCACCATCGCGTGAGCGGGCAAAGAAATCGAGGAAATTGAACTGCTGGGACTCACCCATCGCTGCCGGTACCAAGACCAGAGCCTTGGCCTTGGAATTTACCCGGATGTCTCTGCCTCCCTGATGGCTACAGCTGTATAGTAGGTTGAGAAGTTCTCCGCCTCCCTGATGGCCGCATAGATGTGGAGTAGGTTGAGAAGTGTTGGGATGAATGTGGTACAGGTGATCGTATAGGATGAAAAGAAGTTGAGGCGATGAAGCGATGCTCGGTGCTGTAAAAGTGTAAAAAAATAAATAAATAAATAAAGGAGCAAAAAAATTATTATTAATCATGAAAAGCTAAAAAAAAATTCACAAAAGGACTGAACGGTTGGTATACGAAAAAATGATAAGTACCGAAATTTCCCATCTTGATTATAATGTTCATAGTCGATGATCAGCTGGACCAGGAGAGTTCGATGCGAGCAGTGAGAATGTTTCATGTCTGTGAAAAATTTTTCAAATTTTTATTGTAATGGATTTTGAACACACGCGGATGAAAAATGAATCGAGCAATCGGAACGAATGAAATAAAAAATATTTAATTTCGAACTCACGATTCTTTTATTTTTGGATCGTCCTCTGTACTGTGTATATGAGCAAGTTGCATCAGCTGGACAAGCTCGTATCACCTGTTGCAGTTGTTCTGAATTTCTGTAATTCACAATGAAACTCGAATAAATATCGTAAATTCAAGTGAATTTGAAAATATGATAAAAGTTGTAGTGCAATAGGATGATATACGGGATAAAATCACACCCGGTTATATTTTAAGTGCGAAGATATACTGATAGAAAAACAATCTTCCGACCTCTACTCGACATCAATACGCAGGAACTCTGAAATAATGAAGTCTGCACTGCCGCGCAGTAGTTGAAGAAATTTTCAAATCCGCGATTTCAAACAAAAGAATCTTTTTCCCAAGTCGTATATAGTAACGGGCCCTGATATTCTAGATGCGAAGAAGAAGCTAGTAGGAAAACAATTACTTGACCTCTGCTCGACATGTAATACGCAGGAACTCTGAAATAATGAAATCACTGCCGCGCAGAGGTTGAAGAATTTGTAAAGCCGCGATTTAGAACGAAAGAATCTTCTCCCCAATCCAAAATAGTAACTAACCCTAACAATTCTTTTGTCCGAGCAGCTCAAACGCGTAACCGAATCACAAAATGCGACGTATTAGAATTAAACGTAACAATCAAAATTGCAGTCCTCACCTTTGTTGGTGTGAAAACAGATAAAAACTCGGTACAAATGGATCGAAGATTCCCACATGCATTGAGCATGCGATTCGAATCGATCGTTTTGAGAAAAAAAAACCACTTGGCGTGATCCATAGACTTTGGTTTATACAGTAAAAGAATTTTTAATTCGGTCAATTAAGTCACTTTTTATATCCGAATTAGATGAAGTAATTTGATTAATTATTGATTAATCGATTGATTAATTCGGTTGATTATTGCAGAGTTATGAGGCCCGGTGTAATTCGATACAATGAAATTGATACGGAACTACGCAAATCCGAACTAACCCGTTCGGTATCTGTAGATCGAATGATTCCGCATGAGCTCCGAACGCCCATGACGCCGCAGACAGCGCGGCGTCTTCCGGGCACTCGGAGTTTTTGGGGATGGGGAATTTGAATACGTCACACATACGTCACAGGCTTTGAAATACCCATAAGAATAGCATAAGAGAGAAGTATCGATAATACTAATCAGTTATGAAATAACGGAGTTGGGAGTCGCAGGATGATTTTTAAATAAATGAACCTTGATGACCGAATTATTTGTTTATTATTTTATTAATTCCATGGCATTACATACGATTGTTGTTTGTGGTAGCAAATGGGGTATTCGATAATTCGGGCTGAAATTCTCAGTTTCAGGGTTCTTTGTTTTTTTAATATCACAATTGGACGGCGATGAGCTAAAACTTCTTGACCATCAAAAAATAGGATTTTTTCTCTGCAAACTGGCAGTAAAATGTGAAGTCCAACCAATTGTTATTTGTGTAATACGACTTTATTGCTCATTGTTGTCCACCTGTTGAGTGGATAAGATAGGGAGGAGCAACGGGATGCGAGGCAGGAAAATCTAACGATTAAGATTTTCGTTCATAAATATCTTATACGATTCTTCGCTTTTACAAAATATAGTTATGAAACTATGCCTAGATTATTATTCCGTCTCATGTCAGCAAAATGGAGAACCCACATCGAGACATATATCTTGAATTTTTTCGTTATTTTCTCCAAGAATATCTCCGTTTTTCTGCAAATAATAACGTACCATAATTATTATAGTTGTAGTTACCTTGGATCGGTTTTTCCATTAAGTACTGTAGTCTGATTTTCGGTGGATGTCCATTTTTTTTTCTGTGTTTTTTTTCACAATCAAAAATTCAAAACAATATTCAGCATTTTGATCCCATTTTTGGATCGTGACGAAGATACGTGTTTTCGAATCCCCGATTTCACAGAGAAAATTCAGAGATTTTAAAAATGTCCATTTTCACGAAAAAGATATTTGAAATCGCCAGGACCTTCATTTTTTACCGAAACAAACCAAAAGATCCGTGAGACATCAACATCCCAGGTGGACAGGTTCTTTTTTCTTTGTTATCCGATTTTTCATTTTTATGATTCAGATATTTTTTCCTTTCCTTTTTTTTTCTCATTTTCTTGATCATTTTATTAATTACAAATATTTAATTGCATACCTACCATATATAGTTAACGATTGTTACGATAAAAAAAAACAAAGTGGGTTTAAATAATATACACATAAATGTATCGTTTGAAAAAAAATGTTCAAAAACCGTTTGTTATTTCTTTTTTTTTGTTTAATTTTTTTTTTCCCTTTTTTCATTCGTGTCATTATATATAATAATAATAATAATAATGGTTTTATTATTGAAGTGATATAGTTATAATGATTCGTAAAGTTAGGTACTTAATGTCTACACTATATATCTATATTTATTTATATTATATATATTTATGTACGTATGTATATATATGTATATATTTATTATTTATTTATAATATTTATATATTTTTATTCATCATATTATGTATATTCAATTTATTATCTATATGCATTATGGTATAATTATTATTAATGTTAATACCTAATATTTTTACACGGATTATACAATATTTACAAACACTATATATTGTTTTTCGTTATCATTGTTATTATTATTATCATTATTATTACTGTACTATCGATAAGCGAATTCATAATTCACAAGCATATAATATATATATATACTTATAATATATGCCATTATTCATTTAATTTTAATCCACAATTTTTTTTTCTTTTCTTTAGTTAATTTTAATGATTTTTTTTTTTTCTTTTCTTTTCATTGTTTTTTATTTCATATGGACAATGAGCGCCGACCTGCACGATCTGTATATTTTAATTCATTTGCACGTATATTTAATCATCGATTATTCTTCCCATCGATCTCTGATCATTATTAATTTTATTATCATTATTGTTATTAGAAATTTTATCATCATTATTGTTAGTGCAATATTATTTTCTATATGAACACCAAATCGATCCAGTATTCCCACAGGATAGAAATTAAAGAGAATTATTCAAATTTGAATTGATTGGAATTTGTTTTCTTTTAATTATTGAATGTGTACGTAACATTAAATTTGATAGGTTGCATATTCCGTAATATCTGCATATCTACTGATTTGTCATATCAGAACGAATGACGTTCAGCGAAAGACAATTTTCTTTTTTTTTCCTTTTTTTTTTCTTTCTTTTTTCGCGTATGTATTATGGCCAATAATAACAATAATAATAATAATATTAAGAATAATGACGACTGATAGTGTATTGACTTATTATAATATATCAAATGAAGTAGTCGTTTATTAATATTATTTATTCGATATTTTTATGTTCATATCATCAGATAATATAATAATAATCATATTTATATATATATATGTATACTTAACAATAGCAGTACGTTATAACTTAATTAATTATATATTATGCGATTTTTCAATCGCGATGCACATATAACGTATGTATTTACATACATCGATCGATATATAGTATAATTATAATATATAGTTAAGTATATTTTAAACATAGGTATGTAGGTGTACCGTTTATTATATGTGATGCAGTGTTTCTCTTTTATTTACTTATTTATTTACCTTTTTTTTTTCTTCAAAATTTTTATTTCATTTATAATAACTACTATATACATGTATAATTATTTACAATACACACCTATATTGTACTAGTATATATATATTTATATACTTATTACACTTTAATTGCACATCATATTATCATGATATAATAATACATGAATTATTTTTATTTTTTTGTTATTCCCTCAACGATTCATTCGAGCGTGTATTTTTATTTTTCCGGCGTAGTTTTGTTTTGTTCCTTTTTTCATCTCCTTTTTCCATCGATCTTTTCATACGTAACTTATATTTAACTAGATATTCATGTTTCGCATACACACCAAAAAATTATTACGCAATTCATATTACATTATACAAACTGTTCATCGATTAGTATTATCGAAGTTATATAATTATTAATATGTATATATATATTCATATATATATAGATATCGTTATATATTATACAGATGTGTATAGGAATTATTTTATTCAATTTCTTTCTTTTTCTTTTCTTTCCGTTTTGTCGATTCACTTTATTTTATTTTAATTTTAATTCTAATTTTAACTTTAATTTTAATTTTAATTTTAATTTTATCTTGTCGTTTCATTTTGTATCATACGTTTTTTTTTTCTCTTTCTTGTTTATCGGTAAAAAATTTTCGATATGCTTTTTAGTATCTTAATTTTTTTTTTAATTTTTGTCTTTTTTCTGTTCCTTTTCTATAGTTAATTTTATACAATAATTTCAGCAGCTCAGTTCTATATATTATGATAATAATATGAGTAATAAAAATTTTTGAATATCGTATTACGACGGACAGCAGAATTGTTTTTTCCTTTTTTTTTTGGATCTCAAATGAATTGAATGACTAAAATTTTTGTTTTATACAGTTCGTTAGAAATATCTGAATTCGTGATAGAATTGATAATTAGTTGTGATTATTAAATCGAGGAAATAATAAAGATTAGCCGATAGTCCGGAATAACATCGTAGATTTTATAACGTATAATATAATAAATTTCTGCGATTTCCGTTACACCAGCTGCTGTATGTATCTAAGGAGACAAATCGTATCATATGTAACATATGGATGCGTATGTAATATATATTAATATGTGACGTGAAATATACATTTGTTAATTATTCGTCATATTATAGATAAGAAATAAATGCGACGATCAATTCGGCTGAATTTATCTGCTATTAAATTTTGTTTCCGACGAATCTTTTTCTGCCTCAATCTGGCGCGTATGCACATAGAGCGCGTTCGGTATCTTCGATAATTAAAAAACAATTAAAAAAATTTCATTTTGGCGCCAGCGCCTAGATTTCAAAGAAATAACAAATAATCTATACTACTTCTGTTTTTTATGGAATCGGAGTGTGATGCCCTCGATTTTTCTGGTCTCATTTTATTGGGTGTTTTTTTTTTCTTTTTTCTATTGTATCTTTCGAAAGACAATCAACTACCACGACCAATATTTATCGTCACTCATCGTATAATATATATTACATATACGCATCCGGATGTGATTTTTTTATCGAATAACTTTCACATCGATGTGATTTGATTATTTGACGTTTATTGTAACTTATTATTAACTATCTTATTTTATCATTAGTTTGATAAATTGATTGATTTAGTTTTTGTTTCTTAGTATTATATCGGGTGTTTGAATTGTTACACGATCATCATAGTTATTTTTAAAAATAATAAAGCGGATCGAACTGGCTGACTAAAATTAAGAGAACATAAAATAACGAGAAGATTTATACTGAATACTTCGTTACAAAATTTCTCAGTCAATTTCAGAAATTTTTATCTATGCAAAAATTTTATTGCAATCAGTGGAATTGGTTTCGGATAACATTTTCTCTACGGGAAATTATTTAAAGAAATTATCGTATGAAATGCGACGGTATATATAATTATGTATATTAAATATAAAAAATCGTGAAATAATGACAAATCAAGCTAGTTAATAAACATATCAATGCACTATATATAACCGGCATACGTGTATTTGAAATTTACAAAATGCCTTATAACTTCTTTGCAAACGTCATGGCAAATAATGGAGAATAATAAAAAATAGAATCTTTCGTTTTACTCAACTAATCGTGAAAAGGAAAGAAAATGCAATAAAGAAAATGAAAAAGAATGAATAAAAACTGCGATAAATGAATATTATATCTTGCAATTTTATTTATTGGTTTATTTATTTATTTATTTATTTTATTTTATTTTTTTTTAACCGGGTCACAGCTGCTGCGGAGAGTCAATTAATTATATATACGATGAGATGAAATAATATATATTATAAATCAATAAATTAGATGAATTTTTTTTTTAATAATAATAAAAATAGTAATAATAATGTTGTTATTATTATTTTTTTAGTTTTTTGTTTTGTATACATTTTTTCACTATGTTCGTTTTTTCTTTTCTTTTTTCTCTCTTGATATTTTTCTTTTTCTTTTTTTTTTTTCTCATGGCTTCGACGATATCAGATGTGGTAATTGTACAATAATAAACAAATATATTTTTTCAGTATACTATATATTTGCAAGTTTTTCAAAATGAATTGATATATACTATGTATATAGCGCGATCGATATTATTTAATAAACATAATCGAAGAGTTCAATTAATTCTCTAAGCATATTTAATTATTAT
The DNA here is from genome assembly GCA_963978495.1 of Athalia circularis. Lineage (NCBI taxonomy): Eukaryota > Metazoa > Arthropoda > Insecta > Hymenoptera > Athaliidae > Athalia > Athalia circularis. The sequence goes on along the minus strand of OZ021698.1, from coordinate 34,532,952 downwards.
TTGCTTTAGATCGTGATAAATTTTTATGATTCTGATTATTCGCACGTTAATTATAACCGCAGTTATACACTAAGGTATTGCGTATGCATACACATTGTTCGTGATATCTTCGACGTAACGTATCAATTGAACTCTTCAATTAATCATATTCACGTTATTTTTAAATGTAATTTACGTAATAATAATACTATAATACAGAATATAAGTACATTGGTTTAATGATTGCAGGCTGCTCCTCTCATATATCACAGCGAGGGGCTTCGCCGGGCCCGCTTTTCTTTTATACTTCAAAACTCTATCCTCCATATTATTATTATTACTATTATTATTGTTATTCTGGTTATTATCATTATCATTATCATTATCATTATTACTATCTGAATTATCGTCATCGTAGCCCTTTCAATAATCATCACTGTTCTACAATTAAATCTTACAGTCCTATTTGTCGTTAATGATGTATGATAATCAAAATATTATTTCAACGTATCGATGATACTCTTTCATTTTTTATACGTTCTCGTTCTTTTGTTTTATTTTTAGCAACACAGATATTATTTCAATACACTAACTATAGGAATAACTACAGTTATATTAATGATAATAATAATAATAATAATAAATAATAACAATAATAATAATAATAATAACAATGAAAATACTAATGACAGTAATATAGTATTTATTATTCATTTAGTGATGTGATTAACGCGCAGGTTCTGCGTGTCTTTGTTTGTGTGTGTCGGTGATTTATGTTTTATTAATTTAGTTCATTATTTTTTTTTCTTTTCTCTCATTTTTTATCCTGCGTATGATGTATTTATTTCAATGAATATTATGATATTCATATGTATAACATGTGTACAGACAGAGTTACCTAATTGTTTTGCACTTATACTGAATTATTTTACTTAAATTACTTACCCTAGTTAGTGGGACCATCCCTTTAGTGGACGGTCTTTACTTTTCCTTTCTTTTCTTTTCATTTCTTTTCCAAATTACTTTTCTTTTCTTTTCTCTCGTTTATTTCTACTGTTTTGAATTTTTTCTTAATTTAATCATAGGGCCTCTTGAACGCGATACCACTTGTCTTTCGGCTCACCCTTATCTCGAGATTGAGGGTTGAGCTCAGTCTAGGCATCGCGAAAAGAAATAACAACCCTTTTTTCTTTTTATATAATACGAAACGATCATTGTTTATATCATGTATAATATGTATATCACTATTGTATATGTATTTATATTATACTGTATAATGTACGTTATCATAATGTTATTAATTTTATCATGTAATATAGGTATAAGTATGTATAATTATTATCTATATACGTATATATATATACATAACACGTGTGTAGTTTTTTTTTAAATTTATTTCTTCTTCTTCTTCTTTCTTTTATTAACCAAGGGATAAATCTGGCACTTTATTCGATCTTCTTACTCTTTCGGATTTAAAGTGACAGAAATATCCCTTTGCGCAAAGATAAATACATAATTGCAATTTGAATAAATGTTTACAAAGGTGGTATAAGTTCTGAATGCAACGGAAAAAACATGTTTTTTTTTTTAAATTTATTTATCTTTTCATTATTATATAATCTGCGGGTTATGCAGTCCTTGCAGACGTACGCGATGGGTTGCAATTTAAATAGGTAATTAGGTTTTTCGTTTGTTCTTTTTAATTTCTTTTCTTTTCTTTCTTTTTTTTTCTTGTTTTTTAACTTTAAAAATTTTTTTGTTTTAGTTTTTAGTTTTTTATAAGACTAGTCTGATAATAGGAACATGGTGTCTTCGCTTCGTCTCAACAATTCACATTATTATATATAAACTCCTTATTTTTTTTTTTGTCGTTTTTTTTTCTCTCTTTTTTTGTTGCCTAAAATTAAAGGTGCTTATATAATATTTATAGATATCAATAGTTACCTAGTTATCTTTGTATCCAATTATATTGAGTAACTTTTGTCTTAGTTTCCGCTTTCGATTTATGAATGTTTTTGTTTTGTTTTGTTTTGTGTTTTCTTTTCTCTTTTTCTTTAAATACCATTTTCAAAATCCACCTCCAAAAATATCTTTATAAAGAATCACTCAGTCAGATGTCTTTCTTGCCAACCGTGGGAAGTTTCACGGTTTTAAATAAGGAAGAAACACTTTCTAATCTCACGCTGCCAATCCTTCGCCCCTCGGAGGCGGTGGGGGTGGTAATCTTGCGGCGGAAGGTGTCGAATCGTCGTCCGATCTCGACGGAGCATCTCTTTCGAAATGACGTTGAAGGGTATCTCCTGATCCGTTACCTCCGCCGATAACTCCTGTACCCCATGCGGGAACACTGGCAGAGTTTTGATTCCCAGTATTCGAAGATGGCGTACCTGGGGAGTGCGATGGCGAAGGGGTACGGAAAAGCATCGAACCCGTAGGCAGAGACGACTTTCCTTCACCTAGAGGACCGTTGCTCGGCGCCATCGGTTGCTTTTCCAATGGAAAACCTGCTCCGTAAACCGAACCAAATAGACCAGCATATTTATTCGCTCCTCCGGGATGAGGGGGAAGACCGTTGCTACTTTGTATAACGGATATCTCGTTCAACTGGAATTTAATGAAAAAGTCATTCAGATAAGCAGGATAATTTAGGGTCCTTTGAACACAAATACACGAAATTTTAACTCACCTTTTGCTGAACACCGTTGAGGAACGGTGCGGGTAGATATGGATAAAAGAGATCTGGTCTTCTCTGAAGAAATTCGGAATCCTTTGGAGTTATTGGCAGCGGTGGAAGGTCCAGAGACATCCGACGACCTCTGCGGGACGCTCCATTCGTCCACATATGAGTCCCCATGTGAACCTGGAATTGAATGAGAAACATTTGAAACTATATCTTCTTCTTCTTTTTTTTGTGTTTTCTTTTATTCCCCTCCGAATTACACTAGCTTCTGTCTTTGGCAAGGGGAGGGTTGAAGCGATAGAAAAGTGAAAGAGGATAAGAGTTAGGAAAGCTGTGTGAGAGAGAAAAAGAGATTCTTATGCTTCTTTTAAAATACCTTAAGGTTTCCTTTTGTTGTAAATGCTTTTTGACAAACTGTACATCTGAACGGTTTATCTCCCGTATGAGTTCTCATGTGTATCTGGAGTGCCGACGACGATGAGAAGTTCTTATTGCAAACTTGGCACAAATGCTTGCTGGGCATGCCTGCGAACACACACACAGAGGCTAAAAAATTAAAAAACTCACCAAACAAATCGTGGTACCGTTTATCAGATCCATTACTCTCCAGCTCTGAACATTCCGGATGGTTTTCCGCTCCTCAATTATTATTATTATTCATATTAATATTATATTAGATAATAAAAGCCCCATAAGCCAATCGAAATATGGTATGAATAGTATAATACGATATAAAATTGTTAGACGCAGGGGTGTATGTATCATTGTTAAAAAAAAAAACAAAAAAAAAATATTCATAAACAAAAATAATAAAAATAAATGAATATCAGTATAAGCGAGGAAGAAATTAACAATCGTAATATATCAAAACTGGGAAGCAAATGTCTATGTTTCATCATATAAATAACAACTGAACCGCGTATTGATTGATTAATGTACCATAAAATAAAAATAAAAGCGTTACTAATTCTTTTGAAAAAAAAGAAGAAAAAAAAAAGAACAAGGAAAAAACTTACTAGGTGGCCTTTTTGGTGCTGGAAGATCCCCCTCGGGTGGTGACCTTTTTACAGGAACAGCAGATTCCATAGCAAGGGGCGGCATCGGCGGGGGTGGAGGTGGCGGCGGTGGAGGCGGCGGAGGTAGACTGGAATCATCGGAGCACATTGGACTCCTCGACGTCTCCAGTTCTTGCTGTAATTGTTGTTGTTGTTGTTGTTGTTGCTGTTGTTGTTGACCGGGTTGCTTACCGTCGCTGAACAGATGTGGTGGCATGTCGCGTATCTTATGTGTCAACATGTGCTGCTTCATGTTTCCCTGCAGATATAGAAAATATTTTTTTTGTTTTTTTTCTCTTTTTATTCTTTCTCTATTTTCTCTTTCTGTTTTTCAACATTTCAAAAAAACTAGCCGCAAGTCGAAGCTTGCGGCTAGTCGACAAATAGCTATGGCGGTATAAATCATATTTGGTATACATATTATACAGCGGCTTCAAGAATTTTCAAGGAAAATGTAAACGGGGAAAAAGTAAAAAACTCGAAAACGGAGCAGAAAAATAGAAAAAAAAAAACAAAAAAATTAAACCACAATCCCCACCCATTCAATCTACACGGTTCAATCCGTAAGCCACTAAATTCACGTGATTATTTCATATTTTTATAGCGATGGATAATTGCTTCGGAGTACAAGGTGGGAGTAGGTGACATGAACGATGGTATAAGAAAGCAGAGTATTAAAATACGGAAAACATAGAAAAAAGGAAACACATTTCATCCATACGTGAAGCAGTGAAGGTGTGACACTGCTGTAAAACTATACTTTCCTTTGATTTTTTGAGTCCAAAAGTTAATTCATTTATCTTGTCGTCCCATACGTTCACTGCTTTCACTTTCTAATGAAAATGTTGAATATGTTTTATTTTATTTTTTCTGTTTTCTTGCGCGAATAGCTAAAATAAATGATGATGATGATGATGATGATGAGGAAATTAAGCGAACGAGGTATTTCTTAGATTTTTCGTCGGGAGAAGGTCCTTACCAGGAAGACGTGGTCCGAGGTGAGAAGCCCGAGGGCGGGGGGCAGTAGCGGGGGCAGGCGAACGGGAGCAAATGTCAGATGCCGCCCCCCTCCGGACCCAGACCGCCCCCGGCTCTTCCGTTCCTCAGGCCGCCGCCGCCTACGTTTGGACCTCTCTTGGTTGCTGATAGGTGACCGTGGTGGTGGTGGTGGTGGTTGAAGGTGATGGTGATGGTGGTTGTATTGGGGGTTTGTGAGAAGGTTTGTATTTGTGGTTGACGTGGTTGTGGTGGTAGTAGTAGTGGTATTGGTCATATTCGTGGTTGTGATGTTGGTCAGAAAAGGGTTCCTTTGATTCGCGCTGCTGCAGGAGCAGACTTCTTCCCACGAACCGTTGTTCTGAAATTTTTTAACACCATGAGCCACACACGTTCCCAAAAAAAAAAAAAAATCACCCCCCCCCTCCCTCCCCGCCTCCCCAAGAAGATAAAATCAAAGAACAAATTATACTAAATAACAAACTACTGTAACGTAATTGTATTTTTACACTGTACAATATATCATATGCCACTGTGAAATTCAAGCCGCCATATAAATATTTCATTATCTGTAAATAGCTAAATTAATTTACACATATATATCACATTGAGTAGAAAAAATAAATAAATAAATAAACAATTCAAACCAAGCAACACAAAAATATTTGAAAAAATCATATGATAAAAATGAAGAATGACTTATTTCTTTACAGTTCATTTTTTTTTTATAACTTGATGATGATCATAATTTTTACCTTAGTTGAAAATCCTCTATCGCATACTGTGCATTTGAATGGTCTTTCCTTGGTATGGCTTCTATAGTGAATTTCCAGTGCCGAATTACAGGCGAATGTCTTGTAGCAGATATTGCAGGTTGTATTTCCACGTACTGTAACAAATTATTTCAAATTTCAGTCATACGAGGAAAAAATAAACAATTTCTTATTCTTAGTTTTTACTCTGTCTCCTTCTTGCTATTTATTTATTCTTTATTCTTTATTCTTTGAGAAAATTAATAATATTTATAAAAAAAAAAAAAATGGAAAAACAAAAAACAACAACAACAACAACGCCCTCCCTATGTTCAGTGTCCCTTCACCATATATAGTGTCTTATTAATTCCTTTAATAACAAATATTTATATATATATATATTTCTTTCTATATAATTTTTAAATATTTTATTTTCACTTCAAAAGATCACGTGATATTGAATTTCTACACGAATGAAAAGGTTTCTTCTACATTATAATTTTCATTACCATATTAATATTATTACGATTATCATTATTATTATTATTATTATTATTTATTATTATTAATCATTAATTATTGATTATTATATTCTATCGTGATATAACTTCGAATTTTAATGTCTTTTATACAATTATATTAAATGATGTGATTATTATCGTGGAACAAAAAAAAACAAATAAGAAATTCTGAAAATTTTATCCGAACTATGAAAGATTGAATATTTCGAAGCCCTTGATTCTGACAAATATAGACATTGAAATTAACAAAGTTTATAATAACGAAAGAATTTCTATATATATAATATGCATGTATCATGTACGTACATAATGATTCACCATATATACCGAATCGAATAAAAATAAACAGATAATATATATTTATACAGAATAACGAAACCAATTGGTTTTTTTTTTTTCTTTTCTTGTTTCAAACAAATTATAAAATAAAAATAAAACCAAATCAAAACGATTAAGAGCAAAAACAGAGAGAAAGAGAAAGAGAGAAAAAAAAAACTAACGTCAAAAATCCAACCATCCTACGTCTATAACGATTCCTTTTCGTATAGTTCTTTTTTTTTTTTTCTCTTTTTTTTTGTTCGTTTTTGCAAATTATAGCACGTAGTTTTTACTCATTTATCATATAAATAGTAAACTAATCAGGGATTAGGATCAAGCGTGGAGGCAGGTTTATACTGTACAAAGCCGTTTATTCAGAGCTGTACATGTGGTAGTTGTTATATACGTGATAAAAAAAGAAAAAAAATTCTAGAAAAAAAAAATAATATATATATGTATAACTGGAAAAAAATGTTGTAATAAAGAATTAGAATCATATTATGTATATTGATTTTCGAGTTCTGCAGCATTTTGTCGTGATTCCATATATGTTAACAAAATTCAATTTTTGCAGCAATAATCATGTCGTGACTATATATATGTATATATATATGTATTTGTTTATTTATTAAGTATATCATAATCGTTCGTAATTATATATAATAATAATATTCATTTATTTTTTATATTGACAATGATGATGATGCGGTGGTGATGATAATAATTAAAATCATTGATGATAAATGATAATCAAGAGTAATGGTAATGATGATGATAATGATTATAATAATGATGATAATGATTATAATAATGATGATAATAATAATGATAATAATAATAATAATAATAATAATAATAATAATAGTAATACAAAACAAACCTATATAACTTACAAAATATATATGTATGATACAAAAAAACCGGCATCGTTTAATCTACATAATTTGTGTAATGTAATTAATTATCAAAATGCATCTATGATGATAATAGTAATAATGATCCTATGTATTATTAATAATGATAATAATAATAAACTAATAATTAACAAATCATCGATAATAGTTAATTGCAATAATATTCCTCGCTCGTTTTCTACCATTAATTATATATACTTTATGTAGATATATGTATATAATGTATAATATATATACGCATTTTTCTATGTACCTATACATACACCTATATACCTAATATTTATTCATATATATGTATCTATATAAATATGAAATTTTGGCAGTGTGAAAAACAAGAAGAAAAATAAAACGAGAATTGCAGAATAATCAAGCAGCACGTTTTTCGTCTTTCGTTTTTCGATTTTTGTTCCTTTTTTCTTTTACTTTTACTTTACGCGATGATTAATTTTAATTTTTCAGGATAAGTAATTAATTAATTGATTAATCATTTGATTAATTGATTATTATTATTAATATTATTACTGGGATAAATAAACCTATGCAAAAGTTTCTGTATAATATATATATAAGTATATGTAAAAGTAAAAAGATATATAGGTATAGATAGACAAGAAAGAGATCTAGGAGAAATATGTAGATAATACATAATAGATATAGAAGGATTTACATACACAGTAATATTTAATTATTATTATTATTAGATAGAGTTAATCAAGAGGCAGAGGGGAGTGCTGGGCCCGGCTACACCACGTTATTTTTCGGGATTAAAAAAGTGATTATCGAAAAAAAAAAACAAAAAAAAAAAAACACAACAATCAGACAAATGATAATAAATAAATGAATAAAAATCAAAAAAACATCAACATCCAAAAATTCAATTCGAATAAAACATTTCTTTCCGAAAGGTGTGGGGGGGGGGGTGGAAAATTATTCACATACCTACATACGAAACGTTCGAGGTATATATGTGGAGGAATTACGAATATACATACACGTATGTATAAATCGAAATGATATATAAAATTACACAAGTTGTTCTTTTTTTTTGTTTTTTACTTGTTAAATATAATTTTGGTATTATTTAAACCGAATTTTTTCTTTTTCTCATTCATGATAGACGTGGACGTGGGGGTTGGGAGGAGGTGGAAATTGGGAAAAATTATCAATTTTTTTTTGTTTTTTTTCTCTTTCAATTCCTTGCTGTTCTTTTTTTTTTTTTGTTTGTTTGTTTGTTTCTTTCTTTTTTGGGATGCTGCGGGAGGGTGTAGCGGGAACCCTGGCTCGCCCTGCTGCTAGCAGCGCCTACCTGCTGGCCCTCCGACAGCTAGGCCGAGCGGGTTGTAGGTGGAAGTTGCAGCTAGGACTGCGGATGTTGTTAAAGAAGCCAACGGACCGCTGCTACCGGAACCACTGCCACCACCATTTCCGGTACCGGGAGTGTTGGTACTTAATGTCGATGGTATACTGTTAACACCTGTGACACTACCCATCGAACTACTCGTTGACGGAGGTGATGAAACTGCCTGTAAAATTCCGGCGAACATCCCAAATGGATGAGGAGGCGGTGGGGGATGATGAGAAACTGAACCGATTTGTGGTTGCGATGATGGCGGAGGTGTCGCTGATGGTGTCGAAGTCGATGTGTCTGCTGGCGTCGACGACGCTCTTGGCGTTAAATCCAGAGGCGCACCGATACCAATAATATTACTTCCGGTAGCAGATCCGCCTAATCCACATGGTGGACTTACGGTTTTATCATTACCGTTGTAATGATGAGGTGTTATCGGTGGAGATACAGCGATATTTATTCTTGGAATTGTTAAAGGTGTCGTTGTACTTGCACATGTTGTTGTTATGGTTCTGACTTGATTTTCGAGGGCTGCTAACGAGGTGGAAAATAATGGTATCGAAGAATGTCTCATTGATCTTCGATCGATTTCATCTTGAATATCGTCGATGTCTTCACCATCGGCACTTTGTCTTTCTCGAACATCATCGCAACGATCATCTTCGTCTCTTATATCATCGTCGTCGTCTTGATCATCCATATCGTCCCCGTGTTCGTCTAGATATCTGTCTTGTTGCTGTTGTTGTTGTTGTTGTTGGAGATGATGGTGATGATGGTGATGATGAAGGTGATGTCTCAACTCTTTACCGTCGAGGTGATTATCGGGACGGTCTGTTATGTGCTGTTGTCTCGTCGTTGGAAACCCCAAAGTAAAACCTGCCCCCGCCGCAGGATGAAGCGAGGGAAAACCTTGGGGAAGGAATGAGGCCAATGGGTGATGTGGATAACCTGATGGAAATTCGTTTACTTCGGCTGCTTGAATTTGTTCAGGACTGAGATCGGTTGGTTCACCTGTATGAAGTCTGATGTGTTGCTGAAGTACAAGAGCATTTGTAAATTTTTTATGACAAACCGGACACTGGTGAAGTACTCTTAAAGGTGGTTTCGCCCTATGAACACCCATGTGTGTTTTTAAATTACCTTTTGTCGTAAACGCCCTACCGCATATTTTACACTTGAAAGGTCTTTCTCCCGTATGTGTTCTATAATGCATTTGAAGGGCGCTCTTACACGATAAAACCCTGTGACAGATAACGCATTGATTAGGATCTGTCAGTTTGTGCTCAATATTATCGACCAATTGCTGAAGTTTTGACGTTTCAGAGGTCTTCGTTATTTCTATCAGACTTTCCCACGAATTATCATTACTTCCCGGTCTAGGTAATAGGCTTGAATATATCGCTGGGTCCCTGGCAGGGTCGACCATCATCTCACCTGATGGTCCAGTTGGAGTTAGAGGACCCACCGAAGACTGATGATGAGGTAATTGATGATGGGAAGGTGGTCCGGTAGGAAATAAGATCCCGGCAAATGAGGTCTGCAAACTTCCACTACTGGCGCTACTACTGGCCGGTGAAGCACCAGGGTACCCTATCGACTGCTGTGGATGCCGTCCGCTCGCTCCTCTGCTTGATAAATTTTCCGGTTGCTCTTCCATCTCCTCGTCACCTTCCATATCACCGTCACCGTCTAATCTCCCGCTCATTTTACTGTCCATACTACAGTCTTCGTAAGCCTGATTTTGAAGGTTTGTTGGATTCGCCGATGACTGTGGCGAGGCGCAAAGGTAACGTCTTGTCTCTTCGTAGTCGTCAATTTCCTCTTCAGCAGTCTCCTCGGCTTCTTCGGGTTCTCTTTTAGGAGTAACGCGATCACCTGACCCGTTTTCTTCTCTACTCGACGGCCTCGCTGGCCGGTAGGATTCGGAGGGTGATCGATCCTGTGTCGTCGGTGACCTTGCCGTTTCGTTAAGTCTCAGTGTTTGGTCGTGGATCGTTGAACTACTTTGATGCTGTTGATGTTGTTTTTGTAGCGACGGCGCTGGGTGCGGTGGAGTCGGTTGATCGTGAAAGGAATGATGCGAGTTCGAGTGAGTTACGGGTGACCTTGGGGACGGGGTTGAGATCGTAGCGCCGACTGGCTTGCTCAGATTTTCCGGTACGTCCTGTTCGTCCCTGCAGTGGTTGACCGGGACTGGAGTTCGGTAAAGGGGTGGCATACCGGGTAGGGCAAGGGTTAGAGGTAGGGGTGGTTGAGGTGGAAGGAATCCGTGCGCGGCCGCGGGATGAAACGGGGGATGATGGGGTCCTGCGGGGGGCGGTGGAGAATTTAGCGGTCTTTGACCTGTGGCGGCTAATTGTTGAAGTAGGGGTGGATGGTACTTGTCGAGGTGCTCGGGTATGGGATTTGGGTTCATTTTAACGTGGGGGAACTTGGCCGTGTGCCTCTGGAAGTGAACCTTGAGGTTTCCTTTGGTGGTGAATCGGCTTCCGCAGACGTTGCATTTAAAGGGTCGCTCACCTGTGTGTGATCGGATGTGTATCTGGAGTGCCGAATCGCTGCCAAAGACCTTGCCGCAGTATCGACATCGATGCTTGAAGAATGGTTCGCCTCGACCGCCCCCCGATTTAGAATCGTAAGGAGAAAGTCTTGATCCCTTTCCGCTCCTGAACGCGAGTTCGTCAGCAAGGTTGTTGGCCAGAAGGCCCTGGCTCGCGTTGTCGAGTACTTCCTGTGCTCTTTTTTGAAGCATTTCGAGGGTGTTCGGTTCGTGTAGCGGCGGGGGGTCGGTGTTGGTGATGATGGTTGAGGCGAGCGAGGAACTGATAGAGCAAAGCGACGGCATTTGATGCGATAACGACATATGGCTGTTGTCTCTACCGTTAACATGATGACTTCCGGCATTAGTTTGACTCGGTACTCCATTTCCGCCGGTATTAACACCGTGAATCGAACTTCCACCAACGTTTATTCCTGGCGCAGATGCAGGTATTGGTAAGCCAATCGGTGAATTACTCGTCGGTGGTACCGAAATATCCTGAGAGATACTTATAGGCGTTGATGGACAAGGTGACGTCGTTTGCTGATGATGACTTGGAGGTCTGGAAGGAGGTGGTGACGTCAGGGCGGAAAGGGGTTTCGGATGAATACTTGGCGACGTTGATCCCTCTTTATTTATTTCTGTTTGAACAACATTTCCAGCGTCATTTCCACACTGCGTTGCAGCAGAAGCTGCAGTGGCAACGACTGCAGTGCCATTCGGATTGTTCGGTGTTTGATTATGAGTTATCGAAAGCTGCTGTTGTAATTGGCTTATCAATTGGAGTTGAAACACTTGCTGATGTTGAAGGGTATACAACGTACTTTGGAGTAGTGCTAAATCCTGAAGAGCCGCTTCGCTATCGGCTCCCCCTGCAAGGGCGGTCGCCGCAAATTGTGCTACAGCAACTTTAGTATTTTGAAGTGCTTCAAGGGTAACATGACTCGCGCCCGCGGGTGGAAATACCCCCGTCGGGGGTGGGGCACCCCCTTCAACAAAGCTATTATTGTTCTCCGCGTCCTGCCGATGTCGAATCTGTTTACGTGTTCCCTCTTCTTCTTCATCCTCATCATTTTCATCAATATTATCAGCTTCGACTCCATCTTCATAGTCCTCCTCCATCGGGAGATCCTCACCCTGAACTCTCTCATCTCGATCATCATCATCCCCATGGTGAGAACGTGCCGATGTGAGGTCCACAGCCTCCTCACCGATCCCACCCCCACCCCCACCGCCCCCGCCGCTTTCCTCTCCATCGGATCCAGAATCGTTTAACCCCTCTTCTGAAATCACAAATTATTTTCAAAGGTTAATAAAAAAGGTTTCTACAATATAAATTGTTGACAAAAAAAATTAATATTAGTTAACAGTTATCCATATACGTTGCTCATTACTGACTACGGATAATACCGAAGGTTGTAATGTTACCAACGCGACTGCGGTAAGAGAGCGTCGATCGGTAAAAGCGGAAGCTGTTTTAGAAGGTTATATTGATAATTTTGGTGGTACAAAACTTTCGAGGTGCTTCTGCGCTTCGTATTTTATTTTCAATTATTTATTTTTTTTTTCTACGTATAGGTACCATGGCCCGTTGAATTTAATATTCTAGTTCATATTGTTATTGACCTCTTTTAGTATTCAACGAATTTCGAATTCGTCTCGGGGTCCCATCGAAGCCGCTTGTTTCGCGACGCATAATTCTTACATCGATAGTTTTATAAACGTATATATATACATTAATCAAGAGCTTTGTTGCCCGTGTCATATGTATAACATACCGCATAAACGATTCACTTTATATACTTTATTGAAATTTCGGTTTTGGTAAACTGATTATTAAACGTCTAGACGAATTTTTTCAGACTGACATAATAATTCAATTTATTTCCTTTATATTTATAATCATTATCGTTGTGATTTTGTTTTTTTTTTCTCTTCTTTTTTATTTCAGAAAATTAGAAAACAATTGCGATGACGATTCTTCAGGTTCGATAATGCGAATCACGAAATTTCTGTTATACCAAAAATTTAAATTCTATTTATTGTCGAGTATAAAACAGAACTTTAAGATTTATGAATCGTATGTATAAGGTATAGATTATTTTCCATACAAATCCACTCCCGGTTATTACATATCTATCCTATGTATAACGATATTACGCACTGTCAATGATAAAATAATAAAAAAAAAACGGAAAAAAAATATAGCCATCATATATTCTTCGGCACGTGCCTGTTGCTTAATTAGCGGCACAAAGACACCGAATAAATTGAATAAAGACGGACATTGTTGTTATTAATGAGTCAGGCGCGGTATCCGCTGCGAAAAACTTCATAAATATAATAATCTAGAGATACAACGTGTCGAATATTATTTTGCTATATATGTAGTAGCGAAAAAAAAAACCAAAAGAAAAAAAATAATAATTCTCATTTATTCTAACTATATCGATGGTATAATGATCAGATAAAAATTTCGAATCTATACGAAATTACGGAATTATGTAAAATTCGATATTATGTATACATAATTATTATTTAATTATGACACCGCTGAACAAATCGATTATTATAAACTCAATCTGATCAAATAAATTTATGTTTACACTATTATTATTATTGTTGTTGTTATTATTATCGTTATTATTATTATTGTTACCTGACTGGTGTTATATCTTTTACAACATCTGCATGAAGTAGATTTTTATAAACCACAAAGAATCGTGATTAATTATACAACGAAATTTATGAAATGCAGTTATTAAGGTAGGTCGTTTTGTATATATATTTAGAGTGAAAAGTTTGTATATTTTATCATAATACTCACTATATGTGTAATAATGATAATAATATAATTATTCATAAATCTTGATGCAGGTGTTAATTATATATGCATTTTGAAAAAAGCTTAAATGCACGAATGTCCCGGAAATGTCAATATAGCATTGAATATCCGCCTAATTATCGAAATAACGATCAATAACATATATATAAATATATGTATATATATATATTTATAAATATATAATCCAATAATGAATATTGAATTGAAATTTCCAATTATACATGTTAAAATGATTCGCACATTACGCATGCGATGGCCGCACTAGCATTCGTCCTTCTCAACCCCGTTTCAAAATCGGGTATTTTCCACCATCATTAAATATTTTAATGCGTAAAAATTTTTATCTTTTTTTCCTCATCTCATTTGGATTTTTAATTTTAATTTCTTTTCTATTTTAATTTTTGTCACGAATCCCGTTACACGCCATTTCCTGACTGGTGTATATTCAATAAGCTGTTAAATCTATATACATATATATTTCATATTATACGCTCGATTCGCGCGTAATACGAAACCAATTTTAATCAAAAGATTAAAGATCGGCGGCTACCGGTGTTCTTATGTAATTTATATTCATATTTGAATATTCAATATGAGTATATATAAGGAAAAAAAATGAAATATTACGCTCCCAATTCTCCAGTTATATTAATTATTGATTTCTATATATATTAATGCATTTGATAGGAAGTAGATAAAAGATGACTAATCGAACGAAAAATAAAAAATCTTCATTTTATATTTAGAATTATTTATAGTTACATGTACCGATGTACATGTCAATTGCGCATGTGTGTATAAATATAAAGTACCGGTAAAATCTGTCGTTGAATTGGCAGGATGATTGCTGCAAAATTCAGCTGACAAGGAAGTTTCCCTCGAACGTTGTTTATCACCTCTGCTCGCCAATCGTCTCGTGATACTCCACCGCATCAACTGCATTTTGAAATTTTGTTTATGCTATCTTTTCCTTCTTTTATCATCCCTCGTTTTTCACTTATAGTTTCTTTGAGCCATATATTATAAATTATTCACTTCTAGTTTCGCACTGTGATAATTTTATCCCCTAAAAATTCATTCGGTACACCACGGAATGAAACGAAGAGAATCTCCTTCTTCCGATGACGGGGGTTTGCGGATGGGTGTAATTTTTCGTGCCCCGAAATCGAAGGATTCAAAAATTTTTTTTTTTTTGGAAATTCACAAATAATTAAAACTGTGTCCCAGTCACGAGTCTATGATTAGGTTGGATAGTGTACGAAAATGTTTTTTTTCTTTTTTTGTTTTTGTAATTTAAATCAAACAAACGGCGCACGTAGTTTTTTTTATCGTGTGAATATTTACCGCGATTAGCTGATTCGATTGAAATCAATCGAAGCGTGGGACGATTGTTAAATCAGTTGTTTATACGACGATAATTATTATATTTTGCCGGACGGATTTCGGACGGACGGGGTGCTGCTGCGGTCCACCTCCGTGTCCGTCATTCACACAGCAAGGATAAATTCCGACTGAACCAGAAGTAGAGTCCCGTAGGTTGTCTGGGGCGCGTAGGTGCGTACGCCACTGTCCTCCCCCTTCTCCTCAACCGGGTTTCCCCACCACCGAGTAATTCGACTCGACCAATCCCCACCAAGTGTTACCGGAAAGCCGGTTATGACAGGGTGGGCGGGTCGGTTAATAAATCAGGGGGGAAATATGGGCGGGGCGATGTATCAGCCACTCACCGAACGGTTATGAATTTTCATATACATATATATAGTCGATATTTGAATGCTCCCGTTTCGCCGAGGGTCAGGGGTCGAAGAGGTCTTCGAACGCCGAAAATCAACTCCCAACGCGAACCCCCCTCCTCGAAATATTTTTTCATTCCCTCCGCCCCTGAACGATCCCCGTTTCCTACCTCAATTTTCATCGCTTTCAATCCCCACTACTTTTACACGCGGAGAGTTAAAGTTCACCACGATTTCCGGGGACGACGTCCGCCGCGGTGCAGGAGGTCGGAGAGGAAAGAAAATAATAATACAAAACTATGGAAGTGCAAAAGAAGAGGAAAGTGAATGAATCGTAAACGTCTCTGTATGGGGTCACCATGCGACGACGGTGCGGGAGAATCAGGTCCGAAATTTTTTTCAACCCGTTCCCGTGAATTCCGATACGTTACGCATAGGAATCTCATCTCTTCAGGGTGTGATTCGAACACCTTGTCATTTGCAGGAGGACCTGATCCATGAAGATTGAGCTATCGATGACGATGATTACGAGGGCAACGTTCCGACCGATCATCGGATGAACCCGTCTGAATTAGTACATATATTTACACTGTATAGAAGAAGGGTAAGAAAAAGAATGAGAAGAACCAAGAGAAAAAAGGACGAGAAGAAGACGAAGAAGAAGCAGAGGATTCACAAGAATTTTGGAAGGCTGGACATGCAGCAGTCCACGCGTTCTTCGACTGGACGTAGCGAGCGGCTTCTGCCGTCGTCGGAGATCGAGTGATCCTTCCGAGAATTTAGGTTCTTCAAGTTCAGTTTTGTGGGGATCAGCGGCATCGGCAGCATCGCCAGGAGTTTACTTTATATTATAGGTCCTATATACCGGAGACAGAAACCCAGACGGATCATTGTGCAATAATATCACAAAACGAAGCGCACGGCGGCGGCGGACGGCGGCAAGGTAGTCAGGTCCTGAAGACCCGGTCCATCATTGTCACGCGTTCTTACGATCGGCCTTCATCGCCGGTGGACTCTAATATGCAGGCAGTGCAGCCTAGCTGCTAACGGTTCGAATTATATTTCAGAACTTAAATGATACGAACTTCTTTTTCAGTGTCAATTATGATTTCATTGAAAAGAGTTATGATCGTTTCGTTTCAATTCAATTTTCACCATCGCTACGATTATACCATCTGGTTTATAGCCAGAAGTACGTAACCCACAAGCAGAAAGTGGTGATTTCACTGCCCATATCCACATCGCATCGCATCCGTTACGTTCGGAGAATGTGCAGGAGAACCGAAAAGCGAGAATCTTTCAAATGTCTATATGCGCGACGTTCGATGTTCGAGAAAAAACAAAAGACGGGGAGAAAAAAAAGGAACGTGTGTTGAATCCGTCGGATTCTTAGGTGTTCCGTATGTTCATGGAACAGAAAATTGCTAACGATTATATAGAGGCGACTCGAAGCTGCATCTTGTATCTTGTCTAGTCTCCGCATGTATATTCTAGCAATTATGGCTCTAAAATCACCGCACGGTATAATAATATGGGTTCATATTTTCTCTTTTACAATCGCGTACATAGCTGGTACATGAGCAGTTATATACCTATACAGCTATATACTTTAGTACATAAGTATTATAGTTACCATCGCAACCCTGAAGTGATTTACAAGGGGGAATATTTCTAGGCTCTCCAACTACTTCCTCCACGGACCGCTGCACTACTACTGCAGTTCCAGTTGCACAGTCTAGTTATGTACATGGATGGAAAAAAAAAAAAAAAAAAGGAAGAAAAATGTTCTTCTTCTCTTTTCTGAAAATTTGAAAAGCTAACTTTTGCACCGGCTCGTTATGGTCCGGATCATACAATATATAATATACACATAACTCAAGAGAAAACGAACGTCTTTCTCTCATCAGCAGAAGCGAGGTCATTACGTGTTAGAAATTTTTCTAAAATTGATTTACAAGCGGTGAAATTTTCGAAATTCACGAATATAAGAATAGGAAGAATCTATATAGTCAAAAGAATTTCTAGCAGAGACAAATGGTCGCACATAATAAAAGAGGATCAGATCGTCGACCCCTATGGATCAGCGTCGTATCGAGGTGAAGGTCAAAATGACTTCTCAATCATCATCTGCATCACGTTTCTCGATCAAAACCGTTAATCATGCTACATCTAGAGAAAAAATCTTGATTATAAATTTGATATATTTTTTTTTGGTCGATCTTGACACGATACACGTGAATAAAGAGTTGAAAAAAAAATGCGGTGGAATCGAAATACTATATATCTGTAATATAGTTTCTATTTATCATATGCATGTGGATGGTGAAAAAGATCATCATGAATCACGGGTAAAACTATACACACACATTCGTATAAGGTATACGTATATACTTAATGTTAAGAGAGTTAAATTATGTGCCACGTTGAGGTTTTCCATTGGACGATACCACCTGACTTCTAGGACCGCCCCCTGCGCCTCCATGCATGATATATATACCCTATACCTGCAGCAGCAGCAGCAGTTTAAACCCCCTGACTTATATTATAAGGTACATAGGTATGTATATGGGTATATGTACGTGCGATATAGGCAAAGGTAGATAGATAGTTACGTACACCCATGTAATAAGCTGAAGATGTATAATAGTAACTATACCGAATGCATATATATGTATACGTCCTTCTCTTCAATTCTCCATTTCCTCATCCCCGTATACATATTTATACATATCTGTACGTAGTACGTACTGCACCCTTCCCATAATATATTCGTTCACATAAATGCAACTGCACACTGCGGCGCAACTACATATATGTGAAATTTAATATGGAGCTTTGAGCATAACGCAAAGGTGAAAGCCAAATTTATTTCACAAATTATTTTACGACAAGAATCTGCTGTATCTATTTCTGAAAATCGTTGATAGACTATAAATTATCAAACGGGATGAAACGAGATTTGCAGCTTTTTGGTGGAAATTAATACGATGCGCTTCAGAAATTATCGAGCTGTATTTTAAATTGATCTTATTCATTTTGCTTCCCTTTTTTTCCTAGGGTTATGACGACAATCTGCTGAGAAATTTTCAAATGAGAATTTTTTTTTTCTGACCTACCCTCAGCTACACTGTAAAAAAAAAAATTTATCCTTCTTCAGAACGTATAACATGACTCGGACTATCCAATTGAAAAAACAAATATGCGATTTGATTCAAGTAAAACTAACCGATGGATTAAAAAAATATATTTCACACTCCGTAACGTATGATCATTGCATCGAAGGAGAAGAAAGAATAAAGAAAATTTAAATAAACAAAAAATTATCAGTTTCTTTTTTATTTCTGTGTTCCTAAACGGAAAAGCGTACACATACATGTGCATCTGCAGGTATGTACAGGCTGAGTCACCGCAAAGGTCCGATTCGGGAGGAGCTTCGATTGGCTGAGGCTCCGTTTTCATCCATGCTTAATTGTTATTTTGAAAATTCCTCTTGCCGATCCGTATCTGACCGCTGATTGGCCACAGGAATTTTCGAAATAACAAGTAAGAATGGATGAAAACGGAGCCTCGGCCAATCGAAGCTCCTCCCCATTCGGACCTTTGCGGTGACTCACCCTGTATATATTTAATAATTTTCATAATTTAATGTCGAAAAACAGAATTATATAAGCGTGTACAGAGTTACTTTTTATATATTATCTACGTACATACATATGAGTATTTACTTCACATATCATATACAAACCTATATATTATGCTATCTAACTATGTATTAGTGAAACCTTAGAATTTTACCGCTGCGATTATTTTACTGACCTAATGGCCGAGAATTCCCTTACAGGGCATACATATATATTATACATATGTATATGATATAATCCATTCTCTTTGCGTGTACATCTAGGTAATATAATATTAGATGCTATATACGGAATTAGAATCGGAGGTCGCTGTATATTATGATCCTAAAAACATATAGTCGGTTAAGCCATTGATCATGCGAGGCGCGTTTTTAACATAGGTACGTACATACATGTAGGGACGTGGGCTGGTTGCAGCGTGATCGCGGTAAATTGATCGTCCGTCTTATCATCATTATTATTATTATTTTCATTATTATTATTATTAATTATTTATCCGATGCCCGTCTCTCCAGAGCGTGGAATACAATTCCTAGCTTCTCCCTCTCTCTCTCTGTCGCTCTTTCTATCGTATAATTTTGCATGTAATCGAAATCGTGATTTGATAAGAATGTACGCGGAGACAAAATAAAGAAACGAAAAAAAAAAACCCTCTCATTTTTTCTTCTCCTTTAATTTACCCTCTTAATTATCTATTTCTTTTTTTTTTCTCTTCATCCGCCCGCGCGGAATTTACACGTACTTTAATTTCATCTGTATTATTATAACGATCCGCGCGATCGATCGATCCCCTTGTATATATATATATATATGTGTATATGTATATATTTACGTTTTTTTACTCTGATCAATTTTCTTTTCTTTTTCTTCTCTTTTTCTCCCTTCGAGCGCAGTGTAGTACGTTGATGTTCGTTGTTCGTGCTTTTTCAGGATGTATATAGATATGGTATATGGTGTGGCATATATATATATACACAATATATGTGTATATGGTGAATTCGCAGGAGTTTCGCGGTATCTTATCGGTACTCGAGACTGAGCTACATCGCCCAGGTTGGCGCGAGTATTTATTTATTTGCAAATGAATAAATAAGGTCGATCGATGCGCCGATTCAACGATGCAATTTATATATATCTATACACACACACATATACGAATGTGTATATATACATGTATACACCTATAACTGGTTGTCTTTCTTACTCTGCTTTTCAGGAGGATCGGAAGATTTTGCTGCAAGGATTCCTTAGGGATTCTTATAATACGTATACATACACACTATGTACCTACGTTTGTGTATATCGGTTAAGAGCGATCGCAGCGCGTTTTATTCAAAAGCGGCGGGTAGGTCGAAAAAAAAAAACGAATGAAAAGCGAGAAACGAAGAAACGAGAAAAAAAAATAAGAAAATCGCAACGGTGCGGCGTGTCATACTCTCCGGGCCTCTTATCTCAACCCCATTTTTTTTTTTTCGCGAATCGAGTTCGACCCGATTCTCCCTTGTATATAATAGTATTAATAGTGATCGGAGTAAGAGGAATTTTCTGATCACGGTCCAATACGTGAGTATATATGTTATATGGCTCGGTCGACCCGTGCGAAGTTGCAGATTATCCTTTCGTCTTTTTTCACTATTGCTCCACCACCACCGCCACATAACCCACCGCCAAAAAGATCTCCTCTCATCGGGCGGGTTTCGTTTCGCATTGCATCTTGTATATATTTTTGTGTATACATGCACATTTGCTTATGTGTATATGTATATAGTTACATACCATTCACCGATACAAAATAACACGCGCGATATCCGATACCGCAAACTATAAGAGGGTTTTAATGTCCCCCGTGCATAACGCGCTGCGCACAAACGAACTACAAATTTTATTGGGACCAGAGAAGGAAAAAACAGAGAATTAAAAAAAAAATTATCCGATTCGATTTCACATGTATTTGCTGCTGCACATATTTTCACGCTACATACATAGATTGGTATATAATAAATAGTTGAACCTGAATTGATTAAAATTTTCGCGCTTTTCAACGAAGATAATTAGATGAGAATTCGCTTCGATTTGTGAAAATTGGAATTTCCATTTGATTTTCACCTTGTTTTGAATCTACTTCAAGAAAATTAACAACTGTATATGCGTCTCGAGAACCGATCAACAGATTTCGACAAGTATTTTTTTTTTTTTTTCATTTTTCTTGCCCTTCACACGACAAGATTTTATCAAAATGAGTTTTTGTAACTCGCGGGTCAATATTCGCTGATTTATTCTGCAGCAGCGTTATGAAAATGATAATCTGTTTTTTTTTCTCATTGCTTATCAGCCATAATCTCTAGAGAGCGATGATCGGCATATTTTAGTTCAATTTTTTTCTAAGTTTTTTTCTTTCGTCCAACAAAACTCGATAGAACTTATACAATAATCTACAACTCAAATCTCATCGAATCTTCTGGAATCGATAGAAAAAAAAAAAATCGCAATACTTCTCATCTTGCAATTTTTTGTTTTTATCTTTTTTTGTTTTTATCGCATATCAACGATTGCCACAAACGAGATGTAAATTTTTTTTTTTTTTCGATACGATTGTAAATTTGAAAAAATTCGAAATGTCAAATCGGATACCTGTACATGACATAAGGTGTGAAAAAGTTCAATCTCGACGTTTCTTTTTTTTTGAACTCATATTTTCTTTCTTACGCATGCAAATATGTCAGAGAAAAGAAAACCAAAAACAGTATCGCGATTATTTTGTTTAATTTATTTCAAAATTTTCCGTTTTGCTTCTCCATTGTTTGAGAGGTGTGTGAAAATTTGGTGCGGCGATAATATCGAACACCTTGTATAACGAGGGCCGGCTTTTGCTTTTATACAATACGCGTGCGGTGTGCGTGCAGTTTGAATACTAATAGTATTTAGAGTCCCGAAAGTTCGGCAAGAAGGTTATACGAATGAAAAAGGGCGAAGGGAGGGTGAAAGGGGGGAAGGGCGCACGCGCGATCCTTATTAACTGAGCCCTCAGGCATTTCGAACCTCTTTACGACCGCCGAGGAGCGCCCTTTTACGACGACACAACAGATATACCTAGCTACGGTGCACAGGGCTCGACGAACCGTAACCGAAGCAGTAACAATAACTATATAACAACGATAATAACGAGAATGATTATAACAATAACGACGATGATCGTTCGGGTAGGTATATAGAAATACACGCGTATTAATGTTACAATGATATAAACCTGAAAACCTGCTGCAAAATTAGCGTCATCGTTAAGTGAGATCTATTTAATTGAGCTAGACGAATCTCGAACTGACTTGAAGTAAGAGAAATAATTTTTCCATCTAATCACAGAAATATAAAAAAAAAACAAAAAAAACGTTGAATCGAACACAAAAAAAAAAAATTATTCATAAAACTGTCCATATCGTTGAAATAATATGTCTAATGATTTTATTTCTGCACGCATCTGAGTCGATAAAAATATTTTTATATCACCGTTTGATCGAAGAAAAAAAACACAATTTTTTTACAATCTCTCCAATAATATTATCTCGTTATCGCATCATAACGTTTATTATTAATTACAAGATGTTTCTTTTTTATATAGTGTATAATAATAAGATTGGAACATTTGGTCCATAAAAATCCTATAACCAATATATCATTAGTTAAGCAGGTATAATAAACGTAAAGTAGAAAAAAAAAAAGTAATAATAATAAAAAAACTATCGTTCGATCGACGATCTGTGATGCAACAGTTTTGACTCCGGACATCCGCGTTCGGACACCACGAAAAAATCGACCGAAGAAGAAGGGGGGAGGAAAAAAATTAGAAGAAATAAAAAAGAATCAGATATATAGAAAAAAACGCGCAGATCCTTCGGATAAGGTTTGTTTTTTGAGATTTTTGACCCGATATACTACACGATATGCTGAGAAAATTGGCGTGTTCACCGTGCAGCGTGATAATGATGATAAAAATAATGATAATAACGATAATAATAACAACAACAACAATAATAATGACGTACGGGGATGGTTATATGGGAGTGCATTATAATGTGAAGGAGAGTTTAATCGGTTAGTTAACCTATTCGCACCCGTCGTCGCCGGGGGGTTGTGCAGCATATATATATATCGAAGAGAAGAAGGGTTTTAAACACGAGAGGAGATATCGTGTTTCTTAAGTACCCAACAGGAGAAGAGAGTCAAAAATGAATAAGTTGAAAAAAAAATTTAAAAAAAAAGAAACAATTTTAAACAAAAAACAAAGATTAAAAAACAAAAAATAAAGGAAAATGAGAGGAGACGAAAGAGAGAGAGAGAGATCATTTTTCCGCACAGGTTGTACACGTGCGGATGGTATATTGTGCTCTTCATCTTCTTTTTCTCTCTTCTTCTCCTTCTTCTTCTTATTCTTATTCTTATTCTTCTTCGGTGAGCGCTATTTAAATGCGTTGCTTGACCAATGGGTCAACCTGGCGGCACTAATGCCATCACTGAACCATTCGCAGCAGACTTCAGACGGATAGAATCTATATATATACACATAGAATACGCTGCTGAGGGTATATTATTCGAAATGCATATTATATATTCGAAGCACTTCTTCATATCCGATGCGGTTTCTTTCTTTCTTTCTTTTTTTTTCCTTCCTCCTTTTTTCTCGTTTCTTCTCAAGTACATTTTCGTTATCAACGAAATTTTGCTTTCCGAAGATTGATATTAATCTTTCTCCCGATCCAGAATGATAAAAAAAAAAAAATACTCGCGATATTGGTCATCTAATTCTCCCCTTTCCATATTTTACTAACCCATTTTCAAAACGTGCCGATGTAGTTTTTTTTTTACTTTTTTTTTCTCTCATTCATTTTTTTTTTTGTTTTAATGTAAATTAATGAAATTCTATTC
Organism: Athalia circularis; assembly: GCA_963978495.1. Taxonomy (NCBI): domain Eukaryota; kingdom Metazoa; phylum Arthropoda; class Insecta; order Hymenoptera; family Athaliidae; genus Athalia; species Athalia circularis. Next base: position 34,508,711 of record OZ021698.1, on the reverse strand, counting down.
GAATTATGCACTTGCACATTGGCTCTTTTTATTTAATTCGCGAGAGAATTAATGCGATCTGTGTATACGAAAAAAAAAGAAACGTAGTTTTACGTTATACCCATATGTGTGTGTATATATATATACATATTTTTTTTTTATAAACTTTGATATAAATTATCATCTTTGCCGTTCAACCGTTGCAACGCCTGCAGTTTATGTATAGCGACGAATACACGCGACATATATATATGATGTCCGTCCGGCCCTTTTGTATAAAATGTACTGTACATTATTACAATAAATGGTATATTGGTAAATGCGCGTATATATAATACACCTATTATACGTAATTTATAAATGTACGTAGATTTTACAATATAATATAACGATGCGTGGGCGGCTGGTCAGCATTTGACCATCACGAGGCAGGGGGTGGTACGTGCAAAAGAAACAGAGACGCATATATATAGTATATACAGTGTAGAAGTCCTCTGCAGCTGTAAAAGCGTGCGGGGGTGTTTTTGACTCGTGCATATAGTGTATGTATATATGAGGTATGCCAGCAGCTGTCCCCATAAAACTACGTCCGTTTTCAACTGACCGTTTCTTCTCTCTATACGTATACTCGTGAACATAAATGCACCTTCATTTGATCTTTTCTCTCCCAATAAATGGTGAAATTCAATGGGGTAAGACCCATTGATGAGTCTCAATGTGTGTATGGGTACAAGGCCGGAATTTTTCAACGCGGATCATTAGCTCGCGATTTAAAATTCCGTCGACCCGGATATAAACGACATTGTGTATAAGTCCGCAGTACCGTATACACAAGGCTATTATTTTACAAACATAAAGGAGGAAAATTTCGTCAAAAATTTTATCCGCACACCTTCGCATCGTGAATTGTAAATCGCAATACTTTACATACGGGCGCACACTTAGCTGCGTACGCGGTAAGAATTTCGAAGCTAATTACAGCCTTTTTATCGTATATAGAAAATATTTCGTTTTTATTATTATTTGTTTGTTTTTTTTTCGCGCTAAAACGAGTGAGAAGAGAAAAAAGAAATTCGATCGAGATCGCGTATGTGGGATTGAAATTAAAATTGAACGAAAAAAAAAACAAATGGAACAAAATAAAATGATGAAAAAAAAAAAAAAAACCCGAAGATATATACGTGGAGGAATGTATCCGGCGAGGAAACGTCGCGAGACATTAAATCTGAGGATTTTTCTAAAATTAGAAATAAGAGTTTTGTATAAAGCGCGTGTGAAGTTAGGATTCGAGAATATATATCTCTTTTTCTTTATACGTATACGAATGTGTGTGTGCTAAGGTACATGGAAATTAAATGTGGGTAGCGTGAAGGGATGCGACACACGTTTTTCAAGTCGGTGGCACACGCTGCGCGTAAACAGAGACACGCTTTTTGACTCCATATACCAATAATAGGGAAACAAACACGAGGGGGTTGAAGCTCGGAAGAAGCTCATATTATATTTTCCAGACCATGCACGCGCTCATATACTTCCCGAAAAACGACTTCGTATAGTATACACGTATTTATACCATTCACGAAATATATATATGCTCATAGACCGCACGAATTATTACCAAAATAATCTTAATGTACCGAATTTCGAACCCTCCAAACTATCGAACAAGCCTCGCTTCCCAAAAGAAAAAAAAAAAAAACTCAAAGAAACCAACAAAAAAAATATTAAAAATTCTCTAGACGCCATACTTTTTCATATACTACTGCAGACACATTCTGCTTTGTCGGAAAATATTATTTTTTTTCTTTTCTTTCCTTTTTTTCCGCCCCTTACAGTTGATACCGTCTCGTGCTGAATTTTTTTTTTCTCTTTCGTTCTTTACTCATTTGTTTTTATTCTACCGCAGACAAAACATCGGTGAAGAAGATTGCCGAGCGTAAATCGGATATACTAATTTCCAATCAATTATTCGGCACGTCAATAATGATAATAATAACAGTGACAATAATGATCGAAGAATAATAATTATTGTTAAAAAGGCAAAGGTCGTGTCCGCGAGGGCGTCGGGGCCAAATGCACAGGGATCAACTAGACTGTCGTCCCGTAGGGGTTTCCCGTGGGTTGTGGAGGGTGTTATATATACACGTATATATAGGTATACAGATACATAGAAATTCATATATATATATATGTATATGTATATGTATATTCTACGAGTGAGGGGGTTGCAGTCGGTGGTATTATAAGTAGAAGTAGAAGTAGAAGTGAAAGGGAGAGGTGAAGGCGTCGCGTGCCCAGACCATAAGCACCCTCTCCCCCTCCCCCACCTCCGTAAGGTTCTGAAGTTTTCAGGGGTGTAACACCCATAAATAAATAGGGCTTCCGTCTCCAGTTCCTTTTCCCTTTCCCTCTCCCTATTTTCTCTTCTCTATTTCCTAACACTCCCTTATATATCCTCCTTCTGCTTATATGTAGAAATATGTGTGCTACCTACGTATAATATGTAGTATATATATACGTATAGGGTATTTCACAGTCCAAGTGCAACATACGTGCGCATACGATGATATTTTTAGAATTCTCGTTCGCTTTTACATATTTTAGGAAAACTAGCTTTATATCCATCCTACTCGAAGACGTGTATGAAGAGTGAAACTCCGGTCCGCGTACACCGTACGGGAACAGCCGCATCATCCGCATGTTTTTCCCAGCAGACTCATCCCGAAGGATTTATGTTAAATATATTGTACCAGCATTGCAATATATTCGGTTTCATTCATTGCCTGCCAGTTATGAACACAGCCTTTGAGTTTTTACCTCTGATTTTAATCGTCGTAAGTTGTTTTTTTTTTTTTTCTTTTTTTTTGCCTTTTTTCAATCGCGTATATACAGGAAAGAAAATAGCGACGCGATAGACTGGCCATCGCATTCGTTGTCGCGCTCGCATCGCGTCGTTTAGGCTCCGCCTATTCCGACACCTCTCGTGAATCGCCCTGTATATAACGAGCAATTTTAAATAATTTGGATTTTCTGCAAGTTCGATTTAATTTTAACCTCTCTCCAGATTCCACGCTGCGGACAAACAATTAATTATCTCTATATATACTCATATCAGCGAATTTTTCAAATCAGTTCTTTTTCTTTCGGCATCACCGATTTAATATAAGAAGCCAGAAAAGAAAAAAAAAAATATGAATCATAAAGACGGAAAATAAGCGATGCCGAGTAATTAACAACAATTATAATATGACGATCCACAGCAAGATTACGTATATATATAGGTATATTAATTGAGGATTTTTAATTTTAGTGGAGTATTTTTGAGCGCAGATATTAATAATGATGACGTTAAACGCGAACAATAAGCGACGAGAAGGATATAATAAGGTGAGAGATAATATTCTGCAAATGATGATGATGATGATGATTGAAATTATAAATGAAAACAAATTTTATATCCAATATATTATACGTTTCTATAAACACGTACGCGCAAAAGGAAAAAAAAATTGTATAAAATTAAAAAAAAAAAAAAGAATTACAAAATAAATAAAAAGGAACCAACTTATAGGCATATAAAAAAGATTCCCCGTATAATTATATGCACGCGATACGTGGGTGCACTTGATAATTTTATAGTCTTATACTATACGTACGTACGTAGGTGTATATAATCCATAAAATATAATTTACCGGGTGACTCCATTGACGAGAAACAAAATGAAAAAAAAAAACGACCGTTAAAAATCGAGAAATAATTATTATCTCGAATTCTCGTATGTGTATGCGAATCTCTGTAATTGGATCATTAAATGAGTGGTGTGTTGCAAAAAGAGAAAAAATCAAAAAAAAAAGAATTGAGAAAATTTTTTGGCGACCAAAAAGAATTAGTACGTCCATCGCGGTATAAAATTGAAAGAAAAAACAATGAAAAATTATGCGCCTTGTAAAATTTATATACGATACGTGTATTTTATATGATTATATTATTAAGACGCGCATTCTTCGACATAGGTATATACCTACTACAATAACCTTATAATATATTATTGCCACATATATATTGCGGCTATATGGCATTGTAGAAAAGAGAACATAGTATAGCTGGTCCTCGTATACGTGGCTGTGTATAAACGAGGAGGATTTTTATTCTCGTGAGAAAAGTGGCCATGCCCTTTTTGGCTCATTAACCAATAAAAACTTGTGTATAGTAGAGCCGAATCGTAAAAAATAAATTAATACAGAGAGATACAGACATGCGTATATAAATTAATATATAGATGTGTATATGTATATCACAAGTACGCGTCACTTTCTCATGCCAAAAGAAAAGAGAAAAAAAAAAAAAAAGAAAAGAAAAATGCTCCGCAATTTTACACCCTTATCTCTCCCAGCCCTCGATGTATAGTATGTGTGTAGAAGTTATAAGTCGAATTTTCGCTCAATTATTACGCGTGCCTCGGGACGATGGTAAAAAAAATATAAAAAATGAGGGTTGAAGAAATTAGGAATAAGAAAATAAAGTAGAAAGATAAAAAGGTATAAAAGGAATATGGAGGGTCCTGCCTGCAGGTGTTTGCGTGAATCGTGGAAATTAGTGGAGCACAGAGGCGCTTCGCTAATCAATCGTACCTACCTCATATATATGTATATATATACTTTATATACATGTATCTGTACGTACTACACGAACGTGAGTATAAGTATATAATAGAGTATATATATACTAGATATCTACTATACGTATTAATTCTCGCGCCGCGCAGTGTGCGTTATATTAAGTTGCATGCACGTGAGGGTTTTATTTTTCTTTTTTCTTTTTTCTTTTTTTAATGCACGTATAGATATGGTATATGTGTAGTCATTTATACATGGGATTATATATTACAGTATTTCATAGATACCTTCGTATATATATGCCTATAAGTAGCGGCTATTATGTTTTACACGTTTCGTGTACACGCTAAATAAATTATCGCGCCGTGCATTATAGCTATAGCCGCGGTAGGTATACGGGGTATATGTATATATTGTACATAATACATATGTAATATAGTGCCAGTCTAGTGGTTATCAAGAAATTTGATGTGATTAATAATTAGCCGAAACGTCAGCATTGATTTGCTATTGTAGGTTTAATCATTCAAATTCAAACACACCAGCATTGTACTGAACCGTCACATATTGCAATTTTTTTTTCTGTTACGAAACCGGCAGCTCGGAAAAATGCGCGATTTCAAATGCTCATGACTCGTTATGACAATTGGCGAAGGAATTGTGGCGCGAAATGCGTTTTCAAACTTCGAAGTTGATGACATTGACGCCACATTTTTACGGCTTGAATCCAACAAAATGTACACTCCGTTTCGCGTTCATTCCTAAATATTTCGTACTTCTCATTTCTTCCAACCCTTATCGTCTGTCAATTTTTCGCGTCAAAAAAATTTCTTGATTTCGGGTTTATTGGTTTACATTTTTCATTTGGATCAAACATCGTCTGTAAGTGCTGCGTTCAGAAAATACACGCGTTCTTCTCATTAATAGATTATTCGTTTCATCGCAATCTACCACTAATTTCTCGATCGAATCAAAATATGTAACGCTTTTCACGTACACCCGGTTAGGTTGATCGTGAATCGCTTCGCGGCCAAGCTCGTTTGGATAAATTTCGGTAACCGACTCAGCTACACGAAAAAATTGTCCAAACACGCGCTTGACCGCGAAGTGATTCAGAATCAACGCAACCGGGCGTACATACCAACGATTTGGGATATGAAATATTTATATGGAAACAATTTTGCTTCCTAATTATTTCAAATTATCACTTCTCAGGACAATCTGATCCAGCGAGATTCTATTACGAAAAACTAATTAATTCCTAATAGATATGTTTACTCATTCCAACCATAATCGGGTATCAATATTTTAATTTTTGATAATTTCATTTGGTTAAGATCAAGTTGTAATCGATGCATATGTATAGAAAATCGATGAAAAAAAATTTATCTATGTATTCATGCACGTACGATACATGAACCGAATTGAAGGTATAGAACGTATTCAGCGAATCCGTTGAATTTTATGAATTAGAGAAGAATTTTTTACCTATTTCTTTTTTTTCTTCATTCGAAATTGCTAATGATTTTATCAATTTTATACGTATAAAAATTTATCCCATTTTTGAGCAGAAGAAAAAAAAAAAAAAAATTCATCAATTTTTATATCGGCTGTAATATGCATAATTATTTTATCCAAATGATATCTATTTCTAGTACAGTGACCCGCAAAAGTGTATATTGGAATAGAAAAAAAAAAATAAAAAACTTAAAAATAAAAACTAATGAAAAATGGAACGGCTGGAATTAAGGCCGATGCGCTCTGGTGCACCAGATCCGCTTATATACGTACATATAAATATATATAAGTATGTGAATTCGCGAATATATACATGTATATATAGAGGGCTGAAAAAGAAGAGAAAAAAAAGGTATAAAAAAGGTCGGGGTGACGATACACAACGTAGGTACCGACGTATTTGCGAATGAAGCCTTCCAAGTGAATGATGCAGTGCGGCTATAATTCCATCGGAAGCTAGTTTCAATATACATATAACCAATACGTATGTGTATATATACCTCGAATACTTACATATTTCATATTATAACCGAGAAAAATATACGAGAATGCAGAAAGAAGTGAAATACAAAAGAAGGAAAACGAAAAGTGAAATAAATCATAAATCCAAAAAAAAGGGGGGAAAAAATGAATATACAATAAAAATAGTAAAATTCTAGTTTTTGTTCTTATATATTATTTAAAAATCGTTAACGGGCGGACAAGGAATTTAACTTGAAAAGTCAACAAGTCCATTTGATAAGATAAAAAATAAAATAAAAAAGTTGAAATAAAAAATATATACGTGAATTTTGAGTAAAAGGTATCGAACGATAATGAATCCGATATATTACTATATTATAGTATATATAATGTGAATATTACGCGTAATTGAGTGATCAAGTAACCAAAACTGGTCAATTTTATGAATTTTTTTGTTTATTCTGATTTCTTTTTTAGACTATATCTTTTTTTTATCGATTCCTCAGCTGTTCGGTTATAAGATGAATATATTCATAATATGGATGTGATTTTTTATTTATTTATTTTTCTTCTATTTACTCAAGGTATGTGATTATATAGTATTATATACATATATTTATGCACATTACATCGAAAATGCGATGAACAGGTTCTATTAGTGCACATCTTCGTTTCTCAATCGGGCTGAAAAATTTTTCATAAATTGTTCGAAAAGAACGAAGATTATTTTTTTTTTCCTCCTCTTTTTTCACGATCACTCACGTTATTCCTGCAGTTTCAAAAGAATATAATTCATATATATATATTCGAAAATCGTATTCATTCATCCATAAAATTTCGTGATATAGATAAAATCTATAAAACGTAAGATCGTAATATAAAACAAATTGATACTTAATCCGAATGGAATATTTAATCATTTCGACTGCATCTGTACGATCATATTTGAAAGATATTCATTCATTCCTATATAATAATTATTTGTATGTATATGTACATGTATACATAAATAATTATGAGAATGAGGAAAGATCTCCGATTATACCGTTAAATTTTTTAAAAATTCACCAAAAACTTATGTAATGACATGAATATTACACATATATAGGTGTGTATACACGTACATTTTTTATTACATTTATAATTTTAGTCCCCATTAATATTCCATATATAATAATAAGTGTCTGATAGCCGTATATATGATGTTTGATTGTAATTTAAAAAGTGCGTATATAGATAATGGGGGGAGAAAAAAACAGACGAATAAAGAAAAAAGAAACGACTCGAATCTGAATCTATCTCTCTCTATAAATGTGCTTATTTTTGTAATTTTTTTCTTATCGTAAAAAAATCTTCTATGGTTATGTATAGTATAGGTGATTTGATTTGAGGTTCTCGCGATCAATATATTAATCGTTAATTTATTTATATTTATGGATATAATAGAGTCGTTGTTTTATCAACTCGTTCGCGGCCATGACATTATAATCTATACCCAGCTGTAATATTATTTTATCTATAATATGTATACTCATATCGTACTTGCAGGCCGGGAGTCGTCGTGACAAAAAAAAGAGAAGAAAAAACAAGTAATTAAAAAAAAATTGCATTACCCGATGGATTAATTAATATGTACATAAATGTCATAATCATGCACGTGATATGATCGCTGAAATGAGTGAATCAATTATAAACAAAAAAAAAATGTATATGTGTAGTGACAGTCTCTGTACTATTCGTAGATCATTTACCAGTGTACACCCGGTTAAGTTGATTCTGTATCGCTTCGCGGCCAAGCGCGCGTTTGGACAACTTTTTTGTGTAGCTCGGCCGGCTACGAAAATTTGTCCAAACGAGCTTGGCCGCGAAGCGATTCAGAATCAACCCAACCGGGTGTACGTGTGTATATGTGTTAGGTGCTGATGGAATGTCACTGAAAAAAAATTAAAAAAAAAAAGAAGATAAATCAATATCTCTATACGGTGGCGAATTAATTATTATTAACGAATGATATGATTCTTCTTTTCTAATAAAATATAATTGAAAAAAGAAAATTATCGAGGACAAATTATATACAATTGTTTCGAAGCTGTTTTTGTATAATTTGCGTTTGATTTTGTTTTTTTTTTGCTAATTTTTTCTTATCAACAATTTCCAAAAAAATCAAGGACTTTTTTTTCTGCGTCTAAAAAAAAGGTTCAGAAAAAAAATGTGAAAAACAGAAAAATCAAAGAAATGAGAAGGTGGTAAGTAGATGTAAAAAATAGTAACACGTGCTGGCATCGTTTGGAGATATAATTTGTCGATTAAATATACAAAAGTATGTGGACACATAAAAGCCCATTTATTTAAACTCGGGAGAATAAAAAAATTAATATTTCAAGTTTGATGAGAAGAGATCGGTTAGACAGATAATTTTTCTCCGCTATTTGGCTAGACATCGTTAAGATTTTTGACGAATATATGCTTGATGGTTATTTTAATTATTATGACAAACCGACGATCCTAGCAGCGCATCTTAATCACCTTTTATACAAATCATAATATTCCCTGATTTATAAATCACTTGTAATATTATAGACGCGACCTTTCGCTCATTTCGGATAGAAAATTTATCATTCCGTAATTTCCACGACTTTTAAAAAGGAAGAAAAAAAGTAAAATTTTTTTTTTTTCCCGATAGCCAAATTATATTCATCTCGATTTATAAGTGGCACGTAAAATTCACGGAACGGATTCAACCTAACTGTAAAATATATATTCAATCATAATTTTCCAAATTCTGAAAGAAGAAAATAAAAAGATGATCACATGATATCTCTATAGCTACACGATTTTTAAAGATCTTTCTAGAATATCGTGAGAAAAATTTTGAATTCTAATTCCGATGTTTGATTTACTTTAACTAACATTGCACGCGCGTGCCCGCATTCAATTTCATTTGTTTTTTGAATTTTTGTCTACTATTTTTTTTCAATTTCATATCATTACACTTCAGACGCATTTTTTTATCAATCTGCATTATAGTTATCGCAATTTGAATTTTATGTTCAGGGTACAGGATTGGACGTTGGGTGCGAACCTTGGATTTTTTCGATTTTGGGGTCAAAAATGAAGTATTGCCAAAATTGATTGCGGGACACTTTTCCAACGTATTTTGACCTCAGGAACACGAATCCGTCAAGTAAATTCAGCTAGAAATAAATCTCATCGAGATATCCTCATTTTATTACTTTTTGGAGCAATAAATTGGCGATACCTCGATCAATTTTATAGATCGCGAATTCAGAAATACGAGGCTCATCTCGAATTTCGAGTTTTCATCTCGTATTTCGATTTTTTATCTCGTATTTCGATATTCGATTGGTCATCAACTTTTTAAAATCGGGTATACATCCAGCCTACCAAGTGTGAGAACTTGATTTTTAATACTTGAAGGTAAAAAAAGAAAAAAAAAAACTCAAGAGGTCGCGTACCTAGTTGATTTTACATTTTGTCATATGTCTCTCTTATACTTCCTCTCACTCTCTCGCTCTTTTTTTTCAAACCCTTATTTTTTCCTTCCATTCTCGCAGTGTAGTTTTTTTTTTTGTTCTGTTTTTTACGAGGCGAGAGATCTTCACCAAAACCGACGGTAAATTTCTAAATATTTATAAGTTTTACGGACGCGTCCTTCCGTCGGAGTAAACGTGCGTAGCGCATTGCAGCGTCGCGTCTGCTGTAATACGGGCGGGGGGCGGGGGGTAAACGGTACGCATCTGCACACGTGAGATGATCGCTCCTTCACGCGTTTTTTTTTTTTTTTTTTTTCAAACTCTGTACCATCAGCTGCTACAAAAGTACCAACTACTTCTACCTCGAAAATAAGAGACGGAACTTCGCAGTGGAAAAGAAAAGATAGGAAAAAAAAAACAAAAGGAACTGAAAAAGAAAAACTGTATTAAGAATATAATCATCGGTCGTGCAGCGGAGGAAACTTTCGTAGATTCGCGTCAGACGATGCAAAAGTTTGAGATTTCGTTACGTTTTTGGCGATGAGATGCGTTTACACAATTACACATATAGATATAGGTATATATTTATGTGTATACAATAAAAGTTCGAAATAAGCTGGATGGCAGCATCAGCTGCGGTGCAAAGAAAATAAGAGGATCTCGTCATCTGGCATCAGAATGCTAAATGCAAACGGTATATGTAAATAATTTTCGTTTCATTTCCAACCCTTTTTTTTTTCCAAACAATATTTGCATTGAACCATAGCGCGAATAATCGGCACCTCTTTTCTCCGACCGTTGCATTATACGTATATACGTGTGTCTGCAAGACCAGATTTTCTCTGTATATAAAATGCATGGTTCTGCATATGTATATCGGATCCTAAATCTTCTTCACGTCTCCGCGCATATGACGAAACGCCCTCTCGAGAATTTTTTGTTTATTCAGTCCGACGATTTGAACTGCAAAAAATTCACGTCCCTCCGCTAATGAAAAACTACAATGATTCCACCTCCGCGCCAAAAAAGAAAAAAAAACGAAAAAAAAAACAAAAGACAAGAAAATTAGGCGGGGAACAAAGACAAGAAGAACAAGTTTTGAGCAAGTTTTTCATATTCATTTATTTATTTTTTCTTCGGCAAATCCAAAAAAACAAAATATGTATATTGAATCTAAAAAAAAAAACAACAGAATAAGTTGAAGGAAAAGAAATTTCGCGATTCTCGCGCGGTAAAAAAGATGGCAGGAACGATTGGGAGTGGGGGGTGGGTTCTGCGGGGGCTGATTTTGAGCCCTCCCCCCCCCCCGCCGCCCCCTGCGCCGCAAGTTATAACGTATTGAAAAAGCGTCCGTTCCCGAATCCCACGGGATGTTAGGTAGGTGACGTATCCCGCCGACTGTTTGGTTCGGCATCTCGCGGGCATTACGTTATATGGGTATAAATAACGTGAACAGAAGCAATAATACGTAATAATATATCAGCTGGGATTTTAGTGCGGTATATAGTAGGTCGGTATAGCTGAGCTCAGGGCTCCAGCGCCCAATGGTCGTAACTCATAGCTGATGCTACTTTCTATATACCTACGTCGATATCTATATATCTATATATATATCTAGTACTTCTACTTTTGATACTTTTATTTCGTTCTGCACCCTTATACAGGACTCAGAAATCCGCCCTCCCGCGTTTTCTTTTTTTCTCTCCTCTCTTTCCTTCCCTTCCTTCGTTTTTTTCTCACAATTCTCAAAGATGCATGTAGGAGAAAAATTTTGTAGGAAATAGAAAAAAAACAAAAAAAAGAGGAAGAGAACTAGAAGCGAAAGTTTTTCATCAACCAAAAATCATAAGCGTCCCCGTTTACTTCGTCGGAAAGAAAGGAGAGGGAGAAAACGGTGGGGAAAAAATTTAAGGGAGACAAAAACTAGATTGAAAATTGTTGAATTTAGTAATCGCCCGACATATACACATATACATACATAATATATAAGAATGATCTGAATAGTTTGTATAAATGGGGTGAAAGATCGGAGAAGATTTCATCATAATAATTTCCTGCTCCATTAAATTCTCAGTCGCGACTTATATATAGGGGGATTCAAAGTTATCCCCTATTTGTACCTATATATGTATATACAGCATGTATACTCGCGTACAAAATTCTCAATTCCACCCTTATTATGGAGCATTTCGCGAAGAATTTGACAAACTTTTTCTCATCACTTTTGCCATGTATATATCAGAATTTATGGGGATGAAAATCAACTGTGAAAATTGTAAGAAAAAAAAAAAGAAAAAAAAATCATGGAATGATTGAATTAAAATTTTATGGTATAGAATAGATAAGTTAAATTTTTCGATGTAACAAATTTTTCTATTGCAAAGTCTGAAATATTTTTCAGACTCTATTCTCGAAATTTTCAAAACGTTCGAAGCGTTGAGAAAAAAAGAAAACGAACAAAAAAAAATAGATTTTCTATTGAAGTGCCCACATGTACACCCGGTTAGGTTGATTCTGAATCGCTTCGCGGCCAAGCGTGCGTTTGGACAAATTTTTCGCGTAGCTGGGCCGGCTACGAAAATTCGTCCAAACGAGCTTGGCCGCGAAGCGATTCACGATCAACCTAACAGGGTGTACACGATATACTTTTATCGAAAAGTCGTTCGTCATGTATTCCTTCGATTTATTAATTAATTTTCTTTTCTCAAAATCTTTTTCTTCTTGAGAAATGAAGATACATAATATAGGTGAGAAATAATTTTCTGCCTGCGGGCTCGCGGTTCGGTGTACAAATACATTAAGTATATCTTATCGTGTACATATATTATGTATTAAATTATTTACCGTGGATAAATATATTTGTACATATCTGTCTGTGTCTGACTATACAGCTACATGGAACAAGAGCGTGTCTGGATTTGCGGTTGAGGTATTAATATTATATTATATCAATAAGGGTTTGAAAAATTGAGTGTTATGGTTGTTGAGGGTGTAAGAATTAGGGGTGGGTTATGCGTATATCTATAGAGAAGAGTTAGTACCCCGCAGTGTATGAGGCAAATAGAATTCTCAGACAGTTTCCTGTTACTTCGCAAACAATCCCAACCCCCAATATCCGCAAAACTCACCCTCCTTCCTCTCGCCTCTTCCCCGTTTCTCTTTTTCATTTTTGTCTTTTTCTTTATCTTTTTTTTTCTTTCTTTTTACCCTTCTCAAATCGTAAAACTTCCGGGGAAAAAGCTCCGCTATAATTTCATCCCTTAATTTTTTTTTTAGTTTTTTCGCCATTATTTTTATATCCTCTTGTTTTTTCATTCTGTCACTGGAATAATGAAAATTATAATGGATCGACGAAGTTTGAATAGATTTTGTAAAGAAAAAGATGAAACAAAAAAATTGTAAATGATTCCAACGGTATAATAATTGAGGTGATTTGCCGCGGTTAATTATTCTTTTTTTTCTTCGACATAAATACCCATAATATTTGTACATGACATGTGTATAGGTACTTATGTGAAATCGAAAAGAAGGAATTATACGCTGTGCAGCAGGGCTGCAGTTTGTAGTTTAAAATAGAGCTTTTAAGAAAGTTCTTTTAAGAATTGGTCATATAGTATTTAAAGTTGTATAGTAGTAGCTACAATCTGCCGCATTTTCTATTTATAAATAATGAATTTCTGGAGGAATAGCTGAGAAGCTGTTTATACACATGTACATAGAAATATATGTATACATATATATATTCAAACCGGTACAATGTAGTGACGTTTTCGATGTCACCCGTTGCTACTATAATTATATAGAGCAGCATCGGTGGCTATATACATATAATATGCCGTAGAAATGAACACTCCGAGATTCCTACACACGGGGTGAAGAGCGGTGCCGCCGAAAAAAAAGAAAAAAAAAATAAATAAATAAATAAAAACCAAAGCCAAAAGAAGCGAGTAGAACAAAAAAATGAAACGGAGAGAAGGAATAAGAGATAGAAAAAGAGAGGTAAAAGAAAAATTAGATAAATCAGAGTCCTGCCGCGTTGCGGCCGCGTAGATCACGCGCGGGGAAAGCTTAGAATCTTTTTTTTCTCCTCTCTTCTCTTCTTCATTTCAATTCTAGGTGTCTACCACCGGCCGCCTGTGCAACCTCTTGACTTTTTCTAGTCCGATTTTTCTTTGTCTTCTCAATTTTTACCTCACTTGTTTTTTTTCTAACGTTTTTTCTGTTTTTTTTTTTTTCTTTTCGTTTTCATCCAGAACACATGTACATATTTTTCGACTCTCGAAAAACCACCGAAACTAAAATAGCGTAGTATACAAATATAAGAGATGTCTGAGAGGCAACTGCGAGCTACGCGCGAGTCACTAAAATATATAGAGAAATATCCGAATTCTTTACTCCCTCTAAAGCGGCTGACTCTCCCTCCTCAAGACCACGTCGCGCGTTTTTTTATTTCCTCTTATTTTCTTCTCTTCCTCCTTTTATTTCCTTTACTTCGCTTTTCTATCCTCCGCTCTTTTTCTCGATTGAAAGTCTCTTGTGAGACATTAAGGTTACATTATACCCGTCCCGTTGGGGAATGATGACTGACTTCTCATACGTATGTGAGAATTTTGATACTCAATCATTGCACGCGCTGCACTGCAGCAACTTTGCGATGCATCGGCTTCCTTTCTCGCGAGGAAAAAAGAAAAAAAGAAAATCAAACAATTTCACACGTCACACGATCACCGATTGGCCAATGATACGAAATGTCAACCGTGTTTTTCTTTTTTTTTGTCGAATCGATGGATTGGAATTTCGGAAAAATTAAAATTAAGCAAAAAGACAAAGAAACAGAGTTTGCTATTTGAGTTAGGATAAAAAAAAAACAAGATAGAGAGAGAGAGAGAAAAACAAAGAAAGATTATATTCGAATTGCAGGAGATGTCATGTATATGATGCGCCTATATACTGCAGTTTGCAGTAGTTTTTTCTTTGGAGCAGCAATTAGGCACGGATCGTCTCATGGATTTACCTCCAACTGTCGCCTCTCCGAATGACGAATGATGCTTTTCAACTGTTCCGACTATACAGCGTTACATACATATACAGCTATACGTGCGTAAACTGCACATTGCACCGGTGCAGTCTACAAAACTCCATATGCATTTATACATCTCACACATACATCTATATATATATATTTAAGTTCTATTACAAGCTTCATCTTAATATATATTTCCCCACACGAACGCTAAGATAAACTACACCCCATAAATCAACATACGTCGCGCGTTATATGGTATCCAAATGTAACTACATTTTCGATCTCATATACCTTTTTCTTGCGAAATTGCAAATACGGTACATTCGTTGCGAAATTGAAAAGAAACAAAAAAAAAAAAAAACTGTGTCTTCGACTCCGCGCTCCGAGTTACATATTTTCGACGCTTTTCAAAAAATGTGAAGGAAAAAACTAGTAAAATTGAAAAAAACTAAGGGATGCGGATATTGAAAATACATCTATACACCTATATAGGTGTATAACGTCATCCGACACAGGGTGCAACGGGGGTTGGTTCGCATCTACCTACGTGGTTTGTGTTTACACGCGAATTTTCGGAAGGTTGCACATCAGTCCCCTCTGTGTGTACAGTAAGCAGATATAAAGTACTATACATATACCCAGTGGGTTACATATATATATATATATATATATACATATATATATAGATATACAAAGAATCACGTAGTACCCCATAAAGGTAATCTGAATGTTATAGTTCCCCATGCCTGCACCACCGATCCGCAGATCTTCTTTATAGGGTGACATATACGTAACTATAATAATAATCATGATAATAATACGTACGTACGTACGTACAAATACAAAAATCCACAAGGTTATCCCATATAGCTTATAATGCAGTTCCCTCTTACCCTCCCCCCCCCCCCTTTGCCCCCCTCCCCCCCCATTATTAGCTGTTCTTATTGTCATTTTAAAACGTAATACACCTCTGCCCCCGAGGCTCCGGGTATATATGCTTACTATACCAATATAAACCAACCATTTTTTCCTATTCGTGATTTTTCTTGCGTAAAATTTGTCCCGATGTCCTCAAAGCTTCCCTTCTTCTTCTCCTTCTTTTTTTCTCCTTTTTTTTTTTTCTGTCCCTAGAGTAAGTAATTTTTTCTATCTCTCTCTATGCGTGGCCTGGAAACGCGCGACGACCTTTAATGTGTAATACGTCGAATTTTTCTACGGAGAACAGATTATATTCACTTCTCTCTCTTTCACTTCGTATTTTTCGTTTTCCTTTCGACTTTCTTCTTTTTGTTTTTTTTTTCCTTTTTCTCGTAACGACATATATATATATTTATACATGGCATATTTACTCTATGGCACATACTATACGTTTTTCGGGGCGATTATAACCGAGCCAGTTTGTACAAGGATATATAATAAGTTTGAAGGACCGAATCTAACGGGAGACAATAAAACGAACAATGAAAAGCGCGCGGGGTGGTTTTGGGGAAAGGGAGGAGAATGCTTAGAAAAATATATGTCATCCGTTGTCATCTGTCAGCCCCAGGGTATCAAGTTTTTAAACTGACATGCGGCAGTCCCGTCGTCGTTGTCCCTCGTCGACGACGACGTCCCGATCGCGCGGACAAAAATCTCGGAACTAAAATGTGATTTTTTCTATCTTTCTTTCTTCTTTTTGCATTTTCTATTTTTCACTTTTTATCCTCCTTTCGTCCTAAGGACGTTGGGTATATCGTTGTATCAATCGTCATCCCTGTTAGATACCTGATTAAAAAATTAATTAGATCAGGTTACGTCGGGATAGACTTGAATAAAAATTGGGAAGAATTTGAAAAAACAGCTGACGCTCTCACCTCCCTTGCATAGGATATGACGTGCACGTGTGTACCGCCTCTGAATTCATAAAAAAAAAACAAAACAAAAAAACACAAAACAAACTGCGTTCGAAAATCAAATTTTTATTGCAAATGAAAATTCTTGGCGATCCGCCATTTATAGATGACATTCCACGTGTAAAATACACAGATGGTAGATATATCTCGATGTATATGAATTTAAACTGATATATATATGTATATGTGAAGTATAGAGTTCGTATACCTATGTACGGCAAATGGCTCGGCGGCCCTCCCAGGGTTGCTGTCATTGGTCGAGGGTGCCGTTCAACCCTTTCCTGTGCAACGAACTAAACTCGCCTCCTCAATGGCGTACGATATGCAAACTAGTTATATATGCACACGCATTTATGTACCGTAATTCCGTCGTCGAGTTATGAAAAAAAAAAAAATTCCCAATTTTTACCCATCCCATGAATTCGATGTCCTCACTTTTGCCCTCGTAGCGAGTAGTTTACTTTTGTTTTATCCTTTTTTATCGCAAAATATATCGACGAAAATCGTGAGAATGGGTGTTAGAAAATTTCACGTACAAGCAGAACATGCGTGAAAATTGAGTCAAAGTTGCGGCTTGTAATATACATAGAAAACAAAACCAAAAAAAAATTATTATTTACATCCTATAAGGGATTCGAAGTGAAAAAAAAAAAAAAAAATGAAACTTGGTACGTACATAAAAATAGAGATGAAAATATAGAGATAAATAAATGAAGGGAAATAATATGTAGAAAATTATGTGATCCCGAGATGTTAATCTCCCCGCGTGTCCTCTTAAGAGGGACACCGCTACGAGGGGTATGAAAAATAGCTAGGGAAGCGGGGGGGTTGGGGGAATGGGGGGGGGGGCACGGAAGGAAAAAAAAGAAAATCGGGGGGCACGCAAGGGGACCACCGGGGCACTAATGCGATCCCGTTTAGCCAACTCACCCGTAAAACGGTGAACTACGTGAACTGCGTTTTTGGTACTGCGGATCGCACCCGCCGCCCTTATATAATATATTTTATATACATATATATATATAGGTATGTCCTAAATACAAGTAAAAAAAAAAGAAAAAAAAAAGAGAGGGGAAAAAAAATCATACGCGCGCTACTTACCGCTGCTGTTACAAGCGTGTACAGTAGCTGACAACCCGAACTAGTAATAATATATGTAACAATTGGGAAGCCGAACAACGACAATGCAGATGTCAAAATGACAAAACAGGAATATCTCTCCGATCTTTCATCTCTTTCTCGCTCTTCACATGTATATGTGGTGGGTATTTTCTGTGTGCGTGTGTGTGTTTTTTTTTTTTTTTCTTCTTCCTCCTGTTAGCCCGCGGTGCAGATTCCCCTGCCATGATTTTTCCCCTATATATATAAACATATATACATATATATGCATATTATATGATCTGTAGCGCATCGAAACGCGTTCACATAATGTTTAATATATATCCCCCGAATTATTCGTTCGCGTATTGTACAATACACGTATCTACAATAAATAAACTAGTACATATACCATGCATGGAGAATCATACATATGTATGTGTATGTATTCGATGTGTATATTATTATTGTTATTGCAGCAAGTATCATTATTTCGCGATTGCGTTCCCAGCCGGATTCGGAAGGTTCGCTCAACCGGAAAACGCGTTCAATCTAACCCAGACGTTACATACCTACATATATATGTACGTTCGTATATATGCGTATATTAAACATATACATAAAATTCCAAAACCCCCTTCGAATATCTGACCCGCCCCCCGCCACCGCCCCTTTGTTTCGAGAGGGTTGAAAAGCTCGCACTATAATATTATATACAAATCGCGCGAAGATTTTTATTCTAGCGCATGAAAAAAGATTGAAAAAAAGGAGAAAAAAAAAAAGAAACACGGCTAACGTATATATAAATATTAAAGGGTTAACGTACGTCACCCTCTTTGTTTAAATTTCAATGTTAACTTGATTGCGTCCGCACGTGTGACGCCATGCGACAACGCGAATTGCAATTTCTGCAAGAGGTGTGAATTAATTAATTATAGGATATGTAATTATCTTATATATAGAATTTCTTGTAGTCACTCGATGGCAATGACATATATCGTATTTAACGTATTACATGTACGTAAATACATGGATATGCACATATATAGGTATATTGTATACGTGAAGGCGTTTTATCAACATAAGCGAATTTCGCAAAGGGTTTTGCAGTCAGGATTATAGGACGGCGAAGCAACTAATATAAAGGGGTGATATAAATGGCGCCCGGTTTGGTTATTAGGTAAATACCCATATACACATGCACACGTACATACATGTACACATCTATATTACGAAAGGACGAAGTATATTCGAGCCGCTGTTTGCCACCGTGCTACTGTACACGAGCTGCAGGGGCAACCCTTTAGCTGGCGTGAAATAATGTAACGAACGCCCTTAAACGATCCGGCTTTTGATGTGTCAACGGTCCGTTGATCACAAATTTCCAGACCACGGCACCGCCAACCACCGCTCCCCGATATCCCCGCCTATATCGTTCTTTTCCTCCACACATACATACTACGCATTTAAACCCCCGAAAAATTATTCACGCATTTTCTACGCATTTCGAAATCATCCCTTGTTCGGAGAAAAGAAACAAAAAACGATAGATTTCTCAACTGTCTCATGGTCGGGAGGAAATTTTGTACACGCAACAACATTTTTTAAAATTGAAAAACGCCCCCACCCCCCGCCCCCCGCCCCTCCGCCCCCATTATGTACCGGGAACCGCCTTCCTTTTATTGGTGAATATAATATAGGTATGATGGGGAAGAATCGGATATCCCGAACGGAGTATGTGAAAAAGAAAAAGGAAGAAGGAAGAGAAAAAAAATTATTTACAGTGGGGGTGGCTGAGGTATCCACCATATTGTATGAGGAACGATGATTTCTTTAGAATCCCCTCATATGGATGTTGAAAAACTCTTGTGGTTGGTCGTCACCGTGAATGAGCCGGGTTATGGTACACCATAAGTAAAGGTTGTTTGGTTGGTCGGTCGGCTGTCAAAAAATCTTAAAGGTACCGCGTGCGCCGGTATCACGTTATGGAATTTGCCTAGAAAATTCAGAGTCCTTCCTTTTACTCGTTGCGTTTTTTAATATACCACCGGTACGTTGCTCCTGATGCTGCCTGTTTCTATTCCTCGTTCTCCATAGGTTTATATATAAATACCACGTATATACTTATTGTACATATATGTATGCGCGTACATAAATGTGTAGTGTATATACGTATATACCCAGTTCGCCGCTTATCCCAGGCATATCCGTTTACAGACGACATTATGGACGACGGTGAGGTATCGTTGTCGTAAATCCAACAAACCTGCCCTCGCAACCATCTAGAGAGAACCAGAATTAAGAAGAGAGTCTATAATACGACGGTGGAGAGAGCGAGCGCGACGGCCGATGAAAAGAATAAAAACCCCAACCAAATGCGTATATTTTTGTACAGAAATTATATCAGTTCACATATCATATGTACGACCTATGGTACGGACCGAATTCGCGGACATTTTACATGCCCGGTGATTGACGGAACTTTTTCCCGTCCTCGTTTTCCAAATCCTTTTTCTCCGCATCACCTCGTCATAATGGGTCGGGTGGGCGGTTCAAGGGTGAAAAATTTTTTTGCGTACTCGATAGGTGAAAACGGCGTGGCGCGAAAAGGGATATCGGTAAGGGTAAGAGCGGTGCCGCTTCGCATTCCGTTCAAAGAGTAAAACCCATCAATATCATCGTGCTGTAGAATTTCTCTCTCTCTTTTTTTTTCCTCTCTTCTCCTCTCATTCTACCTCTCTCTCTTTTTCTCTCTGACTCTCTGACTTCGGTTCGCGAACGCGACGAGTAGCCTATCGTCGTGAAATTGGCAACAAATTAGGTACTCTCCTTGTGTGTACAGCGCCGCGATGCCCAATTAGCGGTTGGGTTCAAACCCGTTTCTTCCTTTGCAAAAACTACGGCGCTATTCGCCCACCTTTTATTCGTATATATATACATATATGTACATACGTATATAGCATATACCGCACACCATATCGTCATGCTACTGTACTGCAACCAACTTTTCCCTCTCCCTCTCTCTCTCTTCTTCGGAACACTTTGCACATACTTCACTTCAATGGTTCCCCCTTTTATTTCATTTCATTTCATTTGTTTCATTTTTTTGTGCTTTTTTTTTTTTGTTTTTTTATCATATCTCTCAAAACGTCCGATGACAACGGGTTATGTATCTACTCTCGACATTTTTCAAACGATGAAGAAGACCGCGCGCTACACGAAGTGGGAGAATTTTCTTTTATACACATACGTATGTAACAGAAACTGTAGCCCTTCGATCGATCGATCAAGAATTTACCGATCATCAGCTTCTTCTTCTCTCTTTTTTTGTTTTTTTACTCTTCGGCTGTTCGAAAATTTCTAATCGAAAGACACGAGTTACCGATTTCGCTGACGAGTTCTTCATTATGTAACGCACAGTTTGATAATCTACGTCAAGTTCTGTTATCGATTTGAAAGATGAAAAAAATTTACACAAAAGTAGGTATGTATAAAGAGCGGTACAGAGAAACACTGGAGAGTTCGTTAAAGCTTCCGCCTCTCGCGGTATATATTATAATGCAATGTTGGAACTTTAACCACCGCCTACTTATGGCTCGTATATACAGGTATATACGCACACTGTGTACCGCACTCTACATCCTTACGCGATAAATCAATCTCTTCAATTGTCAACCTGCCCGAAGGATCAACTGCAACAGGCGAGTTCATATAAGAAATAAAGGATTGGATTGCAAGAGACCTACACATGCACAGGTACATCTACCTCCGCACATACGCACTGTATGGAGTTGAAAATGAACGCGGGAGCGGCGAACCGAATGAAGAAGAATGAAGAGAACGAAAAGGAAATAGAGGAAGAAAAAAATCGAGTGGAGAAAAGAAAAAAAGGAGGAAATTCAAGAAGAACAAGAAGAAGAGTAGTGAGGAGATATCAAGCTGCGTCGCGTATAAAATAAATAGCATTCGAAAGATCGAGTGGCAAAAGCTTCCAAAGATTGCTTATTATGTACGCGTGAGCAAGAATCCGAAACGCACTTCCGCGTGCTTCGAAAGAAGGAGAGAAAAAATTTAAAAAAAATATCAATAAATAATCTAAATCGGAATCCGAAATCCGACACATTTGGGCAACCTCATCGCGGCGACGATTACCTTTGCATCGATGACGGTAAAAAAAAAAGAAGAAGAAAAATCAAAAATTATTGTTGCAAAAATATGACGAATGTATATCTTGATGACCGATGAATATCTCGTGGTATATGAGAATCGATAGCACAGTGAATTTCAAAGGTCCAGCTAAACGGATACGAATTTTCACGTATAATTTCGTGTAATTGGACTGGACGTTGCGGTGTTGATCTTCAAATAAGTTGAGAAAGCACCTCGGCAGTATACGGCGTGGTATGATTCTAAGAAGGAATTTATCCGAGCGCAGCGGTTTGATCTCTTCTCCGCAAATTACGCGTTTCTCATCCTTGTGTTATTTTTATTACATATTTTTCGCAAATTTTTCTCCTCTTTTATTATACCTTATACGACCACGACTCCTCAGCTCATCGGATGTAATACCGGTGTATTATGGTTATAAAACTAAACGTTACGTAACACTCGCTAATAATTAGTCGATATAATCGTCTCCCTTTTACCGCTGCAGAGCTGTACAGATATTCGGTGCGGCTGCCGCAGAAAGTGAACAGCAAGAACCGCCGCCGTCGCTGCCGTTGATGTTATTACTTCTGCATTTCTGCTGCTACCGTTTCAATTTTTACGAGACGCACGACACGAAGATTCCCAACTTCGTTCACCGGTCTCTGCATCTTCTCTGCGGCTTCGCCGCGCAGGACTGCCGCGCGAAAAATTATGCGTTGAACCCGCGAACGGGTTCGCAAAGTAATTTGCGATCGTGCATTTTTACCATACCTTATTTTCTGCACAGTAACCTATAACCGTTCTTGATCGGTCTAATTTTTAATGTCCGCCGAAGCCGTTCACGAAGACGTTTTACATGTTATATAGATACGTAAGACAACGCTGCCCATCGATGCGAATCAGTCTTCGCCAATTTTACGCCCACGAAGGGCTTCGAAATCCAGATATATACAGGGTGAATTTTTCCAAACTCCGAGATTGGGAGGAGCTTGATTCGGCAGATATGCGCTTCACCTCGACTCGACCTCCACGTTCGTTGAGCACGTTATACTTCTGCCTCGAAATTTCTCATTTTTCTCGTACGCGGCGCAAGAAAACCGAATGAGGCTCCTCCCTTTGTCGGAGTTCGGACTGAATCGCCCTGTACATTTGGTACCATATACCTTTCGTGATACGTTTTTCTATTTTTTATCCAATTTTCTATACACCAAATCATGCGAAGAACGTAAAAGTTTATTGCTCGTGTATCGACGTTGAATTTTGAATCGCGTGCCCTTTTCATCATTGCGCAGAAACCAAAAATTAACGAACCGGCGACGATTTATGCAGGTAAGAGCAGAAAATAGTACGAAAAAAAAAAATAAAAAATAATGTTCTTCTTGTCAAGTCTGGAAAATCGAGGCTATGTGAATGATCTAGTTTCTATTATACGATACAAATTACACATCAGACGGGAATACGAAGATTGAATAGCGAGAGACTAACTAAGTAAGTAAGACGAAGAATTAATTATAAAACCAATGGGCAGCTGCAGGCGAACCGCAGCTATTACGATGATTCAGATGTATAATAAAACGTGAATTGCATGTCATGTTTTTAGGTTTAATAATTAATCATATCCATAAAATCCACTAGGTCTCGTCGGTACATCTGTGGAGATATTGGCACGCGCGCATCGGGTCGGTTTTATATTCGGTCAAAGGTTACGCAATTGGGTAAGTTTTATTAGATTTTTTATCTCTTCTTTTGAAAGACACGAATCGTATAATCGACGCTTGTATTTTCTGTATAGGTATATAGGTGTTTATAATCGTACGGTATTAAAGGGGGTAACGCGAGTTCCTCACCCGCGACGGTACAGATCGGGTCGAACAATCCTAACTAAGACGCGGCTACGAAGATTCTAAGACTAAGACGCAGACGAAGACGAAGACGAGAATGACGACAACGACGAAGCCAAAAGATTTACGATCCTCATATTTACTCGTCTGAATTCACGAGTGCAACTCACACCACCAGACTCGATACTTTTACACCACTGCAGCCTTATTCGCCGCGCTTGCATGCATTGCACTTTATATGTATGCTCGTCGTCTGCGGCGATGAGACAAACTAATACCACCGCCAATTTACAAAACGTATATACGAATTAAACGCAGAAACAGGGAGGGAGAGAGAGACGAGAGGAGAGAGAAAAGAGGGTCTCGCGGTATCTGGCCTAAGTGCAATATGAGATCTATTAATATTCGGTGCACGCAGGTTCGGTGCGAAGACCGCAGGGAACGCGACAACTTCGGACAAAAATTTATTCCAAATTAAACGGTCGATCAAAAATTGTATCAATTATTGGCTAATTTCTCATTATATTATATCGTTTGAATCGAAATTAGGAAAACAAAAATCTCCTTTTTTCAATCTTTACCAACCGGTATGCGTTTATATCAGAGATGCGAATGAAAAAAAAAAAACAAGTGAAACATTTTTCTTCAGCGGGACATACAGTTAATTTGCGTTACACTCGCTGTATATAGCTCTGTTTTACAAAAAATAAAGAAAAATCAGTAGGTATCTGTCATAGATTTATATCGTTAATATAACGCAGAACAAAAACGCTCTTCCCCATGTCGTTGTGTACTGTCCTTAATAAGATCTATCTAGATTCTAGATTCGTACGGACTGATCCTGCTGCACGCACGTGCAGTACAGTGCGTACATATACATATACACGCATCTACCTATGTTCATATCTATATACATTACATGCGTACATAATCAGCATGTAAATACGTATACGTGTCATGTAAAATCTGACTGTCAACCGCAACTTATATTAGCTGCAACCATCTGTACTGCAATGTGCCACAGTCATGTACAGTACACATATGTAGGTACTTAAGTATGTGTATTCTTTTATTAATTGCTTTTTTCTTGTTTTCTTTCTCCTTTTTTTTTATTAAATAAATACGAGCTCGTCATCTGTGAATATGATTTTTTTTTTTTTTTTTTTTTTCTTTTTTTAATACATTTTTTATGGGGTCTACATTGTACAGGATAAGTTTTTCCAAACTCCGATATTGGAAGGAGCTTGATTTGGCATTTAAACTTTTTCTCATTCTTCCCATTTTTCTTGTACGCGTCGCGTTGACTGGGCGAGAAAACCAAACGAGGCTCCTCCCGTTCTCGGCGTTTCGAATGACTCAACCTGTACATGTGGAGCGTGCGAAAAAAAATCAGATACGATAACTTGATGATACGATCATCGAGCGATTATAATATTAATTTTAATTATCATATTTTTGTTTTTTAATTTTTTATTCGTTTCTTTTCTCCATCCGTATCTTACGCGCACATCTTTGTGTACGGGATTATTGCACTAGCCTGTAACGTTGATGAGTCTGTTAAACTATGTATATATATATAGGTATATGAATATTGGTATACACATGTATAGAAAATTAGCAAGTTTAACAGTCGACGTCGATAAATTACTACCTGCTGTTTTTCTCGGTAGTTTCTGATTACATTAAAACTGATATTCAACTGTCTAAAGAATGATATACATCACATCTCATATACATATAATGTATAGATAGATGTATATGCCCCGCTGAAATCACGCTTTCTTTTTTTATTCATTTTTATTTTTTTGCTTAAATTTTCGTAGAGTATATTAAAAAAGAAAACAGAATAAAGAGAGAAAGAAAATTAATTAATGAATCATCCGATGAATTATTTCCTCATACAATTGCACTCTGATTTAATTAATACCTACACACATATCTACCAATGGTATATTTTTCTAATTTTTCTTAGTGATTCTTAATTCACAACGCAAATAATAGAAAACAATTCTATGCACGTTATACAGATAAATATAGATATATGGATTGATATTATTGAGACATTTCTCAAAGGGGCGAGGCAGGGCTATAAGGTGCTCTGCACTTTCTTCTATTGATCTCTTATTCTCTGATTCTCATACGCGATTTGTACCTGAACTTCTCTTTTTACCGTCTCAACTTTCCTTCCTTTTTTTTTGTTTTTCTTCTTTTTATTTTATATATATATTTTTTTCTTTCATTTTTCTTTTTTCCTTTAGTTTTGCACCGCCCGCAGAGAGACTCCCTCTGTAGTACGTATAGGTGTGTACCGTACCTGTATATATATATACTTATATATTTTATATAGTGTGTATGGGAGGACGACCCGCGACGGTCTATATATGTATTGCTATGTAATACTACATAAACCCCATCAATTCCGATATCGCGTGTTATTAGCTGTTCGTATAAAGATACTAGCCGTCGCAGTCTCTTTTTTTGAATTTTTCTTCCTCCCCCTTTTCTTTTTTATTATCTCTTCTATTTCCACCTTTTCTTCTTCATTTCTTCTCTTCTTCTCCAACTTCGTCTATTTCTCGCTTCTATAATTACACTATATGTAACCGTGTAAAAATAGCTATTCTAATTCCGAAGCTAAGGGCTTCATCGATTTTCGAGGGCAGAAAACAAAAACCAAAAGAAAAAAGGTAAAAAAAAAAAATAATACAACCGCGGAAAAAATTACACGCGCATTCCGACGCCGTTTTTTATTATTTATTCTTTTTTTCTAACCGGGATCATTCTTCGTGATATTGAAATATTTTTTTAATCGGAAAGAACAAATTCAATAACTGAATAATACCTGCACCTATAATTGCTGGATGGATAAAAAAAAAAAATTCGATCGAACTTAAAAATTAAAAATTTCTTTCCGTTACACACAGAGTCTCATAATTATGATAAATTGAAGAGCGTATGTGATATATATACATACAATATTATCGCGTGTCTATGTACATAGATACATTATATATTGACGTGAAATTGTAATAGTAGCGACAAACATTTATACGACCTTTTGGAATTTGTCAAGTCAAAAGATCGTATTATATTATAATTTTTCTCTGATTAATTCTTACGCTTATATATATATTTGCCATAGTACATTATATACGCGATAAACGTATACGCATTTGTGTAGTGTGTGTATACATATAGAGTGTGAAAATTTAATATGTGGTGCAAATCGTTATAAAATTAAAAAGAAAAAAAAAAAAAACAATTCAAGGTCGCAATTTATGTACGCATTGTTATAACATGTTTAAACAATTATATGCGACCTGTTATGACAAGGGATAAATGAAGGACAAATTTTAAATAAAATTTAAGTAAAATTACTATACACATACGCTATGAACGTATAATATAAGAATTAAAGGTCATACGTACAAGCGATTTAATGATTAATACGACTTTTTAAAAAACTCATGTATATAGATATATATGGCGGCGCTTCACGATGTTAAAAATTGATAATTGATCAATTAAAAAAAAAAAACGATATACAAGCGGCTGCATTCGATCTTAAATACATCGTTATATCACTATTAAGAAGAAACAAATTTTCTCTAATGGCGTTATTATACGGAGGACTTTGCGCTTTCAAATTTGTGATTTTTTTTCAGATTACGATCTAGCCACCTTATAATCGCGCTCATTTTCTCACCGAACTAAAAATTTTGGCGCCCGCTCTCTTCGAATTGATTGATTTTTAACGACCAGTCACCGGTACACATCTACATTATTTGAAAAAAAAAGAAAGAAAGAAAAAAAAAGAAGAAGGATCTTTTTTATGTAATTCGAGTTCTATGTACGTGCGTACATATGTGATGAGATTCTATGTGTATCCCAGGTATATGTAATCGCAGCGGGTATATTACCGGCGTTTTAATTCGTACCGCGGGTGCAGGACAATGTTTTAAACACGCGTCATCTGAAATAAGTTAAAAGTCAACCGCGCCCGAGTCCTCAGGGAATGCAGCGCGTTGCGGTGTGGGTATTATAAGGCGGTAGAAAAAGTAGAAAGAATTCGATCGCACGATGCGTGCGGGTCACGGTTTTCATACCTTCTTCGCGATGCCTACCTGCGGCGCACCGTGTAGCCGGTATAATACGTATACCTCTAATAACCGGGCGGTAATCTCGTTCGAAACAAACGAATATCTGCGACGCGATGATGTTTTACAGTCCTCGCGATTCTCGCATATGACGCCGACAAATCCCCAAAATTATCACAGCTGGTCGTCACGTGCGGATAGAAAATGATGAAGAAATCGAGTTCCCATATTACAAATATCGCTGCAATTATCTGTGCAATTGATACGAATCGAACTTCCTTTTTTTCCAACTTCAAATTGAAAAAATGTCGATTGAAAAAATATCTGAAAAATATGATCGTTCAAATTCGTTGCTTTATGAGTATACGTGTAATATACTTGCGTTGCTTATTATTGTGTGGAGTGAAATTTACGAAATCATAAATAAATATGTAAGTAAATGTCCGTAGTAAATGTGGGTATATAGGTACGGGGAAGCTGGTTGTTGCGCTGCGCAGTGTTGTAGCAATTACTTGGTAACGCGCCCTTATCTTATCTCGTTCGTTCAACTGTCAAAAGTACGCGGTGTATATATTCGAATACTATTAAACGTTGCAGCGAGAAGAAATAACGCAGCAGCAGCAGCAGCAGGAGCGGTGAACTGCAGTCGAATGCAACGCGCGGTGCAACACGACGCTATATAGCCGATGCACGGTAGCTAAATGCCGGAGGAGAACGACGAAGTGTATAATAATAAGCGTCTATAAATAAACAAATATTATATGCTGCACATTTATTTTCGTCTATAGAAAAATAATAAATGAATAACAAAAGGAGGAGAAAAAAAAAAAAAAAAAAGAATGAAGAAAACTTTGCGTATAATATTATATTGCAATATTGTGTATAAGGTTTCTCAATCCGCGAGCGCGCGCGCATCGTTATATTGTATAAATAATATGCGCGATATTCTATTTTGTGCCGCAAATTTTTCGATTTCAATAAAATAAGAATAAATAATTGAAACTTTAAAAGCTTATTGTTCAATTTTTTTTCTTCCGTTCTCTTTTCGTTTTTTTTTTTTTTAATTTTCTTTTTTCTTTTTCAACATCGACGCGAACGATCGTGACGACGATGACGACGACGGTAATTACGACATGTTTAACGCTGACGTTTTTTCATCAACCGAGAAACAAAAATTATATCCCGTTTTTCTGTGTAAATTATAGCTATGTAAAATAAATTTTGCACCGAGCGTTATTTTGTGTATTAACGTTAGATGTTCATATGCATATAATGTTAAAATTTTACTGAAAGAGATTTTCAAGTTCGAAAAGAAAATTTATACTCAATTATTATTTCGATCTTTCTACTGTAGTCGCATTCGAAAGGAAACCAAATAAAAGAGAATCGTTTCATGATCGTTGATTTTCATTCGCTTGAAAACAAGGTTTTTTGATAAATTATTTAAAAAAAAAAAAAATGAATGAATAAATAAATAAATTCGATCATTGCAAGTATACAAGTGCATGATGTGATGTACTCATTCTTAATTGCAATTTCTGAGTTATACATGAGAAATTAATTAACGCACATCAGACGCATCTCCAGAAAATAATTCACCATATAGCGTTTTAATTAAAATGGTTAATTGCGTAAAATTCAAATGGTCTAGACTATGTTGAAACTTCTATAGATCTCAAATTTATTTTACAGCTCTGCACATATAAGCGCTCTATCGCAATTTTCAACTATTATAGTTCTACGAGCTATCGCTTCGCTATTTTCTCCGATGATTAGTAAATTTTGCTACGATCGTGTGATCAAAAAAAAAAAAAAACAACAAATAACAATAATTACTTTCACAATAACCTTTCGAACACCTTCTATTACGAATGATAATTTAATAAAAAAATTATAACAATAATAAATCAGGAGATTTTTCATTCTCTACGTTATTCTACCGGATCACGCTGCGGGTAGCTATAACCGTACAGATGGAGCGTTCGCACTAATTCTATCCGTCGGACAGTGTCCAGAGTTTAAATATATCCCCATACGAATAGCGCGATCCGTTTCAAAGTGTTTAATAAAAATTGCCGATTAATGAGAATCGCACGAGAATTTTCGGTAAGTTATTTAATAAATTCTGCGCTCTGTGTTGCAATTATATTGCATAATTATATTCATTCGATTTAAGTTTTTCTTATTTCATTGCGCTTTGAAAATCTAACCAATCGTTAGATTATGCGGCTGCTCGTACGGAGTACGAAGAAAAAGTCAAAATAAATTTTCTGCACTTACGAATTTGTTCTCTTTTGTTAACGAGGGGCCTTGGTTCGGCGTTTTGAGGAGGACCCCTGACAAGAAGTTCTTCTTCGAGTTGGGCTCGGCTGGGTCGGGCCTGCTTCCGCCTCGCCGACATAATACCTCTTGGTATTTTCCAAATCTCCGCTCCTCTTTTGTTTTCCTTTTATCCGTTTTTAATTATTTTATTCTAATTTATTATTAACTTATCCTTTTTATCTTCACTTATATCATCTATATATATTATATCCGCACTATACAAATTACCCGCGCACTTGTCATGATATTTGCTTTATATATATATATAGTAAAATTTTTATTAAATAAAACTGTTTTACTTTCTATCTTTTGTTTTTCTTTCTTTTCTTTTCCTTCTATTATCTCCCGCACAATTATAATAGAATAATCTTATACATAATAATTTGTTTATCGCTCCTTTTTGTTGTTTTATTTTCTTCAATTAATGGTTTTCTTTTTCTTTTCTTATAAGCACTTTTTTGCACTACCCCGTTTTTTTTTTCGTTTTTCTTTATCAATTTATTTTCCGTTAAGAATCAAGTGATTCTTATTAGTTAATTTAATTTCTTTATTTTTAATAATTTTTAATTTTTGTAATTACGTTTATAGTTTTGTTTCTCTTTTCTTTTTTTCGGTTCGATTATTGTCGCAGAATTTCAAAATTATCTCATAGTTTTTTTCATCATACACGCACCACGGTGAAGTCTTCGAATTTTTTCATCGTCAACGAACGACGATATTATACGCACAGTAAAATATTGTTCCGGCGACGATCGACTTTTTTTTCTCGTACCCACTTCATTAGGTTGAACTTATCTTTTTTTGTTTCTCTCTCTCTTCTTCTCCGTAAGAGGGTTCGATGAGATTTTTTTTTCTTCTCCTTTCTTCGATCTCTTCGAAATTTACAACAATAATAATAATAATGATAATAATAACATTAATAACTATACCGTATCACCTCGTCATTGCGTACAACGTGTGACTGTAATTGTCACGGTAGTTAAAAACGCCAAAAAAAACGAAAAACACGAAGAGAAATGAAACAAAGTTAAAAGAAAAAAAATGAATTTATTATCGTTCCTCGATTACAACCACCCTCGTTATTGATAATAATAATAATAATTATTGTTGTTATTATCGTTCAGTTTTAAATTTGTTGTCAGGGAGTCGATACTCCCCATGTGAAATAATCCAGTTTCTTCGTCAATATTCCATTCGTCGTTTATAAATGATATTAATATTTTCTTCTTCATATATCGTATGATTATATCTTCCATATATGCAAGCGTTATTTATATAATTTTCTCGTTTAGTTTTTTGATGCGTTGTCTTTTTGTTTCTTCTTTTTACGGTTTTTTAAGTTTTTTTTTCTTCTTCTTCTTCTTCTTATTCTTCTTCTCGATATAAATTCACTACAAATACTATATATATACAGTATACTGCAGCAGCAGCAGCCACACGAATAAATTAACGTCTACGATGATGCGATGTTAATGACGATGATGACAACGAATATATTATCAACAATCCATCTTCTGCTGCACACCAATCGGCATATTATTTAAATAATGTGTGTACTATTTTATCCCAATAATATTTACTTACACATACGTATAATATACATGTACGATTTTCGTTTTTATATTCAATTATTTTTAATCCTTTTTATTTCTTGTTCTTTTTTTTTTTTCTTCCTTCAAATTCTTTCACCTGTCGTTGCACTTTATATATAGGTACTCTTGGAACAAACACAATTTATTTTTCGATCGTTATATCGTAATTAACGTGTCCTGATCCCACCTCTTCACTTATCGTTATCATCATTATTATTGTTACTAGGATTTAAACGACGAAGAAGATAAGGATTTTCTTAAATCATCCCACAATGCGATGAATTCGATCATTCGCGTATATCGAACCATAGGAAATGGGAAGAAGCAAAAAAAACGATGAAATTTTATCACACCTTACGATGCACTTGATTTATATAGAGACGGAGGATATGTAATAAAATAATTCGAATATCCCACCGATAAATTCTACGTATACATACACACGTATAATACGTATGTAAGATGTGAATATAATGTAAATGAATCTTGTAAATCCGCAATTAGTTCATTCTAATGATGATCATCATCATCAGTAGCAACAGCAGCCGAAGGTTTATATTCATATTAAATTTTTATATAACGCATGTATAATGATTTACACATCACATAGAATACATGCATATATATATATGTGTATATATATGTACACACACCGTACGGATATATAATTTTATTGTTGAATTAAAAATTGTCGTTTGGTTGTTTTTTCCTATTCTTCGTTTTACACATATATACATTTAATTCACGTATAATTTTTGTTTAATGATAATCATTTTATATTATTATATATTGTTTTTCTTCACTTATAATTATGCACGAATTATTGTTATCGTCGATATTAAATAAATGACAAATGACGACGAGGACCACGATGATGAAGATGACGATGACGATGATAATGATAACAATAGCGATGACGTTCTTATCGTTTATAATAATAATAATAATCACGTTCAATCCGTACAATTATAATAAATCGACTACTCTCAACACTCTCACTACGTTTACAGTTCATGGCTGGACACACCAGGTCGTTGTTATAGCGGTCCAGTGGTTGTCACACGAGAGACGATTTAGGGCCGACTAAGACGTACCTCGTGGGAGAGAGGGCGAGAGGGGAATTTACACCGAGGGGGATTTTCGGAGGAGGAGAAGGGGAGGTGAAAAAGTGGGGAGAAAGAGGGCGAAACGTCCGAAGGGAAAAAAAGGAGAAACGAGCGAGGAGGGGAGGCGGTACAGCAGGTGGGTGGTAGCTGCTCCTGGACCGGCCCCGTTGCGCGTACCACCTTCCCAACCCGTAGAGGGCGTATTTTATTATATTATTCACCCCCGTAAAACAGACACCAACGATCCCCGCGTGTGTATGGAGTACCCTAGATTTTTCATTTATTCTTTCATTTTTTTTCTCGTTTTTTTTTTATACGTTTTTTAACAATTTTTTCTCGCCTTCTTCTCGAGTGTACATATAATGTGTGAGTGTGTGTTTTTTTTCGTCCTTTTTTTTTTGGTATTCAAATCGTCAATTTACGTTGCAGTAAAAAAAAAACAAACATGTACGATAAATTTAACAATCATATTCGTACAGAATTTATTTTTTTATTTATCTTTCTCGATAATACACGATTTTTGATTTTGTTCGTTCTGTGGTAGTTTTTTTTTTTCTTCTTTCTCATGTGGTATTGTATCTCAAGTTCTCTCGAATTTTATTGAAAGAATTTTTTCTCCAAGACGAAGCAGAAAGGAAATAAAATCGATTCAGTAAATAAATGATAATAATAATAATCGTACAATTCGTTGGATACGAATGAAACGAGAGAACGTTGAAAAAAAAAAGAATTGTAAAAAAAAAAAAAAGATTCAAAATCAAATTTTTTATTTTATTTTTTATCTTCTTATCGATCGATATGGGTATATATACGTGTATAGAATAATCGTTTACTTATTTATTATCGCATATTATTGTTATTATTATTATTACTGTTGTTATTATTATTACTATTTAATGATATCGTTGTTGTTTTATTAATATCGAATGTTGATTATTATGAATATTATTATTATTATTATTATTATTATAATTTTTTTTTTTTTTTGTTTTCACGTTTCGTATGGCGGGGAAACCGCAATATATTGTGGGAACTGTAATATAAGTATATAATAAGCGAGTTTTCAAGCAACGATGCCTCGACGTTGAGGCTCGGCTCGGCCGAACAACGAACGGACCAGGTCTGGGCTGATGTTGGAAGGCCTCTCCCCACTCCTTCAGGATATACTATAGGTGGTAGGGATGAGATTCTGTACGAAGGTGCGCGCGCTCTACTCCCACCAGAAAATATTTACCCCCACTATTACGTTGTACCGAAATCCCCTCCTTTTCCGATTATTATCATCATACTTTTGTACAGTATATATCGTGGAGCCTCCCTTCCGGAATATATAGTAACACCCTTAAAGGTTGCGCACTCTCATCGCGTATGACGATTGGGTTGTTTTTTTTTTTTTCTGATTTTTTTTCTTTTTTTCAATCTTCATCCATTCAAGTTTTTAGTTAATCCACACGGTTCCTCGGGGGGTCTTTTTTCCTACTCTGGTATA
Organism: Athalia circularis; assembly: GCA_963978495.1. Lineage (NCBI taxonomy): Eukaryota > Metazoa > Arthropoda > Insecta > Hymenoptera > Athaliidae > Athalia > Athalia circularis. The sequence continues at coordinate 34,474,029 of OZ021698.1, read as the reverse complement.
TTAAGAAAATTATGCACTCGATTGGCGAAAATAATTTTTTTTTCTTCATCCTTGATTCGTCGTTTCCTGAAAATGTCTTTTCGTCCCTATTTCAGGGTCGGAACGTTTCGACTCGTATCTATAGACAATTTCATGAAACAGTCACGAGCTTCGCGAGGGCCTTGCCCTCGACTTTGCCCGATTATGCTTCTCTTTTTCGGCCGAATGACCACGAAGAGGTGACGACCATATGGGTGTATGTATAGTAGATGTTTTTTCGTATAAAAAGAATCCACGTCGTCGTTTAGTTTCCATACACGTGTGAATGCATGTATGCGTAATACGTTGACATTTATAGACGTATACGTATGTGTTTAACGTATATATAGAGGGGCATAAACGCGTGAACGAAAACGTGAACGCGTGAACGAGATGATGAGAAGAGAACTAGAGACGGTGTCGAGGTTAACCGCAAACCGCGAGAAGCGACGCGACGCCTATACGCGATGCTGACGTCCTTTGAAGAGCGTATAGCGTTCGAAAGGCAGTTTAAACTGCGGCAAGAAGAATATAGTAGATAGAAAGAAAGAAAGAAAGGAAGAAAGAAAGAATGAAGAATATCGCGTCTACCTTACACTACACATTGCACCGCGTAAACGCCCTCTTCGTCTTACTCCCACCATCGTTTACTATATCCCTCCCCCGTTTACTATACTCCCCCGACACCCTCTCATCTTAGGTACTCTTTCTCTATATTCTCCAAGCTTCACCGCCTCGTTCCGATTTTCTTCCTCTACTCCGAGCGAGGCGCGGGCGTGTCTTTTCTCTTCGGACGAGGTAGATGGTCCCGCCCCTCTTATACATTATATTACAAATACCATACATATATATAGATAAATATATACATACCACACATAACCATCATACACGCGACGCCTGGGCTCTATGAATTCCTAGATCTTACGAAGCTCCGATTTTAATGCGGGGCACATTCGGAACCGCTCCAAAAAAAAGTGCATATTTTTTATTTTCTTCTTCATCTTCAAATTTTCAGGACGATCGTCATTTCCATGTAGTTATGTAACATTGCCAGTGAGATTGGTCGTAGACAAAATTTCAGTGGACAAATCCCGAGGATGATTTTCGAATTTTTTTTCTCTCCAGATCTTCGAGTCGCCGAGTACGTCGACTTCGGATTTTCCGGGCAAGAAGAGGAAACGGTGAAAAAGTGTCGAACCGAAAAATCCTGAAGTTTTTCTCGTCCCGATCACAAATTCCATGCACATGATGCATCGGATTCATGTATCGTATGTTCGAAGTATCCGAAGTATTAATTTGTGAAGAAAAAAACAAAAAAAAAAAACTGTCCGAACGTTCGTGACCCTTATAAGAGAGGAACTGCACGTATAGAAACACGCTTCGATGTGCAATGAGGTGATATTCTAAGAGACAGTTTTTTTGTTTTTAAGTTTTTTCCTTTTTTATACCGAAAGGATCGTAGCAGCAGGTGAACTTGGTAGGACGCCCACTTCCTCGATTACCAGTGTAACATCGCTAGCTGTTATCGTATATACCTTATAAACGAAGGAACGTTCCTTTCCAGTTCCATAGATCCATCAAGATGTCTTTTTTTCTTTTTTCTTTTCGTCCATTCCACTTCCTATTTATTCTTTTCTTTCAAACTCTTTATTAGCACATCTTCCGAAGTGCGGCAGTCGCGCTTATTCTAGTATCCCCTCGCTTACTACATCCGTACGAAGTGTGCTGCGGGTTGAAATTCTCGGTTCGAGAAGGAACTGGTAATGCTATTCGAACCATCGGGAACGAGCTACCGGTAACACTACAGGTACTAACTGCCACATACGCACAGACTGTATAAAAATCACTTTATGGCATTGGAATTGATTCAACTTACTTACTTACTTCACTTACTTATTTACTTGCTCACTTGAGGCAGCTACAGGTACGTTAGTACGTAGATAGCGGTTTGAAAAAGTCACGTGGAAAACATAATCGCAGGTGCAAAAGTCCCCGGACTATATATACTGTTTGTATTTTAACCTGATCTTTATTATACTTCCAAGCATTAACCTGCGGAAGGCGTACCGCCGGTATAAATACGTCAGCTGGTTTTAACAAATCCGCAAAAGGTAGTTTGTCGCGCCTTCTTGTTATACACGTAGTTACAATTACAGGTATATAGCGATAGGTATATATGTATATAAAACACCATTTACTTTAGATACACTGTACATAGAAGTTGGAAAAACAGGTGGGCATCTACCTGCAGTAGTTCTCTCAACAGTGAATGGAGTGGGGCGAGGCTCGAACCGGCCGCGATGAATGAACGTGCAGGAAGCCTCGCTTATTCCTGTCCTCACGTGGTTTCAGGTTAAGGTATGTGAGTATATATACACGCATATATACATGGTCTAGGTATAGGTAATGGGAATTATATAAGGATCGTTTCGCAGGACTCGGTGGATCTTTTAGTTTTTTTCTCTCCTTTATTTTTTTTTTCGACAGAAATTGCTTCAGATCTCGAAGACTTTGACCTTTACCTCCTGCGGCTAGGACGACCTTTGCCCTTGTTTCCATCAAGGATAGAAGAGGAAGAGAAGAGAAAAAAGAAGATATCCTCAGAGACGGTGTAGCGTAATGTACGTATTTTACCTATCAGAATCGACTCCGTGATCCTTTTTTACCGTAATTATACCGGATATGTTCAATGGGCATGTATACGTGTGCCCGATGAAGTTGGCTGCAGGAAAAATATTCGATGCAGGTTCGGGTAATTGGTACACGACCGGTGATTCTGATTATATACCTCTTTCCAGTGTTTATTCTACGTGAAAAAAAAAAACAGAAGATGTTCGCTCAAACCTCGCGATGCGAAGAAAAACTGGCAATCGTGTATGAAAAATCATCGAGCAACGCGAATTTGCGGACTGAAAAAAAAAATTACCTTCGATCGAAACGACTTTGTGCGATGTAAATTTTACACTCGAATTATTGTGAAACTTGATTCATTGGGTGTCGACGAGTCGTTTGACACCTTCCAAAAATGGATCAAAAAAAAAAAAAAAAAAGGAAGGAATATCACATCTCTTTATCTATCGAATACTTGAACAAAAATCGCCATGAAAAGGGAAACTGATTTCGTTGGAATCACGAAAAAGCGCTACAGGCGTTTAACTACATGGGTCAGCAAGAGTCCATCGTTACTAGAAGCGCCGAGACTTACATTAAAGCTCACGGGAAGAATTCGGATTGCGAGAAAGTCTCGTGAATTACGCGCCCCGCGATGGTAGAAATGGAAACCAACTCGGGAGCGCGCCTTTAAGTTCAATTCGCAACTACGTTTTCTATTGTATCTCAGGACCAAATGATCGGAATTTAATGAACTTGATTTTGGAAACGTTCGCCTGTTCTTCGAGTTAATTAGGTGAATCCTAATGGGTGCCATATAATCAGTGAAAAAGATTAAAAATAGAAATAATCAGGGGTGAAAAAAGTGGGTTTCTCTTCAGGTTTATATTTTCCTGTTTGTTTGTTTTTTTTTTTTTTTTTTCTAGGAGCGAATGGTTTATCGTTTTGCCGGTGTAATAATTTTCGGCTAGGGATGGATCGTAACAACGTAACAGGTAAAAAGGAAGGGTGTGCATAGCGCGGTTTGCCAAAAAGGTTACAGTCTCAACTGTGGTATATACAGCGTTGGACGAAGAAGAATAAGAATAAGAATAAGTAGAAGAAGAAGTGGAGGTGGGTCGTTCGGTTCATCCGTCGGTCGGTCGGTGGTCTTGGTCTATTGTGTAGGTGAAGCGCCGGCGCCAGGTTTGACACCTGCATTTTCTTCCTTATATACTTGCCGTTCTTCTTTTCTCTTTCGCCGCTGGCCGAAGCTACAACTTGCCACCTCCGCGTCTTATATAGTTTCTTTTTATCTCTATCTTTCTCTCTCTCTATCCGTATCCGTATCTTTATCTTTTTCTACATATACCTATATACTTCTGCGTTTAACAGCGGGGGTTTCTTCTTCCGAAGAATGAAGAAGCGAAGAAGAAGAAGAAGAAGAAGAAGAAGAAGGAGAGTGGCTGCCGTGAGTTTCAGCACCACAAAATTCTGTTCAGTGATCTATACTGATTCCCTTCGTATTAGCGGTATAGGTGTTATGCTATATATACGGTGTTCTTTTTCTTAGAGATATATTCTCGTCTCTCTTTTCTCTTTCACTTTTTATTCGCCTCACTCTCGTTCTCAGTTCCCAGCACAGTACAACACGTTACAGTACGGTACGGCGGAGCACAGCAGGCTTTCACGACCCACCCTAACCTTTCGTTTGTAAATCGAGGCTCGAAAAGTCGCCGCTGCTGTTGCAGTTCGACATGATCGGCGAGAGAACGCGTACTCGGCAGGTGGTGTAAATTTTGAAGAAAAAAAATCAAATAAATCGAAAGAAACAAAATGAACAAAAAAAAAACAAGTACGAATCGATAACCAAACGAATATAACGACGTGGGTGTCGTGAAATTGTTGAAAAAAAATTATTGACGAATAAAAAAAAATCACCACAGCTTCCGTGTACCAAAATTGATTCCCACAGAATCGCGGATTCGATGTAATTTTTTTATTCCCAACGGAGAGCGGGGGGAGAAAAAAAGAAAGAAGAAGATAAATCGCGCAGGGTAGAAAAAATTCTTAATCAAGACTTACGCAGATCTAATTTTTTTCACAGCGAATGGTAAAATTCGCGTCTTTTTGGGTGAAAGTCTTGTGCATATGCCTGTATTTTTTTCTCTCTCGTTTCTTTTTCGTTGTTTGATTTTTTTTTTTTCGATGAATTTTGGTGGATATAGATTTGAACACGTATAGTACATAGGTATATGTCGAGGAATGCAGAATAGTTATCTCGGTTTAAAGCTTGCAACAGGAGGAACAGGAGGATCAGAGTATAAGAAATATCGTTTACCAAGTGTGATAAATTTTCGTTTGAATCAGATTTTATTGCAAGAAAATATCCTGCGAGTCGTTGCGTGGTTATATATACATAGATGCATATATATGTATACATACCCGCCAATGGAGGATGTGAAAAAAAGAAACGAAAAAACAACAAAAAAAAACACAAAAAAAAAAACAGTTAAAAAGATATAAAGAAAAAGAAAAGGCGAATGAAAAAAAAAAAGGAAGAGAATATAGAGAAGAAAGAGCAAAGGAGGATGACGAAGGAGGGGGCGTTCGATCGGTAGACCGCGATCAAAAGCTGCAGTCTGCAGGAGTAAAGGAAGGTGACGAGAAACAGGTCCAAGTCTCGCCCGAAGCGCGGCCTGCAGACTATTTCGTGTTTTTCTACCATCTCCTCTCTGCCCCTGTTGCAGTGCACCGGAGCCCAGGTTGCAGCAGTCGCAGCTTCTGAGATGCTTCTGAATTTTTCCTTCCTTTTTTTCTTTTTTTTTTTTCTTTTCTTTTTATATTTTTATATGTATTTTGCTTCAGCTGGTTTCTGCAGCCCGCGCATAGCGGATGAATCCCTTGAGCGTTTCGAGTGCAGATCGGAAGGAGGCGATTGCCGCCCCCCGAAATCCTCTTCCCTTCTTTCTTCAACCTCCTCGCGATTCCTACGCGAATTTATATATGTATGCGTTTTATATCCTCGGACAATTTCAACGGTCAAAACGTCGCGAACGATTTTACCACATCAGTTTCGATGATCGAAGGCGAAACGACAAACACTATAAACTACCTGATGGCCGCACCAGCTCCATAGACGTCCAGATATATTTCTGTATATATATATATATATACACACCTCATTCCCCATCTACCCGCATGCAGCAAAGTCTCCGAGCGGCGAACCCGAAATATATATTCCGAAGACTAACAATAAGAACGATGAAAGCGAACGAACCTCATGAATACGTCATATCAATTCTTTGCTCGATCTCGAAACGCGTGCGATCGCGTACGTAAAAACGTATAGTTGGCCGATTTTTCGTCGTTTTTCAATTTCTCGACGATATTTTTTTATTTTTTTTTTCTCTCTCTATTTCGCTTTTTTGAAACTGCAATTATACTCGCGAGGTATTCGTTGCATGAAAGGAAGAGAAAAAAAAAACGGTCGAAATTTAGGTTTCTTATTTTTCAAATTATTCACTTTTTTTTCAACCCCGTAAGCGCGCATATACACATTAACCATAATTGGGTGTAATTGAATCTGAAGTTAACGCGTGAGTTTGCTTTAGACATTAAAAACTTTCTAGGGTTAGAGTTGAAGCAACTTTGAGTGTTATGTATACGTATAGTTATATAGGTGGAAAAATTGAGGGGGGTAGAAATAATTTCCGACACGCACCTGCTGCACCCTTATAAATAGGCATTATATTGTCTACACCTTTTGTCGAGTTATAATACATATAAATCAATATGAGGTGCAATGGAAAATATTACACACACACGCAAACTTCCCTTCGAAATGGTGTATTTTCCCGCGTAATACATGCGCGAGGGTGCAGCGCTCGTAAGAAACGAGAAAAAAAAAAGGGAGGAAAAAAAACTTCTCCCTCTTTTCACGAGGAAGAGAATCCGAATCGATTAAACATAGATAGGCACGGTATGTAATAGGTATTATGGTACCCGCGAGACATTATGTTGTATACAGGGCGATTCACAAAAGGTGTCCGAATGGGCGGAGCCTAATCGACGTGATGCGAGCGCGACAACGAATTTTCTTCCGCGGATTCTCTTGCTGTTCATTGGCTATAAAGCTAAGCACGACGTCGGCTAGTCTCCGCCTATTCCGGCCACCTCTGGTGAATCAACCTGTACATCGGGGGAAGCCCCGCGACGAAGTAACTTTTCACCTAATTGATTATTGTAAACGACTTTCCAGGACCTGCCCAATGATCCCTTTTGAAAACCACGCGGAATCGAAGACCGTGTATTACAAAAGACTCGTTCAATATCGTCATATCTTTCATGCATAAGTTTGTCGTTTTTTTCTTTTTTCTACTGCACCCCGGGCGTCGCGACGCTCGGTGCGGCTACGTATACAGTAGATATGCGGTAGACTGAATCCGAAGTGTGCTTCGCTTTTACGCATGTATATATATATATAATATAGGATGAAAACGACTCTGTACAAATGCGTATAGCGTATACTGCAGTCGCGTGCCTCTTTCTCTCCCCTTTTTTCAAACCCTCCCTATATAGTTTCGTGCTTTTCCTACCACCACCGCCGCTCCCGGTCCCGCTGCCGCCGCCGCCGCCGCCGCTGCTTTCTCTCCCACTTCAATTTCTCTCCCCTCGACTCGGCAGACGCCAGCAGCTGTTAAGCCTCTCATAAGCACTCATAATATTATGATACATCATCCCTCCTCGACGCTTTTGCTACCTGTTGATCCGACGCAACACGCCCCCCGATTTCTGATACGCGCGGACCCGGAAAAAAACAAAAAAGAAGAAAGGAACAAAATAATCAAAAAAAACGTCAGAGATTTTTTCACACCTTGCAATCGTGATTCGAATTTTTCCGTTCTCCTTTTTCTAATTTCTATCTCCTCGGTATACAGCTTTTTTAAAAATTCTATGCGCATGGAAGAAACTATAAAACAAAACGATCCGCACGATGTGTGCGGTGAAGAATTTTTGTTTTGAAAATTTTTGAAAATTTTCAAGGAACAAAAAGTTTCTGTGACTTTTCGAACACTTCAGAAAATCACCGTGAGTAGTATTGTATGTACATATTTTTCTATACGAGTACCCATGTAACGTATGATATGCGTTGCTGGGACCGGATATAGGGGTGTCGTTAAATCGGACCTAATTGGTTTTCAAACGACATCGAGCGTCTCGAGTTTAGACCGAGAGAGAACTGGAACGTTCGCTCGTCTGCGCTGCTGGTGCAGTGCGTTATAAATACGGTCCGAGTATATCTCAGCTCGGGTACGAGGACCGAATGCAAACCAGAGTATATACGTACACACATGCATTATATATATGATGCAGCAGAGGTTAATGCTGCTGGAAAAGAAACGTTTGGATTTAAGTATATTTCTTTCTTTTTTTTTTCTCTTCCCTCCATAACCTACCCCCGCTTAGTTTCCCTCACCCTCACCTGCTCGCATCTTCTTATAACCTATCGATAAGGTGAAAAAAAAAAAATATATATATATATATAAATACATATCTATCGTATGTATTGGTACATGTACGACGGTGTGTGTGTATATTGAAAAGAATAGATGTTCCCACGGGCTTTGTCGGGCGGTTCATTCTTCGTTTGTTTTTTGTTTTTTGAGAGAATTTTATCTCCTTCTTTTTTCAGTATTCTAATCTTAAAAGAAAAAGGGGCTTATAATAGGTGTGTATATTATATATCCTTACGCTGTGGTATCTATACAGCTATAGGAATTCGAAGCTACTAAAATTCTAAACCATTTTTACCTAAGCATGTGGAAATTTGTGGAGAATTATTATTATACCTAAGGTTTCAACCGGTTGGGAAAAGTGTAAGAAGAATTTTGAACATTTTTTTTCATATTTTATCTATGGAATAGGGTGATCTTGGTTTTGTTCTTGTCATTTCGATACCGAACGTCTGTCGAAAAGAGCGGGGCGTAACCCACAAAAAAATTGTTCCGATAAACCGATTCGGAAATTGATTTTTTCCTGGCTTTTTGAGGGTTACGACCTTTATGGCTGTTCGATCGTTCCGCCGAACCGAAAGAGCGCGGATCACGCCCTCGCTACTTCTCGTCCTTGCAGCTTTGAATATAATAAATAAAATAAGATAGATAGAAGAAAAAAAAAAAGAAAAATAAAAAGATCTGACTTTGCAGATGAGGGTGGGCAGTACGTATAATATGTGAGAATATATATATCGTGTATAAAATATATGCATACGTACATAAATAAAGAGTATATATAGTACAGGAGAAGAAGAGACGTGAGGTTGAATGTGGGGGTTTCTCTTCTCTTCTCTTCTTCTCGTTGGTCCCCGCGTGCAACCGGGAGGATCGACTACGTTTGCAGGGTCGCCCGATCAGCGAATCTTGGTCGCATAAATTTGTTTTAATTGCCAGCGACGTTACATTTTGCTTTAATTATGCCGCATTATCTGGGAGGTAAATTAGGTAGGTCCTCTCCGCGCGATGCAGAAACCCGCGCTCCGCCGTTTCTGATCCCCTACATATATACCCTTCTACTATATCTATATATCTATGTCTATAGACCTTATGCTACCAACTTCACATCTCATGACGCTACCGATACTTCTCTCCTACCACAACGACTCTGCACTCGATCTTACGATCTCTAATTCCTAACCCCCTCGATCCGAGCATTTGTTTCATTTTCATTTCAATTTTTATTCATCTCAGTCTTCCTTTCCAAACATTTGTCTCATATTCAATCATTCCTCTCCCTTCTTTCTGCTTCCCTAATTAATTTTCCATTTATTTTTCTTTTTATTTTCACGGAAACAAAGATTATGATTCAGTTTTTATAGATTTTTTCAAATTATTAATTATTAACGATCGATAGATCGTATAGATCTTGAATCGGGATTACAAGGAATGCGAGGTGTACAAATTGTTGATTGTTATGCAGATATTTGAGTTTTGGCAAGGCGAACTATCCCATGGGCTATGGGAATTTAAAGGGGGAGAAAATCGAGGCGTTTCATCGGTTAGGAGTGTATGGGTTATACGTATACGAATATATATACGTGTACGCGGTATAGATCTACCTTTGGGATAGGATTTTTTTTACCTCTTTTCCCATCCTGCGGGACTTTAGCCGGTGGATTCATGCAGTTGGTCCAACGCGCCCCTTATGCGCCCAATTCCCTGGTTCACCATACCAAACTATAAGGAGACCGTGTGACAATTTACTTGGCCGATCTTCTCGAACGAAACAAAACCAAGTTTCCTCAGTTCTTAGTCTTATTCTTATCCTCTTCCATCTTCTTCTTCTGCCTCTTCTTCTTCTTCTTCTTCTTATGGCTTATGGCTACGTTATTTATGCGGGGTCCGGCTAATAAACATATGACCGACCGTGTCCGCGCACACATTGAACTACATCAGTTTTATACGAGGGGTGTAAGTATCAACTATGTGCACATATACATACCTATATACACGCCTTGTTATGTGGAATAGAATTTACACGGACACAAATTTTTATACCTTCCTAGCATAGGATCATTCTGATGCATTTTCTGCCGCTCGTTCGCTCGTTTCTGGATTAACAAAATGCGGAGCAAAACGTTGCGCGGACTGCGTTAAAGTGAAAATTATCTCCTCGAGTTCATTAACAGCCTCCACGATCCGCGGTGATATTTCAGATCCGGAAGACGGGTTTGATAACGACGGTGAAAGAAGTTTAGAAAATGAAATCAAGAACGTGAAAATTCTGCAGTTCAGAAATATTACCACACGTTCGAATCGAGGCGAAAAAAATCGTTGAAATCGAAGAAACAAAAAAAGGGATTGCAAATCGATTAGTGAAATCGATCGTATTCGTCATTCCGATCTACAATCTTTTTTTCCCGAGGGATGAGATGAAAAAATTTTCACAAAAATCCTCGCGCATTATGACGAATAATGTCGATGAATCGCGTCGACTTTTTTCTTTCGCTGGACCGCGCGGATTTGAGCACCCTTCCGTCTTTCACCGGGGTGCAGTTGCAAGAAGAAGAAGAAGAAGAAGGACGAGGAGGAGAAGAAAAAGAAGAAGGCGAAGAAGAATAATAAGAAATCGAAGAAGAAGAAGACAAGGGGAGGGGTAAAGGGGGCTGCAGTTTGTAAGAGCGACGCGACCGTGATGTCAACGAATATTTATTTAATTGGCTTGCGGCGACGCGACCGCGCGGGCGAATGCTCCGGGATCCTGAAGCAGAAGCAGCATCAGAAGCAGCTTGTGTTATGCGGGGGCGATCGCGGAGCAGAGGAAGAAAGAGCGAAAGATGAAGAGAGAAAGAGAATTATAAAGAGTCACGGAGGGTGGGGGGTGGGGGGGAAAAAAGAGAAAGAAAATATATACATAGAAAACGAGAGAAGAGGAAAAAGGACCGTCACGATATACATATATACCTATAATATTCCCCATGGGAAAATGCAGCCATATAACTTCGCACAACCGCGCATAGCCAGAAAACTGAATAATCCTTTATCAGTACGCTTCGTACAACTCTGTTCTTCATGAAATTTCGCTGTATCGTTGCTAATCCCGTGAAATAGAAGAAGAAAAAGGAAAAAAAAAAAAACGAAAAAGTCTTCGATATATCCCGTGAGTTTTTAGTCGTGAAATTCGGGGATGCGGGACGCGATTTTTGAAGATCCTTTGAGGGAATTACTGCGGTTTGGAATTTTGAAAAATCGTGCAGACCGTCTGCGGATAATTCAATTGAACGGCGAATGCGCATGGAATTTCGTAAAAACTGATCGGTCAAAATGGCGGTATAGGCCGTGAATTAAAGTTGAAAAGTTGCGGGAGAGCCGGTAGCAAAAGTTGCGGATCTGAGCGGAGTTGGATATATTCGCTGCAGCGTGGTGAGGAGCAGCAGCAGCTCAGCTTGGACCGGCGGGAGTGATTTGTGAAGACGCTCCTGCGACCGTAATCACGTGAGATCTTTCGCTGTCGCGCGGGTTCTCTTAGCTCTATAACTGCTGCAGCAGTAGCAAAAGGATCAGAAACAGAAGGAGGCATCGGCAGCTTGGGTAGGAGAAACTTTTGCTTTGGAGAATGAGACGGGGCCATTTGAGAATAGTGGTACCGAGGGGGACGAAAGGAACCCTTATTGTTATTATAAGGAGTGATGCGACCGCGTCCGCGTCCGCGAACGTTCCACTGGCATGTTTATGTCCTCAGATTCGAAGTGGCCTTGAGTGCACCTCTGACATCTCGCCTATACAGAAACCACCGCGCCGAGCAGAATCAGCTCAGCTCAGCTCAGCTCAGCTTCAACTCCGACTCGAACTCGAACTCGAACTCCTCTACTCATTCTTCTTATTCTTATATTCTTTGCCGCCTTATATTCTATCCTTTCGCTTATTCTCGCGATATGCATCCCAAGAAATCTTGCATACCAGATTCGACGATGATCGATCCGGCCGTTCTTCGCGTATCTTCGATTCTTCCAACTCCATTTTCAAAATCATACTTTTTCTTCCAATTTCAGGTGTCAAGAACACAGGAAAAAATCATCCGATTCGGTTGCGAGCTTTGAAAATTCTGTATCTACTATTTCCAAAAGATCAAATTTCCACCTGTCACTTCCTTATATCTTTCAAAAATACAGATGTTCAGGGTCTTCGGATCCAAGTAAAGAAAATCAAATGACTGCGATATTCGTGGACAATTTTTACGTTCTACCAAGTAAAATCTTGACCAAAAAAAATAGGAGGACGTGAAAATAAAAACCTCAAGGACGTTTCCTGATATTTTCTTTTCCCCCGTTACATCCCAATAACAGTATATAGCGGCATCGGAAGGCGTCGATAATCTGCGGGGCGTGAAATCGTTTGGCTTCCTATTAACTAATATAATAACTTCGTAGAGTCCGGGTAGTCCAGGAGAACCTCTATAACATGTTATTATATTACAGTAAAGTTTCTAAGCAGCTCCGCCCCGTTAAGCTCCCCAGTTGCCCCGAGGCCGTTCCGTTAAGGTTTGTTCACTATGACGATAATTTACGCGCTGAAAGCACATAAAACTAACCAAAGACAGTCGTAGAAAATCACCACGGTACACGTGTGTGTGTAGGAACATATTATGTATAATAAAGAATCGTTTTCAGCTTCCTCTCCGCCCCCAAAATATTTTCAAGACAACCGGGGGCATCAACGCCACGCCCTGATCTGTCACCGAGTGCCAAGACCGTCGCGCTTTTTATTTTCTTTTTCAACTCGACTTAATTTTGTTTTTTTTTTTAAACCAGGTCCCACCCACGTGTATTATAATACGCTATAACCGCCTGTCTTTCTTCGAACACCCCGAAACACAAACTACAATACCGACGATGGCGAACAAACAGAATTACGCACGTGTCCCGCCGTCATAAACACACCCTTGTAGAAACTTCGTTCCCTAATTTTTCATTCTATTCTATATTAATAAACATTTTTCCTAACCATTTATTAATTAGAACTTATACATCTGTTTTATTTACTCAACTGTTTCAATCTCGTTTATGTACATATATAATGTAATTGTAGCGTGGGATGAATAAAGAGACAGACAAAAAAAAAGGTAATAAAAAACAAAACGAACGAAAAGAAATAATTAAAACATCGCCGCAAGGCCATGTAAAATAAAGACGAAAAAAAGAAATGAAATAAAAAAAAGAACGAATAATAACAATGATAATTATAATAATAATCATATATGTGTTGCGTTTATGCGGCTAGTAGGAGGATCATGTCTGTACTTACCAACCAATATGTATGTATATAGATATGTATGTACGTAGCCAATAGGCATTTGTATATCAAGAAGATAGCGAAGGATTAATTAGAGTTATCGGGGTATCTCTTCGCGTCATTAGCGACTGTCTCTGGTCCTGCAGTTGTTGGATATCGTATGCAAGCTCCGACGATGTATATATGTATATGTATATAAAATACGTATAATGTATGTATGGCAAAACCATAGCATGTGCACATTATCATACACATATGTATGTACGACCCGTTGAAACAGAAACAAAAATTTTTGTACAAAAATTTCTTTTTTTAAATACCTTCACTACAATTCTAACATGTATGGATAACTTTTCGCCTTTTCTACGGGTTCGATACAAAGATATTATTTTGTCAAAAACTTTGACGGATCCCAAAAACAGGAAAAAATGAAGAAAAAAAAAGTAGCTACTTCAAAAATTTCGTTAAAATTTTATAGATTTTGACACGGTTGTGGTACAACTGATTCTTAATATTGTTTTTTCTTTTTATCTTCGGATTCAAAATTTTATCGGCGATAATAAATTGTGTACTCGAATTATCGAAGGATCTTGTTTGAAATGACGATACGATGGGAGGAGAGGAAAGATGGAAAATATAAGAAAAGAAAGAAAAAAAAAAATGTAGCTCAACATCTTCGAAGTTCCGTGACAAAATATTTTCGTATATCACACTATACACCCGGTGCAGTAACGCATGAGAGATGAAATGGTTGTGGAGTAAGAAGATTACCATAGACACGACCGTTGTTGGTCCTGGATTATAAACATAATTAAAAATAACAAGGTTCGCGCCATACGACGCGTTCATCGTTCGTATATATATCTATCTACGTGTATAAGAGTGTCCCGGTTTTCGGTCCATACGATCGCAGGAGTATAAAAGTAGACGCTCCCGGTGGTCCCTCGGGAGTCGGGGATGACCAGAGCTCCTCGCAGTAAGGAGAGAAATTTTTTTTTATTTTATTTTTTTTTTTCATTCAAAATTGAAGAGGACAATACCGAAAATGGAGTCACGAAATTATGTGGGTACTTGTTTTTTCATGTTACGAACGCGAATTTTATCCGAACCATATCAAGACTCGAAATGTGACATACTTTTTCTATTTTTTGGAATTTAGAATTTTTGATACCGAGTCCTTTTTTTTTACATCTAAATTCCTGGGGAATTCCTTTCTTTCGTCAAATCCGTAGATATAGCTTGTGTGGAAAAAAAGGAAGAGAGGAATAATTGAAAACAAAAAAAGAAGAAAAACGGAGACTAGATAAATAAAATAATTCCACCCCAGGAGGCGGGGGGCGATAATCGAGGTGTAGTAGTTATACGACTAGTTTTGTGGTACATAAAAATCTTGTTGCGTATGGTCAATTAAATAGGATATTTAAAAGTGATTTTCCCTATACCGAGAAAGAAAGAGAGAGAGAAATAAAAAGAAAGGGGGAAAAATAGAAGAAAAAACAATGTATAAATGAAATGAAAGAAAAACAAAGCGCGGTTTTAATATGTAAATTTTATTTTTCATCTGTAATATAACCGAGCTGAGTATAAAGGATAGAATATAGGAGAGGATAGCGGATAGCGTTTATATGGGAGCGGGTTTATCAAAAAGACGGTCAAATTATAAATATACCTATACGGTCAATGTCTCCGAAAAGAACCCCAATTTAGATTCTAATGAGCCTAATATTTCAGTTCCCCGCATCGCATAAAGATCATTATCGAAGACACTTTTTCCACGAAATTCCGAAACTTCGATAGCAATAGATAGGTATAATTGGAATAATGGGGGTTCCTAAGACACTGCAGCTCGCTCTCGTGCAGCTTAGAACGCATATTATCGCTATAGGATATAACCATCAGGTCCATATGCACCGGGGGCTTTTAAATACATAAAACTGACTTTTCACCTGAAACAAATCTCGCCAGTCCTTTACTTTTTTCCTATTTCCTTTCTTCTCTCTTCTAGTTCTCCAAAAAATCTCTACAACTATTTTTCTTTCCACCGTCTCATCTAGGCCGCCAAAACTAGTTCGGCAAAAACACCCTTATACGTAGAATCGATGAACATTTCTTTCTCCAATTTTTTTTTTTTTTTTCGTATTTCGAAAAATATGACGAAGTTTTTCAATTTTTTTCTACTTCATTGTCCCGATATCCTCATATCGCTGTGATCCCGATGAAACTTTTGCGAATCAAACTTTCGGTAGCTGCAAAATAGTTCAATCAATTGTTTTCAAATTTCAAAAATTCTAAGTTAAGTAGTTGGTACAAATTTTTCGGATCATAAAAAAAAATTGAGTATTTCGTTTCAAAGCTTGATTCGTCAACCGAAGGGGGAGGGGGGAGGGGGTGGGGAGGTTGAAGATGATCCGGGATAATAATAACGATAACAATTTAAGAATGTTAATAATTATTATTGTTATCAGAGACGGAGACGGCATTAAGGAGAGCTTCTCTCAGCACTTCTATATCTACAGGTAAGACGCTCTTCGGTGTTTCCTGATTGGATCTTAGGATCCTGTGGGTAGGACCTGGCGAGTAAAAGAGTATGAAAAGAGGGAGAGATTCCGAGGGAGGTTGGGCCTGACCTATGAACCCGCGATCACCAGGTTCCTGGGCCCCGCCGTTTTTGCGTCTGGTGTATACAACGTATCTATACATACGTAAGTATATATATAAAAGGTTCTAGAATCCCTTTTCAGCGTCTTCTTCCCGTGGTCCGATACATTCTCATCTCACTCTCCGTTTCTCTCCGTCTTCTTTCCTTGTTTTTTTTTTTTTATTTTTTCTCTCTTCTTTTATTTCTCTTTCTAACGTTGCGCGGTGATCAAGCGCGAGAGAAGGAGGACGAATATCGGAAGGCGCCTGAATTAAGGGGGAGAAGAAGATCCTTCGCCTTTCCCTCTCACTTTCCGTGCTTTATTTATTCTCTCTCTTATAACCTATACGTGCATATACACATAGGTGTATCCTTATCCAAGTGATCCTCAGCTATATATGTATATATATATATATGCATACGCTTCGACTATATTCTTCCCACGCGTTTTCTGATCCCTTCCAAGGATTTTTTCATTATATTACAATTTTTCTTTTCTGTTTTTTTCTTCTGCTTCTTCTTCATCGTCATTTTATTTATCCATTTTTGCTCATCTTAATTATTTATTTGTTCAACTTTGTTTTTTCTTCCCCCCCCCCCCCCCCCCCCCCCCCTTTTCTTCCCGATGTTCGTTTTTCAGCGCGTTCCGAGGTTCCAATTACGTGATTAAATAAATTTATATAATAGCGCGAGTTGATACCACGTCATTGATAATTGATGAAGTACGGTGTAAATTTTGAACGTCTCTTCTGCTTCGCGAAACGGCGAGTTCTTCTCTCTTTTTCTTTATTTGTTTATTTTGATTTTTTCTCTTTAATTTTTGTTCCTCAGCTTCTTCAAGATGGTCGTATAATAATCTCCCTGTATAAATTCTAACACCGATGATTTTTTCTTCTTCTGTTTTTTTTTCCCCTCTCTTTTTTAGCTTTATTTAAAGTGCAGCGTATATTCGCATCCTTTTTTTTTCGCTTTCCTTTTCTTTTGTTTTTCAATCTACGTATCGTTATTATATACATATACGTGTACGTATACGCGTATACATGCAGATGGAATGAGCTCCATCTCCGCATTATAACGTTCGCACCGTAAAGGGAACCTGCAGTAATAATAAAGTGATAATAAAAGAGAAGAAGTAATTTTACTTTCCAGAGCTCCGGGGCATCAACGTATCGTCGGAAAACTTTACCCCGTTCAACTATAGCGAGGAGACACGCCATCCGTACTTTATTACGTGCTGCCACATTATCTACCGCAACTACATCACTCCGACTTCGATATTACCTATATGTATATTATACGTACGATACATTTATTTATACGTACATAAAAATTTATATTCATCATACACATCACGGTCTGCACAGTCTACATTCTCCAGATTATATACTACATAAATTTTCTCACCCCTCGCACTTGTGAAATACAGCTAAATTGTAATTACTTTCAGACATAATTATAACATCGTTCAGTATCAGCGTGGACGGGTACAAAAAAAATTAATCATCTCCGAAAAACCAAGTGGAAACGAGAACAGTCATAACAATAATAATGATAATCGAGGTTCGACTTTTTATTAACGCTTGTATATTTATTCGTTCGATTTTTTTTTCTCAATATTTTGCGTAAAGTTTTAAAAGAAACAAAAAAAAAAGAACAACCGTGTTGAATATTTCGAAGACTATTTAGATTATATGGAACGTTGTATATTAGCGGTTATTAATATACTGCAGGACTGCGATATGTGTATTAAAAGTTAGGTATGCAGAAAGTTCGTTAACTGAGAACATACGTATAATGTAAGAGAAACACTAATATTATCGATGAAAATACCTCGCTGAGTTTTTTTTTTCTCTCTTCTTTTTTTGTTGGGTTTTGTTTTTTGCTTTTTTTTTTTTATTTCTTATTTTTTGGGACGGCCGGGGGATATTAACCGCGGAGATTTGAACGGAAACTGCAGCGGCGGCGCAGCATATTTAACAATATTATCCAAATATTATGACGTGCAAAATACATCGACCAGATATATTTGAATCGCATGAACTCTGCGTGAAATATAAGAATTTCATACGTTCATCTGTATGTGTAATATAACCTACATATGCACGTAACGCGCGTATTGGATTTTAAAACAAACACATGCGCGGCGATATTCCGGGATGAAATTTAATCATCCGCATAGCAGTTTGATCGGTAAAAATTTTGAATCGGATTAAATTTGTTTTAGTTTCGTTTTTTTTTTTTTTTTTCTCTGTTACTCAAGTATTTTAAAAATTAAGCTACCTCGAGGCTCGACTTATTACGTGTTTATTCAATATCGTACGTTTATAGATACGTTTATGCGACCGTCTCAGAAACTTCTTGTTCTTTTTTTTTCTGTTTCTGTATGTTTTTTTTTTTTTTTTTTTCAAAAAACCCACCCCTTTATCCTTTATTTGAAACCTTTATCTTTATCGTTATGCGTCGTTGTTTCAACCTCTTTATGCCCGGACACGGGCCCCCATTAACGTTTGATTTACAACTTTCTACAAATCTATAAAGGCGACCTCTCATCCTTCTCATCTCTTCTTCCTTTTCTTTTTTTCTCTTTTCCTTTTTTTCTCCTGCACCTTCTTTTTTCATTTTGTCTTTGTACCTACTCGACGTAGACGCGGGTATTGGTGAACCCACAGATTTCATATCAAAGGTGCAGTATAATCGGGATATTCTGGATCTGCAGGACGCGTTTTCTCTGTTCCGGGATTTTCGTGTTCCGAATTCCCTACAAACCGGCGGTGTAAAAATCAGCCTACCATACGCATAGAAAATCAAAGCGCAGGTGCAGCATATCGACGATCCTAATTTTTGATGTTCATTTTTTTTTCTCTAGGTATAAAGTTCACGCGAGTGAAATCTCCGAGATGATTCCCTCCGTCTTTCTCTTTGGAAGTTTTTGTTTCTCTCTTTTTGTTTTTTTGTTTTTTTTTCCTTTTCTTTTACTCTTCTCTTGTTTTAACCGCGGCGGTCGGTCAGATCGGAGACTGATAAAATTATACACTAGGGCCATAAACGAGCTGAAACCTGGCTGTTAAAATTAAAAATTGCCGTAAAACGTTGTCACGCGATGAGTTACGGTGGACTCCGTATACTCTTTTGCTCGGTATGGTTTCAGCCATATGCTATCGCACGGCATCGAGATTGAACCTCACCCACTGAACTTGTTATTTTATTTCGTTTTTTCCCCCCCTCCCCATGGTTTTTGAGTGCGAGTGTGTTTTTTTCTTTTCCTTCCCCTTCTTTTATTTTTACGCCATATTATATTCGAGTCGGAAAAAAGCATGAAATTAAAATTTCGCGGACACCCCGAATCCCGAGAGCTCTCAATTACAATCATTACGACCTTAACGTCGGATTTTTTTAATCACTCCGATCATTCATCCGAAAATATACATATACGCGCTTCAGAGATTTTTCACAGTCTTTTTTTTTATCGTCATCTTTAAAAGTAAATTTAGAAGAAGAATTTTTTCATGCGAAAAATTCAAACGAATCGTTGAATCAATTTTTACTCATTTATCGTTTTTGTAAAAGAAATTTTTATCATCGTGGAAAAATGCGGATTGAAAATGTGCTTTGTTTTTCTATTAAGGGGGGAGAAAAAACGAAAAACTTGCTCGAAATTTTTGGTTTCGCAATCGATCGAGCATGTGCGGTATCGCCGAATTGAGTTTTGTTGACTACATATAAGGTGTAGTTTAATGGTATTTATAAGATATTTATAAATAGCCTTTAACCGGATGATGTGCCCGATTGATCGACTCATGATGGCGACGGTGGTATTCGATATATGTAGGATAAGTTATATGTACCTATAAGGTATAAGAAGTGATCGTATTGGACGTTGTAAAAAGCGAAACGTTTCGATCGGTCATAAGAATTGTCGCGGTATAAGCGTCAAGAAGTTGGAAGTTTTCTCGATATCGAGTAGGTATATAGAAATAACACCAAAGAAGAAGAAGAAGAAGAAGAGAACTCGAAGACCTCTGTCTCTCCATGTGCTGTTAATTCAACTTCTCATTCACCTAACCGAGGTCGTCAAAGTATATCAGCAGAAACAGAAACAGAAACAGCAGCAACTGCGAAGAGTATTTGCGATGATTTTTATGAAGGAAACCGAGACGGATCATCACCGTTTAGGGAATGTTGTTGGCTGTATATAGTTACTTTTATACCCTACTGGCTAAAGTTTCTTTTTTTCTTTCTCTCTTTCTTTCTTTTCTCAAACAATTTCCACAAATGTATTTAACATCAGTCAGCTGCATCGAGGTTCGGTTCGTGCCGTATAATAACTCGGGGTACGTAGGGTGATCGTGAAGAGATGAAGAAGAGGGAGATGAAATATAAAAAAAAACAAAAAGAAGTAAATTAATAAAACGGAAAGACAAGAAGAAGAAGAAGAAGAAACACGGGGGGGGGGGGGGGAATGACGAGAGGAGAGGCGAGGCGCGCGTGCCCACGCCAAAGTCATGCACCAGGTGGTAACTCCATAGACATACCTCGTTCTCCTTAGATAGATATTGAAGTGGTTCGGTATAGGTTTACGTGTAACTTTGATTCGTATGGGTTTCGCTGTTCTGTACGACGAAGCAAAATGAGTAGCGAACGTCGGAGATGCAATGGTAGTTGCGTTGTACAGGATAGGGTACGGGAAGCCAGAAGGAACTGTATAAGAGTTCGTAGCGATCGTTGCTTGGAACGCATTCCTCGAAGGTGGATCGTCGTCGAACTTATACTCGAACAACAACGACGAAGATGAAGAAGAAGAAGAAGATGAAGAAGAAGAAGAAGAAGAAGAAGAAGACCGCGCGACGACGTTGGGGACGACGACGCACGACGCACTGGCAAAAAGATAAATTATTTTTAATGAAGTGGAACGGTTAATGAATGCTGTTACTACCGATATAGGAATACTTCTGCCAACGATGCCCCTTCAGGTACCCCATACAAGAGTTGTACCTTCGCGGCGTTTCCTCTTTTGTATTTCTCAAACGACCATGCCAGTTCCCTTCTCCTTATCCTCATCTCATTCGTCTTTTTCTACTTATTTATTTATTTATTTATTTATCATTGTTATTATCATTATCATCGTCATCATCATTATCGTCATCGTCCTGATTCTTTTCATCATCCTCGCACCGTTGCACTTGCACAGCTTTTATACACACCGATACACGCGTATGTATACAGGTAATACACGTATGACTAAAACCAATCGAATTAAAACCGACACGTGCGCTCCAAATTTTTCAATCATACATAAAAACTTGACGCGCTGAAATATTACAACTCCTTAAACGATTTATATTCAAAGAAATTTTAAAGCGAAATATATTACAACTTTAATTACAAGGATATAAATAAACGGTCGGTATATCCTTATCTTATAATCTGAAACCTTAACAGTATAACAACCTAATAAAATATGATATCGTGTCGGTATTTTTCAAATGATCCGAACAATTATACGATCCTTCGTATTATAACCACGGCTTTATTTGCTGGCTTTCGAAATTCGATGTGATTAACATTTTGAAAGCAGATCTTTTTTCTTTCTTTCTTTTTTCAATACTTACTATCATTATTATTCTCAAACTGTGCAAAGAAGGACTTATAGATATTCGCGACATTCTCACTCCCCATATTTTCAAATCATTTTAAATCGCATCGGCAGTCGGCAGTAATGCAAACGTATACGTACATAATAGTCTCGAGTAAAAGTTTCTTTTAAACGGTCGTTCCAACTCCAGATATAGTTATAAGGATTAGAAAAAATGTGGGGTGAAGAGAGAACGGTATAATAACAATGATAATAATAATGGTAATAACGATGATAAAGAAGGATCATTTTTAAACCGGTTATTCGCGCTTCGGCGAACCCTTCAAAATATTGTCACGATGTCATCATACCTCACCAGATCTTCGCCGGCTATTTTAGGCGTAGGTTATATAGATATATATAAATATGGTTATACCTGAAGAGGAGCTTCTTCTGTGCGGAGGACATTTCGGGACATCGGGACCGTCTCGTCTTCGCATTATATTTGAAGTTCTTCCATAATTTTCCGCATGAGAGAAAAAATATTTTCGTCGCTATAAGGATCGGGATTATCCGGTGCGAAGAAGTACCTACCGCCGCAACTGCTGCAACTGCCGGATGGGGATATATTCTCATTCTTTCTTCGTCGTCTGCGGAATGGAATTTATTATAATATCGAAAATCCGGAGCAACGGCGCGAGAGAAAGTAACTACGAGAGATACTTTGTGTATTTGTCAAACAAATTCAGATACCATCGCACGAATACCGCGTTGACATTCTCCAAGCAATTTTTCTTACCCGGGATCATCTCCGTGCACGCAAAAAAAAAAAAAAAAAAAAAAAAAAAAAAACACATTCAATTTGACGAGAAAAATTCATCTGCGAAAGTACTCGAAACAGCGATTGATTTTTGGATCATCTGGCGGAGATATTCCAGGTATGTTGAGCATTTGTTTGTTTGTTTTTTTCCTGTTTTCCTTTTTCTCTCTGGTTTTTCACGTCGCTGCAGGTGGAGCTACCGCACCGGAGGACCTCAAAGTGGGTCGCAGTGTCGGCGCACCACCAACATTTGATGCATATTGCATCGTTGTTTGTTAAAGGGTGAAACAATATTGGATAGAATTACAAATAACCGAACATCGGTACAACACGTGCATGCACGCTGTACCCGGTCATTCGCCATTTTGTATCCTCTGTTATTTTACTCTGTGCAGAAGCATCCCGAATTGAACCCTCGGGCTAGCCAGTCTTGCAACAGTTTTCAAAGTCCAACACAAAATTCGCATCGATTCCATCGCTAACCCTCCCGTATCACGAGGGGAAGAAGAGAATGAAAAAAAAAGGTACGCGCCCACAGGATGCGGAAAATTGAACGATGTCACCACTGCCGAAGTAAATCGACAAACAAAGTGACGTCCGGCATCGAACCGCGGTGTTGAATTAGAATCTGGCTCCGCTATTTACGCGACTAATCCGATGGGTACAACTGAAATAGCTGTATTGATACATATATACGTATACGTACACCCGGTTAGGTTGATCGTGGAATCGCTTCGCGGCCAAGCTCGTTTGGACAAATTTTCGCCGCCGGCCCGGCTACAGGAAAAACTTGTCCAAACGCGCGCTTGGCCGCGAAGCGATCCAGAATCAACCCGACCGAGTGTACATATGGACTGGGTTTGGACGGTGGTAAATTATACCGGTGTAGCCTAGATTGTCGTTCAAATTCACGTTGCAAATAAATCCTTACAGGGTAAACAAACACGCATAGTTTCGATGACGCTGGCCCGGTATTAGTTTCATGGTGCATTTGTGCATATATAGTTGTTGGCATCAGACGCGGACACTTCGTTATGCATGTATGTAGATATCCATACGTATGTATGCATCTGGCTACCTGCAGGACATTTAAATAATACGTAACTATGTATGTATATCTACATTGTACATGGGGAAGGAGGTTTGCGCGGGCGGTGAGCCCAAGAGAATCGTGTGAACGCTTATCTAGACATTCTGGGTATGGGAATGAGAATGGTGGAGAATGGGAGAGAAACGGGAATGGGGGGATGTAAAAGAGGCGGGGCGGGACGGGGGAAAATGGGGGATTTGGAGAAGTGCGGGGGCGCGAAAGCAAACCGATGCGATGCCGAGAGAGAGAGAGAGAAACCACCGCATACACCGTATACAACAGTGCACGAAGTACCTACTACCCATATGCCCCACGTGGGCATAGGTGTTAATACAGTGGTCGATCCGCGAACTCCCGAGCCTGCCTGCGGGGACGACAGGCAGGTAGCCGTTTCATGCAATATGCGCATGTTTAATCGACCAGAGGTCTGTATTCGTTTGACTATACAGCCCGGTATAGATACTACAATCCGATCTGCACAACGCAACGTGGCGGCGGCAGCGGCGGTTCAACTCCGACCAATTCCAACTTGAAAACTGATGTTCCATACGGAACTGAAAGTTAAAGCACGCCAAGTCATAGCCGATTTCTACCTGTCTTTAATTTTCCACCCGGATTTCACCGCCTCGAAGTTGAACGGAGATCCGAAAATCATTGCGATGAAAAATTCTACGTAGACACGACGTGTTCGCGGTATCGAAATGGATCCCCGATGTTAATTCAGAACCTCGTCACTTTCTGATCATGCAAATGCTACGTATAACGTATACGTACATCACGCTGAAGAGTTTGGCGTGAAGTTTGTTGGACTTTGCGGATATAGGAAAAGCTCGTTGTGTATTCGAGGTGCTATGGCGTGGGCGTAGGGGTCAGTAATGTTTGCATTGGGTGGTGGCTGTATGTCCGTCCGGTTCTTCATGCAAACTGGCTATTTGCAACTACAATCATCTCTTCGGTATACATCTGTATGGGTTCGCAGGACGCGAGTTTGTGGCTCTTGGGGGTCTCGACTACCACGTTCTACACGTACCCATACACACCTTCAGGAACAGTAGGCGATGCACACAGAGACGATACTCGGCTACAGCTTCTGGCGTTGGCTCGTGTCCGGTGTACATTTAGTATGTGTATATCTTCGGTCGCTACCGACCACCAGTTGTATAAACTATATACTGTATTTAAACCCAACCACCGGTGCAGAGTGCAGCTACTCACGCTGGTCGCTTCGTGTCGTCCTGGAACGGTGGAGCTTTTCTCAGGGTAGAGAAATAAAAGCGGAAGAAAAAAAGATAGACGAATAAAAAAATGAGAACAAAATGAAAAAGAGGACGGCTCGCTTATACTGCCTACGTCGGGAGAGCAAGCGGTACGTGCATGTAAACGCAGTATGGTTGAAACAAACGCGTTTTCGAAAGAGGAAAGAGAAGAGGAAAGAGGATCGCGGGTAGAGCTCGTATTTGTATCGATGGATGTAAAGCCATTCTGCCAACTACTGACCAGAGGACAAGATCCCTTTCAACTTCATCGCGCGCGCTTCGGATATAACCCAACCGACCGACCGGCCAACCCAACGAACGAACGACTTTTGTGATCGCAGTGTTAGTGCCGCTGTTGCGGGCTGCTAGGTATCTAATGTAAACTTGTCGCACGGTTAATACCTGCCTTGTTCACCGACGACGTACCGGTCCAGCTGTGGGGGCGACACTACGAGTAACTGGAAGAGGAAATTTGTAATGTAAAAAACGAGCGAGAAGAAAATACAGAAACGAATCAGAAAGATTAGACGAATCATCCTGTTAGGTGCGATACAATAATATCGTGTGGATTCGATGCGTGGACGGAAGGATATTTTTCATTGTGTCGGAAGAAGGGGATCATGAGATAAAAAAAATTCAGAAAAACAAATACGATATCGATCTATCCCCATGCAATTGTCGACGACGTTTGAGTTATACGATTTAAATATAATTTCGACGAATGGATGGTTTAAATTGTTATCGAGATCTTTGACGATCTTTTCTTTTTTATTTTCACATTCGAAAGTCAGGCTTCTGTGTCTTAGGGCTACCAAGTTTAATGCTCGGTGATTATATTACGCATAATATGACAGATCCTTGGACAGATAGGTTTTCAAAAACCCTGATCCCCTATGCACCCTTATATTATCCTTTGAAAGGGCATCCGAGAGTTGGTCGGGCAATAATGGGAGCGCATTCAATAACCTTATATATATGGATTTTCTTCTTTTTTTTTCTCTTTCTTCGACGGTGTACATATTTCAGTTTGGTCAAAGCAGCGCTATTTCGCGGGTTTAAAAAAGAGGAAGAGATAAATAAGAAAAAAGTACCGTTTATACTATACAAACAAATATAACGTTTCAACACTATTTTGTTTTTTTATTTGTTTTTTTTTCGTTTTTATTTGTTTTTTTTTTTTAGTAAGAGAAAGAAAGATAGAAGGAGCCTAAGAGTTCTGAACTCATGAGACCGGTGGCTATCGCCCGTAGTTGAATTACCATAATATTTAAATGTATAAAATATCCAAGTAGCTGTTTTATGCTGCAGTAGATATAAAGGTAGCTAAAAAGAAAGGGAGGGTATAAACGTATCGAAGAAGGTGGTCACGCGGGTGCGCTGAGGACAGAAGGTAAGGAGGCGCTGGATTTGCCGCGGCTTGGTGTTACCTTGTGACATATTTATCGGCAGCGAAGCCACCTGCAGGTACCCAATGGCCATTTGTATGTGCCCTCGCCTCCACCTCCCTCTCCACACAACCACCACCATCGCCATCACCACCATCACAATCCGCTGCAACTCCGACACAAACCTTCGGCACAATACCAACGCTATAAAATCAGCCGCATACGAGCGATTGTCTCATGCTCCTCTGCTCGCGGAGATCTTCTCCTTCCTGACAATCCATTCATCCTCATTTTGACGTAGCCCGCCTCGCGTTTTCGCCCCACACCAAAGATCACCGGCAATCTTGATGGCTCTTCCGTTTCGAGAAGCGATTTTATTCCACACGATGTTCGGAGCGATCGTAACCGGTAATTGACGGGTTAGTGTTCATCCTGAAAGTACAAAGCCAAAAAAATAAGGAAAAAAAAACAGAAGAAATCAATCGCCGCGCGGTTTTGAAGATTTTTGGTATTCTAATTCTCGGCCCTATAGGTATCTATCTCATAGTTTATCATGTTCTTCTTTAGAGCAGTAAAGAATAAAAAAACAGGCGTGAATCTGAGTCGTGGGATTTGGTTTTCGGGAATAGATGGGCTTATACATGCGGTATAAGTAAGTTTGAATTCTGCTGGTGAGGAATATCCTTCGCCGTGTATAATTTGGGAGGATGCGAAGCGGTAGCCCAACAGCAACAACGTCCAGCAGGAGCAGCAGGAGGCGAGGAAAAGGAAAAGGCGAAGAAGTTTCGCGTATAGGATACCGCCGCCGCCGCCGCCGCCACCGCCGCCGCCACGATGATATATATCTCGGTAGCTAAACGGCCCATTGTTCGAAGTAGCCCTCTGACGAATTTGTATATGTTTATAATGGCCGATACCCGTTCTTACGAACGCGCCCGCGCCCGCGTTTACTGGTGAGAGCGCGCGGGGTTTTCTTTTCTTCTTATTTTTTTCGCATTTCATTTTTCGTCGTTGTTGTTTTGTTTTTTTTCTTAATTTTTGCAACTCTCCTTCTCTCTCACACTGCACGCTACACATGCAGCGCGTAACATAACCCGCTGCATGTCCACGAATACCCATTTCGCAGCTTATTCTCTTCCTCGCAGATATCTTCTTCTTATTTTTCTTCTTCCTCTCATCCTCATCCTCATTCTCATCGTGGTCTTCCTTCGTTCCAGAAGATTCCGCGGAATGTCGCATCCACCTCCCTCCGTAAAGGACACCTCGAACAGTCCCTTTCCCGAAGTTCTCGCGGTTACCCACCTATTATTTTTAATGTCTCGACGTATTTCATGGATTGCTCGCTGCTCCCGCCGCAGTTCCTCTCATATACTCCTACTCTTTCATCTCGTTGTCCCGATCCTCCGACAACGTCCTTCCAGCTTTATTCCTCCCGTGCCGCGCGCATCACTGAAAATTTCATTCGCAGCGATAGTCGCACGATTTCATCCAAAATCCACGCAATCCATACGGCAATAAGGGTTGTCTTCGAGTAGTCGAAGTTACATGTGGACGGTTCACCGTAAATACATGTATATAAAAGTTGGTGCACATCGATGTGAGGGCGTTCGTGAGGAGTGAAGAGAAGGAAAGGGAGGAGGGGGATAAATAAAATGGAGGGAATGTCGGGTGTCGAAGCCCTGGCGAATTTACGATTCGCTTTGTAACACCGCCTTCCTCAATTCAGCAATATACCTGCCCGCTTTTGGGGCCCCTTCTTCTTCTTCTTCTTCTTCTCCTCCTCCTTCTTCTTATTAGTTTTGTTCTTATTTTACTTGTTCTTGTTATTTTCATTTTTATTCTTATTATTTTCTTATCCAAACACCACCGTCCGTCCCATCAACCTGCAAACTCAACCAATA
Organism: Athalia circularis; assembly: GCA_963978495.1. Taxonomy (NCBI): domain Eukaryota; kingdom Metazoa; phylum Arthropoda; class Insecta; order Hymenoptera; family Athaliidae; genus Athalia; species Athalia circularis. The sequence goes on along the minus strand of OZ021698.1, from coordinate 34,445,970 downwards.
ACTGCTCGCGCACCGCACCGCGTAAGCGGAGATTTAATCTCATACTGTTCTACGGAAGAACGTGTATCATCGTTACTTTTATCGAATGAAAAAACCCGTGACAAAAAATCCGGGGGAGAAGAAGAAAAAAGATTCCTGTTCTCAGGATATCAGAACCAAACGTATTACACAGTTTCTTCCAGATCTCGTCACGTTCTTTTCGATACATGGAACATGACTTTTTTTCAATTTTTCAGTAGACATTTTGAGGTTATGGTTTCCCTTGCATTTTTTCATGTCTTTGATCGGACCATAATTCTCGTTGATTTTTAAATCTTCGAATCCGAACAGGGTGTCTTTTTGCTCGTGTCACCGTCGCGGTGTTTGAGAAACGAACAGTTCCGAATAATTATCGATGGACGAGAAATTGTTCGTAAAGTTTGGAGAAGAGCGTGGATGATGATCGATACGGATAGGAATGAGGTGCGTGCGTGCGTGTCGGAGGCGTTTCGATGCAAATTGAGCCCTTAGCAATTATGGTTGGCGGTATTTTCCCGGTACTATTACGCCTTGTACAACCTGCCCACAGTTTACTTAAACTCCATACTACATAGGAATACGTAGAGTACGAGTGCACGTATAATATACCTATATTCGTATGGGTATAGTTGGCTTTTCAACTGGCAACTTCCAACTACCTGCAGCAGCACCGCCAGTTCTACCTTAGCCTCCGTTACCACCTGCAGTGAACCGGCATAGCCAGCAACTCCTAGCTGTTTTCTACCATAAATGGAACTGGAGCACGCGCGCGGCGGGTTCAGTGACAGTAATTTATTTATTACAAAATCATTCCTCAGCGTTGGTTAATTTAATACCGTATATTCCTAACCTGAAGCTAATCGTAAGCTTAACTCTTTATGTACAAATATATATGTGCATACGCCGCAGTTTAAAGATATATTTCTATATTCAGAGTTGTAATACTGCAACAGCGTTGAAAAAATAAAACTAAATGAAAGAAAAAAAAAACAACAAATAAGAAAAAGAGGAAAAATGCATCTATGAGAACGCACGCATACCGTGTCACCTCGAAACTTTGCAGAACAGAAAAAATTCCTCCGAGTATGCAGAAGGCGAAGAATAAGAAGGGGAAAAAAAAAATTATATACGCACAATATGCATAGAAAAAAATGTATGAATCAAAATAATTCACTCGTTCGGCGCTAATCGCTAAGCGGCATGCATGTTCTAGATATAGTATGTACGTATATATAATATATTTTCTACATATATGCAACTGCAAATGGGCGTTTCTGACGTCGTCGATCCCGTAGTCCTTATTAAAACCTGTTCCCAACTTTGGATCATTCCAATTAATACCAAACCGAGAAGACACCTCCCTCCCGCTTCTCCTCTTCACCGCGCCATGGAATATCTGAGTACGAATGTTTTTTTCGAAATTAAATAAAGAATCTTGAGGGGGAAAAAAAAATTAATGTCAAGTGATTTTTACGTCACATCTATGCGATGTGGTAGATTATTTTTTTTTCTTTCTTCGTTCCGATCGCGTTCATCATCCAGTTGTGCCACCGGTGGTTACAGTTATGAGATAGTTGCACGTACACGTTGTTTTGTTGACGAAGTAAATAAGTAGCTGAGTGTATATAGTGTATGGTAACCGTATAGCAAAAGCGTTGTCTCGAGAGGTCTGATTAACCGTAGTAGTCTGGCAATTATATAATAAGTCGATAATAATTGCAACGTTGGCTGGCTGGTTGGTCGGTCGGTTGGTTAGTTGGTTCCGACGGTGCATCCATCGTCCCTCGTAGAGGATGAGAGAGGATCAAGGGCTAACTTCCCTCTTGTAAAATAACGCTCTTGAACGACCCATTCATCAAGGGCATAATATTATAACTAACGTACGCACGATGTACGATTTAAAAAAACATGCGAGAATCGCATCACGATCGACATGATCGAGCCAATTTAGTTGTAATCTAGAATCTGTGGATTCCTTTTTTTTTTTCACCTGTATTTTTCTGATCCGAATTGGTAAAAAATTTACCATAACTCCACCGTTACGATAGCCAGATCCTCCTATCTTGAACAGTTGATGACCAATAGAAACTCGAAGTCTCGAAATTCGAGATGAGCCTCGTGTTTCTGAATTCGCGCTGCAAAATGAGCGCGTACCGATTGGTGCCGTTGATTTACAAAATGACACACACGTCGGCGTGCTATCTATAAAATTGATCGAGCTATCGCCAATTTATCGCTTCAAAAAATGAAAAAATAAGAATATCTCGATGAGATTTATTTCTAGCTTAATTTACTCGTCGGTTTCGTATTCCTGAGGTCAAAATACGTTAGAAAAGTGTGCAGCGATCGATTTTAAAAATACTCCATTTTTGACCCCAAAATCGACCAAAATCTAAGGATTTGGATCCCCTTGGATTTTTACGATTTTTGGGCCGAAAATGAAGTATTTTTAAAATCGATCGTAGGACACTTTTCCAACGTATTTTGACCTGAGAAATACGAATCCGTTAACTAAATTAAGCTACGTATTAATCCTATCAAGATATCGCAATTTTTCCGCTCCAAAAAACGAAAAATTGGCGATAACTCGATTAATTTTATAGATGGAACAATTTAGCTTGTGGCTTCGGATTCCTGAGATCAAAATACGTTGGAAATGTGTCCTGCGATCAATTTTGGCAATACTTCATTTTTCACCCCAAAATCGGAAAAAATCTAAGGTTTGGACCCAACGTCCAATCCTATACCCTGAACACAAAATTCAAGTTGCGATAACAATAATGCAGATCGATAAAAAAATGCGTCTGAAATGTAATGATATGAAATTGAAAAAAAATAGTAGACAAAAATTCAAAAAACAAATGAAATTAAATGCGGCGCAATGCTAGTTATTTTAAATATCAGATTCGGATTCCTGATCTTCAAATACTTAAGGAGTTCATTCAAAAAGTACGGTACAAGCTACTTCGAGACAGCAGAGCATGAATTTTGAAACTGCGAGATTTCGAATACCAGAACTTAATATGACAACTTTAGATTCACCTCCCGAATGAATATGAAGCCGACAGTCTTCGGTTGGCAATTTGGTCGATCGGCGAAAATCTGGTAACCTGAATTGTTGTTTTTGTTTGCTTGCTCATGATGAAGCTAGTACGAAATAACACATGCAGTGTTGTAGTTTCGGCACTGGCACCTCGTAAGCAATTTACCATCGTGTTTCGATTCTCGCTTCGTTGACTCCGGTTTGCTGATGAAACCACCGCCGCCACCACCATCGCCATCATCATCGTCGTCATCAGTTGAAGCAAATTCGGAAACTGTGCGTCTCGCCCATCGTGTCGGTATTATCATCCGACCTCACGATCGGAAGCCAATTTCCTCAGAGAGCTTCGAAAATTCTCAGGATCTTTTCTCCTCCTCCAGTATTCGGGATTTCGAACGTTTTTTATTTCGACGTTTTGCCCCATCTATAGATGAGGTTTACCACTTTTCTTTCTTTCTTTTTTTTTTTATCTTCAACGAATATAAATTTGAAGGGCGTTTATCTGAATGTGAAACGACGGATGGTGAATAGTTATATATAATCCGAACGGAAAAAGGAACGTGAAAATAAAACTAAATGAAATATGTATCGTATCATTGAGTTGACCATTTCAGGTATTATATATTTATATTTGTCTATGAAGAAGTTGAGTCTAGCCCATAGCATTAAGCGTATGGTAGTCTAGCCTCGTTTAATACGGCCTGACCTATTCCCTATGAATTATGTAAGCGAGGAAACGTGTAGCATTGAGAGATTAATCGATGCCATAAGTCGCAGAAGCGATCATCATAAATATTCAATATTAATATCTATAGGGAAGAATTAACATAAAGTGGTGCTGCTCCGATGCCTGCAAACTCTATACTCTATGATATACTCACTGACTCGATCGGTAACGATGTATAAACTCGGTTTCGAACCCGGTGCCAAAACTTGAAACAACCAAAATTTTTTTCTTCTTCGCTCGTTTTTTATAACCGCCGATAAATTCCCAAAAAAATTCTATCGATTCTCCGCAACGTCCGGAAAATTTTCGCACTCCCATATATCGATTCCCAAGTTTGCTGATTCCGCGAGAGAAATATTTTCGACAAAACCCGATCGATTTTCGGTGCTGAAAGAAATATCATCGTCGTTCGATATTCGTAGAGTTTTTCAACCGGTTTTCATTTACCCTCGAATAATTGGATTCGATCTTATTTTCCAAGTACCCCGTCTAGATACGCTACTGATTATCATAGGTATGTGCCCAAGCGCCGTATCGAAGCTGGCATGAAGCCATTTATATTAATTTTCCGTGTCGGTCGAAGCCCGCACGCCGCAATAGGATCGCAAATCAATTGTCATCACGCAAACGCAACGTGCGATCGATAAACTTTTCTGCATATATATGCGTGTGTTTATACCTCACCTAGACATGCATCCGCATAGATTTCCACTTTGATATTTATCCACGATTCGTAATGCCCCGTGTTACGTTGTGTGGTAAAATAATTTTGATCGTCCGTAATTCTGACGAGAAGCAAACAAAAAAACTAGAGAATTTGAATTCACTTTCTCACCCTATCATTTCCATCTTTATCGATCATTTCAAGTTCAGCATTTCGTGCTCTAGGTGATTTTCACCGTATAGTAACTACGTTCGGAAGTTTTCCGTTATATAATTAACGATGGCTTAGCTGGTTGTAACTTTATATTTTAATAACTAAACTGTACACGATAATTATCATCACCATCGATGTTGAATATGATATTATTAGGAGGGTCGCGTGGGTCGCGCGTTCATATTATACACCATATCCCATAGCGTACATAAGGGTGCAAACTGATGGGGATCGTCCTTCTCGTTTCGAACATCGAACGGCGAACTCTACACCATTCTAAGGGTGATTAGTCGGACGACTAGGAGCCCGTGCCACGGCTTATTAGCCCCCTAAAATCCCCCGCTAATGTCTGCGTGGAATATTACCCATATAAAATCGGTATTAATTAAGCGGGGCTTATTAAATAATCCCATCACGGAAGGTCAAAAGCTGTAATTTCCGGTCACGGATTTTGGACACTTCTTTTTTTTTCGCCTCTCATCTTTTGTTTCATTATACTATCGAGATTGCGCACAAGCCGCGGAATTTTATGTCTGGGGTTTCGGTGTAACTATAGTTTTTTATTTTATTTTATTTCACTTTTTTTGCTTTCCGTATGCAGGGTTGAAATGTAATGGGGATGAACGGGCGTCTCGTACTCGTCTCGTCTGGTCTGCATCGGTACATATGTATTTATATGTACCGTATATACATAACCGCGCACGTAAATACGCGGAGAAAACCCAAAGGACGCGTAAACCGCGTCGTCACTTTTTCGCGGGCGTTGCGTTGGTTTGTAGTATTTGAATACATACCCATAAGAAATGGGTAGGGTGTTCGAACCGGTGTATACGGGGAATACGTATCCCGTAGGATCGAAAAAGCTGAAAACGTTATTGGACGAGCGACAATCATAAAGTTTTCTCACCCTTCGTCTGTATCCATACACCCTTTGGTACGCTACAAGAATCCTCTTTTTTATGGTATTCGCAATATACGCGGGTGTATGGCTGTGCACATATGTATGGGGTGGTCGAATTTGACTGCGTCAGTTTTATTCAACGCAAATATATACGTATACCTATGTGAGTGTATAACGTGGACAAGGGACGCGAACCGCAGCATTCTTATTTTTTTATATATCTACAAGTACACCCGGTCAGGTTGATCGTGGATCGCTTCGCGGCCAAGCGTGCGTTTGGACAACTTTTTCGCGCAGCTGGGCCGGCTACGAAAATTTGTCCAATCGAGCTCGGCCGCGAGGCGATTCACGATCAAACTAACCGGGTGTACATGCGATGTAAACTACCCTGTAAAATCGAGCCCCTTCCAACGCGAGCGACATCAGCACTTTCAACACTATATAGGTGTACGCAGCATACGTCGATTCGGCAAACCGACCGACCGACTTTCATAACACGTTGCAGGTCGTACGGTTTCTATGGGACAAATCTACCGAGTATCTTGAATGTATACAAGTTAAAACCGACCCCTGTATGTCGTGTGTCCAGAAAAAAAAAAAAAAAAAACAAGAGAAGAAGACCAAAAATACTGTCCAAACGGGGGTGCAAGTTTGCTCCGTTATAACTGTTTCTATATACGAAACTTTCTTTTTCGCCCGTAACATATGCGCGTGTGTTTTCAAACGGGGATCCATCTTCTTCGCTTGACCGAAAAGCTCATTTCGATAGATAAAATAAAAAAACAATTTCTATAGAAGTCCATATTTCCTTTTTTTGTTTACTTCCGTTTTTTTTTTTTTCTTTCGCTAGGGTAAAAATAAAGAAACATAAAGAGAAAAAAAAGTTGCGCCTCGAAATCGTTGAAGGAATTTTGAAAAAAAAAGGATTCTTTTTTTTTTCTTCGTATAACTACGGAAATAATTTTCTGCCAAATTGTTGAGCGATTGCTGATACGTGAAACGAATGCAAAAAAAAGAATAGATAAAATAAATCTAAAAATAAAAAAAAATTGAAAAAAGCTGATCAGTTGTAGTTTACTCTCGTTTGCGTATCGTTTGTTGGTTCGGCTGGGATATTTGGGGCCGAGATATCTGTTGCATACTTCATGTATCGGGAATATCAGGGTATATATTCCGGTGGATCGGCGGACTGAATATTTCACTTTGTAGCTGCGATAGAAAAAGCAGCAGCAGGACCAGCGATTTCCATATAGGTACCATAACCCAGGCGTATTTCGGGGGCGTTTTAACAGCGTTTTCCACTGCAGTTATTACCCGTGGTATTGAAATAAATTATCCGATATCGGAAAATTTGTTTCGTTCAATTTTTTTTATTTCTTCTTTTCTTTTTCTTCCATTCTCTGTTACCCTCTCGATAAAGGCTGGAGAATTTTACGTAGCCTTTTCGCGATATAAAATATATATATTTCTATACGGATCATACTCATGTGTATCAGATACAAGTAATTTCGCTTCAGGATCTGCGAATATATGAAAATCGGGGTTTTCTACTCCAAGGGCTGCTACTCACATATCTGCACAGGATCAGATTTTTTCTACTTCCAATCCCATTTTCATTCGAAAAATCGATCGTCTTTTTTCCTTTCGCTTTTTATTGCGGATGCGCGTTCCGCAGTAGAGAGAAGATGATCGGTAACGCGTAGTATATGTACGATAACCGAGCAGCCCTCCATTTTGTTATATTCTTTCAGTCTTTTGTTTTTGCTTGTTTGAATATTTATTTATTTTTCATTTCCTTCCCATATCCTCCGGCTACAAGATCCGTGGTTCTATCTGATCGTTGGAGTTACTCGTTATGGCCTCAGCTGGGCTCTGGCCAAGGAGTTTTTTTTCGTCTCTCTCTTCTCCTTTCCTCTTTTTCTCTTTCGACGTCTATCTCTTCAGTTTAGCTTCTCGACAGCCAGCGGCGAGTAGTTTCTTGAAAAGCTCGGAGAAAAAGGAAAAAAAAAAAGAAAAAAAAAAATAGCAAAAAACCATAAGATATGAGCAAAATTTTCTCCAACATACAACCGCGACTGCTGAAACTGTGATGCAACAGTACCTAAACTATACGACGACTTTAGCAGCGGCTATCTCTTCATATTCTTGAGGAAAAAAAAAAAACAAAAACAAAAATCACTGGAATAACTACACATAGATACGACTCACGTATGTACCGTGATGAGACTCTAAAAAAGATTTATTTATACATGCAAAACTCGAGTTACGGTAATGGTAGTTACTTTATACACGACGCATATCAGCTGCTGAAAAGTTGCATAAACATCACATTAAATTATATTACATCACGTTAAACATCAGCCACATCATATCTCAGGACAAGGTCCTGTTTGCAAGTCGCCCACACGGTGGTGCGAAATTCTTCGGTTCTACTCACTTGTTTAGCAGAATTGAATTCCGGAAACATTTGGGAATGTGATGATTTTTCTGGCGACAAACAAGTGAAGTGAAATTTTGACAAATTTCTTTTTTGTTTTTCAAATCGCTCGAAAAGATTTACACGGAAACTAAACGCGTGCGGTGATTTAAGAGGAATGAATAATGCGGGGGTGGGATCGAATATATTTGGGGTGCAGGGGTCAGTCGATTCAGACAATAGTGACAGCAGCGGTAGTTCGTCCCGATGCTCACGTTTCTAACAACACTCGCCCAATTTCACTCAAACAGAAGCCGATTAATTCTCGGCGTCCAATTTAATCCGCTCTCTGGCAGGCAGGCAGGCAGGCAGTTGGATGGACGGGAGGTTAGGCAGTCGGAGGGGAGGATTGCTTGTTGCAGGGGCGTCGGGACGCCTGCCCCCCTCCCCCCCCGCCGCCGCCCCTCGACGTCGCCGTTCAACTGGGTTTTTGAAATGCTGCTCTTATACAGCTCCCATACGTCGTCGTCATCCATTATACATATTTTAAACTGTCAATCTTTTCAACAGCGAGTGATTCCAGAACGCTCGATGGATTAGGTGGATGGGGTCGAATGGGTCAGGTTATACGGCCAACAATGCTCGCCCTTCCATATCACAAAAGACGCAGGACTCACCCCCTTTTTCATGTTTTATTTTATTTTATTTGTTTTGTTTTTTTTTTCAAAGTTTTCAGTCGATTATTTTCATCTACCCGTGCCGCTGTACGCGCCCCCCTAACAATTTCGCGTGTCTTCATCTGCATCCATCGGAACACTATTATTGACGGGACTGGAGAAAGAAATAAAACAAAACTATACGGGTACGCGGCAATTTGACTCGGATTGGACTTTTTAATTACCGAAATATAATACCGTACGGTTCGGATATTGGTCGATATCGATTACCATGTAATCAATAATTCACGTAGACCGAGGACTTTGACTTTCTCCCAACTGTCACGTGATCGTTAATCTTCTCTGCGCACATTTTCCGATATTCTTTATTAGATAAAGTCATTAAATATTTGAGTCTGTTCAAATCTGTTCAAATATTTATGAATAATATATTCATTGAAGCTAAATATGCATAATAATGTTATCCGACGCAGCGATGTCTTTCTTAGATAACAATGAGAATAACTTCTTATACTTCTTATTTCTTCATCCGTAACACGATTCCATCGAATTTAATAAATACACCCAAAGTCCTGGAGGAATAATCACGCTGCGGACAGCTGACGAAAAAAAACATCTTCCTGAATAAACTATACGAGCTTTACAAGGTACGTGGCAAATTAGTGAAACGTCATTCCTGCCCTTCAAATGACACGTGGAAACCTCAAGGGTAATCAATTTTATCCTACATTGTAAGGGTAGTGGCCACTGGTCAGCTGATTGGAACCAACGATCAGCTGTCCGTCTCAGGATATCAGCTGTTCGTGTTGGCATAAACTTTATCCTAATGCAGGACTTTCCCCTCCGAGCACATACGTAGGTACACAAGATCCTTTCATTATCCATATCCTCCGTTCGTTTGTCGAATGTATCGACGGATACGTCGGGCTGATGAGAAAAAAAAAAAGAAGAAAGAAAGAAAAAAAAAGAAGCCGAGCGGAAGTCTCGTCGAGAGGGAGATATCGAAAAAATATGGGGGAGGAGAAACTGGAAGAAAAAAAACAGAACGAATATGAAGATTTGTTTTTCGGAACGAGGATTAACCACGTAATGATCAACGGCTCGATGGCGCGCGCGCGATCGCGATGGAATGAAAGGTATGGGTATGTAAGAAGGAAAAGAAGAGGAAAAAACAGAAGAGAAAAGAACGAAAAAAAAAAAGAAGTAAAAACGTGAAATGTTTTTGCATAAATGTTGTACGTGGTGGATGGTACAGATCGCAATGGTGAATCTCTCGTGAGAGAATTGTGTGTGTTGAAATTTTCAGGTGGTAATATAAAAGTGTTGTGTTTCGTACGTGATACGAGGATCGACGACGATAGATCTCGTTTGTAAGGTGGGTACTTATCGTTAGTTAAAGTCCGCGAAAGAATCCTGAACGTTTTTCTGATTCGGATGGAAGAACATCGTAGAATAATTTTTGTCGTTTCAGTTGTTGGGTATGCGAAGAGTATCGAGGTGCCTGTATGATGACGATGACGACGATGACGGTTCGAAGAGTTCGGAAGGCAGGCGAGCTCTCGCGCGTACGTAATATTTTTTTTTTTTTTTCTTTTCTTTCTTCTTCGACTCCTTGGAACGCGAGGACGAACTCAAAGTGAGATCTAGATTCTAAATTCACCGTGCGAATCATCGAACGTCTGGATTCTGCAAGTCGCCAGTTTACCTCCCTAGTTGCGTCTGGGTCGTTGGAAAACTTCTTAAATAGTCTAGAACGTTATAACGTTCGACGGGATGATCGTCAGGTAGGTAAAAGGAGATGGAAAGTAAATGAAAAAAAGAACAGTGTAATTCCATCCTTCGATCTCCTTCTTCACTGGAATCACCACAATCGTGCGTTATAATATGTGGCCATTGTAAATCGCGAGTACTTCGCTATGCTCAAACAACTTATTTACAAAACTATCTACATCCATTTCTATGTATATATATATGAGAATTGTTTAACTATATATATACACCATACTCTTCTGGACAACGACCTCGAACGAACGTACGTTTGTTGTTCGTTTCTCTATCTAAAGACTACTAAACATCGTTTCTTGCATACTAAAAAACCCATTTCCACAACAACGCTATTTTTATACACAATACCATTTATTTCCCATACTAATCCCATAGACATCTTAGTTAGATAAACTAACGCATCCCATTGGTCGCACTTTGCACCGCGGTGGAAACTGAGCAGTGCGTCGATTGGAAGAACAAAAAAAATGTCCACCGCAAAGAAAGCAAATTACGTGATCAACGAATCTTGATGACATTTTCAGGCGATCGCTACATCGTTTGGTTGGGATTTTTCATCATCTCGAAAGTTCCGAAGAATGTCTTTGGAAAAGACTTCAGTCGAAGGTTTCAGTTTGTTTCTTTGATGTTTTGACACTTTCTAACCGTAGTTGGAGAGGATCGACTTCCGATCTGGAATATCGTCAGGGTTATAAATGAGACGAAGATGAAGAAGGATTCCCGGTGTCGTCTGAACGATCGGACGTATCATGAAACGAACAAATGTCTCGTTGAGAACAGTAAAGGTAGAACGAATTCGATTTGGTTCGTTTTATTATTTTTGTTGTTTTTGTTTTTTTTTTTGGGCGGTGGAGGAGTAGCGGTGTAGCTGGAAGTTCTGGTCATTGATAGATTCCCCCCTCCGGACATGTGCATCAATAATTCATTCTCCGTCATCTCAGTTGGGAAACAACGGCACCGAAGCGGTATAGTATTATAAACTGAAAGAGGTAACTATGTATACATACCCACCTATCCAACCTCCCCCTTTGCGTCGAAACGCTGATATTCATATCTCGAGATCGACTTCCAGCTAAATCTACCTTCTGCACCATCACCACCGTCATCGGAACGTCGTCTTCGTTGTCGTCACCACCATCACCACCACCGTTTGATTCTCGTATCCGACCTACCCACTTCCCTTATTTGCATATAAAGGCATTCCTCGGTATGGCAGCAGAAGCAGAAGCAGAAGCTGAAGTAGCAGAAGCTTCTGCTACTTCAGCTTCAGCTTTCTCGGCTTCCACAGGAGCTCGGTGCACGTCCATTCGATGCATAACTGTAAGTTCTCCGGATGGTTGACAGAATCTGCCAGCAATCTGCAAACTCGCATGATTTGTTGACCGTAGAAATATAGTAGTTATATATAGTTATCCGCCAACAAAAGGCCACGATGTATGGCATTATACTTACCTCTGAAGTATGTTCCACGTCCCAAGGTATATTCTTTGTGTTTCTTTTTTCATTTAGTAATGGAAAAAAAATTGCGTTATTAAATAAATTTATCGATCGATTGATCTGCCGATTCTATGGATTGTACGATACATACACATCGCAGAGTTACCGTGACTTTAGTATTATTCATACCGAGAGTTGAAGACAATTTAACTTAGCGGCGTTACGTTGTTTGGACAGATTCTTACAACAGATTATTACCTTCTCATATATAATAATGGCATATAATAAACAATATCGTATTTATACACTCTTGTTAATATGACCTTTGCAAAAAGCCATAAATCAAGCAATGGAAAAGTGATTGGAAACTTAACTAAACGTTACCTCGTACTCATAGGTTGGCTTCGCATTATGTATATCGCAGATTTATGGGAAGCCTTTTGTCAGCCGGCATCGCGACGCCACCGCGACGCTCATATATACTGATTATAATACAATATTCATCGATCGGCTCCGTTTACAATGATTTATTATCGTTTACCGGTAATCGATTAATAAGTTCCCACATCATTACGCAAATGAAACTAGAACAAAAAAATTGAAAACTAATTTGCTTATCATTTTTTTTTATCCTTTTCTTCATCTTCCGACAGCTACTCGTATTCAGAATTTCGAAATTGAGAGGTGCCAATGAGAATACACATAGAATTCTTCCTTTTTCGCTTCTTTTTTTTCTTTCTTCGTGGGACATGCGAGTATTGCAGCAGCAAGGTCGTTTCTTTGTCCCTTCTTCTTCTTCTTCTTATTCTTCTTTTTCATTTTTTATCAATTTTTTTTTTCTTTCTTCTTCTTTTCTTTTTACTCGCCAGTATAAATTCGCACTGCGCACGTTCCCTTGTACCGTTCGTTTGTCTCTTCCGTTTTACCGTGTGGTTTTCTGGCAGGCTTCTTCTTCTACTGCTGCTGCATCAGCGGGAGGATAAACGCTTCGATCGTGAATCGAATATAAATTTCTATCAGTATTTTTCATCGATAATATCATCATCATCATCAGCGTCACAAACTCACACGCCACACCCTCTCTCATTTCCTTCCCGCTAAAATTTCCATATCATCGATTCGTCGAGTGTGTTTTGTCGCGAAAAATCATCGATCCAAACGCTCATCTCATCGCGCACGTCGCGATCCCTCGAATGAAAATTCTGTCGCGAAAAATTGAACGAATGAAAATGACAGCAAAAAAAGACGATATATCTCCTTTTTTTTTTGAAGTAGACAAAAAAATAAATAAAATAGAATCACATTTTTTTTCATACAGCAAAAATTGCATCGTCTGGGAAGAAAATGAAAAAAAAGAAAAAATTCGTTTTTTTTTTGTTTTTTTTTTGTAGCTTATTACGGGCGGTGCTGTTCGCAAATTCGTTTTTTCAGCATGATATATGTACGCGTATAATACGTATGGATATAAGGGACGAAGTTAGGTGGTATATAAAAATACGTATACAACATAAGACGTGGTAGTCCGAAGTTGGTTGTATAGCGGCGGTCGAGTAGCTGGCCATGAATTTCGGCTAATGAGAACATTTGGAGATACGTCAGTTCCAGTATGCTAATGGGCATACGAATGCCGATACAATTTCAAGATGAATCTTTCTCTACCCGCTTATATTCGTCTCGAATACAACCGCGCACACTCGTTAGTTGCATCTCTCAGTTCGGTTGCGCTGCTTACTTTTATATATTCTTCGTCTATACCAAACATTCAACTATTCTACTCTTCTACCGAAAGAAGAAAAAAAGAAATAGAAGAAAATTACCGGCACAATTGAGCTATCGACAAAAAACAAAACAACAATCCAATGTTAGAAAACTTGTACCTTTCATTTTAAAGGTAGTTGGACAAAAAAAAGGTGCTTTTTTATGCGATTCGCGCCTTGATTGGTAGCCAGTTGATAACGGTTGGGACTTTTAGATTTCTGAGGGAGTAAGAAAATTTCGTAGCGAAAAAAAAAGGAAAGTCCTTTCGACGGTCATCGGTGGTTACCAGGTTTCCTCGGAGGTCTGGACTCTCTAGATATCGATCTTAGTGTGGCCATTTGTTATACCTGTTATTACGAAATATGGCAGACGGAAAAAAGGAAGAAAGAAAATGGACGAAAGAAAAAAAAGAGACACGGCAAAGGAGCTGAGGACCAAATATTAGGTGGACACTTCCTGCGAGAAGAATTGCGAGTTACTATCCTGCATCCGCATCCTGCACCCTGCGACCTTATAATACCTGCGCTGTTATCCCGAAACGGAATTTCCTCGACCCAGAAAAATTCTTTTTGACTCTTCGAGATTTAGGGCTGTCATATTATTTCTCAACAAGGTACATTATATACCTGTACACCGCTATGTATACATATATACATAACTCGAACGCGCATGCGGTTTCGCCCGTCGCACAGGGTTGTAAATATCATAGAATTTCGGTTTAAAGCGTAGCAAAAAAAAAAAAGAAGAAGAAAAAAAAATACATATATACATCCATCTCTCTATATACTGACCAGTTTTTCGGTAGAAAACAAACACACCCCTTCATAAATTATATTTTTCACCGGTCGTAATAAATTTTTCGAAGGTAAAACTACCGCGGAGATGTTTTTTGTTTTTTGTTTTTCTTTCGAATCTCGAGACAGCTGATACTCGAGCGAATATAGATAACTTATATACAATAATAATATTTTCGAATCGTTTGACGATCAGTAAAAATCTTTACGGGACACACGGAAAAGGGGATGATGGTGGAATACAACATCTCCGAGGATTGCGGTCGGCGGTATGTACGGGAAAAAGGACATTGCGTCGAAACGATGACCAGTCGGAATATATAACGATCGATTTTCGATCGGCACGTACCACCGAGAGGCACTTCGGACAACCGAGCTAACAATAGCCATGTTGCCAGAGGGTTCACCCTATATCGATACCCTCCACACTCACCGACTAACTCTCTGCCCTTTGCACCCCCAAACCCATTTCGCAACTCACGCATTTTACGAAAAAAGCAATTTCGGACGTTTTGACAACCTGCAACTATTCTTTTTCTATTTTTTTCTTTCACCTTTTTTTATACATTGTTTTGGTATTGGTACGTATGTATAGGTTTACGTGTACATAGGTACAGCACCACCCTGCAGGACCACCGGGAATAGTATACGCGGACAAACAATTCTAATTTCGAAAGAATTTTTTTTGTTTTTTTTTCTTTATTTTCTTCCGTATTTTTCATTTGCTGTTTTTTTTTTTTTTTTTTTTTTTTGCTACTCGTTACATGGGTTATTTTTCTTTCCATTGTTTTTACGATGCATCCAAACTTTAATTTTAACCCATTCAAAGGTCTCGATTATTGTAATATACGTGTACATTGTTTTTTTGATATTTTTAAATTTTATTTATTCATTTTTTTTTTTCTAGGCCTCTATAATCGACCTTGGAATTCAAAATTGAGTCACGGAGTATCTAATAGATTGCGAAAAAATTCCAACCACCGAACCGTAAAAAAAAAGAAAGAAGTAAAGAATAGGGTTGAAAATAGTTTTTAGCCTCGAAATTATCAATTTCCCGAATTTGAATTCTCGATCGTCGATGAAATTTTTGTTCAAATTTTATTTTCGTTCTTTGAAATTGTTTGGCGATTGATTCTCTGGTATTCTATAAAAACGTACGTTGCATATGCGTATCAATCTGTTTAGCCCAGGTACCTAGAGACGTTCGTGTTATTGTAAGCGAATTTGACTTTGTCGATCTGTTTACAAGACGCTCGGGACTCTCGGCGTCGAGTCACTCGGCCGGCTGACTCGAAGCGCTCAACATCTACTATACGTCGCGTTTTAAATCGGAAATAAATCTAGTGGCACCGATTTTTGTTGCTATCGAGTCGAATATCATTAAACTGTAATTAAACTCACCACATCTATGCTCGATTAGATTCCATGTGTTTTAATTTTCGAAACGCTAATTTTCAATGAATCTAAAATGAGTCAGGAGAACATCAT
Source organism: Athalia circularis (assembly GCA_963978495.1). Lineage (NCBI taxonomy): Eukaryota > Metazoa > Arthropoda > Insecta > Hymenoptera > Athaliidae > Athalia > Athalia circularis. The sequence continues at coordinate 34,430,049 of OZ021698.1, read as the reverse complement.
CGAAAATCGGAGGAAGAATCTGAAGGTCAACCTGAACAAAAATCTGGATGAAATCGGGACTCCCCAGGATCGGTAAGACATATTTTTTCTCCATCTCTTGTTTTTCACTTCGTTAGCAACAATATCGTCGACGAATGAGGACGAGGAAAATCCGTCGAATTCGAGGACGTGTTTCGGACTCCTGCCTGAAACAAAGGTAACGATTTACTGCAACAAATTTGATTTATTTAATCAAATTAAAAACTAACAATTGATTCGCTGTATTTTGGCCGCACAAAATTGGGCCGATACTTCGTCACGTATTACGCGACACGAATTGAAATCAAAAAAATTAATCAAAACTATCAAACCTTAAGTAAATTGAAGCGAATGATCTATAAAGGTGTATATTGTCATGAAGTATATAATCTCATATGACACGACGTGTTTAAAAATAAAAAATGCCTGCCGATTCGAAGACACTTATAAATTTGTCCCGCTTCATCACGTCTACTTATATCAGTATATAACATTGTCATAACATACACGAGGTTATACGGAGTTTAACGATCCCCAAAAACTATACGCCGTCGGTTTAAGAAGGCAACGCAATTAGGAACGATGATGGAAAGTAAGAAGAAGACGAAGAGGAGAGCTGCGAAGGTCGGATGAAGACGAAAAGTGAGACAAGCTGGTATGTCGCGCATCGCCTTCGCCGCCTCCTAAGAGATGACGAACGAGCCGGTAGCGCTCGCGTCTCGACGCTGCTGCAGCCGTGGTCGTCGACGTTCCAAAAAAAGAAAAAAAAGAAGATCGTCTCACAGAATCGTAAGCAAATACACGTAATATATCCATATCTCTATATAACCACGTCGTATGAGGGTGTCACAACAATCGTTAGTTGACGCGCCTGTAGCACCTAGTCATCATCTTCAGGGTGACTGATAGCCTCCGCCGAAATATCCCGTATAATCCCCAGTCCTTTTTTCTTTCCATTTTCCTTTCTTTTTATTTTCACGCTCTCAATTTTTTTTCTTTCTCAAATTTTATTCACATCGCTCGACTAATACGCACTTTATAAAGTTACAGTACGGTATGTGTGCATAAGAGATGGTATTCGCGCGAAATAATTCTAATCGCGATTAGAATACGTATATATACATATATATATGTAGTAGAAAGGGGTATATATATATAGATGGCTAAGGTAGATAGATGGTTCGCGATATTTCCTACCCAGTGCTGCATGGTAGCAGAGAAGTTAACTTCGGATTGATCGTGATCGGGTTAATCTGATCGTTAAGAGTTGCGTAGATATATATTTGCATAGGCATATATATATATATATACATAAAACTATACGTTCGTAACGTACATACGTGGCAGTTAGATTGACTGTACAGGGAGAAGTTAATATGGGTGCGTGAATAAATAGATAGATGGATAGGTAGAGATACACTGGGAAGATACATAGACACCCATTATATACACAGATTATATATACATATGTATATATTTTTATATACTTTACCAAAAGTGCATATAATAATATATGATACAACGTGATTACCGAACCGGTTAAAAGAAAAAAAAAATATCAAAAGGATAGAAAAACTTTGAATTCCAAATTTTATTGATCGTCAAGATTTTATTGCCTTGTCAGAAAATGTGATAAAATAACGATAATGATAATAATAATAATAATAATGATAATAATAATAATAATAATAATAATAACTGTGAATGTTACCCAAGATCTCATGGGCCTGTCAACGCAATTTTTCGTATTGGTTTTTTTTTTTTTTATTTTTTCTCCACCAGTAAGAATTTTTTGAGGTGAAAAAAAAAAATGATAAGAATCAACACGTTATTTTATGTGGATTTCAAAAAATTCACGTACACGTTATAATTTTGTGATACCAAAAATTAAATTTTTTTTTCGGAAACGGTCTTCGATGTAAATTTTCTACTTCGTTTTTTTTCGCTGCATCTTGGATTTATTTTATCAGCTGCGAATGATCGCAAAATTCTAGAATTCTAAAAATTGGTCCGACGATGATAACTACCTTATTTATTATCCGGTAGTCACTGCGCGTGATTGAGGAAATTTGAAAAAAAATGTCAATACGTGGAGAAAAAAAAGATGAGCGTATTTGAAAATTATTACGGATGTGAAGCGTGTTTGCAGGGCAAACAGATAGCAAGAAATTGAGGTGATGCGAATCGCGGGCGTTGCTTTTCCGAGTGGTTGCTGCGGGATGGGTATATAATATGGGTATACATACATATATACATATATATAATATATGTATGTATGTATTATGTGCCGGTAAAGGTATGAGGTATATATATAGAGGGAGATATAAATGGGCGCGTCGCGTCGACAAATCAAGAAACTATCGACATAAATAAATTTGTGACTCGCCCGGGAAATGGCTGTTTCTTACCCCACTAGTACCACCACCACTACTACTACTACTACTACTGGTACGCAGCACCTTGGAGTTCGAACGGAAGTTCCCTTCGTCAGAAAACCCAACTCTCCCCGCGTTATACGTTTCTCCCGTATGGTATGAGGGAGTCGAAGATGGCAGCTCTAAGTCACCAATTACCCCATCGGCCCTCTATCTGTCTCTATTATTCCCTATACTATACTATACATTTATATATATATATGTATGTATGTATTAATGTGTTTTACTCCACCTTTTCGACCTTCAACCGAGAAACTAGAAGCTCACTCACCCGTTAAATCTCACGTTTCAATCGCGCCGTTTAAATTTCACCTTTAGAGAAGAGAGAAAAAAAAAAAATAAAACCAAATCATCCCCCAAAAATTCAAATCGCGCGATTCCAAGATTCTTTTCGCCCCCTTTTTTTTGCGAACTAATAGTCGGAATCTCTTTCAAATCGGAGAAAAAATAAATAAAACCAAATCATCCCCCAAAAATTTAAATGGCGCGATTCCGAAATTCTTTACCCCTTTTTTTGCGATCTAATATCCGTTATCTATTTCAAATCGTGGTCGTACGTTTGTTGGTTTTTCAGATTTTTATGCATCCAAATGTTGAAACTTTCATTTAGAAACAAAGGAAACAACGATCGAGTGATTTCGGTTTTGCGATGAAATTTTTTTTTGGAAAATTCTTGGAAAGTGTATGAATACAGAGAGAGAAGAAGAGAGAGAGTGGAAGAAGGGGGGTTTAGCCACCTTCGAAAAGGGGGATTTCATCCCCCGTACCATCGTAAGCGCCACCCCACGTTCATCCAGTGAATTACTTCGTTAGTGGCTACCTTCAGAGGGCTGTTAATTCCTGCAGGGCAGATTATACAGATAGGTTTATTGCACGCGCGTCCCAATCTAATGTCCGTAATGCTCGTGTAGCTACTACTCCATGTAGTATACACCCATATACATACATACGTATCCTTGTATATGTGTATATACTATATATAGGTATATATTATATACCGAACGAACGAACCGACCGACAGACCCGACCGACCAACGAACCACCCCTGCCGTTGCACACTCGGAATACAACCCTAAAGGAAACCTGCTACACTGAATTTCACGTACACATTATTCTGCTGAAATAAATGGCATTGTGTGAGGCAGAATTTCAAGAAATAATTATTATATCGCGTGTCCGATGGCAGAGGGTCGTATGTCCGAAAATATCGATATATGTATACATAGTGTATTCCGATGGCAAAAAGAGGTCACGATCTTTTTTCTTTCTCTTCTTTCTTTTCCCGCTCACTTCGATGAAGAAGAAAAAAAATAAATAAATAAAACTAATTCTCGCAAACTTTAATGTGTGCCACAAGAACCGATTTATGTCGGCTCGATATTCAGGGGTACAATAATTCACCGCAAGCTTCTTTTTTTTTTTTGCAAAAAATTTGGACAGCAAAAAAAGAAACTTTATCGGAAAAAAAAAAAATGATAAATTTATATTATGAAAGTTTTACGTTTCGGAAAATTAGACAAAGTTTAATCATAACGAATGGTTTTCTCTGTTGCGGACGTGGTAGAAAAATCGTCGGGGACGACGACGAGTGTAAAATTTTTCCAGAAAATTGCACAGCGCGTCGGTGATTTTCTGAAACTAATTATCATCGTTGTTCTCATAACTTGTGTTACCGACACGAGTTTACCGAGTACGTAGTTCGTTTCTGTAAGGGTGTCTGATTTTAATGGTTCTAATTCTCCCCTTCCTCTAATAGCCTTACTTTTTCCCTTTCTCTCTCTCCCTATTCGTACAACGTATCTGCTGACAATCCGTGTAACATCTCCTCTCCGTTCAATTTTCATTTTCATTTCTGGCAAATGGTCATCGATTGTCCGAATTCTTTCTCTCTCTCTCTCTACGGGCAGTTTCTGCTTCAGAATTAGCTCTCGAATGTATATCCACATTTCTGCTGGTAATGTAATTTTCACCGGAGAAAGAGAGAAAAATAGCGAACGCGTGCTGCTGACTCATTCAACGTTCTTCTTATTCTCATTCGCACGGTGCAACTGTAGTACGAATAATGCGACAGACGATTCGGTGTAGATGAAATCACGTGAAATTTTCGAAGGAAAATACCCATTTACGAACGCCCAATGTACCATATAAGGGGCTAATTTAAAATACGCACAGAGATTTATGTATAAGTATATATCTGTACATATGTATGTGTATATATGGGCTACATAGGATGCGATATTAAACTTGATTCACCGCTGCTATCGTCATTGTCAACAGCCACTCGAATTGGCACGTGCGCACGATCGAACGAAATCTATATTCGAAATATTGGTCTGAAAATAGTATAATTATCAGGATGGTCGTTAAAAATTAAATTTTCAACGACGCCCCAAAAAAAAACCTTCCTTTTGATGAAAAAATACGGGAGAATTTTTTTTTTATTTTTATTTTTTTTTTTTCAAACAAAAATAACAAGTTCATTTTTTGATTAAATCGCCGTTTTTTAAAAGTGTCTCGTAAAGTATACGGATTCGAAAAAAAATTATCAGACTAATTTTGTGGGGAATTCAATTTTTGAAATTTTTTATATTTAAAAAAAAAATAACCTTTTTAGGTCTTAAAATGTTGACCATACGGAGTTAATGAATCTATTATTGAGAATATCTCGACGAATATGAATTTTGTAAAGAAAATGAAAAGCGTCTTTTTTGTAGAAAATTGAATTCCCTGCAAAATTGGTCTGATAACTTTTTCTCAAATCCGTATACTTTACGAGACACTTACGAAAAACTGCGATTTCATCAAAAAATCAACTTAGATCGTAAAATAAAAGAAAAAACAAAAAATTTTCCCTTTTTTTTCATCAAAAGGAAAGTTTTTTTGGGGCGTCGGGAAAAAATTTAATTTCTAACGACCACCCTAATAATTATCCATGCGAATGCGTGAGTATTTTCCATTTTCATTTTATTTCAGTTTTTTTCTTTTCTGTGCAATGACTTTTGTTGTTTTGTTGATTTTTCTGCATAATAGTTGCAGGATAATAACCTTTTTTTGTTCGTAAACAACAAAATTTCGCTTTCCGTCGTCTGCTGCCGTTCCTATTTGGATCTAGGGGAAAGGGGGCGGAAATGCCGTCGGGGGTGGAAGGGGCTCGTCTTAATCTACCATTCGCCAGTTTATGTAGCGGCGTCGGTATAATTGCGCTCAGTTTTAATTAACTTCTCTTGAATTTAAACATTTGTTTCCGGAGATGAGTAGCGCGCGTATATACGTATATATGTACACAGCGTTTCTACGCCATCCCCTCATCTTCCTCTTCTTCCTCTTCTTCTTCGCCTCTCTTCACCACCACTTCGACTACACAACTACCACCCCGGTAGTGGGTGGATCTTATGAAAGCCACTACGCAACCACCCCCCATTTTTCCTCCCCCCCCCCCCCCGGTTTAGGTGTGCAGGAGCTTTTATACATGCTTCGTGACCGTTGCTTCGCCCTCAGGATTTGCCTTTACTCTGTAAAGGAAACAACGAAGAAGAAGAAGAAGGAGAAGAAGCAGAAGAAGACGTAGAAGTAGAACGAGAAGAAAACGACGAGTTTTACCAAGAGGAACGACCAAACGACGTCTTTGTCCGCTCTCAGCCTGGAGAAACTGTCTCTCCCATTTTACTTAATTAATGTTTTCGTTGCATAATATCCGACTCATTCCTACCCATCGTTCCTCCGCCTCGCCACATTTTTTTTATTTTCTTTTTTTTTCCATTTTTTCCCTCCCCCTCTTTCCTCACTTGTCCCCGGAAAACCTGCTCGAAGAAATGGACGAATTTTACTCGTTAAAACAAAAGAGAAAAACAAAAAGACAATATCGTGTTTTCTTATGTCTTTTTATTTTCAATCTATTCGAGATCGAGAATTCGTTGTTTCGAATAAAACCCGATATTCTATTACGGGTAAATCTGGTATACACGTAAACATGTATGTCTCGATGCTGAATTTAGGCGATAATTTTAAGCTCAAGTATAAGGTATATATTCCGCACAGTTTCTCACAACCTAATTATCGTTGTAGATAATTAATTATTGCCTCAGGCGTTTTTCCCGTCTATATACCCATATTGTATATATATGTACGCTAAATATTTTAGGTATCGTTTTACCAAATAATACTGATGAGAAATTACTCGCGCGGTATATAAAAATCGGATCGTTTTCCCCATTAATGGATTCTATACGCACACACATATTTGATCGTTAAATTTTATTGTATCTCTCAAATTCAATTAAAACACAATCGCCGACTGGAAGAAAATGAAAAAAGAAAAAAAAAAAAAGGTTAAAGGGTAAGAATCTGAAAAAAAAGATGAAACAATTCCCAACAACCCTAAATTATCGAATAAAAACTTTCTCGAGACATAAAAGAAAATCGTTACAAGGTGGCAACTGTATCCATTAATTTTTCTCTTTTTTTCGTTTCTTTTTTTTTTTTTTTTTTTTTTGTCTAAATAAAAATCGCATCGAGCATGTTAATTAGAAAATTTGCCGTTCTTTTCTCTTTACATGAATATTGTTCAAATTTTTTTTTTTTGCTTCCAATTTTTTTTTCTCATCTCTCCGGGCTAAGAAGCAGGTTTTTCATTGGTTATTTCGATTTTTCTTCTTTTTTTTTCCCCCCCGTTCTTTTCTTTTCAATTCCTGTTCCGCAACAGGAACTGTGGGAGTTTGTAATACGTTTCCGCGATCCTCGATTGTCTCTTATTCGCAGAGGTAAATGCTTTTGCGAAAATTAACTTATCTGCATCAAATAGTGATTATACTTAACGAAGGAAAGTTATAGCGGAGAGGCGGAGAGGGGTGCGGGGGGGGGGCAAACCCCACGACCCCGGTTTCGTCCCTTACTGTCATCCCTCCTCTTTACCAAATCCCACCCCTTTTTCGCTCTCTTCAACGGTACTGTGGCAGTCCAAAGTATTTGTAAACTTTTCCTGGCTTCGCATCTTAATCTCAAACGATTAAAGAAACAGCGGTAATACCCCATTAAAGCTCCTCTAGACGATCTCCACGATGAAAATGTTATAACTAATCGAGATTAAAAACAAAAGAGAAAAAAACAAAAAAAAAATTCACTCAATTTTATTATCCTAATACTTTATCGAGTTTGTTTTAAATATAAATTTTTTCGTTTTTCGCTTTTTTAATTTTTTATTCTCATCAAAACTCGAGAAAAAGAAAGAAGAAAAAAACAAAAAAGTGATAATTTTATTCAAATATATATCGCGAGCATTGAATCTTTCTGTGATTTTTGCACATTAGATACATGATGATTGTTTGTATTAGATTTATAATTGAATTTATTTATTACCTTGTCAGCTATTAATTTTCCATAATGGACGTATATTCGACAGATATATCGATATCAGATGTCCGTAAGCGTAAGTTAATATCCATAATATCGATCTGATAATTATAATAAATCTATACACTTTACTAAACGCGACGATTAATATCACGGTACGATAATTTTTCCGTTTAAATCGCACGCATGTATCGGTATATATCCATTTATCAATTATATCCGTGTCTATATACATGAGAAATAATTTATGGTTGATTATTCATGTGGAACGACGATTCGAAAGTGTAAATAAATAATAATAGGGCTCTGCGGATGTGGCGATATGGTTACACAGCGTACATAATATTTATATTCAGTAACGTCGTAATTATTTAGCCGCCTAGCCCCTGGGATTACAAAATATTTTTCCTTCATTTCTTTCGAACTCTTTTTTTCTTTTGTTTTTTTTTTTTTTCATCGTATCGACGGTTGACGAAAAAAGAAGAGAGAAAAAAAAAAAAAAACGTTAAACGTTTCGTAAAAAATTTTAAGTTATAATTTTTCGACAAAGAAAAAAAAAACGGAAAAAAAAGTAATCTGTCAAATCGGTAAAAATTTATTCAGCCGATTTTTTTGACGACACACGCGCACATACCTATATGATTATATAGAAATATTGTTATTGCGTTCTTTTTTTTTTTTTCTTTTTTTTCACGATGCGTCGCCTATAGATATTTAAATTATTCAAATGATACGCAGGTTTTATACCTCTCCGTTCTTTATAATATAATTCCTCATTGGCCGGATACACTTTTCTGTTTGTATCATACCGTATAGAATATTATTCATTTGTACACGATATGCCTGAGCGACTATCATTTTAAATAGATAGACATACTGTGGAGAAAAAAAAGAGAAAAAAAAAAGAAAAAAAAACAGATAGAAAAAAAAGAACTAGAACTATCTGGATATATCTATATAGATACATTCTACCCACCTAGTGCCTATGAAACCGTATCGGATGTTGAAAATCATTCACCTGCTGCTCCATCGCATGTAATACTCAAGCATACGAATGACATATTCAATCGATAATTCGATGATCATGAAATGAAGCGATTTTTTTATTATTTCATTATCTTCTCTTTCTATTCGTTTATTTTATTTTTTTTTGTTTCTTATTTATTGACGAATTTATTTACTTATTTTAATTAGGTATATAATCCGGTGCGCGTAAATTTTCCTCCTCTCCCCGGTAATTAAATCGGTTAGAATGAAAATTCCGAAAATTCTCAGTAGCTGAAAAAGTTATATTTCCTCGCTCTAAAAAGGGCCGGGGGGGTGAAAGGGGGGGAGGGCAGCGAAAGCACTGTGTAGAATGACAATATATAGGCAGGTATATATATAGGTACATACCTCTTAAGGAATAAAGCAAGTTACCTAATTGCTTTTGCTTGATAATTTAGCTGGCAATAACGGGTCGCGAACGGGTTCCATAATTATGCAGTTAACGTCAACATTATTATCCTACGGGATAAGGTAAGCAGCAGCAGTAGCAGCGGCAGCTTTTCAGTCTCTGCAGGGTTTCCCCTAGGGTTAAATGTATACTCCGGTATACATGTGTATACGATGTATGTACAGGAAGCGGGAGAATCCTGGGAGACAAATTTCTAGTACTAAATTTATCGGAATTTTCAATTTTTCTATTCTCCAGTTTTTTAGAACGGAAGAAAATCCATGCGACTTATTCAGAAGAGCCAGAGATTTGTTCTCGTCGAAAGCTCGCCTTGTTCTTCCGAGTTTTCTTTCGATCCGTACTCACCACGGGGTGTATATTCAACGAACAGATACGGATTCTTTTTTTTTTCTTCTCTTTTCTTTTCGTTTTTTCTTGTCAAAAAATTCTCTCGTTTTCTTAAATTTCCTTCTCTCTTTCTCATGTATCTTTTTCTTTTTCTTTTCCTTTCTTTCCGATTCCACTCTGGAAGTTAAGGTTTTAATAATACAAAGGAAACGCAGTTTACCCCCCCAGGAAAAGAAGATGGGACGAGGGGCGAGGGGAGGGAGGGAGAGCATAATGGTGTTGGTTACTAATTACGATCATTGGATAATGAGCGGGCGGTGGACGCGAGCGAAGAAGGGATTCAAGGATCGAGGGGATCTTCTTCTCGCTTCTCTCTTCCCCTTGCCTCCCACTTTTCGCCATCTTCCTTTCGCTCAGACGTTTCCGTACATCCTCTTCTCTTGGAAAGATCTTTCCCCGTTCTACTGTTATTCCCCCCCCCCCCCCCTCCAAACCGTTCTTGGAATCGTTGGGTTAAACACCCATAGTATTCCCGATGTCGAAGGCCCCGGGGCGTCGCCCAAGATCGTGTAATTAATCTCATTACTTCTGTCAATATTCGGTACCTCGATTAGCTTATACCTACTTAATACACGTCGGGGAGGAGGGGAAGGATCAGGAGATCGAACGATCCACAAACCATGATTTCGAGGGGTGGATTGTTGAAAAATTAAACCCGATTCTAGATCGTTTTCCAATTTTATTATAGATCGAATTTCACGAGTGTTAGATTCTTTTTTCGGAGATCTACGATTTTTCGGAAAAGAAATAGAGCATTTTTTGCATTTGACAAAACAAAAAATAACATGAAAAAAATTCGTCGAGTTAAGAACGATCGCGGAAAACCAGTTGCGATCGATCGAGGACATGTATAAAAGAGATCGAAGTTTCTTATATTTTTTTTATTTTTTTTATTCTTATCGTTTCATATAACTGGACATCCTATCAAGGATCGATGGATCATCGTCGTCGTCGTCATCGTATACCTATATATAAATTTCCGGTGACTTCCATTCACGACTATGATGACCGGGAACGCGGAAAGACGACCTTGTCCGATCATGAACCGAGTAGAAACTTGGAGTAAAGTAACTGTGTATATTTACCACCTATATACACACACCGTACATACACACACATATGTAAACACGCATGTCCACACGCGAGGAAAGAAGATGGACTGACCATAATCTTTCGAGTAACTGATCTGGTCCAGATATAATCAGTTAGAAGGTATTTTTCATTCAAGATTTTGTGTCCACGTTGTTAAGGTCCCTGCAGTAGAGAGGCGAACTGCAGCATCGGAGTGAAGTTGTATCCAGAAAAAGAGAGAGAAATTTAAAGAGAGTAAGAGACGGAAAGAGAGATGTTTTTATGTGCAGTGTGTTATAAGTTGGGGTTAGGAAGATTGAGGGGGTGGGTTTTTTTTCGGGTGTGAAGATATAAGAAGAAAAAAGAAACAGAAAAAAGGAATAGAAACAGAAAAGGAAAAAAAGGCAGAGAAATACTGAAAATAAGAATAAATTTAGGAGAACGCGGAGGTATATATAAGGTGCAGTGTATATGGGTAGGTGTGCGCGGTATGTATGTGCATCTTTAGAACTGAATTGGTGAGAAGAAGTTTTCGTATATATACTTTCTGGTTTTTGGGAAACGACATGACAGACCGTAGGGAGATAAAGTTCGTTAATGGGTGAAAGGTTAAAAATAAAAGTGTGAGGGGCAGGCCGTCATAAATCTGGCAATCCCAAGCGTAAAGCAGAACCTCAATCTATCTCCTTCTCTCTCTATCTCTCCTCTTCTCTTTCCACCTTCTTCTCTTCTTCTTCTTCTTCGTCTTCGTCACGCGATAGAATTTTTTCAACCGCGATGATATTGGTATGAATAAAACTCGCGCTCGTCGAACCTGCACAGTCTAGATTTCGAAAGCGGGTAAAACGGAGAAGAAGATGAAGAAAAAAACAATTCTTCGTCATCGGCAATAGCTGTACACACGATTTTCTTACTTTTCTCAAATTTTCTTTCGCTCGTGCATTTGGTTTTCGAGTAGGATTTTTTATTTTTTTTCAAGTCCGGGTACAGCGTGTCACCGATATTTATTCAAAAAGTACTCAATTTCGTAGCGGGGAGGATTGTTTTTCTTGGGGTCGTTCGGGGGTTCGAGACTACGATATATTTTTAAAATAGAACACCGCACAACTGTTCCGCAGTTTAGGAAATCAACTGCAGTCGTGCTGCTCGTATTATAACGAAAAACCAAAGAAACGAGGAAAGAGAAAAGAAGAGTCGAGAAATAAGAAAAGAAAAAAAACACACACACACACACACACACGCGAAACGTAAAATGGGGGGGAAAAATTTTTCTAGAGAGGGCTGAAAAACGGCGACGGTATATTTTCGTTAGGTAAACTAATTTATTACGGTAATTTAGGAAATACTGTTCCGCCATAGATTTTCAAGGAATTGTCATATCCGAGGAAAACATTACAGGGACCAAAACCGAACACACTGCACCGAATGACGCTGTGCTGTTGCATGAGGATAGAAGTTTGAAAATCTACACGTGCCGTATGCGCAGTACTCACCCCATCCCACATCTTTTAAAAACTTCATTTCTCCTCCTTCATCTTCATCTTCATCTTTTTCTTTACTAAAACCGAGAAATGCGCGTACCCGGAAACGGAAAGGATCATACCTTAAACCTATGCGTAGTTTTCCAGAAAATGTAAAACCGTTATAAGCATGTCCATATACACGGTATATTTTTACCCCTAACTCGCGTTCTAATTTTAAAAACTCATGTATTTAAATATATATTTTCTACCAGAATTTTGGGGGTCGAAGTTTTATTTTTCTTTTTTCTTTCTTTCTTTCTCATTTTTCGTCCACACGGTTAGGATACGAGATATACATATATTCCCGGCGATGTGCTATAGAGTCGCGTCCGAACGAGTGTACGTAATTTAGTTTTCCAAAAAACCAACCAAAAAAAAAGAAAAAAAAAAAGAAAAACGTGGGAAAAAGAAGAAAAAAAATGAAGAGTAAAATTTGCATGACGCAGAATAGCTGTTGCAGTTTGCTGAATTATTCGAACGCGTGTATATTTTACAGGAAATCCTTTACCGCGCTGAGTATGTATGTACATGCGACATACATATGTATATCCATATGTGTACATATATACATAGAATTTATTTATAAGTGAATGTATCATGTATATTGCTGCGTTCCGCGACCTCGGATAAGAAGTCAGTTAAAGGTACCCCGGAGCCTTGGCCGAGGGGCATTATTTATTCAACTCTCTATACATACGTATACGTGAGTGTGAGGTGTGTATGTATGCATACATATATCTATATACATATTTATGTATGTTTTTAAAAAGTCGTTGTGAAAATGATACCTCGGGATGAATATAAAACGCGAAACGCCCACGCGTTAACGCCTGGGATATGTCCGTTTGGATATTATATGAGCGGTTGGATCGCATGCTCCGGCGCAAAGAGTGGAACATCGCGTCGAGTCCTTTTCACTATACGTTCTTTTTTTTCTTTTTTTTTTCTACATATATACATAAACCTATAAGTCACAGACCAGAGGACTGAAGTATAACTAACGCAATATCGGCTATACATACAGACACTCGCCAAGACGATGAACTTTCGCGTTTTTTTTTTGTTTTTTTCTAATCATTTTTGAAAATTCCGTTCCTTTTTTTTTCGTGTTTTGGATGAAGAATCGAGGGGCACAAGGATCGTTGTTTTCTCTCAACGCTGATTGGGATTGTCTCAATTTTATTCATTGATTTGTATTTTTTTTATTTTTTTCTCCAAATTGTGAAAGAGGAAGATGAGAGAGAGAAGAGAAGAAAAAAAAACAAAGGAAATGATGGTAAAATAGTACGTTGTATAGAAGTTAGAATTTCAGGACCCTGTAGGCCGCTAACTTCACCCTATACAGGCGCGCCTTGAATAATGTCCTGGTCAAGAATGGAGCGTCGGTGCAGAGCGCCCTCCGCGCGATCCTCATGATGCGCTCGAATTGTGCATCCGTCCGATCTTTACATACATATATACATATACACAAATATATGTACATATATGTATACATACCTATGTAACTACTAAACTAACGCAGCAACCTCCTCTCTTGTTTTTATCTTCTTATAATTCTTCCAATGGGAAAATAAACCTCTTGTACATAAATATATATACATATATAATACTTGTGTGTATATAAATACATATTATATATGTACATATGTATATAATTATATACATCGTGTATGTACGAACGCACACCTCCGCACGATCGCGTATTATATGCGTGTTGCAGCGAGGAGAAGAAGAGAAGAGGAGAGGAGAGGAGCGGAGACGAAATGAGATGAGAGGAGAGGAGAGGAGAAGAAGAAGAAGAGAAACGGCAGCGGCTTTATACTGATCCTGTACCCCCGAAGAATCACGTGAGAGACGACGATGTCGAGTAGATCGAGGAGCAAGAGAAACGACGAGGTGAAGAGAGACCAGCAGCTGAGACGAGCCGACGAGCGTCGAGTGCGGAGCAGATCGACCGATTAAACCTCAGGGGCGAGCACTTCGCCTTCAATAAAATCCGTATAATTGCCACGGGCTCCGTCGAAACCCCTCTCGACTTTATACTATGAACGTATAATATACTGCGCCAACTGCAGATGTTATACTCCGGGATTATTCCGCGTCTCGGGTAGAAAACTGGATAACGTGAAACAAAAAACAACAAGAACAAAAAACGGGGAAGAACATTTATTTATTACGTAGGACGATAGATGACCGAAGTCGGGAGCGTTCGAAATCTAATCCAAGTTTGGACGACCTCGATCAATTTGAAGAAAATTTAACTCGACCAAAGTCCGACTTAGGGGTGGGTTGTAAAATTTTTGCAAAAATCTGCCCCAAACCCGGGTTGAAATTTCAGCTTTTTTCTAACTCAGGTCAGAATTTTCACCCGTTCCGGGACAAGATAAGAAATTAATGGGATTGTCGCAAGGTAATCTCTGACGTTTCCGCCATTTTTTTCTCGCCTGGCTTTCATTTGGGCCGCGATGTTTGATTTCGTTCGGACCCTTCTCTGAAATGTATCTGTTTTGGATCAGACCGCATCGATTATCGGGCGCGTGAAATGAACTTTTGTCGAGTCAAAGACATGAGAATAAATCGCAAAGTATCGGAGTGTTGTACACGGTATGGCGGAGGAGGTGGAAAGCAAGAGGCGAAAAGTTGGCTGCAAGCTACTCCTTCGGACTTTCGAATCTAGTTAACCCTTGGCCCGATGGTATAAAGGGGATGGGTAAAATAGCGAAGGGGTGAAGACGAGGGGGTTAGTCGAGTCGAGTCGAGTCGAGTCGAGTCCGTCTGTCCGGTTGGTTTTGGGTAGTTTCCCAGTAGATGGGCGACCGCGGAGTTTCCTGAGGGTAAGGGTGGTTGTCGGTATACGTTACCTCAAACGCCTTTCGAGACTACATATGTTACCCCCCACCACCGTCCTCGAACCACCCCTTTTTCTTCTTGATGCTGCGGAGCCGGGCGAGATTGTGTGAGAATAGCAAAAGGGGTTTCAGAAGAGAAGAGAAGAGAAGAGAAGCGAAGAGAAGAGAAGCGATGCCGCTCCACGGCTGATGTATATTTAACCCCTGCAGCCGCGCTATTTCACCATCTCCTAATTTCACGGAGTTCTCTTCCTCCCACTCTCGCTCCTCTCTTTCCACTCTTCCTTCTCCGCCCCCTCCCTCCCCCCCTGCCGTCGCTATCTTTATTTCTTTCTCTTTCTCTCCATGTATACGAACCGACATCAGGAGGTAGACGACTACTCCTTAAGTTCAGTTAACGAGAGATGAAGTGCCACCATAGAATATATTTTATCTACCGTGAACCGAACCACCTTCATCTTCACCTACTCCAACATCCTTTCCACCTCTTCCCTTCTCTCCTTCTTCTTTTTACTTTATACGTACCTAGAAACTCACCTGATTTGTACCTTCGAGCTTTCTTTATTTTTTTTCCATTCATTTTCATTCCTCTCAAACGTTGAGACCCTTCGATCAAACTCATCCTTGTATCATCTAATCGGTACTCGACCTTCGTTTAACGTGAATCTCGAAACAAAAAAAGAAAAACGAAAATCGAAAGAATCCTTCATCCACTCCCGAAGCCGCATGCATGTCTGGTCGTATAAAAATCGATGCGATTCAGCTACGAATTTTCCAAAACCTCTTCTAACGACATTTCCTATTATCTCAGCTACGCAAAATTACCCTGCAGTAACAAAATACTTCAAGGATTATAATATTCTTACGGTTGATGGAACAAAAATGGAGGATACGCAAAGTACATCCGTGTTACGTACCGATTGGTGCCGACGAGTAAACTGTTACGAAACACCGACTAAAACTGGCGGGTGGTTCAAAGCTATAACTTTGGTATGGGGATGAAATCCGTGCGAGAAACGAAGGGGCGGAAAGGGGGGGGCGGGGGAAGGGGGAAGGGGGGAGAGCGTAGGGAGTAGTAGCATGAAGTGTGTTCGTAACCACACCAAAGTTAAATGAATTCGAAATGATTGATAAACTTTATCATTGATCAATTAAACTTTGTACAGTGTGAGTGACGTGTCTCTTGGCGACAAGCGGGGGTGCTGCTTCTGCTTCTGCTTCTGCGAACGTCGCTGCTGCTACCAACGTGGAGAAAATTGCACGGGGCTAAGGTGAGAGGGAGGAGAGTTTTCGGGGGGAGGGGTGGTCGGGGGTCGAAAATGGGGGATGGTATTTAATGAACGGCAAACGCGTTTGCCGCGGCACACGCCGTGTATATAGGTGTGCGATGGAAACTGTCCAACCATCCTGCGGGTTTCTATCCAGTCATCGCTTTTCTCCGACGACACTATACATATACCGTGTCCCCCTTCGGTTGACGACGTAAATTAGAAATGGGGAAAATTTTACTTGGTATATACGCGCCGCCATCAAACTGTCCTCATGTTTTGCCTTCAACGCATAGCACACTCCATAAAGTTTATAATTGTTGTTCAATACTTTTTATCGGAAAAACTCCGGATATATATACCTATATACGGGGGTGGGTATTTTTAATGCGAAAAAGAAACTGTAAAAGTGCAAGGAGCTTGGGAAAAAAAAAGAACAAGGGATGAAATTCGAACGTTTTTTTATTTTTTTTTACTCCCCCTTATACACCCCATTTTTTTTCATGCCACTTTAGATTTCACAAATTTTCATCTGTTTTTCAGTTTTATATGTCCAACGATGTAGACAACATATATATACCTGTATATAGCTACATTCTAAACCTTGAATGAAAAAGCCAGATTTTTATCCCGAATCTGATCTTCTCATTCTAGAAATCCTTATTCTTTTTTTTCTTCTTTCTTTCTTTCATTTCACTCTTCTCCTAATTTTTTTTTTTTTTAATGTCTCTTAACTCTTCGGGCCAGCTGAGATCTTCAAAAATTTTACCCTTCAACGTTCCTTTCTAAATTGTGAGTGTGTTTTTTTTTCTGTTTCTGTTTCTCTATTACCACTAAACCAGTCGACTAAATAACTACGAGCTTTGAGGAGCAATTCCTTCATTTCTTTTTTCTTTTTCTTTTTACCATTTCTTATTTTTCGGTAGACATCCGGTTGGCTCGAATACCTATAATCTATGTAGAATAATGTTTTCGGATTACTTTGATGTTTTAAATTTCTAGATAAACTTGAGAAAAAAAAATTGCAACGATATTGTTATTATTTTACTCGTTGATCGAGGCGAAAAAGGTTTTATTACGTTCCGCATAAGGTACGTGCGCACGGCTATATATATTTATATATTATACATATATATACGATGGAAGATACTTCTCTCTGAAAGGCTAATGAAAATATAAGAACTACAGCTGCTGCTGGATGATGGATTTGAATAAAACTAAAGTATAAACGTTACTGGCAACGAGCCATTAAGAGCTTTATGTAAGGTAGATGTAACAACCAATAGAGTGAGCATATTATACATACATAAATATGTACATATATATATATGTGTGTATCCGCAGTACATGTGTATTATATGCCAAAGCTTCTCTGATGCTCTTCGGCCTAATGCTGTAGGAAGAGAAACGCCTTTGATACTGCAGAAAACAGAATACGATGAGGAGAACGTTATACGAAACGGCTTATGTACTGCGCCTACATATGTACAAAGTATACTTATACATATAAATATATGTATGGGATGTTCACGAATTAAGTATAACTAATATTAACGTCGGTTTACTCAACACACGAGTAGTCGAATCAGAAACAAAAAAAAAAAAAAAAGTTAACGGAAAAAAACAAAAAAAAACAAAAACAAAACGTACTTCGCCATTCATTTTGAATAGACCAGTTTCAAGGGGGAAAAATAAATCTTCTGAATTAACGAAAAACTCTGAAAGAAATTAAATACCCGTGCGAGGAAAGAATATTGAAAACTCTGTAGTAGTACGGGGGAGAAAAACAAATTTTTAGGAAATGAATGTTTTCTGTTTTTTTGTTCTCTCGTTTTTCTTTTTTTTGATTCTCTTCTTCGGAATATTTTCCGTCGGACTTTTCTTCCTTTGGTTCGTGTTCGGACTGAAAGTTTGTGAGTTTTTGAAATTACAAAGAAAAGAAGGGTGCAGTTTTCGATGGTTTAATATACCTGATGATATATGGCTTTTGGTCTCACTACGAGTTTCCGACTCCCACGTCTTACTTTTCGTGTATAATTGAATTATTTACGATTCTGCCAAAAAGTATAAATATCGAAGGGATTCATAAACGGGGTTAATTTATACCTTCTTTATCCTGGGTTTAAACCTACAGGTATATCCATTGAGAAAAAATTTTCCCGTGCACTTCGAGAAACGTCCTTTTATTCTATCGGAAAATTTTTCTGGGACCGACTGACCCACTTGCTGTCGCTTATTGTACGTGTACCTATACTATTTCGACTAATTTTTCTTATTTCACTTCTTTCTTTCGTTTTCTTCTTCTTCTTACAAAATTTTTCAATATTTCCTCAAAAGAGTTGTGAAATGCGTTGAGAAATCCAATAAGGGTGAAATATGTATCTCTTACCCTTCGCAGCAGGGAGAAACCAATATTCTTCTTCTTTTCTTCTTCTTCTTCTTCTTTTTTTTATTTTTTTTTGCTTCACAAATATCTGTATAGATATCGGTCAAGTTCAACTATACTTATACTTAGGTTCACTGCCGTTTCTCATCTTATATTTCATTGACTTTTTCAGCACCGCCTCAGTAACGCAGAAAAAAAAATAAATAAATAAATAAAATGTACAGCAAAAGTTGAAAAAATTAGCCGTTCCAATACGAAACAAAAGAAAAGAACCAAAAATACTTAAAACATAGAAAAAAGAGAAAATTTTTTTTCAAAATGAAGCGAATACTCGTGATTCAATTTGAATTTATGGTAACCCATTTGTTGTGTAAGAAAATTCATTTCGTTTGATTAGTTTTTATTTTTCTCTTATTTTTTTTTTTCTTATCTGGTAGCATGACCGTTTATTTTTTTTTCCATCATTCCAAGTCACAGCGAGTCGAGCAAATCTTTTCTAACTTGTTCTAATATATATAAATTTTAATCGAAGGTTGTGAATAAGAAGGGGGTTTCTATCCGCATGGTCGGTCATCCGTTGACTTTGAACTGCCAGAGCATCAGATCATAACTTATATACTTACTATACGTATAAGAAAGAATAGATGGAAAAAATTTCATCCAGTTTAGCATTTCAATTTCGTTACCTCGATTTACGTGATCTCAAATAGTTTTATGCTTGGCTCGTTCTTGTAGAAAATTTACTCTCTGTAAATTTATACAAGTAACGTGACGGAAAAGTTTTAAGAGATATAAAATTCATCATCGTTCTAAAATCAGAAAATTAAAAGTTTAGAAAAAAAATTTTGCCAGCGAACAATTTCTTCGTTTTTTCAATTTTCTTTTCGCTCTTTTTTTTTGCATAATTTTGGGTTATTCTGCGTGTAAAAATTCTAACTTAGAACGGATGATTTTTTATTTTTCATTCAAATTCGAGCATTAGGAATAAAATTTCGATAGTTTTGGTAGTTAGGTAGGCAACGAGCGGGGATTTTTGTCGGTTAAAAGTTTTCTTACGAGCGGTATTTGGACCATAACGAAACACCAGGAACCACAGGTATTATCTACGATTCAACTTTTCTTCACACATTATGGTATTATGAACATTTAGTTGCAACGTCATGATTGCCATCGTCTTTATACATATATATATTTATACATACCTACGTATATACTAATCTTCCGTTTCAAAAACCTCCAACTTATTTCATATATACATATAATAGGTCGCTATACTTCTTGTCTGAATTTTTTTTTCTCTCATTTTCTCCTTCTTCTCTCTCTCCCTTTGATTCTCATCAAAAAAGTTATTCTTCTCCCCCCCCCCCCCCCTGCGATACTATTATTCATTTTTTTTATTCACATTTCGTATGGATTTTGAAAAATTCATTGGTGTTTTTTTTCTAATTTCTCTTTGCTATTTCAACAGTTCACGGTGCGCGGATTATGCGTGGGAAAATAAAATAGAAAATAAAAGAAAAGAAACGAAAATAAAAGCCAGCGCTCGCCGAAAGGTTTCGTTAATTGGTTTATATTTATTATAATTAGGACTCATACTTATCTATTTTGTACGTATATTTTTCTGGAGTGAAATAAAGGAGAAGAAAAAGAAAAAGAAGAGGGAAAAACTAAAAGTCCACTGGTTTCTCCGGGCCTAATGATTATTCCATAACATCGGGGGTTGGGACCCCCATTAACATAGTAGATGTCTGGGGACAGAAAATATTGTCCTACTATTATACCTGTATAAGGGTATCTGTCTATTTCTTCCTCTTATTTCTCTTCTTCTTCTTCATCTTCTTCTTGTGGGAACTCCAGATCTCGAAGAAATGGTAAGTTTTCGGTAAAAGGAGGGAGAGAAAAATCTGAAGAAAAAAAAAAAGACGAAGAAGAATAAGAGGAGGAGGAAACGTGGGGAAACGAGGGATGCGGAAGGGCGTGATTTGACAGTTTTAGTCGGGACACCATAATTTACACCGAAGGGATAAAACCCACCTGGCTGTAAAGTATATATGGACAGGTAAACCTGAAACGAAAAAAATCATTTCAATAGATAATATTGAAGGTGAATTATTGTATTTATCCTAAATCAATCGATCGATGATTTATCGGTAGCAAATACGTGGAGAGAGAGAAAAAAAACAATTCGAAATAAAGAAAGACGTCAATTAGTGTATAATATGCGACTATTCTTAATTCTTAATGAACTTATATATATGATACATCTCACGTAAATATCTATAGAGAAAATACTTCGAGCTTGAGTCGCGAGATCGTCGTCGTCGGGGAAGAATCGAAAGGAAAAAGACAAAAAGAAGGAAACCAAAAAACAAAAAAAGCAGCAAAGGGATGGAAGGGACCGAAAAGAGGGACTGAGGAGGGGCGAGGGGGAGTCGAAACACGCGCCACATAAATTTTACCTCCGTCTACCCGCGCGAGTGAAAGCTGGATTTGTTACAGTTTGCACTCTGCATCGCGTCTTTCGGTCCTCGTCCTCATCCTCATTCTCATCCTCAAACCTCAACCTCAACCTCAACTTCATCCCGATCGTCTAGTCTTCTTACCTCAGTCTTTTGCAGCAGCAGCAGAAGCAGCAGCCGCGTTGATGCTGTATTTCGGTTTCTGGTGCACAGCGTTAGGAATCCGTCCTGCCAATCTTATCTTTTTTTTTTCTCTTTTCTCCTTTTTTTTCCCCATCCTTTTTTCTCCTCGTCGGTTTTGCCTTCGTCTCTTTCTTCCGTGCAATCCACCTTCCCTCCACCACCCAACTTCTTCTTCTTCGTCTTCGTTTCCTTCCGACCCCTTTTCAACCTCATTATCCACCTCAGTCTTCGTCTCCTTCATCTCTTCTTCTTCCTCTTCGCTCCCAGGGCAAGTTTTGCTCCTTCTTATTCTCGTTATTGTTGTTGTCGTTGTTGTTGTTATTATTATTGTCTATTTTTTTTTCAATACGTTTTCTCTTTTTGTCCCCATACCTATACGTACATTCGTAGCTACGTCAGTGTGTGTTGTATCCTTTTCTGAAAAAGAGAGAAAAAAAGAAGAAAGAAAAAAAAACAACGACAACGAAAACGAGAGAGAAAGAGAGGAAAAGGAAAGAGATAGTCGAGAGACGCTTACTTTACGTTCTGCATCGCTATAATTCGTGATAATTGGGTACGGCGTGTTACCGGATCGGATAAAACTTGTGTGTCGTGATAATTGCGATCCTACATCCGTTACCCGAAGGCTACTTTACCTACGCGTATATAGGTATACATACATGTATATATATACATATATATATATATGTATATTCTACATACTTACGCTATCCATATACCTGCATGCATACGTATAACGTGCATACCGCGCTATAAACTTCAAACAATTTATGCACAGTTCTATAACATTACCGAGAATCGAACACCGTAACTTCAAATTCAGAGTACATTTTTTTTTTTTTTTCTAATCGACAAATATTTTTTCTCCACTTTTGTTTTACACCCAACAAAATATAAAGGGTTCGCTATCTCGTGTAATAACGCGAATTTTTCGCCACGATCGACCGGATCGCGAAGATTTTCAATTATTTTTTTGTTTTTTTTTTCTGCATTCTTTTTTCTTCAACAATTATTATCAGAAACGAAGAAAAAGGAAGAAGATAAAATCGATGTTATGAATCATCCTCCGAGAAGAAACGCGAAGAAAGGAAATCGAGGGGGGCCAGGGGAGGGAGGGAAGTTTTTTGCTTCGATGCAAACCTGCAGTGCGTCGTTGTGTTTCGTACGGTGAAGATATTTTACAGGCTCTGTGTGTGTGTGTGAAAATAAAATTGGCTCTTTATAAAATACTGTTGCAGAGATCATAAGGAGAGACAGAAATCGTACAGCAGCATGCGGCGAGTATCCAGAACTCTGCAGTTCGATCTTTTCAATGTTGTGTATCGCCTCGCGCCATAATACGATTATAACACTGTGCTTTAAATTCCAGACATGCCTCTCTTTCAATTCATATATATATATATGAAAACGGCTTGCTTTTCAGACTTTATACGACGGTTATAGCAAAAGCTATAACAGGTGTCTCCGATATGGCAGCTTGTTTTCTTTCGTCGCTATTATGCTGCTGCTGCTGCTGCACCTACTTACCGATCAGCACGAGCCGCGACGATCTGCCATAACTGAAACTGCAGCGACGAATTCTTTTTTTGTTTTTTCTTACTTCTATTTTTCATGTTCCGTTTCTTTCTCTCTCAACTTCTCATACATTTATCTTACCCAAAAAAGTAGGTGGGTACGATAATCGTCGATCTTCGATTATATATTCAATTAATTAAAGAAAAAGAGAGAGAGAAAAAAAAACAAAAACGATATCTACGTAAAATGCGTAATTATTTTTATCGTCCTTCTTTTTTTTTTTGTTATTTTCTGCCTTCTCTCAACGATGACGAACGCGATCGTCGGAAAGATCGAACGACGCAAAAAATAAGAATAGAAAAGTAAAAAATGAAATGAAGAGAGACAGGAGAGAACGGAATGCAAAATTTTGTGGGAAAAGGATGAATAAAGATTCTCTCGGATTCTTTGGATGAATTTATTTATAGATATACATACGCAATAAATGTATAATATATTGAGATCTATTTTATATCTTGGGAAGTTGCTGTCGGCAACCCTCGAGAGGGACAAAGGATTCTTGCACACATGTATAGAACGTATCCAGAGAGAGAGAGAATTTGTTTCAAGAATCGGGGGATGAGGATGGGAAAATATTATTAGGACGGAATTTGACTCCTATACACGCGGTCAAATCTCCGCGCTCTATGGCACGTCACCGAAATCCAAAAAAAAAAAAAAAAATGAAGAAGTAAAAGAAAAAAATAATAAAAGAAAAGAAGCCAAGAAGAAAAAGAAGACGAGAACTCGAATATTATAATAACCTGCAGATTTCTCGGGAACAAAAAAGGAGAAACGACTGACTACCACTACTTTATCTGAACCCGCACACAACTCAACTTATAAATGATATTCTACGTGGTTACTTCAAAGTTACGTCAGAGATGTCATCAGATCCTCGTTGATTTACATTCGCTTTGGTTTAAAAGGAATCCCAAAGTCAGTCTTCGTGGGGTTTCTTTTTCTCGACTCTTCTTCCTTTCGGGTATCCTTATAGGTATAAATATGTGTATATACAGTAATATCAGTATAACCAGACCGATGGGAAAAAAAAAAAAAAAAACACAACGCCGCAACCGCTTACAGTACATCCGATATAGTTTTTGATGAATTATCATCTTCGCTCGGGATATAAAAATCAAAATTCGCGCGAAAACCAGAGAAACTTTTATTGTGATCCGCTTCTTTTTCGCAACTACATAAAAAAAAAAGTCTTATTTTTCAGTTTCGAAGAAAATGACCTTTTTTTTTTTATTTTCAGACCATTTCTCGCCAAATCAGGGGATTAGAAAAAAAGAAAAAAAAAAAGAAGGAAAATGACGGAACTGTAAAAACAGCGAAACGTATAGCTATTGTTCACTGTTAAAACGTCGGAATGAAAAACTGGAAAATAGAAAGCCAAAAACTATATATATACACATATATATGTGCCGGAGGGATCGGGCGGTAGAATTTTTTCATTTGCGATCATTGAATCGCTTGAATCGGGTGATTATTATGCCGCCCCTATATTGGACGTCGGAACAGAAACAGAAACAGAAACAGAAACAGCAGCAGCAGCAGCGGCAGCAGCATCAGCTTCGTGCACTATGGGGTGAATTTGTCGATGGGAATGGGTGATGTGCAGCAGGAAGCCAATCCGAACGATGGCAATCAATAACTTTGAAACCTACCGCCGTTTGGGAAACAAATTCAGCAAGTCGGTTGATTGGAAAAACCGGTGGCAACGACTAACCGTTTCAATGGTATACTAGTCGAACGCGAACGTCCAGTTTGTGACGTATATATGCACATTCCTATATGCATCCATACCTGTACAGTGTAGGTACGATTTTGCGCCATGAACTAACCTCCGTGTATTTTTCTCTGTACATATCCGTACATAGCATACCCTTCGCGTGTTTTTTTTTTCTTTTTCCTTTTTTTTTCCATCGTTTCGTTTTTTGTTTTGTTTTTCTTTTTCTTTTTTCCATTTTACACGCACTCGTTCAACTTTTTTTCCGATATTTTTATACCCCGCACACCGATAACTATATTTATATCCGTACACGTACGCGTATATGTGTACGGGACCCACGAGAATCCCATTCTCATCGTTGCATTTTACTTCCAATTCCAGAGCTGGAAGAATACAATAGAAAAGGGAGACAGCCGCGATCGTCGAAGAGGAGAAATGGTGATGTGGACCGTGTGGCGGCATGTTAAAAAACCCTTTCCCTACCCCCGTCTACCACGACGCTTTTCGCCCTTCTTCATTCCCTTCGCAGGTTGTTTCTTTTTTTTTTTTCTTTTTCCATTTCTTTGTTTTTTTCATTCACCATTTTTTCTTTCCTTTCCATTTTTTATGACGGTCAATGGTAACCGTTACACGTACCCAAATACAATTACTACATACGACGCGCATTGTTCGTTTTTTTTTTTTTTTTTCTTCTATTCCTTTCTTTCTTCGATAATTCATCGGCAAGAATTTTTTCATCGATCATATACATAGGTACGTGTGAGAGAAGAAGAAAAGTTTTCAGAAATTCCATACGAATTTTTTGATGCCTACGAATTTTTTTGTTTTCTCCGGACGGAAAAATTTATTAATCCGTTACAGGTGAGTATATTTCATCGCGAGTGTTCAACGAACCCAGCTGATGGAACGACGAACGTATCGTTAGGAGAGGAAACGGGGCGACGGAAATACCGTATAAGGATATGGGCTTCAGGTACATAAATGTAATACACATATATAGTGTATATATATATGAAGTATGTACATAGGTGTATATAAGTATATTATATACCCACCTGCAGCGTACATATGTGACGGACACTGACAACTACCGCGGGACCATTTCTCTGTCGTTACACACTTCGGAAATTCTTCGAAGGTGTTTTTCTTTTTCATTTCTTTTCTTTCGTTTTCTTCATCGAGCTGATTGATTGATTTTCGAAGTGAGGAGTTTAGACGGTTCGAAAACAGATCGTTATGATTTTATATCACGGATATATAAAAACTGATGGATATTTGTATTCACGTTCGCAACCTGCAGTTTTTTTTTTAGTTTTGTTATTTTTTTTTTTTTTTTTTTTTACAAAGAGGAAATTATCGATCCGTCACCGAATATCGTGTCGTTGTGACTACCATATAACAACGGATGAACGGTCACGAGACGAGACGATCGACAATTCATAAACTTTTTTTTTTCTTCACCGCCTTACCTGTAATATTCTCTTCCCTATAGCGCGATATTAATTTCAAAGGTATAAAGTTACAACACAAATTCAGGGTATAACATGAGAAAATAATAACGAAAATAACTATAATAATGATAATAATAATAATAATAACGACAAAGGCAAGCGAGTTATGATAATATCTTGTTACTACTTGGCAATTCGAACTTCCGGTTTTTGTAATTCAAGTACCGACGTACCCACGTGTTGTAGGGCATCATCGCGTGCGTTTAGTCATTGTTTTTTTGTTTTTTTTTTTCAATATTTTCTCACTCTTCCCTCGTTGCAGCAATGAAAAATCGAAAAGAAAAATCAAAATTTTGCCAGAAGAAATTAAGAAGAGAATTGAAAAGAGAAAATAAATAAATAAATAAATTAAAAATAAAAAGTTCTTTGGAATGAAAATAACGTATAAAAATGTTTTTTTTTCCTCTTTTTCTTCGTCTCGATTTTCAATCTCTCTTATCCTCTGGATATTCCCATATACTCATAGCTTTTCTTTACATATGTGTATATCTATACATGTATATATATATGTTTTATATCCAACGGGAACTCGAATCCAATTTCTATACAGACGTATTTATACACGTAGATATGGAGATGTATATGGTATATATGTGGAATAGATCAAATAGTTTTTCTTATACAAATATATAGGTAGAATTTTCACGGGGGGATGGAATTCCTTATTCAAGAATATAGAGGAACGTATAACGCGTACCATAACCCTGTCGCGAACCTTATATCTTTACTTCAATCCCGAAAATCAAGATGGCATTTTCTTTTTTCATTTCTTTTCTCTTCTCTTCTTTTTTTCTTTCTTATTTTTTATTCTCTCCGCTTTGCTTCCCTTAATTCCCTGCGCACATATTCTGCTTTTCTCGTCCACGTTTATACCAACGTCGCGGTATATATGTATGCGTGTAGGAATCTTATATACGATTTCGATAATATGTATTCTCCTTTACTGGCAATCTTGCTAATGGCACGTTGTGTCCCGAGTTCAAACCCACCCCCTTCCTCCTCCACCCACCCCTCTTCGTCCCTCAAACTCCTATTCTTCGCTACCTATAAGGATGAATATATTTATTCGAACATCTTGTTTGCTTTTATTAAAACTAATAAATTTCGGTGATAAAAAAGAAACAACAGAAAAAAAGTGAACGAAAAAAAACAAAAAAAAAAACAACACAACCCTATGTAAGGGTAGCATATTCTACTTTATATCGTCGCGCATATATTATAATTACGTTCGCTTCATTTCACCCCCGAAATTGAATTTTTTCTTCCATACGCGCATTACATGGATAAGAAAAAAAAAAGAAAAAAAAAAATTCGAACAAAATTTGAACGAAAAAACTTGCATCATAAAAAAAAAAAAAAAAACAAAAAAAACAGACGACAACTTCTTTTTTTCTGTTAATAATATTTCGGATTTTCATCTCCACATTTTTGAAACTTTTTTTCCGTCGCGACTCGTATAACGAGTTTGGGTAGCTGTATACCGGATTTTCGGAGGTTAAGGAGTTGAGAGCGTTATAGGGTAAGGGTTGGAGGGCAGGATGAGATGACGGGATGAAGTAATGTATCAAAAGTTTTTTGTTTCTGAAATGTTTTTGTTTTTTTTTTTTTGCTTTTTTTTTTCAGGAATTCTATAAATACGGGGAAAATTTAGTGGCTGGCGCCCCCCGCGTAATGTTTAGGCGCCGCGAGTGACGAGACACGTGCAGACGGTGTCTAGATCTATATATTTATTTGTATGTATCTCGGGTATAATGTACTTATGCATGAAATAACCTTCGTATCTATACATGTATCTACATAGCTGCTATTTTTTTGGGGGAAAGATTTTTTTTCTTTCACTTTTTCAGAGAAAAAAGAAAAAGAAAAAAAAAACAGGAAAGAAACGCTTTACGTTATACCGTAAGAACTTGTTTAAGGGTGTAAAAAAGAAAATGCTGGAGAACGTTACGTGTACCTATATGTATACATTAGGGTGTATGAGCCCGCAGGATAAGATGAAACAACTGCAAGGGAAACACGCGTCATCGGTAATTAATAAGGTCACTCATATACCCCTGTGTTCGTAGCACAACTTTTCTTTTCTACTCAACTTGTATTTTACTTAATATGTTTAGCGTCGTTTGACGATAACCAGGATCGAAAAGCCGAGTCGCGTAAGACACGAGGTGTTCACTTTAAGGGTGACAACTTTACTCGCTAAGTACACAGCTTATTTAAGCCTCGAGAGACGGGAATATAGGGTCATGGACCTCGTTAAAAAATTCATAACAAACAGAAACAAAAAAAAAACCAAAAAAACAACAACAAAATAACAAAACCGTTTCAATCGGACGGGGTTTGAAAAACGCTTCGTTTTTTAATTTCTGCGAATTTTTTTTTTTCTGCCTTCTTCTTCGATCTCGATTCAAAAATTCACCGTTTGGAATATTGTAGCGTATATTCCTGAAAAAGCATAAGAAAAAAAATAAAGAAATTTCACGATCGTCTTGAGAAAATAATTTTCGATGATTTTTTGGTTTTCACTTCTTGTTACAAATACTTACGTACTTATGTAACCGTTGCTGGTAAAATATTATACCCGTATAACTTTTCCGTGGGTTACGACCTATTTGATTTTTTTATCTCTCCCGATCTGGTATAACTATATGTGGGTACGTACGTAGTACATAAAAACTATGTGTGTATATTATATGCCTATGTACTTATAACAAGTATATTATAACCCGAGAGAAGTGCGATTTCGTGCACATCTGTGTCAATATACTTTGATTCTCAAGGGTGTTTATAGGGTGGAAACAGGACGGGACACATCGTACACGTATAAGTTCCCGTATGTGGACCACTTTTATACACACTGCAAGTATGGGACGAGAAGATGTGTCGGGAATACAAGCGAAGGGATAAAATAAGGGTGGAGAAAAGTGTGTGGGGCAGGACGGGACGGGACGGGACGGGATACGCGTTGGTTTACTACAATAAGCAGTGGACAGTTGAGAGACGGGAATTTCAAATTGATATCACCGACTTCCTATATAATACTCTCTCTCTACGTATAGACATGGGAGTTAGAAAGCTGAAAGCGACAAGCTTCAGACCGGATCATCCCTATGTACATCTATGCATATACTTCAATCGTGAAATTATTTTATTTGGTTAATAATGCGATTATCGCACACTTTGTTGCAGTACATTTTACTCTTTCTTTTCTTTTTTTTTTGTCTCATTGTCAATCTTCTACTCGTTGCCGATAGACAGACGGCGTCTGCAAAGATTTTCTCTCCCCCACCCCACTTCCCTAATTCCCCCTAAATTTCCGATGTGTGATAATCTTTTTTTTGTTCCCAATACCGAATGATCGTGTAACTACTAAAATGGTTTTGTACAAGTTGGTGAAAATCGTTAGCACCCTTGAGGGACGTTTTGAAGAGGGTGGAGGGGGCGGGGGGGAAGCTGCCCTATTCTAGGGGTTGACGATCATACGGATACTGTATTATATACGTGTATCTTCTTATAGCTATACCAGACGGAGGCGTTGAACCAAAAATGTAATTTACATCCTTTTATGTCTTGAAATTGAAATATTTGCGAATTAATTCGGGCGACAAGATTATAGTCGCGGCCATTATGGGGAGGGGGTTGTATCTCCCCACCCCCTCAGCCTCCCCCCGCCGCCCCCTTTTTCATTGGTGGGGTGTTATAAATTCCCTCTTTTACACTTTAATGTTATACAGAGGTTCTTCTGGTAGGTATATATATATATATATGTATATATATGTATATTTTCGTATGGTATATATGTATTATGTGTATAAGTATATCCTCATTCCATAGCGCTGTGGGTATAAGAGGACGGGGCGCGAGGCGTAGCTGGAAGTTGAACTTCAACCGGGGTATAATCCTTATATACTTTGGTCCTAATGATTTTCCTTTATTTAATTCAAAAATATCAACGCGCCCCCATTTTATGGAAGATTGGATTCAATTATGAGTGTAACGACGAGGAGTCTCATTTCTACGGATGCTACCGGAGGGGGTTCGAGCTTCGGCTTGCGCGACGACCGGATTTCACTCTCTCTCTCTCTCTCTCTTTCCGTTTTCCATTTTCTTACCCTGTTTGGAAAATAACGGGGAAAACACTTATACACGTATATAAATATACTCTCGAATAATCATTCGAACGAGACGATCCCTAGAATTTGAAAATCATCTCTGAATCGGATAAATGAAAAAAATAGAAATGAAAAAAAAAATCTTTCTACACCTACACAATTTTTTGCGAATGATTTTCCACGTGATTTCAATTTATTGTAAAAAAAAAAAAAAAAAAAAAATGTCACCGTCTATACAACGCAAGTATCAGAAAAATTCTTGTCACATCATTATTTTAGGTATTTGTTTTTTTTTTTGCCAATCGATCTCCTTCGAATTTTCTCCTTCCTTTTCTTTCCGACGGCACATTGCATATAAGTATTATACGTATCTGTGCTCGTGCCCAGTTTGTTGAATCGAATCGGAAATCGTCCGGTCCGGCGTATCCCTCCGATCGATTATTGGGGATTCGCAATTTATGGTTTATTTTCACTCACATGTAAGGAATATAAATCCGGAATATAATATACGGTAGATAGATATAACCACCCCCCCCGTAAACGTTGTTCTGCACCGTAACATATGTATCCGGATTGTAAGCGTATAGAAAATATTGTATGTATTCTTCGGTATAAAGACACAATGCGCGCGTGCATCGCGACGTGAATTATCTCTATTTTCACTTCGCACGCGTATGCGTAATAATATTTTCTAAACGTTTGCCAGTAAATATATTATAACGATGATATACCTATACGGATCAATTATAATCCTGTATAAAGACGTTGAGATCGAGAGGAAGCTGAAGAGAAGAAAAAATAATAATAAAGGTATCGATCACTGGTCGGCGAGAAAACTGTACGATACACGAAACCGAAGGCTCAGGTTAACCGGCCCCGCACTTCCTGGTTCATCATTCCCTGTGACCCGTGTCTCGTTTTCTCTCCAACTTTTCAGCCTTTAATCGTCCGCAGGGACTCCCAATTCCCAACCCCCCAACCCACTCCAGCCCTTTCCATTGATAATTTTCACAATCGCACGAGAATATACATCGACATTTATAGTTATTGGCCACAAATTCGTGCAGGACACTTACGAATTTTTTTTGCTCGCGACAAAAAGTCGGATATCTCTGCGAAAAGAAATCGTAAATGAATGAACAAAAAAGGGTATCGGAGAGGAAGAATTCAGCTTTATTTTGGCCTTTGTTAATTATTTTTACGATTTTTTTTGACAGAGATATTTGACGCCTAAAAATAAAGTATTCTTGAAATTCATCGTAGGACACTTTTTTGACGTATTTTGACCTCGGGTACACTAATCTGAAAGCCAAATTGATGCATCTATGAAATTGATCGGGTCATCGCCAATTTATCGCTTCAAAAAGTGAAAAATCAAGGATATCTCGAGGGGATTTATTCGTAGATCAATTTAGTCAACGGATTCGTGTTTTTGAGGTCAAAATACGTTGGCAAAGTGTCCTGCAATCAATTTTACCAATACTTCATTTTCGACCTCAAAATCGAAAAAATCCAAAGGAGTTTATCTGAGATATTTTTCGATTTCAGGGTCAAAAATCAAATTTTGATTCTGATATGGTTCAACAGGCGTTTATAGGCTATTAGTGCAATGCCAGAATCGAGATATTCAATTTTTTTTTATCACTGAAAAGTGATAAACGGGCGATAACTTGATCATTTCAAACGGATGTACAAGATCGATTTGGATGGAGAAATTTTTTTCTTCCACATTTTTTGTCTCTCTCTAGAATTTCGATTAACTTGAGTGAAAAAAATTTCTTGAACGACGTGTTAAAGTGTTGGCAAAAAAAAAAAAAATAAACAAGAAATTCGAAATTGACCAGTTGTTTCATTGTGCTGTGGGTTGTTATCTAGAAGTCATTGGGCTTTTGGGGGGGCGGGGGGGGGGGGGGGGGGGAGGAAGGGATTGACGGGGCGTCGAGACGCCGGGGGGAGTCGCACGTGGCGCCGGGCGCGTGTTATGACAGCGACGGGATCCGCCCCCTGAGACCGTGTGGATAGGAACTAGGAAAGCTAAAGCTGAAGCTGCTGCACACCGCGGGATAGAATGTTGGAAAAGATTTATCGAGGTGACACGTGGACGCTTCGAGCTAATTCCATACAAATTTCGGTGTTTGTTATTTTGGAGTAAAACGACTCACGCCCGCGCCATTGCAGGTTGATAGTTATATTATATGGAGATGTGGAAGAACGTAGGCAGCAAAAAAAAAAATAGAAAATAAAAAAAAAAAAAAACACTACGAAAATCGCACTTACGGATACAACTTCTTGTGCGATCATAAGATGGGGTGAGGAGTACGAGGGTTTCGAGTATCGAAAGTATTTTGAAATGTTTTTTAATTTTTCACATGATTTTTAGATCGAGTAGGTGTATGTATACGAATGGTCTAGATTTTTTTGATCTTATATAAACTTTGAAATGGAACAAAAAAACCTCTCGTGCGAAGCTTTATACCGTGCAGACGGCTTACGTGGTGTGGAGAAAAAAAGATGAAAAAAAAAAAAATTTAGGAAAGAAAGAAAAAGAAATGGAACAGTAACAGCGCCTATAAACAGCAGCGGGTCTATGGTGCCCGTACGATAATCGTATTATAAAAGCGGACGCAATAAACCGTGAACAGCTGGTACCACCTTACAGGAATACCGAGGCTGCATAACTATATATATATGTATATATTCAAATAATGACGATTGGAATGATAAAAATAATAAGATTTCAACGTATAGAAAAACCCCGATGATCGAAAACGCGAAGGAACAAGGAAAAAAAATATAACGTCACGATATTTCTGTTTCTGCACACTTAACGATAGTTTTTTGTTTTTTTTTTTTTCTCGATTTTCTGTTCGCTCTCGAATGATTTACTAAATCCATAGAGTCGTAACCTTTCGTGTTATTTGGAATGAAAAAAAATTTTTTTTAACTCAAAGTAATTAAAGTAAGAATTATTATTCGGTGCTTTTTTTTTAAAAACACTTAAAAATACGGTTGTGGAACCGAAATCAATAATTTTTCGATCGATCGCATTTTCCGTAAAAATCGTGAAATTAGTTTTTGAGCTGTATAATATGCAGTACTATAGTCTAAACTATACACATCTATGTTCGCTTGGCCAGATCGTCATCGCACTTACATTAGTAAGCACCGGGGCTTTGTTCGTTGGAATTTAAGTGTAACACGTTATATACATAAAATAAATGCGTACAGGTACAGCCAACTTCACGGCACAGGTGCGCTGGTACAAGGCGAACAGAATTTCATATATTTCATGTACAACACATTAAACGCGGTCGTGAGTCGTTTTGCGTTATCTTCTTTTCTCGGTTAAAAAACCGAAGAAAAAAATTATTGTTCTTTGCTACGCGTACCTACTTTACTTTTCATTTTATCGTTTATTCATTTCTTCAACGTATTCATTTGTTCTCTTTTTTTTTTCTCTTCTTTCTTCTTTTTCGTTACTCTTTTTTTTCTTAGCGTCGTTTTTACGCGTGTCATACCGCGATATTATTTTATATACATCTAGAATCTATCTATATATATATATATATAGACGCACACACACTTATACATATATAAAGTTAACCATCTAAAGAGAATAAATAAATAATGCATAGAGCGACATTTATTCGTATGCGTTTTTGGTTTTGACCATTTATTCATTCGCGATAGAATTATTTTTCACGCTTTTTTTTTGTTTTTTTTTTTTCTTCCATCGCTTCATGTATCCGATTTTTTGTCATATACATTGTATCTGTACGTACCGCATACCTATTTACCTATCTATAAATTTATATACCATCAAGATTTGTGTTTTTTTTCAAATTCATTTATTTATTTATTTTTTAATTTAATTTATTATTTTTTTTTCACTTAACCTCTACCTATTTTACATGCAGACAATACGTTATAATGTCAAACGAAATCGCGGATTTCTAGGACAATAAAATTCGCTTCCCTCTATTTTTTTTCGTTACACGATTCATTTTAATTTTTATTCATAGTTTGATTATTCTACGCCGTGAATATAATCGTGGGTAACTTTTCATTTTCTATAAAGCGGGGGGAAAAAGAAGGAAAAAATTGACGTGACGTAACGAAAAAAAAATAAAAATAAAATAATGCCATATAACGTTATATTTAAATTCTTGTTTTATTGTTAAAAATTATATGCGGGCGATTGACATCGACACAATATGCCTTATACCGATTGAATTAGTATTATAGTCTCGCATTTTGCTGTTTATTTAAATTTGAATAAAACAAAAGAACTATTCGGTTTCCTTTACACACGTACGTATATATGTATACATGTGCGTATGTATATCGGTAAAAAAAAAACGTACATCGTATGTACAATTTACACAGATATACCGGCAGGCCCCCTATCTCACGTTCCGAACTGATGAAAGTGATATGAAAACTCACATATAATATAATATGCTGCGAAAAAGAAACAAAAGTAGAAAAAAAAAAGAAATTCCAAAAAACAGAACAGAAAAAATAGAAAACGAACATCGAAAAAGAGAATGGGACTTTGACCGAAACTACGTCTCGTTTGTTCGTCGATAAAAATCCGGGTACTCGATTATGGGTTGTATATATGAAAAAAAAAATCAACAAAATAAAAATTTGATTCTCATGGCTTCTTCGTGAAACTTTCGTTTAGTTTTTCATTTTTTTTTAAATTCTAATTAAGTGTTCGCGTCGCTGATACGATTTGAAAATTTTATAGTCGCTCTTCGGTTAAAATAATTGAATAACCAGCCATTATATTCTTCCGTGCAGGGCGGGTATTATTAAATTTTTTATGTAACTAGTTGAAGTACATATGCACTATGTATGTACCATACTTTACACATATTCATACGTCGCGATCGAAATTCACATCCACATTAAAATTTGCACTTTTAAGGCTACTCGCACGTATAGGTGGTAAATTTATACGTACGTACGTATAGCTCGTACTTTTTTCTTTTGTTATCTTTTTTGTTTTGAATTTTAATTCTATATATATACACACGATGTAATATAAAGACGATATTATATGGGGACGGCGAACATATGACCCCGAGACATTTTGAAGCATATTTTTTTCGTTTTTCACTTTTTAACTATAGATACATACCTGTGTATATCTGTAATACGTATGTAAATCAAATCTAACTAAATTCATAGCTGCTGCACCGCGCCTATGCCTACCTACCTGTGCACACGGATGTGGGACATAAATATTACCGATTATGTCGCGGTATAATGCAGACTAAATTATATGCCTGTTTTTTAAACATACGGTGTCCGACGCTGGCCAACCGACAGGAACCTCCCCATCCTTCCTCGAAATAAAATATTGAAAAACAGAATCCAAAAATCAAACAGCACCACTCAACGAATCGACTGTAAAAAGATTGTCGAATTCAGAAGACTGTGAAATCAGAAAAACGCGATCCACGGTTTTTTGAGTTTCTTTTTCTTTTTTTTTTTGAGACGACATTTTGAAAAAAAGAAACAATCATTTTTTCTTTCGCAGCAGCTTTCGGTATACATGATTGTAATGTATATTAATACATGGGGGATCAGCTTTAATTCGATAAAGTATACGATAAAAGAGAAAAAAAAAAAAAAGGAAAAGGAAAAGAAAAAACAGGAAACCTCGACTAATTCGAACTCTGCGGTATTACGTTACCCTGCGTATATAGTAAACTGTAACCTATAGTATTATGTACGCGTATACCGCTGCTAAGGATAATCCGGATACCGCGTTAATTTAGACTGCGAAATTAAGCTATCTAAATACAATTTCGTAAACTAATGTCATGATGGGTAATGTAATTTATAGGTCGTGTGTTTTTTTTTTTTTGTTTTTATTTTTTTCTTTCCAAACGTACAACGCATGCCTTATAATGATGTAACTACACTACAGACGAACGAAAATTGAACGAAAGAGAACAAAAAAAGAAAATATCAAATCGAAGAATCGATCGATCGATGAGGGTTCAAAACCTGAGAGTGTTGATGTAATCCGAGAAAAAAGCTATAGGCAAATGAAAATGAAAATTGAGAAAAGAGAAAACTGAAAAATGACGATAATTTCGAAGGAAATTCGGTCGAGTTAGAAGGAGAGAAGGAAGAGAAAAAAGAGAACTTCAACTCTGGATAATATTTTATGAGAAATTCGTGACTTTCATAAAACGATTACACGTATACTTGGTCATACGTTGTACATACGTGTGTGCGGATAATCGGATAATCAGACGTCTAAAAACCGCACGAAGCTCTCGTTATACACATATATATATATATTATGTACATGTACTCTCCGTACGTACGTATATAAGTATGTACCAGGTATATTATATACTAGTATAATGAATATGTGCGTTGTGTTTCTGTATCGGCGTGCGGACGGAGAGAGAAAATTTTGCAGGCACGTTGGCATTGCGGTCGTTGAGCGAGCGTAACGTTGACGCGACCTGGTATAGGTACCACTACACCGTGCACTAGGTGGGTATCATCATCATCATCATCATCATCCATGGAGCAATCGCGCGGCCTGTGGCACATCCCCGGTGTGTTTGCTGCCGTTCATGTAAACAGTTAATCTAAATCCAGAGCAAGCAACGTAGGTGGGTATATGTATATACATATATATTATCTATGTATATAGCATATACGCACGCACATATACATAGATATGCGTTATTGTACGTATGCTGTACGTAATGCTATGCAGCGTGCAAGACTCATTATACTTGTAAACTAGACCATACCGTACCATCCCATACACCATATATATATATATATATCTATATACCATATAACGTACATAACTATTCCATGGTGATATATCCCACGACCACAAGCCCGAACCAATCTCCGTTTCGTACAGATTTCAACATTTTTCTTCTTTTTTTTCTTCTTTTTTTTTCCACATTTATTATAAATTTATGCACGACACATATGTATATTCCTCCGTTAAATACATTATATAATGTATATATCCGGTGGATCGAAAAAAAAAAATCTTCGTATTTTCAGATTGTTTCAACAAAGTTTTTTCGGGCGCATCGAATCATTCGGATTACAACGATCCCGATCGGTTATCATCAGTCCTCGTTCGAGTGTCTGAAATATTGAATTTTCATCGAACGAAAAACGAAGAGAAGAGACAAAAAAAAAAAAATTTGGACAAAAAAAGAATTTTTATTATACTCATTGAAAAATGTGTTGTGCGGTACGTTAGACATATTATTATTATTATATTTAACATCGTAGAACACATAACTAACTCCTTTGTTTTATTTTACCATACATACCTACGGTACATACATATGTGCTATGCATATGTTATACATAATACAGTTGAAAAAAAAAAAAATGAAGAACAAGGAGAAGAGGAAGAACAATGGTGGAGATCTAACGCGGATAAATACATTTTTACAAGACTATAACTTATGCTTTATGTCCGTTTCCTCCCTTCCCACCCTGCGGCCCGCCATTTTCCTTTTTTTCATTTTTTTTCTATCCATTTTTTCTTTTCTACTCGCTCCGATCGCGATGCCTTCGTATCAACTACTTTACGAACACCTATACCGTAATGTATTTAAGTGTGTTTATGAACGCATACGATCGAGAAGTGAAGTTGGGTAAATGAAAAGAAACCAAAAAAAAAAAAGAAAAAACGAAATAAAATAAAATACAGTGAAGTGAAGTTATGTTATTTACACAAGTCATGATTAACATACCTAATTGCTGATTTTATAATCACAAAACCATCGCAACCCATAAAATCAAATGTATGTATACGTAAGTATGTGCGTACCTCATATACTGTACGGTATGTTGTTGTACTCGAATAATACAGGAAATGAAATTCACACAAGTGTAGGTATAATATGTAGTAACATATGTGTAGTTATAACAAAAACATATGTGGTGTATCGTACAGCACGTAACATGCACCTGATCGTCGCCATTTTTTATTGTGCGCCAATTAATCGTCGGTTGCATGAAAATGGTAACGATGATTGAAGATAAAATTCATAGAAATTCATGTCCAGTAACGTACACCCGGTTAGGTTGAATCTGAATCGCTTCGCGGCCAAGCGCGCGTTTGGACAAGTTTTTCGTGTAACTGGGCCGCCTGCGAAAATTTGTCCAAACGAGCTTGGCCGCGAAGCGATTCAGAATCAAACTAACCGGGTGTACACACGCGTTAATATAGGTGTGCGTAAATTGGGAAGAAAAAGCGGATCACCCTCGGGAGGAGGGAAGAAAAAAAAGTTAGGTTAGGTTACGCTGTATTCCGATACAGTGATGGATCAGGGAAGAAAAGTGTTTTTTTTCCTCCTCCCCTGATTTTCTGCAAGGGTAGCAAGAGCGGCTGAACGATATTATTATTATTATTACCTAGCTGATAGAAAATGATGACCGTGTTCGATCCGAATTGGCGATACTATTTTTATGTCACACCCTTTGGATACTTTTGTTTTTCACCTTATTTTACTTTCTTTTATTTTATCATTTTCGTGCTCTTCATATCGCAGACACACTCTAAAGTATGGTATTATTTTTTTTTTCTTCTTATTTTACGAGGAAATTTTGCCGGACTTTATAGATATGGCTTATCTATGGCACACTGCACGGCTTACGGTCATCCAGTTAATCTTCCGGGGGCACGGAGGGAAAGAAGATTCTTCTTCTTTTTCCCTTTTCCTTCTTCTACTTCGCTCGAATCTCGATCTTTCGCACGGTTTTTGGTTTTTCTTTTGTTTCTTTTTATTTTCGTCATCCCGGTTTTCGATTCTTTTTTTTTTCTTCTCCACTTCGGGCACTCGAACCGGTAGTTCGATAATTTATCCTCACTCGATCTACACGTGTATTATCCGAGTTACTCGGCCTTCTGATTTATCGCGATATATTACTGCGCATTACATACGTACCGAAAGCGATAATTGTAATCCGCAATGCTTAGAAGGCTCAGTCGAAGAAACTACCCCCGGTAATTGTAGATGGAAATGATTTATTCAGAAATATGCCACGTGCCGAACGTACGTTGAAAATATATTTCTCTTTTGACATCGCTTTAGCCAGCCAGCCCATATTTACCCTCCTCCTCTTCTCTTCTCTTCTCTTCTCTTCTCCATCACACCCATCGATATTTTAGAATTATACACGCGGACCGGAAAATCCCCATTGCGATAAAGCGGTACGATAATTTTTCACATTATCATTACCATTATCATTGTCATCGAACTTTTTCATCTTTTTTAATATATTTTTTTTCTTCTTCTCGATCTTTCTTCTTTTTTTTTTATACGTAGGTAGCCGTGATTCTAAAAAAAAACAACAACAAAAAAACGAACACACTTTTGCACCAGCGACTTATAAATTGTCAATTGAAATGATCTTTTTATTTTGTTTTTATTTTGGTTGTTTTTTTTTTTTTTTCTTTTTTTTTGTACATGAAAAAGAGACAACCTTGTGTTTGTCGTGATTTGAAATCGATTTGAAATTTACATTTCCGCACCTTGCTGGCTCGTGAACAATAAAAGCGCAAAGGGTTGGGCGGAGGATTTGCATCGAGGGTTGTCGGACGCAGCTAAGCTTTCGAACAGTGACTTACCTATGTATGGGGCATTCTTGGTCAATCCGCCCCGGCCTTGACTCTTGAAATTTTCGAGTTTTTTCTTCCCATCATTTTCGAGACACGAACTAAATTCGAACCAGATCAGGCAGTTTTTAATTTCTTTTTCATCGTGGATTTTTTCGTCGTTATTTCTGTTCGAAAGAAATGTATAAGATTTTCGATTCTTATTTTGTTTTTCACTCGATTTTCAACTCGAGAAACAGAAAAAGAATAATTGCCCGGCTATCGGGACTACTCATCGTATATTAATTATCCATTCACTGAATGAATCCACTGAAAATAAAACCGAAACAAAAAAAAAATACAAATAACTTTGAAAAATAATTTGGAAAATATACATCAAGTGATCGGTGATGCGATTCCATTCTATTTCACTACGAATGCCCTGTACACACATGTATACGTACGAGTAGGGAAAAAGAAAAGGATTTTGATGCTGATGCTTATGGTGCACTTTGCACGATCTATACGTTATCGCGGTGTGTGGACGTTACGCCTGCAGCACCCTTGGGGGTTGCTTTTCCGCAGTGTCGATGATGGTTTCTGCATAAGCGTATAGAGAGTATAGGAGAGTTTTCGGGTTTTACCGTCCAAGGCCGGGGCGGAGGGGGGAGGGGGGGGGGGGGGGGGGGGGAGAATAGAAAACTGGTGGAGGGAGGCAACGGCAGTAGCACTAGTAACTAGTACTATACATACGTGCTGCACGTGTGGACACTCTCAGCTTACCGGGACAAATCCTCGCTCCTGCATGCATAAACGATTAAGCCGCTTTAAATTTATTAAAATGAACGTCATTTCGATCGACGCGCGTATCGCATGTATATATATATATATATGCATACGATATGCATGTATATATGCCTGTATGGATCTATATACGTACCCGTACATCGCATCGCATGCATTTTTCATTTTTTCTTCAATATTTTTTCGCCGCCCCCTCCCCTCCCCCCGCCCGTTCTTTTGTAACGTTTGTATCGTTAAACGATATTTGCAGAATTCTCCATGTCCCTTCTCTTTTATTTTCTTGTTTTTTTATGTGGTTTTATTAATTGATTAATTTATTTCAACTTCATTCCCCGCATATAGTTATATCATCGTCGCTGAATAAACTATACAATGTAAACCCCTTCGACATTGATATTGAAAAATGAGAAAAAAAGAAAAAAAACACCACAAAAAACAATTTCATACGCGCGTTTTAAACCATAGTTTGGTTTGAAACCGATCCAATTTTTAGCCCTTGGGAAAAGGCGTTGGCACGTTCGCGCGTAGACTATAATATATGTATATAAAATACGTGTATATTTGTATTTCATATAAGTATATATATACATGTATATACATGTGCATGTGTGTACGATATATATACATATAATATATATAAGCTGTTTCGCAGCGGACTTCAAGACTCTTTCAAATTACGTCCCTCGGGGCGTCACGTATATAGCGGAGAGCTTTTGCACCCTTGCATTGTATACGTATAGAAAATAGTATATAGAGGAGAGGGTGTGCGCTTTGGGGGACTTCCCCCCCCTCCCCCCGAACATCCTCTCGCCGTCTCATCACCCCCGCGAATCCCATGCTTATCAAAATAATGGTTACATCTTCATAAATATTTGCCGTCGACTGTTTTATCGAGGGGGTTATATATAGGATGATTTTCGACAGCCGTGAAATCAGTATGTAAATTACATATAATATAAGGGAGAAAAGTGTCATATGTATTTTGTATATTTATACACGCTCGCAATTATATATGGGTGCGCGTGCGATCAGTACCCCCTTTGGTAGATGGTAAAATCAAAAAAAAAAAAAAAATGGAAGAAAAAAAAAAGTCAAAACTCGAACACGTGACTCACGTATTAATTTATATGTAGTCTATGTATATTAATAACTGGTGCACAGGGTGATGGAAAAAAGAGCGTAATTTTGACTTTGTTTCATTTTTTAGTTCTTTTTTACAAATTATATCCGAGTTTTTTTTTTTTTTTTCACCTCGTCGGACACTCGCCATGGTTTTTCGCCGGCAGTCGCGCATCGTGCGTTCGAAATAAAGCGCGACGGGTTATAGACGTCGAAATACGAGTTTAAGAGTCAGAGGTGAAGGGTGAAGGGCGAAGGGTAAAGGGTGGAGGTGGAGGTGGAGGTGAAGGGCAGAAACACGGGAGGGCATCTGCCTCACAATTAACCGAAGCCTCAGAAGCCTTCGAAAGCAAGCACCCACCAAGAAGTCAACAGCTGCGCGTCTGAATACTAATTTGAAATGTTTATACAGCCTTATATACCTTTCTCTCTCTCTCCCTCTTTCTTTCATTTTTGTCTTTTTCTCAGTTTTTCTCTCTCTCTCTCTCCTTTCTTTTTGCTCTCTTTACGTTACCGATCCTCTTCCCGTTCTCCAGCTATCTTTCAACTTCCCTTAAAGACGCCTACGCATATGTGATTCTTTTTTGTATTTCTCTTCCACATGATATAGAAATTGTTTAATTCAACGATCTTGATTTTAATCG
Organism: Athalia circularis; assembly: GCA_963978495.1. Lineage (NCBI taxonomy): Eukaryota > Metazoa > Arthropoda > Insecta > Hymenoptera > Athaliidae > Athalia > Athalia circularis. Next base: position 34,387,576 of record OZ021698.1, on the reverse strand, counting down.
ACTGGAAAAAAAATCTTGTAGAAAATGAAAAAATTTCCAGATCATTTCCAGCGAAATACTGCGAAAGCATTAAATACGTGATGACGCAAACCACGTGGCCGTATTTGCTGCACCCCCATGTAATCTATTAGGTATTTATTATCAGTACAAACACATATGGATTATAAACGTTGAATTTATAATTAACGGGATTTTCATACGCATAACATAAAACATTTTTCAATGTATCGCTTGATTTGTGTAGTTGAAAAAAAAAAATCAAAAAAAGGAATATCTAATCCAGTGAGATATTATGGGAAGATTTATTAATTATAACATCGCTGTATTATGACGTTGGTAAAATGGTATTGAAAAAATATTATCGCGATTTCTCTATACTGCGTATATGTATCGAGTCAATTAAAATTGTTATGACAATTGATAAACAATCGTTCATCATTACATTGAATTGACCCCATGTGGATTACGTTACATTAGTCATTCGGCTTATAATGTACATTTTCAAATAAACATTATTCGTTATCAACTTATACGCGTGGATATTCAGTACATCGTTCTCCATTTTGTTCTTTTTAACGTAAATCGGCCACAAAAGAAGAAATGTTTAACTGAAGAAACGCCGTATCAGCCTGCAAGAAAAATCGAAGTTTGATCTCTGGAAAAAAGTGAAAAAAATAAAAATAAATAAATAAATAAACAAATGAATTTCAAATAAAAATAACGGTAACAGAACATTTTTGCGCCATAAAGAATCCATTCGCATATTTTTGGATCTTTTTCGTTTTTTGTTTTTTTGTTCTCTGTTGTTAATGGAGCGTCATTTTTTTGAACTTCTTTTTTCACTTGGCTTGTCGCAGGTGCGGATGATATGGTTTTTTTTTTTTATCTTACAGTTTATTTGATATTACGATAACTATAGTTGGGTGAATTAATTTCTAGAAGGTGAAAAATAAGAAAGAAACGAAGAAATAAAGGAAAATGAGAAAAAAATAAAAGGGAAGAGAAAGGTGCAGCGCAAGTTTGGCGTATTGGACGTGAATGGGTAGGTATATATAGGTGTATTTTGTATTATAGGTACATGGGGTGGTGCAGCAAGGGGCAGGTAGCTATCGCTTGTTCGAAAGTTTAGACGAGGGATATATGCGGTGGTATAATGCCAACATTTATAACGTGGGGCGATATATCTACCCCTTGCTATCCACAATGCTCGCTCTCTAAGCTCGTAATCAGGTTTATCACGTGGCTTGAATGTATAATAACCAAAGTTACCCTTCCTTCGAACGACCTGCAAGTAGCTAAAACGTACCTATATACAGGCTGAGTCACCGCAAAGGTCCGATTCGGGAGGAGCTTCGATTGGCCGAGGCTCCGCCTTCATTCATCCTTACTTGATATTTTGAAAATTCCGGTTGCCAATCAGCGATCAGATACAGATTAGCAACAGGAATTTTCAAAATAACAATTAAGAATGGATGGAAACGGAGCCTCGGCCAATCGAAGCTCCTCCCGAATCCGACCTTTGCGGTGACTCGCCCTGTATATTCCTATAAATAAATACCTCGATATATTTTAAATTCGCAAAATTTCCACGGTTTTTACAAAAACCAAAAAAATAACGAATCTGTAAAAAGGCATGAAGGGTTTTTGATTCGAAAATAGTTTTTTTGTTTTTTTTTAATTCTTTCTATTACAGAGAGAACGCAAGAGATGAAGAAAAATTAGATGTAGAAGTGGGAAAGAATTCGTGATTATTTTGATCGGCATGGGAACCGAATGTTGCGGGTGTATAGAGAAGTGTATAGAGTAGCGGTTATACGCTGCGTATATTTATATAGTTTCGTGGACGATCGAGACTGAAAATTTAAAAAAAATGATGATCGGTTGTTGACCGGATAATTGATTTAAACATGGGTTATGAATGGCTGATTACCCGCATCGGTATGTATGTAAAAATGAGAAAGAGAAAAAAAAACACTCGATGTTTTACACGAGTCTCCGAAGGATCGAGCGACGCGCGGGTTTTGAGCTCATATTAGAATAATAGCGACCTGTCAAAGTGTCAACGTTAAACTATACACGTATTCTGCAATAAAAGAAAAAATTGAAGCGCGAAGAAACAACGAAAAAATTTCACCTTGAAAAATAAATATCCATCCCCATACGGTATTTATTATTAATTAAGCTGTCGCGAATGTGCATGTATATCTCACACGGATATAAATGAAAAGAAAAAAATTCAAAGATTATGACGAAATCTTGCGATTCTAATTATTCTTTCTACTTTTTTTTGTTTCGGATTTGTTTTTTTTTTCACAACGACTTCACCTGACTGAAAAAAAATGAAAAAAAATCTTGAAAACGACTACGGCTTGTCTATAATTATTATGACACGTGTTATGTGGAGATAATGGCGGTTCCCATTATGTTATAAAATGCGGGAACGAGGTACGGCGGCGGAGCCTAACGATGAGATGAATGAGCGAGATTTTATTTGTTTTCTCTTACGATTTTTTAATTTTTCTTTTCCCTTTTCCTTTTCTTACTAAAAATTACGTGTGAAGTGGTTTGAAATTCAGCCGTATAACGCGTGGTGTTATCGTGTGCGTTTGTGCATCGGCTCGACGTGGTCGGTGGATTACTCGATTTCATTATCATCATACGATCGCCACACCACCCATGGTTTTCCTTCCGCTCGATGCGCGCGAAGCACAAACCTGCACCACCGCATTACACATCGCGCACCGCTTTGTGATATACAACGAGTAAAATCCATCGCCTACGGCGGAATCATCGCCGCAACGAATAATACCGCGCCGTGCAACGTTTCTCTCCTTGCATATGCCGCATCAAACCGCGTTATAAATAAGCAAGCAACTCCCTTGATCGCTACCTTCTTCTTCTTCTCCTTCTTCTTCTTATTCTTATTCTTACACCTTATCCTCCAACCAACTACAATTGTTGTAATACGCGAGGTGAAACACGAACAACCTAATCTCAACTCACCCATACGCATATATATACCCTTCTCTTACACAAAATTACGTATTAAATTATATGTATATATCTACTAGTTTATTTTTCATTCCTTTCTTATATTACCTATTTTGTTTTTCTTTTCTTTTCTTTTTTTTTTTTTGTTGCATATTCAAGGAGAGAAGATTATGAAAGTTAGATAATTATTTTACATGGATGGGTAGCTTGTAACGTTATCATATATATATCATCCTGTTAAAGGCTACAAATTATAATTCTTTTTTTTTTCTTTTAATTATCATTTAATTATTATTCACCGGAAAATTAAGTACAAGATTCTTCACACCGTTTTCTATATACATACACATATTATAGTGTAGTCGTTCAACCTTCTCATTTATTTATTAATTCGTTTTCTATTTATTCTTTTTTTGTTTCGCAAAAATTCAGCGTCTTATGCGAATTATTTCCGAAATACTTTATCTTCTCATTCGCGTCTTCCACTGATCCGAATGAGATCGTGAATTTCAATCGGACGAAGAAATTTTTGAAGTATAAATTGCCAAAACCAGATTAAAATTCAAAGTGTGGAAATCGAGTGTATCGAAACGTTGCGGTATGGAGGTAAAAAAATGTAAAAATCGAAATAAACAGAAAAAAAAAAAACAGATACAGTGCAGCTTTCTGTAAACTGCAATCGAATTTGAATTTGGCATAAAATTGTGGCTTTCTATTTTTTATCTTTCGCTGTAACTACAAAATTTCCATTATTCTTTTCGACATGAAAAAAAAAATACAAAGAATAAGAAACAATAATTAAATTTGAAAGTAGATATTATATATTATATACATATTTTAAGTTTAGAATTGTTCGCGCGTTGCAGGAAGTAACTTATCTTTTAACAATTCGTCGTTTTTTTTTCTTTTCTTTTTTTTTTTTTTTTTTTTTTTATTGTATAGAAGTTACATATAGTTTAGGTTCGTAAAATAATGTGTACGTATATTATATAGTTGTGTTATACATAAATATCCATGTAATAACGCAACACCAAATAGTTTTTAGTTACGGGTGAAACGCGCGTTGAACGCGGACGCGCCGCAAGTGATATATTTATCTATATATATGTATATATACATATATATATGTACAAATATATGCTATACATATAAATAAATTATTTAGTAAGACTATGCTAATTATATGTAAGTCGCAACATTACTTTCTGGTTAATGCGTTAAAAGGTGTTGGAGGGACCGACCGGTGTGAAATGAATAATTTTGTGTTTTGTTTCTTTTTCTTATTTTTTTTTTATTCATACTTATATACGTATACGTATAGTATAATCTGGGTGTAAAAGTTCTTGTGCCTCGTTCCTTCGATTATTCCTCCGTTTTCGTTTTTTTTTCAATTTCTTTGTTTTTCATACAAAAACGCCAACAGCCAACGGCCGCGCGTCTTGCGTATAATAAAAAATATATGCCAACACAATTTCGACCGAGGCGAATAAGACGAAGACTTTCGTGGACAATGCTTCTTATGCAAATTATATCTTTATTACGATAAACTTAACTAATCTTATAAAAACACGGGGAGAAGAATAAACTCCGTCGCTCACCGCGCCGCTCTTCTTTACATTCAATTTTTAATCAGTTTTCGTTTCTTTTTTTTTTTTTTAATATTTTCAATATATTCTCGCAGAATTTAGGATCTCATCAAAGCGGATCATGTCTAGACAAATATTTGATCGTAAATCTCGAATAGATAGACGAAAACAAAAGAAGAATTTATACCTAATTGGAAATTTGCCTCGATAACTGAATAAGCAAGTATTATAGGTTATGGTTCGCGAAACCGTGGACGGTGCTGGGCACCGTTTTCAGCTGACGTTGTAGAAGAAGAGACAGAAAAAAAAAGAAAATCACAAAATACTACGCGGGGTACCAGAATGATCACCGTGATTATCACTCCCCAATTAACTCTATTCGATCTATACCAACAATTACTCGAAATTACCTACAGTACTGCAGGTAGCGAATTATATCGATCTCACAAATTGTACACGTATATACAGACACCGCAAGACGCGATAGAATCTTTTTCTGCACGGTACTGTGAAAATTAAGTTTTTCGTTTTTTCATTCATAATCTATTGAACCATATCGAAATCAAAAGTTGATTTCTGACCCTGAAATCGCAAAATATCTGAGATAAACTCCATTGGATTTTTTCGATTTTGGGGTGAAAAATGAAGTACTGCCAAAATTGATTGCGGGACACTTTTCACACGTATTTTGACCTCAGGAACACGAACCCGTCGAGTAAATTAGGCTAGAAATAAATCTCATGGAGATATCCTTATTTTCTCACTTTATGGAGCAATAAATTGGCGATACCTCGATCAATTTCACAGATCGCGGATTCAGAAACACGAGGCTCATCTCGAATTTGGATTTTTCATCTGGTATCTTGATTTTTCATCTCGTATTTCGATTTTCGATCGGTCATCAACTTTTCAAGATAGGATTCTGAACAGCTTCGCGGCCAAGCGCGCATTTGGACAAATTTTTCGCGTAGCTGGGGCGGCAACGAAAAGTTGTCCAAACGCGCGCTTGGCCGCGAAGCGATCCACAATCAACCCAACCCGGTGTACATGCGAATACGTTTTAGACGTATTCATATTTCGTATAACGTACCGCCTAAATTCGTGCTCACCCGCGTTCGCTCATTCGTTGTGTTCGTGTCTTACGCTCAAGACTTATCTACACAAACCGCGTATGCGATCAGAAAATTTACTCCTCGACGCGATTCTCGCGACTATATAACGTACGCATATCTCCACACAGGTTATGCGCGCACATGAACGTGAACCGTGGAAGTTGTACAATTAATAGCTCGCGTTGAAACGCCGCAGGTTTCATCAAGGGAGAATTTCAGCAGCTGGCCCCTCGGGCCCAGCAGAAGGTGCAGCACGCTTCGGACCTCACATTTATACTTGATTTTTTTATTTCGAGGAGGTTTTTTTATTCCTCCTAGTTTTTCGTCTCCCCGCTCGCTTCCCCACGTCCACCCACGCGGACGTTGGGTTATAATGTGTGTATAATTTTTACGCGCATACGTAGATCTTGCATACATATATACAGTGTATATTCATTGTTATATTCTTCCAACCGTTGCACCTGACTTACCGTTCCGTTGCTCCTGCAGCTTACGTATCCATGGCGTATGGAAATAAAAAAGATAGACGCACATAAATACGACCAACTTATACACACCCCGTGCGCGCACTTCGAATGAACTTTAACGTTACCGCATTTATATGTCAGTGTAACCAACACTGACCGCTGCACATATTCTTTGACCTCTTAACTACATGCGCCACGATCCCCTCAAGATCTCATTTAACAACCCCTGGGGCGGCGGACCGTCGCTGTACGTGTTATACGTGTGGCTATCCACCTTCGCGCTCTTCGTGACCTCCTTCAGCTTTTACCTTTATATTAGCTATGTATATATCTATATACATGTATAGTTTGCTACGTATCATCATCTTGCACCGGTAGGTTAAAGCCTTATATTTGCCACCTGCGCGCAGCACTCTGCCGTAGGTGGTACGAAGGCACGTGAGTCGGAGGGTGCTAATTTTTCAGAGGAAATAATATCGGAGCGTTTTTTTCATTTTTACTTTTCTTCGCCCCTTTTTTTTTCTTTTTGTTTCTCTCAATATTACACCACCCGTCAGGTGAATGAATTTAATTACACCGCGCGCACACAGGTGCGTAATTTTCGTAATACGAGATAAATGAGATTCCGTAAAACGATACGCATTGTTTATTTACAAGCTATATACCTGCATACCTTGTATATAGTCATCGGCGCGAGAGAATGAAAATTCTATGGGGGGAAAAAATGAGAAATGGAAAAAAAAATCAGACGACTTTTCTTCATTTCTTTATCGAACAATTTCTTTTTGCTTTTTTGCTTTTTGTTTTTTTTATTCATTCACTCGAACAAAAAGCTCCGTTTCGCCGTATGATTTATCGACGATAAATATAAATGACGACACTACGATCGTCAGATTAGATTTTATGTAATATGTACACCGCAATAAAATAGTGAGTTGTTAATTTCACGGTTTATGTATATCAGATGTACATATAGGTGTGTAAGAGTATTCACATATATTATTGCATGAAAAATTCATATGCACACATATGTATATGTATGAAGTTTTATGTTGTTCGGTTAAGCGTCAGAATATATATGTGCAGGATAGGCAGGTGCGAGATTGGGATTCTATGGAACAAACGAACCAAGAATATTATATGTACAATGCGTGTGTGTATTATGCACCTGAATTATATACCTCCGAAGTTTTACATATCAGCTGTATACATATATACATCTATGTATCTATGTATTCACGGATATGTAATAAGACGTGAGTTTCACCCGCGCGAACGGATTAAAGTCTTTCACTCATAATAATTAATTTAAACATAAGAAGTAGAAAAGAAATTAATTAACCGCTAATTTCGACGATTCGTAAATCGGCGTACGTTATGGATTCTTCGGTTTTTGGTTCTAGTTCTATTGAAAAATACTTCATTTTTCACCCCTATCGTCGCTTTATTAATTTATAGTTTTTTTTAACGCACTATACATACGTCGTATAAATTCGTTATTATCGCCGCCATCTTATCGAAGAATCTTTACTGGAGGCGTTAATTAATTAAATCAATACACCGCGAGATATATTGTGACTTGAAGAAATAGTCACGAACAACTTCCGCTCTCGATATCTGATACAGGCGATCACTGAAATTTCGCTCTTTCGAAAAATTGAAAAATGAAAGAAAAAGAAAAAATTAGTTCTAACCAAGAAAATCCAAAAATCAATCGATTTACTCTACAAAATTAATATAATAAATGAAATCAGAACAATAAATTCTAACCTTCATAATTATTATTAATAAATGAAAACGATTTAATCTAACTCTTAATAATAAAATTAAAAAAATTAATCGCATATATATATGTATATAAATAAGTTTTAATAGTCTATACTAAAAATATTGATATTTTAAATCAATGAAAAAGAAATCTTTTTCAAAACTTCAGAAAGAAACTGTGTTTTTTCGATTCACAGGACTCTCTTTTATTAGAATAAAAAAGACCAAGAAAAAAAAAAAAGAAGGTGAAGGCGAAGGAGAAAGCGATATTAATTATATTTTTGCGCACCGGAATCGTATTTCCTTTTTTCTTTTTTTTTCTATTCATTTTTTTATTTAGAGAAAAAAGAAAGAAAAAAACTAAGACCATCGCGCACCTTATTCCTACTTGATCGTCGAGCCCGAAATCCGGGGGACGACATTAAGTGTGTTGTAAAATATATACATATATATATAACGTACCTATGTAATGTGTACTGCAGTTTGCGGATGAACGCGATGTCAATTAGGACGAGCGAAGTAACTAACCTAAGGTAACCCAACCTTAACTTAACGGCGAACCTACCGATGGACACGAATTCTGCATTAGATCAAAGTGCATGAAACTTTTTCTTTTTTCGCAGCTAAATAAGTTCATTTATAATACACACCTATGCACACATACCTACGTGTACTTATATATATACATACATACATTTGTACGCAGACGGAAGTGGATATTTTATTTATTTTTGTTTTTTTTTTCACCCGACACGAAAGACTTCCGGGTACATAATGCGTGTTCGATTTATATGGAAGTATATTCTTGTTTTTTTTTTTCTTTATTTATTTAATGTATTTTAGCAAAAGTAGGGGTCTTCCAAACCATGTTCGATAATAATTACCTTTATGGCATGTATTTAATTCTCTTACTTTTCTTTATTTCCTGATTCAGTCTTGTCGAGTAACGGTTGTTTTTTTGTTTCGTTTTCTTTCTCTTATATTCTTATTGTCCTTTTCTTTTTCATGAGACAGATAAAACGATGGGCATATCTGGCAATTGTTTAATAGCTTAAAGTAGTTTTCTTCATACTCCATTTGTATCTACACGTATACGTAGACATATTACCTGTGTGTTCGGATGAGATAGGAAAAGTAGTTCTTTGATAAAGCACATAAAGTCGTGATGATAATAATCGAACCTAGGTATTGGATTAAAGGTGAATTGTGACTCGGCCATATTGAATTGATAAAATCGCTCGTTGTACTTATGGGATATAATACGAGATTGATATCGGGAAAAAACGTTATAATACCATAAGGATGGAGAAAAAAAAAACCACAAACTGGGGAAAAAGAATTCCAACGTCATATACCTTATGTAATATACGTCACTCATCATTCTACTTTCCTTTTCATACAAACGAAAGGACGAAAAATAATCCTTCTTCATTTCGCGAATTTATTTCTTCCATATACCCCCCACGGTAAAACTACAATTCCTCCCTATATATTCCACCGAAGTTTTCAGCGAAACACAGAAGGTTCTAACCCACAAAAAATTCGTCCTGTAATAATCCCTTCGGAAGTAAAAAGAAAAAAACAGTTTTCTTAATTCCCTACACATTTTAGCTATGTTCGATGTCCGGAGGAATTTCAAGTGGAATAAATTTTTTCTCTTTCGCTCCGGACTTCAACATTTATCCTGAAAATAAATGCGACGTGAAACGAGATGATTTGTCTGCATAGATAAAAAAATGAAAAAGAAAAGAAAAATATAACTTGAACTTCTTATCAAAAAGCTATAGAAAAATCTGACCAATGACCCGAGTCTAAACGTTTCGTATCACGCTATAACTTTTGCTTTTCTGCTTATACGCGCAGTCTGGTAGGGTCAGCAAAAGGATGGGGGGGAGGAAGGATTTTAGGGTCAGGATTTTCTGACGTTATATGACGTTATGATTACGACCCCATATATCGGTTATTATATCAATAAGCTGAGGGTCAAGCTGCAAACTCGAGCGTACGTTGCCGCTGCCCTACTGCAGTGCCTCCGTTTCCCTTTTCTTTTTCATTCTTTCTTTTTTTTTTTTTGTTCTTTTTGGTTTCTTCACTGCAGATATACTTCCGATCAAGGTCCTGCAGGACACGGCGTGCAGATGACCAACTGCGAGGGAGGGAAAAAACGAGAGAGAGAGAGAGAGAGAAGGACGGGGAAAAATAGGAAAAAGAAAAAGAAAAACGAAAATAAAAAGGAAGACCGATGCACAACGTTCTTCGAGTGGGTGACATATGGGCTGGCTCTACAACAAAATCACCGAAAGGACCACGCTTTTTCTATACCTTATACTATACGATACTTGATGGAGTGTTCGAACACCACGACGATTCGGTATAACCTAACCAACTGTATGGTGTTCGGTCACCCTAAAGTAACGCGATTTTCTAACGCCAACTTTTATTACACGTACCTACTTTTCTATATTCACGTACTTGAATTTTTATTCTCTTCTTCTTCTTCTGCGATTTTTTTTATTTTTTTTTCTTCTCTTCTTCGATATTCTTTTTTCACAAGAAATTTTGCGTTTCAGCGTAAAGAAAATATACCGTCGCGATTGTCAACCCTCGATAGAGGCCGCGGATCGGATCGCGATGTTCGAAAAATAAGCAAGCTCCTTTTTTTTTTTTTTTTCTTCGTTTTTTGTCTTCAAAATATGAAACTTTCGGGAACGATTTTTTGGTAAGTCGATTGAAATATTTTACGCCCGGTTCGCATCGATTCTTTTTTTTCTCTCACAGTCCAGATTTCTCCTCGTAAACGTCACACGCGATCTTTTATTATAAAATACATATACAGGGTGAGTAATATCGAAAATTTAAAAACAGGTGTGTCCTTTTCATACGATCAACGCGTCAGATTGTGAAGATAATCGAGAGAAGTGTGAAAGCTATGAATCATTTTCGGAAATTCTGCTCCTCGAATATTTTATAGTTTTTTTTTTTTTTCATTCCACACTCACCTTGTATAAGTCAACCTAGTTTTGACCTAAGTTGGAATAGCGAATGTAGTTTGAGTAAAGTAAAGCGAAGCAAAGTGAAGTGAAGCGAAGTGGGTATACGTATGGTGGTATACATTTGTGGAAAAAAAAACGAAAAAAAAAAACAAAAATTGAGAAAATCCCGAAGCCCGTCGTTTGATCTCACGCACTTTGCTCGGTCTCCTGGTGCAAGTTATATACCTATAGACGTGTGTTTATATGTATATGTATTTTTTTTTATACACACCTACGTACCATAATACATAGATAGAAACGCGTGTGCCTTTCTGGCCTCCACTCCGCGAACGAAGGAACGAACGAACCACCAATTGATATTCCTGACAGGTTCACGTTCAGGCGTATATACCCAGAATTCGATATTTCTCATGTCTATATGTTCCTCCCCCTCCTCCGCTGCCGCCGCCTCCTCCCGCCTCTTCTTCTTCATCTTCTTCTTCTTTCCCTTTAACCTCTTTTTCCGTCTTCTTTTTATCCCCCTTCAACGCCCCCGTATCCCAATAAGCATCGTTCTTTCTTCAACTTCTTTCCACAAAACTACACGCGTGTCTTTCTGCCTCACTCTTTTTATTTCTCTATATACTCAAAGAGATTTGTATCGCGAAAGCGACGGTCTATAAATACAAAAACAACTATATACGCAACATATATACATACCCATGCACTGCCGCAATCGTCGAACTCCTTATAATCATGTATATAATTTATAAATGCGAGTATAATGGGCGTGCTCCTATTTAAAGTGAATCTCCATAAAAACCATAAATTATCTCAATCAGTTTTAATTACGCTCATATAATTATCGTGTGCACTTGGAGATTTTCTCCGACACAAAGATTTAAAAAAAAAACAAACAAAAAGAAAAACTAAAAAATTCATCTTTCTCGTCTATAATTGTAAAATCATAAGGATAGCATTTTTCATTCTCAACACAACTTGGCGCAGGATTTTTATTTATCCTTTGCACGAATAGGGTTATTACGTATCGCGACACACATGACGCGAAGCCTCCCTTAAATAAGCCCCCGACCTCTGAAACGAAAAAAATAAAATAAAATAAAATAAAAGTTACCCCCAAATCCTACAGGAATCGAGTGTTGAAGACGTTACTTCTGAAAATTACATATTACATCCCGGAAATACGGGTACTGAAGCTGGTATGGAAATACCTTAGCCAAAAACACCCCCGTATATGATATTCAAAAGTCCAATTGAATATCGGAAAGCATAAAACAGGACGAGATTCTTCCCCCATTTTACGGCCCCTTCCTCGGTCCTTCTCTATCACTTTTTTTATTTTTATTTTTTATTCTCGTACTTTTTCTTCCAGTTTTCTTCGAATTTTCTTTTTTTTTTTATAAATTCCTTTTTTTCTCTTTTTTTTTTTTTGTTCCACTTCTTTTTTTTTTCTTGGTTTTTGCCTGACCTGACGCATCACCGGGGTTATATTTCCATAGCACGCGTTATCAAAGAAATGGATGGTTGCCCCCTTCAGGACACTCGCATAAATCCTCAACTGATCCGTCGTGCATCACGTTTTCAAGGATATTTCCTCCGACTACCCGTACGTATACATTTAAATATATACGTTTTCCATCCAACGAATGAACAAATGTTGCAGGTACGTTGCAGTTTATAATTTTCGAAATTAATTACTCATCGTTGATAATTAATTTTCAACTGTAATGCGTCGGAAACAGAAAGCCGATAAAAGTTTGCTGAACAGAAACAAAAACAAAAAATAAAAAAAAAAACAATGAAGAGTCAAAAATGAAAGAAGAAAAAGAAAAAGAAAAAAAAACGTCAGCTGCAAAAACATCGAAGAATCGGGAATCCTGTGGGTGAGAGACAGAAATATGGTGGAATTCTCGCACGCTTTTGAATAGAAAAAAAAAAGGAAAAACAGAAAAAGAAAAGGGAAGAAAGGGGGGGAAAAAAAAATTCAAGAAATAGGAATATAACCCATGCAATCTGTACGACGTAAGATATAATGTACACTTTGTACTGCTGCACGGTTACACGTACCTCCTATACATGTATACGCGTAAAATGTACATGTTCCTTTACCTCTCAGGTGAAACAATGACATCCTGGTTACTTACTATGCGAATGCAGGTTTCCTACTATACATATATATATATACGTATGTAACTTACTTTATATATCAATATATACATTTGTACGTACATATATATATATAGGTATAGGTATAGGCAGTATAACAGATGTCTTCGATTTCCCACGGATGCGAAAGAATTGATTGTGAGAGAAAAAGAAGAAAAAGAAAAAAAAAAAAAAAAACAACAACAATCAAGGACAGTCAAGAATGTGGTGAAAACGCATGAAATTTTTCCACATTTCGATATAAAGAAAAAAAAATGATAAAAACTCTGTGAGAGGGGAAAAAAAATTCTGAACCAAAAAAAAAAAAAAAAGAAAAACGAGAGAGAGGAATTGAGACATTTATTCACGCACATGTGATCTTCTTTTTTTTTCTCTCTCTCTTTTCTTTTTAAAATTTTTTAATTACGGTCAGTCTTCGATCCGCGATCATCGGCTCTCTCGTGCACGTAACGATATTTGATTTTTCGTTTATAATAGGTGCGTCTTGTAAAACGTCGTACCGCGGACTAGCGGCGATCGAAACGATCAACAACGACGACTCGGCTACGACGGAACGTAAAAGTCGTAAACTCAGCACGCGTTCGGACTTGTAAATTTAAAGTTGGCGTGTTAATGGACTTGCAGGTTATTTGATCCTATTAATTACAGAAGCGTTAATAATCCGTACGTTACATTACACACGAATATACGCACCGAACAAAAATTAAAACCAACAACTATGAACGCGTTATAAAAAATCTATACGTCATCCAAAGTCTGTTTTTTTTCCCTTCCTCAGGATGATCAGTGAAACAAGAAAAAAAAAAAAACACAAAAGAAACAATTACGAAGGGATCGATCGTCGGATTTATTGAAGTTTGGACGAATTAGCTAATTGTAAGTTAGTTTTTCATCGACAAGCGTTTGAAGAGAAACTTAAAGAAATGGAAAAACGAAAAACTATTGCGCAAGATTCTTACTATATTCTTTGTTTTTGTGCTGGTGTTTTTTTTTTTTTATTTTTTTTTCGTTCAGTCGAAACCGCGAGTCTAATTAAGAAGTTGCGGGGTTCGTTCGTGGGTTTGACTGGGTATAACGAAGGATATAGTGTATGCGGAGGTAAAAGGTAGTATACGGGAGAGGTAAAGATGAGGAAGGGAGAGGGGGAAAAAGAGGGGCGAGGGGGGAGGGGGGAGGGAAAGAGGGATGGGGGTTGGGATGGGATAGGATGGATTCGAGGAGCATGAAACCTTAAACTTATCCAGCATTCGCTCGTTCGTTGGGCACACCAGATTCGAGATACCTACCTACCTACGGCACCACGAATACAAGGTGTGTATACATGTGTATGTATATATAATATAACGCTGTGTGTGCCTGTTTAAGATTAAACTTAGGAGCAGATAAAGCTGGCGTTGAATATATTAGCCTGGGCATAAATAAACCGAAATTTAAGGGGACAGAATAAGGGGAATGGAAACGGCGAGCGAACGAGGAGCCGAATAAACGTAGGCAACGCGCCTCGGTGGTGTTCCATATGGTGGTAAGTAAGGTAGGTAGACGCGTAGGTATAGGTTGTCTGAAATTTTATCGGTGGTAGTGCAGACTGCAAGTAGTAGCGGCGGTGGTGGTGATTGTGGTGGTTGGTGGTAGTAGAAGTGGAGTGAAGAGAACGAGGTGGAAGGGATGTGAGAAAGGGAGTGTATAATTATTGTTACCCAGAGTTAGTTCGCTCGCCTCTTTCGTTCCACTCGACGAGTTTGAATTATAAGTTGCAAAGGAAGACTTGAATTAGAACGAATATATATATATATATATGTATATATATGTATAATGCTCTACCACTAACTATCACCGTGTATACGTTACATGTAAAAGTCTATGTATTATACGTATATTCGTCTATTTATTGTAGAGAAAAATACAGAAAAAGATACCTTATGATACTAGAGACATATATATCTATGGGGAAATCAACTTCCGCCCGCACATACTATATGCATGTGAGCACCCTTCGTTGAAAAACATAAAAAACAAAACAAACAATAAAAAATAGAAAAAGAAGAAAATAAAAACGCAAGACGTGGAGAATAGAAAAAAAGAAAAGAAAAATTGGCGCGGTGTTTTACTCTCTTAGGTTAATACAACATTTATTGTTAACAAAACGATTATATTATGAGAAAGTCATTATAACGTATATATTTACATATATACATACATACTTTGAAACTTCAACGCGCTATGAAGTCATTAACAACGTCGTATCGTGTGGCGTGGATCTTGTTGTGGAAATGATAGTTGAATTATATGAGGTGGAATTATTTCAGAACGACGCTTTTCGAATAGGACGGCTGTGGAATTTGGAAAATTGTTTTGCAGAATCGACGGACCGCGTCGCGACGGATTATCGAGGATATTCAATTAATCGGCGATCTGCTGCACCCGGAGAAAGCAAAATAGAAAAAAAAAAAAGAAATATCGAAATCGAAGGAAAACTATATCCAATTATTTTTCTCATTTCAAATTCGCGAAACTATATATGGGTGTAAAAAATTCTCAACGGTTGCGGAGAGGATGAAAAAAAATAAATCGGTGCACCGGAGTCCGATGAATTTTGAAAATTCTGCGGCATGAAATTTTTTGAAATTCTTGAGACCTCGAAAAAATCCCGGAAAAACTATATGCAAATTATTTCGTCCGTGTACATACCTATCTATATATTGTATGATTTCAAATCGATCCGTTTATACCCGTTCACTTTCTCCTGGATTTTTTTTTTTTTTTTTGTTTCTCATTTTATTGTTCGTTTTTTTTTTTTTTTGGCTTTTTCAACGTCTGCAGAGAATTTGAGATGAATAACCTTGCATTGTGACGCGACAACGCGACGTCGGGTATATATCTACCTTATGTACATAGAGGTGCATGTACCTATATAGGTATATGTGTAAATGTATATATATATATATAATAATACTCGTGAGTTTCTATATACCGTTAGTCAGCGATCTCTCCGTACATCCGTGGTTAGAATTATCAAACATTTCTTTGCTTTGTCGCATCGTATAAACTGCAGCAATAAACACCGATAAATAATCTTAAGTATATTTTATACGCCACATGCGTACGTATACTGCACGCGGATAATGTGGGTAAGGATACCCCGTGAGCGATTGAAACTCCAACCATAATTACACGTAAATTATACCTATATTAGGGTGGTCGTTAAAAATTACATTTTTTCCGAAGCCCCCAAAAAAGCTTCCTTTTGATAAAAAAAAATACGGGAGAATTTAATTTTTGTTGTTTTTTTCAAACAAAAATAAAACTCTCCTCAAGACGATCTCTGAATTCATTTTTTGATGAAATCGCAGTTTTTGCTGAGTAGGTATCTCGTAAAGTATACGGATTTGAGAAAAAGTTATCAGCCTAATTTTGTAAGGAATTCAATTTTCCATAAAATAAGTACTCTTCATTTTCTTCATAAAATTCATACTCGTGGAGATATTCTCGATAATAGATTCATTGACTCCATACGGTCGACATTTTAAGACCTACAAACGTTACTTTTTCTGCAGTATAAAAAATTTCGAAAATTGAATTCCCCGCAAAATTGGTCGCGAAACTTTTTCTCAATCCCGTATACTTTACGAGATACTTACGAAGAACTACGATTTTATCAAAACGTGTTATTTTTGTTTGGAAAAAAAAAAAAAAAAAAAAACTCCCGTATTTTCTCATCAAAAGGAAGGTTTTTTCGGAGCGTCGGAAAAAATTTGATTCTTAACCACCATCCTATTATACTATATATACGAACATTTCGGACGATAATTCTGGTAAAAGGCGCGAAGAAAAAAAATGATCGAACAGAGCACAGACATCGTTTTATTTATCGAAAAGCATCGTCGGAAATATTTCAAGTCTTTTTGTTTTTTGGTAAACGAGTACATAGAAAAGCGTATAGGGTATATAATATATACATCACCAATCGTGTAACATATAATATGGTGGACAGGAGAGACGGGTCGTGCAGATCACGTATCAACGATTTCCGTACAATAAAAAAGACATTCGAGACATTTCGGACATCCGGGTTAAGGTTTATATGTCTCTATACATATTCGGTGACGGACCCACCACCTACCTCATATACTTACATATTTATTTTTGTTTTATTTTTCCGTTTTTTTTCCTACAAGCCTTCGAGTTGGACCAACGCTGACACCCCGTTCTCACGCAATATCAGCCGCGTTATTTCACATAAAACAATGGGGTATTATATCCCGCTTTTATCCACTGCTCCCGGAATACCGAATACCTTGTTCTTTGTTTTTTTTCAATAATTTTTTTTCACCCCCACTCTCCGATTTTTCGTTCATCGTTTGTCACTGTTTTACGTTTTCTAAATAAATAGATAAACCTCACGCTCGATTCCTCAATTTCCGGCATGACGTTAAAAATTTTTAGATTCTACGATTCGGTTTCCGACCTCTTCGTCTTCTCTTCGCACTTGAAATTATTATCCCACCTTCTACTACTAACTAAAATTCAAATTCCACGGTTAAAAAAAATTATCAATCTCATTGCCAGCGCGGTCGGGTAATAATTTATCGGCCCGGGTTTGCCGCACGCGTTGTATTCGGACGACCTAAATTAACCCTGAATCCCCTGCAGCATCTAGGGGTAGGTATGCTCTGGTAGGTAATAAAAATCCCATTTTTCTTAATACAATTAAGACATAGGTAGGTAGCCTGCAGGGAGGTTCATAGCTATGGTATATAAATAAATATAGCATATACATATGTATAAAACTATGTAGTCATATATATCTATATATATGTATATATACAGGTTCCGGGGATATAACACATAAGGATATACCCACGGCCTGGACTTTGCGATTCGGTAGCAGCTACAGGGAGGAAAATGGGAGGGTGAGGGCGGAGCATAATATACCTCTCTCATAATCATTAATCACCCTACCCTGCAGAGGTGCTCTCGCATCCTGGTCCACGAGTTGAACCCTCCCTCCTCCCATTTCCCCCCTCTTTTCTTCTCGCAAACACTTTGCAGTCCGCATCTGACCATATCGCGCATCGACGTATCGACCTCATGCAGAATTAGAAATATAACTAATAACTCGCGACCCGCGGATTCAATTAATTGCGATCCGATATTTTCTAGAATTTTATTTTCTTTCTCACATATCGTGTTACTAAAGCCAAAAGGGCGTATCAAAAGAACTTTTTTTCTTAAAGCCAAAAGGGCGTATCTCGAAAAGAATTGTTTTATCGTTGTTCCATAGATTTATGTATTTTACTCATATTCGAGTTAATTGGAAATTTTTTTTTTTCTGATACGCCCTTTTGGCGTTAGTAACGCGATATATAAAAAAGTACATGAACGTATATCATATATGGTGCCTGTACACATATACGCTATACTGTATATGGATTTATATGTTTATGTGTAAGGGGAAAATCTACAACCCCATCCTATTCCGCGTCGCTTTCACCTCCTACCCTTAAACCTTCCTTGACCGAACAACCTCCTCGCTTCTGCAGTACCTACTACCTAAGTTTCGAGAGTCTGCCCAGCTGACCAGTCATTAATAATCTGACCCATTTCCTGGTAGAAGCCCCAAAATTTTCTCGACCTAAGGGACGATGAGGGGAACGGGGGATGCGAGAAATTCTTGGAGATCGGAACTAGGAGCGGAAAGGGGTATGAAATTTACGAATCATCGTCAGAATTTGGAACAAAAATAATTTTTACGCGGATTTTAAATGGGGACGAATTTCCATAGTTTTTCATATTTTTCCGCTAACAATTATTTATTCATTTGTTCATTTTTTCGAATCAAATTTTTGTAGTTTTTTGAATTCCGTCAATTTTATCGCTCGTATATTATAATTTGTCACTTTCTTTTTCTTCCCCCCAATTTTTTCGTTTTTTTTCATTCCCGCAGATTGATTAAAAGTTCATATTATATAGTTGTAAATAATTCAAGCTTTGATATGTTCTTCTATCTACGTATTTTGGGGACGATCATAGCACGCATGAGTAAAAATAGGAACGTATATTACGGAGGGTCCTTATGCGTATTTTTAACCCTTTTTACTTTATAATTAATTGGTTAAGAGATAATATATGTTTTTAGTAGGTATGTACGCAATGTATTATACGCGCGTATAGGCGGTTGTATAAAAGTGTTGTGAATTAAGGACGCGCTGCTATTCGTTGATTAAAACCAACACGCTCCGTTGCCACCCCCTGCTGATTGTACAATTTTCTATATTATGCGCATCACACGTCTGTGGAGTAATATAAAATTAGTCAATTTTCAACGACGCTTTTAAAAAGATTATTGCCGGATTATATTCATTATAATAATGTAACACCCCGTTAGGAATTCATCAAATTCAATTAGAGGACGATATTTTAATTAGATTTTTTATCACTTTCAATATAATACGCGTAATTTTTCTGTCGATTTTTCCCTTCTCATTTTTCTATTTTCCCTGACAATTAGCTGTCTGCGAAAAAGGATGGATAAAAGGAATGTGAAAACGCAGGGTCGCGGGGGCCGGAAAATGCAAAAAATGATAAACGGGGTGGGGAAGAAAAACGGAAACAAAAAATGACAAAAATTGAAAAAAAGGAGTCGAAAAGTAAGAAAACTTGTTCGACGGATGGGCCGAGTGACAGGCATCGCTAAAGGGATTGAATTTGATCGATCTTTTATGGCCCCACGACTCTGAATACGAGCGATATATGTACATTTGCAATCCATATTCACCGCCACATATGAAAATCGACGGGGTTGATGAAATGCCAAACTTCGAACAGCAAACCGCCCGCGGTCCTGACACGCTTATACATATTCCATCCTCGCATTTTTCTCCTTTTTTTTTTCTCTTTTTCCAATATATCTACGTATTTTGTAGGATATTATATACATACATATATAGAAAATATTCCACATAGACGTCTAGCGGCCAACATTTTTATACACCCCATACGTCTGAAGATATATAAGAGAAGATGTCAGATAGATCATGACGAGCGCACGCGGCTGCCCTGCGGAGAGCAAAAGCTCTATGGGACACGGTTTTCCTCTCAACAACTCGAGACGCCTCTCAGTAACGTAACAAAAATTATTCAGAACCCCATGCCGCACGAAAATCACCCCGAAAAAATTTTTCACTCAGAAATTTACCACAGAAAAAGTACAAGACAATCAAATAATCTCACGATCTTGTTTATGAAACGAACAAAACTACTGCAGGACGATTCGTACCTATTCACGCGTTTCTTTCGGTGAGAAAAAACCATTTCTTTTTTTTCCTTTCTAATTTTTGCTCTATCGATTAGTTGTTTTTTTATCGCTACCGACGAATATCTGAGAAATAAGAAAAAAACTTTCAAAAAATTACAAGCGCCTTATATTTGATTAAAAAAAAAAAAATGATAATAAGTTAGCACGGCTTTTATCATCTGTCGGATCTTTTTTTGGATTCTTCGTTGATATCTTCTTTCTTTTTTTTTTCTTGTTTGTCGTGAAAATTTTGAAGCTTTTTCGCGACGTCCCTGCGGCCTTAACAGAGGTTGTCTCCATCGATAAAAACATACTATGTGTACAGACACATATATATAAACGTATAAAACACGCCAGATATCTTTACGCATCCTTCGCCTCCCCCTCCTCTCTCGACATCTTCATTTTTTTTTCTTTTTATTTTCCTTCCTTTTCTATTTTATTTTTATTTTTTCTTCCATATGATATGGGAGACACATACGAGTCACGTCTGACACATCTCGTTTTCAGAGCGGGTGTCGCATTCGTCGAAGGATGAAGGAATGGGGATGGATATGTGTCTTGTATATATAGGTAAATACCTATATCTATACCAAAACATAAAAATCAGCTTTATATTCACTCCTATCTGGGGTGTATTTTCGCAGTGCTTTTCTTTTCTCGTATATTTCGACTCTTTTTTTTTCTCATCTTTTTTCTTTTTCTTTTTTCGTCTCCTTTCTTCTGGCTTTCTCTATACATACCCACAAACCGCCCTCGGATTTATAGAATTTATACTTTATTTTTTGTTTCTCTTCTTTTTTTTATCGTTTTATTACAAATTTTTCAATTCTACGTCTGATTGCCCCAAAAATTATGAAGTTTTTTTTCTTTTCTTTCTTTTTTCAATATTTTTTTCCGTCACTGGATTTGATGAATAAATCATAGAGAAACTTCAGACCCGATATGAAAGAAATTTATTTTCGAAGATCGTTTTAAAAAATCTTGCAGAATAAAATGAAAAAAAAGGAAAAAAAAAAAAAATAATGATCGAACTTTTTCGAATGACAGAAGTTATAAAAAATAAAATGGTTACCCCCATAAATTGAGGATCGATAGATATAATATAAATATATTACTATATATATGTAATAAATAATAAATAATTAATAATATCAATGAATAGGGATGTAAAAAGATGTGAGGGATATCGAGGCAATTCTCGTCGGTTTTCATACAGTAAGAGAACATATGTGGTATAAAACATAGTGGTGTGTATATAAACCATAGATATATCGTCGTACGTTTGGTTGGTCGGTCGAACGTTTGGGAATTCTGGGGTGTTCCATATTGCGGGCGAAATGTTGCATCAAATATTTAAACCCTCGTTCCACACGCGTATCTCTTTTTTCTGTATTTTTTCGTTTTTTTTTTTATTTTTTTTGATTTTATACCGGTAAAAATGAGAAGAAGAAGAAAAAAAAAACAATCAAACAGAAAAAGAAAAATCGAGAGAAAAAGAGAAAGAGGGAAGAGGTGTAACGGCCGTGCGGTTTACGCTCGGATATATATATATATACCTTATACGACGTAACCTATACCGCATCGCTTGAAAATTCATGTTGATCGATGCTCTGGCCCCGATTGAAAAGCTTTTTGAAGAAACATAATTTTACGCCCTCAAAATCCCACGTTCTTTCTCCCTGCTTTTACCTCATGTGCACATTTCACATCATACATACGTAGTATAACTTCGCCGATACATACATACATCGGAGAGTGAGGAAAACAGAAGTTGAAAAAAAAAGAAATAAAAGAAAGAAGAAGGGATGAAAAAAAAAGGAATGGAAAGACACTCTGGGGAAAGACCGCCGCGGAGCGTCTCGACGCTTCTTTTTAACACAGATACGCCTACTATTTTACCATACACATATACACATGTGGTAGTTGCGCACCTTGCCGGAGCACAAGCTTTGAACTTTGATCACGCGGGAAAAAAACTAATCGAGCGAGATAAAAATAAATCCCTCTAATGCAGATCTCTCTGGAACTGGAAGAGGACACGTATACACGTACGCGTATAACCGGGGATGAGGTTTTAAAAAAAAACAAAAAAAAACAAAGTGCACAATTCTCTTCTTTTTCTGATTTTTTTTTATCGTCATTTTTCGCTGACCGATTCTCAGAGATTTTTTGAAACCGTGTGAAATTTTTTTTTTCATCCAAGTTATTGATTTTTGGGAATTATTCGAAGTTTTTGTTTTTCTCTCATTCAACCCCGGTTGAAAAATATCGACGTATCGCACTGAAGAGCTTGAGAAAAAAAAAATAAAAAAATCTCGGAAAAGAAACAAAAAAAAACTTCAAAGACCGGAGCTCGCCACGATCGTCGAAATCTCACAGTATGTAGAATCTAACTTAGTCGTATCTCGTGGAGGATTTTTGGTTACTGATTTTCTGGTTTAACATGTAACGCTAAAATGTTGAGAGAAGTTTTCGAATTCAAGCTCCTATTTAACTCACTTAAATACCAGCCTGTCATGGACTACTCGATTCAAGCATTAGAGCAAAACTGTAGTAGGGAGGTGAGTAAGACTATATGGCGGACAATTTTAGACCGTAGCTGCTTGTCGAACCTTTTTTTTCCGAAAATTTTTTTAAACCATATGGGAATTTGTCGTTGCTCGTTTCTCACTAGAAAATCCATCAGCCGTGCACGCGTGACCTGCCCACAATAAGTAACTCCACTTAATATTTTATACTTTGAGGTATTCCGCACCCTCTGCCGCCACAGACAGACCCTTTGGAAAACTTGTATTCACTCAATTTCACACTTTTCGTCTTCTTCTTCTTTTTTTTCTACCTTTTTCCTGTACGGATATAACGATCCCAAGAGTCCCGTTCACAAATCGATGTCCGTAGAATCTTAACATCGACACACGGTACGTATCTATATACCAATTGCAAATTTTATGCGATGTACATTTTATGGGAATTCAAATATGATCGTTTTTTTTTTCCTTTCCAAAGGAGGTAATAAGATAAATGATAAAAAAAAAAACTGGATGAGTTTCTAAAAAAATTATTAAAAAACAAAAAGTCTTCGACGGTGTTTTGAGTGGCGGATCGTTGTTCTTTTTTTTTTTTTTTTCCCCCTTTTTGTTTTCCTTTATTCGTTATAAATAATATAACAATTACAATCCTTCATGGTGTTTCAAGTGGGCAGCGCACTTAAAAAAATACATACGTGCGGTGTGGTTATATGGGTAGGTGGAAAAGTGGAAAGGTGGAAGGGTATATAATACGTATACGTGGCGAGCGAGTAGCATATGTAATTTCTACTCGGTTTAAGCCGACCATTAGCGTAATATATCTCGTGTTAACTACCGGGCGCGCGCCCTTCCTCCTCCACCTCCTCCTCTTCCTCCTCTTCCTCTTCCTCCTCTTCATTCGTGGACATCGCAGACCATCAGAGTGCGTCGGCTGTTATAAGTATAAAGTAGCTGTCCGGTTCGTTCGTCGCTGGTCAAGAGAGTTTCGGTATCCGTACGCCGTTACCACATACCATATTGTATAGTTTATCGGTGTAATAGGAAGGGTATACCTCCAGGTTTAATATTCACTTTTCAAACTCAGGTGCACATTTTAGCGAGAGGAAACGGAAGAAAAAGAAAAATGGGGAAAAAGAAAAAATAAGTAACTAGAATTTTTACAACCACTGAAATTATTCCAACAATTTTAAGCACTTCACTCTCCATTTATTTTACATCGTTTCTATCCGTGTATGACACTGTTTTCATACATACATACGTGTGGGCGCGGAGTACACGTTATTATAATTTTGAAACCGGAAATACACCGGTAAGAAACTGCGCGGTTATTTTTTTTTTTACTTCTGGCAACACTTCACTCAAAGAGGTTATGTACTCATCGTTACGTGAAAACTCATCGAGCTTCTTTTTTCTTTTTTTTTTCTGCTGTCGGTCAAATCGTCGCGTTTCTTTTTTTTTTTTAACGGTTCGAATCAATGGGGATATCGATACACGGGTCTGACTGACTCAATGACAAAGAAAAAAAAGAAACGAAAAAATTAATGTATCTTGATTTCTTTGGAAGAAATTTTTTTTTGCCGTCGCATATCTTGCGGAAGAATTGAAACAAAATGTCGTCTGATCTCCTGCCCCATAGGGGGTGGGATTCACCCCACGTTATAATAAGATGTCTTCGGAAGCTTCGCGCGGTGTAGATAAGTTTGGTTTAATTCTAATCTAAATCCCATGGTTTATACCCATACCGGTTGGTACGGCGGTATTGTCCATGGTGAGGATTTTGGTTTGCGTTGTGATTAGATTCGGCTGGATAAACCGATCCGTCCTTCCTCCCCCCAATTTCCATCCTTCTCTCTCTCTATCTATCTGTATTTAAGTCGTCTTGAGATTCGAGCGTTAATAAAGACACGACATACTGCCGGCGAAGGGGGTAGGTAGGATGCGTGTAGCAAGGTTTATGCTCCTTGATGGGCTTTATAATCTGTCTCGATACCTGCAGCGGAATAACATGGCAAGGGTTTCGTGGAAATGGAAACTGTAGTTTGCAAAGGCGAAACTTAAACGGACCATTCGAAAACAGTATAAGATGGATAGATGGATATTTTGTCGTTCGATTAGTTGGTTTAGTTAGTTGGTTAGTTAGTTGGTTACTTACTTAGTTGTTATTAGTTGCCGATACTAAAACGTCGCAGATACAATAAGAGCGGACTTTGGATTTACTACACATCGATGCAAATTGCGGAGCAAGTCGAAGCCGGTTCTTCGATGGTTTCGCTTCGATTTTCCGAAGGGCTGCTTTTGCCTCCGACTGAAACGTCGTTTCAGTTTCTGTTCCATTTGATGGTAAGTTGAAATCAAGAGTTCAAGTTGAGGTTAGTTCGCGTATCGCATGTACAGTGCGTTTCGTATAAGTCGGTATACATATAGTCGGTTGATCTCCAAGTATATCCTACCAGGATTACCAACTATTCCCGAAGACGGGTCATCCCGGATTAAGTCCGCCCCGCTCCCTCCTCTCCCCCTCTTCCCTAGGGCGGCCAATATCAATTATAAGAGAAGACAAGAGGTCGCGAGCAATCACGCCAAGGCACTCCTTACACCCCCGAAAACGGGATCAAAAGACTCAGAGACCAGATCCTTGAGTGTGTCCGACTCATCCTTACTCCACACGTACGGTATCCTACAAATTCTACCGCAAAACCAACAAACAAAAACGGAAAGAAAAAAAGAAATAACCAAACTCTACTTCACCCCTGCACCTTGGATCGGCTACTTTTTTAGATAAGGAATACTTCAATTAACTCTCGCAAGCCTATGGGTATCAGGAGAAGAAAAAAAAACAAGAGAGGAAACAAAGAGGACGGGGGAAAAAAAAAAGAAAAGAAAAAAAAAATCAAATGGAATCAAAGAAGAATCGGAAGGATCATCGCGGATTAGTCCAAAGCTCACCCTGCTCCACCTTCTTCCTTGTGTTTTATTTGATTTTCGTTTTTTTTCGGGTTGTTTTTTTTTGTTTTTTTTCGTTTCTCTTTTCCCTCGCAAGGGTATACGATATAATATCTTGAAATTATCGTCGGACGTATACAATAATGTTAACGTCAACGATAATCAACCGTTTCTAATCGATGTCTTCCTGAGCAGACGACAGACGTTTACATGTCGCATGCATTTAGGTATCTTTTTGAATTTATAATACCCATGTGAATATACAAGGGGTGGGTCAGAAGTAAAACGAACGATTTTAGAACCTGTTGAAATTTGGAGCGTTATGTAAAAAAAAAAAATTTTCAAACTTGATTCTTCGGTTCTTTCCGACCTTTTCCGCCCCCTGAAAAACAGCGCTACCAACATTTGCCGACGTGCTCGGCACTCGACGGTCCTTTCGTCTTTTTTTTATTTTCTTTAGCTCACCCAGTACGTCGAATAATCGTTATGGCACCGTTATTAGATATTCATAATGTACGTTTGTCAGAGTATAAAATAGGGTTTTATGGATGCGCGCGCGGAAGTGCAACCAGTTTTCCATATAATACTTCTACACACAATTCCCCTCTTCAGCAGCCACGAAGCAGCAGCAGTACCAGCAGCGACACATTGCCGGGGCAAAGTTTCGAACATCCGTGGAAACGAAAAGAAAAAAGCAAAAGAAAAAAGGAAGGAGAAAAGTGGGGGATAAAATTTCGGGGGGGATTTAAGGGAGACACCACGTGTGCAGCGGTAGGAGGATGAGAGATAGAATTGCCGGTCCTGCTGCAGTCGGCATATACATATAAATATATACGTACTATACATAGGTGTGCACATATATTTGTATATTATATACAAATGCACGTATCACACACGTGTGTGCATAGGGTAGACGCACGGGAGATGTTATCGCCCGTTTAAAATTGAATATTTCATCTTTTTTATTGAGGTTCTCGGTCTTTACTTTACTCCATCTTCCCCAACCCGAGGTCTCTGACGTACATTTGTAGTTTCGTGATCGTTTGCATATCGTTATGAAACCGATTCGACAACGCTCGTTCTCCTGCAGAAGTGGACGTCACTTTTCCCGTTTTCGAAAAATCGAATATTTCTTACCTTTTTTATATCCATATCGAAATCAAAAGTTGATTTTTGACCCTGAAATCGAAAAATATCTGAGTTAAACTCCTTTGGATTTTTTCGATATTGAGGTCGAAAATGAAGTATTGCCAAAATCGATTGCAGGACACTTTTCCAACGTATTTTGACCTCAGGAACACGAATCCATCAAGTAAATTAAGCTAGGAAAAAATCTGATCGAGATATCCTTATTTTTTCACTTTTTGAAGCGATAAATTGGCGATACCTCGATCAATTTTCTAGATAGCACGCCGACGTGTGTGTCATTTTGTAAAACAAATATGAATTGATAATCTTGGTTATTGTCAATATCATATTCATATTTATTCCGTTCATCTTTTCTTTTTTTTTTTCTCTCTAAATTGAGAGTGTCTAAATTTTTCGAAATATCAAATTCCGAGATCGGACAAATTCCCTTGAAAATTAAAAAAAATTTCTGCAAAACCAAAACCGTTTCTATTATATCCGTTTCAGAATGCGTTACAGCGATTGATATCGTATCGTACATTTTGCACGGTGTGTGAGTGGAAAAAGTATGAGTTTCTATTCACCGACGAAATTTAAATCGCCCGAAAAAAAGCTCACCGAGCTGCACTTCACTCCGCTAAACGGACATGCGCTGCAATAAGCTCAAAAGGAGAGAAAAGAAACAAAAAAGAAAAAAAAGAGAAAATGAGAAAAAACGAGCGAAAAAAATACCAGCTGGCCAACCAAAAATAGAGTAAAAAACAAAAAAAAAAAGAGATCGATTCCGAAATGCTGTTTTCTTTTTCTCTAAATTTGACTCGATATCGGTACAGGTTAAATTCGTCATATTTACACGCATCGTATCCCATGGGGTGAAAATCATTCTATGGATAAAAAGTTACGAGCTCTCCAGTCGGGTCCTGCGAAACGTCATCATAATTTTCCTGTCCTCTTCTTTCTCTTTTCACTTCTGTTTCTTTATTTTCTACCTCCTTTCCTTTGACCCCATGGATTCTCATATGCACTTAGTTTTCATTGCTCACCATTGCAAACGAAGTATCTTATAGGTATATGTATACACCATACGATATAATATATTTTCTAGTCTGTGGCTCCCCGAGGCATACGAGATACTATTTTTCCCCCCCGCTTATATTCCAGGAGTTCCTCAATTTCCCACATAACACTCTGCGCGCAACAAACTTCTATACGAAAAACAGAAAAACAGAAAAAAAAAAACAAAAACAACTCCCAAATCTTTATTCCCTCAGACAAATTTATTCTCCTTCTCATATCCTTTCCTCTCTCTTTTTGGTTCGTTGTATCGCCAATTACCGATGAAGAAAGAGCCAAAAAACGAAAAAAAAAAGGTGGAAGAATGAGGAAGGAAAAAAGCTCCGAAATCCTTCGGGATCAATCTCGGAATCCCCCATACGTGAATACGTAAAGAATTTTTGCATGTAGCGCCCCATAAAACCCTATAAGTTCTGGTCCAGTAGATTGTCCACTTTTCATGTGTAATACTAGCACTTTACTTTTTCGACTAAAATAATAACCATAAAAGGGATTCCATAAGGGATGGACGGTTAATCCCATTTTGTTCTATGTACATAAAATTTCTTTTTTCTTCCTCAGATTCTTTCCTCGGTAATCCCCATAAACTATATATATGTGCGTACATATGTACGGGGTATGTTATGTGCCGAAATATATTTAACGTCGATCTCGTGCATATGCCACGTTTTAATATTTCACGATACACCGGACCTCCACCACCGTACACATGGAAAATTTTAGGGGGTTTCGTTCTACGAGTCGAAGTAAAAAAAAAAAAAAAAAAAAAAAACAAAAAGAGACACGAAAAGAGAAAAAGAGAAAAAGAAAGAGGGTGCGCGATTCTTGTTTAGAGTATAGATGGGTCCGGTTTTCTATTAAACCGTGATTTTTTATTGACGAAGTGCGGACGGACTGCTCCCACTTTTACTGGCTACAGGGTTACCATGTATACACCTATCCATATATTATATACATATATATATACATACGCACATACCCCATGTATAAATACAAGGATACGTGTTTGTCTGTGGAGAGTTTCATGGGTCCAGGAGACATCAATTACTTTGTTGTTTGGCGTTCTTTTTCACCCCGACCTCCTCCCCCCCCCCCCGCACCCCTATTTTTCTTTTTTTTCCCTCACCTATCGAGGGTCGCGCGATACCCCCCCCCCCCAACCCTCCTTACAAATAAGTCCCGAAACAAAATCGAAGAGGAAAAAAAAAAAAAAAAAAACAGAACCCGTACACACCTTCTCGCAGAGAATGAAAAAAACAACAGCGAAACCGAAATAAATAAATAAAAAACAAAAATCGGAATGAAACGAACGAAAAGAAGAAAAAAAAAAAACAGAAAGGAAATAGAGAGGAAACTTGTCTTTCGAAGAGGAAAATTGTTGGTCGAAGAGAATGCGAAAGGAGGGAGAGGAAAATGGGGGGTTGGGGGGGGGCGGGAGGGGGTTGAGGGTCAGTCGACCGTTGGTCCCAAGTGTGCAATGGGGTCGTGCCATAGATCACGCAATATCAGTTGTCGGGGTGGTGTGCACGTATATATGTATATAAATATACGCGTCTGTGTCGTATGTACAGAGTTATATGGTGAGGACTATACGTATGGGTTTTCAGTGCGAGTTACATCGCTGGACAGTGGCCACCGTACCAACATCGACTCCAGTGTCTCTTCTCCCTGAAGTGCGAGTGATGCGCCCCAAGAGATTTCCGTGGGGGTCGGTGGTCCTCGAAAAGGAATAAAGATGGGAGGGGAAGGGATGATTTTCACGCGATGCAAAAATGGGGAAAAAAAAACTGTACACGCATCCGTACACTCCGGTTTTATTTATTCGTTTTTTGTTTTTTATTTTTCTCCTTCTTCTACGATGTTTCGGACGTAATAACCGTACCGCCTTTTCATCCCCTGTGTGTGAAAAAACTTACTTTATTTTCACCCTTAAATGCGCCCATATTTATTGCTCGGGTGTGTAATACACGGAGATAAAAAGGAATACGTAACGAAGTAGTGTAATCTGGTAATTTACGGTTTCAGGAAGAGACGGGAGATGAAGAAAATAAATGAAAAGAAAAAAAGGAGGAACGAGAAGAATGAGTAAATAAATAAAAAGCGAGTTCTTCTTCCATTCCTTTATTATATGTTTTTTTTCACTTTTAACGCCGCCGATTCTCGCTCGAGCGGATCGGACGGACGGACAGTGGTGTGTATGAAGATATCTTCTCCTTCTATTTTACACTCCAATTTTCCGTTCGCCTTTTTTTACCTCTCTTTTCATTGAAATTGAAAGAGGAGTTCGTTGATATTGTTTGACGGGATTCCCCCCACCCTTAGACCGGCACGTCCGCGAAGTCATACACGTATGTGGATAGATTTCTATTTTCATCCCTCTCGCTCTCTTCTCTTTTCTTTTTATTTTTTTTTAATCTTCTCCCTTCCATTTTGGATTTTTATTTATTCATCCATAACTTTCTTATTTCATCTTGTTTCTTTTTTTCTCTCTCATTTCGCTCGGACAGGAGATTTTCTATTTTTTTTTTCTTTTACCGCCTGCAACGCCACCACCCCTAAATGTATAAAAGACGCGTCGCAACGTCCGTCCAGGTTATACAGATTCGCTTCTTTTTTCTTTTTTTTTTTCTTCTCTTCTATTTCCATTCGTTTTATTTTTCGTTCCCTTCCCCGTATAGACCGTGAATACGGAATCGCTCGACTCGCCGACTTATTTATGTGATTGGCGAGTGCCGATGTAAAACAATATTCTTACTTTCTAAAGGCTGAGAGGGAAAAAGGAGTGGCAGGTTACCGATGGTGGTGGTGTTGGTCGGCGGTAGTTGATACGGGGGGATGAAAACGAACTAGAGAAAGAAATACAGATAGGAAAAAAAAACCAAAAAAAAAAAAAAAAGACTGAGAGAAGAATGAAATAAAAAGAGAAAGCGAAATAAAAATCGCCGGATGGTATCGACTCACTTTTGTTTCACTGGCTTCTTCTCATGTGGATATTTTATACATGCTACGATTTTTACAATACGTGAATACGAAGCAAAGCCAAATTCATCCCCCCCCCCGTACGATATCGATACCCTCTGCTACTTATATGGAACACCATAAAATCTATATAGATATATATATTATATGTATGCATCGATTACATTTTTGTTCACGTATTTTTTCAAATATTATCGATAAATATGAAAGATGAAAAAAAAACGTGACCGATAATTTCGACTCGGTTATTTTCGGGGTTATCGTAACGGAATTCATCGACTTCCGACCGCGGTTTTGGCCGATAATTTTATCGTTCGTTTATTTTTCCATCGTTGAATTTTTCTAGCAAATGATTAGAAATCGCGCGAAAATGTACGTGAACTTTAATCGCAGCTGATTTTCGCTCTGCCGACGCGCACAATTACGATATACATACGTCGTTCCGTTAAAACCGCACGGGACGTCTTGACGGCTCAAGTTATATACACTGCGATCTATAATTAGAGATCACGTTTTAACTTCGAGCTTCCGATTTAGAGTTTATTGTACCATCGTTTATTGTGTCTGTATATATGTGTATACGCGTGTGTATAAAACAAAGGTTTTCAATCTTTTTTGCAGTATTTGTATACAAAACTGCAGATTTCAAGTCGCCGAAAGATTTGGGATTTTTTTTTGTCAGTTTTTCTTCCGAAAAAATACATCCCTAGAGCTAGTTATATTTATATAGATATACATATACATAAATTTTAAGAATTAAATATTTTATTCATTTATATATTCTTCTTTTTTTTCTTTTTTTTTTGAGCCTGCAACAGAATATTCCTCATTCGTTTATTTCACTTGCATTATACGAGCGACGCGATCTTCATTTTTTTTTTATTTTTTCTACCTCCTCCCTTATCATTTTATTGTTTAGGTAAATCTGGCGGAGAAGAAGCTGCTCCCCCGGGTGACCCAGAGGTGACCGTTTCGTTCTCTTATACGTCCGAAGTTGCCCGTAGCGAGTGGTGTGGAGAAATTTCATTTTTTGTTTAATTTTTTTTCCACGACTTCTTCTCACTTCGCACTTTGTAGTATTTTTTTAATTTTTTTCTTGTTCATTTTCGTTCTCTTCTGCTCATCGGTTTGCCAGATCATCATACCTTACACTACGCATATGCTGTGGATGAGAGATAGGATTTGTGAAGAAGAAAAAAAAAAAAAGGAAGAAAGGTAGAAAAAAAAGAAAACGAAAGGAGAACGACGAAACGAAAAAAATGGAAGCGTGTTATGTGCTAGCGGTTCTCTTTGAATTTTTTCAAACTTTCTCTCCTTCTCTACTTCACCAAGATCTTCTATCTTCGCCCGATACGTTGAAGACAAACATTAACGGGGAAAGAATGAGGAGCTTTCGCGTATGGCGTTTAAAAAACGAGTAGAATAAGGAAGAGAAGAAAGGAAAAAAATGAATGAGAAGAAAAAGAGAAGTTATGAAGGGAAAAGGAAGGGAACGAAAATGTGTCCCGGAGTAGAAGACAAAGCGAAGTATGTATCTAAAATTATCCGGGACAATGGTGTATAAAGGTGCAGCAGAGGCGACAAACAAACGAGTGCGCGGACACATTTTCAAAACGCAATTGTATTTGTGCGGAATATTGTTGGTCGAATCGGTGCGACGGTATGAAAAAAAAAAAAAACAAACAAACAAAAGAAAAAAAAATAAACTATCCGCGAGCTTTGTGCGGCGGAGGGTGAAACGAGGAGGAGGAATAAGATGAAGAAGATGAAGCAGAAGTAGAAGAAGAAAAAGTAAAAGAAAAAGAATAGATGAGTTTTCAGCGCCACGCGAAGACCCGACGACCCGTCGCGGCGTCCCGACGCGGACGCCGCGACGCATCTTTTCCATGTCCTCTTCTCTAGCGTGTATCAATAGCGGTTCCATCATCTTCTGATTTTTCTTCTTTTCCCCAAAACTATTTTCTCCCCTCCCCCTCCCTCCCTTTTTCTTTCGATCCGCGTTATTCAAATTTCTTTTTTTTTTCTTTCCTCCTCTTTCTTTCATCTCCGCGTCTCCGTACGCTCTGCATATGGTATGCGAATACGTTGCAGCTGCCTTCGGAGCTGAGAGAGGCATAGATTTATAATTAAGATCGCTTTGGCATTTCGGTCACGCGTGTTTGCGACTATAAAGAAAAGATAGACACGCATACACGCGTCGTACATCCACGGCGAAAATTACTCGCGTCTAAAATTCGATTTCCATTACGCGTGTCTTTCTTATTTCATTTCATTTCATTTATTTATTCTATTATTTATTCTATTTTCTTATGGTCTTATATTATAATTATTCGCACGTATATATTTTTACCTTCTAGATTCTCTCTCTCTCTCCCTGCGGTCTCTCTCTCTCTTTCTATCTGCCATTTCAAACACCGACGAATTGTTCGAACAGAAAACGAATACGCGCTATAAGAAAGAGATAGGAACTTTTGTGTCACACATTCCAAAAGCTATGAGGCTAACTATAGACAAGAGATAGCTCTGCAGCTATACTATTATATATATATACCTACTATAGATGTTGCTGCTTCTGTTTCTGCTTCTGCTTGATTTTTTCTTTTTCTTTCTTCTTTCCTTCTTTCTTTCTTTCGTTTTTTTTTTTTTTCTCTCGATACAGCTGCATCGCCGTTGCCTGCACTGTGCAGCGCTATAGGATGCGCGGTGAAGAATAACGCGAACGCGGGGTATGCGTGAAAAATAAAAGAAAATTGAAAGAAGAGAGAAACAAAAACAAAAAAAAAACAAATGTAAAAATTAAACTTTAATCGACGCTTTTAAATGCTGAGAAACATATAGAGAACCCAAAAAAATAAAAAATGAAAAGTTTTTTTCTTTTTTTTTCCTTTTTTTTTCTTCGCTCTCTCAAGTTCCAGGCACCGTTTAAACTTTTGACACATAGGTATGTATATACTTTTCTGGCTTCCCTTAAATTAAGGGGCGGGAAGAAGGGAGGGAGGAGGAAAAGGAGGAGGAATTGATGGATATATTGTTTGTTTTAGGAAATATCTGGTGTATATCAATAGCGGTGAATAATTCAAGTTGGATTATAATTTGTGATTTTCTTCTTTTTCTTTTTTCGTTTTTTTTTTCTCACAGATAATTTCTCGGTCGAAATCGTACGAAATTTTTGTTTTTTTTTGGACAACGCATTGAATCGGAAAACTTTGTTGTAAAATAAGTGATGAAAAAAAAAAATATACAAATTTTTGACGATTGGATAATTCATATAACGCGTGCATGCATTTATTGTATATATACATATACATGTATATGTATACGTAGTATATAATTATTATTGTCGAGAAACGGCACAGTTTATAATAGAGCTGTTTATAGATGGCCAGACTATAACATAACAGTTGAATTATATTCTACTTTTGAAATTGTTGTATAAATACATCGTGGCTAACAGCTGCGACTAATTAATTTTGAAAACTGCGGTGCCTACGTACGCGTCAACCGATATAATTCATACCTGCAGTGAAGAAAAAAACAACAAAAAAAAACAACAAAAAATAAAAACAATTGAAATAATTGAAGCGAAAGAAAAAAAAATTAAAATACGAAAAAAAAAGAAACGAAAAAAAAGTAGTATCGTATATTTTTTCGATTCAATCGTATAGATGCTATGCGCCGCTTATATAAGTGTAAAAGAAATTTTGAATTTTTTCCATCATCTTTTTGAAGATCGCCAAAATGTTTTTTGATTTATTCCTTTTTTTTCAATTTTTACGCTCGAGACGATGAAATAAAACGATCATTTTTTTTTTTGGTCTCTTTCGTAAATTCGTTCGATCCGAACGAATACGAATAATACACACGCGACGCGTTGTCATAATCTTTTCTGTATTTTATATATATATAATCATAAGTTTGAAGGCACAAATAGTTTTTATAGAGGCAAAACAATATTATTTATACGCTCAGAGCGACTCGGACATGGCAAAGATTCCATTAAATCTTACGTCAGTTGATTTATTAGCATGGAAGAATTTATGTGTTTATTCCGTAGCATCTGGAATATAATGTTTCCCTACTATACGTTATATACATCTGCACGAATATATATATATATATATGTATGTATCTATGTATTTTTTCCTAATGCATACACACATTCGCGTTTTTTTTTTGTTTTTTTTTTAACAAAAATTCAACTGTAGTTTTTCATTTTTTTTTTTCAAAGATTTTTCACGGATTTTTATTCGCAACCGCAAGCTGCAGAAATTGGATGTCCCGTCGGGTTGCGAAGAATTTTTGAAAAAAAACAACAAAACAAAAAAAAAACGGAAATTCCAATTTCAAGAGTATACCGGAAACTGTGACGGATCTCGACCATAGAGGAGGGAAAATAATTCCGTTCAGATATTACATCCGGTTGAGAATCAGAGCGTATTTTATAAATTTGTTTTTTACATATGTACCAATATCTGTATATAGGGATGTATAATTTTTTTTTTTTCTGGTTAGAGTTTCGGATGAAATTCAGCGTAAAATTATTGAGGAAAAGTAGCTACCACCCTCCATAACCACCCCGAACCCCCTTCGCTCTTCTTCTCTCGGTGTTCACGTATATATATGTATATCTATATAGTGACGCGGAAGATCGGCGGGAGAGATTCAGAAATCATATAACGCTTCGTGCATCCGTAATTTGAATCAACGAGGCAGGAATAAGTCGAGAGTTATACGAGCGCGAGAGTGGGTGAAATTTCACGAGGCCTTCGCATATATAAGGTGAGTGCCTATCTATGCCGCGATGCGACAAACTCTCCCCCCCCCCCCCTTGCCCCTTCCCCCTGCCCCCCCAAATCGAGGGCAAACGTTTAGTTCCCGTATAAAATAAAAGAACACAGAAATTTTGTGTCTCCCTTTTCTTGTGTTTTTCTTTTTATTTTTCTTCCGAAGAAAAACTAACGAAAATCTGAGACACACGAGAGGATCGAAGGAGAAAACAATAACGTGTCGCGAAAATTAGAATTCTAGATTCTTCTGACGAAATATTTTGAGAACAAAAAAGAAAAAAACACGGAATTATTTTTCGCGTTGTGATGTGGAGAAGATTCAGCGAATATACGCGGCGCATATTTACCCATATGTACGGTAGGATTTAGAGAATATATATATAGTCGTAAAATCATGGAATAGCGGTTTTCCCTGGGGGAGGAAAGGGGGAAGGGGGGAGGGGGTGGAGAAGCGAGGGAGAGGGGTAAGGGAGAATTCCTGTAACCCCTACGACGAGAGTGGATGTAAGTGCGGAGCGGTAAGGGGTGAGTCATTGGTAAACTCCGCATGAACGAGCCAGTGTTGCTTTAATATGAAAATTGCTCAATTTCAGGGAGTAAAGGGAGGATGAGGATGAGGATGAAGATGAGGACGAGGACGAGGCTGAGGGGCGGAGGGACGCGAACGCGAGAGATAGTCATTTGCAAATGAGCGTTTTGGCCCGTTCAAGCAGAACTCGAATCTTCCGGCGCTCGCGTTGTATACATGTAAATATATATTACATATATATATATATATATATATACGCGTATTATATGTATATACATGTGTATATATATGTACAAAATTGCGTAGATAGTATTAGGCAATATACGCTGCCTAATGATAATTGCATATTGTTAGGTCGATAACTACAATACGCTTAATAATTACATTGCTACGCGGTACGCTGAAATAGTAAAAAAAAAAAAATTTTCAATTCCTACAATTATTTAACAATTTATAAAAGCCACCTGCCTAATTACCTGTATTTACGAAAATATCAGAAATCCGGGAAGAAGATTTCGTCGCCGAAATCAAAATTTGCTCATTTTTCATCCGTACAAACTGCAATTTTCGTCTAAAATCGAAAGAGAAGAACAAAAATGAAGTATAATAAATTTCAAATTCGCGCCAAGTTTTTTTGTGATTTGATTTTTTTTTCTTACATTTCGCACGTCTCTGGACAGCTCAGCTCAGATCCGGGGGCAGAAAAAAAATAAAAAGTCGAGTGAGAATGCGAAAAAATAAAATCTACACAAATACGTACGAATGGTATACGGAATTTACTATACTCTCATGCCCATATATAGGTATGCACATAAGGTGTACCTGTGCTGAACACCTGATTAAATTGCTAATTACTAATTAGGAGACCATCGCACCTACTCTCAGACGTTCTAGCTGTTTTAACGTGTAATTCCTTACCGGGGCGTCTGTGGTTATCAGCAATAATAATTACCCGCGACTCGTTCGTTCATCCGTATACGAGACAATGTCGATAGAAAAAAAAAACACCACAAAGAATTTGAAAAATTGAAAACCAAAAGCGAAGATAGAAAAAATAAACAAAAAAAAATCAAATCGAGAAAAGAAACGGTCGTAGCGGCGATAAATATGACGGAATATTTACGCTGCACGTATACAAATTAATTGAGGATTTATAATGGTTATGGCGTTGATATTATCATGGCGTGTGTAAGGTCGTTCGGTATTAAACAGCCCATTAAATGGGTTGTAAAAAATAAGCGAACGTACATATGGGTCATCTTCTTACTCAAGATATTAAGACCGGCCTCTGATCTGGTGCATAAAATTTCCCATTAAAATATGAATTTGTCAACTTTATATAAACCCATATAATATGAGATCAAAGGTCCCTCAGTCTCGAGAAAAGAAATCACAGACAAATCACACATACCTATATACGTTATTCTAGGTTTTATATCGCGCCCTATTTTTTTTTACAAATTTTCCATCGCCCCGTATTGTTTTTTTTTTGTTTTTTTTTCTAATTTTTATTTCATCTGATGCAAAAAAAAAATTATAATAATAAAAATTCCGCACACAGATCGATCGAAACTTGACGACTCTGCCGAATCAGCGAGAACCGAAAAACCAACAAAAAAAAGAAGCCAGAAGAAAGATTTCTTTAAAAATAATTGTTTTTTTCTATTCTCTTTTTCACCAACGTATAAACAAATTTTTTATATCGAATTATATTATTCGGTCGTGGTCGATGACGATGATAATAACGAATAAAATACCGTTTATGCCGCCCATGCGGGGGTGTTGTATTTTAAACCATTATTCATTTTTTTTTCTCTTCCTTCTTTTTTTTTTCTTTAGTTTTTTTTTTCTCATCCGCGTAAACAGCACGTGATATAAATTTACATATTTAGATACCGATTCGTATAAACGCGTTGTTAAAAAAAAAAAAAAACTGCAGAGCGTAAATAAAGTAAAAATTATAGAAATTCCAAACCAATTCGAACAACGTGTGAAACTATTTTTACCAATCATTCGATCCGTGCAGATAATTACTTATCGAAACAATGGTCGCATTTTTTTATCGCAGAATCCAAAGATCCGAGTACCGGAGCAAAAAATAAATAAATAATAACGTGGGTAGGTTACGTGTATCTGGATACTGAGAAGAAGAGAAAAAAAAAATAATTTTTTTTTTTCTAAACGGATCGACACGGAGATAGTTAAAATAAAATAGAGAAGGTCCCGGTATACGTTTTG
Source organism: Athalia circularis (assembly GCA_963978495.1). NCBI lineage: Eukaryota > Metazoa > Arthropoda > Insecta > Hymenoptera > Athaliidae > Athalia > Athalia circularis. The sequence goes on along the minus strand of OZ021698.1, from coordinate 34,348,991 downwards.
ATAAAAGTTAACGTGCTGCTGCAGCCACCTTGATGGAACATGATGTATGTATAGCAGATAGAGTACAGTGACTTTTGCTATCCAACGTTATTTCTTTACGTGCAGACTGGGGTGGGGCCGAAGGTCCTGGCTGAACGAAGCGTCGAGGAGTTTCTCTGAACCATTTTCTGAAGGAGCTGTATGAGGTATGAGAAGAGAAAACTTCCCCCTCACCCCACAACCCCCCCACCCTTTCAGACAATAAACACGCTCGCTGCTCCTACGCTGACACTCGTCATGTCGCCTCTTCCATTTGCCCTGTCATGAATCTCACGTATAAAAGTAGAAGATGAAGAGCCCCTTCCTTCCTTCCTTCCTTCCTTCCTTCCTTCCTTCCTTCCTTTCTGCCTTCTTTCTTACTTACTCACTCACTTACTTACTTACTTACTTACTACGTTCCATTTCATGCGCGCGGTTACTCGGATCATTCGCTCATCTCTACACACACCTATTCAACCAGCATCTCTGGTACGTGTTCAGGAAATATTCATGTTGGAATTGTAAGTATTCGTGAATATCCTCATGCATATTTTCTCGTTACATCTTTCTTCTTGTTCTTGTTCTTCTTCTTCCGATTTTGCCTGCACGGATAGTGTGTAATTGGTGCGTTTATACTCGGAGGATTTCAAAGACTCGCTTTTGAAGTGACGTGAAATTCAGCGACGTACTTCAAGAGTTACGGGTATGAAGGGAACATAAGTCAATGAGAAGAAAACTCGACGTTTTCGTGTCTTTCTGATTTTTTTTTGCTTTTTTTTTGTTGCTTTTACTCGTACCCACCATTCGTTAAAGTCTCTCCGAAAACAATTAGTCAAAGTTGTTTTTTTTTTGTTTTTTTTTTCCGGAACGTAGAAAAATAAAAATCACCACTTCGGGCATGGAAATAAAATGGGGACGCGTCACCGAGCTTTTGAAAACTAAAACCTTCATTCCGTCCGCCGATTTTGAAAGTGCGGAAAATTAGCTTAATTATTTGACAAAATTCGAACCGGTCGAAGCGATAAATTTTTTTTTTCTCTCCCCGTCTCCTTCCGATGAACGGTATCGAAAAATTTCATAACTTTGTTGGAGCTTTCCAAGGAGATATCTTGGAATATCTATGGGAATCGTTGAGGAATAGGTGGAAAGGTTAAGGTGAAGAATAAGAAGAAGAAAAAGATCTCGGGGATGTTTCGTTGGCGGCGGGGGTGTGAGGGGGGTCGTTATTTAGTTAATGACTACTCTCTCGTTCGTAGGCGCTGAAAGCGGCGTGGAATACAAGATCGTGTTTGAGATGGTTGGTCGGTTGGGTTGGCTGTTGGTTGGTTCGGTTCTGCGGCCGGTGCACCGCCATCTACACTCCTGCGCTGCTGATCCTATATCGTATACTTATATACATGCCATGTGGTATACCGGAGCCCGTGGCTTCTGTAGGAAGATGCTGATGCGCTCCAGGATCCGGGTCCTGCTCCCATACCTACTTACTCTCCTCCATATCCACCAGGAACACCAACAGCACCACGGGGTACTTGTACCCCCTACATCGTTTGCCAGCTACCTGCGATACCACCAACGGTATTATACACACATAACCTCATGCACACTATTTACCTCGTATAAATCTTTACACATATCTGGCTCTGCTATCCACCTCACCTCTCCCTTCTTTCATTATTCTTATAGTTTATACTCTTGCTTTATTTATCCCTTTCTCTAACGTTTTGTTCCTCTTCTTCTTCTTTTTTTTACAACACATATTCTTCTCATTCCTCTTCTGCTCGTGAATTTCATCCCCCCAAGCTTTACTCAACGGCTCATTCCATTATTCCACCTGCTTATACACGTACACCCGGTTAGGTTGATTGTGGATCGCTTCGCGGCCAAGCTCGTTTGGACAACTTTTCGAAAAATTTGTCCAACCGCGCGCTATATATCTATCCACGATGTACACAGTATACCAGACCATCGCAAACCAGATCGTATATGTACACCCGGTTGGGTTGATTGCGAATCGTTTCGCGGCCAAGCTCGTGTTTGGACAAATTTTCGTAGCCGGCCAAAAATTTGTCCAAACGCGCGCTTGGCCGCGAAGCAATTTGGAATCAACCTAACCGGATGTATGCCCTATGAGATTGATTGTGAATCGCTTCGCGGCCAAGCTCGTTTGGACAACTTTTCGAAAAATTTGTCCGAACGCGCGCTTGGCCGCGAAGCGTTTCAGAATCAACTCAACCGGTTGTACATCGTACATCATAGCTATATAATGGGAATTAGAATGTTACAAATTAAATTCCAAACGATACGCGAATGACCCTGGATATTTTTTTTTGTTCTCCAATCCCTCCGGCAAAAACATTTCTTATCCCATCCAAATTTCCGCGGACTCGGGAGCGTGAGAAAATCGGATGAATTGATTTAAAAATTCCATCGGATCCGGACCGATAAAATTATCATCCCCATACGAAAGTGACGGTGAATATTGTACGAAGAGAAAAAAAAAAACGACGAAATCGTTCCTCTTTTTTTTTTACCCCGATCAGCGTTGCATTGATTTTTTTCGTTTTCTTTTTATAAATTCATCTTCGAGTACAGATCCAATGAACGATGAGGTCGGAGGATACGACACAGCAAATACTACATCCACCTATATGTGTATACCCGGGGACTGATACAGTGTGGGTCCGTACGGTGGTCGTTGGGGAAGTTAGTTGAAGCGAATGAGACTCCTGCTAATACAAATCTGCGTGACTATCGAGATCCTGGTATGTATACTGAAGTATTCAACGGCACAACTAGCGAGAGGAGTTGCTCGCTGCCCCCTTCCCGCCCCCCCCCCCCCCCTTTCGCTACCATCCCTCTCGAATTCCCCTTACCCATTTACCGTCCACATGTATACTGTGAACGAATGTTAACACACATGGAGAGTAAGAGGTATGTATTAACATATCGTATAGGTACGGCTGTCTCCGATGCTCCTGAAACTACAAACGTGTTAGTTTCTCTTACGTGCATCTTCCTGTCCTTCTCTCTTTCCGCAGTCGAGATGAAGGTATGGTGAACTTGAAGTATAAGAAAGGTATGGATGTATTCGCGACGGTGGGAGTCGATGGAAATAAAAGAATAAAGATCGTTCGAGGGGTATGAGGTATAATAAGTCGTGGTTAGTGGCAATCGATTGTCTCTGTTTTTCTTGTAATCTATTTATAAGCGACTGGACGAAGGTAAGGTAAATGTATATATACCTACCTACGAATGTTGCACTATGTTTATATACGTGGTTTGTTCTCTACGTAATTGTGACCAACACCGTAACAATTTTCTGCAACACGACTAATATCGCGAACATCGAAAGAGGAGAAGGCCCCCACGGATGGTGCTCGGCCGCTGCGAGTTTCAGCTTCTGCCTCTCACAGCCTTCGGTAAATTCAATTCGAGGAGAGAAGGAAAAAGAAGAAGAGAGAGAAGAAGAAGGAGAAAAAAGAAGGAGGAACAAAAACGCAAGACCCTCGCGGTTAGGCTGGTGTTTAATTAGGGAGCAACGCGAACCTGGTAGATCCTGCATGCATTCGCATCGATCTGCATACAACTATAGGGTGTTCGAAGGATGGAAGCAGAAAATTTTCAAGGAAAACTCACCCTTAGTTCATTCGCTCGGGTATCCTTTTTTTTAGCATCTTCTGCGATCGGATAGCGTATTTAAAAGAAAATAGCGAAAGGATGAGAGGATTCGTTTTTCTATCGGCCTTTGGAGATGCGATAAAATGACGAGAAAAAAAATGACAAAATTAACGTAGGGATAAAGAAGAAGAAGAAGAAGATGAAGAAGAAAAAAAATAACACACATTCGTCTTTTCTCTTCCCGCGGGATCGCCGCACACCACTTTCTACCCAGCTGGTGCTTTCTTCTCCCAATGGCTGGCCGTCAGCTGTAGGGACAAATGTGTGAAATCAGTTGGTGACGTGGTTAGCCGACCCTCCAGTGTGCCCACTTTTTCCTTCCTATGCCTTTCTTCCTCCCTTATCCCTTCTCTGTCTTTTATATTATTTCTTTTTTTTTTTCTTTTCTTTTCCGCCCGTCGAGAGCCAATTTGACTCCCTTATATCCGCTTGTCGCGGGATTCCGTCTTTCGGTCTCGTGAGGAATCGTTGGAATATGTAATTCAATTTCATTCACAGTAGCCAGACCATCTTATCGGCCAGATATATATTTTATGCATGTACGAGGGAAGAGAAAAAAACAAAAAAAAAAATAACAAATTGGTAAGATCGCGAATCGCAACTGAACGTCGCTTCTTTTCTTTTTTCTCTTTCTTTTTTCTCTCTCTTCGTATAATCCTTGTAAAGTGCGAAATGTTTTCTCAAATTTATTTACACTAGACAGTCGACGCGTTGTGACCGGGATCGTCCATTTATACGGATAAGAGAAGAGATTGTGAAGAGGGCAGGGCGGTGGGGAGGGGGGAAGGGGGAAGGGGGAAGGAAAGGGCTCTTCCGGTGGTTGATTTTGCTACGGTTTAAATCATACGGTCTGAAGGGAGTTACCGTTGCCAACCAACCTCACGAAATTCATGCAACGGATGACCATACGATGGACTGTAGTATCCGTCCGTCCGGTTCACTGAGAAGTGTAGAGCGACTGCCACCGGAGGATTGGAAGCTGGTGGAACTGCAAAGAGGATTTGTCCAGGTTCCCACCCTGGTTGTCCAATACCCTCATACACCCGAATACACAAAACTCAGGATGGCAACTTTCCTCGTACGACTTGAAATCCCAAGAAATTTATCAAAACACACCGTGAAAAATTGGGGAAAAAATGAAAAAAATATTTGACGGAATCAAAGTAAGTCCCTTGAACTAAAAAAATACGTTTTTTATCTACTCTCGGTCTTTCGAACGAATCGGATGAGTAATATTGTTCCGTTCCTGAAAACCAAAAAAAGTGTACGAATTGTTTCGGTATAAGTGAATTCTTTGTTTTTTTTTTTTTGGTTTTTTGTGCTTCTGAACCGGGGACGTCGGGCGTTTGAAAATCGTTCGTTTGTTCGTAGCACTCTGAATTATCAGTCTCTGTGATTCGAGCTGATTTTATTCCGTACGTTTACACATCATACGTCTACCGTATGATGTTCGTAGCATCCGAGAATCGGGGAATTGTTCCGACTGAACTGAAATCTCATTTCATTCCGTAGGTAACCCTCGAAAGGATTAGCGAGGACCATTTTATTTAAGTACAAAAGTACGATTCTAACTTTTGCGATTTTAACTCACCCTGACGCCCATAAACCTACCCCTTTTTCCTCTCTCCTTTTTCTCTCTCTTTCTATTTCTCTCCATCCTTTCACCCGTCTGCCAATTAAACCGATTACGAAATGGTCAAGCAGCCGCCTAAAGAGATTTTCCGACCAAATATTTTCGAGCTCATGATGCTAATGCAGCTCACGACGCCGACAGACTCTCGATGCTTTTATACCGGGAAAATTTCCTTCCGACGGACGAAAACTCCATATAAATTACGATACGGTTCAATTCAAGAAGATGTTTCGGTAGATAGAGTAGAAAAACTGTTTATTTATTTTTTTTTTTTCTATGCGAGAAGATTTCGATTTCAACTGCGACTTATACATTCATTATACATATAAAATCGTGCATATGTTCGAAGACCTCGTGTTACATATCATGTTTAAAATAATGAACCTACTGTGCTCGAGTTCCGAGATTCCGATTATCACGATTAACTTAATTTCTCATAACCGTTTTAATTATTCGCAATGCAATTCTGAAACTACCGCACGACGACGACGACGACGATCGATCATTGAAACCATCTGCCCCGCATTTTCATTTTTCCAAGAATAATTATCCGGTGTAATATTCAACATGATTTTTTTTTTTTGTTTTCTTTCTCAACATCGCGTCATCGCATGAAACATTTTATCGCAATTCTACGCCGTACTTTTTCTTTGTTTTTTGTTTTTTTTTTTGTTGTTGCTCTTTACGTAACAGCAGTTATGTATAAAATTTTTCAATCAATGTTAAACACTCGTTGAATTTACACCTCGAAGGTGAAATTTTTTTATTAACACGGTAGTTCTAGGAATCCGCGAAAAATCTACGTCGTCCTGCGCCGATGTTGGTGCTGTCGGTATGAGCTCGTGTGATCTAATTGTCTGTAGAGCTTTTTGCCCGTTACGCGGGTGGTCCGATCTTTATAATTCACTTAACGTCCACCGGACCGCCGTATATAGCGAACTCACTACCCCGCGCTTATGGGATTCGAAAGCTCAACGTTGAAAGAAAAAGAAAAAAAAAAGAAAAAAAAAAAAGAACACAGGAAAAAGACCGGCGAAAAAAGGGATAAAATCGTACGACATATGCACATTTCTTTCTTTTTTCTGTTCTCTGATCAAAGATTTCAAATTCAGAGACGAAGAAATTTTTCGACATCGTTGGACGGGCGGGGGTGGGGGGTGGGGGATATCGATTGATGGTTGGAAGCTGTACGGAATGAACAGATCGCGGGCATATGGGCAGCTGTAAACTTTGGCAATAACAATAATTGTGTAATTAAGGAGAGGGGGTCGAAGGGGAATGGAAGAGAAAAGGGGGAAGGTGAAGGGAAATGGAAGAAGAAGGGCGTCATGGACGAGGGAAAATAGTGCAGGGGTCAGCCGAAATGACCCTATACCTCGCTTGACCCTTGTGCGCCAGCGAGTGACCGAATAAGGTACCTTCTCCACAACCACCACCTTCCATATCAACCCCTATACTGTGAGTAAACCACCCGCCCGCCGGAGAAGTAAATGTATCCACATCTGTATACGTGCGTGGGTGTTACTTCTCTAAGCCTATGTACGGAATACCATGGCATGGCTGTATGGGCTCCTCCACCGTCCGTACCTATACGTCATTAGGCGGTTTTCGAACTGCTCTCTTCGTGGGTTCGAAGGGGGAGAAATTTCGGAGAACTGCCAGATGCGCGAACGTTCCTTATTCCCTTGCACAAAGTTTGTAATATGTACATTTATGTGGATACATATATAGGTATACCGTGCACACGCACCTATACACGTTCTACAGAAGTAGAAATTTTTCCACCAATACCTTTGCGAGGGTGGAAAACTTCGTACACTGCGATATCACCACCGCTACTCTCGCTCACTTCTTCCGTCTCTCTCTATTTTTGTCCTCCTTCTTTTTTTTTTTTCTTTTCTTTTTCCTTCCTCTATTCCTGATGATGATTGCAGGGCCACATGTCGACGTTCACGCTGATCTACTAACTTAACTTGATCCCATGGGATGGATACTGAGGTACATGATACACGTATACACTCCACGTCCATCGCCTGTACCACTTGACGAAATGGACGCACCACGTATCCAATGGACCCGATCAAGACCTTTGCCGCCTCTTTTCTGTCATCCAATTCTGAACACATACTCGAATAGAATGCTGTGTACTTCCAATAACGCGCTGCTTTTCGTACTCGCCGAATCAATTCGGACACTAAATTTACTCATTCTATGGACCTCCATGCAGGTCTGTAAATATACACATCGGATGAAGGTACACCTTCGCGATTTAACATCCAGAATTTTCTATCCACGACAAATCACTTCTCAAAAACTTCCTACGACCCTGAAAGAAAGATGCTTTTCTTCTTTTCTTTCTTCTCGTCATTTTTTTTTTTTGGAATTCGTACAGTCGACTGCCACCTTATTCCAAACATCAAATTCTCCAAATCCACTCGACTTAACTTCTAATATATTTAATGCACATAATCGAATCAAGTTTGACTTACGGAGTTCGCAAAATTGTTTTCTGTCCTCTTGCTTTTTCACGGCGTTCTTCATCTGTTCGGCAATCGCACGTGGATCTAAAAAAAACAGCAGCGCTTCGCGTTTGGCGGAATAAATAATGTAGCTTCGAATGTAGAAGTGACTGAATTTCAATGTTTGCTTGTTGAAAAAAATCAGATAAAATAAACTAAAAAAAAAAAAGGTAAAAGTATCCGAGGAGAGATTGACGAAACACTGATGGTTAAATTGGGCCGGCGAAGTACCATAAAATAACTAAAAGAATCGCGAGAAAAGAAAAAGCAAAAAAAAAAAAAAAACTGCGATCGCCAAACGATATGTGAACCGCAACCGGGTGACAAGATCGAGGTTCTACATTGTGCTTCACCCGGCATTATAAAGCATCGAAGTGATCCGTGTCTAGGCGAAATTTTCTAACGTATTTGCTGGATAAAACGAAACTAGAAATGCTTCTACCGGTGGTAGGTGTACAGTGGTGATGGTTGATGGATAGTAAATGCTGGATGCGCAGCCACTTTAAGTGGAGAGATAAATAATTCAGGTACAGGATCGTCGGGGATAGTACGGAATGGCAACTAGGCAAACCTGGGGATATATCAGACATATACTGTACTTGTGATTCACCTTTTCCATACAGTCACGTACACCAGACTTCGAGTAAAAAGCAAAAAAAAAAAAGTAAGATAGGAAAAGAAAACAGAACGTATCGAAAACTGATCATTTCTTACGGTTCCTCATGGCTCTGCTCACGAGATCCTGAAAAATGAGGAACAGTCAACCGCTGATATCCGCCGCAGATGAAAATACTCGTATCGGGATGAAGATCGATTTCCAAAAACCAAAAGAAGCCTCTCACCTCTTATCGGTATCCGAATTTGAGGAGAAATGATGTCTTCTAACAACGATTTGATTCGGGGCACTTTCAATCGTTGCCAGGACGGAACTTTTCCGTATCATGGCCATGCAATCCACGCGATTTGCGATACATCCGCCGATCCCTAATAGATGTATAATGTACATTAGTGTACATACTCAGAGATTGAACGAGGATCGGCTAGATGGATGGATGGATGGATGGATGGATGGATGGATAGTCAAACCGGGTGTTTGTATGTGTATTGAGGTGGAGAGGAAGAGAGGTAGGGTTCGGTTGATACAGATCGTGGAACTCCGAAGCGAGAGCATTTGGTCAGCCAGGCATCGGCCCCGACTGATAACATCTCTAATCACGGGAACGCTGGACCAATCAGCGCTAATCCTGAACGTCCATATACCACCGACGCGCATCGGTATGCACACGTATACGCTGACACACGTACGGAGGATCGCATGTACACATGGTTTCTCGTGAAATACCCTCCTTTATGACCCCTCCCATCATCCTAGTCCCGGTTCTGGTCCTAGTCCCTGCCGCCTCCGCTGTTGCTGCTGCTGCTGCTGCTGCTGCTGCTGCAGGGTGCTCAGCTATACCACCAAACCACCGTCACATTGATTCACTGCAGAACATTACAACCATTGACGTATATATCTGTACGTATAGATAGAACCAACTATACGGACAGAAACGACGGACGGACGGACGGGTATTACCTGGCATAGAGAGGACCTGACTGGTTGTGGGTTCCTAGGTAGGATGTGGGCGATGGTTGTGTTGGTGGTGTGGACGTAGTTCTGCCGCTTCCGTTTCTGTTTCTGTTTCTGTTTCTATTTGGTTTATGTCTAGGCGTGTCCTGGCGCTGATCAATACCCGGCTATCTCCTAATCCAGAGACTATGGTACGAGAGAGTCGAGCAGTCCAGTCCAGTCCAGTCCAGTCCAGTCCAGTCCACTCCGCTAAAGTCGAGTCCACTTATGAAATTACATTTTCTGTTATTGGAAATGTAGTGACCAGTGTTTGTTTGTACCTTCCATTCTTCCTTCACAAATCTTTTTTTCCCTCCATCTCGTCTCTTTCTTTCTCTTTTCTCTCACCCCGGTTCCCCCGCCCCCCCGTTTCGAACACCTTTTTCCGCACCTCATTTCATTTCTATGCCCATAAAATATCTATCCGATCATCAAACAAACTGGAAGATCATACGCCCAGGATTTAAGGGCGTGACTCCGTCACGTCCACATCTACATTATAATAAGTTGTTCTTCTTTTTTTTTTGTTTTATCTTCTCCTTTTTTTTTTAACACACGTTAAATAAGTCCGAGCACGTGCACGACATGTGACGCCATATCGCGCCCCTGTTATCTGTTGAAAAAAATTACACTCACTTTTACCAACGATTTATAAATAGAGTCAACCCTTTCGGTCATCGGTCTCTATCTAACTTACCACGTACCTTTTACGTTATTACCTCATCATTTTTCTTCACGATGTGTTTTGTAATCCAGCCCGAAAAAAATTCTCCGGAATCGATTCACCCCCTGCGCTCAATAAATAAAAGGAGGAAAAACGAAGTAGGAAAAGAAAAAAAAAAAGTCAAAATAAAGTAGATAAATAAAAACGGTAGCGGTAGATAGATTGAAACGAAGTAGTTGTATAAGGAATGGGATTCGGTCTCAATTTCCCTGCTACTGCAGCAGAAGCTCCGTGTAACGTGGAGTAAAACCGCTGCAGAGTGAAATTAGTTCGATATAATCAAATGATCAAATGCCCGGAGTACGTAGTACGTAACGGTGCAGATGGTCAGCAGGTAGATATATACATATGTTTGATGAAAGTATATTCCAGTAAAGTAGAACTCGAAGCTAGAAAGAAAGAAAAAAAAAAAAAAAAAAGAGTGTCGGAGTCGATTTGAAATTCGTCGAAAAAGCTCTCAAAAGGGTTCGCTTTTTCTGCTCCTTTTTCTTTTTCTTTCGATTCGTCGTGCGACAAATTCTACTACATGAACCAAGTGGAAACGAGTTGTGTACAACTGAGAGAGTTCACTTTGGGAAAAAAAAGAAAAACGGAAGAAAGATGAAATGAATAACGCGAAAAACAAAAATGTTGAAAAAAAAACAGAAAAACTATTCGCCCCGGGTCTTCCAAGTTCGCGTCGTGCACGACGAACGGACGATAGACGGTATATAAAAGTTGGAGGATAAAAATAACCCGCGCACGTCTGAGTCTCGGTGGTATTTTGTGAAAATAAATTCTTCTCCGAATATCATATCGTCTGAACCGTACATAAAACGAGCGAAGGCTCCGCTCTTATATTAAAATTAATAACCTCGTATCTTTCATATTAGCCTAAGTGGACGCGCGAACCCGCCACACCGTTGTAGTCGTTCGTCATAGTTCTGTACCCCCTGTGTACGTGGAGAGATATAAAGCCGAAATGGAGAGGTGAAAAAGAAATGAATAAATAAAAAAGGAAGTAAGGAAGAAAGGATGGGAGCAAAGGCTGTGCGGCAGTACGAACGGGGAAGAGGGCGGCGGGCGTCCCGACGCCCGACGTCGCGGTCCCGAGCCTCATTAGCGTCTGACAAGAGACACGCGTTACGCTTAAAACCGTGTCATAAATATAACTTACAAGTGTTACTTTATGAAAAATTAGTCACCGCTGCCATATTACCCGCTGTAAAAACTTCTCCTTTCGCTTCTCTCTTCATTTATTTTTTCAACATTTCTAATCTCTTTTTTTTTCGTTTCTACAACTTCGCCCTTTTTTTTTCCTTCTTCAAGTTTCTCTTCTACAGACGCAAACGTTGTGTACGGTATGTATACCGCGAGCAGGAGAACCGTTCTAAAAAAAAACAAAAAAATTGAAAGGAAATCTCGACACCGAAACATTCGAAAGGTAAAATAATATGTGGAAGGGTTTGAATCAACTTCTCGATATATCGAGAGTGCGGGGTTTAGATCAGGACACGATTAGACATATTATAAATTAGTGTACGTGAAGAAAAGGGATGTGAAAGAGACTGTTTTTTTTTTCTTCTTCTTTTCATTTTTTTCGTGGGGGAGGAAAATCAGGTGAGCCTTTTCTGGCCACCCCGACGACCGTGAGACCCTAAAAATCAGTTAGGTTTTGGAATAGGAGGTATATAAGATCTTTCTTTTGGTCGGGTGTCGGTATAATAAACATCTCATCCCGAAGATCTTCGGAGTGGGGGTTGGAAGTGGAGAGAGAAAATAAAAAAAAAAAACAAAACAAAACAAAAATTGGAAGGCAGTGAGGGGGGTGAAAACCGAAAGAAAATAACCCCCACGGAGGTCTATGGGAAATATTGTAAGCAAGCAATACCGTATTTGGCATTAGGTTCTAAATTATTAGGCAAACATCGACGCGGTGTTAATAATGTCGATACCCATGCGTCTCCGGCTTATTATATGGAGAAAAGTTTTTTTCGTTTTTCTCTTTCTTTTTACACTTTTTGCTTCGCTTCATTTGTTTGTCTTTGCAATAAAACTTGGTGCGCACTTTTCACAAGATAGTCAACTCATTATATTCATCTTAAACGCATATAACTAAGATACTAAAAAGGGAGAGAAAAAAAGGGGTGGAACGAAAAAAAAAAATAAAAGAAGAGAAAAGGAAAAGGAAATTATTATACAGGGTCGTGAGGCGCCGTCTATATCCTTAATTAGCGGTAGCCATCGTATTTTTATGTGCTCATCAAACGGGCAACCCTTATTGTATATTAGTTTAGTTTTTCCAAAATTCTTCATCGATTCGAAAAAATTCCCCCCCTCTTTATTCCCTCCATTTAAAATAATTAAACTTCCTGGAAAAGTGTTGAAGAAAAATTTTTCATTTTTGGCGCCACCATTTTTTTTTTTTTTTCTCCCAGCGAGATAAGAAAATTAGAAATCTAAAAGATTCGTAAAAATTTCTATCGAAAGGGTTTAATTAGCGTTAAATAACGGCTCGAGGTTCGGGTGTTAATATATTATTTTCACCGTTGCAGGTGAAACAAAAGTCTTAATTTTTTTTTGTTGTTGTTTTTTTTTTTGTTTTTTCTTCGAAGGGCAAACAACACCCTGATGGGGTGATGTTTCTATCGAATTTACTGTACATACTACAAGCTTATGTGTAACGTAAGGGCTTCGCTTAGGAGTTTTTGTTTTTCTGTTTTTTTTTTGTTTATTTATTTATTTATTTTTTTTCGAGGTATATAGGGTTGAAAAAAAAAAGAGAAGGAAGGAAAAGAGGCAGCGCAGCGCAACAGAACTTTTGGTACCTAGGGGCTGCAGGAAGAGGGAGGGAAAGGAAGAGGATGAAGGGTGGAAAGGGATCTAGGAGACCTCCACGGGGTGAGATATATGGGGAGGCTTTTAGTTTCGTTAATGGGTATCTCGCAGACCGATAAGTGCCGAGATCTGTCTACCTCTGGATGCTTTACACCTTCCTCTTTTCGTTCCCTTATTCCTCTCCGCCCCCACAGACCCCTCAAATGCACCCTATATTCCCTCCTTTTCCCTCTCACTCGCTCCCCCTCGCCCTTCGCCTCTCCTCAAATGATGATGATGACGCTCATGATACTCTGCTCTCCTTTCTTTTTTTTTCCACGGACAAAAATAAAAGGGTGAAAAAGAAAGCAAGTATCGAATGTCGAATGTCAGGTTTATATTTCTCGCATAATTGGTCTTCGAAAATTGATGCAGTCAATACGGGAATTCAGGATTTTTATCTCCACTTTTTTTTTTTTTTTCTAATCACACTCCCATCGAAGTTTCGCATTCGGATCCTTTGAGTGGGTAAAATCGAGAAATCCAATCAAAGCAATAATTATTCAATTTTCGATCAAAAGATCCAATCGTCGAAAAAACTTCCAGGAAAAAGCTAACAGGATTTGCTAAAAAAAATCCCGAACACGAGTAGAAAAAAAAAAAAAAGAAAAAAAAATTGCTTCATATTTTCGAAGATTCGGGTGTTTGAATTTTGAAAATTTTCTAAAAAGTACGGTAGAAATTCGCCACCATTTATATACGTATAAATCATATGACGCGTACGGTGTATAATAAGATATGCATGAAGTGTGGCGTTGATAAACGCGGGCTGTTTCTGTATTAAAACGGGTTAGTAAATTTCTGACTAACTACGTTAGTAGTACGTATGGTAAAACGTACGTATGTACATAAATTTATATAAGTGGTACGGGTACACGTATGTATAATACGTATATACACACGCGTTACATACGCGGCGAGGACTACGCGTTTTAACGCGAGTCGTGTGTGCAGCGGTGTTTGGTGGGTAGTTTAGTGTGCGGCAAATTCCCCGGGGGTAAAAGGGGATAAGGTCAAAGCGGCGCGCGTTCGACATTCCAAATAAACATAATTAGATAATTATGAAGTTCCAAGAGAGACGGGGAGACCGACGCGACCCAACAACCGTTTGTATATTATTAATACTCAACTGATTCCGGCTGGCTGCCTACTGCGAGCTTATGCCGCCTATTTCTTCTCTCATCCAACTCACAACGCACCGCGTCTAACTGCACTTGCGAAAGGAAACGAGGAAACTCCACTTCTTCCATTAATAAATAAACCATAAGAGAGACGATCACAGAAAACCATCCAAAGTATTATAAGAATACACGGAAACATTGTTTTGTTTTTTTTTGCCTTCTCTTTTTTCTCAAATTTTTGTTTTTTGTCACTCTCCTCACCAAATCCATCGAAACCAAAGGAACATTTTTTTTCAATCACTCGATGTAAATTTGGAAAATAAAATTCTTGTTCGAAGCCAAAAAAAGAAGAAAATAATAAGCAAATCATTCGAATGCGAAAATGAAAATCTTTACAAATCGCGGTGATATTTTTTGGCAAAATGAAAGTGCGTCTGGAAACCGAAGAAACATTTTTTCAATCACTCGATGCAAATTTGGAAAATCGAATTCTTGTACAGAGCCAAAAAAAAAGAATTCGAATGAAAATAAAAATCTTTACAAATGGCGGTGATATTTTTTGGCGAAATCAAAGTGCGTCTGGATTATCGAACGGTGTTTCGGAGGTGATAATTAATAATAATACGTTCAAAGGGAAGTGATGGAATGAATTTGGTTGATGATGAGGATAAATTGACGGGGTAACAGACGCGGGGTATAAACCCATCAGGATTGTGTACAGGATATATTCTCCCTTCGACTAACTCATGATATTCGCTAACAATAAGTCCTTCTCTCTTTCTCTCTCTATATTTCATCCGTTTCTCTATTTGGCTTTACGCAAGACCTGCCCGTCTCTCCCCAATTGATCGCTAATCGTCCCTGTCAGTCATCTTGTCTCTTCGCAACAGTGAACCACTATTAGACGCTCTCTATCCGCCGACGAAACGAACCTCGGAACAACCGAGAAATCCGTTTCCCCCAAAAATCACCAACCGCACAGACTTTATTCCCTATATTCCTATTAATTCCCTCCCCCTCTATCCGCCGTCCAAGAAATTTTGTACATTTTCTTGAGATTTCATTTCTCGAGATGAAAAATCTCGTCGTCGGGTCAAAATTTTCGAATGATCCAAGGATATTTCCATCGTCGGATGTACGTTAACGATCGTCATTTGTCGACGTTGTTCCGAAGCAAACACCGTATAGCTGCTCGTCGAAGGGGGAATCAGACAATTGCAAATCTAATCAAAATTGATTACAACAATTTGATTGACGCAATTGGTCGCGGACTCCGTCGGCTGTCGTACCACGATATACATGCACCTACTGGCCGTACCAAAATGTCGTTTGTAAATTTGCATGTCCTACCGACACACGCGTGCTATTGTATCAACTATTATTCTCGTCCGTGTAACGCCATTTAAACAAACGAATTTTCCTATGTCCATCGAGTTCACACCGGACTGCATTTATACACTCGTCGGTAAAGGTGTGTAATATTTATGTGTACTGAATTTATTTCGAAGTGAGAAAAACAAGAAAAAAAAAAACGGATGCCATTCTTCGGTGTCTTTGAAAGCTTATGAAAATCGAGTTACGTGGTCAGTAAAAACCTCTGAGAATATAAGCTATGGTTTGAGAATCGAAGGTTAGGTTAGAATAGTAGGAGATTTTTGAGAGGCGAGGAGATTGGAAAGGGTGAAGGAAGTCTGAGGGGGTAAAGCAAGGCTGCAATAAAGCCCAGAGTGTGTTTACTTAGGTCCTTCTTGTACGTCAGTTTGATTTTATATGGGTCTGCAGAGCGCATCGACTTCGCTAAAACCAGTTCACTACGGATAACAAAAAATTCGCCAAGAAAAACTCGATTCCGAGTCCAGTTTTCTTCTTTTTTTTTTTCTTTCTTTCAAATTACAAAATATAAGAGAATATTCTTCGGCTACGTAAACTGCAATAAAAAAAAAAAAAAAAAAAGAGAGACCCTCCGAAGGTCCTTCCAATTTTGTTGTTGTTGTTGTTTTTTTTCTTTTTTACTCTTCTTTTTTTTTTTTTTTTTTTCTTAATCTTCATTTTGGAAGGGCAACAGGAAACGCGTTTCTTGCCATACCGCCTCCTCCGTTTCTTGATTGGAAAAATTCGCTGATCTCATTTCCGCGCGGCAAACTTTTTGGTGGCATAGAATGAGCTTTTGTTACACTTATATATACCACCTATATATATACATGAATTTGTACGAAGAAAAAAAAAAATACAGATACGTATAGAAATCGAAAATATAGTAGTGCATGTGTTAGAACGTGCAACTTTTCCATAGAAATTCATAAAATCTGTAAAAAAAAGAAAAAAACGCTGCGACACATGGAGAGAATGATAGAAAGAAAATAAATGAACAAAATAAACACACTGTATAAAACTTCGTCTAGACTTCAGAATTTACAGATCTGTTATACCCACTCGAACGGAAGACCTTTCGCTGGTTTGTCCAGTCAATGAAAGTCAGTTCGTTGCACATCAGCTTCTGTAGGTAGCGATTGTATATATCCTAGTGTAAAAGTTTCGAGTGAGAAAATTGGAAAGACATTGGATCGGAGTCCTTTGTAAGGACGTTAAAACCCAGCCGGCGAGGTAATCGATACGTTTCAGTCTGTTTTTACTTGATTTTGAGTTATTGAATGGCCCCGGGAGGGGTCCTTCTGCATGCTCGAGTCATTCCTGCCCGTTTCCAAATCTTACAAACTATATTCCCGTTGGATAAAACCTAACCTAGTTCGTCATAGTTATAATATCTGGAAGCCGCTTGCATCGTTGACAAAAAAAAAAAAAAAAAATCATCGCCGGATTCGAGAAGTGAATCTCGTATCCTTCTTCGTACGAGCAATCATTCATTTTTCTATCCGTCCGGATTCACTGTATTCTCAGAATTGAGATCGTCATATATTATAATATATGTAACATCGGGTTACCCTTTGAGTCACCGAAACTCTTCTTCTTCGGTATATCCAAAAAATAAGGCGACTCGGATCTCGAAAAACTTATACCCAGACTCAGGGTCCCATTCTATGCACTCCAAACAATAAGTCACGCCGCGTTTAACATTCTCCGCAGTTATTTCTTTTTCTTTTAACTTTTTTTTCTTCATTCTTTTTTCTCTTTCTTTTTTTCTCTCTCTCCTTATATTCCGACACCTCACCACCTCCTTAAACATCATCGAAACCCGCGCGAGTTCCAACACCGATCTCCGCATCCCTATGTCTGTACAACAAACTCCCAACTCGGCTTTTCATGTATACGAAGCAGAGGAAAAAAAAGAAGAGTCAAAAAGGTAAAAAAGAAAAGAAAAAAAAAACAAAACACATACTCCTTCAGGATCAGATGAGAGGATATGGTGGTTAGAATTTAATTTAGTGGAAACACCTATATATGATATCCCAAGGAAAGCAGAGTTGCCCAGTGTTTCTCATGTTAATATTTCATTAGATACATCAAAAAATATCAAGGTCCAGATTCACGAGGATCTTCTTCTTTTTTTCCTTCTCTCTCTCTCTTTCTCTTTGGATGAGCATCCCTGTGGGGAGATTCTCGATATTATCATCGTCAAAGATCAGTGGTGAGGTGAGATATATATGTACGCGTATGTATCTCGTGTGTGTTCTTCGGATTTTGGTCTGAGTTAATCTAACGACAAGAACGACGACAGCTATTTCAGAAACCACATCACTGAATTTTCTGAACGTTAAAAGCGATGACAATAACGCCCGGGCGTGCGTTGGTTGGACGAAACTTGGAAAATGGCTCTTCTTTTTTTTCTTCTCCCTTTAATTCTTTTTTTGTTTTACGTTTTCTCTTTTTTCTTTCGGGCTTCTTTTTGTTTTTTTTCTTTCTCTCTTATCCAGACGGTCTGTTGCATCACCGTGAGCCTGCAGTGGTGAAAGAAGACTTCAGGGATTTTTCGTGTTCTTCAAGGGGGATGAGAATCTCATGGGCTTGTTGAAGAGACAGACCTTACTAAATCGTGTCCATTTGTTTATGGTGTTTTATATGCATGTACAAATACATACCTTCTCAGCGTCTATGGTGTAGATTTCTACTTTTTTTTTGTTTTTTTTTTCATTATTCTTATTATTTTTCGTCATTCCGTTAAAACAAGCGCACTCGCGACCAAGAAACTGTAACAACGGTATACCAACTGGAACTAAAAAATAATAATAACAACAATAACAATGGTAATAATAATAATGTGTAAAGATCGTCGTCTGCTTTTCTGAATCCCATAAATCCTTCAATCCGGGAATGTAATTTGACGTGACAAATGGCAGATGTAACCGATAGCGTTTTCAGAGCCGTTTTAACATATCCTTACTCAAGGTTCCAACCGCCACACCATAACCATACCATTTATTCCTGAATCTCAGCTGCTACAAAGCCTGCGCACACCATACCGATACCACCTTTATTTTAGTTTCTTTTCTCTTTCGTTCTTTTTTTTTCTTTTCCATTTCATTTTGTTTGATTTTTTTCTTTTTTTGTTTCTTTTTCTCCTCTTCTCTCCGATTCTTTTTATTTCTACCGGATCCCACCGAATATGAGTTCCTCTATCGTTGTTCGTTAAAATATACCAAAACTTATCTTCGAAACTTATCTAAAATCTCCAACGTCAAAACGCCGCCGCCACCGTCGCTGCATCTTCAGAAATACGCTGCTACTCGTCGCTATATAATATGTAAATCAAACCTCATAATATAATTTCAAGTCTTTGGAATAGTGAAAAATTGTTTTTCCTTTTTTTTCGTTTCTCTATCATTTTTCATTACATTACTATGACGATAAGAATCGCCAGAAACGCGAGACGCGGAGTGTAAAAATATACATTCAAACGCACTTCGCGAAGTGAGTATAATAGAAAAGTGCAGAGTTTGAATATCTGTTCTTCTTTTTTTTGTTTTGTTTTGTTTTTTTTTAATATTATTTTTTCATTTCGAATTTTTTCTTTTTCTCTTTGTTAACGTTTCTCTCTCTCTTTCATTGGAAGGCAAGAGCCTACAGCGATGGTAATATCCTCGTAATTTCGAGATTCGCTATGGACTTATTCATCATACTATAGGCCGTAAAAGATTTACGGTTCAGAAACTCCGCGCGTCTCTTTAATTATTTTTATTTTTATAGGATACACTTATATACGTACACATACACATATATCTATATATATATATATATGTGGCTGGTTTACATCCATCTCGTTTGAAACTATACATATACATATATACTGTGCACGTATATAGGTACATATTATATTAGGTATTTGCAAGCTAACCGGATCGAATGATAAAAATAATAATAACAATGATTACATTATAACAATAATAATGACAATAGTAATAATCGTTCTACCGAATGAATGATTCTCGAGTACATTAAATTTATTTTTAATTATTTTTTTTTTTCTTTTTCTTCTTCTTCTTCTCTTCTATTTTATCTCATCTCCCATTTCGATTGGAGGAAAATCTAATTAGACGATGATATGCACGAGTTTAGAATATTGGACAAACCGATAGATAGGAACGACGGTGTCCGAAAATTCCTGCGATCATTGACTGCGTCGAGTTCTCGCGTTTTTTTTTCAATCCTCTTTTTTTCTGGAGTTTTTTTGTTTTGTTTTTGTTGTTGTTTTTTTTTCTACAAAGTATCCGCGCTGTACAGGTAGATGGGTACTTTACAGTCGGGAACCTGTTGCAGTAGTCCGAAGCTAATTAATATAGACTAGAGAAAAAAAAATAAAAAAAAAAAAAAAAAAAAGAATCAGGGAAACTGAAGCGATATAGATGAAATATAGTGAAATATGTTTGCAGGAACACAAACTTATATAAGGATCGAGGAATATCTGAAGATGCGGCGGAAAACGAAAAAAAAAATAAAATCAAAGTAAAAAATGAATTTCGATATATTAAAAATAAAATAAACGAAGACGATGTAGATGATAATAGAAAAGAAAAAAAAAGAAAAAAAGTATACGAATGATTTTACTTGGTCATATTTTTATGACCATGTGATAAATGCGGAGGGCGCATATACATATAGCGTCATGTATACCGGAAACAACGAACGGTAGCTGAAAGAATGAAAATGAAAATAAAAGAAAAAAAAAAATCCGACCCTAAAAATCTAAGATCTTATCGAACATGTGCGGCAAGTTAAATTAATTAATTTCACATGAAAAATTACCCATGTTGTTCAACGCGCACAAAAGTATAGTGTATAATAATATCCATCCCCAAACAATGCACTCAAGTAGTAAGAATTATGAGATGATTTACGATTTACTCATTTGTTTCTACTACTCGGTTTTTTTTGTTTCGTTTTTCTTCTACTCCTTCTTAGTCTACGTTACCCAAGTTGTACTCGCGATGTATTGATATTGTTTTAATTTTTTTTTTTAATTTTTTTCATACAAAGATACTATATCATTGCAATTAATACGCCTTCTTTTCGCTTCTTTAATTTGTCTTTTTTTTTTGCTGTTGCCCGGAAAAAGGGGGAAAAAAAAGGAGAATTTCGGACAAAGTTGTTTTGACTTTTTATCACAAAAGCATAACCGATCGATTACAATAGCTAACAAAGTGTTTTAATCATCTCACCCGACGCGGTTATTATAACAATAATAATATTAATAATAATAATAATAACGATGATGATACACGCGTGAAGGGTTCGGTTGTTGAAACCGCGTGATCAGAAGATGATGATGAAGGTGATGAAAAATGGGGTGCAGGAGAGTCCGATGAAAAGAAAAGAAATAAGGAAAGAAAAGGAAAGGAAAGGATTGGATCGGTTTATATATTATTATACAGGGTGATGTGGATCTGCAGCGGGGCGTTGCACAGAAGCTGTTTTGACACGAATATGGTTTCTTTGCGATTTCGATCCGGTCGTTACGCCGGTCGAGTGGGTCGGATTACCCGTGACCGACACCTGGAAGAATTCCTCCGCCTAGTCAGGACCTTATTTTTTCTGAAGGACGCCGCGATCGCTGTATCCTATACACATATACGTATTATACCCTCGCGGTATATAGTAAGGACTGCATGTACGGAAACTCGAGTCATCGTCATCGACCGACATAAAATACAACTGAAAACTCCGAATCGACCGACAATCGATCGGACGTAACTCGAAATAAATTAACCCCTTTCGCTGCGGGGACCAGAAAAAAAATTTACAAATCACGCATCGATTTGCACAGCTCGCGATTTATTTTTCATATCCACCATTGCAGCGGTCGATAAAAACAAACGAAAAAAAATTATTCCGCAGGTCAGGAAAGGGGTGTCGGTATACGTAAGTTTTCGAAATCTTCTTTTCATTTTTTGCCTTTTTTTGTTTTTCATCAATTCATCGATCATCCGCATCGGATCGACGTTATGAAAGACAAAAAAACAGAAAAAAAAAAGAAGAAGAGAAAAAAGGAAACACCGACAAAATGCAATTACGTAGGTATCTAATTGTACGATTTTGTTGAAAGACGCCCTACCCATATGGAACACACTACACGTTGCATGGTTCAAGGACACTATACGACGATTTACGTATAAATGTGCATTATGTAGTACAGAAAAAAAAAAAAAACAGAACTACACTGAGGCGTGAACAATTTTATTATAAATCTGATTTCCGCTCCAGATTTCATATAACTCCGTAGCTAAACTAGTAACTTCAGTGATGCACATGAATTGGGTTAAATTGTTAATTCTTCATGAATAGAATCCGCGCATATAGTGGAAATAAAGCTAGATGAGTGAACATAGCGGATAGCGCCGATATACACTAGTTTTCAGATATACATTTTTAAATAAAACCCGCATATAACCAGAACGTATATGAAACTAGGAGTGTTTATCGAATGCCCATGACGTCATAAATATATATGTATACGTAACGAACGTAATACGCAGACTATAGGTACATAGAAAATATATCATTCAAACTTCTCTCACATAGTACACAGGCTTTTAATTCTGAATCGCTTCGCGGCCAAGCGCGAGTTTGGACAAATTTTTCGCGCAGCTGGGCCGGCTGCGAAAATTTGTCCAAACGCGCTCTTGGCCGCGAAGCGATTCACGATCAACCTAACCCGGTGTACATCGTATCATAATTTTGTAATACGGTGTGTATAATTATCATCATCATCATCATCTTGATTTTTATTGTTAATATTATCATCGTTATCATCATCTTGATTATTATTGTTATTATTATTATTGTTATTATTTTCTTGTTGTTGTTGTACAGCAACGGCCACGATAATCATACGAGAATACGAGATAGTTGATCTGCACCAGGCAGCAGCAGTAGCAAAAGCAGCAGCTTGTATTTAACATAAACGATTAGCATACAAACGGACCGATTCCTGTGTCTAATAAAGGGGCTACCGGAAGCCGACGTTATTACCTGTATAAAGGTATAACACAAACGCACCAATTGGTTCATATACTATATATATATGTATATATATGACCTATGTTACTTTATGCGTAAACGCGTCAAAGTCAATCTGCATTATATACGGTATTAATTCTGAAGGGAAATATATAGTGGTATGGGTATTCATGGTTTATATATCACACATGATTACACAATGCTAAATCCATTATAAAAAAAGAAAAGAAAAAAGAGAATGAAATAAAAATTATATAAATGCGCAAAACTTCGTGTATTGTAAACCGATCCCTGCAACGATTACGCAATGTCGTAATACATCGTCATCGTCGTCGTCAATATCATTCGCTATCGCGATTGTTTTGTAATTTTTTTTTTTTTTTTGTTTTTTTCAGAATAAACGATCTTTCATAGACTATCGATCGTTGAGATCGTTGAAGTCAAAAGTATAACATATTAGCGCCAGTTTTTTTTTCCCCCTTTTTTTTGGGCTCGAATTTATCATTCCCTTCATTAATCGTGTAACGCTGATTTTCCCGGAATCACAACAGATTTTTTCAGCCGAAGAATCGATTGAAAAATTTTCGTTTTGTTTATTTATTTATTTTTATTTATTTTTTTTTGTCTCTCCTTGAACCGATTTTCACGACGACGATTCGATGCAATCCGTATACTATACGTTATATATAGTTTTCGAGGCGCATGAATGAAGTTTGATTTTGGTTTTTTTCTTTTTCTGTTTTTTTTTTTTTTTTTTTATTCATTTCTCAATGGCTTCGAGAAATACGTGCGATGGCCTCTAAGTTTAGACTTAGAGTTCGATTTAGCTGAGACTAATCAGCAGGGCAGGTATAAGAGGAAGAGTGGATGGCAGGGGGGGGGAGGTGGGGGAGGAACACCGTTGGGCTAAAATCAACAAAAAACTACAAACGCGTATCGCCTCTTTTCCTTTACTCTTCACTTCAGGCTGAACGAACTCTGTGCAACTAACACCGATACCGCGCGCGATCATTCACGATTTCAAAGCCTTTGTCACGCAACGATGAATTCGCTTTTTCTTTTCCTTTTTTTTTCTTCCTTTTCTTTTAAACCTCTTCTGTTAATTTATTACTACAGGTTGATATACAGCATATTTCATACGTTATCAACAACGTAAATTAAATTCCTATATTCAAAACGATCCGATCAATACGCAAAATCAATCGTTATACTTCACTTAGGCGAAATTTGTTCACTTTTTTTTTCAAACATTTTTGTAACGCGATTTATTTTTCAATCATCTCACGTTTCTCCGTATAAAAATTGTCAAAAGTTGATCTAAAAATCGTCGAACGCGCCATGGTTGACAAATTTTTTTTTTCTTCATTTGTTTTTTTCTTTTCTAAACGATCACTACGATCATCGTCATATTCGAGGAAGTTGCGAGTTTGTCGTTTGTGTCGAGAATTCGGAAAAAAAACAACGGAATAAAGATTTCATTTTTGGCTTTGTACAAAAACTGGTTTTCGACCGGGTTACATAATAGGAGGTATAATAAAAATTCCGGTAACATCTTGTGTGATAATTTTCCAATAAAACTGATATCAAGTTTGCCACATTATATGTATACCCATATGGATAGACTATAGCTTCCCACTATTTTTTCTTTTATATATAATTCATAAATAGTGTTATTTTATCTTTTGTTTTTTTTTTCTTTTTTTGTTCAATCTATAGCTTCACGTGCAGTACAGGTACGTTATATAGGAGGAGTTTATTGAATCGGAAATGTTTTATTGTACAAAAGTAGTCGGTCTGGGATCGGCGAAGCTTGTCGCATAATATACAGTATTTTGTCGCCACGTATATATATGTCTATACGGTTTATTTTGGCCATGAAATAATATAGATATATTATACAGAATACACACATATACCAGCATATTATCTAACTATATGAGAAAAGTATAATATAAAGAGATAATGAATAATTCCATAATACCGCGTATATCATTACACACCTGCCGCTGTTATACACCATATTATCATCTACTGTACGGTAAAGTCAACGTTTGTCGTTCATTTCCTCAATTTAAAACTGCGCAGTATTAAACGCGTTATGTGAAAAAAAAAGAGAGGAAAAAAGAAAAGAGACAAAAAAACATATAGGTATATAGATAGCATTAAACTCGATACGACAATAATCGTTGGATCACTAATATTTTAATAATACCCCGTATACATGCGTAAGCGATGCCCATGTACATAGCATGGGGTATTTATCCGCATGTGACCCCCATGTATAATAATATATACGCATAATTGTCGAATCGTTTGTTTTTCTTTTTTTTCTTTTTATTTATACACTCGTATATTATCATGCAAATATAATTCACTCATTTCGTAGATACCCATCATCGTCGTCGTTGTCGTCATTTTATACGCCATAAAATGCCCATTTATACAGATATTGTTCATAAAATAATACGATTTATTATTCATTTATTTATAATTACAAAATCTCCATGGGTCTCTAGTGTATGATGATAATAGAATTATGTTATATATGTGGGTATATATGACTCTTTGTTTTCCGACCCCCATGTACAACTACATAAATTTTATACTCGCACCTATATCGTCCGTATCCATATTTAAAAAATCACGTGACCCGTGAAGTAAAAATTGCGTGTGCCAGAAAACAAAAGAATAAGTTAAACGCAAAGAAGAACGCGGTAAAAAAAAACAAAAAAAAAAAGAAAAATAGTTCGCGATGTGCGAATAGTTCAATTTTCGAAGCGAAAGAGAGAAGAGAAAAATCGAGGAAATGAAATGTGGGATTTGAAGGATTTTTGCGGCCGGGCGTTAAAAGTGCGTTGATTAACGAGGAAGAGAATTTGAAGAGGATTCGGGTCGATATCTCTTGAATTTAACATTGTGTCGTGCATGATTGGTGTGACAAGAGGTGACGGGAGATTAGGGTGGACTTGATTGAAGGTAGTGGTAGTTGAAGGCGGTTTCCAGATACTCGAATCTCTGCGGACGGATGGATTTTGAGGGGTTTCCAAACGGTCGAGCATCATCATCGCGCTTAGTAGTACCTTATGTACTCGTTATCAAGAGTGATCGGTTTAGTATGTGTTCGTCGATCGTAGGAGCAACTTCTCTCTCTCTCTCTCTCCCTCTCTCGATCTGTTAACGGTCCTCCGAAGGTTTCTATGTACGAATCATTTCTGTTCCCTGCATCGAATTTCATGCTCAAATTAAACGACGCGTGCTGTCGCCGTTGCCACTGTCGCTGCACCCTAATCGAGGAGCCACTTCGGTACGGTAATTCTTGACATTCTGCTATTACGTAATCTCGATGCGGAATTATCGGTCGGTTCGATCGGTTGAATTTTACCCCCGCAGCTGTATAATACGAGGTAAAATTCCGAGGCGCGAATATTTTTTGAAGACGATTGAGACGAGAAGAGAAAAAAAAGAAGAAAGAATTTGGAAAACGATCATTTTCATTAACCATCCACCGCGCGGTTTTTGATTCGGTTTTTGTTGACGCGTAAAAGTTAGAACGCCAAACCGAACTTCTGGTGCTATATAAAGAGTCATTCACCCCGATTCAGACAATCTAATGTCTACGGACTTCACTTCTGTTGCTTCTGCTGCTGCCGCTGCCTGCCGCTGCTGCTGCGCCAAAGCAAAACCCGGGAGTGATACTTGATTGTATTAATATCACACAACACACTGGCCTTCCATCTCTCTTTCTTTCTTTCTCGTTTTTTTTCTTCTTCTTCTTTTTTTGATTGGATTTTTTCTCTTTCTCCGCCTCATCTTATACGATAACTTTCGTTTTCCCGTAACAGGCCACCGATTCCGATACTCTCGCGAAATTTGGCGTATTTTTTCTGAAGGTTTATCGATTTTTTATGGGGTAAATTTTCAGCCGCTTTTACATGCATAATTTGTTATCACATAATCGACCATTCGTTGATATTGCATCGGCAAAAAATGGAATTTTGAAGAAGCTTTCCGCGATAACCAGATACACTTCCGGTTGGACGAAACAATTGACACTGTATATACATAGACTTGGTGGAAATTTGAAAAAAAAAAAGATTCGATTTGATTGGGCTGATTTTGAGAATTCTGAAAAATTTCAAGTCTCATTTTACGCTCGCGGTGCGGAATACCTCTAGTTACTTTCACGCATACTTATGTGTATGTGTATAGCGAAGTAGACGGAGATGTAGACGGAGTAAGACGTGAATTAGGGGAATCCTACGGGACTCCGAAGAAAAACTCTTCTAAAAAGGTCTCCGAAAATATGACCCGACGTTTATCAAGCACCCGGTACGCGCCCAGAGCCACAAAAGTCTGCATTGTATGTATAACTTACGCTTTTATTATAAACGCTCTGAAATACTTCGACTCTTTATTTTCTTCGTTTTCCGTCTCTTCCGTTCTCGTCTTCGCGATATAATTGTCATCGTATCTTTTTTCGATTCCGTTCAACGCTCGTCCTTCGAAAATTAATAATCAAAATCCGCCGCAGCGATCGGCATGCGTAAAAAGTGAATTAGAAAAAAAAAAAAAAAAAAAGAAGAAAAGTTGAACCGCCTCGGTGAAGAATTATCTTCGATACCGAACGCCCGTTTCGAGGTCCTCGGAGTATTCGAAAATTTAATAGTCCTCGAAAAAAATTGACAAACGAAAAAATAAAAAAAAAAACAAGAGAGAAAATTGTAAAAAATTGAAATCTCAGATTCCGCGCTCGATTATATATGTACTATACGGATACGCACGCATTTGTACTACACCTATTATATGATAGATATAGAAACGAGAGGAGGATCGTCGTCTGCAACACGCACATATTGTTCTATTTATGTAACCATTGTTCATCCATCGTTCGGTATATATTTAGATGTTGGACAGAAGTGTAGTGTAATAGTCGTGGTGTTAGTATCATAGGTTACATATATCCGTGTGTACACGCGGATAGAGAAAGGGAGAGGGGTGAGTTTGTTCGTCTTCTTTTTCGTTCCTTTTTTCTGTTATAATTGTTTTTTGTTTTTTTGTTTTTTCACTTATAGGCGGCATAGCAGTTATAAATGCGTGCCGCCGCGTCGTGTGCCCTCGCGTTTAGCGGTACGCGCGGTCATCTTCGGTGTGCGTTTTCGCTTCCACTGTACTTCGCTTCTTAAAACTGGGGTGGTATAATGACGTATACGTATACATGGAAAAGGAATGTCTGATGCGCGCGAGTAGACTTTTTAAATGTTTCTCTCGCCCGATGCGAACGAGCGAATTACCCCGCCTTTCTTCCTCCGCTTTGCCTTTCCTCCTTCTTCTTCTTCTCCATCTTCTTCTCACTCGTCTCATCTAATTTCATCCGATCTGATCTGATCCGATCCGATCCGCATGCTTGTGTATCGTGCATCGCATATGTATATGTATTTCGTATGTTCTTTCTCTTATGTATTTTATATGTATATACGTAACCAATCTATCTATGTATCTCTCCATACCTATACATAGGTACCTAACTACCTGCCGTATAGAACCGATGCAATGTAAATCGCCGGAATCGGTCCGCTCGGGCTATTAATGATGTTCGATCAATTTAGAACTATTGGGTTTCTCAATTAGCCAATCAGAAGAAGAAGAAGAAGAAGAAGAAGAAGAAACTTATCTATCTCGATTGTATGTCCATACCGACCGAATAACTTCACATCGCTGCGATAACGCGCGACGAAATAGAATCGCGATTTTATGTTTCTCTTAACATTTTTGAAAAAAAAAAAAACACGAATTCAGAAATTCTGTATTATATCTATAGATTCCATTAAAATTCATCTATGAATTATTCTCAAGTCTTTTTTGCAAAATTTCTCGTATCTTCTCAATCTCATTAAAAAAAAAAAGACAGAGACCATCATTTTCGTAATTTCGAATACTATTTATTTATTTTTTTTTCTTTTTTTTTTCTTCGAGATGTCAAGAAATTTAATAGCTTTTTGATTTTCTATATACGATTACGTAACGACGATGATAATATAATATAAAACAGAAAAAAAGAAAAAAAAAACAAAAAACAATTGGATGCATATGTATGCTATATGAATTTATATGATCACTTGACAAACCACATGGAATGTGTGCGTGTATGTATGTATTATATATACTCAGATATATAAACGCGACGTGAGATTAAATCTATTCGCGCGAGAATTATAATTTAATAATGTGGGGAATGGGATAACGGGAATTAGATGGAATGGGAAATTTGCCAGGTTTAAACCACGCGACGTTAACCGCTTCTCTGCTCCTCCTTATAGTTATATATTACATACGATCTAAATGCACATATGTATATGTCAGAACGTATATACCTAGGTATATATAATTCCGTCAGCGAAACGACTGCCAGATTATTTGAACTGTTATTTGTCTTTCGTCTCTTGCACTTCCTACATGGGATTTTATAACAGCGACTTTCTCTTTCTTTTTTCTTTCAATCTTCAGTTTAAAAAAAAAAAAAAAACGTCGACAAAAAATTTCACACCATCTTCGCCATAAAATCATTATCGCGTCTACTTCTACGTACTATTGAAAAAATTTCAAAAAAAAATTCGATCGATCCGATAAATAAAATTTTATTTGAAGAAAAAAAAATAATATTACTCTGTAGATGACGATATTCCTGTGGCGGGTGAAAAGGGGCGGAGGGAATCGATATCGGGAAGTAATGGGATGGGATCCCTTAGGTTTTAAGGGATGTCGGTGGTCGTCGACTTGCAGGTTGCATGGGCGAGTGGAAACGATCAAAGGAAAAGTAGATATAGTTTTTAGGTAGGAAGAAAATATATAGAATAGGGGATGAAATGCCTCAAGTATCGGGGAACCGTCTGCCATCTCTCGGTAGCGGAAGAAACTCCCAATACGTTTTTACCTAGTTCTCATAAAAATGTGGACCGCTGCTGAAATCCCGCGGGGACATCGTCTTAGGAGATTCTAATTATAAGAAAACGCGGTGGGAAGCTTCAAATAAATTTAAGAATTAAACGAGATTGACTCTGATTGAGAATAGAAAATTCGGGAATCGAAGAAAATCAAGCGAAATTGAAGAAACTGCATTATTAATTGACTAACGCTTGTTTTGATGAAAAAGCAAAAAACCGAAATTCATCGATTAATTAACCGTAGAAAAATATAACACATCATATCGCATTTTACTAGAATTTCTCGATCGATTCCACAAGGAAATGCAATCGAAAGAATGCAGCGGAGGAAGACGTATAAAAAATCTGAAATGAAAAGAAAGAAAGAAAATCAGAAAAAAGCAGAGGCATAAAAGAGATAGAAGATTGGAATAACAAAAAAAACATGGATCTCACTAACGGAAAGAATCGGGAATGATTGTTATCCTAAAATAATACTATGGCTGTAGAGACTAAACAAAAGAGTGGCGCGAGGGGATGAGAAATACGACGGGAGACAATAAATGTATAAAATTAGAAGGCTCAAATAGAGAAACACGCAGTTTTGTCATGAGTCCCCCGGACGCAGGGACGCGGCGTGGAGTAAATTTCTTTTCGATAAACATCAAAAATCAGAAATCAAAAATCAAAGAACTGTTGAAAAAAAACTATTTCGCCAGGCAAATTTCACGGCACGCAAAATGACAGTTTGTTTAAAAAAAAAAAAGTACGACAAATTTTTGTTTTTTTCTTCGGAACCACCAACTCCACAGGCGACACATAGATAAAAAAAGAAACTGTAATAAATGAACCGGAAGATGAAAAAAAAAAAAAAAAAAAAAACGAGGAAAAAAGTAAAGAAGAAATAGGAAAAGAAAGAAGAAGAATTTCATTGTTATATACACAGATAATCATAGACACACGTGGACGCGGCTGTGTTTTCTGAAAATTTCTGAGAAGAAAGGCGTAAATTCAGAGGCGCCTGATTGAATTACATTCAGCCATCAGTTTCGGGGTGGTAGTGACGTCGACGTCGACGTCGATGACGACGACGGTGATGGGCGTGGAGATGTTGCACTGGTGCATTGGCTTTGGTATATACTATGTATATATATATATATATATATATCCTATCTCTTATAACCACACATAATGAAACGTGTATATATAATAGAATAGAAAATGAGAGTAAATAGGAAAAAGAGAGGAGAGGAAACGCGAGCGTCGTTATACCTATAGTAGTAGCAGCGCGTCAACAGACCGCAGGAATATGTAAACCACGGTTAAAATCGCTCCGTAAATATCTCCGTAGATCAACAAGTCTATTTGTTATTGGACATACCCTATTATACCAACCACCCACCGACACATGACGACCAACCCTCTCCTCCCCCCCGCCCCCCAAACGCCCCCCGCCCCCCGCCCCCGATCGCACACACATCCCCTTGAAATTAAAGCTAAAACGCGATTTCTATTTCCTCATTTTATACAATCGCGGCAACACCGCAAGAATCGAAAACTATTCAAACTATTTGAGATAATAAATCAAAGATTTTTTATATCCGAGTAATGAGGAATGGTAACCGGAAGGCTCTGATTTTATTTGATTTGAGGCAATCGTCCTGTGTCCGTAACGTTGAGTGTGGAACTGAAAAAATGATCGAAATAAAAAATGAATGGAGATCACGAAAGTTGAGGTTGAAATTAGGTGGAAGATTTTGATTTTTTTCAGGATACGACCTTCCAGGATAAGGAAGAGATTTTTTTTTCTCGAAGGCAAAGTGAAACACCTGCCTTTTTATTTTCGTGCTTTTGTTTAAAAATAAAACAGCGAGAGGGAAGGGGGGGGGGGGGGATTAATTACCCGGCGTTCAATTTATCGTTCGTTTTTTTCCGTTTTTTTTTTGTTTTTTGTTGTTGCTTTTTTTTCTTCTTTTTGTATCAAGTTTTTTTTAGAGAAGAGAAAAGAGGTGATTCCCACGAGACGAGATTTCGAAGATCAGATTTATGTCTGGAAAGCTAAAAATACAAATTTAAAACGTTGTTTCCCGATTCGTTGTTACCTAGTTACGCACGTACACACCACATATCAGAAGTCTCGTCCTTCGTCCCTCGAAAACCGTCCAGATCGTTTGACGTAGGTACGAATAAAATAAACGGAACTTTCTACATAATCTCCCCGAGGGAAGACTAACTTAAACCGCAATTTTTTATACCTTCTGTTGTCCCGCCGGACGTCAGTGCAAAATAATTCTCACGATCCAAAAACACCCCTGCAGGACCTTCACATTTCAAACGCGGACGAAAAAAAGCTCCCGAAAAATCAAACCACCAGAAAAGGTGTTGAAAATCGAGTTGAAGATTTCAAAGCGATTCCACGATTTCTGAATTTTTTTCACAAGTTTTCAATTCCATCGTTCGATACTCTTCTTTTTCTAGATTCTTCATCTGTAGGAAAACAAAAAAACCTTCGCGTAGAATTTCAAATCCTTCGAGTTTGCGTAAACGATCGAGAGTGTTGTCTGATGGAAATACGACGACGATTGAGCCAGGCGAGGTGTTCTTTTTTTTGGTATTTTTGTTTGTTTCAACTTTTTTTTGTTTCTTTGCTGACGACGGATGGGAGGATGGGGTGTTAGTGTTCTCGCTGTACGGGACCACCGCTAATACGAGAGAGATTAAGTGAATATAATTTGATATGCGGAGCCGTTGGCAGTAGCTATACCAGTAATTTGATGAACACGGTTTCTGTCTTAAAGTCATCAAATATTCAAACACCCCGACGAAGTAGGTGACGCCGTTGGTGTGTTCTAGCACCCGAAAACAAGACACCTCCCCCCCACCCCACCCCCCCGCCCCGTCCCCGCCCCCGCCCCTTTCTCGCCCTCTTTCCTTCCCATGGTGAAATTCCGGCGAAACTCCCTCGCGAATCCGCCGAAGGGAGGAAGAGGAACATCTTCCTCATCTCGACACGTTATATGTCCCATTGAACAATTCGTAATCTGCACGTATCGTTTAATAATTAATAAACATTGAAATCCCAACTACTGCGGACGAAGGGAAGGGCGGGGCAACACTAAAAATCTAATGAATATATTCCAACGTGATTTCACAGGTTGAAATAATAATTATGGAGAAATTCAGCGATCGGGGAAATGAAAAAATTCACCCTGTACGTAACGGGTGTTCCTCGAGAAAGAGAAAACCAAAAATTAAAAATCAAAAAATGTGTTGGAAATTTGTGAAAAGGAAAAAAGAACTCATCGTATCTGAGTAGGTACGAAATGAACTCTTACGTGTGCGGGGCTTTTTCATCGTATACATGATACGGTTATTGCGCATAGTTTTGTGCATCAATTTGAAAACGTCACGAAACTCATGGGCATTATATCTTATGGTGTACGCCGTATGTACACGTGTGTAGTTAAACATTCCGTTGGCGGGCAACGATACACGTGACTGTCATCGTTTCCCACGCACTAAACACGCGCGGACGATCAACGCGACGTGTATGTGGATTGAGTGTTTGCAGGTATATATGACGTGTGCAACATATGTATTTTTACATGCGTCGTGTCATGTACGAATGTGAGTACGTACATAGGTACGATGATAATTTCCATTTTTTTTTTTTTCTCTTTTTCATTTTTCTTTTCTTTTTATTAAACTATCATATCAATTCTTTGGATCATGAAACGGCATTTTGAATCGTGTCATGGAAACGAGCGTCGTCGTCGCGACGTTGACGATCCTCGATATTATAACCGTTTGTGAAGTTTGCGCGCGTGTGCATCGCGGGGGGGGGGGGGGGGGGGGGGTTTGTAACGTATAAGCTACATTTATTTATAACAGACGTATAAATGCGGGTTTTATAAATTATACATACACGATACGTGATCATAATTCACATTCGATATATGTATTCTAATAACGACGAAGACAAAAACTAAAGAGACGACGACGACGACGACCCAGAAATCACCCAGCGATCATTGTCGGTCGATGTTCTCATAACTCCGCGATCTACGAGGTTCGTTCATATACGCGATCGTTTGTTCCGCGTAGAGAATATAAATAAAGGTCGCTTTGATTGAATTATCGATTTTCGATTATTTTTACTCATTAGAAATCCAGCCGAGTTTTTTTTTCTTTTTATTCTTCTTTCTCACCTCTACCGTCGGTCGTTATGCATCGTGTATCGCGTTATAACAAATTGGTGAACGGTATAATTGATATTCTTAACTATATCGTCATCTTCGATCGATGATCGGTTATCGATCGTTTCGAAAAAAAATGAACGATCATACAAATCGTCGAAAATCTTGTTCACCGATTTCTTCGTTCTCCATCTTCCTTTTTTCAAAAAAATAAAAACGCACTTCCGATCACCGCGTTGTCAAAAAGTTGGAACTCTTTTTTCCATTACCGATCCGATCCGAAATTCGATCGTCACATTCGATTCGGATATTTTTTGCATCCAAAAAACAATGTAAGATAGTCTCTTCTCTTTTCTTTCTTGCTCGCCTCGCAACATTTCTCGGAAATTTTTCGTTTCAGAATGAAAAAATCTTCAACTTGGATATTTCCCAAAAACAGTGAAAGAATTTGGAAAAAAATCGTTTCGGACGTCTCGCATACGACTCGGATAAAAAATCCGAATGAATTGGTACGAATTTAGAATACATTATACGCAATCGTCGATCATTCGCTCATACGATACGGATCGACCGTTGACGGTAAAAAAATTTGGAAACAAAAAAAGTTTTTGCTACAAAATATTAAATAAAATAAAATACAGATTACAAGCTAGGAGAATATGAGAGAAAAAATTCATATATTTGTATAAGCTCCGTTGTCATAAAGGTATATACCTTATGTACAATTATGTACATATATATATGTATATGTAGACCCGACTCGAGTTCTCCGCAAGTATTTTTTATGCATTATAAATATATTCATATATGATTCGAATATCAATGTCTCCATTCTGGGACTTAACTTTTTTTTTCTTTTTTCTCTCTTTTCTTTATCCTTTCTTATATTCTTCTGTTTCTTCTTATCCGAGGTTATATATATTTGTTATGCGTCGTCGTGATACCACCAAGCCTCATGACATTCCGTCATGCTCGCGTTTCCCAGATCGAAATAATGCTAATGCCATAAGTATATATGTGTGCTTTATAATCGTAAATATTAACCATCGCTCACCTCACCTTCCCCTTTCCTTACCTTTCGTTTCATTTCTGTCCGTCACACGTTATTTTAACGTTTTTCTTCTTCTTTTTCTTCTTTTTTCAAACTCCTCGATCTTCTCCCCTTTCGTGCGGGCGCATATATTTATTTATTTATAATAACCGTTACATGCCTACGCGACGTATTCCTGTAAACGCGCTGCAAGAAACGAAAAAAAAACATCATTATCAAATTTGAAACTACTTCTTTTCAAAATTCTGGTATTCCCGTGGTACGAGATTGTTTTTTTGAGTTCCTGCTCGAAAGGCGGGTCAAAAATTACGTCACGATATATTATTATAATAACCGTGCGGGTTATCGCTGTGTGTGTAATTATTTTACAACATACCCATGTACACGTAGATATATGGCGATAAATCAGGTTACAGTAATATATGGGGTGGTGATTGGCATACGAATTAAGGAAGAGTGAGCCAAAGAAGTGTACATGACCTCTAGTTGGAACGGTAGGCGACATTGAAAGGAATGTGAATGCACGTTGAATATCGGCCCAATTCCCATAACGCAATGAAACACGTACTCGCATAGTTATATCTATACGCCTATGTATTTTACATAGAATATACCTCACCACACCCCCTTCACCGCAATTTCATACAGGCACCTATATAATATACACGATCATAAATGTGAGTCGCGTGATCGGATTGCCCATGGATTGATCGATCGAAGATAAAATTTTATCGGCTCAAAAACTTATCGACCGACTTGAAAACGATCAGATTTTTATTTACGTACATATATCAGCCGAGCCAAACACATGAATAACGCTAAGCTGTCGATCAAATTACATATATGGTTGCTTCGGTGTACAATAAAATTCTTATGACAGAGGAATTGGATAAAAAAAAAAAATAAAAATAACAAACTTACACGCATAATCGTGAAAAAAAAAATCATTGCCCGTACAAAAGGTTGACAGAAAATAAAAAGAAAGGAAAAAAAAAGAAAAAACACGTTAAAAATATTGTATTAAACAGAATTAATTCTGACGATGAGGTAAAAGTACAGAGAATACAAAAACGGATATAACAGGAGATTCAGTTCATGTTTCTAACCGATTATTCTCTTATACTACGTGACACGTTTTTTTTTTTTCTTTTTTTCTTTTGGGTTTTTTCTTTTTTATAAATATATACATCTTATATTCAACTTTGGTGAAGAATCTTTCGTATAAAATATTCATACGCAAGAATTTTCAACGCACGTACTTACGATTCGAGGTCGATCGATTCCGGAATCAAGATATAATAAAACGAAAAAAAAAAATAAAAATAAAAATAAAACTATGAGAATAAAGTTTCGAATTTGCAAAAATTCAGATCGCGAAGTTTCTCGAAATGTTGATATTCCCAAAGTTATCGATGATTCGATTATAATTCTTTTTTGTAATCCGGTTCAATTTCAGTTCGAACAGCATTCCGTGCGCCGCATTGAATCGTTGAGGTCAAAATGTATCAGAATATGGAGAAACTGCAGTCGCTCGAACGATTCAAAAAATTTTTATCTTTAGCTCCGGAAATGATGGAAATGTCAAGAGTATAGCTTTTCATTTCTTTCTTTTCTGTTTTTTTTTGTTGATTTTAAGACCAGAAATGGTAGTTCTTTTTTTTTTAAATATTCCAACACTTTTTTCAGACTACGAACAAAATGATCAAGTTATCGCCCATTCGTCGCATTTCCGAGCGAAAAAAAAATTAGATATATCTAGATCAGTCTTATTCGAATCTGTCGATCGTTGCCTGAAATCGTTGACTATTTTTGGTCAACAAAATTTTAAATCAAAATTCAAATATCAACGTCTCCTTAGACGATTCGGTATCCACATCTTGTGTATCGGATGTACAATTTAAAAAAAGAAAGAATTGTTCGAGAGAGAGAGAGAGAGAAGAAGGAGGAAAAAAAAAAAAAAAACAGCAAAGAAACGAGATCTCGAAGTATATAGCATAAGAATTCTGATCCTGCAGGACCGTATAAAACTTGGACCACCAGCGGGGTATTGTGCGGTGTCAATTAATGAGTCAGAGAAGATTTCGGTATGAGTCGAGAGACGCGGAGGGATGTAGGAGCGAGGGGGAGGGGTGGGGTGGGGGCGGCGCAAAGAATCATGATAAAGATTCGAATGCGAAGCCTTTCGAAGACCAAAAGTTTAACAAGAAAAAGTCCAAAAGAGATACACTTCGCCGCTTTACTGTAGAGAGCTAAAAGTGTGTATAGCACATCGGGATCCTCTGCAGAGGATATAACGTCGGTGGTAAGGTTTTGTCGACTAGTTCCCAGTACGCCACCGTCAAATAAATACATAATATGCACATAAAAGGGGGACCTGGCGCGATCGAAATGATCAACCGATGAACAGATTCCCAACTCTCATTTCGATCCCCCCCCCCTTACCTTCCCCCCCCCCCCCCCCCCCCCCTAATCACCTATACATCTGCAGATTCAGACCGCCGAAGATGACTCTGTGGGTGGTATAATATATAGATCTGATTTACTATACGTATGTACCGAAAAAAAGAAAAAAAAATCGGTAACTCAAAATTTTATACCTCATACGATGGACGGATTGTTTTCTCAATTTTTCGAAGTGATATGATTGTTGGTAAAATTATCGGAAGATAGATCGGAGAGACGATCGATCGGAGAATCGGTAAGAAAAAAAAAAAAAAAGAATAAAAAACGAAATGGGAAAAATTTTAGTGAATTTCGAAAATCTTTTTTTGCTTTCTTCTTTTTTTGTCGTCTATTTCTCAGCTGATTCTCGTCATTTTAACCGTGTGCCGGTAGTAGGGAGACATTCTACCGGTGTCTCTCTTTTTCTTTTTTTTTTTTTACAGTTTTTTTTTGTTGCCGATCTTTGGGACCACCATCGAAATGAAGCCGTCTTAACGATCCGTTCTTTACCTAGTCCGCGGTATCTTGACCTGTCTCAACACCGGTGAAATGAGCTGTTGTTTGAACGCGCGTAAAATTTCGGGAACGAGAAAGAAAAGAAAAAGAAAAAAAAAAAACAGATCGCGAACGAAAAATGACCGGATCAATCGGTTGTAAGAAGTTTTATTTTACGAGAAAACCGATCGGTTTTAAAAATTGATTGTCTAACAAAAAAATGATAACGGTACGGATGAAGAACATTGCGTTATCTATATCGATGGTAAAATTGAGAATCGAATGAAGAATTAACGATGATTAGAAAAAAAAAAAAAAAGAACGGTGATACGTTCAATAAAATCGGTATCGATGTTATATTATGCTACGCGATTGAAACGAGAGAGAATGAAAAAAGATCCGAATCATGAATGCGATCGTGTCTGCAAATATTGTATACATAAAGAGAGGGGGAAGGGGGTGCAAAAACCTCATCGCGAAGAGATGAAACTTTGATAAATGAAAAAAAAAAAGAAAAAGAAAAAGAAAAACCAGAAAAGAAAAACTAATAAAAGACCCTTCTATTTAGTATGCCCATCGAAGATTGAACGGTGGGTGATAAATAAACGCGATGTGGAGGATTGGCGGGGAAAAGAGAGGAAAGTAAAAGAAGTGAGGCAGGGAAGGGGGGCATTCGATACAGTTATTTAATAATTTATATAATGGGTATGCGCATAAATCGGTGATCGGTGATCGGTTGGCATACAATATAAGAAACGCCATGATGTATTGGCTAATTTGACGTATCGTCGATTCCTTTCGATATATTTTAAGAAGCATCACCTGCAGCAACTCGGCTGCAGTTTCTCTCGATTCTTCTTCTCTCTTTTTCTCTCTCCCCCTCTCTCTCTCTCTCTCTTTATGATATAAACTATATATTTTTCAAGATCCATTTACGGTCAGCGACATATCCTATACAGATATGCGGTACGAGTATATGGTTTTCTGACTATGTATTCACACACGTACGCATAATATTCGTATACCACACCACTTCAGATCCACCTTTTTCTTATTTTACACACTACATCTTCTCTCCTCATCACCGAAGGCTGTAAATTACTTTCTGCCACAATAGTGTACATAAAAAGGAACCTGCTGCAGATCCACCACCGCAACAAGGACAACTATCGCGTATATATTTCAGGAGACAAAACTATTCGACGCGAAGAGATATACAGACGTGAAGATGATCTTTCTTCGTATTCGTTGTTCTCTTTTTTTCTTTTTTTTTTTTCTTCTTCTTCTTTTTCTTTTTTATAACCACCCACTTCAGGTATTCCAGTTTCGATCTTCTTGAATATTCATTGTTCATCCGTTTTATTTTCTTTTAAATCCTATTCTAAAAAGTTGATGACCAATCGAAAATCGAAATACCAGATGTAAACTCTAAATACGAGATGAAAACTCGAAATTCGAGATGAGCCTCGTGTTTCTGAATTCGCGCTGCAAAATGGCGATAACTCGACCAATTTTATAGATAGATCAATTTAACTTTCAGATTCGTGTTCCTGAGATCAAAATACATAAGAATATCATAGCAAACTCGAAAAAAAAGAATGTTGATTTTTGACCCCAAAATCGACAAAAATCTGAGGTATACCTCTTGGGATTTTTTCGATTTTGGGGCCAAAAATGAAGTATTTTTAAAATCGATCGTATGACGCGTTTCCAACATATTTTGACCTCAGGAACACGAATCCACGAGCAAAATTGATCTATCTATAAAATTGATCGAGGTATCGCCAATTTATCGCTTCAAAAAGTGAAAAAATAAGGACATCTCGATGGAATTTATTCCTAATTCAATTGTGCAATGTTAGTTTATTCAGAAAAAACAAAAAAAAGGAAATTTAATACCGTACTTTCGAAGTTGGTTCAGATTGACACTAGTTATCTAAGCTAGGCTTTTCTTTCTTCTTTTTCTTTGCTTTTAATATAATAATTCTCACGTTTCATCAGGATTGAAAAATCTTCGCCAATGAGAGCGTCTTTCCGATCGGAAGACGATGTATAATTCTCCGTGATTTTTTTTTCCCCCCGTTTTTTTTTTTCAACGCATAATAGCATCGTTTGTTCTCTTATGTATGTATATATACATATATAAATCGGTAGAGAAAATCAAATAAAGTAAGGATCATTTTTCACAATTTAAAAGTAATCCTTATTCCGAATACATAGTGAATGAA
Organism: Athalia circularis; assembly: GCA_963978495.1. Lineage (NCBI taxonomy): Eukaryota > Metazoa > Arthropoda > Insecta > Hymenoptera > Athaliidae > Athalia > Athalia circularis. The sequence goes on along the minus strand of OZ021698.1, from coordinate 34,309,092 downwards.
AAAAGAAACAGTTTCGAATCTGTTCTTGAAGGGATCAGGAAAAAGAAAGTGATTTTAATTACCAACATATCACGTCCGTCGTATTATCTGACTTTCTCTCTCTCTCTCTCTCTCTCTCTTTCTTTCTCTCGCACTCTCTGCAGCTGTTTCGATTACCCTCATCTCATTCGTCGCGTTTTCGTTATATCCTCAGTTTCTCTCTACAGGGGTGGGATTCTACTCCCCCTCTATATATACATGTACACAGCCTTATTGATTGTCTCCTTGTTTATTGTATATTTTAAATTTAATTCGGCTACGACCATGCCGAGCTTCTTCTTTCTCTCTCTCTCTCTCTTCATGTATATATACGTATAGGTATACACGTATAAAGGTTCTATTGCTACCGTTGCAGCAGCAATAGCTGTCAAAGATTTCCTCGATTTTTAAATCCCCTTGTAAAGTAAAGCGGTATACTATTCCACCCCCCCCCCATATTCCCCCCCCCCATGCCTCCCTCTTCCAATTCTCTTCCCTCTCTTTGCTGGAGAACAAACCACCACCCTCCCCCGATCTCCCTCTCACCCGATTTCAGACTCGGGAGGACGTAGTCCGTCGTTTCCACCCCCAATTCTATCGTCCCTCGCCGATTCCCTCAGCTAGTCTCTCCCTTTTTTTCACTCTCTCCCTCTCTCTCTCTCTCTCTTTCTCTCTCTCTCTCTGATAATTCACGTCAATACAAAAGCCAGGCAGAATCGGCGGAACGCGCCTTGACTGAGGTCTCTGAATTTAACGTTTGACACTTTTATTGGAAGCAGGATTCGATCCAATGATCGCCATGAGCCCCCCGACTGATCGCTCGAAACGGAAATAAAAAAATAAATAAACAAAAATGAAAAAAGAAGCAGAAAAAAAAAATAATAGAAATAAAAAAAAAAAAAAAACGGAACGAGACGTAAAATTTAAATGAGAAATCAAATTCCCATTATCTTCATCCGTTTACGTTCGTTGATTTTGTTTCGAATAGTGCCTTTTTTTTTTTTTGTTTTTACTTTCTTCTATTTCAACATGCAGGTGGAAAAAAAAATCCCGAAAATCTTGTTTCGAAAAAAGAAAAAAATCAAGAAATAGAAAATTGTTTCCCTTCTTTCCACATTCGTAGGTATATAATGATATTCCCGAAAGAGAAAGAAAAAACCAAAAACAGAAGAAAAAAAGAGAAGCGGATAGAAAAAAAAGGCATTCAAATTAGATGCCGGTGAACAGAATTGAGGGACGTCCATATTTAATTCAACCGCACATATGTGTATTTATACCTCACTTTACTTTCTGATTGATTACAACCGGAAGTCGTATTACACTCAACGGGTTTGATCAACGTTTCCTGTTATTATCCGATAACGATCTCATATATATGTACGCGCGTCTTTATACATATATATATATATATATTGCATAGGTTATATATTCTCCGTAATAAACAATTATTATTTATTAATATTTAATCGCCGACCAATTATCCAATGATTTATACATACGGCAGATACAAAATCCAATCCATTCTTCAGCAGCTGGTCGTTCGTATGTAACGTAGATTTGAAAAAAAAAAAAAAAAAAAAAAAAAAAAAAATTCTCAATCGTAATTCGCACGGTCAAATATCCAGGGTGAAATTTTCGTCCAAAAATGAACTGGTAAAGAAACTTTTTCTGAAAAGCGTGTAATTTCAAATTTGAGAAAAAAACAAAAAAAAACACTCTAGGGCGGACGGAGGCTTGCGAGTTTTATTCAGATCGTATATAGATTCGAACAATATAGGTGTAACGCACATAATCTGGTGTGGATGAAAAAAAGGGAAGTTGAAAAAAAAAGAAAGTGTAAAAAAAAAAAAGAAAAAACGAAAAAAGTGGGAAACGTTTCTCGATCGTCGTCGTCGCCGTCGTCATAGTCGCGTACGTATAATAGTAGTCGTTGATCCCTGTCGGTTCTGTATAATTCATCGATATAAAGTTTCGCTCTGACGCGCGTTGGGTTGGCTTTCATTAAATGCTAATTTCAATTACCCTTCGACAAAATGCTGAATACTGAACAGCGAACGGCTATCGATACCTGTTAGAGACACGCCGACAGCACCCGTCGACCTATACACCGTATACGCGACCAACCCCCGTTTTATAGGATTTACTTTTCTTTCCTCCTTTTTTTTTGCCCCCTATTTTCCACCCCCTTCCCGCTCCCTTCGATCGGCTGTTTCATTGTTCTCATTTTCTGTATCATAATTTTTTACCGATCGATCGCTCGAAGAGTACTACCCTGTCTTTATTCTTGTTTTTCGTTTCCGAGCTTCTTTTTTCCGCCCCGGTTTTTGGATAGAAAATAATAACGAAATCGTTTCATAAAAATTGAACGGAGTAATTATATTCAACTTCTTCCTCTCCTCACCCCGTCGCTATTGGGCTTTTATTAAATTCCATTGTGTTTCGTTGTAAGAGAAGAAGAAAAAGAAAAAATCAAAGAAATATCTTTGTTCAGATTTCTTGGACTCGAAACTATATCATCTCATAACATAAACGGTGTGTGTGTGTATCTGTATAGGGTTAACAATGCGATGGGTTCGAATGTACACCGTGTGGCCAGACCACACATCTCGACACCGGAGTCTGTTTTTCTTTTTTCCGTTTTTCTCCTTTTTCTAAGTTTTTTCTTTTTTTTTTTTAGGCTGCTCTTTTTTCTCTTACTTTTTTTCCGTTCTCTTTCTATCCGTAAGATTTCACTGCATGTGTTTCACCATTACGGATATATTTTCTGTCCCTTTTACCGACTCTCTTCATCATCGTCGTCGTCATCATCATCATCATCATCATCATCCTCTTTAGAGGAACTGACGATCATCTCGAGTCCTTTTCGATACATATAATGCCGCCCGCAGTAAATTCCAGAAGCTATAGCATTCAGCTATGATGAATCTGACATGACACAAAAAACTATACCCATTCACCTGTTTCCACGAACCTGGGCCCGGACCCCCACCCTGCACCCCCTCCACCGATTATATGTATATACAGGTACACCTAATTATGATGATTATTGTTGTTGTTGTTATTATTGTTATTAGATCTCGATCACCTTCGTCGCAAACAGCTCTTCTTCTCCCGTATAAGAGATTGATTCGATTATTAATACAGATAAAGCCTCGGACGGAGCACATCCGCCTTTTAGAGATCTTCTCTTTCCTTTTCTGGATGACCAGTGTTACGTAACTCATGAAAAAAAAAAAAAAAAAAAAAAGAAAAAGAGTCAAAAAAAAAAGAATGGAATTATCGACCGTCAGAAGTCGACCAAAGATATACATATGTATGTAATAAAAGGGTAAGAACCAGGAGGTCGTGAGGATCTTCTCTTTAGTTGTGGGCATAACAGACGTAACCCTCAAAAGCGAGTAGAGTTGAGTGCGGTTTTGAAAATTGGATTCTTCTTTCTCTTCAGCTCTTCGAGGATGCCGTCATTTGTCAAAGTTTACAACAACTGAATCTGCAGTTTGCGAAAAAAAAAAAATAAAAATGAAAAAAAATGAACGTCGCTTTACCATAATTTCTATAAATCCTGTATCGGCCATCATCTGATGCTTTTATAGCGCGTCCTGGTCGTTGAAAAAAAATTGAATATCTGAATAACAAAGGTGACAAAATTCTTCCACATTGATCACTCACGTTACATTCGACACGTGTCTGAATTAAAATCGATCCAATATATCCTGTATATACGTATAGGCATACATATACCGCTCGAGGAATAGTAGATTAAACAAAAACAAAAAAAAAAAAAAACAAAAGAACTGAATCTAAGATGAAATTAAAAATTAGAAAAAAAACAAAGACTCGCGCATTCGATGGCTATAGTCTGTTCCGGCAGAGACTTTATATTCTATCATTTCTATTCAATCGACGAAGGCGTTATTGCCCCCTACCTTCCCCCCCCCTGCCCCTTCCCCTCCTCCTCCCCCATTATCTTTGAAAGTTTCAAGTAATTTGTATGAATGTACCACCCAATCGTTTAAGAGGTGGAAAAAAAAACCAAAAGAAAAAAAAAAAAAAATGATAGGTATTAGATGGAAAGAAAAAAGAATCAGAGAGTGAGATATATGGATGTGTATGTGTGTGAAACTGATGTATGGTAGGGATGAAAAAAGGAGGAAGAGAGAGGATAAAGTATAGAGATTTAAGGTTGAATAAAAATACCAGGAAGTGTTTATTAAAATTGGAAAGATTTATTTTAATTGGATCTTTATAAAATCAGGGCATGTATAACCCGTAGATATATATGTATATATGTGTATACATACATCTCTTTTTTATACATAGGTATACGTAACACATAGATATTTCTAAGAAATAATTCCACTCATCTCTTCTAACATCTTTTCGTTCCTTTTTCAAACTTCGAGTTCGAAGGTGTGTCTGTTGCACGTACATCGAACCATGTGAAATTCTTACAGACGAAGTACTTAGGTATGCGTGTCGTACGTATGTATTGATATAAATTTGGTATTTTCAGTACAAGTATATCGAGTACAATTGTGTTGAATTCTTCGAAAATCTGGGACAATGTAGAATCGGAATTATATTACAGCCGTTGACCAGACCGCACGAGAGGCACCACAGCGGACGATGTAGATTGGAAAAAAGCACCGAGCCGTTTTGTTTTCCATCTTTCTTTTTTATCTATCTCATGTACATTTTTCAATCGGCCTATCCTATCCTGATTTTTTTTTTATTTCCATTTCCATTTCCATTTTTTTTTGTTTTTTTTGTTTTTTTTTTTCTCTCCGCCATCTCGGAGTGACGTGACAAAATTGAGGGAGGGAGAAAATAGAAAAAAAAACAAAACAAGAAACAGAAGCGGAAAAAAAAAAACAAGTGAAATGATAATTATAACTAGGGTAGTTTAGTTTTGAGAACCGCGGCGTATCAAAGTTACGAAAAGTTAACGTCAAATTTATTTTCGAACGAATCTAATTCACCGTGAATATCGTAACCCGCGGGGGTTTACAATAAGCGTTTGCGTACGATAATGATTAAATTTCACATTATATTTCATGCATATAAATGTGCATGAAATTTCATGGCGCGTTAAAAAAAAAGTGTCACACAATATTTAAATATATGGCAGCTGGCTAAATAGAGACGGCTTGTTTCGCCGACTGTTTTCCCTATTCTTTCATTCATCTTTTCTTTCCCTCTTTTTTCTTCGTTACCTTTTTCCATTTCAATTCTCCCTCTCCCTCTTTCTCTATATTCTTTCCTTTTTTTTCACGCACCACGCGCTCTCCGATACGGTTAGCAGCAGCTTTTGTAAGCTTTTTTGGCACGGGCCGGGGGGGGGGGGGGGGGGGGGCGCGAAATCCTACCGTACAGATATACACACCCCTACACGTAAGGCCCCATGGGACCTTGACGAGATACGGATTAAAGGGGGTGCAGATCGGACTGTCACGTGATATAATACGTGTGTAGATACAAGGTACGTCACGCCCGATACCCCCCCCCCCCCCCCCCCAAATCACCGTCGTATGAAATTTTTTTTCTTTTTTCTCTCGTTCAGTTTCTATTTTTCTTTTACTTATCGTAAGGAAAAGAGAAAAAAAAAACACAGAAACAAACAAATTTAAAATTCTAAAAAACCGAAAAATTTGTCGAAATTTAAAGTTACTTGAGAATAATGGATCGTTTATGATCATGTTTCAATTTTCTCACGTGTCCGTGACACGATTAATTTTTTTTCTTTTATTTTTTTATCCGGTAGGCGGAACGATATTTGTTCGGTTCGTTCGGCAAGTACTTCCGGTATTGTTTCTTCGCGTATATGTAGTATGAGAATGGAAGGAAAAATTATTTTCGCCCCCTTTTGATTCTTCGTCAATATTCCGCAACTGCAGCGCAGATGACGAGTGTTATTCGGTCCCCGTATATAGTACGGGGACTTCCGGACTTAAATCTGTACAACATAATTCACGTTCTTTTACACACAACATCCCGTCCATTCCGAACGCATCCAGATCCGCAGGATACACGAACACGTATGGATATGTGGACACTATAGTGAATATGTGTATAGTGTGTGTATATACATATACATATCTGCACAAGCTCAATTTTATTATCCCTTAGACGTCAGTCGCGTGCCTTTGATTTACGTTCTTATAAATGACGTCACTTTAACCGTAAGTCCGACCATCAAAACCACCCTTATTTTTGTCACCCCTACGCCCCCCCCCCGGCCTTCTTTTGCCAAACATGTACATAATATATAGATATACATATATTTGACGTGCACTGCACAGGGTCGTGATATAAATGACCGAAATTTGGACTTATTGTGTTTGTCATCGCGCTATTTTATCCCCCTCTATAGTTTATATTATACCAACACTGTAGTGTCAACTCTATAGTTATACCTATACGCGTGTATAACTATATATGGCTATTTAACTTCATCTCTCTACAGTTTTGATTTATGGAAACCCCGCATTACATACGAGGACGAGCACCGGCGGACCGTTGAAATATTAATAGACACGAATTAGTTTAGTTCGTAAATTTTTTTTTCTTCATCTTTTGAAAATTCATGCACTTTTCTAATTTCTATATATGAAAATAAAATGTAATCGATAATTAATCAGATATTCTTTAAATTTTCTAATCGTGTCCGAAGTTGTCTGATTTTTCTTTCAAACACACAAATTTCCATGCAAACGTGGCTCACGTAGTTACTAATTGATCGAAAATAATTCCGAGCTCTTTAAATAGATACCCTTTCGATTATTATCATTTACCTCGTGACGTGTGGGGAACGAAATAATCGAACACCGAGAATTAATAGAGCTGACAATATTCGCGACATTCGACGAAGAGAGAGAGAGAGAGAAAAAAAAGGAAAGAAAAATTTTTCATAGGAGAAGAGCCTCGATTGATCCAATAAATTATCTCTTCGACGTTATATTGTCAGTTTGATTATACTTGATTATATATGAACGTGTGCCGATGGAAGTCGTCCTCGATGGCGTCACAGCTGTTCGGAAAAAAAAACCAAAAAAAAAAAACAAGGAAAAGAAAAGAAAAAGATGAAAAGAATTTTTTCAAAAAATACAAGGAAATGGAGGAATTCGTGATCAGCTTTTTCCACGTAAAATATATACGTGACGTGCCTGAATATATATATATGGGTATAAACGGGGCAATCCACGTGGGACAGGATTGTTGCAAAAACTCTTTTTTTTTTTTGATTTTCTCAATCTTTAGACATTTTTCAATACCCATAAAAAAAAACCTTCCTGGCAAATTTTGAGAGTTTTTTGATTACCGGTTCCAAAGATATAAAACTTTGAATAAAAAATCGCGCTTCTTTGCCCATAACTTCGCTAATAATAGTCCAAATTGAACGGTTTTTTTTCTCTGGTTTTTCATGCAGTTTTTAGAAAAAAATTACCAAAAGAATAATCCAAAGTTTTTGTACATGTGATTTTCGAGTTTTAAACTCTAAATCTTTTTTTTTTTTTTAAGTGAGTGCGTATTTTGATTTTTTTGAAAATTTGATATCTTTGGATCCGGTGATCAAAAAACTCTCAAAATTTGGCAGAAAGAGTTTTTTTATGGGTATTGAAAGATGTCTAAAAATGGAGAAAATCAAAGAAAAAATAGTTTTTAAAACCGTCCGGTCCCGCGTAGGTTGCCCCATATATATGTATACATGTATCTATATTTCGTATGACTTGAATAAATGAAAAAGCATCAAAGTCGAGGCAGTCGATTGATTGCTTCTACGGCCTTCAATTGCGCCGCCAATTTACCGAGGACGGGGATTAGCCGCGCTGCAGGGTGGGTAATAAAATAGTATGTAAATCTAAATTAACTCTGCCATATGTCCCCTCCTCCTGCCCCCATGAAGAGAAAGGAATATAACGGTAGGAAAAAAAATGAAAGAAAAAAAAAACAGGACACCAGACGTCGATATTTATTATTTTTTGTCTTGTTTTTTTTTTGTTCAACTTCAATTGCCGGTCGCAATGTGCGTGTGGGGTAGAAATTTTCGATAAATAGAGTTGAAATTAATCGAGTATAATTTCATAATTGGTTTCTATGGCGTATATATAATACAATAAAGAGGTCGTGGAGATAAGGAAGGGGGAAAGGTCGTCGTTTCGAGCGTCGCGCGTCGGGACGCCAGTCAACTGGTGCGTATAACTCAAATGACATAATTTAATAATATAACGTGCCGCGCCTCAGCCTTTTCATCCCCATCTCCATCCCCCCTTTATCATCCTCCTCCTCACCACTTCTAACTGCGCAAATCGTACCAGCTTCGCTTCAACCCTCGGGAGACCATCCCTTGTACTCTGGTTCTCTTCCTGTTCTCCCATAGCTTATTCTATAGCTTTTGCAACTATTTCGTTATGTACGCATGTTGCTTTTCTCTATAGTTCAGCAGCTGTATCGTTGTTATTATTATTATCATTATTTTTATAATATTTATTCTATTTTTTTCTTCAATCCTGGAAGAAATCCAAAAAAGTGAGGCGAGGAAAAAAAACCCCAAGTAAATTGACTCGAGGTCGTGCACGTGTTTTTTTTTTTCGCATGATTTTTAACTAAAAGCAAATAAATAAATAAGAAAATTGACCCATGGCGAATTGGTATTTTTTCATGAAAAATTATTCATCAAAAATGAGTTTCTTCTTTACTCCGCGGTGATGTTTAGATCGCGTGATTATTTTTACATCCTCCCCTATTTCGCTCGCTGCGGACATTAAATTCTTGAATTCATATTACTGTCTATTGTCCTAATACGCATTACATCAATTTCATCGATTTAATTTTAATTGGTTGCAATTCAATTTACAATAAATTAATGTCACCCCATAGAAATAATAATTCTCCACGCCTACTTTGTTTTATCTTTATTAATCGTCTCGGTCTTTTTTTGTTTTTTGTTAGTTTTTTTTTTCAAGTTTCGATGAAAAAACTATCGTCTCAATTCCCATGGCGTATATTTGTTGCGACGGATAAAATTGTTGGTTTCACTTTAGTAGGCAGCGAGTATATAAAATTTTTAATTAAAATAATCCCATAATCGGTGTATATGTGAGTTTCGATGCGGAAGTTTGAAAAAAAATTTGAACATTTTGATGACTCTACGTCTTCTGTATACATATATATGTATATAAAATTATATGGGTGTAATATTATAGCGATAAATCTTAATTAACGTACGCGTTCGATTAACTTTGTCATTATCCAATCTAGCTAATGCCCCGAAGACTGGAATGGCATTTTCAGTATTAAATTTTGAAGTACCGAACGGACGCATCTTTCAATTAAATTACTGACGCTGCGCCTCCTCATCCCCTTTCATCCTCAGCCTCCACCTCCCTGACCCCCAAATCACCCCCGCAACGATTTCTCGACAATGGGGGATTATCACTAAAGATGGATCGCGTTCCTTCGCCATCTTAAATATACATGCCGATGCCGGTCATATACCCTTGGAACACCACATATAGCAATTAATATTGTTTTATTAATTAGTAAAAAAATCAAAAAAATTAATTACATCCAAATATTCAATTTACAAGGGTTGATCTCTCAACCGTTCTACTTTTTCCAAAAAGGTTCGATTTTTCGCGACCCCTGCCTCGATCTTTAATTTTTGATTTTATTTTTTTTCGGGTAATTTCTCAACGGTTCTACTTTTTCCAAAAAGAATCAATTTTTTGCGACCCTTGCCTCGATTTAAAATTTTTAATAATTATTTTTATAATTCACAATATCTCGTATAACTAATTGTAAATTATTTTCTCCAATTTTGTTAATATTTTTTTTTGTTCCGGCTTCTAGATCCTCTTCTCACTTTATTTTCCATTCTCCCGTGAGTGCGCAGGATAATTGTAATTTCAACTACATATTCACCGTACAATATGATTCGGATTTCGCGTGTCATACGTACGCTTGTACATGCGGATGAGATTATGCGACTGATTTTATTTACTAAGGGGTTGTTTTATATCGTGTCAGAATCCTCGCCCCCTCGTCTCGATGATCGGTTCTCTTTGCGCCCCGTTTTTAGACCCTTATTTCCAGCTCGATATAATACTCGACGTAATTCCCCACGGAAATGATTCTCTACGGATTCGTCCGATCGTTGCCAGTTCCAGTTCCAGTTCCAGTTCTACATAGAAGCATAGCAAAAAAAAAAAACGAAGCATAATGAGAAAAAGAAAAAGAACAAGAATAAGAAAAGGATGAAGAAGAAGGGTTCTGACACCGACTCTATACGTATAACCCTGCGCATCCGATTTTCTCCTGCACCCTCGTTCGAAACCATCCCTCTCTATAAAATAACGCGCGCGAATACATTTTGACAATTCTATTACGATTATTTCACCGGATCCGAAACCCCCTGACACCCTTATATACGTGTACATACGTACGTATATCTATATATATGTGAGCAAATATATTCGCGACTACCTTCACATGATGTACAGGGTGTTCCAAATATGACGTTTTTCTTCTCGCAACCCTTTGATGATTATTATAAAAATAAATATATAGGGTTATTGTATACGAAACGAATGAACTGATTTAAATCGAATAATAGATGAAATGTTTTTTTTTGGTTTCATTATCTGGATCGGGGCAGAAAAAAAAGGAAGTTAGTGTTTTTCGAAAATTGTTCGTCACTTTTTTCAAGGAGTTGAATATCGTGTTATCTTCTACGACGCGTTAATTTTGCAACATCCTGTACAGAAATGGAAATGGAAAAAATGAACGTAGCGAATCTACCGTGTATAACGTATTTAATCAATTGGCGCATATATAATAAACCCAGCTGCTATTTCGAAATGGATTTAAATCGGATCAAGGAACACTCGGATTATATATAATTCCTATAATATATATGCCTATAGTGCTCTCTCCTTTATATCCGACAAGTTTAAATTCAAATTCTCAATAAATTCAATTCTCCCTTCTCCCATTGCAGAATAGGGAGAGACGACCGATCTACGAAAATTCATAGAACGCAGCAATTAAGCGAACTTATTTATGCAACAAAAATGGCGTTCGTTCCAAAAACAGAAAAAAAAAAACAAAAAGAAGAAGGAATTCTTCACATCAATTAAATTCCCTCCTTACTTCGACATCAAAGAATCGCGAATGAATACGTCTTTTCGTCCAGACGATAGAAAAGTGAAAACCCAAAAGTATATCCACATAATCTTCATGCGTCACATGGACCGAGTGAGGCTGAAAAATATGAAGAAAGGAAGTGAGAGGAATGAAAAAATAAGAAATAAGGGCAGTTGGAAGGTAAGAGAAAAAAAGATGAGGACAAAAAGAACAAAGCGAATGGAGGTGAAAAAAAATAAGAAGAACGAGGCGAGAGAATATATAGGTACTTCGATACTTATACACGCGTGTGTGTATATATTGCAGAAAACGAGAGTGAGTCATATAATAGAGTCACATCGGAGCCCATTGTGATCGCGAAAAGCATTACAATGTAAATATCGAATATTCCCAGTCGGTATATACAATACATATAGTAAATAAGTACCCCTCCCTTGACATTACAAATCTCTACCCCAGTACGTAGCGGCGGCATACATATACGGTATTATTCTATCTAGACACTATGTATATAAAACCGGAGAACTTGTTCGCGCGCTCTCTTGAAATCTCGCGATGTAATGTACGCGACACATTTTCTCCCACACACATTCGCAATCGCGTACATTCATGCAGAATTGAATCGCTCGCGTACGCGTACACGTGTGTAAAACTTCATTCTTATTGTCTACATATGCCCTATATATATTTATATATACGTATAACCCTTTATGCACCTAACCAACAAGATATTCCGCTGAATCTCAAACGATCATCGAGGTTCTCCGTTCTAATTCAAAGCGATTACTGAAACGAAATGGGAGAGAAAAAAAAAAACATCCTTCGAAGGAAAAATTATCGATGAACGCGATCGAAAGAAAAAGAAAAAGAAAACCAAAACCAAAAAAAAAATATACCGGTAAGATGAGGGTAAGAAACGACAGAAAAAAACAACTTGCGACTGAGAAATTTTCTTTCAATTTTCGGAAAAAAAAATTCAATTTCTAAGAACAGTTTGCCATGAATATAAGAGTAAAAGCACCACTGATCGAAACACGTGTATTGTTCCATATAGGGTCGTATTGTACAGAGACAATCTGCTGCTCATGCCGATACCGCGTTATGTAGAATCGAATCGAATCGAATCGAAACGTTTTTGTTACTTTTTTTTTTTTTTTCTTGCTCTTATGCAGTCTAAGTGTCGCGGTGGATCCTTTCCAGAAGGTGTATAATTCACACCTTCGAACGGTCGGCACGTTCGGTTGATATTTGAAAGAGAAAAAAAAATCTATGAATGTTGTTATTTTAATAATCTGAAGAATCAAAAACGTCAAAATTTTAAACAGAGATATTTTCGATGGGTGAAAAAATTTCGATCACATCGAGCGGATAAGATACGTGTGTATCCGAAATGTCCACAAATGAATCGCGTTCATTTTCGGCCCGCATAGGGATTTTTCGGGGGCGATACGATCGAGGGTTGAAAATAAGGCAGAAAATGGCGGGGGGTTAAACCAGGGGGTGCAAGTGACCCTTGGAAGCTCGTTGTTAATATTTAGGGGTGACCCTAACTCCTCCGACAATGACGATCGGATTCGGTTCGCTGCGCAAGCGCGGACGCCAGCGATCGGCTAGTTTCGGCTCGCGTCGCGCGTCGTTCGTGTACAGGGTGAGAGCGGTTATAACCTGTTTCAAATGTAAAATCACCCTCTCTAAGCTCGGATGACCTCCCCGTTTTTAACCCCCATACATATTCATTTTCTATCTCTTATTATTTCCTCCCCCCCCGCCGTTTTTTCACCCCTCGGCCCCCGGCACGCAACGACGGAACCGTCGATTTTAAAACCGTGTCATAGATCCCTGCTCGGCAACAGTGCCGAGTCTCGTTTTTGTTTTTTTTTTTTTGTTCCTGCTTTCTTCGGGGTCGTTATGATTAATGGATCTGGAACGTATTAGCGCCCACACTTGTCACCCTCTCTTTCTACACGTATGCATATAACCCATCACACCCTACGGGGGTCTCTCTAGTTTCGAGGGTGGATAAGTCCTATGGATTTAACCCATGGAATTTAATAACCGAATAAACGTGCCATACGGCTAATTGACTTCGGCTTTTTACCCGTCGGGGGGCCAAGAATTATCTAGGTGCTGCTGTTCTGACAAATTTTGTTTTATTGGACGAGAGAATTGTTCGAATTATAATATCGATTCAATTTGTTTTTTTTTTTTTTTCTCTCTCTCTTCAGACATCTCGATTACACAATTATCGTAGGATTGTGTGAAAACTTTCTTTTTGAAAAGAAAACAAAATGAAATAAAATAAAGTAAAATTGTTTTTTTTCGAAAATCGGAAGATCGAGCGACCGGTAGCGTGTCGAATTCGCATGTGTAGCTAGAAATGCGTGTACGGTGAACATGTGAGGTCGTCTGCTATACGGGATAATATCGCTGATGTCCAGACTGTCTGTCGATAGTAGGAATAACGTGACAATAGGCAAGTGTCCGAAGTCCGAATCACCCCATAGAATGTTGAATGATGTCCGGTAGTACGACCTACCTATATGTATACACGTATTGTACATTATATGTACCTAGACAATGAACTTTATTGTTCTCATGAAAGCACCGGTCACTCTCCACGGTCCATCTGTTTGTCCAATGAAACCGCATAGCAGCGATCGGTCCACCAGAGCTCATTGTTGGTCCAGATGTTTTTCTCTCCTCTGGATGAAAGTCGCGATACGTGCCTAAAATCGGGAGGTCAAAGTTGAACGATATTCGACGTATCGCAAGGTAAAAAAAAAAATTTAGAAGACACAAAAAACGAAAAGAACATCTGTTCGCATTTCCGGTACGCACGGATATATAACCTAATTTGAATCGGATTCGTTGAATGTCAATCAGTTTTGATCAGCGAAGCAAAAATGTTATTAGTTATACATAATACGGCATGCGTATCAAACTCATCAAAATTGATCAATTGATCATATTTCTGATTAGATTCACGAATAATAAATTTTCATCGTTATTATAGTTTCAATGCGCGCTGCCCCACAAGGGTTGTGTACAGTATAGTGACAGGTGCATATGGACGTCATAATTTCATGGCTCGCTGACCCGAAACGCGTGACCATGAAATTCACCCCTAGCGGGTAGTAATCTCTACGGGTGTTCAACCCCAAAGTAATCGACCCGTACCCGTGTATCGCGATCATCAATTTCATTTTTAACTCCCCACTTCTATTAATATCATTCTTTTTTTATCTCTCTTCTTTTTTTTTTCAGTCAAAGGGGAGTGTTTTCCACGTGCACACATGGGGGATGTGTTTCGATGTTCACAAATTTGGAAAACTATCGCGGAAGACCAACGATCAAAAATCCCCCCAAAACAAAAACGAAAAAAACAAAAAAAAAAAGAACCAGATAACAGTAGGAAGATTTTTCACACGATCACGATCCAATATTATACACGTCTCGGTTGGTGAACTTGCACACAAATGAAAATTTGTAAACCCCTTTTTATCTGTGTTTATATACACGGATGTTTTTGAACAAAAAATAATGGCGCTCCAATGATCATCGTGAGATGGCGTGTGTATCGGAGTTCGAATCTTGCACGCGATCTTTAAAGCTCCAAAGCGTACTCTTCAACCGATCCTCCTCAACGAGTTTTCTTTGTTTTTTTTATTTTGTTTTATTCGTTGTTTTTTTTTTTTGTTTTCTTTCGTCCAAGTTTATTTCTTTTATTTTACCACACCTGGTATATCTGGGAGTCAGCGGAGCATCTCGCGCCGTTCTTCACAATTATTCTTTTTTTTTTTTTTTTTTTTTTTACTTTTTTTGTTCTTTCTTCTTTTTTCTATCTTCCATTCCTTCGCAACTATAGAGTGTGCTTTGATTGACAACTATGGGTACGTAACGCGGAGATGTGGGTACATAATATAAAAGGAGAAAATTTGCGTTTGTCTACCTCGGATTATTATGATTATGGGTTTCGCTCTGGACTAAAATTGCCCTCGTGAAATCTACAGGTAATAAACACACGTGTGCGTCTGTTTAGTTGTACGTCTATATATGTGTGCAACCTGCTCATTGCTCAGCGGGGTCAACTACTGAGGTCCGATGTTAATTATAGTATAGTAGTGTACGGTATATATGGTCTCGGTTTCACGGGGTGGGCGGACATCTTGATATCTGTTTATCGGATCATGCTCGCTTCGTGACGATCAAACAGGACAGCTTCAAGACTATGCATGTATAGTATACCTGTGCGCACATATATACCGCGCATCTATTCACACCTGTACATATATATTCATACATATATATATATATATAGATGCCTACCATGGCCACGTTCGACTTCGTTGACTGCGACAGGAAGCTCACGAATTTCTGCACCGTGAGACCAAATCCAACGATCGAAAACCGGCATCGACATCCTCATGAATTGCTTTTCTTATACACTTTTTGTCTTCCCGCTACCCCCGTTCGCTTTTTAAACCCCGCAGAACGACGAGAAAAATAAAAAAAAAAACTAGAGACGTACGGTGCGATAATTGCAGGTAAATTGATTCCGAGTATTCTTACGACGGAATTAAAAGACCAGTTTTGGAAATTGTTGGAAAATTTTGATCACGATTTTTCTTTTTTTTTTTTTATAAAAACGATTTCAATTTGACAAAAAAATAATGGATTCGATTCATTGTCAGAACAAAATCTTGATGTTTTAGATTTTATTTTTGTTCGTTTATCTTGTATTTTACTCGCTTTCTTCATTTTTTCTTTTTTATTTTTTTTTTTTTCTTTGAGTTAGAACTTGCAGAAGGGATGGGTAGTAGTGAGTGAGTTAACGAAGAGTTCAAATTAGGCTCATCCGTCTCATTGTCAGCTGGCGTAACTCGAGCCGCTGCCTCGCCGTACTTTGATCGTATCGTTTAAAATTCGCCGTTTACAGAAAATTTCGGTACAAAACGACACCGTCTTCCGGTATTTAATAGACGCTTAAAAATCCCACGAGGGAAACACACACAGTCGCTCACTAAATTACTAATCCACGTATACATTATTTTTTTTTCGATTTTGTTTTTTTTCAACCTGAAAAACCTGAAAAACCATAGATAAATAGCTTCGTGAATTCGTATGTTCACTTTTTTTCTTTCTGTTTTATTTTTTATGGGGAACACTTTTTTTTCAATTTCAATTTAATGAGAATTATTGTCATCTACATGGGGCTCAAACTTTTTCGGTTAAAACGAGAAAAAAAAAAAAGAAAGAAAAAAAAGGGAGACATAATTGAAAAGAGAATAAAAAATAAAAAAACTCAACCGAGTCTAATGAAAAGTATTCACTCACAGCTCTAAGCGCAAATTCAAAAAAAAAAAAAACTCGGAAATTACCGTCGAAACTTGTTTAATTTTTTTTTTTCTTTTTTTTTTTTCTACCATCCTCTCGATAGCATATCATCGGGCAACAAGAAAATTTAATTAAAAATCAAGCGGAGAATTGTGATTTGGTTGAAAAATAAATAAAGTGAAGAAAAAAAAGTTTAGTAAAAATGATCACCATGTGATTACCTGTAATTGTGTATATAATAAAATTCTGTTTTCGTCAAAATGGATCTTATCAATAAATTATCGACGATATCAGTTTTTAAGTTTTTAAGTTTGTTTTTTTTTCATTATTTAAAATACACATCGAACGCGGTAGATATCTAAAGATAATTCGGCAATTTATCAAGCTGGGATTGACCTTTTTGCGGGAACTGGATGGGAAAGGGGTGGAGTGGGGGTTGCATAATCCTGATTTCTGACGTTGAGTAATAACCGAGTGAATCCCCTTCTCGATCCTTTAATCTCCCGAATTAAAATAATTTCTGGATTATACCCCCGACGTCGTTGGGCGTCGGGGCGCCGCGGCGTTGCTCCTATATTCCCGAATCCCCCTTTTAACGTTCGACCCCCACGCAGGCGTCGGCGTCGGCGTCGGCGTCGGTGTCGCGCTAGAGGGTTTTACTACCTACACGTATAAATACGTACACCTAAAATGGGTATTTAGGTAGAAAGAGGTAAGATAGATACATACACATAATATATACATACACATCTACCTATGTACCATGTATATAGGTGGTACACAGAACAGAAGCAAAACGTTCCGGAGCCCAAAGATACGTATGGTAATTCAGGGGCGGTGGGTACCGATGCTCGTTATTATAATCTAGAATCGTCGGCGTCGCGACGCCCCGTTCTGTATACCCGGGCGATTCTAGGCGTTGGCGTTGGGCGTTCACGTTGGCAGGTTACCGTCGACGCACACGGACCAGGACATATAAACGTTCAACGTTAGCTAGCATGCTGCTGCTGCTAGTAGCCTCCGCTATCTTCGCTCCCGGATCATCCAGAGCGAGAGATGGTGTTGGAAAGCAGCTAAGCCAGTTATCTAAATACCGTAAATAACGCCGTTTCAACCCCACCGCATCCACAAACTCAACCCCCATAACCACCCCACCCCCCCTCGTCTCTCGAGCTAATCCTCATCCTACAACTAAAATTCCGCTCAAACACGTGCCGAACATTTTCTCATAGAAATTTTTGTCGAAAAAACAAAAAAATCGCGACGAAACAAAAAATAAAAAAAAGAAATCGGCGAAAGAGCGACGAAGGTAGGTACGACGTGAAAGTAAATTTTCTTTCTTCAATTTCCTTTTTTTCTTCATTCATTTTCATTCGTCGATTTTGAATTTTGTTACATATTTACCCCATTTACTTTATATGCTATATATCTACCGTATATATATATTTTCAGGGTAAACAACTTCTTGTAATCGTTACACGCTTGGCTGTCTGTACTTCCGGCTTATCAACCCCCTCTCATTCTTATCTTTCCCTTTATTCTCTCCCCTTGCCTCTTCATCCTTCTCGGATAATAAGATTGATTAATTCTGAGAGATGAAAATTTTATCTCATCTACAAATCTATATGTACACAATCTGTGTAGTAATCTTTTTGCAGAGACACAATTACATTCGCAATTTATATGTATAACAGAAGAATAATGCGAGAAAATGACGAAGAGAGGAGAGAAAAAAAAGAACATAAATCTTGTGTCACTTTTATAAATAATAATCATAATAACGACAATGGATCGTTTTCGCAGGAAATTTCGGTTATTCGATGATCCTTTTCTGCAAGCATTTGTGTACGTATTGAAATGCGTTAGGAAAGTCCTTTGGACGTGCCGCAGAGAATTGGCGATCGTATCTGGTCGGATTATTTTCTGGATAAATGGATAAATCCGTCGGATCTTTTGTTACTGGCGAGTGTGTGTCGTGAAATTCGCCTGCAGGAGCAAAAGAAAGAGCGAAAGCAGAAGCAAAAGCAGAAGCAGAAGCAGAAACAGTAGAATCATCATCGGAGAAGGCCGGGTTAAATCTGCCAAATCAAACCCTCGGGCTAACGTTTGGCACGGCGCGGGGCGGGTAGAAAATGAACGTTTCTATATCTGTACAGATAGATTCATGTGGTACGAATTTCACACGCAGTAAAACCCGAAGCAACTAGAAAATGTTGGGGCGAAATGAAGATGGAAATTGAAGAGAAGAAACAAAAGGAAGGGTTTGGAGGTTAGTTTGTGTACACCGGTGACAACGTCATGTACGAAATATAATTCTGGAAAACCCCATCGAATTCGATCGCTACGTACATGCAAAGTTATGTATTAAATACCTCGTGTAGCATACGACTATATATATATGTATACATCATATGTATGTGTTGAAGTGAGGCGAAATCTATACGACAAAATTACAAAGCGTCTACAAAGCAAACACGAAACAACCCCCCTTTTCCTATAATATAACCCTGCATTCGAAAGGGACGGGGTGGTTTATCCCTGCACAGGAAGAGAAGAGAAGGGAAGAGAAGAGAAGAGAATAGAAGGTAGAATAGAATGAAATGAGATGGATAAACGGCTGTGTTTACTTTTGTCGGGTCGATCATCGCCTCGCAATTCGTTCGGAATTACCAACCTCAATTCATCAAACACAGACTCCGAAGAGCAAGGCAATGTATTGTGTACGAAGAGTTTTGAAGCCGGGGGGGGGTTCTCGCGAGCAATTATTCTTTCGATTTTTGATTTTCACTTTTTCTTTCTTTGGTTTTTCCTTCCATCCTAATTTCCGTCAATACTACGTTCCAAATTGACGAGCGCAATGATGTCGGCTATTCAGAGGGGGGGGGACGGAAAAAAAAAAGGAAGAAAAATTGGTAATCTTTCAAATCCGCCTATCCCGCGTCTGTACGTGTCTGTAAAAATAAGTAAGGTAAAGTCTGCTTGAAACTGACGTAGAAAGAGCGATTCTGAGCAGCTGTCAAAGTTGATATACGAGTAGGAGAGTTTTGG
This sequence comes from Athalia circularis, assembly GCA_963978495.1. NCBI lineage: Eukaryota > Metazoa > Arthropoda > Insecta > Hymenoptera > Athaliidae > Athalia > Athalia circularis. Next base: position 34,289,550 of record OZ021698.1, on the reverse strand, counting down.
TCGTTTCTCTTGCGGCAGGATGGATAGAAGGAAGGAAGTAAAGATAGGGATGATGCACAGAGGGATGAAAAAACCGCGAGTGCCGTTCTGTACTATAGAGTAAAAGGAAGAAAAAAAACAAAAGAATAAGGTTAAGATTTCAAAGGAAAAATCAATACGTCAGAAAAACAGAAGCTTCTGCATCTCGGGTTCGCCAGACTCCACCATAATCGTCTTCGCAGCTTCAGCTTCAACTTCAGCTTCAGTTTCTTCAACATCGGCTGCGAAGACGAAGAGGTGATGGTAAAAGGGTGGTTGTTATCTAAAACAGACGAACATCATGGCGGCGGACGGCAGTAGAACACGTTATTCGTGAAAGAGAAAAAAAAAAAATTTTAAGATGAAGATGAAGATGAGGAAGATCCACCCTTTTTCGTATATGTTTCTCTTTTTTTTTTTCTATTCTTACATCGAGGCTATTCTTACAGAGTTCACTTTCTTGAAAATTTTGCTTATTCTGCTTCTTCTGCTTAATATATACATACAAATCCTATGCACACCGACGGAAACACAAAAAAGTAAAGAAAAAAAAAAACAGAATAAGAAAAAAAAATACGCACACATTTGCTAACGGAATGGGGCGATGAATTTTATTTTATTTTATGGAGCAAAGCGCGAAGGGGTGGGTTCGTGGGTGGATGGGGCTGGGGGGGGGGGGGGGGGGGGGGGGTAGTACGGGGAGATGGTAGCTCGCTACCGGATTCTTAAGGGTGGAATATGTTTCGTATTATCATAGGGGGTTACCCTAGCGCCTGGAGAGCGCCATTTTGAATATATTCTCACCCGCGCGCGAGGAGAGTTATCTCGCAAACGTTTCGATTTCCCATTTAAGGGATCTCATATACATGGGAGTGGGTGGGGCGGCCGGGGGTGGCCTGGAAATATTAGCTTCGACGTCGCCCCTCAGCTATCTCCCTCCCCCCCCCCCCCCCCCCCAGAACCCGCGGGTCTCTGCATCTCCACATTTACAAACCCTCGCATTTATCCCTCTCTCCTCTTTTTCCTCATTCCTCTTCTGGTCTTTGCGTTGTTTCCTTTTCTTTTTCCATTTTTCTTCTTTTGCTCTTTTTATCCTCACCTCCTCCTTTATTTTCCCCATACTTTCTCCATGTGCGCGCCAACCCACACGGTATACATATAACCACCCTTATACCGCGCGAACGCGAGCTTTATGACCCGTCGAGTATAATGGAATATATTTATTAAAATCACCTACCCGCGTTATTCCCACCGTTTTACTCGCAAATTTCTTTTTTTCGCTTTTCCCTTATCCTTTTTCATATCGATTGATTTTCATCACCCTTCCGATGAGAAAATTAAAACCGCCATTATTATATTTATAAACATATACCTGTAGAGAATATTTTTCAACAATTCGTCATACTATGTAAGTGAATTTTACTTTTCTTCCTATATCCCACCCTTGAACGTCTGGAACAAGATTAAAGAAAAGAAACCGTGAAAAGAAAAAAGAAAAAACCGTTTTTAGTGTTGATCCCCGAGTATTCTTCCTCTCTAAAATTTACATTCAAACTCTGCTTCCCCGATCGACGACGTCTGCACCCTGGCGTCGATGATTCGCGGTCTAAATAAAGGTGGCGAAAGGGGGGGTAGTTTCTGTATGGTGAGAGAGAAAAAAAATAAAAAGGAACAAGAAAAAAAGGTGAAAAAATAAAGAAAATCGAAAGACGAGATGCCGTCTTAAAAATTGGGTAATATATTCCCGGTGGGTTGCTGCATGGAACGTCGGGTGGTTGCGTGGGGTTCAAAATGGAGGGAGGTGATGGGTTGGGGTTAAAAAAGTAAAAGTTGCGAGTTAATGGTGAGGTTTAGCATGCTCCTCTCGTTCTGACGCGCACCACCGTAGGAGCGGGGAGGGGGGATACGGTGAGAGAGAGAGTGTTTTATTTTTTTTTTTTTTATTATTTTTTTCAATCGCGTTCGAAACCGTCCTTGCGTTTTTTTATTTGTTTCATTTTCCTTAATTCTGTTTTTCTCTTTTCGTTTCTCTCTCTCTCGTTTCATTCATTTCTCCTCTATCGATGTGTAAAATTCAATAAAATGTTGGCTACGTTAATGCGCGGGGGAAGGGATTGGGGGGGGAGTCGGAAAAATTAACGTCATCAGAGGTTTTATGACTACTTGAGAATTCAGAGCGAGCCGGCGGCATTCTGTATCTTATATAGCGAGATACCCTACGAGAACCGTAACTATACATTTATTCGTTCATCGCCATCGTTTTCGTTTCGCGCGCTTTCGAAATCCCAAAATACTTCCCCCCCCCCCCCCCCCCCCCGCCCCCGTCGTCCCCCGACCCGCGCCCCCCCGCTATAGATGCTCTTCCTCACCGCCATTCTACCCTCTTGACTTCACCCCACCAAGGCGCTAGGCGTATGCTTATTTTAATTGAAACAGTCCTAACAGTCGCCTCCTACACCCCCTCGATTCTTCCTCCCCCGGGGTAAGGCCGTTACCCAAGAGCTCCTCGGGATATTGTTTCAAACGAATATGCAAATTCGATGGTGGAGAGAAGGGGAGGATGGAAAAAGAAGAGGAAGAATGGCGCGGCCCTTTTCCTCGGTTTCACTTCTTTATCGTATACATATATATATATATATATACTTCCCCCCATTTCTCTCGTTTTTTCTATCATTCTTGCTTTTCCATGGGGTTTTTTTTTTCTTTTTCTTTCACATACCCACCGCCGACGTTTGATTTTTTTTTTTCATTTGTTCCGTATACCACCGTCCCTATGCACGTACCGCATCATCCCTTATGGAAGGAAAAAAGGAAAAATAAAGAGGAGGAGAAAGATATGAGAGGAAGAAAAACGTAATTTCTACCGCTTCGGAAACACCACGCAAATAGATATTTCTAACCCCCCCCCCAAGTTGTATATGTAACCTCACTTTTTTACCACACAGACTCAACGTTGCGCCGTTGTTTTTATAAACTAAATCTATAGCGAGATCGTGAGGAGAATAAAAACTGAAAGGAGGTAAAAAAAAAAAAAAATTATTCAACGTTTTGGCGGTTGAATGTGTAATACTGGGGCGAAAAAAAAAATGGCGGCGGTGTTGCGGTGACGAAATTTCGTTTGTTTCGTTCCGGTATTATTTTAACATCTAGACATTTTGACGCAGTTTATTACGTACGACGCAAATATGAGCAGAAACCAAACAAAAAAAAAAAAAGAAATAGAGAAAAAAAAAAATAAAGCCTGAAGAGAAACAAAAAAAAAAAAAAAAAAAGAAGAAGAAAAGGGACGACATTTACCTGGTATACATTATAGAAAGCGATCAGAATCGATCTAAAATTCTAAAGCGCGTTAAACCTTAAGCGAGCAGCTAAAAGTTAATGCACCCCGCAAAATCGACCTTATATTCCTACCTATCAACCACCAATTTTAAAGACTCGACTATACGATCAACCCCGCGCGCACATCAGATCGCGAGACGAATTCCTAATTTGAGAAAACAAAATTTTATGTATCATCTCGTCTCGTGGATCACGTATTTGTTTTTATTTCCTTCTTTTTTCTTCCTCGTTCTTTACATCTATAATTAAATTTCAATTATTTCAAGAAAATTCACGATACAATTTTCGTATAGTTTGAATAAAAAATCAAAAAAAAAAAAAAACGAGTGCTTACCGCAGCAAACAAGAAGAGGTTGGGAGGGGAGTAACATGAATATAAAACGATTCGTCAAATACGAGATATAAAAATAATTGGAAAAAACAAAAAAAAATTTATGAAGTGAAATGAAATCGCGCGATATATGTAGCAGGAATCCGAAGGATTTTCAGCATCGAAGATTCGTTCGTTCGTTCGGTTGTTCTTTTTTTTTTATGTTTTTCCCCTCCCTCCCCCTCTTTATCGAAGCGCCAAGTTTATATCAAAGAAATTGAATTAATTAAAGGCATAAGAGGCGCATGGTCCGAGTACCGGATTCTTATAATCGTGGGCGTTTGGCGTGTTGCTGCAGACGCTGGTGATGGTGGCGGCGGCGGCGTTGGTGGTGGTAGTGGTGGTAGTGGTGGGTTTTGCGAACAAAGTTCTCGCAATATAAGGGCTCGTTTGTTACGAGTGCTCGCGTAAATATTAATTAGCTTTTGTGAGAAGAAGAAGCGAGCCCGCGACGAGTATTTATTGCCACACCGAGAACCGAGACAGTTTAGATCCACTTACTATACTTTTCCCTCCCTACCTCCCCCCCCCCCCCCCCCCCCCCCGCCGCCCTATACGTACATTTGCAACTTCTCGTTCCATCTTGTTTTATTCAATTTCTTTATACTCTTATGTATAATTACAAATCAAATCAAATTTTTTTTGCTTACACCTTTTTACGAGAGAAAAAAAATCGAGCGAAAAAAAAAAAAACAGCGATTCTTATCTCTGCACCAAACCAAAATTGGTCGTTGGTCGAGCTTGATGACCGCGAAAAAAAAAAAAATTTACAGTCCACGCTTAGAATAATAATGTAATAATAATAATAATAATAATGACGACGACGATGACAATAATATATGTAACTACAAATTGCGGTTTACAGTAGGTGTATATATACATATGTATATAAGGTATATACTGTATCACGGGTGGTTGTTTTTGGAATTAATCTGTACCCTTAACTCCGGGTTGGATTTTCCCCGGAGGTTAAAGTCGGTATAACTAATTGTAAGTGAGCGAAGTGACCCCGCGCTTTGTTCGTCGCGAAACGTAGTCTGCGGGGCGTCGGGGGGGGGGGGGGGGGGGGGGGGGGCAGGGGGCGGGGGGATGAAAGGGAGATGGTGCGGACCGGAGTCAAGAATATATTGATAGTCGGCTCAAAACTCCATTAAGGTATACATATATATATGTATACGTGTATACAACGGGTGGGTATGGAGTCGGGTATTACGTATACCGTAAATACGAAAATGCTATCCCATTATTTACTGGTTAATTGGATTAATGATACTCGTTATTCCTAGAGGACCCCGCGTGAGTCGCGCGAACGACCTCCATTCTGTAGAGACGAGGAAAAAGGAAGAGGAGAGGAGAGGAGAGGAGAGGAGAAGTGGAGAGGAGAGGAGTGGAGAATGAGAAAGAAAGAAGTCTGGGAAACTCGAATATAACGCGGCAATATAATACGAAGGGGGAAGAATTTGGAGGAAAATAGGAAAGATAAAAGGGACGAAATCGATGGACGGTAAGACCGAAGAATATACACACCATGTAGAAATACAAGACTTTTTGCAGATAGCGATATCTTTGGTGCATTTTTACGAGAAACTATAGACAGTCGGTACCGCTATGTAAATTTCGACCCATCAGAGATTTTTGATTTTGACACCGGAGATGGTCTAGGAAAAATAAAAAAACGGCCAACGGTGAAAATTTGCCCCGAAAAAAACTGGAATAAGAAAATCTTGGCTGTCATCGGCGCGGTTGTTCAAACTTTGACAAAAGAATTATTTTCATAAAATGTCAACTTCGGTATAGGCTAATTTTGACCATCGGCCGTCTCTCCCCGCTGGTCATCAGCTCCCTGGAAATGACCCTGGAGAATTTTCTTCCATTTTTTATCCGTAAATCTTCTCGTATTTTGATTTTCCTTATTTCGTACAAACGTACCGCAGATGTGTACAAAAATGCACGTAGGTATAGATGCGTCTGGTCCGTTGCGTCGAGATGCCGCATCAGGCGGAAGTACGAGAAGAGTTGAAGAAGAAGAAGAAAAAGTTGAAGAGACGAGCCGTTCGCTTCGCGGGATTTAATAGTCTACCGAGTATGACGATGGTATGCGATATAAAGATGGACTTGAAGGAACTGCGACAGATCTTACATATGGTACATATATGTATACCATAATACGTAGGTACCAACATCTTTTATTGCTCCAAGTAAAAACGAATCGCGGGAAATTTTATAATACCGACTACAGAGATAACTACCAGCTACAACTAGGCATATATATCTACGTATACGTTGAACCAGGTGCTCGAGCTACGCGGGAATCAGGTCATAAGTACAAAAACTGCCAGCATTCGCTTCCGTTTAACCGAAAGAAGAATGAAAAAAAAAAACAAAAAAAAAATACTTATTCCAACAGGACAAAGACCTCGGCGACGACCTATGCGAAGGTCATTCCCGCGCACGTGAAACGGGAATTGAATTATCGGGAGTGTAAAAAAAGTGTTGTCAAAATAGGCCATCGTCCATTTTGGTTTCTTCATTAATTTTTCGGTGTTTCTAGAATTTTTAAAAAATCTCTCAATTTCAACCAGGTTTGTTAAATTTGGATGACCGCTTGCGATCAGAAACCGATCGCGCTGTCGTTTTATCGGGCGAAATTTTTGGAGAATCGGAAAAAAAACAAAATTCTCCGCCGATCAAGTTGGGAAATGTTTTTTTCATTACCTGCAGCAAGCGATTTTCAAAGAAGAATGCTATAGGAGATAAAAGAAAAAATTGCTTATCGAGTTTCAATTATTCTCATGGACAGCTGTACATAAGATATATGTAGTGTGTATATATATGCGGAAGGGTAGGCGTTCTGGCGGAACAAGAAGTATAGCGAAATTCGGGGTTGTTTGATAGGGTTGCGCGGGGGCGGTCGGGGGTTTGAGAGTTCAAGTGTATTTCTGTGTATCTCATTAATTTCATTCGATATAATAATACCGGTCTCTTCGGTTTCTCGCGTTGCGTCGTCGTTCCCCGTGTTATATATTATATAGAAAATACATACATACGTATGTATATGTCCACAAATTATAGGTATATATATATACGTGTGTACACCACTCCGAAACGCGGACCACTTGCTGATTAATGGAGTCGCGTTTTGACTTCTGAAAGCAAACGCCCTCCGAAGCGGTTTCGGCTTTAGTTGCCTGCCTTTCGTTGATCCCGTATATACGGTATACACGAAACTCGCGTAACCCGCTTTAACTTCCCCCGCTGCAGTCCAGGCGTCCCGTCAACGCTTTGCCATCGGGATCGCGACAACCGATTTATATTATTATATAATAGATTTATTCATTCATCAACTCGCGTTTCAAAAGCTCCGGCGAAACACATTTATGTGTTTAATGTTTGATTTATTACCATAGATCTGGTGACTTGAATTCATCACTGCAAAAACGTGAAAAAAACAAACAAAAAATACACAATCCCACCCCCCAGCCCTTGATGACGGTCAAATTGTAAAGAAGATTAATAGGAAAACTACGATATAATTTGGGTACTTTCGAGCTGGAACCCTTCGATGAATTTCGGCAATTAAGATCGAGGGGATGAAAAAATGGAATAAAGTTGTGCAGGAAAAACATTTCCAAGGTTTTTGACGTGGAGGATTTTTTGAAATTTTTGCCCGATGGAATTGAAAACGTTTGTGAAAAATTGACGAAGCTGGGCGCACCCGGAGGAGAAGGGAAGAATATAATCATGGATTCTAGGGGTTGGTTTACGGGTTTCTCACGTATAGGTATACAGGCGAAGATCCGGCAAAGCCGGAGCGCCCGGTGAGCACGTAATACTTCTTCTATAGATATAGGAGTGTACGCGAAGTTGAAGGGAAAGAGAGAAGAAGGAGGAGAAGATAGGAGAGGTGCAGTGGAAATATAAGGTATAAGGTGCGGAGAGGAAAAGCGAGCCGAAGGGAGAGAAATAGAGAGAGGGTTGGGCGTCTAACGGGGGTGTAAAGATGGCGGCTGAAACTCGCGCGTCGGTTATGATAAGGCGATGCTTTAATGACAGCGGGTTGCCGTGGAAACGGGCGTATAGGGGCCGGCCGTCGCGACGCCCGGCGTCGGTCAGTACTGGTTTTCGCGGGGGTGCGCGGCGCCGTCGGGAGCGGCAGCAGCGGCGGCGGCGGCGGCGGCGGCGGCGGCAGAGGTACAACGTGGAGGCGGATGAGTGGGCGCATCGGGGACGGTTTAGGGGGTGGAAAAAGGGGGGAACAGGGGAGAGAGATTCGGAGCAAAGCTGCCGCCATACTAGTGGACAACGTCCGAACTCCCCGAGTTTCGTTCGTTCGTGTCAGCGTGAGCGAGCATTGCCTTTGTCTGTCCTATACGGCTGTTCAGTCTATCGCTGTTTGTCTGGATTCCCCTATACACCCCAGCTCGAACCGAGTTAGACGTCCGCGAAATATCTATGGGGTGTTCTCCTACAAAGAGAAGCAACTATTTACTTCTTCTTTTTTTTCTATCTCTTTTCTCTTCTTCAAGAATTTTCAACGGAATTAAAATTAAAAGCTAGACGAAGATTGTCTCTAGTAATTACAGAAATATTTTTACTCGCTAACGTGAGAGAAAATATTCCAATTCTTATCGATTCTCCTAATAGAATTTTTTTTAGTCATCGGAAAATCTATAAATGCCAGTATTGATTAGAATTTTCTTTACGAGCTACAAATTAGGGTTTTCTTGATCCTTTTTTTTTCTATTTATAAGCGAATTTCTCGTCCTCCTATTTCCCAGTCATTTCTGCAGCCTCTTCGCACTGGGTCCTTTTTTCTTTTTTTCTTTTCTTGTCCGCTTCAAGCAACGAAATTTGCCGCGTCGAAAAATCGCGTCCTCTTTTGCTTCTGCAGCCGCTCTGCACTTACCGATCTTTTTCATTGGGCGGCTGTTACTTTAATTTCGAAAATTCGAGGCACCCTTTATAACGTAACATACCTACATGGTACATCCCGAACGTACGTGCGGACAGAAGAGTATAGAGCCAACGACGGAGGGCCATGATTTTCCCCTCCGAAACGCGAGCAAACTTCGCAATTGACAATGTAATTTCGAAATTAATTGGACAGAGGCTTTTAGATGCCGAAGCTTTCGGTTTTCGATGGGATACACAGTGCGCCCACGTCCAGTTGTATTAATGGCAAAAACATTTTCTCCCACCGGCCGGACCGATCACCGAAATAAAATCGATTTTTCCTACTCTGTTTTCCTATTTTTTTCCATTTTTTTTTTTCAATTCCTTGTCAAATCAGTTTATAATAAACGATTTTTTGTTTTCCAAATAGAAAAATCTCAAATTCTAGGGGATTGCGATTTTCATCCTTCACGTACTTTTTTTTTTTTTCTTTTTTTTTTCAGTTCACCCGTCGGTGAGAATTTTTCTATTTCACTGAATTTTCTATGCTACATAGGGACTTTGTAGTTGGTCCGCATGTATTTTCGTCAGATATATTCCAAGTGCGGATTTGATTCATTCGTTATTCAAGGGAACGCCGACGGTCCGGCGTCTGGCGGTTCGGCAACAAAATCCTGTGAAAAATAAAAGAAGCTCGTTCCACCTCAGTTTTCGACCACCTGCGAATGAACGTAGCAAAAAGAAAAAAATATACGTAGAGTATTGGTAAAGTGGCGTTCATTTGTTTTGCGGAATTTTATACGAAGTCCACAGCGCGATGCGACGCGCGAGACGTGAGAATACCTGAATATCTCTCCACCTTCCCCAAAAAAAAAAAAAAATAAAAAATAAAGAAAAACCAAAAAGAGAAGGAAGATGTTTTTTATTTCTTTTTAATCGGGATATAAAATAGTTCGGAGGTAAGTTTCTATAAGTGTGATGAATTTTGGGGTGGGTAGAAATAACTTTTGGTTTACCGCGGGCGCGTCCCTCAGCAGTCTTGCGGGTCTCTCCCGATTACGTCTAAGAAATTTTCTTTGGATAATTTAGGATTCCCGCAATTAAATGAGGCGGCACCCTTATTCCTTCCGAGGGGGTGTGTTGTACGCCTGCGGGCGGCTAACGTTTCTCGCTTTACTTTTCGCTCTCGCTCTCGATCTCTCTGATCCCTTTCTACCTGTATACAGCCGCCATGTAGATACAACCGTCGAATGGTTTACGGGTCGTACGCCGCCTTTTATCGAAAACATTTTAGAGGGAACATCAAAGACGCTCTTAATCGCACCCAGTTTTCAACCATTTGGTATTTGTACGCCGTACACCGGCTCTACAGGATTGCGAAAACGCAAGAGTTAATCCGCCCCCGCAACTACCACCGTAAATATGTATAATATACAGCAGGGTGGTCGTTAAAAATTTAATTTTTAACGACGCCCCAAGAAAACCTTCCTTTTGACGAAAAAATACGGCAGACATTTTCTTTTTTTCTATTTTTTTTCAAACGAAAATAACACCTGCCTCAAAACGATCCAAGTTCATTTTTTTTATGAAATCGCCTAACCTAACCAATTTTGTAGGAAATTCAATTTTCTACAATAAAGGTGCTTTTCATTTTCTTCATAAAATTCATATTCATGGAGATATTCTCAACAATAGATTCATTAACTCCATATGGTCAACATTTTAGGACCTACAAACGTTATTCTTTCCGAAATATGAAAAATTCAGAAAATTGAATTCCCTACAAAATTGGTTTGATAACTTTTTCTCAAATCCGTATACTTTACGAGATACTTACAAAAAACGGCGATTTTATCAGAAAATTAACTCTCAGATCGTCTTGAGGCACGTGTTATTTTTGTTTGGAAAAAAATAAAGAAAAAATTTCCCCGTATTCTTTCATCACAAGGAAGGTTTTTTTGGGGCGTCGGAAAATGTTAAATTTTCAACGACCACGGATATTTTTTTTTTCTCTTTCCATCAGCGTCTGGGTAATTTTTTTCTCATCTTCACAGTTTTATCTTCGTACCAAAATTTATCTAAAATTTGAAAAACGCTATAGCCGCGCTCTGCAATGCGCGCCGTACAAAAAAAAATGGCGATAAACCTATTCGTTGAATTCAATTTCACCTGCGCCCAAAAAGAAACGCATAATACGATTCTCATTCGATCGATCAATCAATCATTTTACCTATTATCGATGGAAATCCAGGAATTTTGTAAATTATTCACGTCTTCAGCCTATTTGCTTCCAGCCTGTGTCGTATTTATGTGTGGGCCATTCCACGTGAACCGGATCAGTCACCTCTCAGATATTTTTTTAATTTGGCATGTCGATTGTCCATGGGGAGTTAGATTTTTGTGCCAAAGGATTTTTGAATTAGTGCAAATTTCGATTTATTATGAACAATCGAAAAATTAAGAGGCGGTTTCTTTAAAAAATCATAACTTCGTCAAAAATGATGTAAGATTCAATTTTTTTTTTTTAATTTACGCGGATGAGGCTATAGATTTATAAAAAAAATAGATGGTGCCGAAAAAGTTTATTTATCATTTGTTTATTTGACAATGAATTTTTAAATGATTTTTAAAACACTGATGGATAGCACCGAAAAATTAAAAAAAAATGCTGACATATACTTTGAACTATACTACAGCCTGTGAATTAATTTCAGAGATGCGTTCGGCTTTGTTTTCGAGTAAAAAATCATCGAAGTTGGCGGCGCGCATGAATTCGAGCTCGTCGACGCCTATGTGCGTGATGACGCGCGTCGAGCGACAGAGACCCTATCTACTCTCTACGGACGCTATACTTGGTGTACGCTCGACGGCGGTATTCACGAGTCATTTTCGCGATGATCGACACCGTTAAAAAATCTGGAAAAAATTCCATAGCTTCCCCATAACACGGCAAAGCGATAGAGTAAGTTCCAGAGATGTGTTATTTCTCGTTTTCGAGATATCCGGACGCATTGGGACTCCGCGCTCGCTACTTGGTAGACACTCGGCGGCGGCATTCACGAGTCATTTTCGCGATGATCGACACCGTTAAAAAATCTGGAAAAAATTCCATAGCTTCCCCATAACACGGCAAAGCGATAGAGTAAGTTTCAGAGATGTGTTATCTCTCGTTTTCGAGATATTGCGAATCATAGCACGTCTCACGCATAACTTAGCGGTAGGACAAGGGTTGCTACCTGCACGTACCTGAACTTATGCAGGTAGCAAATTGATCTCATCATTACGAAGACTTCAATATTGCCGCGGAATGGCACTTTTTCGCAACCTCACACGGCAAAAGTCCATGTGATGGGGTTGGTGGGACAGTAAAAAGATTTGCAGCCCGTGCTAGCTTACAACGACCGAATGACAACCACATCCTGACTCCCAGGCAATTGTTCGACTGGAGCGTGAGCGCATTAAAAAATATATCATTTGATTATTGTACCACCAGCGAACATGACGATGAAGAAAAGTTGTTAAAGTTAAGATTTAGCCAAGCAATAACAGTAGAAGGCACGCGACAATTTCATTCTTTTTTACCACTATCAACAAAAGCTTTAGAGTGTAAAATTTTTTCTAATTCAATTGATTCATGTATCCGTAAGTCTATGCGCTAAATATCTTCATTAAACGTTATACCATATTACACTTATTACTTATGTACTTTATTTCTAGTCCTCAATAAATCCAGCTCCCATACTGTGTACTTCGTAATATTTTGAATTACAATATCTCGAAAACGAGAGATAACACATCTCTGGAACTTACTGTATCGCTTTGCCGTGTTATGGGGAAGCTATGGAATTTTTTCCAGATTTTTTAACGGTGTCGATCATCGCGAAAATGACTCGTGAATGCCGCCGCCGAGTGTCTACCAAGTAGCGAGCGCGGAGTCCCAATGCGTCCGGATATCTCGAAAACGAGAGATAACACATCTCTGAAACTTACTCTATCGCTTTGCCGTGTTATGGGGAAGCTATGGAATTTTTTCCAGATTTTTTAACGGTGTCGATCATCGCGAAAATGACTCGTGAATGCCGCCGCCGAGTGTCTACCAAGTAGCGAGCGCGGAGTCCCAATGCGTCCGGATATCTCGAAAACGAGAAATAACACATCTCTGGAACTTACTCTATCGCTTTGCCGTGTTATGGGGAAGCTATGGAATTTTTTCCAGATTTTTTAACGGTGTCGATCATCGCGAAAATGACTCGTGAATGCCGCCGCTGAGTGTCTACCAAGTAGCGAGCGCGGAGTCCCAATGCGTCCGGATATCTCGAAAACGAAAAATAACACATCTCTGGAACTCACTCTATCGCTTTGCCGTGTTATGGGGAAGCTATGGAATTTTTTCCAGATTTTTTAACGGTGTCGATCATCGCGAAAATGACTCGTGAATGCCGCCGCCGAGTGTCTACCAAGTAGCGAGCGCGGAGTCCCAATGCGTCCGGATATCTCGAAAACGAGAAATAACACATCTCTGGAACTTACTCTATCGCTTTGCCGTGTTATGGGGAAGCTATGGAATTTTTTCCAGATTTTTTAACGGTGTCGATCATCGCGAAAATGACTCGTGAATACCGCCGTCGAGCGTACACCAAGTATAGCGTCCGTAGAGAGTAGATAGGGTCTCTGTCGCTCGACGCGCGTCATCACGCACATAGGCGTCGACGAGCTCGAATTCATGCGCGCCGCCAACTTCGATGATTTTTTACTCGAAAACAAAGCCGAACGCATCTCTGAAATTAATTCACAGGCTGTAGTATAGTTCAAAGTATATGTCAGCATTTTTTTTTAATTTTTCGGTGCTATCCATCAGTGTTTTAAAAATCATTTAAAAATTCATTGTCAAATAAACAAATGATAAATAAACTTTTTCGGCACCATCTATTTTTTTTATAAATCTATAGCCTCATCCGCGTAAATTAAAAAAAAAAAATTGAATCTTACATCATTTTTGACGAAGTTATGATTTTTTAAAGAAACCGCCTCTTAATTTTTCGATTGTTCATAATAAATCGAAATTTGCACTAATTCAAAAATCCTTTGGCACAAAAATCTAACTCCCCATGGACAATCGACATGCCAAATTAAAAAAATATCTGAGAGGTGACTGATCCGGTTCACGTGGAATGGCCCGTGTATAATGTATGTAATGAAATTTCGAGTACACAGAAAGTGAGTCAGTGATTCGTGAAAAAAAAAAGAACCTAATAAAAAAAGGATAACCCGCTGTACACGTATGTGGGGGGGGAGGGGGCAGGTATAACCCGAGTAAGAATAAAATGAGGGTACATATACGTGAAGGGGTTGAAGAAAGAGAATAAAAAGGGTAAAGGGTCGCCCGTGCACATTCGCGTGGGTCAATTTAAAAATCAATATTGACCAAGGAAAAGCAATCCTTTATTTACTCCGCGGATTGTTCTTCGCCGTTCTCCTTAGGTTTCGCTGCAATAGAATCGGAGAATGGGGTGTGCAAGGGAGGATCCGTTCAGGGCTGCACTATCGCAACATATTCTGAACTCCGCAGTTGCTGCTGTAGGCCAGAGGTAAGAGCAGAAATAGAAGAAAAGAAAAACAAAAACAAATTCTTCGGTCTTTCGAGCCTTTTTGTTTTCAATTTTTTTTTTTGTTTTCTGTTTTTTTTTTTTAGTTTGTCGGTCGGTTGCAGATTCGTGGGCTGTGGTCGGTTTCACGGCCCTTTATATTCCGAATTCGAAGCGTATTTCAAACACGTATTATGTAATCCGGTTATCTTTGATATTCCACGAAGTAGGTACGTGCACATTCACCTATGCTTTGTTTTCTACGTTATGTACAACGTGCACATGTTTCTTATGTACATATACAAATATATGTTATACATTGTGAGATATTGATTTCGCTAGTTCCTCTGTAGATATTTACCTATACACGCATACACACCGTATATCTATTCCCTATTCTGAACGTAGGGGGATGAAATTCAAGTAGATTTTCTCTAGATTAAATGGATTATTTGCAATGTATAGCAAGTTACATACGACACATTGTACAAAAGTTTGCTGAATCAACCTGCAACGGTGACAATCCATTGGGTCTCCCTTCATACGTGTTTACACGTTACACGCACACACGTGTGTACGTGTAAAGTAATACGATCCCGCGATTCAAACCTCAAAATTCACAAGCTTCGTTTTTTTTTTCCTTTTCTTTCTTTTTCCCTCATTTTTACTTTACTTTTATTTCCCTGTAAATCCAACTGTTTCGAGGGGTTGTAAAAAAAACCGAGCGCGCAAAGGGATGGAAGGGAGAAAGTAAATGAATAAACCAAAGTAAGGTAAAAAAAAACAAAAAAAACAATAGAACAAAACAGCAATAAATGTATGTACGCGTTGTTATACTTATTTATACATATATTTTTGCTGCTGCCATTGTTGAAAGAGTCACTTCCTCTTTGGTTGCGCGGAGATAGCTAGACGATATCATTTTTCTTACATGGGTTTTCTTCTCCAGTTTCCAACCTCCCCCTTTTCTACCCAAGGGTTGCAACCCTCAACGATGCTGACTCTGGCATCTTTACGCGTCTCTCTTTCCATAGACCGTTCTCATAGCTCCGCCTCAAACGCCGCGTCTCAAAAAAGTGAGGAGAAAAAAAAAAAAAAAGAAAAGAAAAAAAAAAAGGGAAGATAAAAACAGCCCATATCATCCCTTCAGAAGTCGTATACGTATAGAGTGCAGAGTGCAGAAATGAGAACGAAAAATAATACAACAATTCTATTACCTGATCATGAATCACTTCGTTTTTTTCTTCTTTTTCGTTTTTGTTTTACATGAATTGTTATGGAAGAAAAAAGAATAATATTCTTACTCCGGTTCTCTTCCCCTCCATCGCTGCAGGTTTTTCCTTTTTAATTGAGAAGCTGAGAGAAATGAATGGAAAAAAAAGACAAAGTGAAAAAAAAAGTTAACGTCATTTGTCGACTACCCCCCCCCCCCCCCCCCCCCGGTACTTCTTTCCAACCTCCCAATTCCCTCATCCTCGACTCATCCCCCGGAATGGAAGCTCGACAAGTAAATCGATGATTAAATTTGTTGTTGGTGGGTTAGACGTTAGTTAATACACAGCTATATCATATACATGCGTATATACAACAATGCGCATATATATGTATATACATATACCTTACACTAGGTAGAATTTAATACGTTACAACATGGTAAATTAATGAAGGCTCCGGCGTATGTATATCTAAAGCAATAACTAATAACGGTTATCGATTTGTTATTTCAAGGTCCCTTGCACGTCGAAACCTTAGTACATATTACATATTGCGTGTATATAAAATTTATCATATACACACATATACTGCACACGTACATAGATATTATCTGTGTATAGCTATACTTCCCACGTACACACATATATAAGTATCACGGGGTGATGCGGGGTATAAATGTTTGTTTTTACGGGAAAACGTGCTAGCTCTACGTTACCAACTCACAAGTGGTTCTCCTATATCTCCTCACACGTATATGTGTGTGTGTAAAATGTCTATGGATATACATATATATTAAAATAGAACGGTGGTGTTCTATCGGAACACGCAAGCGCCTCTCTCTCGACATCTATGTAAGTATATTTTATGTGTACACAGATATGTGCATTTATATACAGGTTCGTGTGTGTGCAAAGGGAACCCTACGGTCTCAACCCACTCGCAGAGAGCCGACGTTGTATAATACAGAATCGACAGCCTTCCTCCTCCTCCTCCTCCTCTACCTTCTTCTCTTCCTCCCGTACATAACCCCCGGAGCACCCCGCGATTCCGACCTCCTCTTCATTCCCCCCTTTCTCCTCCTCAATTCTCCGCACAACCCCCGGAACCCCGATGGAGAGAGAGTCGGTCGCGCCGCGCAGCACAATATCGCGGCAACATAACTCTTGTCCCCTGCTGCACGTCCCCCTTTCCCCCTTTCATCCCCCCCCCCCCGCCCCCGGAACGCACACCGTTTCTCTCCCCCAGAACCCCAAATACCCCCGACACACCCGCGCAACCCGAACCACCGGCTTTGTTTCAATAATACTGTTTATATTGGAACGCGAAGCATTGATCTGTTTGCACGGTGGCCGCCTCCCGCACTGTTCCCTGCCGCCGCCCCCCCCCCCTGCCCCCGCCCCCCTTCCCCCCCCGACAGTGCTCGCCGAAGATGGACATATTGGTTCCTGTAGGGAGAAGGTGATAGTGGTAGTGATAGTAGTAGTAGTAGTAGTAGTGGTAGTTTCGCGAAGGGGATGAGAGAAATACCGAAGAATGGAACGAGGTGAGGATTTCTATCGTTTTATATATATATCGAAGAATATTATTGGTACCTATTCGTCTTCGAAGATGATGTAAAAAAATGCATCTTCCACGGTGAGAAGAGAAAAAAAAAAAAGAAATAGATAAATAAATAAATGGAGGGAGTGAAATTTGCGCTTGGGGAAAAGTGGAAAGAGGGAGAAGAAGCAAAAAAAGAAATGGAACGGAACGCAATATTTTCGGAAGCAATTTTAGCCGGCAGCAATTTGAGGGGTATGATGTATATTGAGAGAAAGTAGTCACGTCCGTAACTCAAGGTTGTGTCTCTTGACGTCAGTTCGCGCGAAAGGGTTGATGGCTCGCTACTTTACTGGGGGCGGGGGGGGGGGGGGGGGGGGAGATGATGACGATGGGCAAATATTAATAAACTTAGACACCGAGAAAATCAATTCGCCTTTCCGAAGTGTATTTTTCTTGTCTCTTTATTACCTAACCTATGGACAGACTGATGGATGAATGAATGGATGGATGGATGGATACGTATGTGGCTGTCTGCACGCGATCAAAAGGAATATAAGGACAACAACGATCCGACGATCGGGGCTGGGATAATAATAATAATAATGACGATGGACAAACGAGTGGACGATGAACAAGTAAGATTAAAGGATCATAGAGAGTATATAAAAATAAAAAATTCAATCTTACCGTCGAATCTGACGAGGGCTATCCCTGAAATTAGACACTTATGTCCAAGCGAATGAAGAAACGAGTGACTGAAAAAAAGAAAGATATCTTCTCGTCGAACGATGATAGGCGATACCCGGGTAACGCGATCGTACAATTTTCTGTCGAAGTCCATCGAAGAAAAACGTTCGAAAAAGTTTGTCAAAAAGTGAAACAGTCGCGGGTCTGTAACACTAGACGTGAATGTTGCGTTTTCGTTACGTGCGCCGCATGCCCATCGTGATAACGTATCCTCGTACGGTTTGTTTCTCCTACATGTGGTTCGCAGATTGGTTAAATATGTATGTATCATCTATATATGTACCGTGTCTATATGTGCATTTAGGCAACATAGTTGGATGGCCTGTGAGCTATATCCCTGCACTACTAGATGCTTCGATGCTTCGATGGACATGAAACTGGCTATGGTTATCTCGGTGTGAAATTAGCGCAGATGTCACGACGGCGCGGCGGCGGCGTGTCTCTCTACGTGCACCATACATACGTAGGTATACCAAACCATCCGACTGTCTGTTCATTTTCCACCAGATTGAACGTTGCCCCAGGGCTAAAACTGGGATGGAATTAAGGGAATGGTAGAATGAGTTCCGCAACCTCCTATTTCTCATTCTATAGACATTTTTACACTCGTATAATCATCGACGATCATATCACCAGCTGTTCGATTTTAGAATGCAAAAGAAAGAAGGGAACCTTCGTTTTCACCATACGTCGGGATTCCGTTCGTTACAGTTTTACATATTTCTTTGATTTTCTCCCGTTTCTTTTTTCGTTCGCACTCGTTTCTTTTGAAACGAAGGATTTTTACATCGGGACGGTTTACCAGCACGTACAGTGGATATTCTCGTGGGTTTGGTCAGCTCCTGGACTTCGAGGGTTGATTGGTCGGTTCCTTGGCCTGTGTACCCCAGCGCGTTGCGCATGACTTTAGGGTCCCAGGGGTTGACGGGGGGGAAGAAAAAGAAGACGGAGGATTGCAGGTTCAGGGAACGGTATAACCCGCGATATAACCGGCTCCCTAGAAAGACCCGGTCTATCCGAGTCTCCTCACGTATTTCACCCTCTTTTTCCCTCCTGCTTCTTCTTCTTCTTCTCCATCGTCTTCGTCTTATCCTTACACTCGTCCCTATTTTCTCTCTAGTTTCCTTTCTCTCCGTTCGTAACGTCGGTTCAACTTTATAACTTCTATTAATCCTTTATCACAGGACCCGCCACGACCAACGCCCCCGCGCCTCTTTTCCAAGAGCACCATGTCGCCTATCTAGGAAGGTTCTAATGAGAAAACCTTGACTTCTCATCCCACAGAATTTAGGGATGGAGTAAAAAAGAAAAAAAAACAAAAACAAAAAAGCGAGGAAGCTGAGGTTCGGGGCTTTGAATTAGTCGGTCGAAGATCTGAAAATTGTAAATCCGCAAAATTCGAAAGCTCGAATCATGGCTAAAAATTTTGTCCGACAGAATTTACGTATACATAACCTGTGATGTACATTTCTTGAAACCATCTTTCGAGGAAGGGCAGGTTGGCTTACTTTTGAAAAAAAAAAAAAAAACGAAAAAAAAAAGAAACTCAAGAAGATTTTGAGGATGAGCGAAGAAGTAGGTGGTGAGCGGAATGTATAATCAGTTGTTACAACGGAGAGAGAATGGGATTGCATTAGCGCAGCTAATTACCCAGGCACAATGGTTTGATAATATTATATTGTTTTGCCGGTACGTGAGGCTACTATACTATTACTAATGCTTACGAATTGGGGAAATGGGGGTTTGAAAACCGCCCCACCCCCCCACACCACCCCCACCCCCGACCCTTTGGAACAATGTAAAATAAGGTTGCGTCGTTACATATTCACGGCACTCTCCGCGACTAAACACCGTCTCGCCGACCGATTTAAACTCTGGAATTATTTGACGAGAACACGACGAATAAATTTGACGAAAATTTTTCGAACGACACAAAGTATATACAGATGCTAGATTTACCAATGGAATGGAATCGGAAAAAGAAGGAAAGAAAAATGATGCCACCTTCGATTCTTATAGCAAAAATTTCTGTTTCACGTTTTCTTTTCATCGAATACGCGCAACAACGCACCCCTTATGTCGTACAGTACAGTACAGTGTTGAAATTTAATACTTTTAATTCTCTCGTATACGTCATGCGATTCGAGCGAATCGAACGGATCGGTCTCGCCTTTAACAATGTCAAATTGTCCGACCGGCTGCAACTCGCCCGTATACACCATCGTATCTATATCTATACCGGCGGTTCATTCCCTCATTCATCTTTACCCCGTGAAATGAGAGAGCACCGTATCATTTCAACCCCTAGAAAAGAAGTAAGTTAACGCGCCCTTCATACCCATGTACAATGTGCACACATACGTCTCTATATGTGTACACGAATACATGTGTGGCGTTCATATATATATATCCATGTATACACGAACGGTACGTATAAGAAAAAAAAAAAAAAAAGAAAGAAGGGGGATCATATCTTGCTCGCACTTTAACGCATCGTCGAATAGTTTTCGACCGTGCAGTGTTTACACAGTTCCGCACAAATCTTCGGTCTTTGGTATCCATATTAAAACAACCCCCGTTGTACGGACCAGTCCGGGGGCAGGGCGGGGGGGGGGGGGGTTGAATTCGGCGTTGCGAGAGGAAGGGGGTTAGGTTGATGCGGACCGAAGAACCGATGGGGGAACCAGCCGCGCGCCGGTTTTCCACCGTCAAACCTGCCCCCCCCCCCCACTCCACCCCACCCCCGGCCACCCTGCATCTCTAAGGGACAATTTATCTGTATTACACCCTCAGTTGGCTCCACTGTGTGTTTTGACAGGAACAGTATTATTAAATGCCCTACACCCCGCTCTATTCTATATTATCTACAAGTATACGCATATATATACATATATATATGTACAGTGCACGGTTCATGGATATACATATATATAGCTGATCCTTGAACATCGTAATCTACATATCATACGTTTATATATAAGCTAGTAGATTCGCACCACCCTCATTACGTATACCCATCATCCAATACTATCACGTGACACGAGGCAACCATTATGGGGAAGAACCCTTAAATAACCCCAGTTATAAGCTGTGATATATTTTTTTTCTTTCATCTTTTTTCTTTTCACTTTCCTCTTTTTTTCTTTCCTTTCTTGATTTTTTACTTTCGGCATATCTCTAGAATTATAGCAGGAAAGAAGAAAAGAAAAAAGGAAAGTCGGTGTTAACTTGGCACAAGAAAACAAACTTTATATATTATCATTCCGAAATGGCGGCCATCTTAAGTGAGTTCTGAACTTCGTTTCGAATCATTAGAAGACGGGAAAAAAAACCGCAACAATTTTTTCAATCTTGATTTTCAAATTCGAGTAGTAATAAAAATCGGTGCACTATTCCTCATCTTTCTCAGCCCAATACGTCATTTCAAGGACGAATATGTGCGAGTATAAATTATACGCGGTTGGTCGAAGAGAATTGAACTACTATGTATTGTTATACATACTGCGTAAAAAGGGATGGCTATTAGGTATTATTCGCCGATAGGAGATAAATTAGTAAGTAAGGAGAGATATGTTAATCCTGTTATAGAACACGACGGAACAGTTACAAGGACATGATGAGCTCATGGATCTGTAACTACAACCGAAATGGCCACATATAGGCGTGTGGTTCCCACGTGACGAGAACGCGTGCCGAGGATTAAGGTCTTCCATCCCTGACTGAGCTTTACCAATAGATCATCAAAATGTTGTGTTGTGACTAGGCGTCCTTCGGTAGGCCACCGTCGGTGTCAGGCTTTTACATCGGATCTTCATCCCCTACCCATTTTCCGCATAGATATACAATAATAATGATAATAACGATGACAACGGCGATGTTCGCATCTACCTACCATGTTCAAGGTCACGCGTTAAGCTCGTCGCCCTTGTAAAATTTCTCTCGCCATTGATACGTTTTTTTTTGTTTTTCTGTTTTATGGAAAATGATTCGGGGTGAATTGGCAACTGCGGGTCGAAATGCGTTTCAGACTCGGCTTCGGCGTAGAGAAAAGAAAAAAAGAGGGGTGTGGGGGGAAGAGAAAAGGGAAAAAACGTCGATAACAATTGCTAAAGGAGTACAAGTTTGCGCCAAGCACAGCTTAATTTCCCGACGATATTATAATTAAGTGATTTTGACGTAATGGAGGCCGTCACGTCATCCTATGAAAACACCTTTATACACACTGCGAAGCAACCACCGTTTCCACAATCAACGTTGGCTGTATGGCAATCGTCACGCAACCTCGTCAACTACACCGCAGCCTTCTTAACCCTTAATCCTCAACCTTTGAACACTCGTATCCTTTTAACGAGAAATCCAATTTCACAGAATTTCATTATACATATTTTTATTTCCATCGATACTTTTGACAAATGTTTTTTTCTTTTCCTAATTCGTAATTTTACATAGTCGGATTTGAAAGAAAGAAAGAAAAATAAAAAAAAATTTTACCTTACGTCGATTTATAAATATATTGTATGTATTTTGCGTGCATAGATCGTAGTACGATAGAATTAACGAACTAACGAACAAGGGATGAAAATTCTAAGTAGTGAAGGGGAACGGGGTGTTTCACAATCAGTTCGACACATCCACGAACTGGCGGCTCTTCAACCGACATCAAATTAATATTTACCTTTCCAACCTTCGTCAGAGCCTTCGTCACTGATCCTTTAACACCGAATATACCATACCATGTACAGCGCGTGTTTAATACCCGTCCCGAAGTTGCAATAGGAGCGTCGCAAGGTCGTCCATGACCCTGGGTGATCGGGTGCCAAAAAAATCCGCATCTTCAAGGGGTAAAGAGAAAGAAAGAAACAAACAAACAAAAAAGGATTCAAGGTCGGATTTTCAACCAGGTAATGAATTTACATTGGATTCATTTTTTTTGTTGTCATTCTTCCGACTCCTTCTTGATCCCGATGCTTTCCAGGTGTGAGTTTGATTTATCCGACAGTTCCTGAAGACATTTTTGTTTTTTTTTCAGGGTTGATACGGGAATTGTTTGAATGCCAAAAAATTATCTTTCGGAATGGAATATTCTTCGAAGTGTAAAGTGCGAAATGACCCGCAGTTGGGTCGTCGTTGCAGTGCTTTTTGATGGCTCGCTAAACCCTCCACCTTTGCCCTTAACAGAAACGCTCGTGGGAGGCGCACACCACCACATCAGGCAAACACGCAAGCCGCAAAGTTTGATAAGCAACCCAGTCAATTTCCGAGGATGGTTGGTAGGTAGATAGGTAGGTAGGTAGGCGGGTGGTTTGGTATGGGCACAAGGTAGAGAGGGACTAGTTTCGCATTAGGTTCTAGTTTGTTGGTCGAACGATCGAGTAGCGAGTTGCTTCTTGGCGTCCAAAGGACAAAGTAGCCTTAGATAAATTACCTAACCAACTGACAGCCGTCTACCTGCGTTACTAAATCTCTCAATTGTTTATTCAAAGCGGGTGCTATGAAAATCGGCATCGTCTGCGCCACCGATAATCTTATATTCAGAATTTTTTCTCCCTTTTTTTTTCCCATAATTATACAAAAACCATGCATACTTAATTCTATTCCCAAGGATCTTTTTTTTTTTCATTTTCTTTTTCTTTCGCATACACATCTCATTATTCATCGACCTATCGATTACCACCCCCCCCCCCCCCCCCCCCCGTCGCGGACCTTTCTATCGGAAACACGAAAACAAAAATTTATAAATAGCATTTGCTAATTTGTGTAATTAATTAAGTAACACGAACCGAACATATATAAAAGGGAACCCGTTTAATCAACCTTCAATTTTCTCTTATGTACAATTAAAAGATAATTTGAATTCTAGATTCTTTTCTTTTTTTTTTCTCTTTCTCATTTTCTCTCTCCTGTACATGAGACAGATGTTCAGCTCCAATTGATTGAATACATAATGACGCAAAATATCGGAAATTCGTTCTCGAGTGAGGAAGGAAAATGGGGCAGGTTTGGGGGTCGTGTAACTTGATCGAATCAACCCCCTGTTTCAAAAAAAAGGAAAAAAAGGAAGGAGGTAGTAATAAAAAGTATAGTAAGACCGCTCGATCGGGAGAGCTGCGTAAAGTAAATTGGGCGTGAATTCTTCGAAATTCGAAATAATATGCTTGAACGAATGTAGATGATGTTGGATTCTTTTTTCTCAACTTTATAATTTTTGAAAATTTATTACGGAGCGTGTTTCTTTTGTTCAGTCAGGTATAGTATGATAATAGATTCCTACTCGACTGACGTAACTATTGTAGTTTTTCACGATATTATTTTCTATCGAAAATCGAAAGTAGCGACGTCGGATCATCGGAAAAACTTTAATCACGATTCGGAAGTAAAAAGTTCATCCTCCATTCATAAACGGGATGAGATATTAGAGTAGATACGAGCAGAAAAAAGTAGAGATAGAATTTCGAATTGATTGAACCAAACCGTAGACTATTTTGTTTGATTATATGACAGAAAAAAAAAAGAAAATGAATTCAAAAATATTTCAGACGTATTTCGATAGATATTTGGATAAGTTTCGTACCGATGTCCCTTGGCGGTGATCAATTAATCAGTTGATATGCCACATCGAACTCGGTAGAGTCCCGAAGGAATTTGAAACGACAAATTTTCAAAGGGTGTGTAATAGTAGATGAAATAACGTCGTATGGTTATATTTGCCAGATTTTCAAAGCTGCTGGTTTCTCCTATGTTTATTCGAAGATGCCGCATAGACATGTAGAAGTAATTCTACCGTGAGCCGGTATATATTGAATAATAAATTAACTGGTTAGTTGAAACAATTAATTAATCATTCATGACAGTCGACGCGAATTTGTCAAGGTGGGTTTAAAATCAAATGGGATAGATTTGAAACGGGTGAAGGCAGTGCTGGTGGTGGTGGTAGTAGTAGTGGGGGAGATCATTGGTAGTGTTGTTGACTGGGAACCAAAGGAGATGAAGAGACTTTCTGAATCCCAGAAAATCAAGCAGTTCGACGAAGAGAAGAAGAGAAACTCTACGATCAGTCAAAAGCTCAGAAAGCTACATAGGTATACATACGCAAATATATATGTACATGTACAGTTTACGTTACGACCGATGTCAGAGAGCCCACGATCCTGAATATAATTTACTTGAACAAACTAAAATCTCCCCCTCCCCCACCCCCGCCCCTTCTTCCACCTTCAGTTTTAACTCCTTTCGTTTCTCTCTTTCCTTCGTTCTTTCTTTATCCTTTTCCTGCAACCCTTTCGTTCGTTCCGTTTCTGCACAATTCCCCTGGAAAACCCGCATTTTGGCGTTCACCAGTCGACGGCGGCGGGATCGCGACGTCCTTCTTCTTCCTTTTCCCACAAGGAGAAAAGTTATTTACTTCGGCACAACACAACCAACTTTCTTCCTCTCTTTCTCTGTTCGAGGTATTTCGTCGCTAAATCAGCTCCGCGCACCGCGACACCCAACTAAACCTGAGTCCAGCAACCTTTTTTGGTAGCTCCCCCACCCCCAACCCCTTGCAGCCCTCAACCAACGGGCGAGAGTCGCTCGTTCTACCCCTTTTACGAATACTTTATTGGACCAAACACCCGGCTCAATGCCCCCCCCCCCCCCCCCGTGCCCCCGTATTCTTTATTATTTCTCCTACTAAATTCATTCTCTATTTATGTTTGCTCCTGAAACTCTCTCCTTCATATCTGTGCATAGATTGTACACCCGGTTAGGTCGATTGTGAATCGCTTCGCGGCCAACCTCGCGTTTGGACAAATTTTCGTAGCCGGCCCAACTACACGAAAAATTTGTCCAAACGCGCGCTTGGCCGCGAAGCGATTCAGAATCAATCTTACCGGGTGTACACTTGGCGAGATCTTAGTTAGGATGTAGGTTGGCATTAAATATCCCTAGTGAAAATTTACAGCAGCGCCACGGCAGAGGTGGGGCTCGATGCGATTTGAACCGCTACCGATCACCACCTCTGCTGTGGCGCGGCTGTAAATTTTTACTAGGGATATTTAATGCTAACCTAAATCTCATCGCGTTCTGTCTAACTCCGCCACTTATGATCTCGCACAGTGTACGTACATGGATATGTATGCAGATACTGTATGGTTCGCTGTAGATTCGCGAGGAAGATAATTTCGTGTGTGTTACGCCGCGAAGAACTTTTGGAAAGGGATTGGGAGGCTGAACCGTTTCAGACTATATCGTTCGTGGCTCTCCGACGGTTTTATGACGCGATTAAAAACCCCGTACACATATTCTCTAGGGGATTTTAGCGAACGCCTAAATTCAAAGGCGATTATAAATTGATTAAATTACCGGTCCGTTTAATGGCTGTGAAAAAATTCAGAGTAGAATTGTTTCATTCGAAAGTTGCATGTATAGGAAATTGAGATTTTCATTTTTTCGGGTACATATTTTTGGGGCATGAATCTGACGCTAGAATTTTGCAGAGTTACGGGAGGATTTTTGTGGGAATAAAAATTTGGAATGAAAATTGTCGCGCATCTTCTATACGCATAAAACGGAGTGACAGCCGAGGGATGAATCCGCGTTCATAAATCTCACCAGATTACCAAATCCCATGTTTGATGGAACTGTATGCTCTTATTCTCCCCCATAAGACTCGCCGTGTATATACGACATTCAACTTTCTCTCTTTTCATCTTTTTCCCTTCACCGGCTTCTTTCTCTCTCTCTCTTGTTATTTATATCTCCTTCTTTCTCTCTTCAGCTCCGTATAACGACGATATCGCGCTAACTCATCGGGCGTTCAGTCGCTGATAACATTATCATAAAATGGCAATAGCGCGACTGCCATTGTGCTTCGGGGGTTGAGTTTGCTGGGGAGATTTTTTCGGGGGAAGGGGGAGGGTGTTGCTCAATATCACTGTCCGCCTCTTAAAGACTCTGATCTAGTACCCGAATACGATCTAACGCAGCTTTCATATGCAAATTTACTACCTAAAATCACCCCGGACAAAATTTATAACATGCTTATACCCACCCCCTCAGCTCTTCTCCCTATAATTCTATACATTTCTCCATCGCCCATTTTCACACGTCCTCAAAAAAGTAACGAAATCAAAGAGAAAAAAACAAAAATCGCCTCTCGACTTTTTCCAACTCTTTACACCCAGATATACGGATGGACCGGAAAGGTCATTTTTCCGGAACACCTTCGGGCTGAAACGAAAAAAAAAGAAGAAGAATTACATCAAACGAGCATCGAAAGTCCATTTGAAGGGTCGCATATATTTTTCTTTCGTTTTCAAAGATAATTTTCGAGAAGTTGAATGTGAGAGAGGAGTTTTCCGAAATTTCTCAGATATTACGCAGGGTGTTCGAAGGTGTGTCGGGGTAAATTGTGGTGTCGCGCTATCGATTGACGCGGTTGCTTTTGATGTATACGGCTATAGAATTTAACTTCGCGCTAGCCCTCGTCTTATGAGGAACCAGCCGAAGGAGACTGAGTAGAAACGAGGAGTGAGGAGTGAGGATCGTGGATTGAGGATTGAAGGGAAAAGGGGCAAGGGGCCGGGGGAGAAAGGGAGTGTAATGAAGCACCGCGCAGACACGCCGTCATGAATATTCATAATCTAATACCTGAGAGCTCTCTCTGCGACGTAGACGACTATAACGTAGCGTCGGTTGGTGGGTAGATGTCTGGTTGGTATAGGTCCTCCCTATTCGGTATGGGATTCGCAAACGAAAGCGTTCGAAACTACCGAGGGGGTTGGTTCCTTAAGGAACCTGTGCGCTAACCTCCTTCGCAGGATAGGCGGACCGGCATTTCTCGTAAGCCGTCTCATCATCTCAGTTCCATATTAGACATCCAATGGCTGGTGTTCCTCATCCGCCTCGTCGGAGTCCCGGAGGTTCCACCGTTTCTCATCATCGTACTATGCAGATACACCGAGAGATATACATATTTACATATCCACGGGTTATTCGCACCGTCGCGGTAAGAATTCACCGAACTAAATATATAACATACGGGAACGGAAGGAAGCGAAGAAATTTCTGATAAATGAATTGAAAAATTTCCCACAATAAATTAAAAGCCCCGGTAATCAAAAATCCGTACATTCACTGTGACTGATACGCCGTTAGGATTTTATCCAGTTTCGGGTGGATGGAAAGAGGGAATATTAAGAGGGTGTCTGGATATATGCCGCAGGGTGCGACTCAGAATCCCCCGCAACGATGGAATTAATAACACCAAGGGACACCAATCTGTTCGGTTACAATCGACGGTCATGCCAGATACCCGGGAGTTTCAGCAGTGGCACAAAGTGGATGATGGTTCGTATATATTTAGGAATAGGGGAGAGAGAGAGAAAGAGCGAAAAAAAAAAAAAAGGAAAAAGGAAGGAAAGAAATATGGGGAATTCGGTGACACCGTATACAGGACTATATGGCATGGTGCGGATCGCACATGATTTGATTAGCCCCAGATTGACCCTATACGCCACCCTGTTACACTATGCACCATAGGCTGGGGTTAATCACTCACAAGGATCCTTTTTATTCCCCGCATCATCCTCGATCCATCCACCCCCCCCCCCCCCCCCCACCTCCGCGCCGGTTTGTTCTCCGCCCCTCTGGCTTCGGATTCTGCCTGATCTCCTTCTGCTTCTCTGGTTTTCTTCCTTTTCCTGGTTCTGCTTCTGCTTCTGCTCCTGCTCCTGCTGCACCATTAGTCCTATGGCAGGCACTTTATGTTGGGAAATTTGCAATCTTCCCATTTAATAAATTGACGCTCACCCCAGTAGATGGTTGGGGGTTTACGCTTTGAATATATTATCGGGGTACCTAAGCTTCTCCTGTCTTCCATAATACGATATCATGTTAGAGACTGAACACTCGGTGAGTTTCCTTCTCTCCAGATTTCACCATTTTCTTTTCCCTTTTTTTTATCTCAC
The DNA here is from genome assembly GCA_963978495.1 of Athalia circularis. Lineage (NCBI taxonomy): Eukaryota > Metazoa > Arthropoda > Insecta > Hymenoptera > Athaliidae > Athalia > Athalia circularis. The sequence goes on along the minus strand of OZ021698.1, from coordinate 34,260,892 downwards.
TTTGTATCATATTTTCTTCTTTTTTTTTTCTCTCTAACAATCAAATCGGGAATCCCGATTCGCGCTTATGAAGAAGAGAAATCGTGCGAGACATGTCTGTTCATCACCGAATCCAAATAATAATAATAATAATAATTAGAAAAGGAAAGGAGGGTGAAATTCATGGAAAACGGACGTACGGATCTATGAATTGTCGTACTGTCAGTGGGGGTTAATTTGAGACAACGCGGATAAATGTAGTTAATATCTGGATGGAGGGGGACTTGAACATCCTGAGGGTCCGGCAGGAACCGTAGGCTCGCTAAGGACCCTTATTCACGCATCTGTCAGGATCTCTTTGGTTCCCAGGAATTTTCCGAAGAAAAAGACAAGTGAGAGAAGGAAAGAGGATGGAAATATATGAAGAAAAAGAAGTCCGCGTCCCGCACGGCCCGCGATTCGCATCCTCTGGAAAAACAATTATCCCCCGTGTATAATTAATCGCCGCTTGAAATGGTGTTCGAATTTCAGTTTGTTACACAGGGTATATTTTAATTTTAATCCCCGGTTTGTTATTTCTCTTACTTTTATAATATCCGTTTGCAAAATTTAGCTGCAAAAATTCACGTCTCGATTATCGACGTCCCCACCGCCCCAGCTCTTCATAGTCTCGGGTCATTACCTACTTCGAACGTATTACTCATAACGTATTATACCAAATGAAACTATAAGTTCAAACTTACCGTTATTATAGCCAAGCAGAAAACCACTCACGGATCATATTTCAAACAATTAAGGAGCCACTCCACCGAACCATAAATTACCGCGGGTCACGCAAATGGGCGATATCGAGTTTATGATCGTGTAACCGCGGCTCGAAATGTTTGTTTTTTTTTTCCTTCATTTTTTCACGTGTATTTTTGTTTTCCTGTTATTGTTTTTTGAAATTAAAAAAAAAAAAAAAAACAAACACAATCATCGCGATTTATGTAACAGTCCGTATACGTTTCCTCCGGCTACCCTTATTTTTTTTTTTTTTGCTTTCATTTTTCTTTTTTTTTTCGTCGTTCCGTATGTACATAAAATGATGATATCCTTTTTCGCAAGGGTGTTGCGACTGAGCATTGCTAAATTCGATGGGGTTCGGCTGCTGGCTGGTGTAATTCGATTAGTTGTTAGTCCTGTGGTGGTTTTCTCTTATAGTATCCCGCGCGTCGGCATCGAGAAGAAGAAGAAGAAGAAGAAGAAGAAGTAAAGAAAGAAAGAAGGAAAAAGAAATACAAGAAAATTAAGAGAAAAAAGAAGGAAAATCCCATGAACCACCATTACGTTACCTTATCCCCTACTCGCGGTCGAGCAGCGCCCCAGCTGTTTCTCTGCGTACCTTTATATATTTATATACGTATATGAAGGGGGTCGCTAGTGTTGGTATTGGTGGTAACTGAGCTAACGGTTTTCCTTCGCTAAATTAAAGGAGTTAAATGAACGTAAGATGACCAAAGCCCGCGGCGGGGATGAGTCGGACAAGCGCCTTGAGAAGAACCTGAACCCGGAACTATATCCAGGGATCTGGTTTGGAGGGTGGGAAAAAGGGGAGAAGGGGGATGATGAAGGAAACTGGAGAAAGGAGTCCTGATTATATCAGAAATTGCGGTCCGCTTGAACCTCACCGCTTATATACACAGGTATATATCTACACACACACTCACACATACCATTACGAAAATTTCTACGTGTCTTCGAAAGTCCAAATCAGTTATTTTCTTCACCCCCTTCAAATACATCGCGCCCAGTCGAAAGCCAACCTTTGATGAAGAAGAACCTTCACTCCCGCCGCTGCAGAAACTAAACCTCCCTGCGGTGGTTACGGGTAATACCGGTTTACTCGGTAAATCTTTGCCTTTCGAATGACGTTTGAACGCCGTTTTCAAGGTCGGTTGATTCTTTTAATCCGAAAACTTTCACCGCCACCCCGACACCCCGACGCGCCGGTATTCCGCAACTTTATCCGCGTATGATTCTTCGCTCTTCTTTTTTTTCTTCTTCTTATTTCTTCTCCTCTTCATTCGCTTGACGATAAATTCGACGGCGGTCATCCGTGCGGAGGTCAAAGTCTCGACTTTCGACGGTGTTGGAAAGAAGAAAAGTTTCGGAGGGAGTGACCCAAGTTTCCACATCGCATATAATACATATATCTATCCATATGGTACACGTATAGATACGCGGGTCACGTCATATATCGTTGGAAAAGGACAGAGGTATGATACGCCGCGAGTATATCCCGGTCCCGGTCCCGGTCCCGTATTGGAGAGATCATCCATTCTGGCCACAAGATGGCCGACGTATACGCTACTCTGCAACGGTACCAACGCCAACGTAGCAAGATTTGTTGCCATAAACAAGATTGCCTCGCGCTAATGAAAAAACATTACCGCCGCAATATTGCGCATCCCCGTATAATACGCCGTACTCCCCCTTTTTTTTTGCACCCCCTTCCCCCCACCCTCTCGTATAATCCTCCCCCTTACCCGATAGACTGGTACGACGACTAGCTATAGTTTCTTCCTCTTTCTCTCTCGGCAATTCTTTGTTTTTTTTTTCTATTTTTTTTTCTACCGTCTATCCGCACACCTCCTTTTTTCTATTATCACGGCATCGCGCTGCAGGCGTTTCCTAATAGAAACGAAAATAATAATTAGACGTAGAAAGAAAACTTTTATGAGACGATAAGGTTTTATGGTGATAAAAACAGAAAAATTATTTCCTTACTACGAGCGATAAGATCGTATTTCTCATTACTCCGTGTCATGTCATCGTTTTCAATCATCGCTGATTTTTTTTTCACAGCCAATAATTTCCTGCTAGAATAATAAAAATCTGATTGTCAGTTTCGACGGGACATCTTTTCAAAGGATATCCCGGTGAAAATTTCATACGCAATTCGATGAGAGAAAGGAGGGTAAAAATCGAGTCGGGAGATGGCGACCGAAAAGTACCGATTAGTCTGAAATTTCTATATTATTTGGTACGTTCAAGGACGAAAATTAATTTTCCACAAACGCGTCTTTCCTCTAATGGTCAAGCAAGCATAATAGCGGCGGCAGCAGCAGCATCGGCCGGAGAAACGACTAAACCGGACGACGTCTCCTGGCGCAGGCGCTTGCCAACGTATTGACGCGCGCTGGTCACCCGGAGAAAACTACCCTCTCTGACCAACGACGTTCCCCTATTTCAGGACGACCACCATACCCATAGGGGGATGGTCATCGGGTGTTGCTCGGTGCTTCGGAGAACCTCGGAGCAGTGTGTCTTACGGAATGCCCATGATGCCTTCCCATCCCTTGAAACCCCCAGCCTGCCACCCCCGACGTTTTCACCCACCCAACCCCCCCCCCCCGCCCCTTTCTCCTCCGTCCCACAACTCTCGAGAAATCCCGATCCCTCTTCACTCTTCTCCTCCTCTTCTCTCCTCTCCTCTCGGCTCTCTCTTCTCATTCTATCTTTGGGCGCACGACGTGGTCACCCTACCTCGGTCACACGCCCGTGACAAGTACAAGGCGGCCATCCAATAACCCGCAGCCACCTCTTCGCCACCCCCCCCCGCCCCACCCCCCCTTAAAACCTACCCTTTCCAAAAACTTCCCCTTTAACCACCCCCTACCCACACCCGTCTTTGGGAGGGACGAGTTATTGAGGCTCCTATGGAATTAGGAGGAGGTTCTGCAGAGATGTTATACCGTGCCGGACACCCATACCAATGTGGAGGAAGGAAGAAGACGCGGCTGAAGCGGCGGCGGCGGCGGCGGCGGCGGCGGCGGCGGCGGCGGCGGCGGACTCGACTCTACTACTCTCTTTGTCCTGGAAACGGCGAGGTTATGACCGGGGGATTTTGGGGGGGGCGGCGGGGGTGGGGGAGGGGAAGTGAGGGGGAAGAGTGAAGTATATAGACAAGGGATAACGGTCCTCTGGAAATAGCCGTGGAAGATCGCTTTTGATTAATTAATACAGTCTCCGTAGACCTGGACATCACAGCGATGGTGGACCGGTCATTGGAATTGACTCTACTGGACTAAACTCTGAAATTGTATTTGACGCAATACCACTTGACCGAAACTCTCGTATACCTACTCGATACGACCGTCTTCAATTTCCATAGAATACCATCTTAGAATAAACTCGTCGTCCGAACATTTCGAACGCAAAATTCACACCCCCTTTCTCGAGTAAGTTTATTCATCGCACCGACGATCGTTCCGTAAAATTAGAAAACAGACTCAAATCACATGGAATATATTCCAAGAAATCGTATGCTATTTACAACCCCATCCATCGGAGACGTATATACATATAATTCCCACGTTAAAAGGTGGGGTAAAAAAAAAAAAAGGATTTTTTCATAGATTTTCAAGTGAATAAACAAAAAACTGAAAGGACAGTGGAAAGAAAGCGGAGAAGTTTGAGTTGTTTTTTTTTCTTTTTTTTGGTTTTTGCCAACTTTTCTTCAGGCCCTAGTTTGTAGGAGGTTGTCGTTTGGATCGGTTCTAGTTTCTCGAGAGGTTCACGCATATCACGTACGCAACGGGCATCCCCGTATGGCGCGCGGTGGCCGGTCCAGTGGCCGCGGCTGTGGCCAGCGACTGGGGGTGGTGGCGATTGGAGGTCCGTAGAGGGTACCCAGGCGTTGATCAATACGTGAAGATAGAATCCGATGCTGCCCATCCGGGCGCCCAACTACCCCCCTCACGTTTCCCTCCCCTTTTCACCCTCGACTCTCATCCCTCTTTCATCCAACTACCGAGCAATGTAGTGTGTATAACCTATTCTCGGCACATGTGTGTTATGAACAATGTGAAAATGTGCGTTTGCGATCGAAGTGTTTCGTTTCGTTCGGACGAGAACTGAAGATTTTTATTATCAGATTATCGAATCCGGAGTGCCAGGAGTGGTCGGTCGTTTTTATTTCCGATAATTTCTCTTCTCCTCTTCAGGAATCGTGTCATTTTTTCCCAATCATTTCTCGCAATTGTATATCTTCTACTTTTTATTTTCTTCACAATCGATCGTCGAACGTTGTGACGTAGGTATCGGTTGCCGTGGTCCGATGCTGAGTCGTGAAAAGGGTGATGAAAATTTTCTCTCAAATTACATTTTCCCTACAGTACCCATAAATGTGCAGACTACCATATTGCCCGTGCAGTGCAGCGGGTTGCCCTTTTACTCTTTTTCTTTTGTCTCGTTTTCTCTTTCGACCCTGCAGCTCGTTTGATTTCATTTTATTATTATACCGTTTCATTCCTTCGCGTCTCTTTTTTCTTCGATGTCATTCCGTATCCTTCTATCATAGTTTTTCCAGGACATTTCAAAGCCGACCGGGAGAAAAAAAAAAAGATGGAGGAACAACCGAAAAACCGAAGAAATTCTTCTTCCCTACTACTTTCGACAATTCTCTCGGTTTTTTTTTTCGTCTTCCATTTTGCCCCCCCCCCCCCCCCCCCCGCGCACCCGAATATCGAGACCACATAGCCGGCGATTCGTTGAAATCGTAGAAACGCGTATTGGCGATTTAACAAATTTTCGTTAGTTAATATTCGAAATAAAATTCGTCTGGAAGGCGAGATGATGCAAGGTGCAGTTCATTGGTGGTCGGGGGTGGGTTAGCTTTATGTTAATCTTGGGCGTCGGCTGCGTCGCGGCGGCTGACAACAATGCCGTCGATCTTAATATCGCTTGGTGACGCAGTAAATGTTACTCCTCCTACTCCTCCTCTCGCTAAAGCGGGATTCAGTTCTATACATACAGACGTGGTGTACACGCATATGTGTATAATGTATATGCATATTACACACAACATATATATATATACACACATCCACGATACACATGACAAGTTCTTCACATATATGCGATAAATACGGTGCCGGGTGCGGCAAATACATATATGTACGCGTCAGACTGCACATACATGTCATATATATATGTGCTTTGTATACATATATATATATGTACGCCCGGTTAGGTTGATTTTGAATCCGTTTCGCGGCCAAGCGCGCGTTTGGACAAATTTTTGGCCGAATACGAAAAGTTGTCCAAACGAGCTTGGCCGCGGAGCGATTCACAATCAACCTCATAAGGCGTACACCCGGTTAGGTTGATTCTAAATCGCTTCGCGGCCAAGCGCGCGTTTGGACAAATTTTTGGCCGGCTACGAAAATTTGTCCAAACGCGAGCTTGGCCGCGAAGCGATTCACAATCAACCTCATAGGGTGTACATATACGATCTGGTTTACGATGGTCTGGTATACCGTGTACATCGTGGATAGATATACAGATATACGGTGGTGTTGGATGGTGGTTTTGGTTTTGGTTCTGGTGATGCAAGGGGTAGCATGTATATAGTTAGTATATGTGTGTATAGTAAATAGGGGGTGAGTAGGATGAGGATGAGAATGAGGATGAGGATGAGGACGAGGACGAGGATGTGAGGATGGTAAAAGGGGGTGGTAAAGGCGAGAGGAAGAGACGCGGGTGAATCTGTGGCTGAGGGATGGAAGGAGTGGTGGATAGATGAAGGGGTTGAAGGGGGTTAGGGGGCAATCAATATAGCCCTCAACGCAAACACGGAGCCACTGTTGTACTAACATCAAATAGGCGGATTGCTACCGTTCATCGGTTTGCGCTTGTGTGTATATCTATAATGTATATAGTCATGTATACCGTACCGGACTATATACGAGATCCGATGAAATATAGATTTATGTACAGAATTTATACACCTATATACATGCATATCCATACGTACATACATAGGTATATATCTACTCTTTTACATGCACAAAAAAAAAAAAAAAAAAAAAAAAAACAACTCCCACATATTTTATGCACCAAACTAATCAAAACTCCTCGCGCATACATTATATAGCTACGGAAACAGTATCGAAGAGAAAGAGGGGGAAAAAAAAAAACTTCTTGACCGTAAAAATTCAAACCGTTTTTTTTTCTTCCAAGAATATTCACCGAACTGCTAGACATTTTTGCGATACAACAGTTCGAAAAGAAAACCAATCGAACGACGAGCTTTAATTTATTTATTTATTTTATTCGTCTGCTTGTTCTAGACATAAATAAATTCTTTAATTTTTAAGGGTAATTTTTTTATGTTACACGTACAGCGTATCCTTCGATCATTCAGTTCAGACAATGTGAAAGTCTTTTTTATCCATATACCGTTTTTTTTTTTCATCTTTGCGTTTCTTTTTTCTTTCTTTCTTTTCTTTCTTTTTGTTTTTTTTTTTTTTTCGTCGAAACTCGATAAATTTTACGAGGCTAATAGCGCTATGCAGAGACAAGGTGTGTAGCTGCTATGGGTAAGTCCGGCTACTACTGCGGGCTGAAATTTTACCCATGGGATTTTAAAAGAAAGGAAAGCTCGAGCGAACCGCGCTGTGAGAGGACAGAGAAACAACGAAAAATAAAGAAAAGAATAAAAAGAATCGGAAAGAAAAAGGGGAATGGAGAGAATAAAGAAAGAAAAGGGAAGAGAGAAATGAAAGAAAAGCTCGAAAGCTATCGGTGGGCAGAATTGTTTGGAAATTCTATGAAACAGTGATATAAACCCGAGTAGAAGTGAATCCGAATTTTCAATATCCACGTCCAGTTTTAGACGAAAACAGAACAAAAAACAACAGAAAAAAGCGAACAAGAAACAAATAAAAAAAAGTAGATACGTATAATTAGAAGAGGGGTGGAATGTGAAGTAAAAAAGAAAGTATAAAAAGTAAAAAAACTGAAGAAAAGCTGCAGCGGGCGGTGTTTTATTATAAATTACTTTTACAAATTATGCATACCTACTTCGGCATCGTACAAGGAAGTAGGAGGGGGTGAGGTGAAGGAAAAAGAAGAAAAAACAAGGGGGCGGGGGGGGAGGGTGGTTTTCTTAGGGGTGGTAAAGCGAAGCTACCCTCCTTCATTCGTAAATTTTTTTTCTTCATCTCTTTCTTCTTTCCTTTCTATCTTTCTTGCGGAATAATGTATAATTTTACGGCCGGGAACAATAGCAGCGAAGAAATAAATTATGCAAGATTAAAAAAAGAAAGAAAGAAGAAAAAAAGAAAAGAAGACAAGTAAAGAAAAGAAAAGAAAAGAAAAAAAGAGATGATCGAAGAAGAGGAGAGAAGAATAACGGTTGGAAAAGGAAGGATGTAGAAAAAAAGAAGGCCGAAAACACGAAGAGGATAAAATGTAAAGGGAGAAAATCGTCGGGGGTGGGAAAAAGAAACAAAAAAAAAAAAAAATAGGGGGACCGAGGGGTGTAACCATTTTATATTATCCGAGACCAACGCCGGCATAATTACCCGCCCCTCAAAGACAACCGCCTCGACAACTTCAGCAGCCGCCGTGCACCAGTTGGAGTATAAAATAAGGGAAGAAAATTAAAAAAAACAAAAAAAACAAAAAAAAAAAAGAAAAGAGAAAGAATGAATGAAATAAGATAAAATGAAATGAAATAAAAGATAAGATCGAAGGAAAAAGAGAAGACGAACGTCTGGGGGAGGAGAGATTTTCTTCTGCTTCAGTTTCGTTATGAGATCGGAGGACTCGCCGCCTCGCTCCTAGTCTTTGCTTGGAACAACTCAACGCTCGCAGACTCTCGTGGCTCGCAGATTTCCCCAATGTAAACATTTCCGCTGCTTCGCCACTTCAACCAATTCGTTGTAACACGAACCACCGCCACCACTACCAACATCGCCCGGAAAAATCCCCATCAGCCTCTAACTCGCCCTCAATTTTTACAAGCCACTTATTTTCAGACCACAGTGACCGTCATTTGCCATCTAAATTTTGGGAACAAAAAATGACGAGATGAAAGAACCATCACAGCGATCATCGAGTAATGTAGATAAATTCATCCCCTCGCTATGAAAAATTTTTGTTACCTTTGTTCGATTTTTTAAACATTAATTGCAATTTTTTACGAACTCTTCAAACCTCATCGATCCGTAGATCCTGATGGAGAAGAAAAAGATTATACCTAGCTCAGATGTGCATCGAGTTTGAGAAAACTTTTTCCAAGCTTTTTTGCGAAAGCAATTAATTTACTTAATAATGCGTTTTTTTGTTTTTTCTTTTCGATCAAATTGAGAATCACTGCTGAGTGAAAATAATTTTCTTTTAGATACGAAAACGACAAAGGTTATATCGATAGAACGGGGTTTCTTGTGTAAAACGGACGGACGGGGAATAAAATAAGAGGAGTGATGCTAATTCCGATTGGAAAGGAACAACCACTTCCCTCTTAATTCATAAAAAATACTCCCGATTCTTCGGTTCTCGACATGGCGCAAAGAAACGGCTATAAAGAGATGCGGCCTAATAACCTCTCTCTCATTTTCTTCCCTTTATATTCTTTACACTCTCGCCCTTCTCGCAAATTTTCCCATCGTGATTTTATCCCTCGCGCCTAATTCTTCTCGACATCGAAATCTCACCCTGCGGTATATTGACGATTGCTCTTCGATATTATTCACAGTCCGACGACTCACGCCTCCGGCAAAATTAATCATTTACATTCTTACACGCGTAGAACTGGACCGAGAACAGAGAAAAAAAGTTGACGGTCTTTCAAGGTGTTCGAAAATCCTTGTTTGTCCTTTTTTTTCGGCTTCAAAAAGTCATGAGATTTCATTTATTTTGATCCTTATTAGATCGATTGAATTTCCGGCACAATTGTTACCGCAAGAAAAGTGTAGGACGAGCAAACGAAATAAGCTGACGGGGAAAAAAAAAAATTTGAAGGTCGTTCAAGGTGTTCGAAAATCCTTGTTTTTTCTTGGCTTCCAAAAGTCATGAGATTTCATTTATTTTGATCCTTACTAGATCGATTGAATTTCCGGCATAATTATTACCGCGAGAAAAGTATAAGACGAGTAAACGAAACAAGCTGACAGAAAAAAAAACAAAAAACTATGGAAGCTGGAGACAAAGTTTGAAATTTGAATTTCCTTTTCAACGATATCGAAACCGGATATCGTTACGCGTAGTAATTTAGCGTATCGTATTATGACGGTTTGAAAATGATAGCGCGGAGAGAGGTAAAATTTAGTTTTCCTATGTGCGTTGGTGGAGGTGATGACTGCGATGTGCTTTTGTACGTACCTATATACAAGTGTATTATAATGTGGAGGGTGAACACGATTCTCGAATGAAGACGCGACATAAACGTCGTCGTCTCCGTAGCTGAGAGAGAGAGAGAGAGAGAGAGAGTGAGAGTTTTGTCGTTGATAAAGGCGGTTGCAGTACGAAAGGATGAGAGTCTTTGGCCAGATGGGTTGGGGGTAGCTGGGTCGCGTCGGAAGATGTTAATGAGACTGGAGGGTTGGCATTCCTGGCGGCATCCAAGACTCCCAAAGATTCCTTACACCCCTAACGTCGCACGGGACACCAAACTCCTAAAATCTCAGCATCACCGACACGAACCTCCTATGTAAGGAAAGTGCCGAAAATCATCCACACCTTGAGATCAAAAATTTCCCCACCACCCCCCCAATTTTTAACAAATTTTCCCATTTTTTTTCTCCCATTTTTATCCCTATAAATTTTCTGAAAATTTCAGACTCTCTGCATCCCTTAACCATCCTCAAAAATTCTTGTATTTTTTTACACTCCTCTTTTCGCAGTTATTAAAAATTCATATACCGTCATATTGAGATCAAAAATTCCCCCCCCCCCCCCCCCTCCCCCCCCAATTTTCAGCAAATCTTTCCATTTTTTTTTCATCCATTTTTATCCCTACCGGGAGGTTATAGATTTCTGAAAATTTCAGACTCTCTGCATCCCTTAACTATCCTAAAAAATTCTTGTATTTTTTTTCACTCCTTTTTTCGTATAGTTATCTAAAATTCATATACCGTCATATTTACATCGTGACTTGAAAAAATTCAAAATGGAGGCGTTTCCCGAGTTTCCGTAGGTACAAGATTTTTTTAGGGTCAGTCTTGGGCTTGAGGGGGGGTAGGGGAGGTCGGCGGTAAAATATTACCGTGCTGGTGTTTCGGTCCGAAGTTAGGAGGAAAAGGAAAGGGAATACATAAGGGTCGGGGTGGAGCAAATCCTAAAGGGGGCGAGGCGTCCTGCACTAGAACGCCGAGGCATGTTGCGTGGATATGATATCGTCGGAGTTTTTCGACCAATCAGAATTCACCTCAAGAAAATACCCCTGCAACCTCGACGCCCAAATATACATGCATATATCTATAATTTTCACCCCCAAAAATATGATAATCCCGCACACATCGTATATTCGGTAGCAAAATATACGCAACTCATTTTTTTTTCTCGTCTCAGAACGCGGAAGATCAGATTCCTTCTTTTCTTTTTTCTCACAACCCCTGCAGTACGAAATCCTTGATCGTTCAGTTGATGAAAAAGAAAATGAAAATTATTAAATAAATAAAAATTGAAAGTCAATTCCGAGCGATTTTCAGATCCAAAAATAATACACTGCACCCGTATATATACACCTACATTTATTCAACATACGTACATACACATCTGTATAATTTTATCCCGAAGGAGAGCTGAGTTTCAGAAAATTGCGGACGTCAGACGCAGGTGTACAAGAAGAAGAAAAGGTGGGAAGCGGGTGGAGGTCGCTTAAGACAATTCAGCGCAGGTGGTTGGGGGTTGTGTTCTATACATGTGTACGTTTTACACGTATATGTATACATCTGGCGGTATACTTGGGAAGGCAACGAGCGGGGGTTTTAGGGGTAGGAGAACTGCTGTCAGAAGCACACTAGCCCGTTACTTCTGTCCCGGTGGATTCAACTCTCGCTCCATCGGATGATCTTCCGTCACCGTTCGTTTGTCCCTCGATCCGCGTGCAGCTTCCTTCATTCCTTATATACCATCTCCCCATCACCGTACTCGGGACTCATTTTATTTTTCAGTTAATCTTTCGCTTTTTCTTTTCCTTCTCTTTATCTCACTCTCCTTTATTTATAGTACATACACAATTTTCGTTCGATATAACGTATAATAATATTCAATGCGACGGTGTTTTTTTTTTTTTTTTTTTTTTTTTCCATTTATTTTTCATTCCAACGTACGTGTATATACGAAATTTTCTGATTTATACTCGATTTTTTTTTTTTTTTTTTATTTCTTGTTCTCTCGTGAAAATAGTTTTTTCGCGTATTTTCAAACGTCAGCTTACATATCCGCAGCGAAGGTAAAGAAAGAGACGCTCGTACAATCTGACGAGGAATTTTTTATTTTTTTTTCAGTTTTTTTTTTTTCACCAACCCTGATATCGCTCGTTGACTTTCGACTATTCGTTTCCACCCCTTAAGTTTTCTCATACGAGTTTCATCGTTTCGGTAAACCCGCACGCGTACTTCTTCTTTATTTTCTATTCTTTTTTTTTTTTCTATTTCTCCTTTTTTTGCTCAACCTCCACTTTATACTACTCCTGTCTTTTCTATTGCCCGAAATCCAGAAGCATAGGGAACGAGGAGGAGGAAAAAAAGAAGGGAGGAAAAAAAGGACGCCCATGATGATGGCCTATGAAACAAAATTACTCTATAACCAAAAAACCCGAAAGCGTATATAGCGTATGTATAGCCTAAACTTTCGGAGAAACTTTATGATCAAAGAGTATATGGTATGAGGTAATAAGGGGGAGGATATCACGAATTCTTGATCGTTTTTCGCTCGATAGAAAATCTGGGAAAACGTGAAATTTCGAGAAACAAAATAGCTGCGGAGTTAGCGAAAAGGAAACTTGGTAAAATTCACCTACCTATAGATCGCGTTTCGTTTTTCCATTTCGTCGTCGTTACTTTCTTTTTCCTTTTCTTTTATCGAAAGCCTATTTATTTATTCATTTATTTCATTAATTCGCTAAATTGCAACGATCCACGTTGAACTGTTCAGACTTTTATGTCAACTTACGTGACATGTATAGGTACATAAAAAAAATACACGTTGAAACGTCGTTTTTTTTTTTTATTTTCGAGTGCAGCAACGGTAATATCAGGCGCCCAGGGATAGAAAATCGCGTTTCGCTTTCACCCCTCTAAAGAACGTTTTATATATACGTACGTATAATATATATGTATGTAACATACGTATATATGTTGTGTAGGGGTGGGATATATAGGGATCGAGAGAATCGCGGAAATCAAACTGCAATTCCCATTTTTATTTCCTTCCGCGTCGATATCGCGGGACGGGGAATGGTGTTTTTTTCAAACGGTTTGTGGCCATTCCATTTTAATCTATAGAAAGGATATACATAGGTGTATGTATATATATACAGATATAGATATATATGTACATATAATATATGTGTATAAAGAGACCGAGAGATTGAGGTTCGCGGTGGCTTTTCACCATACCTATATGTATATCCACATGTATTTACTGTATAGTAATTCACGTACCTATATGGACACGTTTTAAAGAGTATATCAAAGTTACACATCAGCTGTGCCAAGCGTCGTTTTTTTTTTCTTTTTACGTTTTTTTCTCTCTCTCTTTTTATAATTCACAAATCGACACTCAGTTTCATTTACCTTTCGCAATTTAAAAACCGATCAAACAAGAGTACGGTTAGTCAGAAAATGTGCATCAAGTTTCAAGTTTTTTGGGACTAATTGATGGCCTCAAAATCATCGATTATCAGAAAAAATATAATTACTGTTCGGAGAGTCGATCGAAATATTGTTAAAAAATGTTGCTGTCGATCGAAACGAGAAAGCAAAGTTTCGATCGTGTGAAAATTGTTTTTTCCCAAATTCAACGATACTAATTTTTTTTTCATTTTTTTTATCCAAATCAAGCACAAACAATAATTCATATTCTCTACATTATTTGTAAATAAATTTTAACAAAGTATGTTCAGTGTATGTAAAAAAAAAAGAACATTTTTCGAGAGCATAAATATACGCAGCAGTATATTTGATTATATTTGAACGCCCGATATAAATGGGCGGAAGATATATGTATATAAATGTATATTATAAAATCCTATATATACATAGTCGGCTTGAACCAGCATAAGGTATAAGGTACACAGAGCGCACCTTAATGTCGCATAAATCTCCCACAGGAAAATTACACCAATGCGAGATAGAGGGCGGCTTGAGGGAGGTGGTGGGAAAACGGAGGTAGGAGAGAGAATCGGGGGATAGCAAAGCTTCGAGATCGGCGGTGTGTCGGGGGGAGTGGGGCGGGGGGGCGGGGGGGTTGGGGGTTTGCGCGTATATTCCGAGCCGCCGCCACCACCACCACCACCCCATATACCTCCCCTTCGGGCTATCGCTATCCTCCACATCCCCGATTCTCCTTCTCTCTCCGTCATTTTCTATCTTTCTCTTTCTCTTTCGCGGCCTTTCCCAACGGCAGCAAGAGCAGCAGCAGCAGCAGCGGCAGCTTTCCCCACTTCAGAAGAAAAGCACTTTCATAAATCTGCTGGCAGATATATGTGCGCACAATTTCCGAGATCCGGCCATTAAAGAGCCGCTCTTCGGCTGCTGCTGCTGCTGCTGCTGCTGCTTCTGGTGCACCCCCTTCGTCCTCTCCTCTCCTCTCTCTCTCTCGTTCTTCTTTCAACCCCTTGGAATCTTCTCTCTCTCTCTCTCTCGTGGAGCAAAAGCAGCAGCAGCAGCAGCAGCAAGCACACCTATACACCGTAGTCTCCGTTTTCCACCCCCCAATTTCTAACCGACTCCCTTTCCCTCTACTTCACCTTTTGCCTCGACTGCCACACCGCCACAACGCCGCAATCTCCGAGGTCGCGCGGCCGCGGGGGCAACGGAAAAGAGAAAGGAGGGAAAAGGGAGAAAGAAGGAAGGGGATGGTTTTCCACGCTAAAGCGGTAACGCAGAAACCCCCCCCCCCCATCCCCGCCCCCCTCGTGCAAAAGTAATTCTCTTCAACATCAGGTATATACCGTGCATGTATATAGGTATATAGAGATATATTTATATAAAGGTATGTATTGTAGCGTATATGTATAAAGCGTGGTTATATCTTGATCTTCCCCCCTCAGATGCTATGAAGAATAACGGCACCCACCCCGACCAGCAATGCCGAACTCTTGCGCTCCAGGAAAAGCGGCATCAAGTTATATTCCCCACGCCGCCCCCCCCCCCCCCCCTGACCCCCAAACACCCGACCCTCGGTAAGCTCTTTTGCCATTTCTTCTGCAGTAGCAACAGCAACAGAAACAGAAACAGGAACTGAAAACTCGCCGCGCGCGTTTAGATAACGCGATCCCAAATGCTCTTCATCCTCCTCCCCCTTTTCTTGGTCTTTTTCTTCATCTTCTTTCTCCTCCCCTATATACAACCGTCTTTTGGTTGGAAGAGAAACGACCGAAAAACGGGGGACAGAGAGACCCCGCTATCCGAAAACTTAAGACTTTCTCACTTTTGACTTTTTTTTTCCGTTCCCCCCCCCCCCCCCCTTACCCCATTTTCTCACTCTCTCCTTTTTTCTTTTTCTTTTTTCTCGCAACTTTGAAACAGCGATGATACCAACAGCTGTCGTACATTACTCGGTGGTGTATATATACCTATATACATATATACACGCATATACCGCAAAAGTCACGAGGGTGTTGCTGCAGAAATTTTGCACACGATGTCGATATCCTTTTCAAAGGGATGCAGGGAATATATATCGCAGGTTTTTTGTCGTTTTTTCTTTCGTCTTATTTTACAATTTTTTTTTTTTTTTTTTCTTTAGCTCACCGCGATAACACGTTGTAAACAGTTTACTTTTAAAATGGCCTTCCCCCCCATTTTCAACCACCACCACCCCCCCCCCCCATCCACACCCCATACTCACTCGTTTTCATTTCCACTATCGTCTGCACACCTCTCGCAGGTATCACCTTACACACCGTATATAGGTATAGGTATATATATATATATATATATATACGTTCTCAGATAGGGGTGAGTTAGGACTGCGCCGTTGGTAACCGTATGGGTTCCTACAATACATATATCCTCCACGGAATGGGCATCGCGCGACGTAGCGGATCGTTTTTCAAGAATTTATATCCCGTTTTATACATTATACCGAAAGAAAAACCCTTCGTTTGTTGCTCAAACCCACCCCCTCTACGATTTTATTTATTTTTTAGTTTTGTTTCGTATGAATTTTTTTTTCATCTTTATCCTCCCCCCCCCCCGCCCCACCCCCACCCCCATCCATTCGCTCGTGCGCGGACGTACAAGTTTTTCCATTATGCTGTGAGATAAATAATTTTTCATCGATGTTGAACGAAAAACAAAAAAACATCATCCCTCAAACTTTGGATGCGATTTCATTGGATATTTTTTTCGAAATTTTATAAACCACAGCCGTGCGTAAAGTTTTCGAAGAAGACGCGACGTACGTCGCGATGACGAGAGTATCGAAGGTGTTGAAACAATGATGGATAATTAATATTACAAATACATCCAGCTGGCTGCTCGTTGCTCGAGCGAATTTTCCACCCCCCCCCCCCCGACGCTTTTCTTCCCCCTTTTACTCCTTCCTCCCTCATCAACCCCGGCGGACTTATTCAATTGAAGATTAATGCTTTGGGGGCTCATTTTATACGAACTAAATTACTCCGGTCCTTAGCGGCGGTAATATAGGGTTGCGCCTCGTTGTATCGCAAAACCCGCGAGGTCTTCGCCGCTCTTTCCACCGAAAAATTTTCCATCCCTCCCCCCCCCTCCCCCCCGCCCCCCGCCCCAACCGCGTAAAATGAAGGGAGTGAGGAAACGAAGGTGATGTAAAGGTGTGTATAATACACGTTATACAGAGAGATGGAAATTCTACTTATCACGTGTGTGTTGGTACAACGAATTTATATAGATATATAGTACAGTACGGTACAATGAATTTCTGTGTGAGGAGAGAGAATGAGAGAAGGGTGCGTTACAGATGGCCGGCTTAACTGCGGCATATTATACGAATTAATTGCCCTCCCCAACCTGAGACGGACATATTATTTATCTTCCTCCCTTATAGCCTCGGTTGCAGCAACAGCAACAGCAACAGCAGCAACTCTCTCTGGCAATGGGTTCTCGTTATATACGGAACTCTGCTTCGCCCCCGTTCCCCCCCCCCCCCCCCCCCACCGCGCCCCGTTTTCCCTCCGTCCGGGCGTAGCGTATAACGTTTTCAACCCCCTTATATCCGTACGAAACTAAAACCGACCACCGGCACCCCTTTGTGCGGCCGTCCTCAACGACCATCGTTTATCTATCTTTCTATCCAGCGAAACGCGTTCGACTTGGGACAAGGAAAAAGATCTGCGCAGGGGGAAGAAAACTGGAAATTAAACTTTTCCCAACTATATATCGTCACGTTTGACACATTACCGATCAAAGACGATCGACGAAAATCAATCAATTATCTCATCTTATCTCTGAGGTCGAGAAAAACTTGAGCACATTTTTTTTGTTTTTTTTCGAAATATTATAGTTCCGGCTACTCCGAAAACTGAATGAAAGAAAAAAAATAACAATATAAAGAAGGAAGCAATTGATTCAATAACGCTGCCTACGATGGATCCGAAAAAAATTTCTACCCCGACAAAAAATGGAAAAGGGACGCGGATCAGGATCGAAGGTATGTGCGTTCGTTTATCAACCCGTTATTTTTTTGAAACGCTCTGAATTTTTTTCACTGCAATCGAGTTGAAAAGTTATATTATACACCAGAGTCCAGGCTCATATAAAATGTTGAAACGATCAATCGCGTAGGTAGATAATATGATATGTATTCGAATAACGTACATAAGAATCTACAGATGTGCATGTCTTTTAACGGTGTTGGAAAATTCACCTGCTCAATCCCGTGCGTGTGTGGACGTAGTTTACCTATAGTTATACCTATACGTACAACGTATGAAAGTGAGGAAGGGGAAACATCCCCTCCAACGTGAATAAATCTAGCACATATAACGTGTACCTTCTTCTCTTCTCTTCTCTTCTCTTCTCTTCTCTTCTCTTCTCTTCTCTTCTCCGGCGGCGCGGCGAGGTACATCATTCCCTTACTCTTGTAGAATGGTAGAAGTGAGAAGGGTGGTTTTTGTACGAGGGGGGGGAGGGGGGGGGGGGGGAATATCTGCTGCTGCTGCTGCTCCTGCTGCTGCGGCTATGTGGATATATAGGAGCGTAGGTTAGTCGAGGGGGTTTCACGGGGTTCCAGGGGTAAAAGCAGAAGCAGAAGCAGAGCGGCGGGTGAATTCAGCCCCGCCCGTCATAATCCTCGGCGCCAATCCCGCGGCCGGGTTTTATTAGATCCATAAATCCATCATATCCATTGTGGGACGCGGATCCGCGAGCGCCCATTGGTCGCGCTTATGACCCACCCATAAAAACCACCCTGTTTTCCACGTATATCTGTGTACTATATGTGCATTATATTCGACCCATAGAAAAGCCTCTTTGCAGAAGCTGGAGGGTTACTGGCTGGGCTGACGCAATGCGGACCTTTCTTCACCCCGCCTTAGATATTAATATTGAATTTTTCTACCTCCGGAAAACCGGGAACCGGTATCAACCCCTAACTCCTCGAGAAACTGAAAACGTTTCACTCCGTTATCCCACTCGGGAGATACACGCTTCTCAAAAACTCGTATCGCTAGATACGTAAAATATGCGAACGTATTTTTGTCTCCCCCAAAGAAAAAAATCCGCGCCCGGAACCGGGTGGATTTTTATTTTTCAGCCAATTTTCGAGGAACGTATATTTGCAAAATTTGTCTTTCGCTTTTTTTCTCTACTCTCGGCGAAAAATATGTAAGAGAAAAGGATTCGAGGATTCTATACGTGAAAACGGCATCGGCGGTATAAAATACATGCGAGTCGGTGAAAGTCCTGGACAGCCCGGTTTTCCCTCTTTATCCCCGAGCTTCACCGCCTTTCCCCGTTTCATCCCCTCGCTCGCGTATTCCTCTCGAGTATATACACGGGGTGTATATACATACATATAGATCCTCCCCGGGGTTGAGAGGGTACCGGGACTGGCTGGACCCCCGGAGAAACTGGAAGACCATCGGCTCCTTGACGGACGTGGGGATCAATATCTGCCAATACCATATACCATAGCAATACCATACCCAACCTATACAAGTTAGAAACCCATTTCTACTACCAATGAAAGGTTGGCGGCACAAGCAAAGGACGTTACCGTGTAGGTACGAAGGTTTTTCCACCCGCCAAACACCCACCCCGCACCACCGTAGTCGGTATATACATATAACATCTATACGTGTATCGCGTTATATTGCTATGGCCATTCTTTTCTCCCACAATTTTACCCCCTCCGTTTCCCACCCCACGCCCTCCCTCTTTTTCTATCGTTCCCGTTTTCATCCCTGGACCCGTTCCCTCGTTCGGCCCTTCGTTCCCCGGGTCCTCTATTGGCCATAAAATACCTTACCCCGTAAAAGGTGAAATTTAGTAGTGAGAAGAACCGGCAGAAAACGCCTGTACAACCCACACCACCTTCTCTCATCCATGGGGATATCCGAGGGAACGGTTGTACAATAAAATTATATACAACGAAATTGTGATCAATAATTCTTTCCCATATCGAACGTGTGGCGTTTCTGTTTATTTTTTGTATTGTTTTTTTTTTTTTTTGATACCTTGGAAGTTATTCTACACCGTAAATTTGAATTTCGAGATATGTATAGGAAGAGTCCTTATCGAAATTTCGTGGTTGAATTTAGAGCGTTTCCCATTCGTTGGTTTCGCATCCACCTATCCCTCAGTTTTCCCCTTCATGTGTATAGATGATAACAGTGAACGTGTATGAATATCTCGGGAGTAGCTCGGGGAGTTGTTTTTTGTTCCTGTTTTTTTTCTCTCTTCTTATGAATATGATAACGCGACGTGCTTCTCCTATTGGTAGAATAAACGGACCAATGGCAAAGCTGCGCGATATAACTCCTCGGTGATATGACGTTATGATATCGCTCGAGTTGGTTGCTTATTATTGGTCGCTGTCCCTTCTCGACCCCCTCGCGGTTTCATCCCCTCTTCTCGTTACTTTCCCCGCTATATTCCTCCATCCCTCCCTCCCTCCCTTCGTTTCTTCCTTCCTTCCCCAACTTTTCCCCCTTTCTGGGTACCCCACAGTCGCACCGCCGCCGCCGCCGCCGCGACGCTTGTATTCCGCACCCTCGCAACGCACATACCTTTACACCCCCGTGTGTATAGCCGGACGTCTGTAGGGGTAGTGGTGGCATTAGTAGTTGTAGTGGTGGCGGCGGTGATGGTGCTCCCGCGTTCCCTGCGCCTCTCCCTTTTCATCCCCCAGCTCCTTCTCTTCCTCCTCCTCCTCCTCCTCTTCCTCCTCGTCCTCTTCGCTCTCTTCCACCCCCCTCAGGACGCCAAATTATGAGGATCAATACGCGAGGAGGCTTCGCGACTGGCGCCGACGCCATTCGCCTTCTGAATGGCCGTGAGGACGGACCGCGTGAACAGCAGACGCGACCTGCAGCACCCATAACCCTGTACCCCTACAGATACACTTATATCATCTATACATATAGATATATTCGAACTGAAGTCGGCAATTTTTTTGTTTTTTTCGTTTCTTTACCCCAAACTCTAAATTTTCGATATTACCGACTGGAAATGTTTTGAGTTCGTCAGCCTTTCCCTTTTTGATCACGATTTTCATCTTGAGTAGAAAAAAAGCAAAATCAATTATTAAAATATCGTCGTAAAACAAAAAAAAGGAACGGGAAAATTTGATGTCTGGTCAATTTCATTATATTTTCGAAAATCTTGCCCATCTAAATTTCGGGGCGAAATTAATTATGATTGGAATTTTTGTACGAAAAAAGTCGTCATCTTAACCTCAGCTTTTACAAACCTTTATTATCTGCTAGAAACTCTCACGAATATCAATACAATCTCTCCTTTTTTGGTGTTTGTTTGTTTTTTCTTTTCTTTTTTCTTTTTCTTTTTCTTCTTTGACCCAGAGATTGCTAACGAGATAATTGGGATCGGAAATTGTTTGACGCGCGACCGGAAGCGCAAATGTCACCCTCTTGGGAACACGATCTCTTTGCGTCCGTTCAACCCCTGTAGAAAAATCAGCGGTCAGTATATAATCCCTACTTTACGTCATCCAACCCTTTCCAAATCGAATTTTCATCTACTCGTTCGTTATCGATTCAATTGTTTTATTCGATTTTCTTTCTTCTCGTAAATCGTAATTAAATAAAAATTAAAACATTCTTTTACACCACGCGCATGAAAAACTAGGATATCTCTTTCTTTTCGAATCTCAGAACGTTTCTGCTTGAACCTCCGGAGGGCAAACTCTGAGTGTTCTACAGGGGTACGAGGGAACGAATGGGGGGGGGGGGGGGGGGGGGATGATCGAGAGCGGCGGTCCTGAGGGTTGTAAAGGAGGAGAAGGGTCCAGTTCCGCGGGATGTGTCCGAAAAAAGTATATACACACATAATACTACATACTTTATAGCACTTTATATCTAGTATACATAAAATACACTTCGTACGTACATATGTACAGACCATATACATATATGTATATTGTACATATATATCTATATAGAAAGAGAGAATGAATTTTTTATCGGTAAAAACTCCATTAGAGAGAAACGCCGGTGTTTGTTATTGGTCATCCTCGAAAGACGGTGTATAGATATATGTGTGAGCCGAGAGAAACCGGAGGGTGGTAGATCTGGGGGTGGAGGGGGACGGGGGGGGGGGGGGGGGGGGTATGTGTCCGGTGCAGCGGTGTCCATTGATCCGAAGAGATACAGAATCCTCCGACTTCTTTCCTCTTTTACGTTTCCCCACTATACCTTCTCTCCCCATTTTTCCAACCGCCCTGGTCACCATCCCCTGGGGATCTTCTTCTTCTTCTTCTCTCTCTCCCCGATTTCTCCCGGTTTTCTCTCCTCATCTTTCGCTACAGCAGACTCACAAACTCCTCTCGCTCTCTCTCTATCTCTCGCCGTCTCTCTTTTCACTGCCATATACGCACCCTTGGCATGGCATCTACAATGTCCTCTCTCGCGAACGTCTCAAAGAAATCAATTACCCCGGCAACACAAAATCCTCCAACTTCTAACCCCCCCCCCCCCCCCCAATCCCTCTTCGCAGATTCTACTGCCGTCCAACTCACCTCCACACCCCCCCCCCCCCCCCCCCCAACCCTCATACACATCCTAGCCTTATACCGACTCAAACCTCGCAACCTTATATATATTTTAGGTATGCGTGTGTATGTGTCGGTGTAACGGAGTTTGATATTTATGGATATACTTTTTCTGTTTTATTTTATTTTATTTTTGTAATTATTACTTATTTTTTCATTCAGTTTACAAGGGTTTTTTGTACCGAATGTAGATCATGTAACAGTATAGCTGGGTAAAAAATCTTGAAAAATCGAAATTTTTGATTTAAAATGTATCGATGAAAAATTGAAGAAATTATTTGATTAGAAAAAAAAAACAAACAAGAAATTTCAGCATATTTTTATGTGATGTTTTTTTCATTGCATTAACATCGCTTCAATTTATTGAATCTTGAATATAAAAAATTGACAATAATTGATTGGACATTGTTAAAATTGCTGGAAAATAATTTTAGGGAACAATATATCTATGATATAATTTAAAATCACCTGCCAGTTTGAGATGGATGAAAATGTATAAATAGTTTTAACGTAATTAATTAACTTTGTCGATTTTGGGTCCTGGTTATATACTGCAGGCGTAATGGTATAACTTTGGTCACTTAAAGCAGCAACAAGTTCTTCCAGTGTTGCATGAGGTTTCGAGAGTACGAAATGTGAGTAACTATTCGTAACAAAATATTCGGAAAGTTTTTTTGCTCACAACTTTTTAACCTCCACTTATGGTGTGAACCATATTATTTTTATTTTATTTAATTTGATATTTTGAGAAACGAATTATACATCAATCACGATGATTTTCACATCGCCCTAATTGGGGTTTAAAATATGCAACTAGGAAGAGAGAAAGTTTCCGATAAATTTGATAAAAAAAAAAAAAAATCTATGCAACGTACCAAAATTAAAACTGGATCGGTCTTACGATTTGACACTGCATCGGATCACCGTCACTCGAAAGACACGAGGTTTAAACAAAACCATGCGAAGTTGCGTAGAATAATCTTTAAAATAGAGTAACAGAAATACATAAATAAACAAATACCTTCCATCGAAATGGGATATAGCGTTATAAGGGAAGATTAAATTATACGGGGATCGTACGGGTATATGTATTGTAAATACCTATATGTATAATATATGTATGCATACATTACTGGATGGAAAAAGGCGACGCACGGTCGCACTGTATGTTATACCATAGGTATGTATACGTAAGGTACCTACGTAGAACTGGACACATCGTTATGTGCAGTACCTATATCGTATATATATACTACTTTTATATCGTTCCGGAAATAATGGGATTCCCATCATGAAGTGGATTTCCCTTGGGAACGGTGGACATCGATGCACGCGTCACGAGATCCTTTGCCCACCACCCTTAACTCCCCGTTCCTCTTCGTTCCTTTTTCCTTTTTTTTTTCTTTTTTTTTGCTTCCTTCTCTCAGCTCACAGCTTCCTTTATCCCTTTATCTCTCTTCTGTATTTGGTCAATCGTTTTTACTCCGAATACATACAAGTGTACGTAATGATTTTTTATCATGCTCCAAAAGTTCCTGTAATGAATTCATTCGGAATATTCAATTTTTTCATTTTATTGTCGGCAACGATAATTATACGTGGACAGGAATTCAAGAGCCAATCGTTTTGTACGTTGCTTTTGTGAGTTTCTGAACATTTCTTATCTTAAGATAATACAAATTTACATCAATTTTTTATCAATCATTATATAAAATGAAAAAATTGCATTCAATTAACGCGTGATTGCATGTGACGCAGATCTTGGATGTCGATAATATCACGTAGGTATGCGTCACTAGCCCAAAATCGGTAAAAATCTATGGTACATTGACTAAATTAAGCTACGAGTAAAACCAATCGAGGTATCTCAATTTTCCTGCTCTGAAGAGCGAAAAATTGCGAATATCTCGGTCATTTCAATAGATGGAATTCAGTTAGCAGATTCAGGAAATACCAAAAAGACGCGCCTGCAATACTGGTCATTATTCATAACGTATATGTGATTGAGTTGACTGAAGATTATGCTTCAGTCAAGGGTAATTCTTCGCAGAATATGTAAATTACACTTGTCTATCATTAATTTGAATTCGAATAAAGTGGCAGTCGAAAATATTCTATCGACTCTCGAACTCGTATCGCCCGATGGTCGTCGTCGACTCACCGGCGTGTTTGAGGTTGTGTTTCGCGAAGTGCAATGTTAGTTTCGTGATTAGTATCTAATGAATTAAAAGACGTGAAAAATTGAAAGACATTAAATTATATACAGCCGAAAATGGCTGTGCTCCTGAAATCATCCTGTATCAGCATCCAGACAGGATTCAAGTTTCTCTACCCTGGGTGAGCCTCTTTTTATATTAGATTAGGTTAGGTCTGGTTAGAAGCAAGACTAGTGTTGCAACTTTCTGTTTGTGAAATGTATATTTTTTCAGTGTCGAAGCCGTTACAGTGTTTTCGAGAGAAAAGCATCTAAATCCGTGGCCAAGGAAACGCCACCCAGCTTGGCTTCCAAAACAAACTCGCGTGGCAAGTAGAAACGCTTTTTAAACATATTAGTTCTTTGCATTATTAGTATACAAAATTTAGGAAATGACTGATAACTGTTTTCTCCTCACGTTCTGTTTTTCAACTTTCCATCCTTCCGCCAGGGATACAATGAGTATATCACACCGGAAAATAAGGAGTTCATTAAAGAGATTGTAGAGTCTCGTTACCAGCGGCCAGATATTGGTCTGGGAACTGGGATTGTGCGAACATCCCCCCTTAAAGTAGAACCGATTGAGCCAAAGCAGGAATGGACAGAACGCAGTAGACGAACCGGTGTGATTGCCAAGAAAATTGGAATCTATCCCATATGGTTGAAAAACGGGCGCCGTGTGCTCTCAACACTTTTGCAGGTCTTAAAGAGAATAAGAATGTTTTGGTGGTTGAATTTGTTCATTTATCTTGTGGATTTTGATACTTAGTTTATTGGTAACTTATTTAGGTTGTCGATAACCATGTAATAAAATACATACCGCCAGAGGAATACAACCCGATAAAACACAAACGGAAGGTGCAATCAATGGTTAATCTCAATAAAAAGTATGGTTGCTTGATCGTAGGGTCCGAGGGATGTGATCCGCAAAAAGTATGTTGCTCAAAGGCTAGTGTAATCTTCATTGTCAGGGCTGACAGTCTTATGAACTACAATTTCTTCTTCAGTTCACCAAGGAATATTGCGGGCTGTTCAAAGACAGTGGAGTTATGCCTAAACGAGTTCTCACCAGATTTTTAGTCACTCCTGAAGCTGCACTACAGCCTGGAACTCCTCTTTATGCAGCCCATTTTAAACCTGGCGAAATGGTCGATGTCAGGGGACTGACGTGAGTAAAATTTCTGGTCATATTCCGTTTCCGAATCACAGTAAACTCCGAATTCCGTGATCTCCTTGATTGTGAGTCTGAGAATCCTATGAAACATCCCTCAGTTTATTCAACTTGGAGATTGATGAATAATTTTTTTCTTATGAAGAATTGACCGAGGCTTTCAAGGAGTTTGTAAACGCTGGGGCTTCAAGGGAGGCCCGGCAACACACGGAACTACCAAAACCCACCGGAGACCTGGAAATATCGGAGGCGGTGGTGAAAAAGGTCGGGTATGGCCTGGGACAAAAATGCCAGGACACATGGGTAATCGAACGCGTATTCTCAAAGGTCTAAAGGTAAAATTTTGGATGCTCTAAGAAAATGGCTCTAATGATTTTTCATCATATCATCGTTTATTGTAAAAAAATCTTGCAGATTCTTCGGGTAAATACGAAGTACAATGTCATGTGGGTTCTGGGGCAGGCAATACCTGGAGGCACTAATTCAACTTGTTTCATATATGACTCGTTGCTAGCTCACAAAAAACTGAAAAATCCACCACATTTTCCAACTTATTTACCTCATATTGCAGAAGAAGAACCTCTTCCAGAGGAATTGTACAGCGATGAAGTTCATGCATACAACCTACCCTCCATCGAATTCATAGAGGATTCAAAATAACTTCATATGTAAATTATATTTATCGCTCGCTAGAAAATACAAATCATGTTAATTAACAATTGTTCATAGAAGAACCCCCTTCCACGTTATAATCCAATACGTACGTACGTACGTAGTATACGTACACCACTACGTCAATCCCGGAGGTGGCTCCTCCAGTGGATTTTAAAAGAATTCGCCGATAAGAGTCGCCTCGAACTAAACCTAGCCTTAAAACCCAAATAGATATTTTTAATTCACTGGAAGTGACTGAAAGTGGTGAATCAAAGGTGGCTCGTGATTAAAATAGTTAGCAAACATCGTAAGCAATTCAGCTTTCGCCGAACAATAATTCAGATTCTTTATTAAAACCTCTTTCACGATGCCGATAAAGTACATCGGGCGCACGACAGATTTTAAAGGTAAAAGTTTATGGGAAATTCTCGGTAACCTGAAGAACCATGGGGTCGGTCGAATAATAGCTAGAACCATGTTTGAAAGATATCCTGAGCCTTCATACATAAAAATTTTGAAAGTCGAAGCTCAGCCAGACGAGGTAAGTCTCTAACCTATTCTGCTCTCTGATAGATATTTTGTTTTTAGTATTTCACTCTCCAATGCTGTAAAATGTAAACTTCTGTTTGTTTTTTAGGAAAGACGGAAGGTTAAGGTTGTTGTGGAACGAACATTCAGGGGTGTTAAATATGAGAAACCAGTAACGATAATGTCGGTGTCTTACAAAACAGACTACAAGCTAATACCAAAAGACGAAGAAGCTACGTACTGCAAAATTGAGAAACAAAGAGAGCTGCCGATTTTGCCTAGAACAACTGATTTCCCACCTCTTTATAAAAAGATGCTGCTCCAGTCACTGGAAGCAAGAGGAACCCCGATAACTGAGGAGCCTAAATTACAACTATTGTATAAAGTTTATCAAACAAATTATTACAAGGTTGCTGAAGAGGGAGAAACTCCTACTGTGTCATACCACACAAATGCAGTAGCAAATACCGTCGCCCCCCGACTCTACGAAAACATCAAAACAAAAGTAGGAGTTTGAGAGGGTCGATTATCACATACCTTTAGTTGTAAATAAATGAAAATGTATACCCAGTATAATTCTTTTGAAAATTTTATTATTTCAGTATAATTACTAACTGTATTTGCCAGTTTTCGCCTGTTTTTATTGCCACCGATCAGACCTATAACGTTCACAGGGTGAGATTTTCTGCATTTTCCGATTTTTTACAAGCTCCGAGTCTGAAAAGTATTGAAAAACAATATGAACTTAGTTATACTATAACTTAACCATATTCATTATATTTGTCTCATAAAACTTACACGTGACTCTGAGGTCGATAGCTTCTTGCTCAGTCTCTGCGATTATAGCCTAATAGCAGTATTAATCATATTATAGAAAAAAGTTGTAATGTGTAAACTGAAAATGTGTACTATACCTTCCAAAAAAGGCGCATCTCTTGGACGTCCTCACGTTTCCGTACTAGCCATCCTCGTACCCATTTCTGGATCATCAAAGCACCTTCATCGCGAGTCCAGAGCCAGGATTTAGGATAAATTGGTCTGGGACTAAAAAATTTGTTGTAATTATAAAACAAATATTGAACTATCGTAGAGAGCAGCTTACTTCAATCTCAAAAAAAGCCTAAACGGTGGTATGCTGAAAACATCCATCCACCTTCTGGATCGTCCTGGATGTCTGGGATTGCTATTCCATAAAATTTCTGCGAGAAAATCAATGCCGTTGAACCGACACTTTTGAATCTGTGGTGAACAAAACAAAACAGGATTTGAAGAAAGCTTACAGGGATTTTTGCCCTGCAACGAGGTTGGCAATAAAATTTAATACCTCAAGGGCATCCCATTTCCGGGCTTGCTCGAGCATTTTCTCCATCGCTGGAAGAAGCAGTGGGAATATTTCTTTATCAAGAAATTCCGCGGGCCCATCTTGCCTCGGAATGGTTAGTTCCGCAGCGTTCTTTTCTTCAAGCCATTCTTTGTACGGAGCATTCTTCTCCTCTGTTTTACGAAGAATACTTTCCCACAGAGAAACGTTGACCACTTCTGCCTCATCTACACTATCTAAACTCGAATTTTCATCGCTTTCCACGGAAAATTTGCAGAATCTAGGACCGCAAAGGCAATCAGGGTCCTCTTCAGATAATTCTGTTTCCTTTTCTTCCTCCGAAAAAAAAAAATCATTAACAGAGACACTGTCGCACATGGTTACGAATGAAAATAATTTCAAATCCCTTGCGATTGTTTTTTTACTCACCATACTTATAGCACGAAATTTGTTTCATTTATTTATAAAATACCTCAAAATTACGAGCATAAAAAGTCACACGAATTTTTGGGCGGCAATAAGCCGCGATTTAAATTGAATTAAATTGAATTACGTTTCGAATAAATTTTATTGTTACAAAGATAAGAAGCTGTACACCTCCTAATACGTAAAAAAAAAAACGAAAAATCGTCATGAATTAAATATGAAATTACCTAGAGTAATTATACTGATACAGACTCCGTTTAAATGAAGAGCTGCCCACCAATTTGTACGCGGTTTCCTGGAGAAACGGATTCCACCTCATCTCATCCTCGGGCAACAGAAAATTCGAAAAGTATGCGCTGCATTGTATAAAATTATTATTACATTGAATATTACACCAACCTTAATTAAAAGTTATTTTCGGGGGCCGGAAACTGAATACGTTTTAAATCGACCGAGCGACTATGGTTTCCGGTATATTTCGATCTCGAGAATCTGAATCCGTAAACTAAATTGGTCCATCTATTTTAAATAATTGAGTTATCGCTGATTCATCGCTCTGAAAAACGAAAAAATTTAGATATCTTAATGGGATTTATTCCCAGCTTAATTTAATCAACGTATTCGTGTTCCTGAGGTCAAATTACGATAGAAAAGTGTCCTACGATCGATTTGAAAAATTCTTTATTTTTGGCCTAAAAATCGACAAAAATCTAAGGTATACCCCTTTGGATTTTTTCGATTTTTGGGCCCAAAATGAAGTATTTTTTAAATCGATCGTAGGACACTTTTCTAACGTAATTTGACCTCAGAAACACGAATCTGCAAGCAAACTTGATCTATCTATAAAATTGATCAAGTTATCGCCAATTAATCGCTCTTCGGAGTTAAAAACTCGAGAGGTCTTGATTAGTTTTGGTCAAAGGATCAATATTTTTGAGGTCAAAATGCCATAGAAACCAGTCGCTCACACGATTTGGAAAAGATTCAATTTTCAGCTAGATCGCGGGAATTCCAAGTCGATCATCTTTTTCAATAAACATAATTCAACATCTTCAGGCGGTGAAACAATTTCCCAGAAAACTTTGACACCTCATCAAAGTGAGACCGCTAACAAAAGGGATCAACATAGTGTCCTAAAAAGCGATAACCAAAGCGGAAAAGAAAGAACCGGAAGTCCGTTGCAGAGTCAGAAATCTGTGCATATCGTAGACAGCAAGAACGCCGCGGCACCCCGTTCAAGGGGCGAAAGAAGCAACGAAAAAAAAGAAACGCTCTCGGCTAAAAATTCTGCAGCTGAAAGTAAATCGGGAAAAATTTCCAGTCATCATATGGCTGAGAACACTTCTGAAAATCCTGGAACCTCTTCTGGTTCAAGAAATGCCGAAATAGGTGGCGATTCGAATTCTAATCCGAAAGCAAAAGGTTAGAATTTTGAGTTTTCTGTAATTGCTGCAAAAATATTATCTGGAAAATATTCTTTCTGATTTAGAACAGGCGATTCGAAGGGCCGAAGCGCGCAAGGCAAAGCTCGAAGAATATTTGCTTACGAAGGGTTTCCGCTACTTTGATTACCTTTGTACTTGCTCGTTGTCATGTCTAATGTCCCAGTTGAAGAGGGATGAGTTTGTAATTAGCGTGATAAAATCCGTTTGTTTTCTCGGGCTCGCGTTAAAACTATGCGACGAATTGGACGGCTTGAACATCATCAACTAATCGAAGAAGGATAATAAAAAATGGAAAACTTACAGATGGAATAAAATAATGATTAAATTCTACATTCGCATTTATTGGTAATATATATGGACAAAATATGAATCATTTTCCATATGAATTTCTCTGCTTCAGCAAATTCTTCATCATACAAAGTAGACAGACACTGATGGCCAGAACAAAGACTGTGAGGAGATAAGGAAGTAGATTTCTCAAATCTTCGATCCCATTATTCGACCCTGCGGTTTCTGCTCTCGGCGATTTTCCAACGACCTTGAAAGCGAAATCGCTTCTCCAGTCGGTAACGTTGGCCTTTAATTTTTCCTGTTGGTCACCGATACTCCTGGATCGCCTGAGATGATCCTTAGGACAATTTATACTACAGTCTTGACCCTCGAGGCACCCAGAGACCTTGATACTGATAATCATTTCATCGGTCTCCTTCATATTTTCGAACATGAATGCTTCGAAAATTAAATAACTTTCGAGTGGCGCGACCCTGTACTGATCGTTGGGACAAATTTCCGGAATTTCCGGGTTCCTGCAACCCTCTGAATTCAAAATCCATAAACTATTCATCACTCGAGGTTGTAAACGAGTTTCGATATACTGGACATTGACCTCCCCGATCCTGGAGTACTTCCAACCTGAAATTATATGAGTATTTCCTCATCGTTATTATTATCATTTATTTTTTGTCATTCCGAATCGTTGTCTTAAAAAACGAAGGAAACTTTTACACTCACCGTCTCCATCCCTGACGAGAGCCCTGAGTAGAATTTCTTCTCCAAGTACCACCGTGCCACCCGGGCTAATTTTTTGATCAAACAAGTTTTCGGAACCGTATGTTTTTCTGAAAAGTCCAACGTCCGTTTGGAAAGCGTTTTTTAAACCGCCAGCCGCAACTCTAGGTGCCATTCTCGCGGCTCTGAAATAATGAAAAAGTTAAACACGTGAATCTAAAAATCTTAGTCGAACATCCACTCACGTGTTTAGCGTCTTCACGTTAATTTGCGTAGTTCGAGATGCTGTTTTATCTTGAGTCCTACACTGCAAAGTGATCGTGTTATCGTCCTTTAATCTGAGACCAGAAATCGTAGGAAATCTAATTGTCAAACAAAAGAACGTTCCGGCTTCAGTTGAGCAATCTGTTACGCCGCACGCCCAGAAATGATCCTTTTCAAATTTTAGCCGGTACTCAGCCTTGACCTTGACGATCCTGCAGGCTTCATTTTTAACATTTTCCACCACAGGATGATCCGATTTTCTGAAAGGTACCAATGACGCCCGGAAATAAATGTCCTGTTCGGAATAACGGCAGGACATTTCATTCACCCTGATCGCATCGGAATTCCAACCAACTTCAGATCCTTGCGACTTCGGAGTGCTTTTCGGAATCGTCGCCGATCTCGGTCCCGAATATTTTCCAGGAATTATGGGATAACCAAAATGTCTACCGTCCCTATCTCGATCTTGAAGAAACTGACCTTGAAAATTGGTATTCAAGGTCGTCAGAGGTTCCGTCAAATCGATTTTTGTTACGCTGTCTATCACGACGGAATCGGACGGAGATGACTTGCCGTCGATAACTTCCGGTAA
Organism: Athalia circularis; assembly: GCA_963978495.1. Classification (NCBI taxonomy): domain Eukaryota; kingdom Metazoa; phylum Arthropoda; class Insecta; order Hymenoptera; family Athaliidae; genus Athalia; species Athalia circularis. The sequence continues at coordinate 34,229,101 of OZ021698.1, read as the reverse complement.
GAAATTCTCCGTCGTCGTAACCGGAGGTGAATAATTTTTCGGTTTTATTCTCGTCGAATTATCGAATTTTCGGAAGTTTATTAAAACAGGATCCTCAAGGTTCGAACGACCGTTTATTCCAACACCAAAGGAACGTGACTTAAATCCAAGGAAATTAAAAATCACGACGAACACGATCAGCCGCATAGTAAAACACCGATTACAGAGCAAGTTGATTTCCTTTGAAAATTTACGTTTCAACTGATCGATCGTTGGTTTCAAATTTACCTTTTATACGTCCAGCTCGTTTAAATCGGTATAATAATTTTGTACGGGAGTCGAAGAATCATTTGGGGTCACTCGCTTTCATTGTTTATTTGTTTTCTTATTTTCGATATCACATGGTCAGACACTACACGGTTTGCGGAGCACGTACAAAATGTTTACAACGTCCTCCATTATTCCTCCGTTCATTTTTTAAGCTCAAGATACGAAGAAACAAACGTATTAGTCCTCCGCTCGGACACATCATCACCTCTTACCCTACCTCGTTCCTTTTATATTCAGTATACGAACGTATTTCGATATTAGCATAAAACATAAGAGGAGCATTTTGGAGAGAAAATTTTTAACACCTCAAGCATTGATACGAGGTACACAAAATCCATTAACATTAACTGATGCCCGCGATTAATCCGTTAATGCCCATAACCCGATGCCCCAAAAAATTTGAATACGAGAAACTTTTTTCACTCTTCCAGATATACAATAAGGCTCATAGAATCATCACTCTCCATACATATATCGAGTCTTTTTAAAGTGCATCATTTTTTACTTTTATTTATTTATTTATTTTTTTTTCATCCATTTGCAACGAACGGGATGCATTGCAGGAAATGCATCATCACATATGTTAAGAGAATTGCGAAACGCAGACGAAAAATTTACTCCTATGGCGCGCGCCCGCAAGTTCTGCTCAGTTTAGCTCGCGCGCGCGAGCCGTTCATCATCATCATCATTATCATCATCATCATCATCATCCCCATTAATTTTATCCATCGTCCGTAACGCGACAGCGTGAGTGAAATGCATACATAGTATAGGTATGCAATTATTATCATACACATGGGTATATCTATGGTGCATTTCATGTCAACTCAATCGATTTCATATCCGACCCTTATTACCAATTTTTTTTCTTTTCTTTTCTTTTCTTCCCATTTTCGACTTTCTCTTAGTTATTAAAATAAATCTTCGGACGAAAAAAAAACTGAGCGTTTTATTTATACACCATTTCGATTATCGTATAAGGCGATTTTTGGAGACACAGAAAAATTTTCTATCCAATTCCGATATGGTAATTATTTTGGAAGAAAAAGCAGAATTATAATTAAAATTGCGAATTATCATTCAAATCGTACATATCTACTAAAATTTGATGCATTTTTGAGATCGGTGTACCGTATGAATGAAAAAAAAGAAAAAAAAAAGAAACTTGTCCCGGAACGTCGATATAACTGTGCAATGTGCAGAAATTTTTTCATCAAATATTCCATATATAGGTACAGAGACATAGGTTTTCATTAGTGAAGATATATATAATCACATCATCAATCCCGTGGATAATAAATACTTATATGCTTGTACCTGTATATTACCCGTTGTACATAGTTATCTATGTACTTCTCAAATTCCCTTGCGTTACAATACATATACCTATAAGCGGTAAGAGGTATAATCATAGAATTCAAATAATGACAAAAAAAGTTACAAAAAATATGTAAAATAAGTTAAGAACAAGTTATGAAGATTAAATATACACACACATGTATATAGCTGCGCGAAAGTACGCGTTAAAAATGAAAAGAATTTGATCTTAAATATACGGGATTAATTCCCTTATAGAAATTATTTTATATATATTTTACATAAAAAGAAACAGAAACGAGAAAAAAAAAAAAAACATTCTCCGCGAATTCGCGGTATTAATATCGTGTTCATTTGATAATAATTATAACAGAGAATATTTAATTTCATAAACATATACATAATTTTCTATAACGGTTATAATGATGGTCGTATATACTGCTGCATATGGGGGGGGGGGGGGGGGGTGATTAAATTATTATACATTATTATAAATGATTCGGTATGGGCGTAGGATATAATTATCGTACACATTAGATACCGCGCTAACGTAGGAGTAATTAAATTCTACGTGAGTGTATACGATAAAACAATAATAATAATGATAATAATAATATACGCGCACGTGGATAAATTAAAATATAAAATTGCTACTGCACAAAGGCGGGTGCATGTAAGATGAAGTTTTTTTTCTTTTTCTCTTCTTTTCTTTTCTTTTTCTTTTATATTCTTTCTTTTTCTAATATTGACCGACCGGACTATAATAAAGCTTCCGTTAGATTTTTTTGTAATTTTTTTTTTTTCTCTCTTCCACTGCAATTCTCATACCTGCAGTATATGAACTGCATTTTTATGCGAATTATTATATTTCATTATGTAATTCGTATAGGTATGCAAGTATTTCTATTTCTCAGAAAGTTCATGGATCTGTAAATATTATATATATATATACATAGGTATTTGTTAATTTAATTTTATTTATTCAAATTCGCATTCGAACGTCAATTTTTTAATTGGTACGTCATTAATATGTTCGTATCCGTACAGGCGATATGAAAAAAGAAAAATCCTAAAAAAAAACGTCGCAGAATTGATGGAAAAAAAAAAAAGTATAATAAATAAAAAGGATCTAGTAAAGCGAGCTGTAAAATCTGTCTGACCGTTGGCTGTGGCACGAGCTATATGTATGTTTACTATAACGGAAAACCAGTCTTCGATTTATAAAATTGGCAACGCTGTCAAGTGCGAATTCTCCCCATCTAATGTATGAAGCCCAAAGAAATGGCAATTAGATGAAAAAAAAAAAAAAAATCAACAAAAATAACATAGATAATAATAACAATCCCGTCGCCTGAGAGAGTGATGCGGCAATACGAATAGATACGGAAAAAAAAGCAAAAAAGGAAAAAAATTTATATTATACACTCTCGTGTCAGCTACCCCGTCAGCTGTTGGGATATTTTGTATCGTGCGAGGTAGCGAAAAACGAGAAAAAAAAAAAAAACTACCGCAAAAAGTCATGCGAAATTATATTATACAGTATAGGTATGATATATCGTATCAACGGTTAGACACATTCCAGATATGGATAATATTAACAATAATTCATCGATCATAAATAAATATGTATAGGTAATGAAAAGGGTGAATAATTTTGCCACCCTGATGATGTAGATAAATCCACGCGTGAATAATGTATCAATCAGATACATTCAGATTTACGTACACTTGACCGGTTTAATTCTATCTTCGTATAAATGAATACCGGACAGGGTTGTGTGTGAAAATTTGATGTACACAGATGAAATTCTAAATGATAATTTTTGCCAGTCGCGCGCAGGTTTGATTTACAAGAATATATATTAATGTTCCGTTATACTATAGACACGCTTACGAAATATCATTACACTTACATCGTCAAATAATATGACAGACGCATACACGTAAAATTGTTAGAATATCAACTGGATTCTTTCGTTCTTTTTTCATTTTCTTTTTCCTTTTTTCTGCTTCATGGGTCTCAAACAGGTTCCGAAAATTTTTTTCTCGCTGCACACGAGTTACGTCGATTTTGTATCAGAAATATTTACGTAACGAAAAGAAAAAAAAACAATGCAAGCAACAAACGAACAGAATCCGCAAATCAAATCGAATTACATTTTCGTACATTTATTGTATTCGTTTATACAACCATAATTAATTTATACGTATAGAAACGAGAAAAAAAAAGAAGAAAAAAAAAAAATACCATACATACAGACGTAGGTACGGCGAACGAGATTCATTTCCGGTATGTATAAAACAAAGGCTTTTGAAAGATTTGAATGCGAAAAACCGTAATTATTGTGAACGCTTCAAATTATAATCAGTGCGATGCAAAATAAAATGCTAATTATAATACCAGCGGGCAAACGAACGGTCGAGTTTTATTATTATACATACATACCTGTATAGGTATATAGCTGTAAAGGAATTCACGCATAGTATATTAATACTCTTATTCGCGGTTGCATAAATCACAAGAAAATGAAAAAAAAAAACATTTTAAAAGAAAAAAAGAAAAAAATACCGTCTATTAAGATCCGAGTTTTTCATCGGCCCTCATATAATATCGGCCGGGGTTCCTCATACCATTTTATTACGTATATATATTCACATACGTAAGTATTATTTTTCCATAAGTAAATTATATACCTATATGTATATAATATCCTATATACATATGTATATATAACATAATACCCTCTTCTCTGTCTTTTGATGGGTTTTGCAGGCCACCGTGCAGGCCACCAGAGCGTGATACACTTTAATCAGAAATAACACATTAAAGTGCAGTTATCCAAGTTAACGAAATGCAGGTATAGACACATACGTGAAGTACCTATTGAAAAAAACAAAAAAAAAAACAAACAAAACAAAAACAAGATCAAATAAATAACTTGAAATAAAACAATAAAAAAGAACGATGACATTGACCCAGTTTTTTTTTTTTGCTTCTCTCCTCTTTTCTTTTCTTGTCTTTTTTTTATGCTGTACGATTTACGAACTCACTCATCGCCGTCATCGTCATCGTCATAGGGGAGTGTATTAGAAACGTACGGATTATCGTCGGAATATAAACGTTAATAAAAAAAAAAGACAAAAACAAAAACAGAAAAACAGAAAAAAACTTGTCGATAAAATTAAACCGACTTGACACAAGCGAAATTATTTGCTGCAGTTAAATTTGCGGGCTGAAAACTTCCCCGGGACTATATCGATGTGATGTACCTGGTATAATATCAGCAAAGGATTTCAGCTTCCTTCGTAGAAAAAGAATAATAATAATAACAATAATAAATATTCTAATAACAATATTAAAATTCATTTTTAATCCAATCAATCTTTTTCGTTGAATTTTTTTTTCTCCAAAATTCGGGAGAATATTTCTTTGGAACAATAAAAGTAAAAGAAAAAAATAAATAAAACACACGCACAAAGATCGATTATCTTTGCTTCTCTTCGAGTTGTAATTTTTTTTTTTTTTCTCTCTTCTTTCAGAGATTTTCCAAAATTGCCAATTTTGAGTACGACTGATTTTTCCGGCTACTGAAAAATTGATGCAGAAATATCCTGGATCGACATTTTTCTGACGTACTCATATCAAAGTCAGAAAAAAAAGAAGTGAAATGAAATGATGAAAACAAAAACGTGATTCAAAATCCGCGGTTGAGTTTACGTGGAATGCCCCATATACCGCGTGTACTGTACATCACTATACCTTTACGTACATTTATATACCAGATATCCTGTGGCAAAGAGGACAAGATAATACATATATACTTATATATATATAGATATGTACATATCTATGTACAGGCGATCTAGTGAGTAAGGATAATAGTTGTTAGCAGGGGCAGTGGGCATGCATTAACAGTACTCCGGATGGTCTTGTAAATTCCCTCCCGCAGTTCTTAGGGCTATCGTCGGATGACGGTGGTGCGAAGCACATACAGCTGCTTCAAAGAAATAAAGTAGAAGAGAGTTTAGTTAGTTGCTTCGAATCCACCTGAGAACAACTTCCTCGGTTCCATTCAGTCTCCGGCGAATATTCACCATTAATTTTCACTCCATTAACGTAACGTGTATCGCAATCATCTTCCTACGTATCGAGCTATTAATATTACATCGTTATTGTATCAATTCTATAAATAGATTATCGTAAATCACAAGTACTTGGAATATTATCGCCGATTTAAAGATATTTAATCGGTTCATTTTCAAACGCGATCTTAATTCTTACTTTTGTTTTTTTATTCATTTTTTTGCGTTTTCGTTTTCTTTTCTTTCCAGATAAATTATACAGTCGCATGTACAGTGTAAATTAAAAGAATAAGAGGAAGAAAAAAAAACTATATATAACTTGCGAAAATTTGAAAATCGAAAATAAACATGCTGCGGAGGATTTTTATCGTGACCTGCATAGGAATGTTAACGGTGAGTTTTTGATTGACGTTAAAAGAAAAGAATTGAAATTCTGCTGGTATGAAATGTTGACGTGGTTAAGTTTTCGGAATTTTCTATCCCATATGTCGTTTTTTTGAATTTTCTTCAGTTTATACCGCGAAGCTCAATTATTTTCTGACGAAAAACTGCACCTTTCAGAGTCCTCGGCATCTCTCGCCGTTTATGTTTCTCGGATTCCTTTGTCATCAAATTGTTTTTTTAGTTTAGTTTGTTTCGGTCTGATTTTTCATCTTTTGTTTGTTTTTTCTTTTTTTTGTTGGTTTTTTAATTAAATTACACCGTCCATTAAATTTCAGAGACAAACGGAATGAGGGGAAACATAAATACGAATTCTGTCGAGGAAAAAATAGCATTTTAAACAATCGCGTGTATGGTACATCATGTTACACACATGTATGCGCAATTTACAGTTCCAAGTTCATAAATCCGTGAAATTTTTGCAAAATATTAATCGAAAATCTATGCAAAATACACACAACTATACAAAGAGTACAGTAATGACCTAGATATCCAGGAGACGCGAATATATGCATATGGTAAATAAATAGATTAAATATTTATACACACATTTATACACCACCCACAATCGCTCTTGTAATCTGAATATTCATCCGAATATCGGACGAATATCACACGTAAAGTATTTCACAGTGTTAATTTGTAACTTCACACATACATATAAACCACATATGTATTAACGTGATCCTTATGTACAGAAATTGTTGTATTTTTAGGTAGTATATGTGTACGACCATCTTAACGTATTCAACAGAGCATTACACGCTGCACCGTTATTTCATCGTTTAGGCTGTTCACTGTTGATGGTATATTTGATGACCATATAGTACATATATACACATGTACATTATGTACTGGCACACATGGGCACGCGTATAACGATTTTCGCGAATTTTAAATAACGCCCCCCAAACTCTGAAATCGATTGAATTTGGAGTCATTTAGTCTTCGAACAAATGATAGTCCTTTTTCATGCCTGCATGGAGCGAGGGATTAATTTTTTGAATTTTTCATCCCACAGCCGAAATTTGGCCTGGCTCAGGACTACGAAGTGTCGGATATTCAGTGCAGCCTCGCAGGATCCGGTTCCGATTTGTTAACGGCAAAAATAAGGAGACCGGTTGGTTTTAAAGGAGCCCCTTTATTCGCTGATGACCGAGCGGCTAATCCACTTACGGATTCTAATTGCCAAATTAGACCCGATCCCAACGACCCCCAAGAAGATAATTATCTACTCAAAGTCACGGACTTCTCTCGATGCGGTATACTGAAGAGAAACGTGAGTTGATCGCAATTGTTTTTTTCTTTTCCTCTTCGTTTTCCACGTTCCAAAACTGATTTTGAAACGGAAATTTTTGCAGGAATTTATTCATCTGAGAGTTTGGTTCCCAGCGTTTCCAGGAGTCGTTATGTTAGCCGATCAGGAACTGATACTAATGTGTCGGCCACCAGAACCAACATTGTTGAGACACAAGGCGGCCGGTTTTGCCGGAACTTTGTAAGCTCGCATAAAAAAACAAACGAAACGAAAACAATTGTATACGTATAGTGATTTGACTTTTCAGGGATAAATTTTTGTCTGCTTTCAGCCCCCATGGCGCCCGGGTATCCGGAGTGGTGGAAGAAACTCCGGGACGTTTGGAATACGAAGTGGCTCTGTACCGCGAAGCTGTTGGCAACACTTCAGATTCCGGTACTTCCGGTTCTCAGGCAGTCGATCAGGCGGTTCCAATCGGTACGAAACTTCAGCTGAGGGCTAGAATAAGTTCGGAAAGCGCATGGGGACATATAAAATTACTCGAAGTAACCGTCAGTCCCGATCCCGACGAACCTCATGCCCCAGGAAGTGTCGCCCTTGTAAAGGACGGTTGCAGAAATCGAGATTTCGCATCGATAATTCCTCACCAACCAGCGAGGTACAGAGGAAAAAAGAACGAAGTATTTCTGGACTTCGAAGCTTTTCTTTTAAGCTCCATGAGGGAAAGATCCACACTCTGGATACATTCGCAAATAAAAGCTTGCATGGAAGCGCAAGATTGTCAGCCAGTACGTATAACGGTTTCTATGAAAGCGAGTGAGAGTAAAAAAAAATTATATCTATTCCACAATTTCATTGAAACAAGAAAAAAAAAACGTTGAGAGTAGTTTTTTTATTGTAAGGTTTGTTTGTTTTTTTTTTTTTTTTCAAAAATCGAAAGAAATTCATTTTTACACAATTTAGTCTTCGCAGGACTTTTGTCTGGATTTATTCGAGCCATCGGGACACGGAAAAAGAAAAAGAAGGTCGCTACTTGAACCGGAAGTTGAACTGCCAACGGCTGAAAAACTCGTTAAAAAGTTCAACGAATCTGTGCCGTTCACTAAATTCAAGGAGAACATTGAGTATACGGTCTTAATGCCGGGTGGTTAGTTTCTTTGTTTTCGTTTTTTCTTAACAATTTTACAATCTACAATCAACTAACAATTTTATTTGTTTCCCCCCCCCCCCCCCCCCCCGGCCCGTTTTCTTAATGGACGTTCGCGTTACGCGCACATACAGATCTGTACGAAAAAGTTGCCGGTCTCGAGGGAAGCTGCGGTAGTTTTTTTTATCTCGCTTCCGGTCTCGGCGTACTTTTGGTCTTCTCAGCTTTCATAATGTGCTACCTGGCCTCACGTCTCCACAACGTTACTTCCGGCGTATCTCACAACAAAACAATTGACGATTTGGTACGAGACCGGGCAAGAAAATTCTGCGAAACTCCCGGATACACTGGACGTTCAACGGTGCAGTAATTATAATCAGGTGAAAATCAGCGTTGTTATTATTATAATTGTAGTTATTGTTCGCAAAGAAATTTCAGAAGAGATGAAACAAAATATTGAACTCAGCGCGAGCTATACAGAGGCTAATTTTTTGTTTGTTTTATGAATCGAAAAAAGTGACATTCGGTAACGAAATTAATTATACATAATAATTGCCTTGAAATGTTATTTCTGGCTTTGATATATTTGGCGATAATTACATTTATTGCCATTTTTATTAACGTCTCTTGAGTAACGGTTTTGAATGAGACAGAGAAAACGAAAAAAAGAGGATGATAACCTGAACTAGTCGATCAATTCAATAAATCGCGATGATTTGAATAAAGTATTCGAAATATAAACCGATAATCGTGCGGGTAATGTTTGGTGATGGTGGGGGAATGCGAAAGAGATTTTGATGCCGAGATTATATCGTTGCAGTTTTATTGGAAATTATACTCGCTAATTAATTTTAGAAAATTATTATTTTATTTATTTTAATTATTCAATTTTTATTCATTTTTTTATTCTCATAAAATCTCGATCATTGGCACAGAGTTTCACACCGCGATTATCATTCTTGATTAAAATTATTAAGTTCTTATTACATAAAAATAATCATATAATTATCAACAAGCACTGCGCGTATGATAATTATTTTATTTTAATTATCTAGTATCTGTTACTCGACTTGAAGTTTTTGAAAGAATTAAGAAACAATATTTTCATAAAGTATGGAGTTCAAAAATCTATAAATTATATATATTTCTTTTTTCTTTTTATGGGCATTTTTAATTGTTAGATAAATCTAATCAAACTCTGAACCTATCGACGCATACCTGAAAAGAGAATTTATATAAAAAAGCAATGCTATAACGTGACCTGAGAAAACACTGATCGCATATAATTAGTTAGTCAATTTAATTTTCCTTGATTATTCAGTATTCGTAGATCAGTATACACATATGTTTAAATGTAATGACCTTATTATTATTTTTATTATTATTTATCAATTAAATAATTATTGAGAAACATTTATTATATTAATTTGTATCAATGTTATAGTATAAATCGAATCTCAGGCGCACGATTCTTAATTATAGAGTGTGGTTGGGGGAATGCCGTTGGTATGGAAAAAAAGAAAAAACTATTAAAAAAAAAAAAAAACTAAGCTAATGCACTATTTTATGTAAATATTTATTTTAAACTGCAACGGCTCGCGTGTGTTAATCTATTGAAATAAATGGACCTTTGAATATTTATGAGAAAAAAAAAAACAAAAAACAAAAACAAAAAGGGGAAAAAATCTGGTGGATCGGTATATAAATAAACCGCGATGGAAAGCTTGGAAAAATAATAATAAATAATGAAGGGGTAAAATATTATTTTAAGTAATTGAAGAAAAATATTGATTAAATCTTAGTAATTTGAATGATTTATTTATATTATATAATATGTTTACTATTATGTACGTTAATTGATTATTTAATTAATTAATTTATTTGTTTATTTATTTATTTATTTATTTATTTATTTATTTATCGATCGGCGAAGAACGTCGATAATGAAAAAATGAAGTGAAGAATAGAAAAATGAAAACAAAATCTAAATTTCTTGAGACTTTGAATGAAGTAAAGCGTTGGGTAAAAAGAAAAATATGAGAAACAGAGAGATGAAAATTGATGGTAGCTAGAACGCATACATGTTAAGTTCGTGTGGAAAACCAATATACGTTTTTATTCAATAAATACAGACTACTATTATATATAAATGGTTACTCATCTAGCATCGTAGCGATGATGATAATTAATATTTATAAAAAAAAGAATTGATAGGTGTTTACGTCTATATGGATTACAATATAATCGTACTTATATAAAGCAGTTTTAAAAAATCATCATATAGATAATAATTTAAGCTAATAAATAATTGACTGCGTTATACATTCTTTGGAATTAATTAGGTTGATTAGTTTTATCCCTAAAGCATCAGAGAAATGATCAATCTCATTACGTGTATAGATAACGGATATCATAAGTACTTAATGAATTTATCTATTTCCTGTCGTTGTAGTTCCTGAAAATCCTGAAAACCAACTGACAATTAGCTAAACGATGAAACGATGGTTAATATTTTATAATCAACGCTTAAAGTCTCTGAGTAAATCGATGATTTTTCTTTTTTTGCTTCTTCTTTTTTTACTACTAAAAAATTATAATTAATATTGCACTTTCAAAAGTACTAACTTAGAAGTTTATACCGCAGAGCATGGTGAACGCGTCTCTCTGATACGTGATGCAAATTTAGTCTATATTATTTTAATTCATATTATCAAATTGCGGTTTGATTATCATTATTTACTTATAGCGTTAATTTATCCTGAATTGTTAAGTTGATCGGCCAAAGCTAAAATTCAATAATTCTACCAACATGAACATCGATGATCACACATTTAACCATATCCGATCGTTACCTAAATAAAATATTTATACAGGTACGAAGTTTCACAATTCTATCATCGGTTAATTAAATCACGCGTCACGTTGACCATTTGATTTTCAAATAATCATTACTCGTTAATCACCTAGTATGTTAATGAAAAACATAGGTGGAACTCGATATGGAATATTGGTCATGAAAAGTCTGGACTTATGAACCGCAATTTGTTTTATACACTAATTCACCTCCGACCCTTGATAACGAATAATAATAATAATCATAATCATAATAATCATAATAATTTTGAAAAAATTCAAAAACCAAGGACGAACGTATTGCATTGATAGCATAAATCGTCGTTCTTGGACTTTAAATTATAAAAGTTTCCATTACTACGAATCGCGTCCAATTTTAGTATTACGTATAAGGCACGTTTGTCTGCACATGTTTGTAACGATAATAGGCCTAAATTCTTTGTAGATTCATTATAGTTGCCGCGAGCAATTTAAAATCTGTTTGACAGCAGCAGCGGCTGCCGGGTTATTTCGCCCAGACTTTTCATGCGTTTAATGCGTACAGTAATTATATCCACCTATGCGTCAATAAAACGCGATGATTGGTAATAATTATTTTTAGACCTTCGATGCGATAATTTATGATTATAATCAGAAGCCTTATCGATTGTCGAGTTTGTAGCAAGTAATAGATGGGGCGGGGGGTTCAATATTATGAAGCGCAGATGTAACGTGATATGGGTATTGTAATGGAAAGTTAGTACCGCGACGCGGCGGGTCGAATAGTAAGTAAAAGAAAACTATAAGTTATAAAAAAAAAGAAAAAAAAATTGTGCTAAAATGTTAGAAATTACTATCGTAAATGTACAGCTAAATTGATAAATAATTATGATTTATAACGGGGTACTTTATGTACAGATTCACAGCTGGCCAACCCACGGTTGGCCGGTTTTTCCAGCCATCTCAACATTCTGATTTCAATTTGACAAAAGCCTCGTGCGCAGCTAGCTCTTTCTTTTCCTTCTTTATATTTCTGTCCTCGAATTCCAATCTGCAATTAAATTACAAAGAGATTCATGTGTATATCAAGATTGACCGACCGCAGTTCTTGAAATTAGGAATTTATTTCCACATGCAAATAAAATTGTGATTAATAATTGACGGTACCTGAAATTAATATAAAAAATGAAAATTATCAATGCAAAGTAATAAGATAATATTTTTCTATTTCTCGCTCGAGATTTGTATTATAAATTACAAAATAATTAAGCTTAAAATTAAGAAAGTAATAAACATAATAATAATATTATTGATAACAATTATTACTGGTAATAAAGAATGAAGAAAATTCAATAGAACAAAAAATATGTGTGATCAGAAATATTTGAAAACGAAAAAGAAAAAAAGGGAATAATTTTCAAAGAAACTAATAGAAACTAATACGTTCATATATTTTGCATCTCTGGGCAGCTGTGCGGGGTGTGAAACAGCGTTTGATTATCTAATTAGATTTTAAACTCTTAACAATTGAAAAGAGCTCCTCAGACCTACGGGGTAAAATGCTGCGTACAGTTGACGGTAAATTTTAATCGTCAGATCTAGTTGTGGTTTAATATTTATGCGCGCATTTCATAGTGTTGCTAGAATCTCAAAAAAGAGGTTCTACATTTGCAATCTGGAAGCATGAGAGAATTCAAATCTGGTAAACTCTCCTTTGAAACCCAAGCAACACTAATCATTGCGGGGGAAAAAATCTTGCCGAACAGTCACAGGATTATTAAACTATCTATGCGAAATATTTAGCAATAAATCAATCTATTGCTACGCATCTAATTCAAGCCCTGTAATTATCAAGCATAAAAAAACCTTCGAGATGAAATAAGCATGCGGTCGGCGTGTAATTAAAGGGAAAAGATGTCATGATCTAAAAATTAACTAAGGGTTGCATGGATAATGAAAACAAAAATGAAAAAAAGCGCAAGATTTAAGTCCCCAACAAAAATAATAATTAAGCATTTCATCCTACCTGTGAAGTATGATTCTTTCAACGATCCTCTCCGTCGTCATTTCATTCCCACTATTTAAAGTCTTGAATTTATTCTGTAGTTTTGGTTCCGCGTAAGGATCAGCTCCGTTCTCACATGGCATTATGGGGGTCTGTCCATGGCATACAACTGACACGTTGAAGTGCTCCATGAGTTCTTTCGTAACCTCGTAAGGCGCCCCGATTACAACCTCATTTACATACTAAAATAAGAAATCGATAATCATCAATCAATGATCTAGGATATTCAGACTATTACACGTCTGAAGATTTGACCTCATTACCTTGCAAGCTAAAACGCTGAGAACTCTTTCATGCAAATTCATGATGGGGTAATTGCTTCCCTTGTATCTATTAACTGCAGGGTCGGTGTGGAGTCCGACAATCAAGTAATCGCCTTCTTTCTTAGCAACTTCGAGGAAGTCTAAATGCCCGACATGGAAGAGATCAAAGGCACCGGCAACATAGACGATCTTGTCACCGGGCTGAGGACTCTTTCCATCACTGAACTGAATGATCTTTTGCGTCGTAGGAAGGAACTGAGAACAACCTGTCCAAGGGCTACGGGCCGCCTTGTCTTGCCCCATACTTTTACTAGGTTCACGATCTACGCTGTACTCGCTATCCCCTTGCCGAAAATGCTGCCGCGTCATCAACAGCATTCTACCAACAAGATCTGTCGTCGATACTCCAGCCGTTCTTTTGACCTCCCTACAAATTTGATGCGCGAATTATTGCAAAATTTTTGTAAGAAGTTTTTGCAGTTTTATGGTAAGTGGAATAATTCACAATGCATGCAAATGATTGATATTTCTAATCGAGAACTGCAATATGAGTTGAGAAATTATTTTATAATCAGATTACAGGAGGCTCGTGCACTGATAACACCAGCAACAACGTACGATATTACGTAGCGAGACGATACGAAACGTGATAATTGATTAGTCGGTGTAGATTAACTCGATTGAATACGGCAATCGATCAAGTTACGAGTACTCTATTCAGATAAAGGTCTACACACAAACATAATTCATAATTACAAAACCTACTTGTAGCGCCCGGATGTTTTGACCAGGTGATATGTGTCCACTCCATCTGCAGTCATTGTGATATCGTCCCCGTGAACACAAAACGCACAGCCATATTTATCCAGTGTCTCCAAAGTTGTAACGTACGGTGCACCTTCCACTACTTCGTCAACCCATTTTATTCCCTTGACCATTTTGTACCTGAAAACGAAGGTGCATTGTAGTCGTTTTTTATTCGTATGAAAAGAAATTGGAGTGGGTTCAATACCAAGGGTAAGGAGTGCTGGCTGATGGAATAAACTTTTTGTTTGGTACTGCATAATAGCTTGGTAACATATAGCCACTTGCTGTTATTGATTGGACTACAAGTACATTTTCTTCTGGCATGAATCATTGATGATGAGATAATAATGTAAAATGAGGTCAAGGGTGTGTAAGATTTAGCGTAAGAAATTCAATCGCAGATGCTAACTTAAAATCATTTTGATTGGAGTTACTTTATTAGGTTGCCAAATCTTCTGCAGATTTTTAGTAAGGCTAATAATCGTTAAAATTGATAGGCACCTCTATTATTTGTTAATCATGTAATGAGCCTGAATCTGGATTAGCCTCATCTGACGCTTAACACAATTAGGCAATTGAACGAGTCGAAAATAAATTTTTTGTCATTGCTAAACTATTTGGAGCCATTCAATCAATGACCAGAAAAACTTGTTTCTTATCTGTTGAATATAATTTTCAGAACGTTGCTTTCAGTCGATGTTCAAAGTAGTTAACCTTGACCTTAGCTGAATTAAAGCAAGCATTTTATATATACCATGTTTGGATGATGTGATTAAACGTTCCTAAAATCAGGTATAGCCAACTGGAGACTACTATTTTAACGTGGTAGGGGGGCTTGTTAGTCTATGAATCCAAAACAGTTAGGACTGGTGCAATATTAAAAAAATCCTACCTCTCTTCCTGAGTAAACACCGGCGGTCCTTTATGCTTGGTAATTTCTTCATCTGTATGAATTCCAACGACCAAATAATTTCCCAGGGCTTTAGCTTGACGAAGGGAGTTGGCGTGACCAAAATGCACCATATCGTAGCTGAAAAGAAATATCTATTAAAAACTATCTCGTTTTATATTAAAAAAGAGCTGCAAAAAAAATGTTTACAAACTAAAACTTGAATGCATTATTCAAAAATTATTCAAAATTTAAATGACGCGACCCGCAACCCCCATATTTCGCATGTTTCGCGCCATTCCTCTCGTCCAATCAAATCCAGGGGATCCCTCAAGTTAAAAATCACAGGGCTGATATAGGGTGCGTCATTTTAACACAAGAATACCGGAAGGGCAGCGATGCTCTACGGCAACAGCAATGACGTAGAAGCCAATTAACATCTGTCTACTGACATGTTACATAGCTCTAAATAAAAATGTGTTAGCGCCTTGGTCGTGCTACACGTGGGCAATTTTGTTCGATAAAATATTAATAAAAAATATAACGATAATAAAACAACAAAATATTACCATCCGTCCGACCAGACACGGTTCTCTTTAACTGGTTCTGTCATTGCTGAGCGAGTGTTTTGTGTTTTCAGATGCTTGTTCCTTTTTCCCTTCTTATCAGACTTCCGTACGTCTGTACGTTCCTGGGTTGAACTACGTTAAAAGACACCACCCCACATCTAACGCCTCCAGATTCCCGGCGTACACTGCGCGCGTCGCGACGCCGCACCTCGGTTAAGCGGTCTTCCCCCACCTATTTTTCATCCAAACCGCGATAAAAAGATTCTTACTTTTTGATATTCGTTTGTAAAAGACGAGGAGGAATGTACTACCGAATAATGCGCCAATTAATTGGAAGCTACAGGCGCGCGTGGCCTTTACCTGGTACTTAAAATAAAAATAATTAATGCTCTGTAATTATTTTCGTCCTAACATCAAGAGCGTAAAAAATACGTGTTGGAAAATTTCCATGAATTACTCGATTATTTGAATGGAACATTACAATATTTCGTTTCGAAAATATTCAAATGCAAACGATTTGACGGTGAAACTCTGATTCACTGATATATATCGGGAAATGATCCCCGCGGAATTCAATGAAGACAAAATCAAAGATCGTGAGAACTCCCAGTATTGATCTTACGCATCAACAAATTATTATAATAAATAGTTTTTCAAAGCGCTTTTTAAAGGCATGCTATTACTGGCAATGAGTAAGAATTCAACAAATCATGAATTTGCATTGTAACTATGACTCAGCGCAATAAAATTGACAATAAGACTATGTTGCTACAAACCGCCGGTCTTTATGCACGCTTACGTAAATATTGGCGGTGTTCGTATGGAATATCGATAATAAAACGTGTGTAAGATTGTTTGAATACGTCTTACACTGAAAAATTAATTGAAGTGCGCGCTCCGCTGCGCGCATCGTATGATTTCCGATAAAGAATCTCTCTGTCTAATGGGTACCGATTATGAATATTATTCGACCCCTTTTTGCCAGAGGTTCTCAAGCTGCGAAATGGTTTATCCTTATCAATATCGTATGATTGCAGAATTATATCACACAGATTCATGATTATTCTTTCATTTGTTATTCCTCTAATTGTTATCAATTTTCATGAACTTGTTCGCCTACTTTTATCAACTTTCTAAAAGGTCGTACAGTTCATAGAGTTCGCAGATAAAAGAATTGAACCGATGATACGAATCTTGGAATTAGAGGGGAAAACTTTCGCTTATTTTTGCGTTACACTTATTATTACATTATCGTTTTATTTCTCGCTAATAAAATATTAATTACAATCCGATAATGTCGGTAGTTGTTTCCTTGCGTAGGCGCTCGACACAAAAACTACAAAATTATCTATATTAATTTCCGGTATCTAAGTTGGCACAAATTTATTTACTTCCCAGACAGATAATAGAACGGGAGATATGATAAAAGAACTATGAGAGCTGTGAATGACATTCTTTTCAAGTACTCTGCGACAACGTCACTAAAAAAACTAAACCGACTCAGTACTTTTTCTTCAAATATAGAATAGGGGATAGTAAAAAAATTATAGAGAAAAGTAGGTAACAATTCATACACACCAGTTTGTATACATATAATATATTGAATATCTAGAAAAATGCACATTTTCATACATGGGTTTCTTCCCCTTTTTTTTTTCTTTTAATGCATAACATTGTGTATGCTACACGCTCTTATGGTCTAATAAATTCTGTGATAATACGTAAATAAAGAAGCAGTATAAACATGTCTACAAACGTACGACAGTTTTAAAAATTCATTACGATGTCGTAATGAAGCTGTACAAAAAAAAAAAAAACAAACAAAATTAAAAATTAGATAAGAAATAATTCGCGTAAATAAATCACATTTTAGTAAACCGCGTTTGAAGAGTTGGAAATTTTTAACAACTTTTTACAAGCTGTGACCGATTGATTCCCACAACTGATAACGTATAAAAATCATTCAAAATAAATCATAGTGCTCCAATCTACTGTTCAGGATCAGACCATTGTCTCTTTTTTTTCTTCGTCTAGTTGATTTTCTATCTTTTGTCTCAATAACTATATCAATTGATTCATTCAATATTGTCAACCATAATCTTCTCGCTAATATCCATTTTGTTGTCTGTAGCCACCGCTACTACTACCACCTGTTCCTCCACCGCTGCCGTAGCTGTTTCCGTTGTTCTGACCATAACTACCTCCGCTATTACCGTTGCTACTGTAATTATTTGCCGGAAATGATTTACTGCCGTAGCTGCTTCCTGTAATTTGGATATGAAAACGATGTATTCAAAAATGTTTAAGCAAATAATCGCAAGTAAAAATGTTTGCCGCACCTCCTCCACTGCCCCACTTGCTATTTCTGTCTCCTCCACCGCTTCCACGGTCATACCTTCCCCCTCTATCACCGTCACGACCTCCGCGTGAACTTCGTGATCCTCCACCTCCACCTCCACGTCCCCCGGAACCTCCACCTCCTCCGCTGCGACCTCCAAATCTTCCTCCTGGAGAGAATTAAAGAATAGTATTATTAACAAGCTGCAGATTTAAGAAAATTTTGCCAACTACTCATCGATGAAGGAAAAAGAGCTTACTTTTGAATACGCCGGGGTTTCGGGAAAGCTCATATAGTTTTGGATTGACGACCTGTTTTGCCTCCTCCAAAACTTGAATCAGGTCGTTAGCTTTGTGAGCGTTCCCAGGTGTGAAAAAGGCATATGCAGTTCCAGTTCTTTGGGAACGTCCAGTACGACCAATGCGATGTACGTAGTCCTCGGAATTTGAGGGATAGTCCAAATTTATCACAAATTTGACGTCTTCCACATCTATACACAAGGTCACCAGCTATAGGTCTATCATAATTTAACATACTTGTTACTTTGTGGTCAATGCTATTAATATTATAGAAAAAACAAAAATATTCCTCAGTTGCAAGTGACAAATAATCATATCTCAGAAAATTTTCATCTAAATTTTATATCATGATCAATCATCAGTAGGTCAGAAAGAATTTCGAAAATAAGTGTTAATCTCAGAGTACATGAAAAAGAAACAAAAAAAAAACAATAGTTACATAATAACAGACCACAAAGAGCAAGTTTGTCTATTAATTACCTGTTTTGCGCTACAGCTGGAATTGTAAAGAAATTTTTTTTGTTCGAATGTACAGGAATCAGACCTCAGATGGTTCTCACGAAAGTCTCAGTTGACTTTAGCTATAGTTTTAGCCCTATCAACTTGGCATAGCCACACCCTTCTCTCCCGCACCCCAAAGTATGGATCTATGCTGATCTTATAAAATGTTTGTCCCATGTTTGTGGATTTCCCGTTTATGGTTTTTCAACAGAGACGCGGGTAGCACCGGAGGCAGGAACACGCACGTGCCTCACGTATGCTCCTTATTCTCCCTCTTATTATTACCACAAACGACATGTTACATTGCAATCCTTTTTCGTTTTTTTTTTTTTGTTTTTTAATTGCAGAAATCAAAATTTTTATCAATAATCAAATCAATAAAACAAAAAGAAATAATCTCTGCTGTAAATTTTTGGCTTTGTGAACAGTATTGCGACAAATGTATATCTTTTAATACAATCTTGTCTGCAGAGCAACTGTCGCGAGCAAGTAGATTGAATGTGATATACCCACGTCTTTCCATGGGTGGTCGTCCCCGGCAAAGTGCGCTAGAAATCGCTATAATCTCTTCCATACTTTGGACCATCACAGGTATAGAGTGAGAGTGTGTAATTCAAGTGGCACGCACGGCAAGCCGAGGCACAGCGTATTGTTAGCTTGTTGCAAGGGGGCGGAGACCAGCAGTCACGCCTCAATCTATTTTGTATTTAATCCCAAGCAAGCTCTCCAGAGTTCTTATCATTGATAAAACTCCGTCGCATGTGCCTCTGAAAACATATAGAACAGCATGTTACTACCAGACTGACAAGACTTGCATTAATCAGAGGAAAGTTACAATTACCTAGACCTATAAAACCTACCTGCCATTAATTATCTGGCATCTATCTTAACAGTGATCTCAAATACTCTAAGGTTTACTATTTTATCAATTGATTGTCAAATTTTAAATTGGATGAACCATTTCTTAGATATTCTTATGACGCGGCAATGGAACGAATTAATGTAGTAAGGCAAAAACCAAAGAGTATTTGGTATCAGCGTAGGGGCAGCTTAAGCTATAAACAAAATGGGCACGTGAAATCAGGATGTATATCTTCTTTGGATAATTTCCTGAAAAAATTGATTAAAAATGGGCTACTCCAACAATCATACGTCGCCATTTCTTCAGTAGGAATATAAATTCGTACAATAAACACACATTCGCACAATTGGAGAGCACCTGCGTCAATCAGTCTGGCAAATGCCGTCGTCCGTTGCCACGTTCTTGTTACTCTTAATCAGTTTTTATCGGAAATCAACCATCGCAGCCTGACCCTTACATCTTTCTAAACATTCTATATTCTGATACCTACCTAAACCCCGAGCTGCCACGTCAGTTGCAACTAAAATAGCAGATCTGCTAGCCCGGAATTCTATGAAAATAGATCGAATATATGAAAATTAATAATCATTAATTAAAACACAGCTGCAAGTGTCGGATGTTGGAATTCTATTTACGATTTAGAACGTAGTCTCGTTCCTGTTGACTTTTATCCCCATGAATACCGATGGCCTGCCATCCAAATCTGTTGATAGCTCTAGTGATATCATCTACTTTTCTTTTAGTCTCAACAAAGATGATTGTCTTATTTTCGGGCTCGTTAGAAATCTCTTCGAGGAGTTTCATGAGTTTTCCTTCTTTCTCATACTCCTCACACACGTCAACAATTTGCAGGATATTATGATTTGCTGCTAGTTGCAGTGATCCAATATTAATCTGAATATAATCAGTCAAAAACTCCTCAGCAAGGTTGCGAACTTCCTTGGGCCAGGTTGCGGACCACATCAGAGTTTGTCTATCTGGTCTAATTTGCTCAACAATTTTTCGAATCTGTGGTTCAAATCCCATATCCAGCATCCTGTCAGCTTCGTCGAGTACGAGATAAGTACATCTACGGAGGTTTGTAGTTCCACGTTCTAGAAAATCTATTAATCGCCCTGGTGTTGCAATGCAGATCTCTATGCCTCTTTCCAGATCTCTGGCTTGTGGTCCCTTTGGCGCTCCACCAAAGATGCAGGTGTTTCGGACCTGAGAGGTGCTTCCGAAATCAGCTGCGACCTGCTGAATTTGTTGAGCTAATTCTCTGGTAGGCGCCAAGACGAGAGCGATAGGTCCGTCGTTACGGACAAGACGCGGTTGGTTGTTGATGTGGACTATAGCTGGGAGGATGTAAGCCAGTGTTTTTCCGGAACCGGTTTGAGCAATACCAACCATATCGCGTCCAGAAAGAGCAATGGGCCAGCCCTGCGCTTGGATCGCAGTTGGCTCAGAAAAACCTTGCTTCCGAATTTCATTGAGGACATAGTCGGGGAATCCTCCCTCCTCAAAATATATGTTTGGCCCCGGAACGTTACTTCCTTTGACAGTGATTTCCTTATCTGATCGATAAATTTCAACCATGTGTGGACTACGGGCCAACACGTTCGGATGTGGCTGGTAAAAATCCTTGCGGAATGGCTGCAAAGTGCTCATGTCCCATCGTGGCTTGCGTAGACGCTCACCTGGTTGCTTATTTTTGAAAGAATTACCTCCAAACGATCCGCCATCTCTGCTAGAGTCTCTACCTAGTAGAAGATTTGCATTCATATTAAGTATTTTTGGTGTGTCATTTCTGTTTCATCATACAAGAATCTTAGTCTGTGTATTGTTCTAATTTACCTCCGCCACCGAATCGGCTCCCACTGTCTCGCCCTCCGAATCGATTGCTACCTCGACTTCCTCCACTACCACGTCTATCTCCACGATCCCTGTCTCGGAATGACCTGGACAAAAATAATTTTGTTGATTATAAAAGTAACAAAGTTCATTTATACGAATATATTACATTTTGCCAAAAGTGACTAAGTTCAGGTTCCAAGGACAAAAAATAGAAGCAAATATTTGGTTTATTTGAAACCGGATAATAGAATAGTCTTGAGGAAAATGCTATTCTGGAATTGGCAATCGTTTTATCGATCAAAAAGCGCGACATTCGGCGCAGAGTCGACGTCGTGTCACAACAATGATCTATCGCGTTATTTTTTCTCGTATCTGAAGATCAAGCCGATATCTGCGCGTCGTACTTTCGCGGTTCGATGTAAGTCCAGTAATTGAGTATACTAATATCGTTGAGTATAGATAAAATATCTACAATACTCAACGATAATACCTCAAATCTCTATGAAAAATGGTTCGAGGACCGAGGTATAACAGGACGGCCATGAAAATATAATCAAGGAGCAGAATATTGAGATCAGAAGGATTTTATTTTTACAAAAACGTACTCACATCCTCGCTGTCTAGTCTGCTTCAAAATCGTATGACTCTATATTTCTCTTAGCTATCGATACGGGGTGCAACTAAATGATGAAACACCGAAATCGCTTAAAAACTACGGAAGAAGCAACTAAGCATCCGCGGTCACTTTTTTTATTGGTTTTTCGTTCTCACCAAAGAGGTTCTCACTTGTCATTCTTTCTCTAGTTTTTTCACCCCACGCCTCTAGCGTTAAGTTTAGCCAAGTTGTCACATAATCTGGCATAATTGAGTACAGAGCGCGCTATAAGATTTTTCCTGCGATCATTTCTTGCTGTTTCGTCCTGTCACTTTGTTGTCACCTTGTTGTCACCTGTCACCTGTGACCTAGCTGTCAGCTTCTTGACACACTTGACAAAAATGCAAAAATCTCTGTAATTCGTGATCCGAAATGGTGACTCCTCGAATGCCACATGCCAACAATCGATATGAGCAGTTGCAAAGCAGGAAATGTTGGTGCACAGAAAGTTTTGATTTCAGAGTCTATCATGGCTTTCAAATTGCACAATTGAATTGAAATGTTAGAAATATGTAAATACAGGCCCGTCAAATAAATAATTTTCATCAGAAGTCCTAATAAAGTCTTAGGCTCAGTACGTTCAATTTACTTTTACCTTTGCCTTTCGATCTTTGTAGATGTTTGTAAATTAGCCTGACACTTTTTTTCTTTTGGGCTTGACCCAAAATTTATACCTTTTTTTTTTAATTCTATTGACAGCTATCCCTTTCAATATTAACCTGTTGATAATTTTGTTGTTAGATATAGTTAACGATGACTGAAAGCAATGGGTATTTGTGAGTTCCAAAATGAGTACTCAATTTTTTCGAACAGCAAGTAGAAATAATTCAAAAGTCTACAGATATAGCCATCAAATATCAGGAGATTATAAGTACCGTATAGAATCCACTCCAAATATCCAACTTTAAAAAGCTGAGATATCCCAGACATGTATGGCAGTTGATATCTTTAGTCCGTCAAGTGTGAATACCTTGAATGGTACCTCTGTAACTAATTGATTGCTGTAATCTTCAAGACACTATTTGAAGTGAGTTTAGAATTTTTATTATACATTTAGTGGTACTAACTATCGCACGTATCCGTTATATGGACTTGAACATTCTTGCACTTGAGCAAATCAATGTATAGATGAACTCGAGTAATTTAATCTCATAAATATTATTCTAAATGCTTGAATATGATAGTAACTAGGTGAATGAACGATTGTAATATTATGAGTGGAGAAAAGGAAAAAATCGATGCTACTGTAAGTTGTAGTTAACAGTTACAAAATCTTCTGTTTCTCATATAACTACTGTCTGCCTTTCTTATGTAAAGTTCTAGTCTGCCTGCATTCATTAGCGTATTAGACTTATAGTGATGTTACTTCCAGAAGACAGATAAAGATTACTTTCAAGATATGAAATGATAATATGCTATTGTATTAAAATATTGATATATTACTTGATCCGATGAAGGAATAATCTTTATCATATTGTATGTGTGAAGGAGTTCATCTATTATATTGTTGGATTCATACTATTGTCATAGATATTATATCTATGCTATTGTTTTAACGTCACTTTATAAAAAATATGCTATAAAATTACAGAGGGCAAAATAAATCAAAAACGAATATGGGATTTGATGATGTAGTTGTGCTGATAGGAGAGTTTGGTCGATATCAATGGAGGATATATTTTCTGCTATTTGTACCGGCATTATCTAATGCTTTTCAATCAATGATCGGAGTTTTCCTAGCTGCCCAACCAGATTTCAGATGTTTGCTCCCTTTTGAAAGTCTGGAAAATGCTACTTACCAAAATACAGACTTTGACTCCCAATGTGAATTGTACGGACCTAATTTAACGGATACTGGGGATGAATCAGTAAATTCATCATCAACCATAAAATGCTCTTCATTTGTCTATGATAAATCTACTTATGACCTCACGGTTACAACTGAGGTGAGTCTGTGTGAATTGATCAGAAACAATATTGTCAAAAACATTCACAGCATTTATTTTCCACTGGACTTATTATTAACCATTTCTCTAGTTCGATCTAGTGTGTGATAGAGCATGGTTAACGGCTGCATCAGATTCTATATTGATGGTGGGAAATATTTGCGGAGTGCTGATTTTTAGTACACTATCCGATAGATTTGGACGCAAGCCAGTATTCTGTGCAATAATAGTCACTCATGTGATCGACTTCACGGCTTCAAAAACGTGCAGATTCTATAATGAGCTGAAGTAAATTAGTTCCTTAATATCTTATCCTCTCCACCTGGCATTACTGATATATGTTAATTTGATATTACTCTACATGTGATGCAGAAGCAATGCTCATTTGGGGTCATTTGTAATCTTTAATATAACAAATATAAGATAAGATCGATAAATTCCAATCAGCTACAACAGATGAATAATACATTTAATTCCAAAATTGACATCACTTATCTTCTATTGGTATCATACATTGTCAAGCCATCAGTAGAGTAGCAATATCTCATCAAATAAAGTTTAAAATTGCCACTAAGCTGCTGTAGTTGATTTAACGATGAGCCACTGATAAAGAGATTAGAATAATCATATTTGCAGACCAGAACACAACAGAATTCTTAGCAAAGAAAACTGATACTATTCGTAATTCAAGCTAAATTCAACTACCCAAACTCAAGATCTTACCATCTGAGATAACTTCGTGAGTTAATAGTGATTTTAGATAAAATTAAAAAGACCGCCACGTCCTGATAAGCAGTTTTCATTTGGTTCTCAAGTAGGTTCTTGCCACATTTGCAGAAACGCCATTATAAATAGAGGGAAGCCTTCAGACATGCAGATACTAGGATGTGGAAATGAGGAAGACTGATTCTTCTACGCAAACTACTTTTCTCACTTCCAGGTAAAATCCCCCCCTCCCAAATCATTTTATATCATCTCATAGGATCTTGAAGTATTGGTCAACAAAGCAATAATAATGCTCATCATATTCTATTTATAAGTCAACTGTATTACCATATCTATGAATATTCCGCTAACTATATTTCAGAGGATCTTTGGTTAGAAAAGTGTGATAAAATTGATAAACTTGGAAGAAGAAGTTGAAGGATAGAAACAATCGAGAACAAGCATGACATTTGATGATGTGGTTGTGCTCACCGGACAGTTTGGGCGATATCAATGGAGGATATATTTCCTCCTATGTCTACCAATAATATGTGTAGCTTTTCATTCGATGAGTGGCGTTTTCCTTGGTGCCAATCCAGATTTTAGATGTTTGTTGTCACATGAAAATCCACAAAATGCAACATTCCAACTACCAGCAGATGTCATGGATACAGTGTATCCGTGGAATAGTCAAACTGGAAGTTGGTCACAATGCGAAAAGTATATTAATTTTACCGATGCTGAATCAATGAATTCAACATCAACTGTAAAATGTTCATCATTCGTCTATGATAAATCCACCTATGAACGTACAACTACAACTGAGGTGAGTATGTAAATCAACTAGCGAGAAAACTATGAAAGCTATTTGGCAGTAATCATTTTCAGGTAGATTCATCACTTATGACTTTTTCAGTTCAATTTAGTTTGTAATAAAGCATGGTTGACGGCTACAGTGGATTCTTTGTTGATGGTGGGAATTATGTTAGGAGCAGTGAT
This sequence comes from Athalia circularis, assembly GCA_963978495.1. Classification (NCBI taxonomy): domain Eukaryota; kingdom Metazoa; phylum Arthropoda; class Insecta; order Hymenoptera; family Athaliidae; genus Athalia; species Athalia circularis. The sequence continues at coordinate 34,202,980 of OZ021698.1, read as the reverse complement.
TTTCGGTGGACTGTCAGATAAATTTGGACGCAAAACAGCGTTCCTTTCAGCGATAGTTATCAATGTAATCTTTGGCTTTCTCCTAGCAGCTACTCCTGAAGTTGTGTCCTACATGATTGTCAGGTTGATCTTAGGAACATCTGTTAATGCAATATTCCTCATAGCATACATTATGGGTGAGCAATACGCATGTATATTCAAATGTGACGAATGAAAGTTTCTCCTCATTGTATATTGTATATTCACTGATCTATTTATCGCAAAACTCACAGGTGAATACCTGCTTACATATGAATTTTATATCACGTATATTCATTCATTCTTTTAGCGGTCGAAATGGTTGGCCCAAGTCAGAGAAGTACGATCGGAGTCATTGTACATTTATTTTCCTCAACAGGTGTTGTTCTGACCTCTGTAATTGCATATTTTATTAGAGATTGGAGATATCTCCAAATTGCATATACTGCGCCGTCTGTTGCATTTCTCACTTATTGGTGGTAAGTTAACTGTGCCATGATTGCATATTCTCCGCTATACATTATTTTACCAACAGGTTGATCCCTGAATCGGCCCGATGGTTGTTGAGCATGGGTTACATAAAGGAAGCAAGAAATTTGCTTTTGAAGGCAGCTTCAAAAAATGGGATTGCATTACCTACAGAGCGATTAGACAGTATGTTGTCCGATACCAGCGTCAGTAAATCTGCCCAAAATCTCGAAAAACACTCTTTGCTCGATCTTATGAGGTACCCAAATCTGAGACAAAGGTCTCTACTTCTCTTTGTCAATTGGTGAGACAACAACTTTCATTGCCGTAATTTTTTCTTTTCGATCGAAAATATAACAAATTTTCTTGTATTAATTGGATGAGTTATCAGGTATGTAAACAATATGACGTACTATGGTCTATCTTGGAACACTTCAAATCTCGCAGGTAACGATTACCTAAATTCCGCAATTTCTGGGCTTGTAGAAGTGCCAGCCCACATATTTGTCTATTTCGTATTAAATAGGTGGGGAAGAAAACCTATTTTATGTGGATGCATGCTGCTGGCTGGAACATCATTACTCCTTTCAACATTGGTACCTGATGGTGATTACCAAATATAATGCTCACTCACATTGTGAAAAGGAAAATATAGTGGTGTATGACTTTTTACCGTAAATGTTTGCAGATATGCAGTGGTTAGTAATACTCTTGACAATGTTGGGCAAATTATCGATCACAGCCTCTTATGAAGTAATGTATGTCATATCAGCAGAGCAGTACCCTACTGTGATCAGAAACGTTGGTGTAGGAGCATGTTCTACCTGTGCTAGAATAGGTGGGGCGACCGCACCGTATATTCTCTACACAGTAAGTTGCATAGATTAAAAATGTACGCTATTGCTCATCATCCGCTGTCACTTCTATGTATTCTATGATAGTGTTTCAGAAGAATATTATTGTCTTTTCCATACTTTACACCCTTTATGTGCCAGATAAAACCCCGAGCCAGTCTACTTTCACAATCTCCATGTTCTTATAGGCAAATATCTGGAAATCCTTACCAGCAGTAATTTTCGGATCCTTGGCCTTCATCTTCGGGCTGTCAACAATCCTTCTTCCGGAAACGTTAAATAAAAAATTACCAGAAACTATAGAGGAAGGTGAAGAATTTGGAAAGTAAGAGTGGCAGATTAGTCGAAGTAAATGCTCAAAGAATTTACTTATGCAGGATAAAATCTACTGAACTATCGTTAGTTAAACTAGGCCAGAAATCTTCAGCTAATGCCAGAATTACTGGAGAGCAGAATTATAATAATAGCAAGTAATTCATGTCTTCATTTGACGATATCTCATTGTTCAATACCACTAATTTTGTACGCCTTTGGACTACCAAAACTTCAATGCTAGAACTGAAAATCCAACGTTCAACGCGTTCGTTGACACATGTTTGATACCTAATCTCTGTTGATACAGAACAGAAAATTTTCGTCTGCTGCAAGCTAGCACAAAACGGCACAAGCTTATTCAAGGTCAATCCGTTCTCTTTTTACAACGCACCACTCTACCGCTCTCCGTCTTCCCTATTCAAAACCGAAAAATGTTTGCGTTTGTTTACAACATTTTAGCGCTAAAACTTGCGGATGTGTAATTTACCTAAACTCGGTCAAAAATTATGTTTACATGGGTGTAAAAGTCTCTTAATAAAGTAATTCACATCCACCTAAGCATTTCGTCTAGTGATGTCAAGTAAGTAAAACCTATACAGCCCACGATAACCTATCTTATGAAAAAATAAACGGATCGTGATTAATTTACGATCAGTGAATTTTGTGATACAAACTATTCATCTGGTACAAGAATCCCGTACGATTCATGCAATTAGATATTGATACTATGTGGTAAGTATCTTTGTCACTTTACGATTTTTTCATAGGTAGTCCCAAATATTCTGACTCAGAAATTGAGCGCAAAAGATTATTGGCGATCCAACGTCGGGAATTGCTCACAAAAAAAGTATCTGAGGGACCACCTCGAACAGGGCAGAATCCACAAAGTTCAAACTCATTGCAAAGCACAGACACACATGCGGGCAACCGATCGGTACCTAGCAATGGTCGTGACAGCTCCAGGAATCAATTTGTCATGCAATCACAGATTAAAAACAACAGATATAATCCACTTAATAGTAAGGAGCCAAACAACTTTTTCAACAAACAGCAAATTACTGTTGGAAAATGTTTCATGAGGACTGATACCAGATTTGCTGTTGACCTGACCGTGTATCAACAGCAAGTTCTTGATGTTTTCAAGACAATTCCAAGCAGATCATATGGTGCTTATATTTTTTGAGATACACTTCAATTGTGACAAAAGTTTATTCTAGATTTGACAAGGTTTGATTCATTTGATAGTAATCAAGAAATGATCATTATAGATGTAAAGACGAGAATTTGGGACTTTAATATCAAAGATTATGATCTCCTCATGGAAAAACTAGCTCCCTTGAAATCACGGGCAGTTATAGATGGGTTGCCAAGTACGATACTTCGGGTAATTAGTCATTCAATAATTTGAATTACATATTTTCTCGGGAATTGTAAAGGAAACCCTTGCCTATAATTCCACAATTTGTGTTGTACAGATATTCAAAAGAGATAATAACACCAACTACGATTCCATCGATTTGTCAGCGATAGATTCAAAGTTGGTAGAGTCCTTGATGCCTTTTCAACGAGAAGGTGTTCGGTAATGCCTTTAAATCATGTTCGTATGCAATTTCAACTAAAAGTTGCAGACATTCTTATACAAGCAAAAAACCTTTCAGCTATGGAATTTCAAAAGGGGGGCGATGTCTCATTGCCGATGACATGGGACTCGGAAAAACAATTCAAGCTTTAGGGATAGCACATTATTATAGAAATGAATGGCCCCTTCTCATTGTCACCCCGTCGTCCGTGAGGTGAGTTTACAGGCATCTCCCATTTACATTGATTTGACATTATTCTTTCCTATCACTTTAGGTACCAGTGGTCGGAAGCTATCTATAACTTCCTTCCTTCTGTCCCCACACATTACGTTAACCACTTCACAAGTGGTAAAGACTGCGTAAGCGACGCTAAGATTGTCATTATGTCATATGACATCTTAGCCCGAGCAATTAACACTGTTGAAAAATATCTTTTTGGCGTAATGATATTTGTAAGCATATTACTTATCGCAAACCCATACAAATCATAAAACTTCCAGCTTCTATTAATATATGTCATTTTATTGGTATCAATTCTATTTCTACAGGATGAATGCCACTTTCTCAAGAGTTCAAAAACTGCACGAACAATGGCTGCAAGCCGCATAGTAGCTCAAGGAAGACGAGTTATTTTGCTCAGTGGTACACCAGCTCTTTCTCGACCATTGGAATTATATTCCCAGATTAATCTTATCATGCCAAAATTTTTAGGGTACTTATAGGCCATTTCAGTTATTACTTCAATATTATTTTTCTGTTCTAAATTAGATTAAGAGCTTCCTTTCTTCTGCAGGTACATTGAATATGGTATTAGATACTGTGCTGGAGTAAAAGGAGCTTTTGGTTGGGATTTCAACGGTTCTTCAAATATGGAAGAGTTACAGCTACTGCTGCAACGCTGTTGTTTAATAAGGCGTCTAAAAAGTGAAGTATTACAGCAATTACCTTCCAAAATCAGGTAATTAGTTTCATCCCGAGAAACAACACATCATATATGTGATTTGGGGGCAAACATCCATATTTCTGGAATTTTCCCTTGATTCCAGGCAAGTTGTTGTCTTGGATCCAATATTAATCAAGGCAGGAACTAAGGAGGTAGAACAAATATCTAATCAATTAACGAAAATGCGTTTGAAGAGTTCAGAACGGCACGCAGTCCTGTTACAATACTACAGAGAGACAGCAAAAATGAAATTAAAGGCTATTCGGTACGAATTAAGAGGTTTTTATTTTAAAATATTCCCGTTGTTTGAATCTTGTACTAATTTGATTTTCCAGTAACTACGTCATTGATTTACTAGAAAGTAAATCAAAGTTCTTGATTTTTGCCCACCACACGGCTGTCATCAGTGAAATTTGCGACACTGTCCAGTCAAAAAAAATAAAGTAAGTTGAACTCAGAAAAGAGAGGGAGGAAAAAAAAATGCAAACATTGCTGTAAATTATGCTTAACTGTATACAGGTATATCAAGATTGACGGATCGACAAAATCTGAACTTCGTAAGTCGCAGTGTGATTTGTTTCAAGAACAGCCAGATTACTTGGTAGCTGTACTTTCCATAACAGCAGCAAATGCAGGGATTACTCTGACAGCCGCTCAACGTGTCGTATTTGCCGAGCTGTATTGGAACCCAGGGGTGACTATTTTTACTTTGATACTGTATTTCAAAATCCATACTTGTGAAAATAATAAATTTGACAAAACATCAGGTATTGTGTCAAGCCGAAGACAGGGTGCATAGAATTGGACAACAAAGCAGTGTGCTAATTCAGTTTCTCATTGCAAAAAACACAGCCGATGATCATCTGTGGCCTTTAATGCAGGCAAAATTGGATGTGTTGGGCAAAGCTGGACTCAGCCAGAACTTTTCAGTACACAAAACGACAGAGACTAAGCAAGAGGTCACGGAGAATGGGCAAACGAAACTAGATTTATATGTTACTAAATCCAGTTCACAAACAAAGTCAAACGAACTTAGTTCACAGGATTTTGTGGCACTTGCCGAAGCAGTAGAATTTGAAGAGACAAAGTCAGTGGAGGATGAAAAAAGGGAGCTACATCATTTACTCGAAATGGATGATGAAGATCTAAGCACATTGGATTTAGATATGGTTGAATAATGTTCCGTTGAATAAGCTGTTGAGACTGATGAATTTTTATACGATATAGTTACAAAGATGATTGGAGATGGAACGTGTTTTAAGAGACAAACGAATTTGTCAGTTCTTGGAACTCTGAAATCTCGATCGTAAACATAATAATAATTATACATTGCGAATATTTATATGCGTTTAGTAGATCGTTCAAATTGTCACTGTATATTTTTATATTTCTAAATTAATTGATGTGATTAAAAAATGAGAGGTGCCTACTTTTCACATATTGAACTATTATAACACCCTTCCACATTTCAAATTACACAGTGAAATTTCGAGTTGACTGATTTCGCGACTGAAATCGACAGCAAGAATGGGTAATTAAATCGATATACTATGACCTCGACTCGTCTCTCTGCTCGTCTGTCGCATAGACTTATGTCGACTGTCGCCGCTGTCAGGTAGCCGCTAATCCTAACCCCAAAGTCATAATCCTATGTTTGCACATTTGAATGTTTGCTCTTTGTAGTCACTGTTATAAAAACCCGATAAGTATTAGTATTTTTGAAACTTTGTCAGTTACGAGCAACTTTTGCTACGGACGAGGTTTTTTGGTAGGTGCGTACTTAATAAAATTTGAAAAATTTTTACAATCAATTCTAAACGATCAAAATAAAGATAACCTGACGAAACAGAAGTCAATCACCTTAAAATCTAACGAGTTTTACATCCACATAAACTTGTTGATACTTTACTGATCTGATACGCTCGGTCCTCAGACTTGATACACAGCAACTATGGAACATCGGTGTGACTGTGGTGGATTACATGAAGAAGTTGAATTAGGTATACAGTACAATTTGTATCAAAAGATAGATAAAGATAATGTTGAATGCCTCAATGAGTACGAAGAAGGTTCAGGTGTAACGGTGTTCAAACCATGGGAAGAACGGCTAAACCATGAAAAGGTGATTAATTTAATTATGGGATTAAAAAGTTTGGATTTACAATGATGTTACAAACTCTGTTTATATTTCTAGTATGTCGAGAGTGATGCCGATGAAGAACTGCTCTTCAATATACCGTAAGTGACATTATTTTATGTCAGTTACCAAATTTGTTCAATGCTAATAATTCTCGAATTTCTAGATTCACTGGAAATGTGAAGCTGAAGGGATTGATCGTGACAGGTGATCCGAATGGTTCTTACCCCACTAAAGTTAGATTGTACGTATCCCAAGGAATGATATCTTGTCAATTATCGAAAAATAAAACGCGTATTATTATTCCTTTTAAAAAAAAAAAAAGGTAATATTGATTCCAAATTTCGCAACAGGTATAAAAATCGTCCAAACATGACATTTGACGATACTAGCATAGAAGCTGATCAGGAATTTGAATTATCAAGAGACTTAGACGGTACTCACGAATATCCAGTCAGGTAAATCTCTTGAAATTTTCAAACTAGCCCTCAAATTTGGTCCTATGGTTATAGGATTATTCAAAAAATGAATGGACATTAGAAATTATTTAAGACTTTTCAACAGGGTGGTCAAATTTTCCTCCGTTTACCATATAACATTACATTTCACTGGTAATCACGGAGCTGAACGTACACGAATAAACTACATAGGAATGAAAGGTGAATGGTCAGAGGGTCACCACCATGGTGTGACGATCTGCACTTACGAATCACGCCCACAGATCTCTGATCACGTTGCAGATGAAAATATGATCACCAAACGAGTACAGTAACAGTAATGAAGGTAAAGATAATAATTATGTCAACAATTATCACCATTGTAGTCAGTCAAATAGTCTTCGACTTTCACTGTTATCATCCCCATCGTCATGACTAGATAATTTCGTAAATTATAAAACCAAAATAATATTAACGAGTTAGAAAATTTGAGCTTTTTTATAACAACACGAAATAAACGAAAAATCGATCTATCAAATTTCCTTTATTTCCTGTTTTTGTTTCTTACAAAACCAAACAATTTGAACAATTATCTACATCTGTTCATATTTTTTTGTTATTTTTTTCATTCATTCCTGCTGTGCTACTTAATTATTTTAAACAATCTCCTTAGAAGCAATTGACTAGACGTGTTCCAAATATGATTGATTCATGGACATTAAATAACCTGGTATCTAAATCAGAGAAATCCAGACACGTAAAGTCTGTTGAATAATTAATGACGTATGATGTGTTTTTCAATTGAACATTATCACATATTAAAAAGGTAGTCGTGAAGCTTCAAGTCAGAGCTCTCACACGGCATTGAACTATTTACAAAACCATTATTCTCTGAGAACTGATTAGCATTTACCATCGCCTATTGCGAGTGAGTACCTATTGGTAATCTGGTTTCTTCGGTTTCAATTTACCTCGAGAAGTTTGAACAGGTAACAGATTCCCCGAAATATTGATTTTCGTTAAGCATAAACAAACTACTCGACATATTTGATGAACTTTCAAATTATATGAAGGAAGATTCAAAAATCTTTATTCGATTCAAAACTCGTTCTGTCGTTGAGAAAAATGAAATAAATAATCGAGTCACCCGTTTTCACGCGGTTCAAATCTGATCAACTTGTAGAGATTTTGCAAGATGATTTTATCCCCGACCCACGTATAGCACATGCGATAGACCGCTGCATGCATATCTTTACGTCCGTTGGCCTTTAGTTGGCATCAAGAGCTGAAAGTGAAACAGTGTATCTCGAAATCTGGCGTCTAGAAGAAGTAGTAGCAGCAGCGAACAACGTGCCGCGAAACGGACAGCAACAGCTCCTATAAAATGTGGCTGGTGGTGGATACCTAGTTTGCTTATTCGTGGGCGGTATCCGCACGTGTAGTTGAACATATAAAACACAGTACACATTTATATCCACCGCAAAATGTATAAATCGGGAAACCCGCGGTACGTGGCGCCCTGCAAAACAGCCAGTCATATTATCATCGCGCTAATCAGAATTTAAAACAACTGCTGTTTCTCCCTCAGTCTTCCCCTCCGCTGCTCCGTTCAACCGCATGTTTTATACTCATACTAACTATTGATATACAAGAACAAAGCATCATTCACGTGTTAGTTGTCGCAAGAGTAAAACGTGTTTTCGATCAACGCCGGTCGTTGTAAATTCAAAATTTCGATTGCCGTTCGTTCACTTTTAAATTTCAAATATTTCTTCACTCTAATTAATTAATTTTTCTCTTTTATTCTTGTCGCATCTCACCGAGTTCAAGGTAGTTGATTTTACTTCACAGATTGTGTTTCTAGAAGAATTATAATTATCAGTGATTATAACAAATTGGCCCCGCGTTTTAACTCTGAATTTGCTCGGTCTCCGGAACATAATAATTCGACGAATTAATCGGGATAGAATAACGCTGTTATTTTTTGTGGATAATTGTTCGTGAAAAACTGTGATATATCTGGCGACGAGTGGGAGTGTTCTATTTTATTTTCTTTATGTTACGGTAAACTTCGAGGTAAATTAACTAATTTAGTTGTATGATTTTTGTTCGTATTCAGCAGTGATAACATTTTCATTGATTGATGATTTTTCTTAGTATAAAAATACGCGATTAATTTTCGCAATATTAGTATAATAATCTGGTTAAAAAATTCTACTAGTCATCGTGAAAATATAGTCGTTTATTATTGTTTGCTTGTTTAAAAATAAAAAAAGAAAACGAACCAATCAGCGAACAAAGAAAAAAACGAACCGTGTATATACACAAAATTTGACGTAGATTGATATCTTGGCAATTTTCATCATGTTTTATATTATAATCGATTTGTAAACAAAAAACAAACTACGCGTCTTCAAACTAGTATGGTTATTGCTAGAACCATTGGAAGAAGCTTTATGTGTCTGCAAATAGTTTCATTGCCATTTCGCAATCTTCCAATCGTGTGGTTTATCCACGATATAGAAATCTCGATACGTTTACATGATGTTGCGTGTGGACGATAGTGGAACAGGAATTTTCTGATCGTTTTTCCTTTTTTATTCTCCTCCGTATATTAAAATCACTTCGCATACATATGCAAATTATTTTTGAAATTCTACTACGATTTTATTATAAATTTTATACAAGTGGTATGAATAAAAACGTATGTATGTACGTGTCTTTAACTTCTTCATCTATAAATATCGAATGTGCAAATGTACCTACATTATTTTCATAATAATTATTTCCGATGGATGATTCTTCTATACAAAGGGACTACGTATGTATATAATCACATACCTATGTATATCCCAGATCACATTTTCAAAGCGTGATTTTTATTTAATTTTTATCGTTTATTTCATATTTTGCAAATTAATCATTCTTCCGACTCGTTTGAAATTCCTTAAAGCGATTAAAATTTTTTCCTTGATCACAAGTATAATGAATGTTGAGAAAGATTAAAAAAAAACAAAAACAAAAAATCGTCAGGAGCATAAAAAAAATTTCGAATATAAATTGAGATTCATTTCCACACACCACGTGCAATTGCATAACACGCCCCGTAGTTTGGAATATCAAAGATTCAAATTTCACTGCACCACGCGCGCAATATCAAGAGTATCAAGATAGTTTTTTTTTCATTTATTTAATTATTCTTTTATTCTTCGTGACTTTATGGAGTATACGAAACTTAAAAACATGGACAATAAAAAAGACAAAGAAGTACAGCAGATCGCAATTTATTTGCATAGCAAATTTGATAGAAAAAAAAACACTGTAATTTTCCTATTACATTTCGTTAATTGATGTCTACAAAATACGTACCTATCAATTATTACTGGGGGGAGTTTTCTCATCTGATTATAATCCAATCGTTATTCCGGTTTTCATTATTACGTATCATATTCGTTGAACGATGAGTTGGCTTGAGGATCGCGTTAATTTTCACTGCATTATTATAACTGCAGTTTCGCGGAAATTTTTATTACCAAAATCAACGGAACAAAAAAAAAAGAGAGAAAGAGAGAATTAAATATTCGTACTGGTACACTATTTAAACGTATATAGAAAGTAAGCCGGATAAAAAGAACAAAGAAATTATAAAGACAAAGAGAGAGTTTTGTCGAGCCGAAGATCGTCTTATTCTATACTGCAGTTAAATGCCAAGCATTTATGCCATGTATTTTTAGCACCACCACCATGACGCCGAGATACGTTCTACTGGCCCAAGATTTTTTTTTAGTTTTCTTTTTTTTTCAATTTTTTACTCTGCCCCTTCCATTTTCGCATATATTTTTTCATTCGCATAATATTTAAAATGTAAAATATGTACCTGCGATCATCTTTCGGAATTTAAATTATCAAGACTCTTATCCGTTTTTAGTTTCCTTGTGGTTTCCTTTTTATGTTAAGCATACAATTATGTAGGAAAACCAAAGCGGAAGGCAAAAGAAAAAGAAATTTCAAGACAACGATATCAACGGACTACAATTTTAGCGTGTAAATTTTTGCCTCATGCAGAGTGCGTGCGTGTGGGGCATGCTGTGGAGTGTGTTGATTTGTTCCTTTGCCTTTTATTTATTCCTGTTTCCTGGTTCTTTTTTTTCTTCTATTTTTCTTCTTTGCGATAATAATACGCTGCATTGAAAGGAGAATTGGGAAAGAATCAATCTTTATTCTATTTCGATTTTAAATAAATTTGAAAATTATCCCGAAAAAATGAGAAGATCGAAATAACAAGGGAAGGCAAACGGAAACGAATGGTGTAAAATATGACGTCAGAAATTAGATAAAATTCGTATTCTATATCTTAAAGAATTATCTACAGAGATATAATATGTATATCAAATATCTATATAGTTATTATATACCTATATACCTAATTTTCCATTTTTAAATATATGCATATGTAACAAAAACAACTCATCTGTAATTGTACAAATTTACCACTACCGGTATCATCCAAAGTGCAAATTCTACGTTTATTTAATAGAAAAAAAAAAATACAGAATTTATAGCCCATAAAATTTTGCGAGTACTTTGAGAATAAAAAAAAATAAAAATAAACTTGCGATTACAACGATATAAAGTTAATTTTGCTAAAACTATAATCCCATTATATAACTGCATCTTAAGCTGTTACAGAAGCTAAATTACAGCCTATTCCAGTAAAAAGGGGGGAAAAAAAGAAAGAAAAAAATCTTAGAAATGCATGCGAAAGTTATACCATATTATACCACACATATAGTTAGTTGCAGCATTATTAGTAACTGCATTATAAAGCTGCACGAGTTTAACCACGTGCCGCAGAAATTGTGAAATTTGTATGAATCGCAGCAAAATTGAGTACATAAAAAAAAATATACATATATACATTAAATTGGAAGCAAAAATTAACAAAAAAACAAAATTCATACATAAATCCTGAGTCCTGATCCCTCTGATTTGTATAAAAAAAAAACATATTTTTTAAATTCCTGTCGAATAAAAATTTGTTAACGATAATTATTACGATAAAATAATACAATTAAAATAATTGAGAATTTGCTAAAAAAATCGCATGGTCAATCTTTATTTTTTCATTTGATTCTCGTTTGTTGAAATTGATAAATTTTCTACGACGTCGACATTGCAGACTCGAATCGTATGCTGCACATACATTATATTATATTAATACGAATCTGCGAGATATGAAAATGTGAAGAAAGGCAAAAAAAAAAAAAAAGATTGCTCATCGCGATGATACGCTGTATATATGTATACATGTATCTATAGTATACCGAAGATAACAATATGTAAGTTAAACATATGTATGTAATGAATATCGTGAATACATAAATTTATGTGCATATACACATTTGTATACACGTATGTACATAACATCTGCCTATACGGTATAGAGTCCATATAGATACCTATACATATGATTATATATAGTAACGTATAACATAAGTAAGTTGTACCTACAATGCGGAGCTTCAGTTGGTATCAAAACGTTGGCGAAGTTCGTCATATGTCGCGATATAGGATATTATATGTACATAAATGTGTATCGCGTTTTGAAATGAAACTGCCGACTTTTTTTTTTAATTTTTTTAAATTGATAATTTGTGCAATAAAATATAAAATAACTGGTTCGCCGTGCGTGCTGACTTTGTAAAAAATGTTACATTACGTTTAAAAAAAAAAACTAAAACAAATAGAAACAACATTTTTTTCTTTTTATTAAAAGAAGAAGACGGAAGTATTATTATATTATCATCGTCATCATAAGACTGATATGTGAAATAAATTTTACGAAGAGAAAAAAATAATTTATATAAATAAATAGATAATAGTTTCGATGCACCTAATTTTTAAAATATGCGAAAGTTGTACCTTGAACTGTGAACCTTGAAAGAATTTGACGAACTTCAAATACATCGGGATATTTTCTGTGTTAACTTATGGTAATCTTTATAATATTAATAATGAATAACTAGATACTCATATATTTCTTGTCTATAGATACAAAGAATTTACAAATTTTCAGCTCTTTCTCTCTCTCTCTCTCTCTCTTTCTCTCTTTTTCTGTCCCTTTCTCTCTCTGTTGCATCATTACATAGAAAATTTGTTGATAGTCATGTGTATTATAATTATGTTTATACTTCCTTCGCGATTATTATTCTTAATTTAAGCGCAACGAACACGTATACGTTGATTGTCGAATAATTGGATTGATTAATATAAATTACAGATAAATCCTGTATACATATGTGTAAATATATGTATACACGCTCATCGATGAACCAAAGTGTGCCCGAACCAATCCGTTATTAAAAAAAAAGGAAATAAAGTTCAACAAATTATTGTTAAGAAAAAATAATTTAGTGAAATTCAGTGCCAAAGATTAAATCCAATCGAATTCATCTTAGATATATACAAGATTATCGTCGATCTTTTTTTTTTGTTTTTTTAATTTTAATAATTTAAATCATTGACATGGTAAAGTGACATCGAAAAAAAGTACGGAAACAGAAAAGAAAGAAGAAGAAGGAAAGATTAGACACATGTGACAATTGTGCGGAAGACTTTATCTTATTTTATTTATTTGAATTTTTTCATTCTTGTTTTATGTTTTGTAATTTTATTTGGTTTTCAAATTTGCTTTAAAAGAAAACGAAAAAAAAAAGAACAGAACAACGTTAATTATTATCAAACGTTGAACAATAATATCGCGTTATTATTTGTGTATGTGTTAAAAAAAAGATAGTATATAGTTATAAAAAACTAAAAAAAAAAAATTAATAAAAAAATGGCACATGAACCCGTAAATCGGAAAAGAAAGAACAATGGAAATACGAATGAATTTGAAACAACGGAAATTGATATGGATGGAACGGGAATTGTACCGCCTGACGGTGGATGGGGATGGGTTATAGTATTTGCATCATTTATGATACACATTGTCGGTAAGTAAGATTAAAAATTTTCAATTAATTGTATTTCAAAAACTATTTGAACTTGAAAAATTTTCATCATGTAATCCGATAAAAACCTTTTTCCTCTTACTTTCCTCCTTTTTAAATTTTAAATACCTAATGGCACGCGGTTAACGGTCGGCTAACTGTGACAATCTTCGCGAATTCGATTTGAATTGAAAACACGTATATGTATAAGAATATTTCTATCGTTGATTGTCTGGGTTTTTCTTTCTTGAGTTTTTGCTTTTCTCTTTTGCACGTGTAAAAATTTTATAACCTTTAATTCTATTAAATATGATTCATTTCAAAACAAGATCTTATATTTCACAATGATATAATAATTAATCGATTAATCAATCAATCGGTCGATTATCAATTGGTGCAGTTGTATGAGATGTCGTATATAGATAGGTAATTATTATTTATCAAATTATTTCATACGAACTATCGAATCTTCGAAACCGCGTGCTGAGGTTCCAATGTCAGTTTTCTCAATGCACATATTTTAAATGTATATACATGTATATATATTTATTATTAAATCTACATACACAAATACATATACACGTATATGTATATCAATTAATTATACTCAATTTCGTAGTTACTCAATTTAGCTGCCCTCCATTTTACAATCACTAATTATACATATATATAACAATCACTAATATAATTATTATGACATCACCATCACGTCAGTATATCTGGGTGCTAAAATTCCAGCTGATTTCGTTAATAATATTGACAAAATATCCATGTTATTTGTGATTATTTTTGATTCGATTTTTTTCAATTTTTTTTGTTTTTTTTTTGTCAATTATTTTGTGATTTTTTTTTTACTCTCTACTTTGTTATCAACCGCTTTTTCAGCTCATTCGTTACATCACATCCGTACTGATAATGCGCCAGTTTGTATTATAATTGAAAGCTAATCGCAATTTGACGTAAAAAAAAAGAAATAAAAAATGGATTAAAAAAAAATCAAGGAACAAAAAATTATACCAATCTTAAAGCGTGTATAACGCAACTATTTAAAAAAATCGTACATATACAATTAGTCATTAGTCCGCCCACTAATTAACCCATGATGACGATATAAGTAAATAAATAAATCAATTAATTAATTTACAGGTTTTTTTCTTCTCCGGTAATTAGAAATATGAGATTTATTCCCCCCTTGTTTTTTTTTTTTTTTAATTACAATTTTATAATTGCAATAATAATCGTATCGTTAACAGCGTAGAGATCATATTTTTCCCCCTGGCCCTTCCGAATGAATTTCATCTCTAGTCGTAAGATTATACAGATATTTTTCTTTTGTTTTCTCAATCTTGACATCAAACGATTTTTTTCTACCGACCCGCGCGGTGCATTTTTTCATTCCTTTATTCCCTTTTTTTTTCTTCTTTTATTTGTTCCCTTGGCCTGCTTTTACCGACTGTACGTTTAGATAACTATGTCAATGTAGACCAGTAGTCATCGTGTGTATTAATTGTCAGCGCCATTTTAATTAAGAAAGAGCTCAGAAGATAAATATAGTTTACAAACACATTTTTTCATTTAATTTAAGTACAAATATATACCTGTACGTATATGGTGAACTAAAATTAAGGCTGAAAACAATATTATTCAATAAAATACACGTTACAGTATATAAAATAAAAAAAAAGAGGGGTAAAAAACGAAGTTGAAAATAAACAAGCCCGTAATGAATGAATTTTAAAAGAAAAAAAAAACAAGGGGGAGAGAAAAATATAAAAATCAAAGAAAAACGAAACCCGATTATAATTTTCAGACTGTTTCCTTCGTTTTTTCTTCTATTCATCCCACGTTTTTTCCTTGACCTAGTTTTTATTCCGATAAGTACAACAATGTATAAGGTGTATGTGTACCGATGTACCTAATTTCTGTGCATTATTGCTTTTGAGCTTAAATCGTATAAAAAGTTGAGTGATGTCGTATGCTATAATACTGTAGACATTATGAGTAGAATAAATGTCAGATAAAAATCTTTATTATTTGTCTCATCGAAAACGATTGCAAGCGGGCGTAATATATATGCCTAATATATTTGGCTTAGGAATTCAGATAATCAAATAAATAATCTAGCCAGATAACACGTGTGCATCGTAAAATTACCAAATCATTCTATACCGTATACTTCATTTCATTATGGAAAAACGTTCAATATACGTGCGAGAATTTTTTTTCAATTCTTTGTTTTTTTTTTCATTTTTTATTCGACCTGATTTTTTCATCCCTGAAAATTCTATTCGCTATAAAAGTATTTCGGATTTAATTTATTCAGAGCGCAGCTGACAACGATGACCAGCTGCTGAAACATGTACATAGATTTTTCTATTTTCAAACTTGATCCCCACCCCCCTCCCCCGGCCCCTGCTCCATAGGTAGATGACTTCGGATCGAAGTGAAAATCGAGTCGTTTGCCTTGCGATAATTAAAAAAAATTCATTAATTAAGTAAAAGCACGAAATTATACAAATTCAAGTCAAAAGCACGCGATGCGTGTCAAGTGCCAAGGTTGTAAATTTTCTTTATATATTTATTTCTTTTTTTATATTATAGATCGCGGTTGGTTAGGATGTTAATCTTTTGTGAAAATTATCAAGTAGAGAAATTTGTAGAATTTTTGTACTTCTCCAAAAAGATTTATTTGTTTTACGTTTTTTTCGTAAATGTTTTTTGCAAAAAATGAATAATTATTTCGCACACTTAAAAATAATAGTAATTTTTATGAATTTGTTTCTTGTTATTCAATCCGTCGTAATTATTTCTTTTATTTCATTATTTAAGTACTGCATAATATAATTTCAAGGGTTCATTATTGTTGTCTGCAGGATCTGATTTATCATACAACATATATGTATACAAATGTATGGGCATAATAATGTGGACCGCGCCATTTTGGTTTGGCATATAATTATTATTCGGAGATCAAACTTCTAAGAATTTAATTTAAAATCGCTTTATCGCATGCACTTTGTATTGAATATTTAATTATTAACAATCAAAAGCACAGCGTGATTAATAAAGCAATAATATACATGTTATACAAAGTGAATATAGTATAAGCTACGTATAAGTTCTGCGAATTAGTATTATCGAATAATAACTTAATTAAATATATTGCAAGATTGATTGTTCCAAATCGGCTCAAATATTTATTTTATTTTATTTTATTTTATTTTAATTTAAATGAAATATTTCTCCATCGCGCAATGGCGTACCAGAAAATACCGGCTCTATATAATAATAAGAGAATATCAAATAATATGTATAATCGTCCTGAACTGCATTCAAACGTTTCCAATATTTATTAGCTTCAAGTCTCTGTACATCAATTGTCAGTTGAATGATCGACAAATAAGATAAAACAGTTTGCGCTAACCGCATCCCATATATATATACAATATTTTCTCATTCCGTGATATGACAATATTCTTACGGTTATGGAATTTAGAAAATATTTGTGAAAAATTTTCTCTGTATTTAGGTATACATTATATCTGTATACATTTTTTAATCTAATCTTATCATAGATAGATTTATAGCTTCTTCATTATAATTTTATTTCTACTTTCATACCTATTAAGATATAATATTGATCGAAATAACTACTTACCGAAGTTGATAATTAATTGAAAATCAATATCATCAATCATTTTCTTATTGATGACTATCGTTTTCCAAATTTTTAACTTTTTCTTATATGCTAAACGTGTTTCTGATTATTTGCCTCAAATGACGTAACTCATTTGATGATACGATACGAATATCTCTTCCAATATCTTATTTTCATTCATTTGTTTACTTATTTTTTCCACAATCATCGACGAGACGAATTGCATAGCTGTTTATTAAAAATCAAATGATAAATTGATAATTTCAAAAGATTCCGAGTCTGCACCTATACATCTACAAATGGTATAGATAGTATATGACCACGTCCGATACATATTTTATATTTTGCTACACATATTTTGCTTTATGGGTATAAAAAAAAACAAAGAAACAGTTATAAAAATATTTATAAAATACTATACAAAAATAATTCGCAAAAATTCCATGTATAATTCCATTTGATATATTTATGTACATAGAGATGTTGAGATGCATGATTCATTTGATTCGCGACTTTATTCATATATTTACATAATCGATTTTGATGGTGGATCAGATAAATTGTTTGTGTCGTACAGTCTCGAATATAAATTATGCGTGCATTATTTGGCGCGTGCACTTTTTTTGTTTTCGATGCTTCTTAAATTAATTCAGATCATTCGACTAAACGAAATGACCGCTGATGAATGATCGCGGCGAAAATTATTTCATTTATATTTATACATTTTTATATTTTATTTATTGTTACAGCTGACGGTGTTACGTATTCATTTGGTATATTTTACTCTGAGTTTCTCGATTATTTTAAAGAAGGGAAAGGCAAAACTGCGTGGATCGCTTCGATTCTTGTCGGAATTACACTTTGCTCAGGTATATTATTTGGTAAAATTTATTATGGATAAATTTTAATATGTTAATATATTTTGCAACGAGTTTTCACCATTTTTTTCCTTATTTATTTTCTTTTTTTTTTAATTTTAAAATACAGGTGTCGTAATTGTTATGCTTATGATGACTAAAATTGCCCATGATTCATTTTTCAATTAGTTTCAAATTATAAATAAACATCCGGATTTCAAAAGTTGTGATTCTGAAAAAAACAGCTACATTTCTTCGTTGGTCTTGAGCTCTTTTCGAGCGTTCCAAGTTTTGTAATAATATGAATACCATATTCGCTTATTAGCTCAATAATATATTAGATTGAAGATTAATGAGGATCAATCTTGTCTGGTAAATGACGGTTTATCTAACCATCAATCGCTTTAATAGATTTATCAATCAAGCTGATACGCATGTAGTTTTTAGAAATATACAACTGCTTCCGATGCAAAGATCGAATTGAGCATCGCTTTCAACTATTATAACACATTTTTCAAAGCATAATTCAATTTAATTAAAAAAAAACATTCATAATCTTACAAACTGTAGAACAGAAGACCTGAACCGTGTGATTAAAATCCAAAATCACAAGTAAATAGAAATTTGCACAGCTGTCCAACTTTGAGCAGGTGATCCAGTGATGCCCTTGAAAATGAAAACGCTCTATTAGATTTAACACACATTTGTTATTTTTAGGATACTTTAAACTCTGAACAGCTGTTGCTGTGAAAAATTCAATTGATTAAATAAAATATTTTCATGGTTTCAGGACCGATCTCTAGCTCCTTTGTAAATAAATATGGATGTAGACCTGTTACGATTGCTGGGAGTATTCTTGCCTCTGCTTGCCTTCTGGCAAGTTTTTATGCACAAAATGTCCTCACTATGTACTTTACAATTGGGATCGGCACAGGTAAGAATTTGTTACTTATTTATAAGATTTCAATGTAATCGTAAATGTTTTATCAATTTTTCTGTGGGATTACAGGTCTTGGTTTCGGGCTGATTTACCTCCCTGCTATAGTTAGCGTTACTTGTTATTTTGAAAAGTATCGTTCACTTGCTACTGGGATAGCAGTATGTGGCTCTGGTGTTGGAACTTTCGTTTTTTCCCCATTAACGGAGTCTCTGATATCATATTTTGGATGGCGAGGTGCTATGATGATTATATCCGGCTTGGTACTCCACTGTACAATATTTGGTGCACTCTTCAGACCATTGGAACCACCAAAACGGAAGGATATTCCTATGATTGTGAGTAATTTGAAAACAACGTTAGGTAATCTGATTTCACTCATCAATACCTATATTTCATAATAAATAATGTATTGCAGGTCATACATTCGGAGCAAAATGGTTCTCTTCTCAAAGCCGTTGAGTCGAATGGTATCAAGAAGGAAGAGAACAAGGAGAGACATCGCAGCGTAACAAGTATTAATCAAATGAAGTACTCTGCCGTTAAGACTGAAGATGGAGAAGGTAGAAATAATATGCGTGTCGCACTCAGCCAGCCTACGCTTTTTGGAAAGGATCTTGGAAATCACCCAGAATCGATGACCAGGTCGTTTGGAAGTGGAATTATGAGACGGCGAGACATTTTCTATCAAGGAAGCTTAGACAACATCGGGGCTAAGTCGTGAGTAAATAAAATACGAAAAAAGAGGACAACAGTCACTGATGAATAAATCAAATGGCTTTACTAATTTGCAGAGGATCTTTAGCAAATAGCGTTGAGAACATTAGGATACATTCGTCTTTGAGAAGTCTGCCCACCGCAAACGGTAAACGTTCAGAAAATTTCGAATGTAATCCTTGTGCTGAAGAGACTGTGGGTATATTCAAGGAGATGTTGGAATTATCACTTTTAAAAGATCCTGTATTTCTACTCTTTACATTTTCCAATTTTTGCACCAGTATTGGCTTCAATATCCCCTACGTTTACCTGGTGGTGAGTCTGCACAAAAAAAATGCTCTTATGAATTTTGAGGGAACTGACGACCATTCCAGATATTTTATTTGTTTTTCTCATTTCATTCAAATTTTAGGCCCAAGCCGAAGAGCGACATATCGAAAAAGTCTGGGCCAGTTATTTACTTTCCGTTATTGGAATGGCTAACACATTTGGACGTATAATTTTGGGTTACGTTTCTGACAAGCCTTGGATAAACCGTCTCCTCGTCTACAATCTGTGCCTGACTGTTTGCGGCGTTTGTGAGTATATATGAAAAAGATTCGATTGCTCAAAATGTGACCTTGTTTTCTCTTCATTGATGTCCTTCTGAACATAAATTGAGATATTTTCAAACGCGCCGAAGATGATACCAGAGAAGATAACATCTAATGTTATGTAACGTGTATTAGACACATTCTCTCCGGTGATAAATTACGAAGAATCTTTGTCACCACAAAGTGATGAAGATTTATGACTATCAGCTTATCTGTAAGAACTCATCATAATTTGAGAGGGTATAACAGGGTTCGGGTTGTATTACACAACAATTTGTATCGATGTGCTGTTGAAATTTTCGAATTAATAGATACTCTAGATAAGAGTCACATGTCGTTCAAGTTTTTTACGAAAATCGATGTACATAGAAATGAAGTATCTAATTCTTCGTATGCGTGAATATGTCAATCCCCGCCATGTAGAATTGGATTTAATTTCATCGTATGTATGGAAGAATTAGCAGAATGTCTCAACTGTTTGACGGGGTATGGGTCAGGGCTGTGACAGCTGCTGATAATAATTAAGATTATTTTTGCAATTTCATGATCCTTGATATTTCCATAACGAATATACACACCAATAATGTAACTTTATTACGAAATCTCCGGTATATCTTGCTTCTGTGACGCTGCTGCTGTTTTATTGCAAAACGTACTTTTCGTCAACCCCAAATCGCGAGATTGATAAATCTTGTAAAGCTTTAATTCAAACCATTGTAGATTCAGATTTTATTGGAGCAAAATTTTAAATCAAAATATTCGAAAAATGACCTTGTTAAAATAATCATTTTTTTTTCTAATATAAGCTACCGCATTGAGTACCTTCTGCGTCTCATTCACAAGTTTCGCTTTCTACTCAACCATTTACGGATTTACTGCCGGGGCTTACGTAGGCCTTACATCTGTGATTCTGGTGGATTTGCTCGGTCTAGATCGTCTGACTAATGCGTTTGGCCTTCTGTTACTCTTCCAAGGGCTAGCTTCTCTTCTCGGCCCTCCAGTAGCGGGTAAAAATTAATTCTTTCCTTTCAATTTTCAATATTGAATGAATCGTAAATCATCACACATTTTTTTTCAGGATGGCTGTACGACGCTTTAGGATCCTATAATCCAGGATTTTGGCTGGCTGGATTAATGATCGCAATTAGTGGCCTCATTCTATTTTTTATACCTACAGTTCAAAGGCACGTACAGAAGAAAAATGAAAGGTTACAAAGGATAAATATTACGCTTTAGGATTTATGTATTAATTGTTAGTATGTACATTTATATTTGATATTTTATATAATTCTTCTTCATTGTTATTCCTTGTTATTGATTTGCATATATTGTATGTACATAATTGATGGTGTATATTTTTGTACACATATGTAGATAATACTACATTACAACTGCCGCAACTGCCACCTGAACTTATACGCATACAATAATTACAAGGAGCGAGAGACTAATTATACCAAAATACGAGTCATCTGACCTCCTGAATTCATGTAATTTTTTTATTTATTTTATAATCGAATTTAGATTAAAAAAGAAAAAAAAAGTTGTCTTATGGATCTCAAATTTATTTCAAAAAATGATCAAGCGCGCCATTTACTCGGTGACCACAATGCTCAACAATAACGTATTTTCACTACAGTCGGTAAAAGCTGGTAAAAGATTTTGAGGAGGATGAAAACGATGTAATATATCACTGCTGCCACCACTCTTAAATGTTGTTAACTATTTCATGAAAAAACAATAATGACGTAATACCCTCCCCGGAAATCAGGTGCTCTCATTCATTCGAATGGTTTTACTAGAAATTTGACGTGCAATGTTTAGAGTTTCTACTAAACTAGGTGGTGCAAAATTCATAAATATATTTGTGCATTTTTCAGAGTAACGTGTACCACTATTTTTGATTCAAGTGATTCTAAAAATTGATTGACAATAAGGGAGCTAAATGGTCTCGTGCTTTCTAGGCGATTCGCGCAAGTTCTAGAGCGATTTTATTGGTGGAAATTTAGGGGCAGAGGGAACCATGATGCCGAGAACGAAATAATAGGAAGTCGTACAAAGCTAGACGAGTCTCTGAAGCAGCGGTTTTGTCCAATCGAGAATGGCTCCTGATTCGGTCGAATTTTGTGCAGGAATAATACAATAATTTGTACGAAAGATCAGTATATAAAAAAAATAAAAAGTAACATTTTTGAATACATCAAAATGCGGATAAAATTCTGTTGATATTCTTATATAGTAAATTGAATCAATTGTCGGCCATAGAATAGATTGAATTCCGTAGACCCTTGGTGGGAAAACAGTTGATGATTTTTTTAACCCACCCAACTACCCAAGCATGTGAACAGACCTCGAACGGACTGATTTTCGAGAGACTCGGGTATTGAAAGGCTGTTGAAAAAAGTAATTATTGTTAATAGTTAACAAATAAAAAGCTGTGTTAAAGTGAGTCCCAGTTTATTAAGGGGGTAAAGGAGTACCGGGTGATAGAATAATCAATTTGGTATCACCGAGAATTTGGGAGGCTGTAAATCATAGAAAATTAAAACTGTGGATGCTGCGAGGCTTATACGTATGTATGTATGTGAGATCTACATGATTCTGGTCTGCTGCTGCTGTCGTCGTACCATCGTATCGGACCGTTGTAGTTTGTCATTATTATTAAAAACTGCAAAATTACGGTTATAAATACGGACAATTATTGTGACACTAAGACGAACGAGGGAATAATACGCGTTATAATACGTAACACCATAATTAACGGACATCTAATAATCACTTAAAAGACGCCTGCCTAAGCAATCAGCGGCGGTGTTTATTCAACCCAAGTGGTATCAATGTTGTCTGGCAATGGTGTGTAAAGAGAACGTGGTATCATGGTTTGGGAATCTCTCCAGGTAAATATAAATCATAAAATACATCTCCCATCACCCTGTCTTTCTCGAATAAAATCAATCATTCAGTTATACCCTCATGCATTTCATTAACTATAAAGTAAACACTCCGTGTCTTTCTATTTCTTCCAATCCATTTTTCTGTTTTGCAAAAAATTATAAGATTATTGGCATTAATCCCAACCTACAACTCCCGATTCCTTTGTCTTTCTTCTTTCTTCACTCTGAGTAGTGGTCCTCAAAATTATTTCCATCATTCATCTTTGTCTATTACAATGTAGAGTTACAGGATAAATTGCTAACTGATAGCAATTTGCCAATTTTTAACACGGGACACCTAATATCCCATTTTATGCTTTTGAAAAACCATATTCTTTGTGTCCAGTGATCTGCAGTATTCTTATGCCAATGGGCGGTATAATTAATGCTAACATTGATGTTTCATTTTTCTTTTTGTGTAGTTATAAACGTATCGATGTGATGTGCACGCTGCTGAATATGTGTCTTCCGTTCGAAGTACGATACCTCGGCACATGTGTCGAGGATCTTGGCAAACGAGACTATAATGATCTTCGGGATACTGAGCACCGGGCCAATAATGCGTCGGATCTTGCAGAGCTCACTACTCTTGGTGTAACAGACAAGAGGACGCGGAGGAAACTCTCCCTCTATATGGCTTTGTTGCACTCGTGCAACTACGCCTGCGCTGTCATTTTGTACAAAAACCTTTCCAGCGTTGATTTTCAAGAGATTGTTAATCTGCTGAACGGAACCACATTCACACAGGACGATCAAACCCTGGATGAACTTCTGCTATTGTATACAATGGCCTTGAATCATCCAGCGTTTACCTACGAGCAAAAATCTGTCTTTGGCAATATTTTTGCAAAGCTACAGGAAGAAGAAGTCAGACTTAATCCTCCTAAACCGGTCACCAACTCTTCATTCAAATCAGCACAAGTAATATTCACCAAATTTACCTTCATATTCTATCTAATGGAAAACTTTGGGGGATTGCGGTGTTTCTATAAGGAGTAGATCTTTAATGAAACAATAAACGTTGGAACTTAGTATCTGGTTCTCTGAGTCATCGTAACTGTGAAAGTCACTAATACTAATACTCGAGTCACTCTGGGATACCCCAACTTTCCTGATAGTTGAAGAAGGCTTTATTCATTATCTGCACATATATTCATGTGCCTGAGTATGTGTAGACTGGGATTCACTGAGTTGATTGTTTCTGTCAATAACGAATCAGTTTTCAGGGATTTTGGAAGCAACTTTATTTAAGATATTTTAATTTTACACCTGTCATCCTTTCACAATTAAACCATGATTACATTGATTAATGATGATTAATATTTTCTCATTAATGCAGGGATGCACTCCATGTGTTACCCCTAATGACAGGGTGGGGGATACCGAAACTCTAACAAACTGCTTAATACCTCCTCCAACAATGCAGCAATTCCACGGTAAATATTCATAAATCCTCGATTATTTTACAAGGTCTAAAGAATTTGTTTTTATCATTTAGGAGATATGTCTGCCCGGAACAACGCAATCGTTACAGGGATACCACCTGGTCTGACGATGCCACCACCTGGCTTGTGTCTTCCCGGTCCCGATCAGATGTCCATAGGTTCTGGTGGAGCGGCTCAATATCTGCACCTCGGTTTTCCCTCCGTTAATCACATGCCCCCGTGGTCAGGTCAGGTTATGATGAGCAACCCAGTTCTGTATCAAACAGGCGATGTATTGGCTTATCCTTCTTCTCCTTTAGTGAGTCGTCAGTCATCTCCATCCCAATCCAGATCTCCTAGTCGAAGCAATTCCCCGATGAGCAGTCGTAGGAACAATGCTATCCCACGTACCTCCTCTCAAGCCACTCAGTCTACTTCAAACACCCTGACAACATCCACAAGTACAAGCTGCAGTCAAACGAGTATTTCACACTCGAGCGCAGCCTCTTTACCATCCTTGCAGCCATCCGCTACTAGCACCACCACCACTGGTAGTGGCGGTAGTAAAGGACAGTCCTCTCTTCCCAGTCAATCTCCGCTACCGCCTTCGCAATGGTCTGTTCCTCCACCCATAGCTGTTACTACAGCCCTTCCTCCAGGCAATTCTCGACACAGTAACGCCGAGGGTTCAATGACAGGTCAAACACCAGCCGGTAGTTCTAAACAGACGCCACCGCCTCCACGGCTCAGATCAACGGCTACCGCTGTAGAATCTTTGAGAGAAACTGTGGGCAAGGAAATACCGAGTTTCAAAAATAATCTTCAAAATCTGTCCATCGACGAGGTAAGTAAAATGAGATTTCTTTGGTTCGATGTCTGTTTCTGCCTCAATTTGATAACACAATCATCTACAATGCGCTGTTGATATTATGAAATATGATCAGGTTGTAGGAAGAAGATATTAGGGAAAAGAATTAACCCACAGATTTTGATGAGCAGTTTATAACGGTGCAGCTGAATGAGTAATGGGAACGTAGAATATCTGAATTAGATTTTATAATGCTCTGCATATGGGTACTTTGTATGAACGTCAAAAGTTCCTTTCTATCTTTCGGTCTGAGGTGTATTTTGATTATTTAATGAACTCAGATTAGGAGATTGGGTGATGAGGAATTGCGGGACTTGGGATTGCCATCAAATGCAGTAGGTCAACTACAAAGTATCATGAAGAACCAAACTCCGAACGGTTTGAATCTGCTTTCGTCTGACAAGAAACCGGAGAGTTCAACCAACGTCGTTACGCATCCCGCTCTAGAACACGTTGAGAACGAGGTAATTCGCTGGTTATAGTCTTTAGTACTTATAATTCATACCTGAAAGACTTGATCAAAATTGTTTTCACACTTCAAATTGCTTGCTCATCGACTTTGTTTAGTAAGACTTATTTGCAATAGAAGGAAGGGATCGTCAACCTTTAGGATTGTTGTAATCTATGATTATAGGATCTAGTGATTTGTGGCTGATTGTTGTTATGACTTGATGTTATACTATTTACTTTCTGAAAAGTACAAAGAAATGTACGTTCGAAAAAATGTAACATCTGTGTTTTGAAGATGGCAAAAATAGTTGTGCAATTACACAGGTTATCAGAGGAAGCGACGCGTTGAGCGAAGCGAGTCCGACTGCCACAAAATGCATCCCGTTACAGCAACCTCAGCACCAAGTTTTGCATCACCACCATAATCACGCCAGTACGAACGTGAGACGGTATCCGAATATTCCGCCCATGGACCCATCCCAAATGCAGATGTACCCTCAACCACCGCCAGTTTACGCCGCACAAAATACGCCATGTTACGCTTGCCTAACAATGCCAGTGGGTGGAGTTCAGAATCGTTATGCCAGGCAAGTGAAAAAGCTCAGTAATTTCGTAAGTTTGAATCAGTCACTCTGCAGCACCGAAGTAAACAAGATCACGACTCTGTTTATCATTCATAGGTGTAATGCCCAGCAAGTTTACTGCCTTACGCAGCTTCAGACTTTAAGACTGGATCCGGAAAGCAGTCGACACTGTTCTCAGAGCAGTAGTTCTGAAAGTACCGGAAGTCGGTCTCCTCCCGAAACACCACCAGCAGCGCCCTGGGTTGGCGGTGTGGAATCTTCAGCTCCGAATCAGTTACCTACAGATCACACTAACTCCGGAGGAGTGGTACCACCTCATCCGACGATTTCCGTCTCGTCATCTCACCAAGCTCCTCAACCTTCTATGCAGCAGCCCTTACCCGAGAAACAAAGGAACAGTAGGAAAAACCCGACTCACTACGTACGTCACAAAAACCAAATAGTCAACGGTGGACCGCAAAGTATTCCTCACTGCGTTCCCTTCACACCCCAGCCGTCACATTCGCCAATAACTTACCTCCAGCACGGACACTTCCCATCCCTGAGACCTGCCGCTGGTATTTACTCAAACTTTTCACATGCCGCGGCGTACGGCAGGCCCACTTATCCCACGTATCAACCAAATGGCGAAATGATGTACCAGTACCCTGGCGCACATCCTGGGCATCATCCTGGCTCGGCAGGAACCCCGCCGCCACCCTCAGCACCAGCCCCGCCTCAAGCACCTTACCTGCCTCCTACTCCGGTGGTTACTTACTCTACGGTAGTACCGCCGCCAAAAGTATCCTGCTACAACTGCGGAAGCAGCAATCATCACGCTGCGGATTGCAAGGACCAAACGATGGAAGACCTCACTAAGGGAGGTAGGTCACAGCCATCGCGCAATCCGTAGAATCTGGTGTTTTCTAGGCGGATGAAATTTAGTCCGCCTGGAATCGCAGGGATATCTACGCGCGTTTCTGATATGTATTTGTAAGTAACTAATTAGTAAAAGACAGGAGAGTGCTGGATAACTACTGTGGAGTGAGTGGGAGAATTGATAGATCATTACGTCTACTTCTGTAACCTGCTACTCGCCCACCCACGAAGATTACGAGTCATTGGGCTAGGGGTATTTCTAGTCTAGGTTTAACGCCGATTTCAATCATATCTCGTACGAGGTTTCTACATGTCGTACTGACGCTTCTACCCTCATCTGATATTTATTCTCTGCTATTTTGCTGGCTAAAGCTGCTAATCTGATACAAAAATTTACACTCCGAGCGACTGAGAAATTTTATTTCCCAGGAAAACTAGTTCCCCTCAGGTACCTAGGGTGTGCATTTAATTCATCTTGCATCTTCTGGTTATACGACGCTTTCGATCCCGTCAAAGATAAGTCGACAATAACCAGTGTTACAAATTCAAATCTTAGTTGCAAAAAAGTTCCGTTGTTCAAAATTGCAGAAGAAAAAAAAAAAACACACTTCGATAACTCGCCACTCAATTAGTGTCTGTGTGATAAATCAGGATCCAGCCAGTTTGGTATTACGAAATGCGTGACCGTGAGTTGCAAATTATATTATCTCTCTATTTTCGAGTGCCAATGTAAGCGTAGAAATCAAGCCCCAAGTTAACGTCCATGCATTAATGAAATTCTTGAAACTGTGGCAATTTTGTAAGGATAATTATATCTCAATATCGCAGCTAGTGTCTCATCCCAGGCCTCTACGGACGTGTCCGGCACTCTTCTTTTTCCTGTTAAAATCTCTCAGACCGCACCTACCAATTCTATTTCAGCCCAGTATCGACTGGATTATACGATACTCAAACAACCTGGAGAGTGTCAGAGTTCCGACAAGTGATCCCCTATCGAGGACCATCATTTAAATACCTACCACAACCCTACTACCGCTACCACTACCAGAACCACAATAATCACCCGGCCTATCGATAAAAAATCAAACAACCGCTACCGTTCTCAACACAAGTTGTCGGTCGTTTTTCTAGACTTCTTCTATATTCAAAATAGGAATTTTTTCAAACGTTCCCCTGTTTGCCAGCTCGCTGTACCTCGCAAACTTTTTCTGAATTCTTATTTATGATAGCGCAATTATTATTAATAACTTATCTCCCTCTCCCGCCCTTGTTGTATTCGATAACCCAATTTTATCGTCTACAAAAGTGATTTAACAGCGTACTTCGTATTCTCATCTATATTTTTTAGTATATTATCAGCGGTATTTTCAATAACTCGTGTTAGGTATATTATAATTTTCGGCTGCGCGTATTTTCAACGTAAAACTTGTAATACCCAATCGGTTAACTTATTAACTTTCTAGTGACTAGCGTTACAAACAATAATATCCAGTGAAATTCTGGAGTATAGGTATAATAATTACAACAACAACAACAACAACAACAACAATAATAATAATAAGAATAATAAGAATTAAATATTGAAACCGAAGTTTTCACGACTATCATTACACGACGCAAATTAAATCACACATCAAAACAAAATATATTATAACGACGCCAATTCACAACAACATACGTTTATATAGTTTATCGTCTATCATTTTTACCTGTCGATATAAAATTCATTAAAAACAAAACCAAACAAATTTTCGTGTGAAACCATAAGTGTTCGATCATCATCTCTAGCTTCCGTTGCGCTCCTGTGTGTCTAAACTAAAAAAGAAAACTAAAAAAAAGAAAAAAAAAAAGAATATATATATACTAGACGCTGCTCACTGCTCATTTAATTAACTTATCCATATACATATATATATATATACATATATACATAATAATAATTAGTTGGGTATATATATGTTATATATTATATATATATTATAATTCTCATCCTATTTATAATAGTTAGGCAATCACACGTGCAACTTAAGCAATTTTATACAAGTTTTATCGGTCGCCCATCTTTTTTAATTGTAGGCAGTGTTATACATTAGGACTTTATTATATGTATAAAAAAAAAAGAAGCAAAACAAGAAATTGATGTACGATCAACAACTTGGGACGACACAGAAGTGATCGTGTCTATCAGTTGTTTATTATATATGTAATTATAACACAATTTAAATTAACTAATTAGATGTCCATGTCGATTATTGATAAAAAAAAACTCTGGCTAATCTCGTCGTACATTACAATAATGAATTAAATAATGAGAGAAAAATATAAGTAAACAAGTGAAAAACAAAATTAAAACAAAAAAAAACAAAAAGCAAAAAAAAAAAATATAATAGTTATTGTAAAGTTTAAAAGTACCTACCTATGTATCTGTAAATAAAAAGGGAAGACAAAAAAGAAAGCGTAACTAAGTATACAATCTAAACTATTATAAGCATTGTCTTATCGAATATGAGCGGGTAGGTGACAACGGATGCCACATGCATTTACAATGCCTATACTATTATTATACAAGTCTACGGACGCTAAATTACTAGATGTTAATACTTTGTTTGTGGCAGCTAGTCAGAGCCCCACTAGATTTATTAGAGGTAAAATTTTGAAATTTAAAGACACCAAAGGCTAAGTCGGCTTCGGTGTATGCTCATACTACCGATACCAATAGCCAATAAAGCGTTGTGAGGTTAGAAATTGAGAACAACAGAAAGAGATAATTTCATTTGCAACTTACGGTCGTCTTTTAAGTCTAACAAAATATGTATATGCATCGGAGAAGAGTATTCAAGTAAAATTGCTCATTTATTTGTTGTTTGCATGATGGAGTTCTGAGTGCAGCGAGAGTCGGCTGCTTAATTCATAATTCAACTCTTTGAAGTGTGGAAAAGATGAATCAATTGTACTTTTTATAACTTAAGGTGATGAAAGCTCGGTTGTAATTTCATGTTCGCCTGCTACATATCAGTTTATATATTATACTTTCCCCCCATATACTATATTATTATTGTATCGACCACCCGTCTTAGGCCTTTAATATTTTCATATTTCTATCAAAGCATTAATTGGTTATCATCGCCTCACATCACTTGCAGACATTTATTCTGTGTGTACAAAGAATATCCTAGGATAATATGATATATACATAATATATATACACATATTGTATATTATAGAAATTTTTTTTCTTTCCACTCTCTTTGTTATCTTGCTCTACATCTCGCTGTGTAATTTTTCTATCTCTGTCCAAAGAATGAATACGTCGGGTTAATTATTTAGTTTTTCCGAATGTTCCTCGACGTGAGTGAATAAATAAATCATACATACATATGTATGTGGATAAATATTAAATGTTAAAGTACCCCATATACGCTTTTGTATCAAATAATTGTCGTATAAAAGAAAAGGAAAAAAAATACAAATACAATAAAAAGAACAAAAAAAAAGATCAGAAGTTTCCGACTCAAAATTAACTGGCAGCTCGTTATACATATATTATTATGATACGAATGTGATTGAAAGGAAATTAAAATGAATTATAATAATAAGTAATGATTATTTTCAAAGTGTTAATAATTTAGATGAGATTGATAAAGAAATGAAATGTTCAATAATAAAAGAATTGGAAAAGTCTTCAATGAGCTTTCATCACTTGCTCTATATTGCACACGGTTACCAAATTTCCCACCTCGCAAAAAATAATAACTTTCGACTGCCTCGTAGTATAAAAATTCATCCAAAGTCTTAACGTTACAATTATTATTATCATTATGATTATCATTGTCATTAGTCTTATCATCATTATTACTAGTATCACAATTATCATTATTATTACGATCATATATACATATATTTTTTTTTTCATTTCTTGAAATGTATATTTTTCTAATATGAAATTGATATTCTTTCGTATTTCTCAATTCTTGTTTCATTTACGGAATAACCTCTCTATTAAACAGAAGCTAAAAAACATTACGAAAAATGAATTAGAAATATAAAGAATTCAGCGGGGGAAACAAAAAATTATCCAGGAGGTTTCCAAATTATACATGTTTGTGAACTCTTCTCCTAGCGGTAGCGGTTCGATGATAATAATAATTAAATAAATTCTTGAAGTCATACGAAAAAAATTAAAAAAATCTTCGACCATGAATATTTATTTTTCAAGTCTGACATTCATTGATGCCATCGGTCTTCAAATAGAGTTCAAATATATTGATTATATACATCTAGGTAATATACAGATATATTTTTGTCATTCGTGAGCCATTGAATTTTTTTGAATAAGTAAATTGATAAATTTTTCTCTTTTTTTTCTTACTTTAAACTTTAAAATCACTTTCTATTGATATTTATCATTAATTTTATTAGCAATTTCTTCTCTTTTTTTTCCTGTAATTCATTGCTATTTACACGATACGAATTATTGTGGTTGTTGATTGATTGATGTAAATGAATTGCCTGCAACAACGACGTAAACTGTATAAGATATATGAAATATATATAGTATATATTATTAAAATTTTATGTATAATATGTGTACGCATATATAATTTATAATCTCAAACTGTTTGTCCGTTTCTAATATCTCTGCGCATACCTAATTATTATACAAATTATTACATATTATATCATGTAGGATAAAAAAAAATGAGGATTATTTTTCTCCTTGTTTTTTGTATGTCATGAATTTTATTTCAGCCCGATTACTGTACGTCCTCGATCCAATAATTTTTTTTTTGTCGTCGAAGTCTGTTCGATTCCTAATTTAAGAAAAATGGAAAAACAATGAAAATTCGACGTTGACTTTTTTCTCCTATTTTTGGTGGCAAGAATGATCAAAATTTTGTAATACCTATACTTATATATTCAGATGCACAAGCGATTATAAAAATTAGTCATGATTTCTTTGATTTGAATGAGAAAAAAGTAATAAAAACCATAAAATAATAATAATAATAATAAAATAAAGCTAATGAATAAACTAATAATAAATTTATAATCAAATCAAATCAGTATTATGCCTGTTAAAAAAATCAAAACTCTCGACCATATCGCTGGCAGAAAGGTAAAAAAAAAAAACAAAAAAAAATCAGAAATTAGTCCATGTTGTAAAAATAATATTAATAATAATAATGATGATATTCAATATAAATTTTGAGAAAGGAAGAAAAAAAAGAGCAAAACAATGGGCGGAAGAAAGAAAAAAGTAGGGAAGATTATAAATGAAAAATTTTTAAACACGAACTATTATTATATAACATTATTATACCTATATCATACATTACTATATAGAAATAAATTTACAAAACGAAGCTATCCACGTATCTCAGCTGTGATTCTTGACATCCAAATATTAAAAGGAAGAAGAACTACCGAACGAATGTATGACTAGAATAAGTTGCGAAAACGAAAAGAACAAAAAAATTAATCATCAATTTAATATACTTTTCAATCAATGCTAACCATATAGGTACATATATTGTTATGAATATACTATATTATACATTACGGCTAAAATATGTATAATATAGGTATCGAAAAATCTTTGGGCAGTGTTACTTATATACATACATGTATAAATAAATTTCCTGTAAAAATTTATTAATAATATAGTGTTAGATTATTATTATTATTATTATCATTATTATTATTGATGTATAAATATTAATTATAAGTTAAGAAAAAAGAAAAGAAAAAATGCTGCAGCGTGCAAGAAGTATATCTAATACAAATAAAATATACCAATATACATTATATATACATATATACATGAGAAAAAAAATTAATAAAAATACATATATATATATATCTATAATTATATCAAATTTCTTACGAGATGGAGCATAACGATATAACTACATATCGTTTTATGTATTACATGATAGATAGTATGTAACCGCTATTACAATAATAATAGTATTAATAATAATATAGTAATTGAATTTAAATAACAACAACAGTAATAATGAATATTATGAAACAAATAATCTATATAATGAAGACAATATGTTCATGATAACAATTTTTGAATCGCAGCGAAAAGGAGAAGAAAAAAAAATCGATGAAAACAAAAATGATAATGAAAAAATATACAAACACACAAAAATAATCGACGATAATAATAATAAATAATAACAATAATAATAATAATAATAATAATGGTAATAATAATGATAATGATAATAATAATGATGCAATGAAGGTAAGAAAATCATCTGACAGAGGAATAACTAAAAGAATAAAGAAAGAATGGATTAAACAAAATTGAAAGAAAAAATGAATAAATAAGAATGGGAAATAATGAATGTTATGTAAATTATTTAATATCTATATAAAGGATGAATGAATTTTTGAATTTGATATATATATAGGTAAATGCGATATAAAATAATATAAATGTCTATAAACTATATATATACATTGTACAAGTATAAATAATATATTACCGAACATGAGTGAAAAAAATTTTCAAAAATTTATAGCAACGGTAACGGTAAAAATCAAAAAAAAGAAACGAGAAAAAAAAAAATCGTCAAATAAATAATTTCACAGATGGAAACTATACATAATGGAAATATATACCTAGATATAGGAAAGTGTGAAGCGATCATAGAGTCGTACACGAATAAATGAATGCGTAAGAGTTCGCGAAAAGAAAAAAGAAAAAATGGAAGCGAGCATATTTGTAAATCAATTTAAGAATGAAAAAAGGAAGAATGGTTGTATGAATGAATGGGAATCGATCTAAAGAACTACAGAATAGAGTAACAAAAAAAAAGAGAAAAGAAAAAAGAAATAATAAAACAAATAACAATTATTAATAGAAGTAATCCAGGGTATGTTCGTATGGGTTTCCGCACCGATAGGCGTTATTATTATTTACATTACATTGAAAAATAATAATAATATTAATAATAATAATATTGATATTAATTGTAATAAGATTGATAACGTGACCTTAAATATAATTAATATGAGCGCAGCAGCTACATAATCAGTAATCACAATGAGACGAAAGACATACGAAGGATTTGTGCTACTTTTAGGTCATATAAAATTACAAAAAAAAACAAGAAAAAAACAAAAAAAAATTACAAATAAACGACAAAAACCCAAAAAAAAAAAAAAAAAAGAACGTTTACATACAAACATGTGATGTGTATATACACACTATACATATACTATATATATATTTCATATGTATGTGTATATGAAAATATTGAGATATATTTGTAAATTCTGTTATCTGAATGCATTATGAATATTTTAACCTCCTGTAATAAAATATTTAATAATAAAAAAAACAAGGAAAAAAAGCAAAACCAAAAAAAAAAACAAGTTACCACCCAACATCGTACATTGTTGTTTTTTTTTATATATATTTTTGTAGATCTGGTATGTATGTATGTATTACATACATTAATATAAGAACCGGAAGTTGTATGATAGTTCAAGCCAAACTTATGCGGCATAATTTCCTTGGGGAAAAATCGAAGGTTGATAATTGTGAATTGCGGTTTCCGGTTGAGCAGGGGATGGAAACGTTTATTCGAATCTCTATTTTTTATTATTTTCGGTGATTGAGATCGTGAAAATCGTGGGGTACAGAGCGCCGAGGATATCATTTACTTACGTCGCGTCCGCCATGTTGCTTTTTCTTTTTTTTAACAATTTTTCAGTTTATATCGCAGTAAATTAAAAAATAAAAAATCAGGAATTATATTGCTGAAAGTTAATGTACGGAAATTTAATTAATTGAATAGGTAATCATCGGTCATGCGCTCGAATTATATTCGTATAGGTATATAGATATTTATATAAAATTCGTTTTATTGCAGTATTGTGTTTTTTGGTGATAATTTGATCGATTTTGTCGATTCATTTGAAGAATTAGGATACGTTGTATACGTATAGGTACTATATAAAAGAAGCCAAACGGATCAAATATCATCGAATTACATAAGACTAGATGCTCACGAAACAATTTTGATAGCAGCTGAAGTTTTCGTTACATCGTGAATAGACTTATGTTACATAGATGTGAAACACAGCTATTACTACGATAATAATAATAATAACTAAATATCATAGTAGAATTGCATCTACCATAATATATGAACGAATGACAATTAAAATGACCTTGTTACCGATTCTTATTTACACCGATCAAAATTATTTTGGCCTTTGGCCGACTTTATTCATACATACCTCGGTATAATTTTAATTTTTACTAATAATTGATTTTATTTTTTTTCTCTATCCTTATTTACGATTCCGTTATTCAATTGACACAATGATGTATTATTTATTTTTAAATTTTTATAGAAACAAAGAATATATCCAGATAACGATAATTTCGTATCGATCATCCGCAGGGTATACGATAAATTGAAATTTATATAGCGTCTATTTGTGGAATGGTTTAAAAAATTAGTATAACGTTAACAAATGTTTATATCATATAAATAATCGAAAAGTGCAGATATACTGAGATTTCTATAATACATAAGAATAACGTATATGATAATAATTTCGTTTTTTGTATATTATATATTTACAGTTGATTTAGTTGCCGCATATTACATAGAAGTATACATATTTATTGTACATGGGTATGTACGTTCTGGATCGAACTATGGAGAGTAAGAACGCATGTTCAAAAAGAGAGGGAGAGATGTTGAAATATAATCGAAGTTGTTAGAGAAGGAGGAAAGGAGAAGAAGAAGAAGCTGCATGGGATTTTGAACTGAGTTTGCGCGAGGGAAGGAATACGAGCGTATAACATTAAGGGGTGGAAACCGGGCTAACCAGGCCAACAACGACGCATCGTAGGGAACGTCGGGCCACCGCTCAATATCTCTTCGGGTTTTAACTCGCCAACCTCCGTTCGCCACAAGCAGCAGCAGCGGCAGCAGCAGCGTCAACTACGGGAATAGTGGCAGTAGCCAGCAGCTGTGAAATCAACCACCACTGGAGAGGAGAAGAGCTTCGAGATACCCTTTTCGACGGAACAACCCTCTTTGCGTTTTCTGCATCCACTGCGCGGAGACGCTTGAACGGAAGCTCGCTCGATTGTTCCGAAGAGAATAATAGAGACAGAAAGGAAGAACGAGAAACGAAAAAAACAAGCATTTCTAATCACGAGAATAACAAGAAATAAGTTGTTTGATTAAAAAAAAAAAAGAGTACATATTAATCGAAAGTATAATAATTATTGTTTGCAACAATGGAGGATAAAAAACTTGAACAGTATTACTCGCCGCCACCGCAACTCGGAAAATGGGAAGGCTTCAGAATTTTCCTATGGAATTCCGAAACCGGACAATTTATGGGACGGACCGGTGCAAGTTGGGGTAAGAATTTTTATTTCACATTATATCTTAGAGCGCACATCACATTTCCTTCTCCCCCAATTTTCAACTATACTTCCACGTAATTTTGTATAATGAATTTTATACGACTTCTTTTCGCCCGCGTATCCTATATATAATTTTCTGTACAGCCGAATTATATTACAAAACATTTTTCAAGGGTATTAAACGTTAATAGGATTTTTACTCCGCGATACGATCGTCTCTGATCGATGTGAATTACATTCGTTTCGGTTCGATATTTCCATTACTTTTTTTTTTATCTTCTTTTTTTCGCACCCTATGCGGCAAGGGTTGCGCAGAAATTTCAGTGTTACGTAACAACTTCCTTCTATTGTTTTTTTTCTCTCCTTTTCTCAGCCGCCAAGAAGTTTCGATCTCTAGTTCGATATTCTGTGTCACCTATGGTGAAAAAAACAGCTTCAGACTTAGGATCATATATATTACCTGACTGTGTTATATATCGTATGTAATTCCGGTCGAATCAATACTCCAATTGGTTGACCTGCCCTTAGGGCGGTTTGCGCGTGCAAATATTTGCAGTCAAATACGATGATTGATCAGATTGATTATTTTTTTTGGAATATAATATCTTCGTAACCGAGCCACGGGATAATAAGAACGCGTGCGTATAATTTATTTGCACGTAAGTTTCGAAAAATTTGAAAAACCCGGCGGTATCATTGCAGCCATTTTGTCGAGTAATTTTTACCTCTGGGCTGCAGACTTAAAGGCGCTTCACAGACTTTCAGACGCTCGAAAAAAAATCAATGCTTCCTTCTTCACACCTTATTATAGACCGCATCTACGGAGAATCTATAGTTGTTCTTTTTTTCATCCGACTTATGAAAAATCGACGACAGTTTATAACGATCTATAAAAAAAAATCGACGTACGGATTTTTTTAAAAATAATTCAAACCCGTACCACCGTTTCATTTTATAAGTTTTTTATAGTGTCGTGAAAAATTTTCCACACATATATTTATAAATAAATGCGTGTGTATTCCATATTATTCCGTAAAATTTGTACGTTATCGCATGTTCTACGAATATCGCATACATTACATTAGAAAAAATGTTTGAGCTCCGATTCTGCGTAAAACGTACCGCGAATCGTGGAAAACGGGTCGGAAATTTTAGGCGTAGTCCACTATATGTATACAAGGTAGAATTGATTTTCGGTCAAGGTATATATATATATATAGTACACGGTCTATATATTCTTACCGGAAGCCTCCCTGACATGATCATCATATGCAAAGCTTCCCCATACTCTATTTCTTTCTTATACGAAGTATTTGATTTCACTCGATTTTATTAGTTTTCCTTTTTTTCTTTTTTTTTCTAACGTATAACGTAATATAACCGGCACACGCGGACCACGTTACTTGTACACGTATAGATAATATTACGAAAAAGACAAAAAAGAATCAAAAAATCAAAATAAGATCGTTATTGAAGATGTCAAAAAAAATTTGATAGGTAGACATATGTTGGGAGAAAAATCGTAGGTTTTTCTATTTTTCTTTCATTACGATAGCGAGCTATCTATAATTTTTTTTTGTTTTTGTATAATAATCTTCCAATGCGGACATTTCTGCAGTAGCATATATGGTATATGTATATGGAGCGCCGGTAACCAAAAGGAGAACTTTGCGGGATCAATAGACTATACACTATAATATATAGCAATGGTTCAGGGGATATATGTAACATGTAATTTCGAATTACGGATGCATTGCACATGTATACATGTATATGATTCTGAATTTTTAACCACCAGATATGTACAAATAAGCGATGAAGAATCTTTTTTTTTTCTTTTTCACTTTTACTTTTATTTTATCATTATATTAGAGCGTTATTTTAATGAGCCGGTGACAGCTGATCGCTCTTAACTAACGAAGTTTAAAAATAGATATTCCATGCACGGGCGAATTTTTAATACGATATTTTTGTCTATATACTATTTGAGAAACGTTAAAAGTTTAACTCGAACTGGAGCAAAAAATGAATTTTTCACGTTGGTGTTAATTCATCGGCATGGCAATGGGAAAATAAACTATAATTTCGAGCGGATCTGCAGTTCTGATATATTTTGGAAATATTCAGGCGATGTCATTGCTATATTAGGGATGAATTATCGAGGGTAAAGTAAATGGCGAATTCTAATATTATATATAAGTTTATTCTTTTTTTATTATACCCTTCGTCTGTATAACCATTTTGCGATGCGACATGAAATATTTCAGACACGAACCTTGCAGAAGCTCTTAAATCTTATCGTGCAAAAGCTTCGTACCCATAGAAATCGATTCGCGATTCAGTCCTTCGTATATATGGCGAATACTCGCGACGTTTCATGAGTCACGAAAGAATAAGAATCTCGATTTTTTATTTCAGCTTTTATCTGTGCAGAATTTATATAATATAAATGAAATCATTGGTATTTCTGCAGGAAATGATAACTGTTGTCATCAACTCTTTTCAACGCCCTCCGATCCAATTTTATTTATAATATTTTTATTTTTAGAACAATAGCCTCTGTCGAAGGTATTACTGCAGATTTTCAGCGAGGAGTCCATGACAGAAGTTATTGCCAATTCAGGTCAATTAGCTTTGGGATCTTAATTGTTATAGTTCTATACACTTTGCAATTGTTACGCTATTGATAATAACAGATACGTAACACTGACGGTAATAATTTTTCTTTTGTTTTATTTCATTTGATTTAATTTTACGTATAATCATATCGCTGTATCAACGTTGAAAAATATTCGTGAGATTAAAATTAGTCCGGAGGAAGCTCTTGAAGATTTTCGAATATTGAATTAGGTAGTTAATTTATGGAAATAAAATTTTCACATTCGACAAAGCGAAAAGAGCTGATATAACTGCGAGTGCCGGATTGCGGTTGAATCGCGTAAAACGATATAGGTTTATATGACCGTCCGGTGCAAAGATCAATTGGATTCTATTGACGAGGAATATATATCAGTAAGCGACTGCAAAACACATAAGTCAATCACTCGTGAGAAATTATAATAATTTAAACAATAATTTTCAGCCAAGATATTGCTGTTCTACGTTATATTCTACGCCGTTCTTTGCGGCTTCTTCGGGGCAATGCTGGCCGTTTTTTACCAAACG
Organism: Athalia circularis; assembly: GCA_963978495.1. Lineage (NCBI taxonomy): Eukaryota > Metazoa > Arthropoda > Insecta > Hymenoptera > Athaliidae > Athalia > Athalia circularis. The sequence continues at coordinate 34,162,783 of OZ021698.1, read as the reverse complement.
CTTGATCCGAACGCCCCCAAATGGCAGTTGGAAGGATCGTTGATCGGCACCAACCCCGGTCTTGGTTTCAGACCAATGCCACCAGAGAGCAACGTCGAGAGTACTTTGATCTGGTACAAGGCTAGCGACGAAGGAAACTACCGTCACTGGACCAAGGAGCTGGATAAATTCCTAGAAAGTAAGTAGAAAAGGGGCTCGGAGGCCCTCGACGTTACTTACAGTACAAAAAAAATGCTCCTTTTCATCAGGTTACAAGAAGATCGTACCTAAGCCAGGGGTTATCGACACGAGGGTGCCATGTGACTACGACTCTCCACCACCTCAAGGAAAGGTCTGCAACGTTGACGTGGAGTCGTGGCATCTGTGCAACAGAAACAATACTTACAATTACCAGAAATCAGCCCCTTGTATTTTCCTAAAGCTGAACAAGGTTTGTTTCGCGTCAAATAAATCTTCATTTCAATGAAATTTTTCACCAATTACGAAACCTTATTGTGCGCAGATCTTCGGCTGGATGCCAGCGACGTACAACGACACGACTGATTTGCCAAGTAATATGCCCGACGATTTGAAGGCGCACATTGCAAACGAAAAATCACGAAAACCAAAGTCAGTCAACACCGTCTGGGTATCCTGCGAAGGTGAGAATCCTGCGGATGTTGAAAATATCGGTCCGATCCAGTACATACCGCAGCGAGGATTCCCCGGATATTATTTCCCCTTCACCAACACTCCGGGATATTTGAGTCCCCTGGTCGCGGTGCATTTTGAAAAACCAAAGTGTAAGTTGAACATTTGACAAAATTAAAGCACGATCTGCAGTACCGACGGTGAGTGAAAAAAATTCATTATATCTTGATCATGATTATTAGACGGAGTCCTGATCAACATCGAGTGCAAGGCGTGGGCCCGCAACATTCACCACGACAGATTTGAGCGACGTGGATCGGTTCATTTTGAGCTTATGGTGGATTAAGCTGTGAAATTTAAAGACAAAATTTTGCTTCGACCACTACCAACTGCCGGCAAAATTTTTCAAGCCCTCAATCATACTGCATAATTATATATACATATATATTATTACGGCAAAGTCCCTGCCAAACAAAAAAAAAAAAACAAAAAAAAATGAAACGTTTATTTCAATATTATCATTATAATATTATTATTAAACATAAATTCATCATACAAACATACATAATGATACATACATGCATAGTCACATATATACATAATATATAACAATTATATATTCGCACATCCTGATTTCATCATTTTATACAATCCGAAAAAAAAAACAAGTCACCATCTACACGGGCAATAGTTTTATATTAAGCAATCGGTTTATAGACATTCACCCCGCAATTAATTACTTAATTTAAATTAATTAATTATACGTTTACTTCATTTCAATATCTCAATGAATTAGCTATGATCAGTGTCAAGTTAAAATTATAATAATAATAACAATAATAGTTATAATGATAAATAATAATAATATTAATATTAATAATAATAACGTATAACGTAGTAATACATATGAAAACTCATATAAATATTATATAGGTCCAGTTTTGTTTGAATTTCGGCTTATATAAAATATGGCTGTACACCTTATACATAACCATGTATATTGTACATTTGATTTACTTATTGATTATTACTATTATTATTATTATTATTGTTGTTATTTTGATTTTTAGAGACACGCTAAAAATCATAAATGAATATATTATCTGCATAAAATGTATCGGTATATATATTATAAGGAGTATTATACATATTGTATAAGAAGTTTGAAAATAGCTGCAGGAATGTAATTATAATTATTACGATTTATTTATTAATTAATTAATTAATTAATTTATTTATTTATTCTATTCAACTCATAAACCTGATTGAATTGTTCATCTCACGAGGGTTTTGTTTTATTAAGTTCATGGTTGTAATGATACGAGGTGTTTGGAAAGAAAAATGACGAAGGAAGCGAAGAAAAAAAAAAATGACAAAAAAAAACAAAATAAGATCCGATTACACACATATTATTTTTTATTCATTATAATATGATAACAGATTGAACTACAATGATATTAATAATGACAATTAACAATAACACTAACGACGGACGATGAAAACCAACAAAGCAAAAAAAAAAAAAACATCAGCCAACGTAAGGGGGGGAAAAAATCTCGCGGCTCTTTACTTACAATTAGCGAATAATGTGGCCACCCAGATATTATATTAGATACTTAAAATAAACTATTATATTAATTATGTACTCATCGTTATTATACTGTCTGGAAATGAAACCTATGTAAAAAAAAAAAACGGATAAAGAATATTGCAAAAAAAATCGGCGACGAGAAGAAAAAAAAAATAAAAAGAACAAAAACATCAGAAAACGACAAAAAGAAAAATGATGAAAATCAATAACATTTTAATAAGGCCATCTTTATAAGTTTTTCGCAGTGCGAAAGTATGAAATTATATGTAATAATAATAGTAATAATAACAATAATAATGATAATAATCGGACGAATGCGATTTCAGCGAGTGGCTATATATAATATATATACATATGGATATATATTATATATATACTAATTTAATTACAAAAAATGAATAAATAATTGAAATAAATAATGTGCGAATGCAGCAGACAGACGACGGACGGATATAATTAATTAATTAATTAATATCTATATATATATAGTTTTAAAACGAATGATAATTACATGGAATCGAAACATTTACGTTACCTACTATTTGTTCATTCATTTATTTATTGAAATACATTTTTTTTTTTTTTTCAAAGATATTACTTGCTCTGTAACACTTGAATGTTGTTATTATTATTATTATTGTTATTAAAACTACAATAGAGAGAAAAAAAGAAGAAAGACAAACCTAAATAATTCGTTGTAAATCAATTTAATTATGTGCAATTAAACGATTCATTATTTTTACAACACAATTCAAGTGTTGATGAGAACAAAATAAATAAATAAAATATATATATATATAAATATATATGTATTATTTAACTTATAATAGCCTGTTGATCAATGATGAGTAAATATTGTATGCATGTTTAAAGGTATATAGGTAATTATTATATACGATGTAATAACAGCGGAACATCAGTGCGAGAAAAAAAAAGAAAAAAAAGAAAAAAGAAACGAGTATCGAATAAAATTTGAGTGAAATAAAGTATAGGATGAAGAAAGAAAAAAGATGATGAGGGAAACGAAACAAAATTAGTAACAAAATAATAATAATGATAATAACGATGATAATATTCATCAATGATATCGATGAAGAGAGGAGGAAAAAAAAAGTAAGAAAAAAATTTAGCGAAAGTCACACCTACATAGATATTATTATATATTATAAATATAATATAATATGATATAATATAATGTACAATGCATCCGCATATAATATTATTACAGCATTTGGAAAAAAAAAAAAACAAAAACAAAGAAATTGAATAAAAATAATTGATAAAAAAAAAGATTAAAATAAACATATGTGTATGGGGGAATAAACATCATACATGTATGTATATTTGTAATATTAATATTTACAATATTACGAATATATATTATGTTGTATATTCGATTAACTAGTCGGTAGGATAATTAGGTTTATATAGATACGTTGTTTCGAAAGCTTGGTAATAAAGGAAAAAAAAAAATCAAATAAATATATAAAATTAATGAAAACGAAAACAAAAAAAAAGTATATATATATACATATATATATATATATGTATCTATATAATATGTATTATAATATATATCTGTAATGTATATTATAATACATATAAGTACTATGTGTATATATGAAGAAGTATTAATGAAACTCCATGTCACATGGCCCTGTGCAGCAGCTGCAAGTGTGCTTGTCCGATATGCATTTCAGCCTGATAAAATAAACTGAAAGAACGAAAGAAGAGAAGAGAAGAAAAAAAAAGAAAGAAAGAAAGAAGTTAACTAGAATAAAAAAAAAAAAAAATTGTTTATTAAATTAATTATATTCTATCATTACATATTATAATATAATTATATAGAGATGAGTGCGAATTATATATACATATATGTGTATATATATATATATATGATTATAAAGATTGTTGTCATTATTATTATTAATTTGATCGAATTATAAAAATTAAATATAATAAGTTTTCTTCTCTTTTTCTTCTTCTTTCTGGTTTTCTTTGTTCTTTCTGTTTTTTTTTTTTTTTTTTTTTTAATCCGAACGATACACATCCTTATACATATTATCCACCTAATATTATAATTAACCACATCATGCTCATGAATTGTGATAATGATAATAACAACAACAGCAACAACAACAATAATAATAGTAATAATAATAATCATAATGTAACATTTATTTTTCGCAATTCGAAGATACATTATATGTGTACGTGATTCAATTTTTATGTTAATTATTGAAATAAAACAATAACAAAAAATCTGCACAATTTTTTGAAAAAAAAAGAGATCAAATATATATATAGGTATAATATGTTAGGGAAATGAAAAAAACAGAAGGATAAAAATACCTAATGTCGTCGGAAATTAATTTTCTAACATACCGCCGCGCCACTCGAATAATCTCTAATGGCCATGACGTCATTTGAACGATTATCATTTCTTTTCAAATTTTATTACATCGAAATGACGAATATACAAACCGCATTTATTACCGCACTGTTGTTATTATTATTATTATTGTTATAATTACTATCATTATTATTATTATCACTATTACAATTGATGTAATTAAGTTTTCTGTATCGAATTATATGATTAATAATTTAGGAACCGCTCGTCTCTTAATAATAATGCTGTTTGTAGAGAGATATTTAAATATTATAATATAGAAAATGATTATTATTATTGATTATGATAATAATAATTAATTAATTAATTAATTAATTATAACATAGATGTTGAATAAATTTGAAAATTAGAATGGAAAAAAGATGTTGAAGAAAAAAAAAATGAAAAAAAAAGAAAAGAGTATGCAGAAATTTTAAGAAATCATCGTCGGAAGATATGATAATGCGCTGGAAAGAAATGTGTTATGCGAATATAATTCGTGGGAATTAGGATATTATATCATTGATAGAAAATCGATAATTGATTATTGCAAAACAATTGGTTCGAAATGATAGTTTTGTGTAAAGATATATATATACTATATACATATATTATATATATATATATCTATATACAATATATATATACCTGATAGAAATGTTTTTAAGCATGAGCAGCTGGTAGTGATCCAATGCAACGGCACAGTGTTAACACCATTATTAATGCTTGAAACGTGTTATTATAAAAAAAATAAAAATTTAAATTAAAAATAAAAATTGAAAAAAAAACAAAGACGAGAAAAAGTAATTAAAGAACGAATGAAACCAAAATACGAGGTAAGAAAAAAAGCACGAAATGAAAAAAACAATCCGAATGAAGGGAGGAAAAAAAAAACAGTAAATTAAGAACAACGACAAATGTACATGATTACGGAAATTTTTTGAGGATTTTTTTGTGTTCTTTTTTGAAATTTTTTCTCAGGTTTTAATTTTCAAGATCGTTAATGTTGCACCTCGGGAGGCAAAATATGTGCAGCTGGGATTCGAAACGAGAGTCAGCAATTATTTTAAGGATCATCTATCGGATGGCTGCAATGAATTTATTTTGATTTAATTTAATTGGTTCTAATTTTTTCTTATTTTTCACAGAAGATAATAAAAAATTTCTTTGTCAATCTGCATATGATTATTTTACAGATTTTGAGAGTTTTTCCACGAATAGAAGAAGAACTGCACACGCACATAGGTAATTATGTATCCTATTGATAAAAACAAAAAAAAAAAAAATTTTTTCCACACGCTGGGCCGTATTTTATCACTTGCAAAATTGAGTACGAGAAGTTTTTTTACAATTATATCCCAGATAACTCGCGACTCAGCTGATATTTAATTTTTTTGAACAGATTTTGTTTGAAGATAATTTACTGAAATTTTGTACAGCTGCTGCGGACTGCGTAAATTTTCAAATAATACAGTATAATAATAATAATGTATGCACGGAGATTAATTAAGGAGACAGTTATCAACATAAAAAACTATTATCTTGTATACCTGGTAATAAAAAAATTTCCGTAAAAACAAGTTATAACTGGAAACTACGCAGGTTCTTTATTATCTAAGTATTATAAAATACTTAAAATCTAGAACCGAAAGTTTACACAGCTGCTGTACCTACAAGATCTTTGTAATTTTAATGATAAGAATTACGTATATATATATAATCTATAGAATATTAAAATTGCCGACGATATATCAGCAGTAAAAATTCAAAATCTTTAGTTAAACAATTCTATTTACAGTTCTGGGATCTATTTGAAATTCGGTTACAAGCGAAATTCAATATTCTTTTCTTTTTTTTTTTATATCGTCGCGCTCCCATCTTCGCGATGCCAATACTTCGGATTTTTTTTTTTCGTTTTTTTTTCTTGCCCCAGCATCGAATTCTCCATCCACAAGAATTCGCTTCGCTTGCGCCTTGAAGACGGCAACTCAAGTCACGTCGGGCGCTTTTTTCACTCATCTATTTTTCTACTTCACTTATTTGTGGAGAATAAAACGTAAACGAAAAAACAGATGAAGTAAAATGTAAAATAGATCGAACTATAAGTCGATTGAGGGATAAGTTTTCTTTCGCACAATGATTGATTGATTTATATGCATATGTAATAGATCATTTTTTCGCACTGCTGCAGCGGATCAATTAATTATTGATATACAGGAAAGTATGGGGCAGATAATTTTGATAAATGGAAGAGACGAAATGTCCTTATCTCCGAATAGCTGTCTATTTTGACTTCCCTTTAAAGTGACACTGAAACTATAATGTGACGTGAGATGACGGACAGGATGTGGCCAATTCAGAAGAACATCGCTTATGACTCATACTAGAATGGCACTAGGCCTCGCGTAACCACATAATGTATGAAATCTTCCTCTGGAGCAATGAATGTGGAGGTTAAAACATATTTAGCATTTAATCCGGTATAAGTTTTTTGCCCAAAATCATACCCGAAATGAACCGTTTACAGGATTGAAAGATTTTACGAATTCAGATCACTTCCTTCAATTTTTGATCAACGATTTTTTTTTAATCGTTTTTTAGGTTCAGAAAATACGATAAACTTAAAACCAAGCGCATAGAGAAAAAAAAAGATTATTTATTTATTTTTTTTTGTTGGATTTTCGATCGGTTAATTGTAAAATTTGAAAAAGAATTCTTTGAAGAAAAAAACAAAAATTGATAGCGTTAAAACGATTTTTACAAGGGAATGTTTTACGCAACATATATTTTCAGTATACACACGTGTATAAAGTGTTAGAAAAAAATGTTTTAATAGTTTAAACTATGATAAAGAATGAACCTTAAGAATTTAATTGAGGAAGTCTGCGAGTATATCAGAGGCAGCGTCTTTCCATTCTGCGTCACACTGCTTTAGTCTGGTTACCATTTCAGAGGCACATGCATGAAATTAGTCTATAGGTAATAATACCTGATGAAAGAAATGTTAGCGTTGGAAAAAACAATTTTCACACGCACCGAATGAAAATCCAGCGCAAAGAAAGCAAAAAAAAAAAATAAAAATAAAAATAAATAATCATCGTATACTATTTTACATGTAGGAATTTTCGGAAACTAAAAATAGATACACATTACTTAGAAAAATTATTATTATGAAAATTAATACAGGGCTTTGCTGACGTAGTGAATTATTATTATTTTTTTTTTATCATTTGATAAATGGATCTAACCAACCATTCGCGATACGAAGAGTTCATGAGCTTCGTTAATTCAAGTTCAAATGTTTGCAGGCCAATAAAATGTTGGGAAAAAAAAATCGCAAAAATTCATGAAAATTTGAAACCGAAAGAACGTTGCCGGTGAAACTTTTTCAAACGTCTCGCAGAGTGGGAATGGCTACTAACCAATAAGCGTGGAGCTCCGAGAGACTAGTAAAAGTAAAAATTGTGTGGGTGAATATAACGGTAAAGCAAAAGCAAAGTAAAATGAAACCAAGCTCAGCCCTGGCGAGTTAAAGTCGGTGGAATATCCACCAGGCGGAGTTGATAGTTAGAGGTGTAGTCATCATCAGTTGTCGTAGAGACAGCGAAGCGTAAGGATTAAGAAAGAAAAGGAAAGGAGAGGAGAACAGACAAATATAAATAAATAACAGAACAAGTGTTATCGTCGTGTATAAGTTCGTTGGCGATTTTTCAAGTTAATTTTCTTTCTTTTATTTTGTTTTATTTATTTATTTATTCATTTTTTTTTCAAATTATTATTGTCGAGTACATTTGGGGCGTTGATACCGTTTAGAAATCCTTTCGTAAAATTATTTAAAAAAAGGAACAAAAAAAACTGCAACAAAATGACGATCAAAGACCCAAAATACGGCGTCCCCGAATCCGTTAACCCGTACGAAAGACCGCCCAGTGTTTCGACCGGTCAGTCTATAAAAACATTTTTATACAACGGATCAACCGGTGCGATTATGGGAAGAACACCGAGCAGTTGGGGTGAGTAATTTTACGGTGAAAAAAACTTTTCTTCTTCCCCTCAAATATTCAAACGATTTTAAAGAAAAACGCAAAATGAAGATCTCCGTCTTACCGATCCTCAGATCGCGCATTCCGTAGTGTGCTACGTTGCTTTCGTCGTATATGTGTCATCAATAAATTCACTTCGAACGCGTGTATTCTTGGTAGAAAATATGGGCGCGACTCGCTATAGATCGTTTGTTAGTTTACAGTCGATCCCACGATTCATTCGTCGATCAAACGACTACCAATCTAGGACTTCCGGTGTCGAAGAAAAATCGGAAGATCTTTATAACAATGAAAATCTTCTCCCTAATCGAGTTGAAAAGTATAAAAATTAGCAGAATCATATAAGACAAGGAACGAATTACGTATTCAATCCTTTCAAAAGTCAAGCGCGTTTTAATTTTACTTAATCTCATTCATTTATTTATACAACCTTCATCCCCATGTGCCCTCAAGGATTCATTCTTCGAAAAAGGGCTGACGATCATATAGTCCATAGTTTCGAAAAATTTTTTACAAGAAATTCTTTCTTCACCTGCAGCGTAATAAAACGCACACAAACATTAACGTCCATACACAACTATGGGAGGCTAACGAACTTTTCTTTGCCATTCGTCGTACACTCTGCGACTTTGATACTGGGTTTTAGAAACTGATGTTAATATTAAATTTCATTACACATCTCATTAAGTATATAAAAATATATAGTTTCAAAAAGGACCTTACGTACATATATATAATGTATGTGCAGCAATCGATGACGGTGATAGTTTTTTTGTTCGATTTTTTTTTTTTTTTTCTACGCAAAATAAAAATTTCGATAGCATATCATACAAAATTGTATCGAAGTTTTTCCCCTTCCCTTTTTCATTGTCATAATTGTGCGTGATCAATTCAGAGTACACACGAGTTCCTAGTTTTTGGTCGAATCGATTTCACGTCCAATGCCCCATACATATAGGTATACGTGTATATGAAATAACCGTCCAATAGACGTGTGGGGATATAAGTAAAAGTTACACCTGGCCAGACGGACGTCAGTTTTATGTATCACACGATTTGTATATACCTATATAATTATATATATGTGAGTATCGATCATTTTCAGCTGCGTGCACCAGGTTTTATTCATACAGCATATATAGCTACTTATGTAGTATTTTATATATCAATGTAATATTCCGTACACATATATATATATGTACTTATATACTATATACACGCGTTAGCTGTTTAACAGTTTTACACAATATTTAAAGTGAAGCGACTTCCACCGAGTTAAGTTGAGAAGTACAACTTAAGTCGTACTTAAGAAGAACAGCTACAGGTGTAACAGGAGAAGAGGGGGTGGAAAAAAGGTTAGGGACACACAAAAAAAAAAAAAATTTAAGAATTTAAAAAAAGAACTGAAACGTGGAAGCCGAAACGTTCATGTACAAATTCGCTCGCTTCTTCTGCGAATTTTCTAAGTACATGCAATAAAATAATTAACAAATATATACCATGTGGAAAAGTGCAGGTATGAATATAGTATGCAGAGAAAAGGTAATAATTACGTTAAATCGAAGGCAATTAATTATTTTTTTTTTTTTTCATTCTTTCTCAACTGTACACTTGATTAAAGTATATATATACAGTATATATCAAACGCATACACGTGTATATGTATGTACAATTATGTATATGAGATACGGTAAACTTATGTGGGATTAAACAAGCCTTAACGAAGACTGTTGAGTGCAGCAGAATGTATTTGTATACCTATAGGTATTGTAATACATGTGGGCGTGGCAATTTTGTTTTATTTTCGGGTAATCTTTTTATTATATATATGAAAAAATGAAAAAGAAAGTATGTACGCCTAATTTTTTATTAGATACTATATTCATTCATGAATTATGCGTTAGTTTGTTTCATTATATTCAATCATTCTGTTTTATCGATCGAGTTATCGTCGCGTAGCAACGCGATCGGTAATTCGGTTGCATATAAATATATATACAATAGAAATTGTAAAATTTAGAGCTTCTAAATTACAATTAGCTACTTCGCTCGAATTACTTACATACTAGATGCATGTACAGATAGCGATTTAACCGTAACAACGACAAAACGCAAACGCCTCGCACTAAGTCTGTAGAAATAAAAATATAGACTCTGGTAATTTTAACGATGGGTCGAATCGACGCTACCGAAAGCAGTTTTCAATCATGGCGCCGATCTGACGTATCAGACCACGCGGGAAACCTGGCGATTCGGCGTGAATTTTATTTTATATTCTGTCGTTTTTTGTTTCTTATTATCTCGAATTAGTAAAACTCTGAGAATTTCAACAATCGGAGGTAAAATTGCCGTAGTTAAAAAAAAAATCTGCAGATACCGGAAGATTTGAAAACAAAACAATGATATGCGTGAGTTGGGGAAAAAATTCTACATTCTTTTTAACAAATTCCATTCATGTTTCGAAATATATAAAATTTAAATTCTTGTAATTATTCTTACAACACATATCCCCTGCATGACCTTGGAATGAATCTTTCGCTATATAGTTTTCAATAGGAATTGACCTGCGCTGTGAATGGGGGCGTAAAAACTATTATATATACTTACATCGTACATGACATAGAACTATACCTAGTAAAACAATTATTTGTCCCGTCCTTCGCTATATATCGAAGTGATTATGTTATATACAGGCGTGTATTACATATGTACATACCCACTTTATACCTATATACGTAGTAATATATATAGGTGAGAAACCAAAACGAGCGAACAAATTCAAATTCAGCAAATTTCATGTATAATAGGTATATATTTATTGCACTGAAAATAGAACTGCTGATGTAAGTATAATTTTTTTTATAGCTTCTGTTTTTTTCGATTTCCTGCGCGCGATTAATTTTTTTCATACACAAATACATCTGCACATACCTAACATAAGAGGATTGTCTTTTGTATATAGTTATGTTTTCTGGTAAAACCTGATTAATTTTCTTTTTCCTTTTTTTAACTTCTTATTTTGTTTTTTCATCGATTTCGATTATTTTTCTTTTCTTCACTACTACGCACTAAATGTGTATTAGGGGTGGTCGTTAAAAATTTAATTTTTTCCAACGCCCCAAAAAAACCTTCCTTTTGATGAAAAAATACGGGAGAATTTTTTTTTTTTTCTTCAAACAAAAATAACACGTGCCCCAAGACGATCTGAGTTTATTTTTTGATAAAATCGCAGCTTTTTGTAAGTATCTCGTAAAGTATACGGATTTGAGAAAAAGTTATGAGACCAATTTTGTAGGGAATTCAGTTTTCTACAAAAAAAGTTCATTTCATTTTCTTCATAAAATTCATATTCATGGAGATATTCTCAATAATAGATTCATCAACTCCGTACAGTCATCATTTTAGGACCTACAGTCGTTATTTTTTGTCAAATCCATATACTTGACGAGATACTTATAAAAAACTGCGATTTCATCAAAAAATGAACTTGAAACGAAAGGTTTTTTTGGGGCGTCGGAAAAAATTAAATTTTTAACTACCATGCACCCTAATGTGTATATGTATATATATTTTTTGAACTTTTTCATTTATGTTTTGCAAACTTTTCTCTCTATATTTTCGGACTTTCGATTTCAACCGTCATTAGATATTCGTATGTATTACACAGTTATATCCACATATATCGTGTTATAACATATACCACATTATATTCGAACAGAACTGCACATCAGGGTGGATTTTTCCGGTTCGTTTTCATTTCTCAGGCTTCCGGCTTCGCGTATAATACCCAATTAATAGCAAAGTTAACGTTTGTAGTTTCGTTGTATCGTCACACAATATTATGTGCATGCCACGGTGGACTGAAAGATATATCTGTATGGATCGGGTGAAAAAAAAACAGTAAAAAAAAAAAAAAAAAACGATTTGAAAAGAAATCAAAAAAACAAACGGCTGCATGATATAATGAAGACAAAAGACCATATAAACGGCGTCCCTTCGTTCGCCAGACGATCTTTTCAGTGGTCGCGATTGCGTGGGCTGTTGAATGCTCGTATAGTATATGGATAGTATATATAAGTAAATGTACATAGATACATACCCATGTAAATGTTATGTACTTTATATACACATATATATGCTCTGCACTGGCCCCACCGTTGCGTAATACGGTAATGCTTCAATTTACGACCAATTGACCTCGATGTACACGTTTGTATCAAGGGAAGTTCAACAATTACGATTCAAACGTGTACATATATACGTGTACAAGTATATATACATATATATATATATATACGATTTACAAGTTATTTGTACTCCGTTTCCGTTTTTTTTTTTTTTTTTTTTTTGATTTTTTTATCTGTCTTTTTCAAAATATTTTCATAATCATATTTTATCATGGCAGATATGTAGATTTTTAACACACATATAATACGTACGTAAATAATTTCTCATCCTTCATATTGTTTATAGGTTTTCTTTGTTTTTTTTTTTTTTTTAATATCGCGTCATTTTTTTTTTTTTTCTTGTGGGCGATGGAGAAAATTTGATACATAAATTTATTCCATGAATTTGATTGTAATGATATCGTGTAAAATACGAGCCATTTATGTGCACATAATATATATCTGTGTATGTAAAAAGAGAGAGAGAGAGACCGAGATAGTTGTAGAAATCTCTGTTAAGTAATTGAATTGTCCTCTCCTGAGTTTAAGGTCTCCAGTGAAGCATTTTCGGATGGACATTGAGGTTAATGAAATTAATTTGCTTTTGAACACTTTATGGCGCCTGCAAGATCGATGATAAAAGATTATACCTACATAGATTTATCATGCGTGCAATTTGATATCTACGCATATAATTTACAGAGTTTTATTTTTATTTTCGATAAACGTGAAAATCTCGTTCAATGAGCTGAGTTGAGTTGAAATTTTCTTCTTCCTTTATTTATTTGCGGTTTTCATTTTTCATTCGTCGAATTTATATGCATAATATAATTTGATTCAGCCATCGAGGATCATCCCACGTAAAACCTTATACTTATATATTAATTTACATACTTCTAACTTCACCTGTGTATGTATATGTGTAGGATATTCCTTGTGGTTCTTCATGTCAACAAATATCGTGTCATTCGATATCAGAAAGCTTGTTGGAGGGTCGGGGAGATCAGCTGACACCTGTTTATAGCATAGCTTCAGAATTATTATTTACCTATTTTCATTTTGCTTATTTTCTGTTTTTTTTTTCTTCTTTTTTTTTATACGCGACGCATCGAAATATCGAGCGTGAAACAATCCTATACTGCGAGCAGACGTGAAAATAAATACAATAAAATCTTTCAGTTTGCTCGAATAATAAATTTTCAAAAAATGAGATGAACTTTATTTGTGGAAAATAATAGAAGAAAAAAAATTGCGGTAAAGTTAGACCGGAATTATTACGTCATGACCGTGCAGAGCAAGTGATTACTTAAGTTACTTTTTAAATCCGGTACGTCGCAATTGTAGCGCGATAATCATCATTATTCATTCAAGAGGAACTACAACAAAAGTGCGAAGCGTATAAAATGATCGATCGGATTTTGTTTGTTTTATTTATTCATTTATTTATTGTCTTATTTACAGGAAAAATTGGGATCTTCTACTTGATATTCTACGGGGTGTTAGCAGCTTTGGTTGCTATTTGCTTCTGGGTATTCTTCCAAACTTTGGACCCGAGGATACCAACGTGGCAATTAGAAAGATCTATAATAGGCACAAATCCTGGTGAGCTGATTGCAATGATTTTTTTTTAATTTCTCTTCAATTTTCCACCATGTTAAAATTGCAGAATGAAATATTTTTTTTTCTATTTTTCAAAGGCCTGGGCTTCAGACCGATGCCGCCTGAAGAGAATGTTGAGAGTACGTTGATCTGGTACAAGGGAACAGATCGCAGCAATTATCGTCACTGGGCTGAATCTTTGGAAAAATTTTTGGAAGGTGAGAAGAAATTTTTGTTGACAAAAACTTAACGCGAATGATTAATTTTAACGGATGTATAGCGATCGAATCGCATAGAAGCTTGACGATAGTTGACAACTTAATAATATCCGTAGGTGTGTGAAACCAGTTGAAACCGGTTTACATTTGATCCTAATTGCGGCTTAGCCAATTTTTTCTTTATTTTTTTGAATTTTTTTTCTTAATTTTCCTTTTTCTTCAATTACAACTGCAGCTCCTGTAACGTTTTACTTGAAAAATATATGGAAATTTTGAGTGAGAATACATTTTTTTTGTCCAGTTTACAAAAAGCCTGGTTTGACACCTGGAAGAGGATCCAACATTCACAATTGCGACTACAGTCAACCCCCGGCACCGGGTCAAGTTTGTGACGTTGATATTAAAAATTGGCTGCCGTGCATCAGGGAGAATAATTTCAATTATCATAAATCCGCGCCATGCGTTTTTCTGAAACTAAACAAGGTCATTATAAATTTTGAATTTTACGAACTACTTGTGTACGGTACAGGAAAAATACTCTATACTTTTACCTCACATTTTACAGATCTATGGATGGAGACCGTTGTTTTACAACGACACCGATTCACTGCCAGAAGAAATGCCTCGTGAATTAAAACAGCACATTATGGAACTTAAAGCTAAAGATGCGAAACAGTTGAATACAATTTGGGTATCGTGTGAGGGTGAAAATCCAGCTGATATGGAAAATATCGGTCCCGTAAATATCCTACCTCGAAGAGGATTTCCCGGATACTTTTATCCCTTCGAGAATTCCGAAGGTTATCTCAGCCCCCTCGTCGCTATCCATTTCGAAAGGCCCCGCAGTGAGTGACCATTTTGTTTCACTGCCTTAAAAATTCACCGATCATATTTTCACAGTATTTTATCTAATATCATTTCTTTTCTTTTCTTTTCAGCTGGAATTTTGATAAATGTTGAATGCAAAGCTTGGGCTCGTAATATAAAACATGATCGTGCATCCGGTATGGGAGCTGTGCATTTTGAATTGATGATCGATTAAATTAGAAAAATGATTGAAGAGAAAAGAAATCTTCGCAGAGAATAATTTTTTAATAATCATATTTCCCCTTCGAGAAACACTGCGCAGCTATAAAGTATATATATATATATAAATTAAGTATATAAGCAATCAAAAAATTTTTATTTAATACCGATACATATATATATATATATATATTTATATGTATATGATGTAACGATTGTTCAAAAACAAACAAAAGAGAAAAAACAAAAGAAAAGGGTACAGATGATTTAGAGCTTATATATGTATAATCATTCACGGGCAGTTATTGAAAATTTGAATTGAATGTACTGTGCGTGAAAAACAAAATAAAAAAAAAACAAAGAAACATATAAATAAATAATTGATATTATACTACTGATATTATGTATGGTATGTAATTATTATAATTCTTATATTTTTATTGATATTAATATTAATATTAATATTATTATTAATATTATTATTATCAATATCAATACTGCTGTATCGATTGATGATATATATATATATAAATTTAGGATTTAGATTTTTTAATAGGAATTATTGTTAGTCTGAAGCATCTACTGATGTTATTGAACAAACCTTGTGGCCGTGTTTTAGATTTAATGTCTCTAATTAAAAATTTTAATTGTCAAATTAAATAACTCGAGTAAGTTATTTTTTCACAATTGAAAACGTCGTGTACCGATCTGTTTTAACGTATATATTATATGAATATTTATCTACTATTGAATGAGTAATTTTTACATAAATGTTATATAATTATATCTGGTATTTCGTTGATCGGTATTCACTAACTATACAGAAAAAAAAAAAAATTATTTTATTAAAAAATATGTATAAATGATTTTCTCACGATATTATCCATATCAATAATATTAATTTGAACAATTCACTACTTCGTTCCAGGTTATCTATTGATATATCATATTATTCATACTGTTATTTATACATATATAATATTATGTAATTCTCAGTACATTTATTTATAATATTACACACATCTATAGACTGGAAAAAGTATTCCATATTAATTGAAATTGCGACAATAATTAATTCTTCTTTCAATCTTTTAATTTCAACAAATAAGCTTCCTCGTCACTATAATGAACTGAATATTATTATCCGTTTCCATTTAATGGAAAATTCAAAAATATTGAAATATTCCAATAGAAATTATGACAAACTTTTTATACAGCGATTATCTAAAGAGAGAAGAACAAAAAAAATGAAAAAAAAAGCAAAAAACATCGCGCACTTAACGGACCAACGTATACTTATATACGACTCTATATATAGTAAAGTAATTAGTAACATATCGATATAATTAGTAAAGTTTTCGATTATAAAACATTATTGCTGATTTGCTTGAAGTCAATCCTTCCTATATATATTTTTATGTATAAGGATTACAATATTCCCACCATAACTTATGATTACATGTATATCTATAGACTGTATAGTATGTAGAATTCTGTGCCTTATATATGTGTAAAGTGTGAAGTAAAAACACTATATATAATATAAAAACGCCCGACTTTGGACATCAGGTATACCTGCGTTTGCTTATTTTTCGGTGCTCACCTTCCTCTTCCCCCTCCACTTTTAAATTCAGGGAGTGGTTGCAAAGCTGAAAATGCGCTGGTAAGTTACAGTTGTTTTATTTCCAACGTCGTTGGACGTTCGATGGCAGATTTAGTGGCTATCTCAATTGTGTGAATTACATTTGCGTGATAAAAATGTATCATGCATAAAATCTTACAAAGAGAAGTGTTATTCATTATTATGCAACGGAGAACGCATCATCGAAGTGTCATGGAATACGAGTCGACTTAGCGTTGATTCATGCGGATCAGGCTTTAGCAAGCGAACAAGGAAGACTTCTTGTGAAAGAGACAGAATTATTTGTACGATATACCACGCATCTCATCTTTACAGTTTTGCCTCCACTCAGCATTCAGTCGAACGTTGAGTTAGAGCAAAACAACGTCCGATCTATCAAATTTGTACAGTATATAATTATTGTAATCATCATGGCTTGCACAGTGCGAGGTAATTTATCAAATATACAGTTAAATAAATGTCAGTTTTATTGTTGGAATGATTTTACAATACGCCATATGATTCTTTTAGATTCTAGTAGAGTCTCCATTGTACAAATTCTTTGATAATTGAAATTCAATTTTTTTACGCAGTCGCAAAAATGCTACAACTTGCTCCGCTCTTATTGGAGCCTTAGCCTTTACCTTATTACCTCATTGGCTTGGAATGTACTATATATGTCTGATACGAACTCTAGTTGTGATCGACATAACCTTTGTCTAATGGCCTTGTAAATGATTATGACGAATAAAATTCATTTTTAGTTCAACAAAAATGTCCGTTTGTTTTATGATCTTCATTAGCATTTACTACAAGATTAGAAAGATGTTAGAATTGACTTGTACTTTTCGGTTCGGATCGGTGAAAATAATTATAATAATTTATTGGTACGCCTTATACAGGGTGTATCCTGAAAGGTGGATGAGAGCTCGAAGGTCGTTTATTTAACTGAACGTGAAAAATAGTAAAATTAAAAACTGTAATACGATTATTTTGTTTTATTTTATGTTCAGGAAAGCCAATAGTGATACACCCCGCATTCTATGCCGCTGGCATAGTCTTAGCTGCACTGATTGGTTTCATCATTTATTACCATGTAGATCCAAGACTGCACTATGCCATTTTTGGAGCATCCGATGATACGAATATAGTGAACGGTACCCCTGGTAAGGCAATGAAATTGTTATACGTATGTTTTAACGCGATGGATATGAAGTCAAGACTAATGAGTACCTAAATGATAAAAGTTGGGTAGGGTCAATGGGTCAGTTTTTACTCATAATCAGAATAAGTCATATGTGTGGGTATGCATATACACCTATGCATGTACATAAAGTAATGATTGTACTTTGAACCAATACAGAAAATGGATAGTGAATAAAAAATTACTGACATCAATAAACTAACATCAAATTCAGTTGGAATGATATAGGAGATGTTCTCTACACACAGTGAAATACACTCGTCGAAAAAATTTCCACTTCGGTTCCTAAAAACAAGAAAAATCGAAATCGATGTTGTATAAAAAAAAACTGAAGTTTTTTACTTCTTCAGAGCGATCAATTGGTGATAACTCGATCAATTTTATAGATAAATCAATTTGGCTTGCGGATTCGGATTACTGAGATGAAAATACATGGGAATACCATAGAAAACTCGATAAAAAATAGTCGATTTTCGGCCCAAATTTTGAAAAAAAACAAAGGCTATAGGCTTAGGATTTGTGCGATTTTGGGGCCAAAAATGAAGTATTTTTTAAATTAATCGCAGGACGATTTTCTGATGTATTTTTGCGTCAGGAACACAAACACGTCGATCAAATTAATCTAGAATCAAATCCCGTCGAGATATCCTTGATTTTTCACTTTTCCCCGCGGAAAATCGGCGATAACTCAATCAATTTCATAGATAAATTAATTTGGCTTGCGGATTCGGATTCCTGAGATCAAAATACATAGGAATACTCTAGAAAACTCGATAAAAAAAATAGTCGATTTTTTGCCCAAATTTTGAGAAAGATGCCAACTGGGATTGCCTATAATTAGGCGTTCGCATGAAATGAAAATAATTTATATCATAATTTATCCCAACAGGTCTTAGTGTGAGGCCCAGGATAACGAAAGCTGGATCTTCAGAAACGCTGATCAAGTACAGCTCAGTGGACAGAAACAGCTATATGCCTTGGGTGGAAGCACTCGACGACTTTCTCAAAGGTACAAAAACAAGTGGGACTTTTTGGCCTTCAATTATCCTTTACATTTGATAATTTCCTCCCGTATTTTGGAATGATTTCTCCTTACATAAAATTTTCAGAGTACAGGATGCCTGCGCTAAAATCTGACCGAGGCCAAAATATCTACAAATGTGATTTCTCTCAACCACCACCACCATGGGCCGTCTGCGATGTTGATATCAAACATTTTGCACCATGTATCAAGGAAAACTACTACAACTTTCACAGAGCTGCACCTTGCGTTTTCATCAAGTTGAACACAGTAATTTGTTGTTTCACATTCGGAAAGATCATTTGAATATTGTTCATATAGAATCTCAAGAAAATTTCAATTACAAAAGTGATAATAAATTTGGGACTATTGAGTTCCGCGTTTCTGTTCAAAAATATTTTATTCGGCTTTTACGAATGAAAACAGAAATATAATTGTTTCTAATTTCTTGTTACAGCCAACCGGTTGGATTCCAGCATATTATAACAACTCTGACTCACTGCCAGATGTGATGCCCGGATATTTGAAAGCAACCATTTCCGAAATGGAATCATCTTATAGACGTGCTCAACTTAATACAATATGGTTAACATGCGGGGGCGAAATGCCTGCGGACGTAGAAAACATTGGCCCTATTCGATACATGCCGATGCTTGGATTTCCTGGATACTTCACGAAAAATACGGATGTAAAAGGTTATCTTCCACCTCTAGTCGCTGTCTTATTCGAAAGACCGGCATGTAAGTATAAATATTTATTATAAAACTTTTGCAATTTTTCCTACCATAATCTATAATATCAATTTCCATAAGATAATTAAACAGAATAATGATAAAAATTCTTTTCCAATAATCGTTCATCTATTTAATTATACATTTATTCGTACGTTCTCTTTTTTTTCAAGCTGGAGTATTGATAAACGTGGAGTGCAAGGCATGGGCAAAAAATATACACCATGATCGTGATCAGTTAATGGGAGTCGTACACTTCGAATTATTAATTGATTAATTCCAATCTGCATTCGAAATTCTTTCTCTTATAACGCACCCAAACCATATGCACCGAATCTCCAGTTCAACGGCCTGATTGGATCGTTCAATTTTCATCGCGATTGAATGAAGTGACAATATAATGGCCCTTCAATGTTACGTGTTTAATAAAATGAAGAAGAAGAAAAACTTAATTAAACAACGAAAAACGAACCGTCCGAGCTAATGCACAAAGCTAATATATATATATAAATTTGTAGATTATTTGTTAAATGTGAATTTTTATTTTTTTCTATCTCCCATTGTATACATAATATGAATAAAATTATTCATCAGATATATTTATATACATATCTATAGAGTTTTTAATTGAATCTGTACAAATCCTGATTTACTTTCACATATTTTTCGATGTAGTTTTTCTAAGACGTTAATTACAATATTCGATTTTTTATAATTGAAAAAAGAAAAGCCATTAATTCTATTCAGCTGCCGATATGGGAATCTCAGCTTCTATAAATTGAGTTTCCGGTTGGAAATATTCTTCCGCTGCAACGTCCTCGATGGCGTATTCTGGGGATCGTCTGAACCGGTGCTATAAAAAAAATCACAATTTCAAGTCAATAAACGGAGGTGTAAAAATAAAATCCATACAAAACAGCAGCATAAATTTTTGTACACGTCCTATTCTAGTTTCCCAGTAATTTTTGCAAATTTTTTTAAACCTTAAATCATGACAAAAATTATAACTACTTACGCCTTTGTAAGCATCGGGCCATCTGGGTCGGGGATTGAAGGGACCCTGTCCCGGAAATGTTGGAAAGTTTCCTGAGGGTCTTCCTTGCGGTTGCAATCGTCTGCTGTCGAAGGCTTCCGCCATGAGGACTGCAGCAAGGATGAAGAAAATCAGAACGGCTACTCTCATCTTGAATTATTGGATTCTCAAATGCGACTGAATGATTCCGTATTCCTTTCTCCAGCTTATATAGTTGCCACCTATAATTAAATAACAAAATGTAGTCATATATTTAATGTAAACGTTCATTAACTGGACACACTTGTACAGATAAGAAATAAATATAATGGGGAACCACCCGGTTTTGCTATAGATTGTCTACTTCCACTGATTCATATTTATGTTACAATTCGCAGTGGATATTTAGCAATTGCAAATATATTTCGAGCGGGGATTCCATGCGTACGTTCAGATACGCGCAGATGATGTCACAAAGTACAAACATTATTAGGAGTAAGAATTTGCATGACATTAATTGTTATCAAATTCTGAGAAAAAATCGTGCCGTATCAGTAGACTGTGCAAGATTGTAGAAATCTTACAAGTTAATTGCCAGAGTCGCGAATATAGCTGGAACAAAGTATTATACCTGCAATTTGTCGAGTCAATTCTTGGAGATAATATAGATATATTTAAAACATCTGCATCGTGATCGAGGTTACGAAATAAGCGCGATCAACGTACGCATTTGTAGACTCATATGTATACCTGCATAACGGCCTTTCTCGTATAACATAATGCGAAATGGTAATAACCCATCGGGGGTTTTCTCGCGGAGTGAATACCCCGTGTGTATCGTAGCCGGTTATCTTTGTGTGTGTAACTCGGCACCCGACAGCTCGTGTATCTGGTGTTGGGAAAGGTAAAAAGCGTATGGTATATAAGACGAAATAACCGAGACAGAAACACTTCAGTTCACACTTCGAATTAGCAACGACATCAAGTCTTAATTGAAGCGGAGAATTTCCCAATTATTACTTCGTCTATTGGATTTTAAATAAACGAACCAAATTTTGAGTATCTGGATATTCAGCCGCACCATGAAGTTCATAGTCTCCTTCATCGCTTTAACAATTCTTGCGGTAGCTTCGGCGGGATTGCCAAGGCCGGGGAATTGGCCACCAAGAAGCACCGGCCCAACCTTCCCTAGAAATGATAGGGTGAGTAGAATCTGTTTGGAAAAAATCAGTTTTAGTTACAACATATTGTATAAGTTACTCGCAAGAACTTTTTGAAATCTATAATGGAATTATTTTTTATGATTTGCAGGTAATACGTTTCCGCAGAGAAGCAAACCCGCAAAATTCTTTCTCTGGTTCCTGGAGTAAGCCACTTTCCGGTCCGGAAAGACGCCCGTCTTACAACGTCGATTACAAGTACAACTTTGTAGACAAAAATCAAGGATCTGTAGGCGCCACGATCGGAGCGCAAAAACTTCCTGGACAACGAGTTGAACCTACCGTTGGAATTCAGGGACAATGGAGATACAAGAGGGAGGCTAATCCCCAAAATTCTTTTTCTACTTCCTGGAGTAAACCACTTTCTGGTCCGGAAAGACGCCCGTCTTACAACTTGGATTACAAGTACAACTTTGTAGACAGAAATAGAGGATCAGTTGGCGCAACGATTGGAGCGCAGAAACTTCCTGGTCACCGAGTTGAACCCACTGTTGGAATTCAAGGTCAATGGAGATTCAAGAGGGAGGCTAATCCCCAAAATTCTTTTTCTACTTCCTGGAGTAAACCACTTTCTGGTCCGGAAAGACGCCCGTCTTACAACGTGGATTACAAGTACAACTTTGTTGACAAAAATCAAGGATCTGTAGGCGCCACGATCGGAGCGCAAAAACTTCCTGGACAACGAGTTGAACCCACTGTTGGAATTCAGGGACAATGGAGATTCAAGAGGGAGGCTAATCCCCAAAATTCTTTTTCTACTTCCTGGAGTAAACCACTTTCCGGTCCGGAAAGACGCCCGTCTTACAACTTGGATTACAAGTACAACTTTGTAGACAGAAATAGAGGATCAGTTGGCGCAACGATTGGAGCGCAGAAACTTCCTGGTCACCGAGTTGAACCCACTGTTGGAATTCAAGGTCAATGGAGGTTCAAACGAGAACTAGCCGATGCTGAAGCGATTGACGAAGAAGCAACCGACGCCGAATTGGAAGAAGTGTATGAGTCCCTGGAAAATTAATAACAAAACGAAAATTAGGACTACGTAAAGATGTTCCATGAATAGTCTTTTTGGCAAGAATCAAACTTAAAATAATGTAACTAGAGTTAAGATTTGGAGTGCAGCTTTAAAAAAGTCGATAATTTTGTCGACGGCATTTACTAATATTAAAATGAATGATATCCTGTGATATCACCTCATATAGAAGAGTTGTTTCTACATTATTCATATTTCATACAGCGATCAAGAAACCCATTTCATCACAACTGTTATCGCTTTCACGATCCACGATCTATATAATAAAAATTCAATAACAATTTCAATCGTACTTTGGATATCAAGTGATTTTTATTCCGCCTTCCTATCGCGATATATTCGTACGATAATCTGGAGAATATTTTTATATTCGTCAAAAATATGAGCGAGTCTCTTTTTCTCTCGATATTGATAAGAAAGATCGTCGTTTATAATCGGCCATTTTCTTTTCTTCTTTACTCCGTAATTCCCGATAAAAAAAATCCGCTCACTTATCTATTCCGTCGTTCGATATTTGGAGTGATTTCCTCTGTCTTAAAATCTGTTTTTGAAATATTCATCACTTATGTCATGTTCACGACCCTCTTTGGCGTTTACAAACAACATGTGGCAGCGGAAAATCTTTTCCTGGTTATCATTTACGGCAGCGGAAACGTCCTAGCGGCGATACACGAATTCCATGGAGCGCTAAATCAAAAACAGGTAATATAATTAGTGAAAAAAAAAAAATGAAAAAAACGATCGCTAATAAAGTTACGATTTACCTCTAGATCGCAGAAATAATCAACGAGATTCAATCCATCGACGATAAACTTATAAATTTGAATATCATTCCGAACAATAATCACGTCGTCCGAATAGCTGGGGGATGGGCAATCGGCAGTGGAATTCTTTGGATTATTTTGGCAGCGACTCACGAGTTAATTTTTTCAGACGTAATTCTGCTATGGATCGGTTTTATTTTTCCTTATCTCTTGATGTACATCAGTACTTTTCACTTCATCGGCATCGTTCTACTGATATCCCAGCGTTTTCAATTGTTGAACGATAATTTTCGAGATATTTCAACCTACGTAAATTCTTTGAACGAGTTTACGGAAACTTTGGGAATCGCTGGCTGCGACGTGATCTGGGGTATAATGCATATCATACAGAAATAACATGAGGATGATAAATTTTTGATTATTTAAATTCATTCTTTTTTCTTTTGGTTTTCATCACATTTCAGAAACGGACTACCGTCTAGAAGTTCTCAGAAATTTGAGACAGGCGATCGTAAAAGTGGCTGAAAAATTAGAGGGCGCATATTCAGTTCAATTGTTGATGACCTTTCTAACCTACTTTGCAATATTCGTACAAAAAGTTCACAGGATTGTTATAGCGAAAGACACAACTTTGACCTTGGCCAATACTTTCTACGTTTCTTCGTGGCTTCTGACCATTTCGTTTACATTCTTCAGCGTCTGCTGGGCCTGCACAACTTGCCACCGTCACGTGCGTATGGAAGAGAAAGCATGACAGAAAAATGACGGCGTTAAAAATTCTTAAACAAAAACGCAGGGTTCGTTCAATTTAATCAACTTATAATAATTTCAGGCGCGAAAAACCGCAAAAATTATACCGATAGCTAAACCGGATGTTCGCAATAAATACCTGACTATATTCGTGAGTAAACTGGGGTGAATTTGAACTCGCAACATTCTGTATTGCTTTCGAAATTATTATTATTATAATTATTTTTATTACAGTCCAAACAGTTTTTAATGGAACTTACGCATGCAGAAGTGAATTTCACGGTTTGTGGACTGTTCGTTATCGACATGTCCTTGTTGTTGGAAGTAAGTACAATTTGTCAGGATTGTTTAGAAATTTCTTCTTTTTTTTTCCTCAAGCACAATTGCAATGAGATATTGATTTTCTTTCATCCCGCAGATGACGACTACTATCGCCAGCTACATTATAATATGCTTGCAATTTTCTTGGAGCAAGTAGAAAAAACGAAAAAAAACCACAAAAAACACAAAACACAAATATATTATTCATAAAAATACGTTCATTTATTCAGATGACAGCTGGAGGAAATCCTAATTACTTACTGCCGTCAAAATTATATAATGAAAAATTTTAGGAAAATTTTTGAAGCGGTGTGATGGTCATCTCATTAACCTGCACGGTTTGCGGTAACGAAAGAATGTAAGCGACGGCATGGGCAATATTTTTCGGCTCCAAATTAGGATAGGGCAATCCAACTTTATCGTGTGTAAGTATGCCGGAAGAAATTCCAAAACTGGTTTTAGTCAAATCCGGACTCAGGCTCTGAAACAAAAATTGTAAAAGAATGAAAAAGAAGAAATACTATACATACATTCAATTTTTATTAATTAAATACCGAAACTCACCGTCACCCTAATATTTAACCCAGCATTTTCCATCTCATTCTGAAAAATCTCAGTAAGTGCAGTTACAGCGTATTTAGACGCAGGGTAAACGTTGAGCGGAATATTCGGCATATTGTAGATACGATGTCCGAGAACACTGAAAGTTTTTAAAACAAACGTTGAAAAAGAAGAAAAACAAAAAATTAACATACAGTACAGCCAAAATTAGATCGTACTCGTTTATATTGATTATCGTTCCTTCGATTTTCTTCTCTCTCATAATCGCTACGGTTTCTTTAGTACAATAAATTAATCCCATCACGTTTGTCCTGAACGTAGTTCTCAAGGCGTCGTTATCGACTTCTGAAAATATTTGTACACATGTGTAACTAGATAACGTTCAATAATTTTGATTAGAAATGGTTTTTTTTTTTTCAACTATTTAATGATCAACTCTCACCAAGTATTGTTCCAACGACAGCGGCCTTGACGTTATTTACCAAAGCGTGAACTCTTCCTAAATTATTTCTGATCCACACAAATGCTTTCTCAACTTCATTTTCCTGAGATACGTCGGTTTCGACATAGTAAAATTTTCCCTTCGCGTCCGCCAAACTCTGTTTGATTTCCTAATTCGAAAAATAGAATATTCCGATCACGAAATATCGCTGACTTGTTTCTTTTTTTACACATTTTAACCGTGTCAAGAGAATTCACAAATTCCAGAAAAAAAAATACTCGTCTTATAGGGGTCTTTTCAATGGTATCCGCCATTTGAAAATTTTTTAATTCTGTAACCAAAACGACGCATGCCAACCTCTAGCTGTACAGAGCATGATTATAAGCTTGTTTTTTTTTTTTTTTTTTAATGGAATCAAGAAAATTCTCTCAGAAAAAATTAAAAATCCGTTTACCTCCAGCTTCGCTCTTCTTCTGGCGAGTCCTACAACCGTCAATCCTGATCTGACCAGATATCTTACTATTCCTTCGCCTATTCCTGCCGAAGCTCCAGTCACGACTGCCACTTTGCCCGCCCAATTCTCTAACAGATTTATTTCACCCTGCGATGAATTTCCATCAACCGAAACGAAACCCTGTTGAGAAAAAAAGCAAATCACGATCAAGTTCGGTGAAAGAAACGGTTCATTGATTATCAAGATTGCTGTATAGACATGTAGATGTTGTACAGAATTTTTCGCGCGTATTGTAAGTTTTATAATGAAACTAAAAAAAGCTCACCATATCACTCAAATCGTTCACCTGACGAAATTTGACTACGTTAATACCTGATTCCGTTGTAGGATGACTTATAGAGCCAACTGGGGCAAGGACTAAAGTGACGAAGAGAAATACTGCAGGGATTGATTTCTGCATTTTTATAATATTTTTATAAACAGAAAACACTGCAAATTTCTTTTCTTTCAAGATTTCTTCTACACAGAATACCTACTTTGGTTAGTCAAGCCTTCATACGTAGCGAACAACAGAGCCTTTTCTTTATCTCTGTAACAGTTATCTTTGCTAGAATTTTATACTTTTGTTTTTATTTATAGTCGAACGTACGATCATCTCGACGTGTAAAAAAAGTTTCTTGTCAATTTTTGCGCGAAATATGTCCGCCGTAAGTCATTTCAAATAGCTGTTAGGAATGTATTGTGTTCTCGTAAATTTGAAACTCATACTTTGCAGGTGAAATCGGGTGAGCTACAATAATGTCAAAGTGGCCTCGACGATAGAGTGATAACGAAGAAAAAATTAATCATAACTATCGCTTGAAATAAATTGAGGTGTGAACTACGAAAATTACGAGCGAACAAGTTTCTACGGAGCGAAAATTTTATTATCCTATTTATTCGGAAAGAATTCAACGGATCCATTTTTTCATTCATTTTTCGACAGTCCGAATAGTTTTCCGGTAGAACTTTCTTATTAGTGAATAACGTTTACAGTAGTTAGTCAGGATTATTTTGGAATGTTAATTAATAAATTTTCGCTTTGTTTTAAATTGAAATTCATTATTGCGATACACATGAGAACCGCTAAAGCTCTGTTATAAATTTGTTGGTTTTTTCTCTCGGCAATTCAGCAAATTAAGATTCTCTATATTATTTGTCCGAGTGGTTTGATAGTCAGCTCGGTGATCTGCACATCTTGTGGTACCGATAGAACGTAAACAATAGCATTGGCGATAGCTTCAGGCTGCAAGACAGGCTGGCCCTTTCCAAGACCTTCATCGAATCCTTCAGGTCGTGCAAAATTAGTTTTTACTGCACCAGGACTTATGCTCTGAAATAAGATGAATGGAAATTAAACGTTGGTCGAAACTGTTGAACAAAAAAACCATAAAATATTGCGAAACGTGTGAATAAAAATGTAGAATTCTATGGTGAAGTTTGCGATCCTTACCGTTACCCTTATATTTAAACCAGCATTGTGCATCTCGTATTGAAGAGTTTCAGTGATTGCAGTCACGGCGAATTTAGATGCAGCGTAAACGTTCAATGAAATACCCGGAATATCGTGGGTGCGATGACCTAGGACACTGAAAAATAAATGGAATATAAAATTGACGTCTACTTTCGAGACATTCTAACATAATAAAGCGCGGAAAAATTATTCCGAAGTGAATATCATACCTATTTATGTTGATTATTGTTCCTTCGGTTTTTTTCTCCTTCATGATTTTGAAAGCTTCCTTTGTACAGTAAAGTAATCCGAATACGTTCGTTTCGAATGTGGTTTTGTATGCACTGGGTTCCAGATCTAATAATATTTATATAGATTGTATGAGTGAATAATTAATGTGAAATCATTTTGCTTATTTTAACGAATATTAATTGATATAATTCGCACCAAGAATTGTTCCAAGGATAGCGCCTCCAGCGTTATTTACCAAAGCATCAACGCTTCCTAAATTAGTTTTGATCCACTCGAAGGCTCTTTTAACGTCTTCCTCTTTTGACACGTCGGCCTCAAGTACGTAGAATCTTCCCTTGGCGCCAACCAAACTCTTTTCGATTACCTGAAATGAAAAATATAGAATGATTTTCCGTTCGCAAAATTGGGTGGATTTTATTTTTCAAATTTTTATTCGCGGGATATGGGTATAGTCGATCCGCCATTTTGAAATTTTCAAACTCCAACGTAATTTTTCCATTCTCAATAAATGTGCTCTTTTCAGAAATTAAAAAAATCTGAAAATCGCTAGAAACTTGCAGAATTGTTGTTTATCTCTTACCTCCAGTTTCGCTTTCGTTCTGCCGATTCCCACAACCGACAGTCCTGATTTGACGAGAATTTTCGAAACCGCGGCACCGATTCCTGACGAAGCTCCAGTCACGACCACTACTTTTCCTTCCCAATGTTTCAACAAGTTTGCTTCGGCTGGCAACGCGGTGGCATTTTCCACAGCAGGACTCTGTACGGTAAGAACAAATGAACGGTAATATAAATAGGGCTAATCAATTGCGCAAAGTTTCTGGCAGAAATTAATTAAAAATTAATTTTACAAATTCCATCAATTATTCATTTGATAAATTACTACAATTACATACCACAATATTTGAATTTACAGCTACAGGAGCTTTTGTTCAAATCTTGCAATATTATAATTACATTTGAAGATTCAATGTAAAAATACTAACCCCATTAATGTCGGGCGTCTTTCCGTCAGGATATGCGAAACCGACAGCCAATAACGCTGTGAAAAAGAGAAAGACAGCGGTTGCCATCTTGGGTAATATTTATATTCTCCTAATTTGGTAATTCCTCAAGTTATCGGCGTTATTATTGAGCACCGGGGTCGGGAGCAATGTGTGCCGAGATTGTTGATCTCACAATCTCAATGCGAAAACTGAGTGTTACATACCCGTTCTACGTATTATATACCCAGCAGATGACCAGGGAAAAAATTAAAACTGGTTTCGTTGCTTGAGGCTGAATTTAGCGTTCCCGAATCGAATAACAAAGTACCTACGTAACTATTTGCTGATGTATTGTAATTACCTTTCACGCTATTACAGATGCGAGAAGTTAGTTTTAAAATCACACGTAAGATATTACCGGTAGAAAAATCAAAACTGTCGAAAGTTTTGAAAAATATTCAACTATAAGTATATACGATTCGAATCGCCTATGGTTTATCTCGTCAGGATTTCAAAATTTCAGCGCTAATATTTTTTTCAAACCGAAAAAATTACCGTGAATTGAACGATATACAGAACGCATACGTTCTATATGAATAAAATTTAAATAAAAATAGAACGATGCATACTTATAAATATTCATGAATTTGTTCGAGTTTGAATAAGATAATTGTGCTCTGTCACGATGACCGTAAATTATAGCCGGAAAATTCTGTCCGTTTGTAGAATAAAACCAAAATTAGAAATTTTTCATACCTTGAACAAATTTTATTGAATAACATATAATTGCCGTAATTATTTATATGACTTTTTGCCAGCGTGATGGCAATTTGTATAACCAATTTTCAAAAAACTCCTTGTACCTAGAGGCGAACAATTGAATCAGTGAGATAGAACTTTCCGGTACACCTAATTACCCCTTACGCGTGCTAGAAGCATATCATCTGATGGAAATTTTAGTCCGTGCAAATGAATAAAATACATCAACTCAGAATTTTATTACCGTTTGAAATGTGTTAAAAAATTCATACCGATGCCAACGAGATTTAGCGTGTGGCTTAGAATAACATTTGATATATTTAAAAAAAAAAAGAAAAAAACAAAAAAGAAAAGAAGACTGATTAATCTGTCAAAATCCTATGTCAGCGCAGAAAATTTCTATTGCCCGTATGATTTTCATGGTGTTATATAACATTTGTACTATCGCGTCTGACGATCATGGAATGGGAGCAAATCAAGGACAAACTTTCCGTACAAATCTACATCATCGTTACATCAGTCATGTTTCTGGCTGATAAGTACACTGACCTTTAAATCCCGGTATATAATGATATTCTGCATGATGTTCTCAATAAATCACGCTGGTTGATTTCATAAGCGGATAAATAATTAACTTCTCTTCTTTGTCCTTTTTACTCCATTTGCAGTCCTTTGACCTCTACGTACTCACACCTGCATGGAAATGTCGCAGGAATCTGCTGTGAAATATTCTGAAGTAGATGACCATATTGCGGTGGCGATGCCGGAAAAAATGTCTTACGATCAGCAGAGACGTAGCTCGAGCAATGCATTGGCGAAAATATCTGCAGTAGCAGCTGATCAACGAAGAGCTTCTGCGGTAGGCCAGGCGACGATATTGTCGATACCAAAAGATGAACAACTCGGGTTAGACACGCAGAGGAAATCTGCACAAATGGTGGTAACAAACGTAATGAGGATTTCCGGGAGCGAACTAGGAGCGAAGCAACAGGTTCTAACATTATTCATATCCAACGTCGTGTACCGCAGCCTATTATGTGAAGTGAGTAATAAAGTGTTCTAATTGGCAGAATGACGAAGCAACAGATGCGTCGGTGGAAAAAAAATCAACAGGGAAAAAGGAAACAACTGACCATAAACGTGTTGTCGTAAAGGAGGTTTCCAAGGACGAGTTGCAAAGTTCGTCCAACCATGCACATAATCACCCCAAAAATAAACAAAAAAATCAACTGCTAATGGGCAGAGCGATGCCTGATGTAATGATATAATATAGAAATCGAACAACATTCTAAGATACACTGCCTGACGAGTATAATTTCCGAAAATTCTTAGCTCTCGGATAACGACTATTCGACTCCGGCGAGCCGAATGACAATGGAAAAAAAAATCTCCTCCAGTGATATCAACGTGAGAAGTCTGACAATTGATCAACAATCTTCGGTCTCCCTAACTAGTCTGGAAGCGTCAACGATTGCATGTGTTCTTCACGAGTGCCTCGAATCCCTGAGTATCTTACGCTACGTGATTCCAGCAAAGATCGACGAACGATGGGACGAAAGTTATAAGACCATCTCTCAGATGTACAATGTTCCGGATGAGCCGAAGATGATTTTTAGGGAAGATGCGGGACTCCTACCGTTGATACCGAGCGTAGCAGCAAAGATACAGCAGGACAGGTAGTGAATTTTGAAAAATATCAATTCCATCGTTGATTCTCTTCGATTCCTCATGGCCAGGACTTACGTGTACGATATATTAGAAAAAACCTATCGCAACATCAAGCGGGACGAGACGTTCGAATCCTTGGAAGCTACCATTAATGACATCATTAAAACTCAGGAGGGCGAACGTGAGCTTGAAATAAACTGTGAGTTGTGGAATGAGCAGGCGAAACAACTCAGGGAGCTGGTAGAATACGATGACTTGGAGTTCGAGGAGACACGAAAAAAAAAGATTGAAATGGCTCAGGAGTCGAACGCCGAAGTGGACCACTCGATATTTCAAAATGGTTCAAAATTGGGTAGGTTTAAAAAGAGAGAAACAAAAAGAGCTACGAAAAATTCACCTACGAAAAATCCACATCGTATTATAGTACGAATTTGTAAAATTCAGGATATGTGGAAAGGTGGGAGGCAGCACAGATTGAAAAGCAGGAATTGAAGCTGACGGAAAAGGAATCGGAATTACTACGAATGAAAGCGAACTGCGAAAAATTAGAAAAGGCGGATCAGATAGTATCCGGAGAGGTAAAAACTTATCTCGAAGCAAACACTAGGGAAATGG
This sequence comes from Athalia circularis, assembly GCA_963978495.1. Classification (NCBI taxonomy): domain Eukaryota; kingdom Metazoa; phylum Arthropoda; class Insecta; order Hymenoptera; family Athaliidae; genus Athalia; species Athalia circularis. The sequence goes on along the minus strand of OZ021698.1, from coordinate 34,130,212 downwards.
AGGATGAAATTATATCATGGACTAGCCAATACATCGAGGAACTTGAGAGACGGCAGCAAGAGATGAGCGAATTTAGAGTACACCCAAATATAATAGATAAAAAAATATCTGAATTGCGCAACGTATGCATTTCCATTTCTAACATCATAATTAATCTAGGAACACATCATGGACCAATTATTGGAACTGAATGAGTTAAAAGCGTTGAAAGATTCGAGGCAAGCTTTCATCGATGAGGTATTAGCTGAAAAGGAACGTTTGATACGCGAAGAAGAATATTGGAAAGGAATTCATCGGGCTGCCACAATAATTCAATGTCAATGGCGGGGTTACATGGTCCGTAAGCAAATTGGTCCATTCAAGGGCCTCTGGCTGAGACTCAAAAGGCGCAAACGGGGCGAAGGTTCTGGGACTAAAAAAAAGAAGAATAAGAGTACCAAAAAAAAGGGGAAGTAACATGAATGATTAAAATATCCTAATATAAATAACGATAGATTTGTTGTAGATAAAAAATATGTAACACTTTTCTAGTAATATAAATTATTCAAATATATATTTAAACAAACTTATCATTGAGACATTATTAATATGTACAAGAAATTCTGATATACTCACTCGCACGCAAACATATATAACACACACGTACGTTCATTCGTATGATGCCAATTTTTCCGGGTGAGGGTCGATTTATGTATTATGTATATCTATATAACTTATGAAGCATTGAGTAAATTATCTAAATACGGGGATGTATGAATAATATATACATATATCATTTTATTCTCGCCGCAACATAAAGAGAAACAAAAAAAATAAAAAAAAATTACAAAGACACGAATGGCACCTATCCCGTCACTCTCAATCTTTTGCATTTACATAGTTCATGTTGCGATGGATTGAGAAAAAATAAAAAAAAAATTGAATAAAAAAAGATCATTCTATCCAAAGACACAGGACAGGACCACTGTGTATCGATGATATATATTTCTAAATAAGATCGGCGCGCTGTGCGGAGACTTGCAAGGGCAACGAAAGAGTAATTGCAATTTAATATTTAAGCTATCAACGTCTTTTGGACCCACAAAGTCCGCCACTCTAGACACCTTAGACATAATTTCCATTAGTATAACGTAGATTTTTCAAAATTGCACCAATATGAACACTAGACGTCTGAAGATTCCTTTTGTCTTTTATAAATACCTGTGGCAAGTGATTTTTTTTTTGCAATTCTTTTTTTTTATATACCCCTAGAATGTGCACCTGAGAGTTGCGAATAAAATATCTAAAAACGATAGAAAATCGTTAAATAAAAAAAAGGCCTTTGCAAAACTGATAGCAACCACACTATTTTTTGGTGGGAAGTCGAAATGTGATATTTATATTATTTGAAGTATAGAAGTCAAAATTGTTCATCTACTTTTCTGGCAACAGGTGCTACGATAACTAATCTTGCTTCGACTTCAGGCTTAGAATTTTATCATTCACTTAGAATCGGCAAGCACAAAGTCTGGGTAAAGAGTAATGGATACCTCGACGAAGTTTAGGGAGATCTTTCCAATGGTCGTATCTATCGATTGTCAGATCAAAGAGAATTTAGATCAACTGAGGAATTGTGATTAACTTTTTAAAATATCATTTCATTTTTACTAAGTTCTGAAAAAGAAGATTGATTATGGTTGAAGTAGAATGTCTGTACCGTTTGTTATTTCAACGAAGTAACAGATGATAACATTAAGCCCCGAGGACCACAATTGATATAATATTATGCCATGGAGTGAGATGATGAGGTCACAATATATAAGAAAATTATTGTAGACATAAGAAAGTCTTGTCAAAATATTAGCCGATTCGACGTTCTCAGATAATCTTGGAGAGCTAAAATATGGGAGACAAAGATTACAGGGTGGCCAAAAGAAATCAAAAAGCTAGAACCTCAGACAGATAAAACATGATCGGTATTATTCGGACCACTCAGCATAGCAGCGAGCTTATGAGCCCTTGATTAAATTCTTAATATTGTGGCAAAAACTAGAATAGTTCAGTAATAAAGTTTAAAGCTGTGTTTGATATCATTGATATCAATTTTCGATTGGTTAGAACGGAAGAGAAAAAAACTCGACGTAAAAATCAAACACTATTTTACAAAATCTTTGGTATCCAGTACTCTTTAGAGTTTGAACCCACCATTTTGACATTAGATTATACCTCTGCGTTCCTAGTTAACTCGTGGCTGTCCAATCGGCGATCAAAATAAGCCGAGTATTTGAGAAGCACATTACTTTTTCTAGTAGCAAAGGTACGATGTATTCGGTTATCATAGTGATTAGAAGATGTCTTATAAAACCCCCAACTTCAATTCAGTCCCTAATTGAAGTGGAACTTAAATTGGAAGGGTGAACCGTGGAAGTGGTGGAATTCTTGGAACGGATTGAATCCTTGATGTTTTCCAGATTCTGGATCCAATGGATCTTCTCCCTGATCGAATTTTGCACGTTTTTGTGGATCGGTCAATACTTCCTTAGCAGCAGCGATATCTATGAACTTTTTTTCAGCGCGTTTTTTCTCATCACCTTCGTGAAAATTGTCAGGGTGCCATTTTTGTGCTGCTTTTCGATAGGCTTTAACTATTTCTTTTTTAGAAGCAGTTCTTGGAACTGAAAGTATCTTGTAGTAGTCTCTAGATTCAGACTGTTTTTGAAGTCTCTGCGCTTTCTGGAGACCGTCCTTTGCTCTTTGGAAATTTCCATCGATCTCTAGAGCCTCTTTGAAGTCTCGTATCGCTGTTGGATAAACAAAACAAATGAATTTTCACGTATCTATTTAAAGTAATGTAATCAGTAGTTTACTATTTCTGCAACTTACCATCGTCGTACTGTTCGGCAGCAATATAAGCGTCTGCTCTATCACAGAATAAACTCGGATCACGCTGGATAGCGATGGCATCGCCACAACTTGAAATAGCATGAGATGAATCTCCATTTCCAAGGTAACAACGACAAAGTAGTTGCGTAGCCAAAAAACGAACGTTTTGATTGCTTGGCTCGTTTTTAAGCACACGATTACTAGCCTCTACACAACCATCATAGTCTTTTGATTCGGCAGATGCGTCGGCATCTGCTAAGAACTTTGCAATCTTCTTAACTTTCTTGTAATGCGGAAAGCATTCTTTGTGCTCAGGGTCTAACCTCAAACACTCTCGAATTTCTCTAAAGTGCAATATGATCTAGTTAGCATGTGTCAAGTCGATAAAAATGTGACAAGAAATCAAATATCAGATAAAACTCACTTGAGAGATTCTTCCACTTGACCTAGGCGATACAGCAGCGAGGAGAGCTTGTAATATCCCTGAGTGTTATCAGCAAGAAGTTTTGTGGTTGAGCGTATGTCAGATATAGCACTCATATGGTCCCCCAATGCCGCATGACTCTCAGCTCTCCATTCCCTGAGATGAGGTGCCCAAGGGCATACTTCCACTATTCGATTTATCAAATGTACAACGGATGCATATTCGCCTCTCTGCATCAACATTTCAGCCATATCTATATCCTCCCTAACTGGAGCTATTCTATACAAGGCGTTCAAAGCATCTTCATTTGATGGGTCAAAAGCCAACTAGAAAAACCATGATTTAATCAGATGTGTTCTCATTTGAATTTCTTTTAAAGTAAATTGAAATACACATACCACATTGTGAAAGTCAATTTCAGCTTTGTCTAAATCTGCTTGTTTTAATAAGACACTGCCACGCTGTAATCTGGCTGCATGAAAGTCTGGTTTTAGTTCCAAAACCTTGTCCAAATCGAGTAGGGCAAACTTAGCCTTTCCCAGAGCTAAATATACCGTTCCTCTTTTGTAATATGTCAGGTAATTTTTTGGGTCACCCTCTGTTTTGATGAAGGAAAATGAGTTATTAGATGACGTAATAATATGTTTGTCAAAGAGATAAAATAAGAGATTTCTTCAAAAGTTTAAATGATTAATTAGCTCACCAACAGCTGCATGGTAATGGGACAGTGCATCCTGTAATTGACCTCTGGCTAAAAATTCTCTTCCTAGTTCTAAATGCCTGTCAATTTCTGCCTGTGAAACGCTGAGGGCAGCTGCAACAAGGGATTTAATTCATGTTCAAAGTATGGATTATGAAATTGCGGTGTAAGATAAAAGGAAGGTTAGAATAACTCACCATCTAAAGACAGCTCTAAAACAACGAGTAATAACCAATACTGGAACATGACTGAAATTTTGGTAGTTGCTAAAACTTTTTTTTTAATTCCTCGTCCCCTTCAACTCGGTACCTTGACAACTGTGTCCGTAAAACCCAGACTTATCTCACCGCTATCACAAAGCTGACCAGCCACACCGCCATTGCGATCGTGGTCTATCCTGATTGGTCCAAGTCATTGAATTTGTTTTATGAAAAGAACACCACGTTGAAAACAACACCTGTCAGTACGTCCGCGAACTAAACACGGTCTTCCTACTGCTTATCATTTCGAAATTTATCTATTCAGGATCCAACTTTGTCAGGATCATTACTCTCATTTGTAATTTGTAAAGATAACCCAAGATGTTTGACAAGCTATCACTTATTATATAATTTACAACTACATATATTTGAGAATAAATTTGTTACAACAGATATTAATAATTATTGAGAAAAAAGATTTGCGCCAATCATTAATCTTTAAATCATTTCGTATCTGTTATCATCTGTTCAACTGCGGGCTCTGTGATTTCAACATCTCTGCACTTAGCATGTTGCAGCTCTCTTCTTATTTCCGGTGTGAGCGTGTGGTGGGATTGCTTTTTCAGTAATGCTAAAAGCGCTTCTTTTTGCTCTGAACTGATATCGCCTTTGTAGCGCTGGGCAAAGGTTAGCAGAGCCTGGTGCCATAGAACGGGTAGTTCTCTCGAGTCTGTAGTGAACCTGCAATTTTATAGGTCACATTTATCCCCATGCAATAATATAATCATAATTATTCAACAAAGAACTCTTCATTTCGAAGGTGTGTCAAAAAATTATTCGCTTATAAACATAATAGTAATTCTGCAAAATTACGAACCTCAGGAAATGAAATACAACAGCATCGACGACACGATAAGGAAGAGCATATTTTTTGTCCAAGAATATCCTCAAAAATATACTGCTGGCCCCGGTATAATCCATTTCCGCTATTTTTAGAATAGCTGCCGATGAGTGCAAAATGGGTATTGAATTTTTGGCAACAACTGAGCCAATTATGGTGGCTTCCCTTAACGTGCAAGTACCAGAATCCAAAAGAGGCAAGATTATCCCTTTCATGAAACCACCAGGCTTGAATAAAGCTTTTCTCAATGCCTGATAGAGATGAAAGTTGAGTCTTTTGTACTCAACAAGATCGTCTCTCACTCGGGGTAGAAGAACGAGATTGAAAAATCTTTGAGCCATTTTCTCCTTTAAATTTGATGCAAAAATTCTAGTTGCTTGATACATTGCAGCAGCTGACCATTTCGGCGGATCTGTTATGTACAATATTTGCTCCCAATTCCTCAAATTAGGTACAATTTTAAAAGCTTTTGGTAACTTTCCACTCCGATATTTAACTAGAACATCTCTGACTCCTTCGTACATTTGACGAACTCGTGGATCTAGGTCCTGCATCTGAAGAGACCCAGCATCAGAAAATTGTGTCTGGATGTCAGTCTTTTTCTCTGTCAATTTTTCCATTATTATATCCGCTAACGTCCGCATCGGAGCCTTGTCTCTGTTCATGAACATTTCCAAAGCTCGTTCATCTTCTTCATCTATTTCTACATTCTCAAAGTGATCATTCCCAAGCTCTTCATCGCTGGATTCCTGAGAATCGTCGTCACTGTCGTTACCGAGTTTTGTGGCGGGCTTCTTCAGGTATTTTGATGGCCTTACTAATTCATTCTCCTCTTCCATCTCCAATTGTTGACGTCTAGCTTGCGCCAAAATTTTTTGTGAAAGATCGGCATCGACGAACTGAAAATATATTCTTCATTCAATGACAATTTCATCGGAAGCTTGTTATAATTATTATTAATTCGTTAAAATTATTCTAAGGTCTTACCTTCTCGTCTTCATCTTTTCTGTTTCTAATCTTCCGTCTGTTCTTCGACTTCACTATCTTTTCGCCCTCGATCTGTTCTGCTAAGCCAACATTCGATTGCCCTGCATCACGTTTCGAAATCTTGATTTTTTTAGCTTTCCCCATCGTTTAAACGCTCCTTTTTATTTCAAAGCTGCTCTAGGCACGTGTATTTACAGTTGAAGTTGATGATTTGAGGTTACTAATAGGTTACTACGGTCTTCAAGATCAGCGTCACCTGCGCAGCAGCATTTCGTACTTATTCATTTTTACAGCGGCAAATTCGAGCGATTGTTGCTAAAGATGATTCTTCAGTCGATCCGTTTGTTCTTATCAATTGTCGTGAAAATGTAATAAATACAATTTCTAGAAAGTTGACGAGTAAGCTGCAGATAAAAATAAATTTTCAATTGTATAATGCAGAATTTGTTCATCATTTTTTTAAATCTTTATTGTATCATTTACTTTTAATTATTCTCTTGTCACTCCTCACATAGGTAATAACTCACATAATACTACAAACAAACCATGTTTGATCTCATCATCATCATCATCATCACCATATCTTGAACATATGCAATAATAATATTCATACTGAGTTATAGTTTTTTCTTCGGAAGTCACGTTTGTTTGTTTTTTCATTTCTATACCCGTTAGTATTATTCCTCATCGGGATAGGGGTGCTCACGTAATGTAAATGCAAAGAAAAACCAAGTTTTTACGTATGCTGTACTTCAGGTATCTTAGGTATAAGATATTATACTCATTTTATTGTTATCATATTCAATACCAGCACAAATGGTACAGCAACTTTTCAACTTTTCTTCAAGATTTCCCATCACAATTAATTTAACTAAGATATTGTGTAAAGTTGAGTGATTACTATTTGTTTTTTGTTGTTTTTTCAGTGTTTCAATTCTGATCGAATGGTAGATTCGTCGATGCATTATTATATCATTTGATTATACCATTAAGAAATCGCATCGTTATCATTACAAATTAAGGATAGATATTGCGATGGTCATGCGTTGTCCGAAATGAAAATAAAACAAACTCCAGCACCGATAAAAGTCCATTTTTTCACTCCTCTAACATTGAGAAAACAAATTTGCTTATCTCAATCAAACAATCACATATGTTTGTTTTCACTTCCAATAAAGAACAACGCTTTTTCCATGCAATTAGATGTTACATTCTCACAATAGACATTTTTGCCATCCCGTCCAATATAAATTTTTTAACTTTTCGCTACTCATTTATTTATATACTCATTCAGTTTATATTATATTTTTGTTGTTCATAAATTAATGTGTGTACACTATGAATGGTTTTATCACGAACTTATTTCTTGAATGACATTTTTCAGCGACAAATGGTATGTTTTTTTTTTTTTTTTTTAAATAATAAAACTGAAACTTAGTATGCGTATGACATGTTTCTTTTATATATAATATATATTATATTATATATATATAGAGGAATATATATATGTATATAGTATAATTGTTTGTAATTATGTATTCTCTTAGAAATGATTGCAGTCACAGTCAACATCGTCCATGCATGTTTTGTTTTTTCTTTTTTAATTTTAAATGTATATCGTTTTATTTTATTTTATTTCATTTATATGTGTGAACATTATCATCCATAGCCCTTCCTCCACTTAAGGCGGCTTCTCTTTTCTTTCCTTTTCTTATCATTTTGACTTTATTTTACTTCGTTACATTTTAGTTTAATCTTGTATACACGGTTTCTCAAAGGCTGCTCGTCCGATAAAGCTTAAGAGGACTAAACACAACATAAAAAGGTACATCTGTCAGAAGTTACAAAAAAAAAGTTAACGTGTATCGAATAAGATAAAAAAAAAAATTAATAAGATGATAATAAATACTAAATAGAATCAATAAATAGGATGGTTTTAATTAATTATTTCTCTCCCATTTTTCTTCATTTTTTTTCACCTAATCACCTAAATATTCTTAGAATCTAAACTCATATTGTATTATTTAATGATATAATTTAATTCACACACGGGGGGGGGGGGGGGGATTATTATTTATTTGTTGTGAAATAATGATAATAATAAATTGGTTGGCAGCGGCTCAGTTCACATTTTATTAGTCCCTAAATATAGAGCCACACAACACAATATCGTTTTATTTTGTTTGATTATTTTTTTGTTTTTTGTTTTTATTTTTCATTTTACGGTGATCTAGATATACTGGCGTAAACTGACTGTGTATCTAAAAATGATTAAATAAGTTTCACTAGTTTTCAGTTTCAAATATTAAATGAATGTTGCAGGTTAAAGAAATATTGTTACACTTTACGGCATTGAAGAGTTCGACTGCACTGCAGTCAAGGTCTGCATTTTTTTTTTTTTTTTTGCTATTGAATTTATGTTTGGGGAAAAGTAATAAAAGTCAATTTGATACACTGTAAAATAGAAATGTAACTGAATTACACAGAGAAGCAGGCTGATTGTGCTGGATTTGGATTAAAAATGAAAAAACAATGCTACCATGATGGATATTGATATTTTTCATGTGGCAGGGCCTTGAGCGATAATAATACAATTGATATTTGAATATTTGATTCTTGGATAAATTGCTTTAAAAGTTTGGTGATTGGTATCGGTTTTCGTTTTTCTCGTTTTTCTAATTTCTTTTTTTCAAAACGCGATTGGAAGTCAAAAGCAATATTATTACTGTTGTTGGTGTTGTTGTTATTGTTATTGTTATTATTATCACGAGATTTTTCTGGTTATGCTTGTTTTTCATGGTAGTAAGACTATTTTGAAATAATTATGGTTCTCTCGGAGAAGAGGCATTCATTCACACATTGGTCCATATTATGGTCTCACACTGCATACAATGATATCCTCTCACGCACGCAATTGCACTATCTAATTATAATATGTATGTGGTAATTGTAATTGTTATGTATGTCATTAGAGACGAAAGGTTGCAAGAAATCACTATAATCAGTTGGGGGGTTTGTCACGCAAAACGAATTTGTACTTATTTTTTCCCACGCATTATAGATTTGTTTTCATTTATTTAGTTTCTGTTTTTTCTTTTTTTTTTCCATTTTTACTATGACGCAGAAAAGATAGTCGACTCTCTTTCTAGTATATCATGAAGCCCTATCGATACACTTATCGATAATAATAACTTGTATTTTATCAATGCGCTTTTTTGTTTTTTTTTTTCAATTTTTATTTGTTTTACTTTTATTTTCATTCCTGTTTCCTTGTTTATTTAAGTAGAAACAATGCCCTAAAATATATGGTTTTAGGACCGCAAGAGCGTTCAGCCCTCCCCGATCGGACAACAGCCAATTTGTTGTTTACTTATGAATTTTTTAACGACTTTAATATCTGATATTATCTGACATTCAATATCGATAAATTCATTTATTCAATTCACATTAATTGTGTATTATTCTCCTCGTTAATCGTTCATCGTCATTATCATCATCTTCATCGTCATCACTTATTTATCATTTCGCATGAAAATTGAATGTCCCAAAGATCGTTCGATATCACAGTCGTTTAGTTTTTTCTTTATGTGTAAGGTTTTTTTTTCTTTAAATTGTAATGTATTTATGCATATTAATTAATATTGTTTAGAGATTATTATATGATAATACAATATAATATAATATAATATATATAACATGTATATACAAATACAGATACACACACACATACTTTTTTTTTTTTTTTTAAACAGTATATGAGCGCTTGTATCATATATTTTGTACACAGCGTAGCGTACTGATAAATACAGTTATAAAATATTATATATATGTATATATCTATGTATGTATGTATATGAATCCGCCTAGTTTGCCTCATAGAGCTCAGGGCATGTAATTCAAATAATGTACCTATAACGGGACTCTCGATCGGCAAACTAAAATTATGCCATTTACGTTCTTACTTTTATTATTATTATTAGTATTAGTAGTATTATTATTTTGTTTTTCACTTTATATTAACCCGTCTGTAACTGCAACCGTGTTATTTTATTTTAGTTTTGTTTCGCCTTCGTTTTGAAACTTGAATTTCCATCATCAATCATACCACGCGTATTCCGTTGTGGCCATCTTTCTTTTTCTTTTATTCATTTCACATGCATTTCACTCCAATTTTTCTTTTCCTTCTTTCTTTTTTTATCAGGTATTATATCCGCAGTCAAGCACATCTTTACGCAGGACGTCATTGTTACATTTAGAAAATAGCGTTCCGATGATGAAAAATGCCACAAAGAGTCTTGAATACATCAAACCTCCTGTTACAATAACTTATTATTTGTAATTACTAATCACTATGTATAAACAAAACAAAAATTGACGAATAAAAAAAAAATGAAAAATAAAAAAAAAAAATTCACTCACAATTTTTTTTGATAGTTGTTCATTGGTGTAAAAAAGTTTTCAAGATGCGCATATTATATTAAAGTATATCTTATATTCATCACTGGGGGGTACCCAGGCGCACCTATTATCTTTTTCATTTCTTTCTTTTTTTTTTTCTTTTCCTTTTAAATATTACAAAATTTTATATATACATACACATATCTATATATCTGTGGCAAGAACACAACAAAGGTTTTTCTTTTTTCATATTTCTAAAAATATTTCAAGACGTTTTCCAGCGCACTAATTATCCTTCAATCTTGAAATAAATTTACTAATGGCCCATAGAATAACGCGTTGTTCACTTTCTTTTTTTTTTTTCCTCTATTCATTTTACACCGTGCCACTTGTGTGTAGCGTTGTCTTTTGGGGACGGCAAAACAACAAAATACCATTCGTCGTTTCACTAATAAATTCAATGAAAATAATTATAGAACTTACTTACTTTTTTATTTCTGTTTTTTTTTTCTTTTTTTTTCGTATATTTTGTTTGTATTAGTAATGTTATACGCGATTCGAACAATGTGCAACAAATACGTCAAAATCACCGTGTTTAATTAACGGTTCTTGTCGTTATAATTTTTTCTCAATTTTTTTTTTAACGCGTGTATTGTACATTTTTCGAATCATGCGCAAAAATTTAATTTACTAAACCTCAACGAGCCCCGTAGCCCCGATAGGAGTTCTAAAATTTTCGCTAAGGTTTCACCTACATCGTTATCGTGGAATAGTAATAACGATTATTTTTTTTAATTTTTTTTTTTTTCTTTTTAATAATAATAATAATGATTATTCTACTTGTGTCCATCGACGATCGTCACCGCAGAGTCTGAGATATACTGGCAGATTTTTTTTTTTTAGCTAAGGAGCGAATTATGAAATTTAATTTTGAAATTTAAAAATTGTCAATCTCAAGTCTCAAGGTTTTTGTTCAGCAATCAATTTGTTTTAATTAATTTCTCTAGTTCTTTTTATCCTGTTCTCGGTTTTCATTTGTCATTCCTTTTGTTTTTGTTCTTTGTATTGTTTTTTTTTGATGCTCGATATGGTTTTTTTTATATCTCATAATTTAACCGTAGTGTTTCATCGCATGTCGTGGGGATCTGTGTGTACGTGTGTAATGTGGGTGTATTGAGATTAGGTTTAGAGCGGAGTGCACAGAGAGTGAATCAATGTCTGTGTTACACATAATCGAATTTGCGTTTAATAATTGTATTAATGGTGGTGGTGGTGGCAGAGGTGATCATTATCTTCATCTACTTGCCGCCCCACCAATCTGTTCCACCACTGCCATTGTTCGATGAGGTGTTGTACGATGAACTGGTGTAGCTGCCTCCATATCCTCCGTAACCACCTGGAATATGAAATCCAAAATGAAAGAAAGAAAAAAAAAGGGGGAAAAACATAAATGAAAAATTGAGTGGACAATGGTTTCGAAAACTAAACAATATTCTGTCGCTTTGGGTCTGTTAATTATGAAAGTGGAGCTCACCTCCGTAGTTTCCTGGTCTACCCGATCCGTTTCTTGTGGATCCTCCACCAGGTTGTTGACGATAATCTCGAGCTCCGAATCCACTACTGAAACGACCACCTCCACCACTCTTTGTACTGCCTGGTCTTCGTGCTCCACTTCCACCTCCGGAGTGTCTGACTTCGGTGGACATATTTTCCAACCACGGAGGAAGTTCCTGATTAGCCTCTATCAAAAGTTGAACGAGATCTCGTACTAAATTATGGTTTTTGCTATTGAAGAACGATGTCGCTAGACCTGTGAATGAATGACGAAAAAAAAGAGAATTAATTCGGGCTCAAAAGTATACGGTACTCGAGTGAGATTGATTGTACCGACCTAAATTCCCCATACGTCCTGTACGACCGATACGATGAACATATTCTTCAACATCACCGGGCAAATCGAAATTTATGACGTGTTTTACGTGCGGGATATCAAGACCTCGAGCAGCCACTGCTGTGGCAACGAGAATGGGTGCTACACCGCCACGGAAACGACGTAATGCATCTTCACGTTCGCGTTGGGTTCTGTCACCGTGAATACTAGTTACAGGATAACCTTCTTGATGTAAGTATTCTTCCAAGGCGTCCGCACCTTTTTTCGTCTCAACAAACACCAAGGTGAGGGACTCTGCACCTGCTTTTGGAGTTAAAGGTTAAATTAATAAAATTTCCCTGAAATTCGTTCAACCATTTGAGATGAAAACGACGACAAAACAAAAGGAAAATGCAATGTTCCATTCATACCAAATACATTGCATGAAGCATTGCGATGTAGCGGAGGGATAGGAGACAAATTCTATGATGAATAAGAATGAAAGAATAAAAAGTAAAGAGATAATACTTACAAGGTTCAGTGAGATTGCTCGTTTGTAATAGATCGAGAAGATGGGATCGTTTTTCAGGTTCGTCAACCCAGACAATCTTCTGAGTAATATTTTCAGAGGTAGATCCAACTCTGCCGACAGCCAAGAATATATAATTATCCAGAAAGTCGCGAGCAAGCATCTGAATCTCTTTGGGGAAAGTGGCGGAGAACATGAGAGTTTGTCGTTCCCCTGTTGGAGGCATCGTATCTTGTTGTACGATGCGGCGAATCTGTGGCTCGAAACCCATGTCAAGCATACGATCTGCTTCGTCCAGTACCAAGTACCTGTAATTATGATTTACAAGAAAAAAAGAATGAATGAATGAATAAATGTGCAAATAAAATCGCCTCGAGTTTACGACGCAGTATAAAAGTATAATATAATAATAAGTATGAGAATTAACTAACCGGCAATTGTGAAGTCCAATTTTGCCTCGGGTGAGCATATCTGCAAGACGACCTGGAGTGGCGACGAGTAAATGACATCCACGATCGAGCTCGCGCAATTGTTCGGTAACATTAGCGCCGCCATAAACAACAGCTGGACGCATTCGTGACCTATAAGCGAACTTGCGTGCTTCGTCGTATATCTGGGTGGCCAACTCTCTAGTAGGAGCTAGGACTAGACCCAGTGGGTATTGCTTACGCCGTCCATAACTTTGGGGTGGTGGTGGTCGGGGACCACACTCATAAATCTGATTAAGAATTGGCACTAAGAAGGCCGCGGTTTTTCCAGAACCGGTTTGGGCGCAAGCCATAACATCACGACGCCCAATTATAATAGGAATTGCATACTTCTGTACTGGAGTCGGTTGATCGTAACCAGCCAGAGCGATGCTATTCTTTATAATCTCGGTCAGCTGCACCTCGTCAAACTAGAATACGAAGGAATTTTCTTTAGTGTTTAGTTATTGGCACTCGATACGTCAAAACATTGCTCAGAAGTATTGTACGTACGCATGTGATGTGTGGAGGTATATTGTCACCAGTGGCCTCAACGGGAATATCCTCATATTTGCTGAAGTTGATCCCAGTATTTCCTGTTCCAAACAACTCCTCCTCCATTCTTTCATCCCTTGCTGTCGGGATCGTCCAATCCACTTCACCTCTTCCACCTCGGCTTCCTCTACCATCCCTTCCACCACCGCCGCTGCCATTCTCGCTATCCTTCCATCTTCCACTATTGCCAGTGGGAGCCGATCTGAAATTGACCATTCAAATTTGAAGATCGTTTCCGGGATTTGTGGACGTGATGTTTTAAGAATGCTCAGATTTTAGAAAACATACCTGTTGTCATTTCTGGATTCTTGCCAGCGGTCATTTCTAGGCTGCTGTTCCTGCCAGCGATCATTACCAGATTCCCTGTTGTCATTATTTGGGTAGCGCTGATCTCGTCCACCGCTACTACCATTTTCCAAATTACCACCCCGGCGATTACGACCACCAAAGTTTCCAAAGTCGATATCACGACCCCCACGAGAATCCCTATATCCAGAGCCGCCGTCGCGACCTCCGACTCCGCCTCCACCTCCGCCTCCGCCTCCACCGCCGCCTCCTCTACCACGTTCACGATCTCTATCACCTCCCCTGTCTCTGTCACTGGGTTGTCTCGAATTGACAGACGATGAATTCTGATCACCACCTGATGGCGCAGATCCTAGAAATAATTTTACCTCCATTCTTAGAAACAAATATTCTTACGATACACAAAAAAAGACTGGATTTAATACTATAATTTGAGATCAGGGCAGAATTTGATTGATACAACAGCTTCTTCGATGACTGTCAAGCCACTTGTATAAACTACTGTTACTTATACAGATATTAAATATATAAATGAAACTCTATGATTTAGATTTTATGTTAGATTACTTGTTTATTCAGCTTGACACAATATACACTTGATTTTCAATACCGATACACATTACGTTAACGAGAACACAAACTGCAGTCATGAACTAACACCTAATCAAATTAAATAACCATGATTAGTAAAACGCTTGTTCAATTAAAATATTGCAGTATTCAAACTAGCACTCGAAAACGGTATTTCTCCTTTCCATTGTGCAACAAAGTCATTCAAAATGAATGCCATTTTTCTATAATGCGACCATATGTATGACCTCATTCGTCTTAAAAACTATACGTTGCGCAATATGACAAGCGCTGACTCATGGTCAAGACAAAAATAATATTTTCTAAAAGATTATAATTACAAAACTTTGGTGATTCAAAAAATTAGTGCTTTAACAATCATTGTTAGCATAAATTGAGCTACAGGAATGTTGATATACTGACCTCCGGACTTATTACGGAGATGCGGTGGTACGTAGGGAGCCCCACTTGGTTGGCGGGAGCCCTGCAAGTCCAGACCAGCAAACTGCAAGAAATTAAACAAAAATTTAGAAATCTCTCAAGTAATGCACAATTTGAATGATTCGACTAAATCTCTAAAATCACTCCGCACGTGCTGAACTGTGACGAACGATGCCATGAATGAATGATTGTTTGGCGGATAAAGATATGAAGTATGATAAACTTTGTTCTAGTAGTGGGAATAGTAAGGAACTTGTCACTGACCGGCAGGGTAGTCTCATACATAAACGTAACACACACGTACCCACACATAAATACACACATGTAAATTAGTAGCTGATCATGAGCTTGAATCACTGGCATAAAAAATTTTCTGTTTGTGAAAGAAATCAGAAATTGCAATTGGGGTGAGAAAAAATGATTTAGGAAGACATTGATCAAGGGATCGACCACATTGTAATTTGATTCGAGAACAAATCAGATACTGTTAAATTCTTGTCGTGGTGAATGGATGAAGAGCTTTACAAGTATATTAATAATTTGAAGTAATTCTCGATTTTGAATTTAATAAAGGACACAGGCAATTTTTCTGTGATTATTTTTCCGTAACGAATGATGACGAAGGGGTGGGAATTCCAGTACACCTTCTGGCACATTCGATCGACCTGCGAAAATCTGAACTCTGACGGCTATATATTCTGAGAAACGGTATCGTTTTGTTGAATGCAACAAGCGTGGAAAAAGCTATGCCGTTCTAGGAATCTTTGGCCGCCATTACCCAGTAGGATGTCATGTAATTTTTGCAGAAAATTATGAGTCTATTTAATTGAACCGTCAGGTAACACGATGATTTGTGAAACTGCCATGATTTTGGGGATGAATCGAAAAGGAAATTCTACATTTCAATAATTTAACATCCATTTATAATCTCCAACGTTATTATTAAAACAGCGGCTGAAAATTTCAGCATGGCTAATAGTCGTGCGCGTGTTTCAAGCTATAGAGCAGGGGGATCCTGAACAGAATGTGACAAATAGTTTAGAATATATATCATTTTATAATTACCTGCTGCTCTAGACCTGATCCATTTTGGTTGGCTGCATTACTCATATTACTCCGGCTCGATACGTAGGTTGCGTAGCTCTCTCGTATAGACTCGTCTCAATCTATCAAAAACAATTTTTCTCGCTCAAAAGATACTCCAGCCAAGTTACACTGGCCGCCTGCCCTGACACAAAGGCCTGACTCCGCTTGACGTCGAAGCAAAAAAAAAAAATGTATATGTATATGGCTGCCGCTGCGGCGATCCGCAAAATGGCCACACCCGTGTTTCCGCTACACAAAAACTGTCAACGAATTTAAGGCGCTAAATTAATTATCCAATAAATTTATCCCTTTTTCACTTCGCATGCACAACCTCGATGGGGTTTTTAATTACACACCGGGATTTTGTCACTCGCTCCGCATACGCGTGGCTAAAATTTTTCAATCTACGGGCACGCACACAACCGCTTATGGGTAAATTCTGGTAAATTCCCAAACGCCACTGGCGACACCTTACTTCTAAATTTTAGACGCCGCCGACACCACGAGGTGACGAATGTCGAGCACCGCTGGTTACGATTGAAAAAAACTTTATATTTCACCAATAAATTCAATCTTTCCACGCTCAGATTTTGGGACGAGCGTTACTTGTGCTAATTTTCTTATGAATGCATTTTTTGCGTAAATCGTTTTGCTGAAGCGAGAGGTTATAAAACAACATCGGATGACATTGACCTACGAAGATTTGTGGAAATTTTCCATCGATCTTATGCATTTCACTACAAGTCCGATTTATAGCGGAACAAAATTGGCCGAACTCCAGTCGAAGAATCAAACAGCCTAAAATTCAGCATAAACATTCTAAAGACATTGGTAAATCCGAAAACATCGCATGACAACTTTGATGATTTTCATTTTTATTTCCATTTATCGTATAATTTACACCTGAATGACGAACAGCGTTTAGTCTAATCCTCCTTCTTGGTGTCGGTCTTTCCTCCTCTGATTCTACCGGTACGACGAGCAGCAATCAAACCGACCTTACGTCCAGCGCTGGTTCCTCGCTTGACAGTCGAAGCCTTACCAATATGCTGGTGATTACCACCACCGTGGGGATGTTCAACGGGGTTCATAGACACACCACGAACCTAGAAAAATAATAATAACGAACATTCACAAACCGTTTTTAAAACCATAGCAATAATATTCTATTCATGGGAATTATCTCAGTCAAAGTTTGATCCACACAGTAATATGATTCAGGTTTCAAATGTCATACCATCATTGAAATATCTGTAAAGCAATGGGTGCACATGCTTGATGTGTTTAAAGATTTTCTTCATAATTCTCACCTTAGGCCAGCAGTTCCTCTTAGCCTTGTACTTGTGATACGCACGTCCAGCCTTGAGGATGGGTTTGTCAATACGACCACCACCAGCAACGATGCCGACCATGGCTCTGTTGTTGGAGGGCATAACTTTTTTTGCACCAGAAGGCAGCTTCACTCTCGTTTTCTTGGTGTCGGGATTGTGGGCAATGACGGTAGCGTAGTTGCCAGACGCACGAGCTAGCCTGCCTCGGTCGCCAGTCTTCTCTTCCAAATTGCAAACAATCGTACCTTCGGGCATTGTGCCGACAGGCATAACGTTGCCAATCTGGAGATTAGCTGCAGAAAAAGGAGTGGTTTAATAGGTAAAGTCGTTGGTACTCAAAAGAATTTTACATAAGATTAGAAAATCGCTTCAGAAAGAGCCTCTAGATGTCACTCCTCAAGAATCTTAGGAAGTAGGTATTCTAGAATTCATCATATCAGATATTTTGTGAAGATTCGTTTATTACTGACTTTCAACGTAGTTTTCACAAGAAGTTGAGAAGAATTGGAAATATATATATTTTATAGACATACCTTTCTTTCCACAGTACAAAAACTGGCCAGTGTACATGCCCTCGGGAGCAATGAAAAGTTCCTTGCGTGTCTTGAATTTGTACGGATCACGGAAGTGTACTACGGCAAGCGGTGCACCACGGCCAGGGTCGTGGATGATATCCTATGAAAACGAAAAAGAAATACATCAAATAACTTTCCATATTTTAAGTACAACGTTAATCTTATCTAATCATTAACTTCAGAAAGAGCCTCTAGTGTGATCAACTTCATTAACAATCAGTTGTAGGATTACTAGAAATCATCATGTACGAAAAAAACCAGATGAAACTTCTTCAATAAAGACTGATGTCGTTACACAGCCGTCGACGGTAACATAAACAGGATTATAACCTCAAAGGGATTGTTTTGCAGTCTCAAAGGGCCAGAAAACCGAACAAATTCAAATGTCTTCATAATTTGTAATAGAAAGATTTACGGTTACATACCTTAACGACACCCTTAATGTATCCATGACGTTCGGAATAATCGAGGGAACGAAGTTTTGGAGCTCCCTTTCTCCTTTTGGTGTGAGAGCGGAAAACAGATCCAGCTCCCTTACGCTGAGCGCGAATTACACGACCCATGGCTCAAAATCTGTGAACACAAAAAATCACGACTGAAATAATTCACACACATTAAATACACCTCGTGAACAAATCGTCGGCGTCTGGCACGTCAAAACGATCGTTATTTACGGGGCACGAGGAAATCGTATGTCGACATCCTTAACCTAGAGTGAACGAATTTGAGCATATAATGAATTTATTGAGTATAATTATGAATTTATCAAACTCATGGATCATTTAGTGAAGGCTTTGAACGTGTCTAGCCATCAGATTGACATTAATTATCATAGATATTTTAGGATTTCACAAGCACTGAGAACGAAGAACACGTACCAATGGAGCCAGCGGCAAACAGAGGAAGTCATAGGTGACATCGACCTGAACAAGGAAACAAACGATGTGGCGTTGATCGCGGTCGTTCGATTAATCGATTAGTGTTGCGGAATTCGACCGCGCCAATATTCGAAACATTAGACCGTCATTTATTTCAAACCTTGCCTACAAAAAAAGAGAAGAAACCCTGAGAAACTGAGAGCATATTCGGTAAAGCTGATGAGTTTAAAAATCAGTCGATACCGATCCCTTTAACTTTTTCATTTATCCCAAGTTTGAATAGGTCTCAAGTATTTTTAGAGCGGCTCTGAGGACAAAATATCTTCTTCAAAAAGCGAACTAATCGACACAGACACGAAACCACTAGTGGTAATTCGTGAAATAATATTGAAAGTTATTCAGAGTAACATTTTTCCGCGAAGACCAAGGAAGCCGATAAAAGCTATTCACCCACAATTTATATCGACTTTAATGGAATTACATCTTTTCCAGTGAGTGTCCCGATCGCATATTTCAACCGAAATACTTCCAAAACTGTTCCAACGACTAAACATTTCCAACCTTATGTAATCTCACATATTTTTAACACTCCCACGTACGAAGCTACATAATCTCCGTTACCTTAGACGTCTACACCACGTTCATAATTTGTGTTTTGTACTTTGCGCCCACTTCGCATTATACTTAATTATAGATATATCTACCTAAATACGTAGTATAAAAGCGTAATTGTATTTGGTACAAATAAATCGCGTTAGCACGGTCTAGAAGATTCAAAATAATTATCGAGTAATTATAATACCTTGTACATACATATGCCCACATTTATGTTGATAATATTCGTACCTACATATTGAGCACATGTATACCTATGTAAAATGGCGTGTAGTATGTCATATATTACGACGTAGGTATGTATATAACGCCGATCATCCAAGGAGGACCGGTTACAAAAACAATTTCTTACATACGGCGTTACTTTTTGTCCGAAAAGATCACGTTAGGTTAACACATTTAATTGCACCGTTCATATGCTTTATATTCATACGCACACTTTATAGTAAAACTCAGATATAATGAGTGTATGGTACATATTAAGGAATTATAATGAGATACGACCCCGATAATGACGTAAATCGAAACTAAAAAGATCAACTTAGATATCTCGTGGTAATTTTTTTCGTTTTCTTTTTCCTTTTTTTTTTAATCTTTGCTTTTTCAACTCATAATTCCGGTATAACAAGCTTCCTCGAAGTAGGTAATATCCATAAACCTATATACGTACAGTGAAAAAGATCGCATAGTACATATATAGGAATTATACAATAAAAGAAACAAATTATTCGTCTCATCGTCCGTCGATTCATAATTTTGGTCGGCCGTCGTATCGATTTTCGTTTAATAATTTTTTTTTTCTATTTTTTCGTCACAATACCAGGCGCACAGCAATGTGTATAAATTCAGCTTGTATCGCTCGATTCGAAATTTAACTTAAACGAACTCAAAAACCGTTTTATTCCCCATAATTGAAAGGGTTTCAACTTCCTTTATATAGCATAACGGTTTCTACGATGTAAAAAGGAAAACGAAGAAAAGAAAACAACAACAAGCAAAAACTAACGCGTAAAAAGGAAGAAAAGATTGTGATCTTCGAGTGACACGATCATGATCAGTGACAACCTGCTTGATGTGAAGTAACTTGCAACAGCATGCTACAGACATTCTTTCTCCTAATGGAAACGCTTTTTTTTAAATCCGTCTTTACTTGGAGCACTTTATAGGTTCACTCTTCTGCTGGTAGGTATATGGGATCTAGTTTTCTACAATCAAACATAGGTATAATGAAAAAAGGGGGGAAAAAATGAGTGAATAAAAAAAATAAAAGGAAACATGGAGCGGTGAAACGAGTCGTAGGTCAGCATGTCTATTTACCTGCGCTTCGAACCAAAATTCTCACTCTCTTTACAAAGATTTTTTTCATCATTATTTTGTTATTATTATTATTTTGTTCCTATCGACATTCAACGAGCGTTGTTTGAGAAGTAGATATATAGTATACGATTTTTTTGTTGAATCTCTTATTAATCCGCATCGTCAGAGAGATGAATTTTTCCGACGAATTAATCTTTCTGGCCTTAATTACTTTATTAATTGCATAAGTTGAATGAAAAATATCGCTGGTATACGGTAGAATTTGTGAAATTAATTAAATGAAAAAAAATATGAATTAAAAAAAATAAAATAAAATGAATAAGTAAATAAGTGGAAGAGTATTATCGCACTCTCGTAAATTACACCTCCGCATTGCAGATTTTGATTTATAAATAAAATGCGAAACTAACGTGAGATGGCGTAACAGTACGCGCAATTTAAATGTTTAAAACACATTCAAAGTTGTATAATTCAGAGATTCAAACCATTCAAAGAGGCTTTACTGACTGACTGACTTACATACCTATGCATTATACATATAGGTATGTACCGACGTGTGTGCTGATATGGTACATAGCTATTCTATCGCATGGATGTCACGCAATGCGATTGACCTCGATTTCAAATGGAATTATGTAATTTTGCACTGCATTTATATAGAGGAATGAAACTCCCGTTCATTGCTCATGGCTCCGCCTTACGTTGAAATCCACGTATTCATATACATACAATTTATTTATCTCGTTTCAATAAAAAGTCAATTCACATTTACAGTAGAAGCCAACAATTCATCTTCAAAATATTAAACTCGTCACAAACAACGTTATATATTTGTTATCTCAAATGTATAACCGTCTGCTATATTCACATCCTCTTAATTATTATTTTTAGAAAAAAATTATAACAGACAATTAAAAGAAAAAAACAAAACTACCGCTAAAAATTGTTATTTACGTATAAAACTAAAAATACTATCCTCACTTTTTCAGTGTATTTCAATCATTTGAAAAACAAGAAAAAAAAACAAAAAAACCGTATGAGGATAGAAATCATCAGAAATTTCCCGGGATCAAATAGCAACGTAATTTTACTGCTGTGCAGTGCACAGGGTCGCATCGCGACGATTATGGATAACGAAAAAATAATAGGTAATTACAAATTGTTTCAACGGCACTGCGCGACTCTGTGCACGTGTATACATATATATATGTATACGTATAATTGTTAATGGCATTCCTTCTTCTATATACCCTTTAATTCTGCACTCGCAAAAGTAACATGGGTTTATACCTATATATAATATACAATAAAACATTTATATAAAACGTTGTAATACCTGGTTATAAGATCAAATCATTGTTATTTCTTTTTCATCGCATTAATAATTAGTATTGTTTTTTTTTTTCTTCCGATTCTAGCTTCTACGTAATATTTGTTCTTCATTGTGGTAACAATGCCATCTTCACGTAGATTTTTACCAATTTCATAACAATTGGAGAATATTCATGTACAAATGTGAGTACATAGGTATGTGAGTACTTATGTCTGGCCAGTTTTTAACGAGTTCTGTGAATATATAGTTATAAAAATAATAGTATAACTATACATACATAGTAAATAATAATTCAATCGATAAATCATTTGTATGAAATCTTATTTTCATACCTTCATTAGGTGTATTCAACTTCGAAGAGATTTGCATGAGGTTTTTTTTTACGTAATACTAATAACGATTATTACAGCTATTATAACGATCATCATTCCACATACCGCGTTATTCTGTACGAGACTGAAACAAATTCTGACGATAATATTTTTGTGACGCAACACGACATGTACATAAAACGTACATACATATATGCGTATGTAATATACACAGATTTATATCAAAGTTTTTAGTTAACTGTCTGCTGATAGAAATCAGAGGGATAAGTAAAAAAGGAACCGAAAAATAATATATGAAAACAAAAAATAAAACAACTAAGAATGATAAATTCATAATGTTAATTTCTTATTTGTTCCTCGATTTCGACGAACTTCAAATTCGGAAGCCAATTTTGTACCGTCTACAAAAATAATTGAAGAAAAGAAAAAAATGAAGAAGAAAGACGTTCGTGCAGACTTTATACTTTTTTCAAGTTTTATTTTCGAGATTTGTGGTCTTTCGTGTCATAATAAATAGAATAAAAATTCAAATTCAAACTGCAGACATTAACTAATTATTATCGTTTTTGGTGGTACAGACACGAGAAGCAGAAAAAACCTATTTTCAAGTTAAGAATATTATTTCTGATTCAATGTAGTTGTTTATAACCACCAGATTACAGAATGACTTTTCAAATTTTGAATAATAAATTGCCAAAATTCGTACAAATTGCATTGATGATAATATACGATTGTTATAAATCGAATCAAGAATAATGTTTAATCTCTGTATTTCCAGTTTTAATGAAAGAGCGACATTAGAAGTCTTTGCCCATAATAATTTTCACAATGATTTCCATAATCTTACCGCAACGAAAATCCATGTACGTGTTTATAAACCATACATGCATGTACATATGTATGTGTTGTTTCCACCTACGCCTACTTTCCGTCTCCTCTTTTATACTCGTAATCATCAGCATCGTCGTCGTCATGATCTTGATCGTCTTAGACAGTTCCCCATAACATCTCCATGTAACAAACAGTACTAACACTGCAACAATAATATCCCTTCCATCGGTACATAAAACGTAGGATTTTTAATATACATATATATACCTATATGTAGTCGTCGTTGGTCTCTTTCTCTTATTCAGTAGAGACCTCCTCCCCACTACCATAAAATCCGGTGTCCAGTTATGTTGCTGTGGCGAGTATACACTCGGTGTTGAACAGCTCGAGCAAGTTTTGCTTGGCTGTTAGCTCTGCCACGCTCTACTCGTTGCCCGTAATAATGATACCCTGAAGTTTTTCAAAGTTAATATACTTTTCTTTATATCAACATTTTTTTTATAACGCACATTTCGGTTATACAAATATATGTTCCTATAAAACGTTGATCAAAACCAGTACGAGATGATATTGAAGAAATAAATAAATAAAATAAAAAGCATACCGCGTCGGGAGAACGGATAGAGTGTGATATAGATACCTTATAAAATACCTTATAAAGTAAATATACTGTTTCCATTGTTTTTTTGTTTTTTTTATACCGCAGAATTTGAAACTGTGCAGAATAATTTTTGTGTGGTGATAGGTGTAGTTGTTTTAAATCAAAAAGATAAACAAATAAACCATGAATTCAGTCAAGCGGTAGAAATGACACCGATATAAGAAAAGAAGAAAAAAATAGAAAAACAAGTGCAAAATGTTTTCAATAAACTTGTGATGAGAAGAAATCCTATTTGAGGTCATCATTTCGTGATTCTTTGTAATAGTTTTTTCCTGCTCCAACATCAAACTCTGATTTTTATATCTGCAGTCCATATGCATCAAGGAGGAAACGAATGAGGAATTAAAAATCGCATATGATCCATCCAGGCGACTGAGGTGTTCTTCATTTTTACATCAGTCTTGTTGCTCATAATTCCCCACTGCAAATAAAAGGTAAATGGTTTGAATATGAATATTTGTAGAAATTCTTAGCATTGGTTAAGGTGAAAAATGAATTTTCGCACCTGCAGGAATAACTGGATATATTTTCTTTTGTTTCGCTTATTCTTTTGGGATTAGGTACATTTATTCGAACCTAAAGTTTTATAACATAAATTGACTGCCGTTATTTGAATCCCATTGAAAATTTTACCTGGTACAAAAGAAACGCTGTATTAGTTTTAGATACATATAGTAAAATTTTATGATAAAACACTACGAATAAGTCTTTACCTCTTTCTTTATTTTTTTTTTAACTATGCTTCTCATTCTTATTCTTCTTCCTCCTCCTCCTCCTCTTCTTAGTTGTTATAAGAAGGTGCGCTGCAACTTCGCGGCGCGGCGGTCAGTGCGAAGGAGGTGAAATGTAGAGTCCGGGGCAAAGAGGGAGAGAAAGAGGAAAAGGGGGAGGGGCGCACCTGCCATATTGAATCGCTTCCATGGGCCCCTGGGCAACGGGAGGTCCGTATGCAGGGGCGAATTTGATACCTTGGCCGCCCTGGGCCTATGGAAGATTGCTGCCCCCCTACGCCCTGCAAAGTACGAAAAATGGCCCGGGCCTACTCGGCCTATAGGGAAATCCGCCCCTGACGTAAAAGGGCCCAACCAAACGGTGCCCCTACCGTGTGTATCGAACTTATACTTCTTGTAACTTGCGCCTGGTTTCATTCCTTCCTTCCTTTCTTTTACTTAGAGTTTCTCGAATTTCCATTCGCCGTATGTGAAAATTGGGACCGTCTAGATTGAGAAGTTACACGGTGGACTCAGAGATTCTCATACTGAAACAAACAGAAAAACATCATAATTAGAAACCGATTGTTTAAACTTCCGGTTACATTTTGGCCCCGTAAATTTTGGAGAGAATTAGAATTATATATAAATAAATTCGGAAATTTACTTGTACAAAAGTTGACTGAATTTCAATGCATTACATATTACATGGCGATATAATATTACCTACATATTCGACGCTGATGGCGACAAATTTATTTCAAAGTGCATGTTGCAGTTTTTTTGTTGAAAAAATTAAAATACACATACTATGCACTTCGAGCGCAATAACAATATAGTCACGATAAGGAATTTGAAACGTAAGAATAAAAATTGACGATCAATCACATACCTATACATCGTTTTATACCGCTATAGGACAATTATATTCCATGCACAAAAATGTAACGTGCAATGTTTATTAATGTGTTATTTATTGTGTGTCTGCACAAAAGTATGTCTCTTCTACTGACGCAATAAGCTCTTACTGCAGCACTAAATTCACAGGATATAAAATAAAAATATGAATGACACAAAAAAATATATATATACAATAAACAAAATAAATAGATTGACCCGTGTAAATATTGTAATAATAAAAATCCCAGTCGAGCCGTGCAGTTCAATCATTACATTATCAAGGAAAATCGTTAGAAAAAAGAAAAGAAAAGAAAAGAAATTGAAAAATGTTCTGAGTTCTCATTTTTTTTATTCTTCTTTACCGTATAAAGTCTTTTCGGGCTCATTTTTAACGTTTCCACTGACGTACATGAAATAAGACGGCCTTCTAGAAACTCAAATCATCTCGTTCTCTTAATTACTTCTGCTTTACTTATGACTAAAAGCATATTATAACGTATACCTATATACCTGTATAGTAAAACTGATAAAGAAAGTTTATTCTATTATTTTGTGTTAAAAATCGCCTAGCTCTAAGCGTTTTCCTACAGTTATATATATTATTTGGATCTTCGACGCTAATGAATTCAAAAATTCTCCACTATTTTATTTTATGAAGTAGCTCGTTCACCTATACCGCTGAAATATGCAGACGAGTATCTGAGGTCAGCGGAGCTTAGCTATGTATATGTATAACTATATATACTACATTATATATACCTTGTGAGATAAATGTTATGCATGCATAGTATATTATCAATATTCCAATAAAAATATATAGGTATATATTTAACACATTATACATATATAGGTATATATAATTTACCCAGAGGCAAAAGAGTCTACAGTTATATTGTTATTGTTTCTTAATTTAGGATCGAAAAACACAAAAATATATATAATTTTCAACGAATTAGTTTCATACATATGTACTGTCCAGATTTGATATTTTTCACGGAAAGTTTTCGTTCATGGTTTTATTATATAAATTCTCATACACATACGTATAATAAATACGATGTATGTATGCATGATATGATACACATAATTTTTTTTTCAAATATCACCAATTTATGCATGCACTGCATATTTAACTGTCCGTTCATGTGATTGAAAAACAAAAAAAGAATTGATCAAGTATAACGTCGATTTACATAAAAACACATTGAAAAATCGCGAGGTATCGAACTCTGGTTTTGATTATGTTGGGTCAGATGATTTATTATTGCGAAATTCGTCGCGCTGCACCGATGACGATAATGACGACGACGACGACGATGATAATGATGAAAAACAAACAACCGCGATTCGCTATCGATGATGCGCTAATTACCTATATTGTCATACGGAGTTCACTGCTCAATAATCACCAATCAGGTAATTATAAGAAGAAAAAAGGGGGGGGGGGGGGGAATTTGACAAAAATAAAAAGGCTGAGGTTTAACTACATTGTTTACTCAGGTGCAGGTAATAATCTGATCAATAACGAATCTAATTTGCGATGAAAGCATAACGAAGAGCGAAATGAAGTGAACGAATTAAAAAAATTTCGAAGAAAAATTGTGCAAACCATTGAAATTATCGTCGGCCATTTTTATAATCAGATCATTCCAATGCAGATGCGTAATCAACGATTGTTATACGGATCAAAATATATAATATGCATAATATTGTATACGCATATAATACGATCGAGCAATTTTTTCAAAAATTGATTTGCAACTGACACACATGTATGCAGACATAGTTATATTTGAAGAACCCATGCAGCATCAGCATTAATTAAAAGTGACGTAAAATTTCAAGACTCTTTGTGTATACAAATTTAATTATAACTATTATCACATAAAAGTATGTACCTCTGTATATACTTGAAAGTTAAAGTATGATCAGGTGCACCGTGTACATAATTACGTACGTGTATGTAATATGTTCACGTAATAAAATACATAGAAAGAAAGAAAGAAATGTAAAAGACGAAAGAAGAAAAAAATCAAATTCAAAATGGCTACGGGTATAACGCGACTATGAAAACAAGTATTCTTCTTCATCTTTACAATTCAATTCCAGATGATTTCAACGGATGTTATATGTATATGTATGTATATGTAAAAATGATTATATTCGCGCGCGTAATATTATATAGGTATATACCTATACATGTGTATGCATATAGCCCCGCGGCGTACAATATAATGGCATGTTTTTACGCCAATTTTTAAATGGAATTAACAATTAGTTATGTACATTATACAGACATAGATCATGCTCATCATTTTCAGTTACAACGTAGCACACATGATATCAATATACATAAGTATAGTATAAGTCTATAATATACAATGAACTCGATACATATCATGTGATCTTTTCTGCACTGCACGATGTAATACGGAATGTGTATGTATGTCTATTTGTTTTACATCAATCGTTTACTTAATTCTTTTCCTATGCTTTCACATTTATTTGATTCTCTTTACTCGTCGGTTTTTTCATCAATATTCATCATACCCGTGTACAAAATTACACAGCTATAGTTAAAAAAAATTTGAAACGATGCGCTATACTTCAATATTTCTTTCGTTTTTTATTCTACATAAGTTTTATATTCGATTAAAATACGCGAGAAGCTAACAATAAGTGTATATATACAGTATAAAAGTGGCTATACAATTATATTATTATATACCTATATGTATTCGCAATTACGTGAACCGGATATACCTACGTTCGAATCGCGTGAGTTATACAGATGAATATAATATACAATATTCAGACTCGTATTTAAAAAAAAAAACACAAAAATCGAGAAAGAAAAAACAAACCAGAAAGTAAAAAAATAGAAGAAGGTTAAAAGTTGAAATCTTCGATTACAAGTACCTATCCCGCATCACCTTTACCTTTGCCATGATGGAGATTTTTTTTTCATTTTTTTTTTTTTATCACGAATTGTGGTCGATGCACATCTTTTTACCCTCGTTTTTTTATTTACTTACAAATATATGTCGTATTATCATATGTAATTATCCGTTCAAAAGTTGAATTGAGATACCTTATCTATTGCACATCCTTTATCCTATTGATTATATCAGATAGAAAAATAGATAACGTATGTCCCATCGTATGGGGACTACGCAGGTTACGATATTAATATATCTGTATGTATATAAAATATATACTATATACATAGGTATATCTACACGTATGAATTTTTACCTATTGGATATAATCAGCCCACTTAAAATCAATTTCAATTTATTTAACTATTTTTAAATTTTCATATTATAATATTCACCCTTCCTCATATGTATTTTACGTGCGCTGTATCACGTGCATTATATTCTCTACATTATACGATATATCCAACAACATTTGAATCGGAATTTTTAATTTATATTATTTTTCTCTTTCTGATAATCCAATCTTACTGTATAGCCAAATATAATTTGCAATTAAACAGAAATAATGGCAACATGATAATGGATTTTACGTATGTCTGTACGATGCTTTTTTTTTCGATGTTCAACACGATCGAAAAAAAAGCAGATGAAATTAATAGAGAGAAAAAAAGAACCACAAAATACTGGGAGACATTTTCAATCTTGTGATTACCCAACATACAGTCGATTCGAATTTATGAATTCTGATCAATTAATTAAATTAGAATTGACTGTCAGGTAATTACAAGATTAATTAATTAACTTCAGAAACAATAATATATAATTGGACATCGATGAATTATGCGATGGCTGTCTAAATATATAATATTTATGAGCAAAAGATATACTTTCGAATAATATGTATCTACGCATAATATATTTTCATAATAATATATGTTACGTAATTTTCGTATTATTGTATATAATTATAATCTACATATATATCCGCATGCAAAAGTCTTTCAAAATGATGATCAATTAAGACAAAAGGATATAGGATACAAATTTGTATGTATTAAATATTTGGAATCAATATTATTACCTATGAATATGTTGTTTTTTTTTTCGGATCAGGATATTAATTTTGATCGCAAAAATATTCAAATCAAAGAATATCAAACTTTTCAAAAATGTAAGATTTCTGAATGTAATTCTGAATTTTTCGTGGAACCCCGAAAAATTGAAGAGAAAAAAAAAAAACATCCATATTCTTCGTTACAAAATAAAGAGCAATTTCTTATACGTTACATTAAATGTCTAGGTACATGACATTAGGAAACCGCAATGTATACCCGATATACGTACATATACACAAGTTAAACGCGTTATGCAACTTGATAAAAATGAAAAAAAGAAAAGAAAAAAACAGCTCCTTTGATTATTTCGTTTCGTCAATTGAATCAACTATTCGAGTACTCTTCGGTAATTTGTAAAGAATTAAATATATATGTACAGAGTACCTATGTAATTAATTTACATATATACTATAATACGTCATTTCTATTTACATATAAATACGCAGGTAGTATATGAAATTTGAATTTATCTCACACGATAAATTAACGATCCATGTCGATCGTTGAAGATGTTTCGACATCTTGAATGTACCGCAAAAAAAAGAAAACTAATTAAGCGGACGAAAATGCGTCTAAACTTTGCTTTCAAAAATTCTTTGGTATTATGATAAGGAGTGGAAATAAATTAATTGTAAATAATAATTCGCTTTCTTCCATCAAGAGCTTATAAATATATATGCCAGATATCCGCATATTCAGATAATATTGCTAGGTATACGTGATGAGTTGGAAAAACGGGTTCAAGAAAATTTAAAGAAAGACAAATTTTTTTTTCTTCAGTTTTGGTCGCCTTGAATATCCAATGACACGTAGGCACGGTGGAACGCTGTCACGAAATTCATATTATAATAGAAACGTTAAAAATATCAAATTATTTACATACAATTTGCATCGCGCCAATTTTTGTCACCTCGTCATTCTACTATGTATAGCTATACTAATATAGGTTATAGCCTGCGCATTTTCATTTTTGCAATTTATCTTCTTATCATTTTTCTTTTTCTTCCCCGTATTTCTTCTTTTTTTTCGTTCCGTTTTTGTGTTCCTTTCTTTCTTGTTTTACTGGAAAAAAAGGAAAGAATAATTAAAAATTTGTACTCGCATACAATGCGGAATTTATAAATTTTAACAGAATTATATTATAAGTCCCAAAGGATAATTAGGTAGGTTCTTAAAAAGAAGTGAAGGTGACCTCGTTGCAGGTGCGACCGAACTCTGGTATGAGTAATGGAATAGGAAAAAGAAAAAATTTAAATAAAAAAAACGAATGATAATAAAAATCAGAATAATGACAATGTTGAAAGAAAGAAGCTAACTCTATTCTTATTCACCGATGCTGGAAATCTTTTAACAATTATCCTCAACTGCAAGATTTATTGAATTTTCTCGATTCACGAAATTTAATTTCTTTGGTATCCGCGATGTCCGGTAATATGTATAATTTTTATAGTCGCATGGAAGAAGACAAAAGCAAAAACAAAATGGCGGTCATCTAATCGACATAATATTGTACAGTAATTTGAAATTCTATAGAAAATAGTTCTGTTTCGCTTCGTTCGAGTGCATTGTAAAAATTCTCATCATCGTTTCATCACGATCCAGGCATCTTAGATCTCGTCTATGTGAATCTTGAAATAGTGAATCACATATAGTTGATTCATAATGGTAATAATAATTATTATTATTATAGTTCTGGAAATTTTCACTTCCTTGGAACGATTTCCTGCTACAGTAGCAGGTTATATGCTACATACATAACATCTTGAAACTAGATATATAGAACAATATAGTATACACACATGTATATATTTACTGTACATATATACTATGGGTATATATGTATTTATATAATATGTGTTAGCAGTAGTGAAGCAGGGCATGAGCTCTTAGCCGGTCAGAAGACCTTGTCAATTTGCAGGGTCAATTTCATCAGGAGGGGTCGGTTCATAACTACTTTACTGTTTAGACTTGCGTTTTACTGCAGCACGGGCCTAGCCTATCGCACGTTTTCTTTCTGTTTCCGCATAATCTAACGATCGCTACCACTTTTTTTTCTTCTCTTCTCTCATTTTTACGACACAATTTATAAATATGATTGTTGTTAAAATTAACTCGCTCAATTCTAATTGAATAGGTATATATATAGATAAAAACAAAATGGTGGACATTTTCATTTATGTGATCGTATACATCGTATATTGGTGAGATATACAATCAATTAAATCGATGGAAAAAATGCAAAAATTCAAAAAAAAAAAAAAAGACTTGAATTTTCATTTGATAAAATAAAAATTAATTAATCAATCAAATAACAGAAGTTAAAAATGTTAGTTTCTTCTATTTTCCTCATACTGTCATCACACAATTTCCAGCGATGATTTTCATAGAAATAATAATAATTTAAAATACGTGTTGAACGGGCGAATTATATACCTGACGAATGAGAGCAAATAAAGATTTATAAACGATCTGTGCAAATCCGCAAATATATATACATATACAGAAAAGTATACGTGATTGATAATACTATAATTCGTACGAGGCATGTGTATGCGGAATTCGCATGCGGAGCGACTGAATCAAAAGAAAAAGAAAAAATCTTTGAAAAAAAATCGACCGCATCGGTGCGGAACTGATTTTTAAAA
The DNA here is from genome assembly GCA_963978495.1 of Athalia circularis. NCBI lineage: Eukaryota > Metazoa > Arthropoda > Insecta > Hymenoptera > Athaliidae > Athalia > Athalia circularis. Next base: position 34,097,734 of record OZ021698.1, on the reverse strand, counting down.
ATAATCGGTCGTAATAGCTAATAAGATTCTTCAGAATTCTCAAAACGATGAAACTATAGAAGGTATATATTCACATATATACTGCACTAGAAATATTTAAATATTCATAAAATTCAAAGTTAAAGGTAACGAAAAAAAAAAGTTCATTGATTTTTTTATCTGTTTTTCTTTTTTTACTTCCCGACAAAAAAATTTCAGCCAAATGAAGAGAGAGAGAAAAAAATGAAAGAACAAAATGGCGACAGGGAAATGTTTATACCTATACTCGACATCGGGTCAAATTGGCAAGGAATCTTGCGCACATATGTAATCATAATTATATATGTTCGTACCCATAGTGTACATATACATATAGGTGTATATATGTATAATATCGCGAATAAAATCCAAGTGTGAACGCAGAGTTTAAAACAGATTAAACACATACATGTGCAGTATATAATTTGTATATATACCTAAGGTAATAATTATCAAACTTAAATAGATACAACGTGAAGTACTTATATACATACCATATATATATATATATATATATAATATGGAGGTTAGATTAGGTTATATTAAATAATTAATGCGCGTAAATTAACGCGTTGATTATAAAAATAATATATAGGTATAATATGTGTGGTTGTAACAATAATTACTGTAATATCCAAATCACACTCGGCTCGGCCCAACGAATAAAAATGAAAATTAACAGCAGAAACGGCATGTAATAAAAGGTGAAAGACAATAACGAATTGTGATGACAATTTTCACCAATCTTTCAAGACTTTGATTTTGTTTTTTCTTTTTCTTTCGATTTGCAGAATTTCAGATGTTTCAGGATTCTGAAAATCTAAAATTTCTCTTCCTCATTCGCTTTCTTTTTTAGTTTTGTAGATTTCATTGACAACTGTATATACATATATTCAAATATCGTTCATAAATTTTTCTAAAATTACGCAAGTACGCGTACCATCATCTTTTTTTTTTTAATTTCTTTTCTTTATAAAAACAAAAAAAGTGTCCTAAAATGGTGAGACTTCCGATAAATTTTGAAAATTTTTTCACTCCTACTTCTTTCTTTGTACTATAAACTTACCAATATATTGTCATGATCAGGTAGGAGGAGTTGGTATAGTGTTCTGTAGTCCACAGGTGCCGCGGCGCTAGGCGTCGCGACGGCTACCTCTAGCTTCCCTCCTCTGTTTTATACGTTTTATAGCGATCGGTTGGCTGCCTATGCGACGACGCAGCAGCGGCGGCGGCGGTGGAGGAAGAAGAAGCGGCGGTGACGTTCTTTACGAAGTATTGAGAGGAGTTCGTTACTTCAGTTCTTCAGTTTCAGTACGCGTAGAATCGCGAGCGTACGACGACATCGGTTGCGTCTGAGATATAGAGACGATCCTATATAGTCAGACGAAAACAAATAGTTTTATTACACATGTACAAATTTCTTATCCATCTAATTGCTGATTATGAAAAAATAAATAAATTTAACGTGCGTCCCTACGATACATGAGCTCCAGTTTATTTTTTGTTTTACATCAAATAGAAGAGCAAAAAAAAAACAAAAAAAAAAAACGATAATCTTTTAAAACGAGGCATGATCGTAAGTTGAATGTTTAAATTTTCGAATTTCGAAAGCATTGTCATAAGTAAGTGTACATAAGTGTATAAAAAAAACTTTTAGCACGCTCGGGTATATACGGTATTTAAAAAAAAAATAAATAAAAAAGAATCAATACTTACAAACGGTATAACGTGCTAATAAATATATATTCATTAAATTTCGAAAAAAATAAAAAATTTCGAATCGATGTACATATATGTATAATCAATATATGTGTATATGTGCACGTTATTTACACTGCAGTCACGTGATAAAATTTTTCCGATGATAACTTTTCAAAAGAACTTATTCGAAGACCGTTACTAATTTATCACAAAAAAAAAAGCTAAGAACAACCATATTATACAATAATAATAATAATAATGATAATTTTTGAATACCATATATAATATTATCACGCTTTCTCTGCAGAGCGCATATGTTTAAACATATATAATTTATTATATATAGATAAAAATAATTAAATAAATTTTAGTCACACATATAATTAAAATCATACGTGCATTGAATTTAAGTATACATTTGGAGAATAAGAATATTTTCGATTCTTTTCATTTCATACTTTTCCTTCACCGTGGTTAAAATAGAACGTGATTATCTGCAACTATTAATCTGATGGTCGTTCAACTGAAGGTAAATGATTTCAAATTATGAAATAATTAATTTTAGAAAAAATGCGTGGATAATTTTTTTTTGGTTTTTGCTTTGGTTCAATCGATTGTGAATTTTTAATTTTGTCGTTTTTTTCTTTTCCAACGAGAATTTCAAAATCGTTCGAATATTTGAAATTCAAGCATGATCGAACAATCTGATAATGATGAAAATTTTTATTTTCGAAAAATTGAATAAATAAATTAAATCTATGATTCGGATATACATATGTATACTACTTCGAACAAAATGTATATGTGTACGTATCCGTACACATGTCATACATGAATTTCGAAGAGAAAAAAGAAGAAAAAGATTCAGAAAATTATATCATTTTATTTTATCTTCCCATAAATTGTTATACTGCGTCCATGTTATATCGATAGACCCGCGCTACATATACTCCAATTAGTTTACTATGTGTTTCCAACGTTACCCAACTCTATACTGGTACTACATACGATATATTTGTAATCTAGCTAATTAATTTTCATCATCTTTAGTAATTCAATAAATAAAATATTTACATACGTATGTACCGCGTATTTGGAAAACACTCCTTAGTCAAACTTGATACAGTTTTTTTTTTTAAACCACAATCAAAAATGATATTCCCTCAACTACATTTTAGTTTTATTCATTTTTCTCTTCTTTCTTTCTTTTTGTTTTAAATTTGTTAAACTAATTAAAACAATTCTAATCGGCCGTGATAAGCAGTCTACATATATGATGCTATTAATACCTACTATTATTACGGTGTAAAGTAATTTACAAACTTTTAAACAAACTTGAAAAAAAAATTAGATTTTCCGAGAGGAAACTTGTTATTTTTGTTTCAAATCTATTCACGAATTAAATTAAGGAAAAAAAGCAAATGCCTGGGTCACTACCGAATAATTACATATTTTTTTTCCTCGTTCTTCTGCATGCACGGTGCACCTTTCGGTAAGCCTATTCCTTGATATCCGATGACCATCACGACCTGGAATTTAAGAATATTTTAATCTCCTCATAATCGCATCTTCAAATACTACGTTTCTATAAAATAGTTAATACACACCCAGGCGTCGTTTTTCCGGTTCTACGGCTTTCACTCATAATACCTGCAGCAAACCATAAGAGAATAATTAATTCATCATGTATATGAGTTACGAATAACAAACACCTCGCAGCAGCAGCAAAATCGATGATTGAAAATCAATAATCAATAATTATAATATAATTAATTAACATAATCACCACCGTACATTATATACCTATATATTTGTTCGTCGATTTTATACGGCGACGATAACAATATTTAATTCATTCATTTATATAATGGGGTGGTATAGTTTATTAGAAGAAGAGAATGCGAAAAAAAAGAAAAATGAAAAATCATCACGTGCAGCCTGTAAAGAAGAAAAAGTAGAAAAAAAAATAAATAAATTACGATGCGTTATCATATCACTGAAATATATATATATATATATATATGTATGTGCGTACATATATATATGTTCGTAATAGGAAAGTACACACACATACCTACGTATGTTACAATGAACTAGGAGGAGATTCCCCATTTCCCGTTTCTTACGTGCGAAAAATCTCAACGAAACAGACACGCTGTACGTGTACAATACAACAGTGAACACACGATATAAAATTATAAGAAAAATAATCAGAGCATCATAATCTTGGGTATACGCGTCTGTGAAGAGTGGGTAAAATTGTGAATACCGCAATGTGAAGTAGGTATTATAAAGAATTATTATAATTATTAATATTAAAAATCTTCACAGCGCGTGTATATGTATAAAGAATATGAGAAGAAAAAATGGTTCCTTTTTTTTTGTTTCTTTTGAAAATGCTTCAAAAGTTTCGCGAACGTCCGGATCGCTTAAATATTCTAATACATATATACGAGGTCACAGGGCAGTAAATATATACCTATATGATCTTTTTTTATCACACGCTGATGAGGAACCTTCGTGAAAATAAATATATTCGGGGACATTTAAGTATAAATTCGGTCCCGTTGATATTTGTGCAAATTTTTTTTTTTCATCTGCCTTCAATTTCCGTTTTGCTTTTTTTTTTTTCTCTTTTCTAAACCAGATATCCGTCTTGTGACTTTGACATTTGATTATTACGAAACGTTTTTGCGATACATATATGAATATATACCGTATACATATGTATTTAATTATATGTTATATGCATAATGCAAAATATTTTATCCATATTTATTTATATCTTTGTACATAGATATGTAGTATACATATAATTCTCCTAGATACAACCGCAACTTTTGCATAGAAATCTGCACGCCCCATATTTAAAAGCAAATAAATGCAAGAACACGTACGATAGATTTTAGCTTTCGAACTACCTCGCACATGAAATATATACATAGTGTACATACCAATGGAAATTATACATATATATGTACAATGTACGTATACATCTATGTTAACACTTCCGCAACGTTGCGATATAACGTACGTTAAAAAGGCATAGGTATTTTTATGTATACATATAGAAGAGCTGTACAACCGCCATTTTTTGATAATTTTTTTTTTTCTCTCAAATGACTTTTTTCCCAATTTTTTTTTTTTCTCTCTTACAACTTCCGTAAAACGTTGCCCCTAAGATATATATGTATATGATAGTGCAATATACACATATATACATTTTTTTTGTGTACACGCTAATTGTGTGGTTGAATTTTTTATTTTTATTTATTTATGTAATTTATTTTTTTCATCTCACGAACGCGAAATTATGAACAAATGGCATATTGCACGTACGGTGAATATCGTTTCGATTGAACTCAAACATTGATAATTATAACGTGAGAAATTTATAGAATGGAAAAGATTAAGAAATAAACGAATGAAAAAACAATGATTCGACTTCAAATTTCAAATGATAAACCGTCGGAGAATATTTTACATTGAACTTTCATACATAGATATTTCCTCGTATATAAGCTGTGTATGTACTTGAAAAATCTGATAAGAATAATGAGAATAATAATAATAATAATAATAATAATAATAATAATAATAATAATAATAATAATAATAATAATAATAATTGCGTTATAGTACACTCATCGAGATCACTGAATTCTTGGTATAATTGTCATCGCAGCTGAATGTATGTAGAAGTCGAGTTGCCGCATATAATATAAGCCTCCTTTACACATTTTATCAGCTTTCATTTATTTGTCTTCTTACTTACTGATTGTTATTAATTTCATGATGTAATGATTATGATAATAACAGTAATAATAATATAAAATACAAACCACCATGGTTATATGTGCGTTTGTATCAGTATATTGGTAATTATTGTGATTCATTGTAAACCATGTATATAAATGATATATGACTAATCGCGGTATATAAACATGTGTATGTATACATCACATATATGTATATTTTGAATACATATTATTATATCACATGTATACCTATGTGTATGATGATAATCATAATTATTGCGGTGTGCAATCCGCCGTTAGTGCAGCAATGTGTATTATATATACGTAGACATGCGTATTACATATACATAATAAAATTTACCGTATAGTTAATATATAGCTTGTATGATAACTGAACATATATGAAGGTATATATATACATATGTATAAACGTATAATGTAATCGCCGTTACAATTCTGCATCACCGTGTAAACGGATTATTAATATTTTAATCATCATTTGCATACACATATAATACATATGCAGTTTGTGTCAATAATTTTATCGACGATTAATTCATTAAATTATTTACTTATTTATGTACATTTGTATAGTCGTTGATCCCGCGACTCTCTATACTCACATGATTTTTCATGTGACTCTATTTGACTTTTCTTCTCATTTGTTTTCATCGAAATATATACGGTATCAGAGCTTTTCGCGGTTTAAAGAAAAAGCAAAACACAAAAATAATCCCCTAAACAACCGAAAAAAAAACAAAAAAAATTAAAACTAAACCTCAACGTATCGTATATCCTATACACGCGTTTATGCCCAGATACAATAAGCTGTCTGCAAGCGCCCGCGCCTCCATTTTATTTTTTATTACTTTATTTTCATTTTTTTTTTTTTTTTTACCGTGTTTCTATCTGCCTATACACACATGGGGTACATAAATGTGTTATAAACAATGAGACCCGAAACTAAACGGATTTAGTTTCGACTAGACCAGGTATGGCTTTTTATAGTAGATGTGGAGGGTTTCTCTCATGGGGTTTCCGGAATATAAAAAAAACTAAAAGAAAAGGCATGAGGTACCCAGAATCAGAAAAGGAAAAGAACTAGAGAAAATTAATAATCGATCAAAAAAAAAAGAGAAACAAAAAATCCCCATGATCGTGTCTTTGCTGACGGTGAAGAAAATTATGTCTGATGAAAAACATTTTTTATAAAGTAAATGATGGAAAGAAAAAAAAAAACATTTCTTACTAAACTTTGCATATGGCGGTTTTTCTTTGTAGTTATTTTTTGTTTTCCTGGTAAAATTAGACCGATGGTAAAACTTTATCGCGTTAAATAATGCTAATCCAAACACGTATGAGACTAGAAGTTTCTTCACCGAGAAAGTTTCTTTGCTATTCTGTTTTTTTTCTTCTTTCCCTTCCGTATGAAATTGAATTCTTGAATCAAAGTTGAAATATTTCTGAATAGAATTAATTGAGATTATCAATTTTACGGGTTTACAATTTTTTTTTGCGTTTCTTTTTTTTTCGAAACAAAAAAAAGACATTTGTATCATTCGATCAGGAATAATGGTTGTTGTTTCATTTTTTTCTCTGATTTCATTAATTATGAGACGAATATCTAGATAGAATTATATGTCGGCAAAAAAAAAACTTGAATGGAAAAAAAGAACTACAAAAAACAATCGAACTACTATACGTATGTACCACCCATTGGTACATATTTATATTTTTATACGTCATCAATAATGGTACGAGGAAAAACGAAAAAAAGAAAAATATATTTTTCTTTTCCTAATTATTATTGACGCCCGATTCATAAATTTATAGTAGGCAAAATAAGATTAAATATTTACACATGATTCGTATAGATGAATTATGAATTAAAATTTTTACGCCCAATAACCAAGAACCTTTTTGTATAAGCTGTGATTGTGGTATTTTTGGTATTACAAATATTCCAAAGTCTGAGATCAAAAGAAGAAGGAAGAAAAAAAAAGGAAAGAAAAATTTTTCTAAAAGCATTAAAAACGAAAAAAAAAAAAATCCAACATTAATGGAATTTAAAAGAATCGATGATGTTATCCAATGTATAAATCATTATTGGATTTATAGTTTTCTCACGTCTTCAAACAATATATTCTTCATAAACACCATAGAGCTTATACTATTCTCGTTTCATTTAGTATCTACGTATATTCGAATTATTCGTACCGCGTTACACGACGTAACTTGAAAAAATAAGAGAAAACAAAAAAAAATGGCGTACCAAATGGTAAATCATATTGCGCACTTGAAGACGGCCGAAAGACCAAAACACTTGAAAATTTGTCGTAGGTGTTTGAAACGAAAAAAAAATTAAAAAAAAAAAAAAACAGAACAAACACGCAGTGTAAATTGAACGAATCTTTTCAAACGGGACACCCTGTACGCGATAAAAGGCTCGTGCGTGTAATGTTATTAAAAGAAATATTTATAAATACCGGATATACTTACTGACAGTCTTAAAAATTTGAAAAGTTGTTAAGAACGATATTATTATTATTAAAATAAAATACATACTTCGATCTTTTTTTTTTCTTGTTTTTCATTTTCTCTATTTCTGTTTGTTGTAGTATTTTGTTTTTTTACAAATCGCGGTTATCAATCCTCACGCTGACAGATGTCATCAACATTATTATAATGTGAAGGTAAAACTGTTTTGCATGATGAGTATATCTATAGTACGTGTAGTTCTTACGGTATATACATGCCTTACACGTATACATACGTGTAGATAATACATATATATGTACACAAGTTTACCTATACATATATCTGCGTTGATAATACGCCTGGAATACTGATAGACGCCTAGTTTTAAAACTTTGCGAAATTATTCTCAGTATATTTTCATTGAAATATAACAAACGAAAAAAAATTTTTATAACACCGCGGTGGCTACCTACTGTTGATTCAAAATTATTTTTCATGAATAATTCACACGTATTCCACGTACCGGGTGTCCCTGTAAGAATAACCTATCCAAAGGAAAAAGGATAGCCTTTTTTTGGAGCACGGTAAGAATAGAAAGAAAAAAAAGATGAAGAAATCTGAGAGTCGTCAAAATTGGCGAGTAGAGAAAAAAAAGATCATTCACGTACGCGATGAATAGAGAAATCTCACATCCGATGGTCGGTCGGGTGTCTGACGATGGAAAAAAATGGCAAAACCATGGTATGTATATACATGTTTGTTGGTTATGGTTGAAAACCACCACTATCGTTGCCACGCGGCCACAACTTCTCCAGCAGAACTTAATGACTGGAGGAGGAATAGCTGGAGCCGGGCAGAAGAGAAGCTTCGCTCTTTCTATAGTCGCTAGACTCCACGGAGTTGGCAATTACAGTGGCAAGATCCTAGATAAACAACTCCTGCCACCACCGGCTGAATATCCTCCGTGAGAACGACGGTGCTTTTGCTTCTTCTTCTTCTTTTTATTCTCTTTCGTTCTTCTTCCTTTTCTTACTCCTTTTTTTTGTCTTCTACTTCTGTAACTACGTCAAGTTCCTCTTCCTTCCTCGTGAAGTTGTACACCTTCAACAGACCAATAAATCGCGCACTTTTATTATACTCTGTGCTAAAAGGAGAGACAAAAAAACAAACACAGAGAGATAGAGAGTTAATTGATGTGTCGTGAATATCTCGATGTGCATCGGAAAAATTGGAAGCTTCCGAAAACTCATCCTTTCGCGTAAACAAACTTCCAAGTTTTTCCCAAACCTCAAACATGAAGGAAATGAAACAACGAAAATAGATTCCTTCGTACAATGATCCATCGGTTGAAATTTGGTGGGTAAAATTTTATGAAAATCTGCGACAACTTCACATACATATATACCAACGAATTGAAACCGTGATTCTGAATTCTCTAAAAAGTGTCCAATAACCAGCTGATATTATATTAAGATACATCGATCTTGTGGTTGAAAATGGTGGTGATCTTTGACTTTCTCTTTAACGCAAATAAGTGATCTTTTCTGATCGTATTTTATCAATTATATGTATGTAGGTACCGAACACAACTGGGCCGTGGCTAACGTGCAATGCTAATGATAGTATTATAATATAGTCTACGTGATCGAGGCGGTTTTTTTTCCTTCACTTATTCTTTTTCACTGTTTTCAATATACAACTACACTACATACCTATCCCCTTTATTTTCTTTTTACAATCTTATTTCTAACGATCGCACTATATAGTTACACGAAACCGCTACATGTATATTTCTATTGCCAATCGATAGAGAGCGGATTTATATGTATATCGGATCACCGAAACTAATGGAAAAAAAAAACAAAAAAACTGCAGGTTATAAAAATATATCGGTCAATCTATACAAGAATTTCCCATTCTTTTTCTTTTTTTTGTTTTGTCTATTTTCTATGGTTTTTTTGCTTCTTTTTTTTCTCTCTCTCTCTCTCTCTCTCTCTCTCTTTTTCCCATACGGTATATAAAATCGTCACGCGGTAGACGGACCGGTAAAAACTTTTTCAAACAAACAAAAAAAAAAAAATGAAGAAAATTACAAATGAAAAAAAATAATTTATCCCGTCTTTTCTTTTTCTAGTTTCTTTTTTTTTTTTTTATGCAATTTATTTTATATTATACATATATACGTGACAATTGCGGGGCGTTGACTCCGGATACTTTCGCCACTTTCGCATGTAGAGCAGCAGAGTGTACAACATATGTATAGTCAACTATGCATATATAATATATAGTATAGTCAGTTTTAATGTCCGATGCAGATAATCCATATATAAAAGGACAAGAAAAAAAAAAAAAAAAAAAAAAACAAGAATCGGATAGGTAGAAAAAAAATAGGAAGAATACCTAATAACGCCGTACGATCATGCAACGAAAAAAATTTGCATATATAGTGCTATCTCCCTACATGCACTGCGTTTTTACTAAGTAAATAAATAAATATCCATATTCACGAATAATCCATAATTAATGAATTTTTAATTCTACAAAACGCAGTATAATAATTAGCTATAAATATATATAGGCTAGAGAGCACCTCTCATATATCTAGATAACTTTCTTCCTACGTCTTAACGATGTTATATATACATATATATAATGATAATTAGTGGCACGTTTTGCTGCGGTGTAAGTGGTATGGAAGAAAAATAAAAATAAAAATAAAAATAAAAATAAAAATAAAAATAAACTGAAACAAAAATAAAATAACAAATGAAATAAGAATAGAATAAAACAAGAGCGAATATCTCTTGGCGTGGCGATATATATATACCTATTATATATGTATAATATATAACATAATAAAACGTGTGTAAATTTGAATAACGAGTGATATATACATACGTAGACGAGAAGAACAAAAAAAAAAAAGAATCAATTCTTCGCACTTTTTTTTTTTTTTTTCATTACACACATAGAGGTATAATCTAGTAATTTTAAGTACCTGCGCACATGTTCAATCAGTGTATACGCGAAAGAACGTGCAACAATTTACAAGAATTACGGATAAAAAATGCAAGAAAAAAAAATGCGAGAGGAAAAAAGAAGAGAAAAAAAGAACAAGATTGATCACGTGGTCTACAGTAGACGTATATTAAACGGAAAGATATAGGTATATATGTATATGTACATAAAATTTATATACAAACGTACGTATGTTTAAAAATCAAGATATATAAAAGATAAAAATCTTTCAAAATATATATATTATATCAATGTTTGTTTAATGCGTGGTGATGACCTTGTTACTACGGTATATTATATGTATAAATGTATATATATGTATATATTATAAAATTTCGTCAATCATTTACCCGAGAGAGAATATGGCGACCGAGACCTCGTCATTAAATCAAAAAGATTTGCGTAACATCTTGCGATAAAAAATAAAAAATGAAAAGAAAAGAAAAAAAAAACTGGTAAGGTGCATTTCATGCGACTGAGCAGGTGTATATGGTTCTTTCGGGCTGAAAGATGGTATAACGGAAGATCTTATCGAACGAAAGACAAATAAAAAGCAAACTTGTATTATTTATTTATTTGTTTGTTTTTTTTTTTCTTTCCAAGATCAAAATGAGAGTAAAAATCGTGCAAATGCATACACACATAACGGATCTTTACGCGAGTAATAATTTCTCGATATACCTTTCGATGTATAACATATATATGTATATATCGCCGCGATATGTTATGTATATACCTGTATCTTATATACTTTATGGTTTATGGAGTTTCACGTAGACCGATCACGAATATCAGCGCGATTCTTCCATGTGTTAAACTTCGCGGTCGTTCGATCGTTCGCGCGTGACGTTGCGGGCACGCAATATAAGTCTATGTGTACCTATCTATCCCACACGTATTTGATATATAGAGAAATAGTATATAAATAAATAGGTCAGGTTTGCCGAGCAAAAGTAGGTGTAACGATATTAAACCAACATAGTCATGATAATGTATAAACGCATAAAACGAAGAAAAAAAACGAAGCATATATTCATGTGTCAATTTTCTAATTGGATGATCGGTTACAGAGATTCTAAAAATATCGATAAAATGTTTCTCGTTTCGTTTCGTTTCCTTTTTCAAATCGATTCTGTAAAAAAACACTTCCTATACCTACGATATTTATTCGCAATTATTTTTCGAACGAAAAAACAAAAATAAATAAATAAATAAAATAACCATAAGACCCAAAAGATTGTTTTTTTTTTTTTTTTAATCGTAACTATATAATATACTGTAACACTAACTGATTGAATTTTTTTCCTTCTTATCTTCTTCTTCTTTTTTTTTCTTTTTTTTTTTTTTAATTAAAAATCGAGGGCAAAATATGAATGTGATTTTACGAATATGTTATACATACGTTGAGAATACTATATGAGATTCTTCGACGAATTAAAATAAAAATTCTGCGCATACGAGTAATATATTCTTGATACGGTTGGAAAAATGTAATAAAATATTTTGCGACAAACGCGGTCAACCGCTTTATATCAGCTAGCTTGAAGATTTTTTAAGATTATTTTTTCCCCTCCATATTCGGATTAATCTCACAATATGCTTTCATTACGACATAAATTTCTATTATATACGTGATGTATATAATATTTACATGGAATTTCCTACAAGGCGTGTGTTCATAAATTTCAATTAATCATACTGCACGCGTGTCAAGGTTCGTGTAACCCTTTTTTTGTCTTTAAGACGGGAATAAACGTTTTCTGATATCATCGTGCGCATATATATCGCATAGGTATTCGGATATATTATATTAATCGCCAAAATTTGATAGATTTTTACGTAACGCACGCGAGAGATTTCGTTTCTTTTAATAATTAAACTCCGGAAGACGAGGAATATCGCATAGATGTATAAATGTAATTACGTACACATATATTTATGTAGGTAGATTTATTTGCACTTGCAAGTTACGTGTCTCGTTGTCAGGCAACTAGCTCGTTAATATTTTATATAAGTCTATATGTACCAAGTACTCGTATATACGTCGAAGAATGATGCTCAAATTTTATGAGACACAAATATACACGTATAGATATTAATAATTATCAACTGCCGCGGCAAAAAAAATTGAAAAATAAATCAATGAACAAATAAAAAATTATAGTCATCGTAAGAAAATCCATTGCACGAGAGCCGAGGGTCAATGAAATTTACCGATTGAAATCGACCGGGGAAAAAAACGAAATTTATAAATAAAAAAAAAAAAAAAAAAACAGTTTAAACGATTAAAACTTGAAAATACCGATAATTTTCGATCATTTAGAATTTTTAAAATTCTACATAACAAATTAATTATTCGGCATCGTTGCGATTTATAATACATAATATAGGTGTTTGAATTTATTTATTTAATTTGGTAATTTTTTTGAATCGAGAAAAAACAAAACTCAATTTTCATTACAAGAGATATTAGAAAACACACGCGGAAAGACAAAGAAAAGTAACGAGAAAAAACAAACATATAAATTTCATAATCATGTAATGCAATAATATATTATATGGATATAATATCGCATATAATATGAATAGAATAAAATGTACCCGTTCCCCGCTCTCTACTTATATTCAAATAGGGCAACAATAAACTCAGAACCGCCATTGGTTTCCGGTAGAAAACTTCATTCGCGTATGTAAACCGTTTCCGTTTTATACATGTGTGCGTAAAAGGAGTTTGATAAGGAGTTCGATATCAACGGTTTTCATTATATTTTATCATATTATAAGTCGCTTACGTTACAATCTTATAATACCATAAACCATGTTAATTAATATGAATTACAATTAACTATTAAATTATCTTGTTTCTTCATTAATTATTTTGTGTTTGTGTTTTTCCGTTTAATTGAATTATAAATAAGCTACTCGTCAATAATATTTTTGAAAACAAGAGAAAAAATAACAAATTTGCAAACAATTCGAATGGCAAGAACAGAAAAAACGTTAGTTTTTTCTCTGATATACCTATCATTTATAATATAATTGTGTAATGATCTGCACTGTATAATTGAAAATACTTAATTAATATTTTTGTCTCTATTTATTTCAGATTCACACTTATCGTGATTGTCATCTGCGGTCTCAACGGCAGCCGTGTATGGAATGAAAATTTGAATCCCTGCGAAATCGTACTGAGGATACAAAGGATCAGAAAAATTATCCATATATCACGGGGCTCATATGCGAGGATCGAGGATAATTTTTTAATTGATAGATCGTTAATTAAAATAAATTGAGATCTGCTTAGAGCTGTAATCGAGAATTTTTTTTCGCTTGTTTTCTCCAATTCATTTTATGTGCGAAAACAAAAGTTATCATCGAAATGTTTCTTATTGATGATATATGAATGAATAAGGGATCATCTGTGTGTTAAAATGTGAGATAATAATTGTTTGATTCATTAATTATCACCATGGATGAGGTGAGAGTCGTCGATAATTAATCAAGAAAACCGACTGCAGCGAATCCGAAATTCTGAGAAACCGTCAAAAGAGACAGAGAGCAAAAAAAAATTAACACATTGTCAAGTTTGGAAAAAAAAAAATTTGAGAGGGAAAAAAAACGAACTCTTATTCATACCGCGCATTATTGTGAGACGGAATAAGTGGGTCGAGAAAACGAAAAATAAGAAGAAAAAAAGAAAACGATCGATATAAGTAAAACATTGATTTCGTCATGAAAATGATAAGCGACGTCGTGGCGGCGGTACCAGTTGAAGATGGTTCACAATCATCGAGTACTTCGACGTCAGGATCATCGACTAGCACGAAAGAATTCAGAGAAAGAACATTAAGATCTTTGAAAAAGGGGCTTGGAAAACTATGGAGAAGGCACAGAGGAAACGCTTCAATAACTGAATATGATCCAAGTTACAAAGTCGCCTATTTAGGCAACGTACTTACTGGATGGGCTAAAGGTGAGTTTTAATCAATGATATCAATTAATTATTCCAGAAGTAATTTTTTCCCTCTCTTTCCCTCTTTTCTTTTGGCTCTTCCCAAGTAAAAATCGAGGGCTAAAAGTCCCTCTTTGTTGGCAAATCTGAAAAAGCCCAAGATATGATGATTATAAATTTTTACTAACGATATTATGATCGGTAATTAATGTTATTAATATCATTCGAATCACGTGCGTATAAATATAATACGTATTATAATTGAGCACGTATGTTATATATACAGATATATAGTTCTTTGCCGGTCGCAGAACCGGAAGTACGCACCAGACGTATGATCGTTAATTAAACCGCGCGCATGCAGTTATTTTGTCGAATGTCCAATTGTCGTTTTACATACCTATACATATATGTACATAGCGGTACGTATGTATGTACAGTATAGGTATATGGATGTATATATAATGAAAGACGACGATCAACAGTCGCTCTATATAATTGCAGATCTGCTGCACGTATACTTAGCGCGTTAGTACATTAAAAAAAAAACACAGAAAAAAAGAACTAGAAAAAACAAAACGAGATCTGGATAATTTATTCTATTATAGATTACTATATATACCCATATGAATACATTTTATAATTCTAAAAGTAACCGCGTTTGGAGAAATCGTGGAAATTAGGAATGCGCAGGTTGAAACATAAATTAGGTATATACCATATAATATTATATTTTAACGTCTTATTTACCGCGGTTTTAGTATACATATAGTTATATACACCTACGTGATGATGATGATAATGATAACAATAATAATAACACCTTAAATCTGAATTCCTGAAATAAAATTAATTCCTATGTTCACATGAAAAATCGAAATAGACTACGTGCGCACGTTTTCTGGGAACTCATATACTATTATTACAATCGAAGACTACACAGCGTTTATATATTGTAGTGATAAAAACAAAAATAGTTTTTTTTTTCTTTTATATGCATACATATATTTACGCCCGATTTACCTATATATAGGCATTTTCAAATCGACCACAGCGTGTATACGTTAAACGCGCACATTGTGAATTTTTTTTTTCTGTTTCTTCGTTTTCTAGCGAAGATTTTAGGCGCACACCTATATAATCATTTTTGATCGCCTGTGCAAAATCTTATAGAAATAATTAAACATGACGCACGTCGCGAATATTATGGTAATAATCTACATTTCATGCCTCATATAATGGACATAATGATATACATATCATAAAAACTTTAATATGTAAATCAAACGGTTGAATATCTTTGGGAAAAAAAAAATTTTTTAATGATAATTTAAAAAAAATTTTCTCAATAAAAACAAAACAAGAACAGTCAATAAACATAAATATAGATGTAAAAAAAAACTTCAGTCAACATTATTATATATGTTTCTAACTACGTCAGAAAACGAGAGGGGAGGGAATACATAGATACCGCATACATGGGATAATATATCATGCGTAGTTGTATCTAATTACCTAAATATGCCAAATTATATAGCGAAATCCTAATATAGGTAAATACCTTTTAATATTTAATATACTTGAATTAATTCTTCATGATTTATATCAGGGATTTATATAATTCTTTCGTACAAATATTTTTTTTCATATACCTACTAAGATTTAGTTGTAAGGAAGGAAAGTTTCTAATTCGCGCAAAATTCGTATACACTTATATTACGTATCTACTTATACCATATATCATAATTGCTGTGTATACATGTATACCATATCATGTACGGCGTGTATATTCGCTGGTAACATGCGAATCTTGAATTATTTTTTTTTTGTTCCGTAAAGTTTTTTCTTCTCTTTTCTGTCTACTTTTTCCTATCCTCAGATTATTATACCTATACGGTCGTATGGTACTTTATAATCCTCGACATTCCTTTTTTTCTTTGCTTTTTGTTTTTTACCATGGTTTTAATTAGAGTTCAACTTCGAGAATACATGGGCATAATACATATATGCATACATGTTTTCAATAAATGAATCTGATATTTGACTCATTCTTTTTTTCTTCTTTGTTCATCATTTCATACGCGATATAACGTGAAATTAATATTTTACGATCCGCATGTAAAAGAATTTTTTTTTCATCGACGATCATAATCTATGTTCACTTTAATTCTTTTTTTTCTTTTTTTTTTCATCCGAACATTCTACCTATAATCTGAAATGACGTATGACCGCGAGTGACCGGATATATGGTAGAAGAAAAACAATACAAACTAGAAGTTGATTTTCAAACTTTTCTGATTTCTCGCATTCTTATACATTGATTTTTTGATTTCTATATATCGATATTTTTGGTAGCGTTACATTACACGTGATTATCGTGTGTCCGTTAATTTTTTTCTTGTTTTCTTTCTCTTTTATCGCGCGCGGAACCGATGAACGTTGAACGTATGAAATAAAAAATCAAATACCGAGGATCGTTAATTTTTAAGACAAGTTCAACAAATTCTGCGACTAGACTATATATTACGTCTATAACGCTATGACGATGACGATGACGATGATGATACGTTGATGATGTTGAGGAAGAGAATAACCGTTGAATTCTCGCATGCTGTTCGCTGCTGCTGTTGCCGCACGTTGACCGGACATGGTCAAAGGCGTCGCCCCAGGGATCTCCTACTTTCTCTTGCGCATACCTTCACGACGTTTACTTTATATATTTTATATATACATATATACATACCGGTATATACCGTATAACAACCCGCTTCGTGTACGTATAGTATCGCCTGCTGCCAGTTCATGATGCTTCCGATAGCCTTCCCGACAGTCTCGATCACGGAACACATAAAAGAAAAGAGAAAAAAAAAAGTTAAAATTTAACAGAAAAAAAAAAAAAACAGCAGAAATAAAGAAAGAAGCCACTTACTTGCGGGTCACGCGAGAATATCGTGATTCTCAGAATCTACATGCATACTTTGCATGCTTAGCGATTTTTCTGGTTTTTCCACAGATCCTTAGTAAATTTAATAAGTACCTATAAAGTTTATATAGTCAAAAAGAAATAGAAACGAGTAAATATAGACACTAATTTTCATCGTTAATTCACGAACAACAATGAGAAGAAGAATGGGGGGGAAAAAAAAAACTTGGAAGAATCATCACTTTTAATAAGAAAAATGATATTATAGATCGCGAGGAACGCTCGTGACGAACCGCTACCAAAATGGTGTCCGTTGTTCGCGCGTCAGACGCGATCGCGTGTGATTCGGTTATTTAATTTTTACTCACCGATTGCGATTGTACGAAATATATATTTTATGGGCTTTAAGATCCGCCTGTAAAAAATGAAGAGGAGAGAAATGAGATAGAGAAAGAAAAAAGTTCGAAAACAAGAGACAATAATAAATTACATCGAATTTACGTTTATACCAATACATAATATAAGTGCTGCAGAATACGATGAGACGGGGTTGAGTCTGTTGACGTATATAATAATTCTTAAAACTTGAACCCGCACGATCACGGACGGGAATCGGCATCGGCTTCGCTAACAGACGGTGTTTCCAAGTTCAAGGCGTACGTAATTTGTTCTAGTAATATATCGCTAACTTCCGACTTATACTATAACCCGCGTTCGCACCAGATGGAAGACCGCAGCAGACATTTACACTTTCTAACTTGATCGTTTAAAGTTGAAATGAATATGTATAATAACAATAATATATTTTGAACATATAACGTGTAAATATATGTATACATATATGTATGTAGAATTTTGACGTAAAAATATACCGAGATTATAAAATATAGCTGTTGCTACGGAATTTTTCAACTCTTTCTTCTTTTTTTTTTTCATCAAAAGTTTTATAGGAATAATCTAAAAATATATTTTACAACATTTTGAATAAAATTTGAAAAAAAAAAATTATAATAAACTAACAACTCGCACGCATGTATATTAAAGATATATGATATACGATCCTTGAACTTCCCAAAATAAAATTCAAAAACTAACGGAACCAACATATTATGGATAAAAAATTTAATCGATCGAAATTTCAAAAACGAACCTATGTACACTGCTGGTTTTGGTAGTGTTGCAGCAATTATTTTTCTTCTGATTTTTTCGCAACGTCTGATAAATAATAAATAGAGCCGAACGTATAGTGAATAATATAGATAGCGAAAATCATCATCGTCATTATTATCAATTAAAAATCTTTTTTTTTTCACGATTCACTTGATGGAAACAAACCTTTTTTGGTTACAAGCCCTCGATGATATAACTGAATCTGATTTGTTTTTTGAAATTCATAAAGTATAAACGTTTTATATCATATTATACGAGTATATACGATACGTACATATGTATACGTATATATGTACTTCATATAAACACCGAGTTCACGACCATATGTCGCTCTTTCTCACCCTGTATGCTTACGTGTACATATATATAATACAAATTTTCAATATATAGTCACATCCGCTACGACGCGACGTCATAATATATATACCTATATTAGGTATATAAATATACATATTGTTACATGTATGGGCTCACATCTTCAACAAACTCGTTAATAATTCACTTTAGCGTCAATATCAAGCTCGAAGGTGCCAAGGTCCTCAGTGCAAATATTAAGCTATATATAGATGAGGTTAGCTAGCCGATATATACCTATGTATAGCTGTTATGATGGTTTCAAATCATATCTGATAAAATTTTGAGCCTTCCCTTTTCTTTTATCTTTGAATATCGCGTTTCGATTATAAGTATGAATAAATCGTGGAAAGATTGACTATAGTACATAATAAAAAACCGAAAAAAAAAAAAAAACAGACAAAAAGAACATTTCCACAGCTCGACAAAATTTGTAGCGAAATAAATAAGATTCGAAATTTTTATCTCTAATTTACGTGCTGTCTTGTTGCTTTTTCTGATGTTTCGTCTGAAATCGTATAGGTATATAGTCTACTCCTTTTTTTTATTCACTTTGACCTTGGGTGCTCAAATTTCCTTGTCGATTGTTTCAATATAAATTATGATGATGATGCTGATGATTTACACCACGAAGATTATAATCTAGAGATCATTTTCTCTCGCGAAATTCTACAAAATTCCCCTCCATTCGATGGCCGTTACATGTATACCTACACTATAATACCCCGAAGGCGTTCATCTTTTTATACGATGCGAAAAAGTTGAACTAACGTCACAGTTTTTTTTACCACCATTTTTTTTTTTTCGTTCCCTCTGCCCCCTTGTCAAAAACTACTTCAATTTCGGGGAATAAAATACAATAATAAATAATAATCTCCCATGTTTGTAGAAAATTTTCCATTTAAAAACTAGTTATCATATTTGTGTAGGTACAAAAATAACATGTATGTGCATATTATATAATGAATAAAAAAAAACAAAAAAAAACACAATAATTACATCGATTTAGATCAACGTTAGAAGAGAACAAAAAAAGGGAGGAATTTTATCAAGATCATATACATAGTATGAGTATAATATCATAATTGGCGTCACGACTAGATTGTTAATTCGTAGAATGGATTTTTTTTTTTTTTTTAATTCTTTCCACTCTACGGACATAACAAGATTTTTTAAAAACGATATCCAAACTAGTTCGCAGAATCATGTACGTACCTATATACGTATCTAAATTCTAGTGCGCGCTATTAGGCAAAGTCGAAAATTTTCGAAAACTGAAAACAATATTATCTCCATTTACATTATATACATATACATACATACATTTATCCAAATTCGTGGCTCTAATTACCTAAATTCTTATTATTATAAAAATTATTATTCAATTATTAAAGACGCTTTTTCGACTCCCTATATTATAGATATAAACATTTGTATATCTATTTGTTCATACTTTTAATTTTCTTTCAACGCAGTACACATATTTATATTCATTATATTGTAACTTAGCCTCCTTGTTAGCCGTAATAACAATAAGAATAATGATATAAAAATATTTAATCTCGGTGAGAAAATCTTTACAATTAATATAAACCACCAGGCTGATCTCATTTGTAATGTTACAATATTTAGTATATATTCCGACGCTTCTTTTTATTCTTAACGTGATCATTAGCATCATCATCATCATCATCATCATCATAATTGTTATTGTTATTATTATAATCATTATTTTTGTTATACTTGGCGCAATATCGATGTATAGTATATATCTGGAATACAGTTGACTGCATGTCAACTCTGTTTTATAAGTATACCCATATAGCTGTTTATATGAGTTTTATATTTTATCGTTTCAAATTACTAGGTATATAAATTTGCTCGATTACATGTATACCTGTCTAACTTGACGTTGATTTTTCTCTTTTTATTCTAACTTTATTTTTTGCGTATCCTACTACACCTTATACGTCATATAAATATATATACCTGAAAAATTTTTTATATTCTTCTTCTTCTTTATTTTTTTTTAATTTTATTTCATTTTGTATGGTGTGTATGTTTTTTTTTTTTTTATTCTTCCGACAACGGAAATATGATAGACATCTCCATACGTATCTATATCTGCGAATAAAAATCGGGTATCTACGCAACGAAATACGACGCGAAATGCTTTTTCTCTTCCTAGTACGCATTTTTATTTTATAATTTGTTTTCTGATATCAAACGGTGTATTAACGGATATGAAATTTTAGAGTCCTCAAATTTTTTTTGCTACGTTTTGTACTGATAATTTCCTGAAGTGACGTAATTTGCAGAATTTTTCGAATTATCATAATATATGAAAACCGCGGTAGATGTCATTGTTCATCGTTATCATATTACGCTGTTATTTCGCTTCGTGTGCAACAAGACGCATGCACGCAGAATTACATACGAAACAGAACATCGTGCTGCAGTTGCATCGCAGCTTCTCTTTTTATTCTAATTTTCATTTTTCCATCTTCCTTCTCATCTCTTTGTTTTTCTCATAGTTGGATAACCGCAGTATATATATTACCCAATCAACTGTTATATTATTATACAGTGAAGTTGATAAATAGAAAAGTAGTTGTTTTTTCTTTTTTCCTTGTTATTTTCATTTTTTTTCTTTTATAAGGACGTTTTGTCGTCGATGATGGATATACACATACATATATACGTACATGTATTATGTCATTACGATGCGTGATGCTCACATGTTTTGTAATTATGCAATTGAACTTTTTTTTAATTAATTTATTTTTTTTCTTTCTGTTTGTTTTTTTTTTCCTTTTTATCAATGTTACAATTCAGGTATTATTTTATTGCTATTATTATTATTATTATTATTATTATTATTATTATTATTATTATTGTTAATATTATTTGGACTCACAACGAAATATTTTACAAAAATCGGTTACCCATCTTGGTTTTTTCTTCTGCTTTGGCTATTGCAGAATGTAAAAAAAACGAATTGAAAACTATTTATTTCGAAAAATGCAGAAAATCGTTATGGCAATACTAATATGGAAATATAAATGGTCAAAAAGATGTAATATTTACATATATATACATATTGTATGTATGATTTACATATGTATAATCTAATGCAACTTTCGTTAGAAGATTGATACATGATATTAAAGTTGATAGATTTCTAAACTTGGCCTCATTTTTATCACACATATCAGGTGTTCGTGTCCATATAATACACATGTATATCGATATTGATCAGAAAATCCGGTGAATTACACTGAGCATAATATTATAATAATGAATTTAATCGAATAGTTGAATTCGTCCGGTCGTCCTTCACTTTTAAAGTTTCTCTCCACGATTCTCTCTCACTCTTTTTCTATCTACAGGTACGATAGGCATAAATAATACATATATAATAAATAATATATATATATCCTTTATAAATATCTCTACCAACCTATTCGCGATGATCGGACTCATTTGCTGCTGCTGCTGTCTTATGAGAAATTATCACTTGAATATTATTATTATTATTATCGTAATATCGTTATTATTACAGAATTATGCCCGAAGCGCGGTAGTATAGTCGGTCAAAATATTAGCAATCTCTGAAAACGATGACCTCGAAATAATTATCGGCAAACGAAATGAAGTATATAATTTTTTTTTGTTAAGTCGGAATCTAATCCGCACACCTTGCGGCTTTACTTATTTTTTTAGGAAGTTTTTTTTTGCTGTTTTTTTTTGCTCTTTCAATTCGCGGAACTTGATCTCGACGTAATACGATCATCAATGAAATTTGAACAGGTAAAAAAATTGCGAGTTGTAATCACGAAATCTTGAATAAAAAAGTAAAACAAATCATACGGATATTACGACTGGTTCGTCATATTTGTATTTTCTATCCTGCCTCGAATAAATTATTTGTATGAAATAAAAATAGTTCGAAATTTTGAGATGAAAGCTATCTACAGATTTTCTCCATTTCATTATATGAATGAATTGCCGTCGCTAATTTTCACTTCGTGTAAGATATTATAATTAATTAATTAATTAATTGCAATTCGAATATTCCAGGTGACGGTTGTGTCGAGAAACCAGTAGCTACATTGTGGCGGAATTATGTTGGAAGTAGTCGACCCGATGTGTCAATGCGATTGACGGTTACTTGCGGAGGATTAACAGCGACAACTAGAGATCATGGATTGACAGAATATTGGGCACACAGAGTTACTTACTGCACAGCTCCGGTGTCTCATCCTCGTTTAGTCGTATGGGTTTACAGACACGAAGGCAGACGACTTAGGCCAGAACTCAGGTGCCACGCTGCACTCTGCTCCACCGAATCTACTGCTAGAAGACTCGCTTCCACCCTCAACGGCAGGCTACAACAAGCATTGATGGAATTTAGGAGGGATAAAGTCTCGAGACAAAATGCCAGGTGAATATCTTAAATTTTATTTACTCAATTACGAGATGATACAAAAGTACTTACTTTGAGTCCATCGGTATCGAACTCCCTTAGTCCCATTTTTCTCGTTATTGTTTGAAAAGATTTTTATTTTTTTTAAATTCGTTTCAGACTTTCATTAGCAAATGCAGTTTATGAGAATCCATCCTTACCTCGTAGAAAAATATTGTTGAGTACAGGCGGACAGAATTATCGTCCTCCATTAGAGCGTTCGAAGAGTGCTCCAAAGTTGTCTGCGATCGAAGAGGATGCTGTAGCAGAAGAATTAGAACAAGCACGTCTCCTAGAAGAATTACGTTCATTAAGAAACGTAGCATGTAGTTGGCCAGATCAAGATGATTGGAGGTTAGCGAGATTGGTGGAGGTATTAAATCATGCAGGGAGTTCGGGTGAATTCTCTGATGAAAATGGAAGTATATCGAGTGGTTGTGAGACAGCAAGTACAACAAACAGTGAGGAAAGAACAAATGGCCTTGAAGATTCTACTAACAATTCAGATAACGAACCAAGGAGTCCAAGACGAGTATATTTTTCCGATGAAACAATTGACCACCAAGGCATAACTGCGTTAGTAAGAAATTCAGATGGTTCGCCAAACTTCATGACTCGTACAGGAAGTCCAAAGTTTCTAGTCTGCAATTCGTACAGAAAATTATACTCTATGCACAATGTTAATTCAGATGTTCAAACGAGTCAGGAAATGTTCGACTTTGAAGATTCTGAGGATTTTACCGAAGAGGATATAGTAGATTGTAGTCCAAGAGGTGAACATCCGAGAAGAGTCGAAGGATCTGAGAGACGTCTCAAAAGAGCTGATACATTTCCACCTCCGATGAGTAATCTAAATTTGTTAGAAGATGAATTTTCCACATTGGATGCCCTCGACGAGGAAGCTGACAGCGATGAAAGTGGATACGTCGAAGCACCTCCAAAAATTGGTTCACTAAAAGACAATAATAATGATATTGAGGACGTCAAATCAGAAGTTCAAGACGTAGACAAGGATATCACAAACAATAATAACAACAATAATTGTTGTTCAATATTACAAAAAAGGGTTAATAATTCGACGGACAATACAAATAGAATAAATAGTAATGGTAAGAATCAACAACAACAAATTCATAACGAAGAACAAGATGAATTTCAGAATAGAAGTTCACCTGATCAATGCCACGATGATTTAAAGGGTTCCTCGATATGCCCGATATCTGAAACAATTAAAAAATTGGCTAACGCATCACTAAAGACTTCAAAATCACTAGAAATATCTACAAATAATCGTTTAAAGGCTTTCAATAATCTCAAATCTTCAAAATCATTTGACAACAGTTCTATCAGCAAAGATCAGGAAGCTATTGAATCACCCAGTCTCCATCAAAGAAAGCGACTTCTCGCTCAGCAGGGTATAAAAGTTTAATCATTACGAGCCCGTTAAAGAATAAAATCAAATAATTAAATCAACTACCTATTTAATTGGTGTATGAGATCCCATACATTTTACATATTTATAATAGGTTCGGCGTGATTAAGTTTTTTTATACTGTATTTTTTTTCCTTTCTTATTAACATCACGCTTAAGTCACTCGTTAGTTCATTGTAAATACAAATAAAAACAAATAAAAAAAAAAAACATTACTGAAGAAAAAAAATATGTAGAATTTGTAATAAAAACAGAAAACAAAAATAATAATAAATAAATAAATGAAATAAAATAAAATAAATCTATCTCATTACTACAGTGATTTTTATTTTGATGTTAAAAAACATGACGTGTATAAAGTATTTTTTACTATTATTAGATTTTTTTTTTCTCAGTGGGATATAAATTGGAGTCATAAAATAATATATGAGTATAATAATGATAATGATAACAGTAACTGCTACTACATACGAATCAAATTTGAAAAAAGGAAATCATAAAAAAAAGCTTTTTTTTCATTTCGAGACATTCAATAACTCTTTGAGGATTTCATTGTACAAAATTCATGCAGATATTATTCGTTTTCGATTCAACGATTCATCATCGCATTATAACTGAAGATATTACTTATACCTACGTTATACTATAGATATTATGCATATACGAATATTATCATATTATTACGAATGGTCGTAATACTTTTATCATAAGCGCAGTAATTTGAATATCTTTTTATTATAAAATACAGTTTGTGAAAAAAAAAAAAAAAATACATAATTCATTGACTTCAACGAGGAATGGAAATAGTTGCTTTTATTCTCATCCTTATTATTATCATGGTTTTATTGACTTTGTATTATTTTTATTGTTGTTGTTGTTGTTATAATTATTGATATAAGAATCGTATCTGCTACGCATAGTGAACGTACGATATTAATTTTTGGTTCAAGATTTGAAGACAAATACGAAAGATATGTACATAGGTATGTGTACTATATTTGCCTCGATATTGTTACTATCATTATCATTATTATTATTATAATTATCATTATCAATATCAATATCATTATTGATGTTGTTATAATTGTCAATGAAAATCATAGTTATATACATTACTCGTTGTAATATAATGGTAATATTGGTATGAAATTGACGAAAATGTTGTCTGATGGTGTTAATTAGTTATAATAATAGTAATAATAATAATGATAGTAATAATAATTCGTGAGAAGAAATGATTTTATATATAAATGTAGATATTGTTGAAGCGCTGAATATATAGATATATACACATATACATGTATGACTGTACATGATATATACACATATATACGAATTTAAATAATATTTAATTATAACCATTATGTATTATGTAATAATTATTATTACGATAAAGATGTGTACGAAGAGATATAAAAACAATATATACTATATATACATAGAAATATATATATATATTGTATATATATATATAAAAGTGAAAAATAAAAAACAAATGAAACAAGTTTTTAAATTTTGCTCAGTTTGCTTTTCCCTTTTAATTATTATGTCATGATTCTTCTAATGCAGCTGCAGATTCATCTACACAAAAACATACGTATATGGTATGTTATGCGCATTGTTTATAAACGGTAAGTTTATTTATAGTAATATAGGTAATATCAACGTATATTATTCCAGATACCACGATATAGCAAAATCAAAGGTCAAAATCATTATTGCATGATTAGATGCGCGCGAATAAGTGAGATAATGCAAAGTTGGTTTGTATACATGGATTTTTCTGGCAAATTGTTTACCTGTATGAACAGATATTAAACATGGAAAATAAGACGATCGATATTCCGAACGAAAAAAACTGGTAGACATTGATTTAATACACTATACTTATACGTGTATCAATTTACCATGATCAGATGAATATTATTTATGAAATATTATTACATTCGCCTTGCTCTGTTGTTTTTCGAACGTTATATATAAAATGTCAGACGAATCAAAATTGGAAGAAGAAAATTTTAATTAAATCCTTTCCGAACTCGCTACGACAATGCAACTAGTCGAGATATCTCAAATTTCCTGCTCCAAAAAGTATTTTCGAAATTGATCGTAGAACGCTTTTCTGAAGTATTTTTGAGTGTGGAACATGAATACGTCGATTAAATTGAGCCAAGAATAAATCCCATCGAAATATCTTAACTTTTTCAATTTTCAGAGCTATAAATTGGCGATAATTGGATCAATTTTATAGATAGATCAATTTAGCTTGCAGATTCGTGTTCCTGAGGTCGGAATACGTTAGAAAAGTGTCGTACGATCGATTTCAAAAATACTTCATTTTGGGGCCAAAAATGAAGTTTTTTTTAAATCGATCGTACGACACTTTTCCAACGTATTTTGACCTCAGGAACACGAATCCATTAATAAAATTGAGCTAGGGATAAATCCTATCGAGAAATCTTTGATTTTTCACTTTTTCAAGCAACAAATTGGCGATATCTCGATCATTTAAATCTATAGATCAATTTAGCTTGCATATTAAAATTTCTGAGCTATAAATACACAAGAATACAAAAAAAACTACAATCGATTTGTGGCTTCAAAATGGCAGGCTCTATATATTTTTGTGATTTTGAAAGTCAACAATAAAATTTTATTATACATTTGGTAAAAAAAAAAGAATGAAAAGTACGTAGAAATGAAAAGCAGATGATGTAAGAGAAATTTTTTCTCTATAAAACCAAACGATGATTTCGTTTTCTTTTTTCTCAGTTTTTATAAAACGTTGCGCAACACTAAAATGATACCTATATGTAATGCAATTTCTACGGAGACTATAGTTTCCGCATATTCAGGTCGATCAATACTCTCCCAATTTTCCAAGTCACGCGAGAACATTTCTTATACATAGTTAAAATAATATCAATTTGTAGAATATTATGGCAGTGAAATCGATGGATTTGATTCTGGCATTTGTATTTTGTTTTTATTCATTTTATTTTCATTCGATCAATACTTCACTTTTCTGTTTTACTGATTCTCGTTAGCGCAGAAAACATTGTTCTCGATTCACATGAAAAAAAAAAAAAATCAAAAAAATTAAAAAATCTTCATCTAGGTATGTTTAATTCTATAACAATTTCTCGACGGTCGATCGAAAGATTTCATTAAATCGATATAGCTATGACATAGTTTATAGAATTCCTTACAGATAGCAGCAGTAACGATAATCCGCGAACCGCGGGTCGCGATACGGAAGTTTGAAATTTGTTTAAAACTTCAATCTTTCGCGTTCATCATCCGACCATTCGGATAAATATTTATCACGAGCGCTCATTAAAATTCCCCAAAATTTTTATCTTACAAGTAGAATTTAAAAAAAAATTCAAAACAGAACGCGTAAAAAATTTGATTACATGAAAACGGATTTTTTTGTATTATTTACTTCTCGATATCATTGATGATCATTTGAAAAAAAAAGAAATAAAAATCGCGGGGGAAAAATTACTGATCAATGAAAAATAAAAAAAACAACAAAAATCAAAGAAGAGAATAGAAAAAAACAACCAATCGTGTAAATATTATGCTATGCAAATCAATGATTATAATACATGTGTCATCGCGAAATGTAGGTATATATACGCTGATTACAATAATGAGTTATATACATATAGTTATATATTTAAACAATAGCAATTATGTAAAATGTTTCGTAATAGGAAACTCGTGTGCGGCATGCCGAATAAAACGAGAGATTCTCAATCCGTTTTAATCGACAATTGGCTTTATTTTTTTATACTTTTTTTTCCTTTTTCTGTTTAATTTTTTCAAAATAATTTATTTATCCATATTCAACGATGGAAATTCAATCGCGGTAACACGAATTACGTTAAAATTGTCGTGTATATAATTTTTGGATTTTTTTTTCGGTTTTCAAAAAGATTTCTTTCTTTCTCGACAAAATATAAATAAAATAATCGTCGTTATATGTTCAAGAACCTAATTGTAATTCGCTTAGGTAAGGCGGTGCGGAATTACGAATGAGATACAATAAGGGAATACCTCACCCGATCTAACTAAGCTCACTTCACTTCGCTTCGATTTACTTGACTTTACTTTACTTTACTTCGCTTCACTCGTACCTTACTTTACCTTGCAGCGTGAGCAAGAGCAATAGAGCTGCGGGGGAAGTCAAGATCAAGGCGTCGCGGGGTCTTCGTCTCCTTCGATATGCATACATAACCTGTACGTGTACACGCATATCGTGTGCATGCACACACGTATAGATGTACATAAAAATTCGTAGTCGAGAATATATGTACGTGCGATGGTCGTAACGTTACGGTGTGGCGTGTATGATAATGTCGTCACTGTGTTAATACGTATACCCTTATACTCTGCAGTGTACACGTGGAGATTGTCACGTGTGCGTGGCCTACTGAGGCACCCGGAATATCTACGTGACAGGGCCGCCGCCAACAGCAACACCAACACCATCGTCATCATCGCCATCACCGCGGTCTCCGATCGCGCGGTGGTCTTTATGGTACATTTAAAACATGAATCCAACAAATTATGTCTGCCCACTTTTGAATAAAGAACAAACAAACGAATGGGAGAAATGAAAGAAATGTATAGATTGTACAGCAATTTCTTACCCCGCATAATTCATCGATCCTTTTCTCGTTTCGCTCTTTGTTCTTCCTCGGTCTTTGTTAGATTGTTTTTCCTTTTCTTCTTTTTTCTTTTTATCCGGATCATTATATCTGGCGAGTGTAACGATCGATCCTAATTCGGTAGACAGATAACAAAGGTATAGGTATACGTAGTCCAAAATTTATTCTTCTTGTTCTTCGGCGTTCGTCTGTTTTCTTCTTTTTTTTTTCTTGCGTTTCGTGTAACGAAAGTAGCTCATAGACAAGGACGTTGTCGAAATGGCGCTTACTGTAATTTTGAATCTACACATGGTTACGTGTAATCGTAAGTTGTAATCGATTATTATCATCACAGGTTATCATTTACTCCAAACTCCGTCATAAAATGAAACTTGTTTGGCGCCATGAATTCAAAAAATAGAAGTTCAATTATGATTATTTTATAGGAAAATGAAACGGAAGGATGTTTTTTCTTTTTTCCTCATGATCTAATGTAAAAAAAAAGTCAATTTCGAAATAGCGAAATATAAATTGTTATGGATTAAAAAATCTCTATTCAGATGCGATGAATTTATAAAATTCCCAAACACATATTATCTATAATTTTCCTACCGTAGATAACCGTGCATCGGATTTTTCTATTCAAAATGCATGCGATCGCGTGTGACGTCAATTATTTGTGATCGTCTGCAAAAAAAAATTAGTTTTTCTTTTCTTCTTCTCAATATTTCGTCCGATTAGAAAAAAGACGTACCTTTGCATTGTGTAGGTTTCGGACCAGCTGGTCGTTATCTTTTTAGCTAGACGACGGCGACGACGACGTCGACGATGAAACGCCGTGTTGCATGGGGTATACGAAGCCCGTGTAGCTCCGTAGCACGTTTATACTTGTATAGTGTTAACGGCCTTGCTCTATGTGGGTCATGAAACAAGGTCCTACGACCACGAGACTTCCAACTGCCTAGCGTTACCTGGTCGCCTTCCTCTTTCCTCTATACGAGTATGCTGTACGTCCGCATCGGCATCGGCATCGGCATCGGCATCGGCAGGCCCGTTTGCCGCTTTTTAAATTGCCCGCGTCTCTGCAACACGAGTTAATTTTATGCTCCGTTCGTTATTACTATACCAATATTTTCTATTTTCGATCGTTTTTTTCCTCGTTAATTTGATTCTAATTTTTTTTAAACATCTGCACGCTACTGTCACGATGTATACATATACTAAAACACAAAAACTTCGCGCTCACTTCTTCGTCGCAAAAAATTTCGATTCCTACAACGATATAAGTATATCTAACTCGAAACGAAATTTTCGGACTAGCGGCAAGGAAAAAAAAAAACAAAAACACAAACCGACGAACGATGATGGAAAATTTCGGTCTGACGCAGATTTTCTCTAGTTTCAAAATCAACTTTGACAATGAAGAGAGATTTTTTTAAAATTAAAAAAAAACAAAAACAAAAACAAAACCAAAAATAATTTTAACAAAAAAGAACCACCATTGTGAAAAAAAAAGAAACGATATATGTGTTCGTACATATGTATTATATACAATACATATGACCAAATGTCACGAAATGACCCACTATTTAATGTCACGAGTTCAAACTTCACCAGATACACATATGTACACATATGTATATATACATATGTATCTACAATTATAACCTGCACAATTTCTTTAATGCAATTATGAAAGAAAGAGAAAAAGTAAGAGAAAAAAAAGAACAACACGTTCGTTGATTGAATAATTTTGTTTTTTCTCTCTCTTTTCGGAAAGAATCCAATTTTTTGTAAAAGAAATAGAAACTGTAGAAAAAAAAGAAAGATGGCGACGGTATACCCCTTGATTAATTAACGTGTGAAATGATCAGGAAAATGAACGAACGAAATTGAACTTGCCGATTAAAAATGGCGTCGGCTATTTTCCTGTCATACGGTGTTGAAAAAAAAAAGAGAAGAAAAAAAAGTTAATTAGAAAAAGGAGTTTTTTGTGCAGTATGATATAGTATACTTGTAATGTAGTTGAATACATATGTTTCAGTACATAAAGCGCACCGCCAACAATTGTCCCACAGTGTATGATGTATAGTACAGCATAATTTGCATTTCACGACGGTATTAGAATTCGATCACGGTATAGAGACAATGGTAATTAGGGATTTTCTTCATAAAATAGTACATCTGATAAAACCTACGGCAACTTGACAGCTCAGCTGCTTTAATATATTTATATACATCATACATACACATGTATCTATACCACGTGCAGTGAATTCTTAACTGTTCCCTCATACAATACCTATACAATTATATTATATACATGTGCACGACATGCTCGTAAAACTGCATAAAGTCTGGATTCTAATTTCTGCAACTACAACTGTATATGTATAATATGTAGGATACATATGTGTACTAATTACGTTATGAAATTGCCGCGAAACACACCCTATATGCATAACGTACTCATAATTATACGTTTTTCGGAATCGGAAATTGATCAAATATTTACAAAATAATACCGCCTATCACATTACATAAATGCATAATATATTTTATACATACACGTATGTATATACATACCTGCAGCTATACATATATGTATACCGCGTGCATGGTGGGAACTTTACCACGGGAATGAAAAGTGTTTTTATTTTTCTTTCTTTTTCTTTTCCGTTTTTTTTTCTTTTCTCTTCTTTCTTTTCATCATTATCATCTTCGTCATAATTGTTACGAACATATTTATGATTATATTTATTCTTTTGCAACATAATTTGCAAAACACGGTGAATAAAAAATAAACTGACTGCTCGTAGCCCATGTGAAAAATAATAATTTACTTTGATTCATTTACTTTATTTCAATATCACGATCTTATCAAATTTCATCGATGTATTTTCGACCAGAAATTGTCGTGCGTGATTGAAATCTGATCGATTTCAATCGATCATAACGAAAACTCGATCGTTTGGCATATAATAGGAAAAAACTGAATCTTGACGTCGATGATTTCGAGAGGACGATTGTTTTTTGTTTTTTTTCCTGCGTTTTCTTTATTAATTTGTTAACTCGATATTGTTTTTTCGGTTTTCTTGGCTGTTTTGCGATTTTCTGTCACTGTATTTAGTTCTACTATACATATGCGTAAATATGTGCGCTATAGTAAAGGAAATATATGGTTAATGCCGAAACTGCAGAAATTTAAAACCGTTATAACAGGATTTTGTGAATATAAATACATATACATATATATCCTTGAAAAGAGAAGAAAATACATGTACATCTATATATATCTATATATGAATTTCGATTTCTCATAAGGAATTCTAAATATGAACGGTGCAAAGAAATTATTTCGTTATCTCATTATAAATGGTATATAAATATACATACATATGTACGTACATACCTATGTACGGTATACATACATACTATAATCTATCATCAACAAAATTTGACTAATTGTTAAATTTTTCAAATGACGCGCACATTTAAATATATATACATACATGTACAGATAATATTTATATATAAAATAAAAAAAATGAAAAATTGTCTATCAAGAAAAAAAAATAAAAGTTTTCCAAAAATTTCTACTCCATGTCTCGATTTTTTTTTTTTTTTTTAATTTTTCAAAGTATTTGAAATTTGAACGAAAAGGAGAGGAAAAAAAAATACAATTTCGTTGCGCGGATGTGTGTAGTGTTTTTTTTTTTTTCAATTTTGTCCAATTTTTTCATATTATAAATACATACCATATATACCTATTTCATGCAGGTATAGTATATATAGTAGAATGTACATTGAGACAGTTGTGTGCATTTGCGTTCTGCACGTTTCGCGTTTGGAGTTTCATCCGAATATATAAGAATCTAAAGTGTGTCAAATTTCGAGTTGGCCTGGTTCCTGCACATTTGTTTCTTTTTTTGTTTCTTTATGTTTTTTTTTTCTTCTTTTTCTTTTCAACACGATCCGGAAAGGAAATGGAAAGGGGGAAGGAATTAAGGATGTGGGGGGAAGAGATTGGGGAAAGGGACTACCGCAATTCTGATTTAAGATTATATCCATCCACCCAAAACGACGACGAACTAACGCGAAGACGACGCTGATATTTGGTATGCCTAATATCAAATTTTTTTTTTTTTTTTTCATTCGAAATAAGTCGGACTTTAATCAAGCTCATTTCCTACGATACTTTTTCCATTCTCAGGCAGGGAGAGAAAAAAAACACAAATCACGTTGCTGATACTTCGAGGTTTTTTTTTTTTTTTTTTTTCCTCGTCAGAATAGAATTCGTAGATTTTTAAAGTCAAGCGTCAACTGAAAATCTAACGACTTATCGGATGAGATCAGAAAAAAAACAAACAAAAATATATCAAATCGATCACGTCTCAATCGATTCGATAAAATAATTCTTACGTACAGCCACACGTACTTGGTGCAGTATTGAATTCTTTTTTTTCTCTTATTTTTTTCAATTTAATTT
This sequence comes from Athalia circularis, assembly GCA_963978495.1. Taxonomy (NCBI): domain Eukaryota; kingdom Metazoa; phylum Arthropoda; class Insecta; order Hymenoptera; family Athaliidae; genus Athalia; species Athalia circularis. The sequence continues at coordinate 34,063,321 of OZ021698.1, read as the reverse complement.
TGCATTTTCGTTTTCGTTTTCATTTTTCTTTCTTCTTTATACTTTTTCCGACATGGAAGACAGATATTTTGGGGGTTTTTTTTTTCGCAAAAAGAAAAAAAAAACAAACAAAAAATATCTTCCACAACGACCGACGCCGTCAGGTTTTCTAGTCCTTTATTTTTCATCTCTCTCTTTGTTTCGACCCCCCCCCCCCCACCTCCCTCTCTTTATTTTTGTCAATTTTTTAATTTTTTTTTTTCAAACAATTCGCGAACATTACCGCGATAATCGTATCTATTATATATATATGCGAGGTATACATAAAAGTAAAGTATCGTACACATGCCACATACGAAAAGTAAATGAGTAAGTAAGTAAGTAAGCTGTTAATTCCCCCCTAATTGCACCCTACCCCCTGTCGCCCCCCCCCCCCCCCTTCCCGCGTGCTATCACTCGGTACGAGGTCTTTTTTTTCTTTTTTTCTTCTCTTCTCTTCTCTTCCTTCCGTCGAGAGTTACTGCAGCGGGATCTCGATGTACCTACCTTATATATATACATATATATTATATATATACTTACACATAATATACCGTGCAGAAACAACAAACCGGGTGTCACCGATGGGGGGGGAAAAAAAAAAAAAAACAGAAAGAAAAAAGAAAAGAAAAGAACAAAACAAATGAACGCATTTGCAAAAGTTTATTACGTCGAGCAACAACGACGGCGATATAACAGAAGCAGCAACAGCAGAGCAAAAGCAGCAACAGCAACAGCAGCAAGATCCTGTAGTGCTGCATCGAGTATCAAAGAAGTGTGCCGTCTAAGTGGAACAGCGCTGCGCTGCCTGGCACGAAACTGGTTGAAACTATAGATATCGGCGCGCTTCGTCGCTCGGTGGAAAGACTTTCTTTAAAATGGTATAGTATGGTTAAAACTATTCGTGCCGAAGGTGGTGTGGGTATCATAGTTGCAGGTAGTTTACGACGTGCCCGCACACATACACATGTTGCCCGTGCACACACGCGTGAAAATTATATATTAATTTTTATAGTATACGGTGTACAGTAAGTGTATACCTGTATATGAAAAAAAAAATACGTATACTCGTTTTTTTTGGCGAATTATATTTTTACTATACGGCATATATGTATATATAATATGATGATAATAATATTATACATATACACACGACCTTTCTCCAAAAAGTTCTTAACCCGGAAAGAGAAGTCGAGATTAAACGATCATCGCCATATGATCATCGCCGACGTGATCCGTGATTAGAATTTTATGGTAGATATATATATGTATGTATATAAATTTATGTGTTTAATATATCACGCGATTAGGACGAGATTGTTTACCGATTAGCGAAAAATATAAATCGAATAAAAAAAATTTTTTTTTTTTAAAACTACTTCCTAATGTAATCCTAATCGCACTACTAAAAAAAAAATATATATATACATATATCCATCGGATTCTACAAGTTGTGCGGAAATTTTCGAAAAAATTTCATTCCTCGGAATAGTTTTTGTTTTTTTTTTTTTTTTTCTTCCCCCCCCAAAACTCCCAAAATCATCTATCAATTTTCTTGCTCTTTTCGCCACGTTTTTCTCTTTTGTTTCCGGGGATGAATTTTTTGAAAAAAAAAACAATTCTCATTGCCAGTCAAACATTTTTCATGCATGCTAAGCTACTCGAGAGCCCATGCAGCCCATCGTTGGACAACTACGAGGTACATCACATACGTGTATATTTGTGTATATAAAATGAAATGTACATATATGTATATATATATATGTATGTATAAGTTTTATATACATCTACATAGTGTAGTCGTACGTATATATCCATATGCATCATCGTCGTGGTGGTGGTGGTGGTTCGGTCCTAGCAGGTCCAAAAATTTAGGTCATCGCGAGGCTATGGAAGAAGGTAGGTAGGTAGGTTGGTAGGTAGTAAGTAAGTTAGTCAGTACGTATAGTTACAAATACATAAATAAATGCATACATATGTATGTGTGTGTATGTAAAAAAATATGTATATATATATGTACGTATCTATATTACATACACACGCTCAGGGTCGAGCAAGTCCTGAAGATGTTTAGCCTCTAACTGTTAAACTCGAAACACACTCATGAGTCTATATGAAATAGTCCCGCAGCATCAGCAGCATCAGCAGCATCAGATTACCACAATCGTATGTATAGCAATGATTTTACACAGATGCATGTTTGTGTGTGTGAATCGAATTTTTTTTTTCCTCACAATGTCAAAAAAAAAAAAGTCAAAGATTGCCGAATTTTTCGATTTGAAATTCGAAAACAGAAAAGAAAAAGAAGAAGAAGAAGAAAAAAAGTATCAATCCATCTACAGCGAGAAGAGGAAGATGAAGACGAAGAAAAAAAGAAGAAATAGTCCTTGAATGATTTTCTTTCTGTTCATTTTCATGTATACGTATTGGTCAGAAAATTTTAGATCGTGAAAAAAATTTACCCGGCAGAACCAATTATTAACAATATCAATAACGCTGACAACGATAATAACAACAATAATTATAATCATGGTGTGAGAAAAGAAAAGAAAAGAAAAGAAAAAAAAATATCTACGAAACATAATTGAATGATAATAAATATTATACGATTGCGACAGTGATTTATCAAAAGAATAAAATGAAAACACCTATGATCAACGAAATTTGTTGTTTTTTTTTTTTTGTTTTTTCATTCAAAAAACTTATAATCACTTTTCTATATAATTATTCTAATATTTATAATCGATAATTAGGTACACACTATATAATTATTACTATATTTACTAGGTATTTTATAGTATATAATATATTATATATTTAAAAAATAGTTTAAACACAATACTGCAATTCGTCTTCCTCTTCATCTGAAATAAAACAAAAACTAAAGAACCAAAAAAAAGGAATAAATGAATCGCCAAGTTTCTTTTTTCTAATATCCCCCTCGTATTGAATATTTCAATAAATATATACATAACACGCGATTGACAATAATAATAATAATGATAATAATAATAATAACAACAACAACAACAACATCAATGATAATTAAAAATTAAACGATAACATAGCTTATTTATTATTAGTTTCAGATTTTTCTTCATTCATCATTTTTCACTTTCTCATCGAAGTATTTGTTTTATTTCATTTTTGTTTAGTGTTAAAATTTTTTCTCTCTTTTTTCTTCTTCCTCTTTAATTTTCCTTAGATATTAAATTAGGTAATTAATTTCGTTAACAATCTATAACAATAAATTTGCGTAGCCAGCTACGCTAGGTACCGAGTAATAGTCGCCATTTTGCTGAAATATAATGTCTAACATTTGTTTCTTTCTTTTCCGTTTTTTTTGTTCTCTCTTGACATGTTTCTTTTTTTGTACTCAAATAATATATACATAATGTATAATTATTCCACTTGTTTCCACGATATGGGTAATATGCACATTCAATTGATCAGTTCAAGAATCGAATATGAGATAAAAACTCAGCTCCGAACAATTAAAATAATTAACAAAAAAAAAAATTTCAGCGTTCTTCTTTTTTGTTTTTTGCTTTCTAATTTCTTGTCATTACAACTTTTTCATGTCAGCGTGTAATTTTCGCACAATAATATCTATCGCACGTAACAATAATAAATTAATCATTATATCACGAGAAGACTGAGAAAAAAAAATAGACAAAAAAAAAAAGAAAAGAATTCGAGATAAAAAAAAATTTTGGAATTGAGATCTGCGGGCACTTTATATTTGTAATATATTATTTACACGTATTCTAAACATTGTCATGAATATATTTTTATGTGTATTGCCCCATTTTAATATCGTTATTATAAAAATGTTTTTAATTATATTACACACACATAAGTATAGTTGTTTTTTTTTTACTCTCTTTTGCTCTTTAAATTAATTTTTGTCATCATTTTTTGTTTTTTTTTTTCTTTTCATTGACCCGCGTACGCTGTTAATTGTGAAAATTGAGCGAGCGAGAGGGGGGAGGGGAATCGAATAAAAAATAATTGAAACTACAAAAAAATTACCGTCGCAAAGATAACCACGTGATATTGTCAACGAAACAACAGTTACGGCTCCGATGCGCCCTGCGAGAGAACGGCCAGGAACATTGAAGAAAAAAAAAATGAACATATATACAGATATATAATTCATGTGCATATCCTTTCGATAAGGACTAAAAAAAACAAAAAAAAAAAAAACGAACGAACGAAAATAAAACTAAAAATAATAAATAATGATATTAATGATAATGTTAATGTGCGTTAAAAATAATGTATGTATGTACAGAACGAAAGAATGGAAATATAGATCGCAGAAAACGAAAAAAAAAGGGGGAGGGTAAAGGAATTTATCGAAAATTAAATGGATAGATAAGTAGAGATAGAAAGAGAGAGAGAGAGAGAGAAAATGAGCACAAGTGAGATATAGAAAAAAAAAAGAAGAAACGGACAGCTGTTTGTTTGTATTTTTTTTTTTTTTATCATTTATAGAATAACAGTTTTTTTTTTTTCTTTCTAATTCGTAATTTTTTATAAATATTTATATTCTATTTATACGTATATAGCTATCTAATTTTATTTTACAAATTGCAATCACCGACCACTGCAGCACGTACACACTGTATATATATATGTATGTATATCTATATATAGGTATTCATATAGGTATATGTAAAGCAATTAAAATGTGAAATATTCACATACGTTTTCGACGAGTTGCATTTAGGGATTTCAAGTACGATACAACTCGTAGTGTGATAATAATATTACTAATAATAATAATAACAATAATCATATTAATAATAATAATATCAATGATGTTAAAAAACGAATAAAAAAAAACAATCCAATCATTCGAACACTGTTGTTTAGAGAGAGATGAAAAAATCGTTTCAAATTTCAAAATATTTTACTCGGAATTCCCGCGGACTTCGTAATTAATACGTGAAAAAAATAAATAAATAAATAAATGACAAGAACAAAAAAGAATCATTACTCGATGGACAAAAATTACGATGTCTTTTATTTTCTAATTTTGGAGAAAAAAAAAAAATCCATGTATTCGTTGATTTCAATTCCAATTCAATTGTGTAATATTGATGCCGTTGTTTTTTTTTAAATTTTTGTCTTTTTTTTCTTCTTCTTCAATTATTACTATTATTTATACGTGTAATTTATTACCTTAAAAACCCGTATCATGTCGGCCCTATCTGAAGATAAAATTTTCAACTTATTTTTAAATTATAATCCACTATTTTATATATATATTTATTTTATATATACTCGGGAGGGGGGGATTGACAAAATAATAACAATTACTATTATTATTATTTTTGTTATTGTTATTGTTGCGGTTATGAAACTATCGTTGTGTGCGCGCGTGTGTTTCATTTTTCGTTGGTTTGATTTTTTTTTTGTGTTTTTGTTGTTTTTTTGTGTTGTTCTTTTTTACAATAAAAAGAAAAATTTAAAGAAAAAGTTATGATTAAAATTAAATATAAAATAAAAAGACAAAGGTACAGTAGCGGAATAAATAAACAGATTTAAAGAAAAAAAAACAAAAAAAAAAATTATAAGAAACGCATTATTAACAAACACAGCATGGACAGCGTACAGCAGAATAATAGTAAAAAATAGTAAATAGAGTAGTAATAATATTAATAATAACAATTATTATAACGATGTTGAAAAAAAGAAATATAAATAACGAAACGATTAATATTAAATTAACATATAGGATAAAATAATGACAATAATTAATATAAATACTACTGATAGACCTATCTGTATGCGATATATATAAATATGTACTTTTTTTAATTATTGTTTTTTTTTTCTTCAATATTTACACTTACATGATACAATTATTATATTACGGGCAGTTCCTGTCTGCGCAAAAAAAAAAAATCCTTTTTTAATTTCCGTTTTTTTTTATTTTTTATTTAATTTCAATTATTTTATGTTTTCTTTACTTTTTTTTATTTTACTCCCGAATTAATAAATTAATTCTTTTGACATTGCACACACAATGTATATCACTAGAAAAAGAAAAATAAAAATCATTTTCATTATGTCGCGCCGGGCGTTTTTAATATCGCCGAAAGATTTTTTTTTTTTCTTCTTTCTTTTTGTTTTCATTTCTCCGATAGATGTATTTAACGTGTGTAGTATGTATACAGGAAAAAAAAGTAAAAGAAAAAAAGAAAATTTCACTTTTTATATTTAATATACATCGAACCGGAACTCTAGCCACAAGGTTTCATACCTCGTCTCATTGGCTAATAAAACCGCGATTCGTTCGGATCTTTCCGTAGCAGTCGAGCAGGAATTGATCTCACTTAAATTTACCTACCTACAGACATCACGTAGATCAATTCGTTCACCATTTTGTCGTTTTATTATTATTTTTATAAGATTTTTTTTCTCTTTATTGGACTTTCACGTCGTACCGTCATCATTATCATAATCATTATTATCATTATAGATATAATGCAGAGTGATTATAATTTTGTTATTTTTATTTTTTTTTTCTTTTTCATTTTTACATTCCGAATATCATCCATGATGACGTTGCGTAGAACGTATCGACGGGATTTCGTTTTTGGATGTTAGATTATTTCGGCATTCAATTATTTTCTCTGTCATCGTCTGTACTTCTGACTCATCTTTAAATTCGATGCAATCGTGCCTATGGTTGAAATGTGCCATGAAAACTATCGTCATCAATGAGGCACTGAGAAAGAACGACGTCGTTCTTTTTTTTCGTTTTTCTATTTTTTTCACACGCAACCCTGCAACGTTCGAAAATCAAATTTTCGTAATTTCTTTCATAAATTGGTTCGTCATTATCACGAAGAAATAAGAAAAAAGAATTTAAAAACAAAAGATCATCGTTTTTCTAGTCTCTACCAATCCGTTTATGTATTTGCTGGTGTTTTATCAAGTGTGCTTTCTGCCTGAATGCTTTACCGCAAACTTCACATCTGAAAGGTTTCTCACCGGTATGTGTTCTCAGATGTACTTTAATATTACTTTTATTAAGAAATCCTCTATTACAAATAGAACACCTGTGTACCGGTTTTTCTTTGCCACCAATGAGACCGGATTCCGTGCCATAAGGTAATCCTGTAGTGGTGGAAGGATTTTTTTTCGATGAATTTTGTGACCCCGTTGGTGGTCTACATCTTTTTCTGGGTAATGTAGGTGCTGCAAATGAAGAATGAAGAAGATGGTCCGGACTACAAGAAGTCGATACCCTTCCCGGAGGACTTACGGGAGGATATGGACTCGTAGACGACGGTGTTTCGCCGCATGATGTAGAATTACCTAAACTATTACCAGCTTGAAGTCTCGCGTGAAGAAGTGGAGCGTAATTTTGTTGGGTAAGAATACTGTGTAAGGTTGATCCACTGTGTTGATTTTGGTTTTGCGACGATGAATTTGCATTGGCGTTACCATAAATCTGTGAAAACGGACTAGGCGACGTATTATTAGTATCTTGTTGCTGTTGTTGCTGTTGTGTTTTAGGTGAACATGCGGCATCTATCCAATCCAAATCTATCCAAGTATCTCTCGATGCGTTCGGATCGTTTTCAGAACCTGGACCATTACCTCCTCCAGGTACGGTAGTGTCGGCTATCGCTGAACCAATAATCGCGGCGATATCTTCGATGTCATAATCCTCTTGTTGCGTCGATTGAGGAAGTTGTTTCGGATTACCCTGGGGACATGGCGTACTAGATGAAACTACGGGAGACTCGTAATATTCCTGATTAGAAGATGGCGTCGGTGACGAAGACTGTAATCCAGGTCTCTGCGAGGACGCTATCGCATGATAATGATGACCAGGTATTCCATTGATGCTAAGGTGTCCGGTGTACCCGGTAAAGGGTGGCAAGGGTTTTAATTCAGCGAGTGATTGAGACGCTACACCAACCGATGAACCAAGTAGATAGGAGTCCAAAGCATCCTGAAGACCAGCCGCTGTTTGTTTTACGTCAGCAGATTCCAAAAAATCTGTCCCGGTAGCTCCCCATGCTGACAAAAGTAGACTATCTACACCTACAACTTCGGCTGGCGAACCACCTACCACAATATTATTCCCTTGTCCAGGATGATGTGATTGTTCAACACCAGAATTTGGTCCGCTGAGATGTGGCGGAGCTCCTGGAGGACCAGCTTGTTGTGTTTCGTACTTCATTTCGTGTATGAGATCTGATTCTGACGGTGGAGAATCGTCACAGCGTGAATTTGTCGATTGTAAAATTCTTCTCAAGTCTTCTTTAGATAAATGAACCCCAGATGATTGAAGTGCAGATCTCGATCTGTTGGCCAATCTATTTTGCGACGTTGTGATAACGTTGTACGGTGAAGTAGCTGTCAAATTTTCTTCAGGGTCTTCCAAAACGTCGCAACAGTATTCGACCTTTACAGCTGATGTGCAATTCGTTCTATCGTTAGGTATACTCGAGTACTCAGACTTTACCGATGTAGAGTTTGTATTGTTTGAACTAACGTCAGTGTTACTCGATATCGCGGACGTTGAAACTTTCGAAGTTGATAACAAAGAGCTTAAAAGTGAAGTATTAAAATCTCTAACAGAATTACAAGAACCCCCACCTCCGGTCGACCCTGAACGATGTCCAGGTAAGCAATCAGGTGCTTCTTCAGACTTGATTCTAACGTTAAGAGATGAAAGTATGCCGTGTAACGAATCAGGAGACGTCGCCTCAGCGACGTTACTCCCTTGAAAGTCGTGATGAACAGTTGAAGATGTTAATAACGAACATAAAATGTTGCTCTGCGTTGTTGAAATTGTGTCGCGTGGTTGTGGCGATAACGACGATGATGTACCGTGTTGATGTAGTCCTGGACTCGCCGATGTATTTGACGAATTATTGGCTGCTAGAAGTGCAGCCAAGGAATTACTCTGCACTGTGGTTCCAGAAACGTGATGATATCCGGATGACACTACCGGAACATTTGTATTTCTTTGATCATCCGACTCGTTTTGTTGTTGCTGCTGTTGCTGCTGCTGCCTTACGTGGCAGCCAATTGTAGAAGTAGTTCCAACGGCTAATGGTGATATAACGTTCCTCGATGTACTGCAATTTGATACAACGCCCCCAACGTGATGAGTACAGGGTGTCGATGTCGACGGTGAATACGAGGGGGCTGGTGAATTCGGGGTTGTTGTTGTTGTAGGGGCCGCGGGACTCCCGTAATTGAGAATCGAGGTCGCTGATGAGGTCGACCTGGGCCCCTCGTCAACGCGGGCGGGGCCTGGGGGAAAAAAGGGACCAGGGCTCCACCAGGGATCCACTCTACTGCCGGGGGTGCTGCAGCCTCCAACGGCCCCGCGAGGACCTGAAATGAGAAAAATTAATAACAATGACGACGGCTCTGTGCAATCGTCAGTCCAATAATTAAGATCAGCGCCATGCAGGGCCACGACTTTGACTTTGACTTTGACTTTGACTCTGACTTTGACTCTGACTTGAATAGGTATCCATGAGGAAAGACCCTACGGGTATGAATATAGCAAACGAGTATAAACGACCCATAGCCAGTATCGCCGTCTGGTAAGTTGAGGAGGCGTCGATCGAGTACCACTACCTTCACATCTACAACAGCGACCACTACACAATTACCATTTACCATGACAACCACCACTCCTCTCTCGAAGAAGAAAGACTTGCTCCTGCTAACTAGGTCAGTGGCACACCAGCCAGCCACGGACGGGTACCTCGCGTCGCTTCACCAACCAAATTGTTTTGCTCGCGGACCCTTTTCACGAATTTCATTATACATGTACCACCATACCATAGTCATGTAATTTATTTTTCATTTTTGCCAATTTCGCCAAAAAACAAAAAAACAAAAAAAAAAAATTAAACAAAATCGCAAGTACAATTTTAGCTACAATTTATATCCGACAGACTTTTTTTTAATATCGAATCCGAAGCACCGCAATATTTCATCTTCTCTTTTTTTGCTTCTGTGTAATTCAGATTTCCTTTCTTTCTACCAAAAAAAAAAAAAACAAAAAAAAAAAAAAACAGCTACCTAAATTCTCGTGTTCTAATTTCCAAAGTGCACAGACGATGACGACGGCTACTTTGCTAACACTATAACTCGCTTGCGGAAATATAAATGTATACATATACAACACACACATAGCAATTTTGAAGATCGAACGAGGTCAACGTGGTGCACGCATCCGCGTGTCCAGAGTACGCGACGTCATGCAAATCAGGCCCATCTCTACCTCTCCCCTTCTACCTTTCTTTCTCTCTCTTACTCTCACTCTTTCTCTCTCAATCCATCTCTTTCTCTCCCTCGATTCCCCTCCTTTTTTTTTTCTCTCATTCCATCTCTCTCAATGCTGCTATCCGACCCATACACCAACACCTACCTACCTACCTACCTACCCATACCTATAGTTAAACCTACGGGACGTACGATGGAACCGTGGAAGGGGTCGTCGAGCCGTGACGCGCCCGGTACCGTTATCCAATGGCGCGGAAGCATCTGCGCCATTGCTGTACGTTGAGCATTTAAACATTTCCCCACCTGGATACCGGGGCCCACATTTTGGGCCTACGACAATGGTGGGCTACTTGTCAATGAGATCACTGGGTATCCAACCCGGGCAAATTCGGTGACTATATGTATGTATACATTTTCATGTTACTACTACTACCTATATTACGTGTCCGGTTCGATGGTGAATGTAGACTTACATCCAACACGAAAAAATCATAATAAAACAAAAACAAAAAAAAAAACACTCGATGTATGTAGATCGAACGAATTGATTTTTTATACCTGTCATCGGAGGGATCAGCAGCGACCCTGCAGGTCTTCCGAAACTGCTGTACATCCGTATATCTATAATCGTGGAAAAGGATATCCGCGAATAATCGGGCCACGGATACCTTCGCCAAAAATATTCAATCCAGACATGTATGCATGGAGCCAAAAAACTCACGAAGAAAGGACTACCGAAGGCAAATATCAATGGAAACTGACGAATAAATTACTTCCATCAAATGAGGTGCGATCGCCCGATCTGAATAACATACACATATGGTCGATGATGTCCACCCATAGCAACATCGATACACGAATGTACATATAATACAGGTACGTACATTACCGCTACACTTTGCGGTAGCTACGAGTGCATTATAAATATACGTGTGTTTGATACACGTCGGTGTCGAATCGGTGTTCAAGGTATACAGGTATACAGAGTTATGGGTTGGGGGTATCCAAAGTAGGACGGAGCACCGTTAACCCGTTGACAGAGAGCCTAACCTATACCCATACAGAAAGATTTTGCTATCCGCACGCGTAAGATCGCTTTCCTTTTCAACGCGAAAATGGCGCGTGCGAACCCTAAGACGACCCACATTCCGAACACGATCGCCTCCGCTATAGTCATCGTTATCATCGTCGTCATTATTCATTTTGATTTTATTCTGACTTTGATTTCCTCAGTTTCTCAATATCAGCATTCTCTGATCGATTCGATTCATCCGCGCCTCAACATCATTCCAAATCCATACGGCCATAATCCGCTGCATCACGAAAGCCGATGTTTTCCTGCGAGTATCAGTCATAATATGATGTTCGTATCGCGCTGGCCTTTGCAGAGAATAAAAAGTCTTACTAACGGCGTCAAGAGATTACTGTTCATAAATTAGCTGAATAACCTCATACAATTCTAATAACCTAACGTAAAATTAAAACACAACCGAAATTGAAATCGTACATCAAGTTACGACGAAACACAACCGTACATCATGTAAATGTACATATGCGTAGTCCGCGATTTATACATTCATTAAATAACGTTCTGTAAACCAATCGTGTATTTATGTATACAGAAAATATTTACCTACATACGATGAATTTTATTTGAAAAATGAGGGCCTTATCTGAACCTAGTGGTATTCGGACTGCAGGTTGATGTATATTTAGCACGAATGACATTAACAGTTCGGGACATCGACTCGTTACTACGGACATATAGAAAGGTACGTAATTGCCTAGGTGATTCCAAGTTATATGGGTTCCCATATGCCAAGCTTTGTCGGTCCCGATTTTCAAAAGATACTTTCTCACGCCGAAAACAAATTTTTTCATTTCATTCCACGACATTGTGTACGTTACCAATCCGACGTAAAAATGTCAAATTTTTGATCGCGGATGAAAATTAATCGGTATAATATCATATGGTTATTGAAGTGGAGTAGAACGATGTACGATCAGACATACGGTGAGTCGATGCCGAGTACAACATCGCTTATGCGGGCGTTCGTGTTTCCTACCACGCAATACAGTCGAGATATGAGCGTCTGACCAGTAACCGAGTTCTACTACTTAAACGAAATTTTCGCCTCGTAATTCGCGTATCGAACAATATTTTCCAACGGCACATGATGAAGTGGTTGTTCGCAAACGGAAGCTAAACTTTCGTTTGTTTTTATTTAAGACGTATAAAAAATTTGAAAGAAATACTAATTCGACACTTCGTCAACTCGATCGTGGAGGTGAAGAATTTGAATATCTCAATCAGTTGGTATGAAAAAATTGGAACAAAGATTGAATGTTTTGGAATCGAATGCCCTCGCGTTGCCAACGATGACGACGATCAAAATTGCAATCTAATTCACGGCGACGATGTGCTCGTTGTTAATTTTTTGCATTGAGGGGGCGTGAATAGTCTAACTGTACCGTGGACCGGTACCGTATCGATACCGATATCTCGCATCTCGATCACTCTTCGTACTTGATCCGTTTGACCTTGTCCTCCGTCCGTATTTTCGTACGTTACCCATTGGATTACGCGTAAAAAGATTCGAGTGTAAGAAAAATCCTCGATGAAGAATCCTATCGATTGTGATCGTTACAGTTCCGTCTCTTCCACTCGCCCCCATAATATCATTCCCAACTACGAGTGTAAATAATATCCATGCATAAGGTACGTGCGTACATGCATGAATACATATACTACCCAGAGTTCTAGGTCACGGTAAGGTATTACAAAGACAATGGATCTGTCCGCGTATGCCCCCGCGATCATTGACTACTTAAATACGAGTGAACATAGCCGTATTTCTCTTTGTGTCGGTGCGGTACATATATTCCTATCTCTGAATGTGGGCGGAAGTTCCGGGACTAATTTTCCCCCTCTTAGAATCCTCTTCATTCTTGTTTTTTTTTTGTTTTCGTTTCTTTTTTTCTTTCCTTCCCTCCCCTCTTCCGAACAAAACGCAGCCCGACCGATCCGCATAACGCGGCACGTCTGCGGCTGCGACGCTTATTCGTTTGCGTTCATCCAATAACGACGACGACGACGACGACGATGACGGTGTGCGGCGTAAAATATTTGCGGAACCGCGCGCCAAGGCGGACGGATACCTCGTGAGAGACGCGCGAGTCGGAAGACCTCTGCGAGCAATGTGGTACACTGACCTACTCTCGAAGCCGATCCCCTCCTCAGCATTTACTTTTGTCCTTGTCTATCTCTCTGAGCATTGCCCACCACTTCCCGACGCGGCGGTGGCTCGGTCGGTGGCCTTTTCTCTCGATACATGTTCGCGTATCTCTTGTACTGTAGGTGTACGTCGTACACACGTATAGAGTATATTGTGGGCTGGTTAACACTCGCGCAGATGGATGGATCGATGTTTTATACATGGGACTATACAAATATGTGAACGGCAAACGCTAGAAAAGATGAAGTGCCGATCGCGGCAGACGCGATCAACTTTTATAGCCAATCGCGACGATGATCATGATGAACACGATCACGATCGCTAGGATCTGAGACATCGGGAGAAAAAAGGGCCGTTTGAAGAAGTTTCAATGAAATTCAGAAAAGAAACCGAAAAAATTTTATCCAATAAAGATTCTGCGTTTGTCATTGAACCGACACCTAACGCGAACTATAAATTTCATACACGATGACTTAGGCCGATGCAGAAATATTAAGGCGACACTCGATGATGTTGGTCACATTTTTGGATTCAATTTGAAGAAACGAATCGGGGGGAAAAACTTTCAGAAATACAAATATTCACATAAATTCGAACGTCTGATGGAAGAATATCGAAATGGCAAAAAATAAATAGCAACAGCGAAAATCGTCCATCTTTTAAAAGTCCGAACAAATTGCAACGCGCCCGATCGTTCTCCATCGGTTTGGTTCACCACATGACGACAACGACGACGAAGAGGAAAGGAGAAATTTTCACCGCTACATATATATAGATATACCGATACTGCATTATACACCAGAAATCGACGAGTGCCGACAGCCTCCGTCCGTCATTCAGTCAGTCAGTCAGTCAGTCAGTCAGTAGGCCCCCAGAATACCTAATGCCAATTTCGATTAGCAAATGTCAAAGAACCATGCGATGTATTTACTTTACCTGCAGGAATTGAAATCGGCAGGAAAAAAAACAATTTCAAGAAAATAAGAGATGAAAAAATGTGTACATGTACTTACATATAAGCAGCGTGGTATCCAGAGTGGATTTGTATGATGAGCCTTCAGGTCTTCTTATATTATATCTATCCAGTGGTTCACGTTAACGCACTACTTTTTTCTTTTCTTTTTTTTTTTTTTTTTTTTTTTTATATATTACAGCACTGATCACCGAATAATATCAAGATATTGTTGGTGTTTTGTCAACTTGCACATTCCAACTTGCACAGAATTTGTTTTGATCTTTTTTCGTTTATATATCTTTGAATTATGAGCCGTTTTAATTTTTGCAAAGAAAAAAAAACAAACAACAACAACAACAAAAACAAGGATTAAAAAATTATTTATTCTTTTATTATATACCGTCCGTGAATCTTTATTAGTCCGTCAGTTGTTAATGTCCACTGAAATTGGGTCCACCGTTAAAACTTGCTTTTTAAACCAAAATATGTAAAATTTCCCGTTGCACCTTGCACATGTAATACACTCCTCTTTCAAGTCGTGGTTCTTCGATATGTATTTTAAAATTTCAGTTTTCGGAAGAAAAGTTTAATGCTCTTCTCGGTTATTAAATTTTTTATGGTAATTAGCTCTCCTCCAAATTGCCACGATTCGAAAAAAAAAATTATCACCAATCGATAATGCACTGTATGAATTTCAGTTTGTTTTTCCTCCAAAATTACTCCTATGTGTATCTCACTTCTTTGCAGTTTTGAACAACAACAACAACAATAACAACATTCAAAAATAACAATGAAAACTCAAAAAGAACAAAATTTATATATATATATTTTACAACAGCCACGACACACTGATTATCCACGACAGAAAATTGCAACGTTCTTTCGAATTTCTTTTATTCATCGATTGGTTTATCTTTCCTATGATTTATTTAATCTTTTTTTTTTGTACTTGTAACAATAACAGCGACAGTTGTCATTTGTTATCACGAAAAAAATTATTTCCACTGTGCAGTTGGTTTAAATTTTTTTTTTATTTATTTCTTTTTCTGAATAATAATTAATCGATCAATCAACACCTCAAATTTGCGTTTAATCCTCGCATCTGTGGATCATTAAATCAATAATAATTGAAAAATGAAAAAAAGTATTTTCTTAATGTCGTAAAACTCAAACACGTACAGCAATTATTAATTTCAAATATCCAATAATTAAATGTTGTACACGAAAGCATCTCTCTTATTGATTTTCCTTAATTAATTAAACAATTTATTTATTCAATTATTTATTCATCAATTTATTTATTCTTTCGTCTTCTTATTCCTTTTTCTTATTTCTTCTTCTTCTTCTTCTTCTTCTTCTTCCGACTTTTTTTTTTCTGTCTCGTTTGTTTTGTTATCGTCGTTCTATTTTTATTTTTACTTCTGCTACCCACTTCCTCGCGACAGCGAAATCCGACAAAATTTCCAAAAGTACCGAAGAAGCGAACTGGATGGCCTGTAGGCCCTTACTGTGAGGGGCCTTGCATGGTTCGGACAGGCCCCTACTCGGGGCCTCCATGTCCTCCCCACCATACCAACAATTTCGTTCCGACGCCTTCCCTCCTCCCGACGTAGCGACGCCCCCACCACACGACGCCTCTCTTCCCTTTACTCCCCTTTTCGCCACTACTCTTTTATTTTCATCTCTTCTCTTCTCTTCTCTTCTCTTCTCTTATTTTCATACCATTTCTTCTTGCACCTGACAAGAACGGAGAGCCATAACCGCGCTCTGCACAGGCGTCAGGCTATAACGCGACGCGTTTTGTACGCGGAAACGGCGCGTGATGCGCGACCCGATCCCGCATGTGTTGCAGAAGATGATGCAAAAAAGTAGAAAAAAACGAAAAGAATACATTTTTTTTTTCTCTTTTCTTCTTTTTTTTTCAAATTATTATGATGCACGGTACAATTATTATACGGGTTACAGGCAGGGACATAAACTGAGTGACACAACTCAAAAACAGGATGATTCCTGTATACCTCATATCCCGTATTAAGATACAATTAATCGCAAATCATTTTTTTTTTTTGTTCACATGGTTTCTGCTGAATGTAAAAAAAAAACTTTTTCATATACGTTATTCAGCTACAAAACAAAACAAAAAAAAGATCATAGTTTGTTTAAATAAATTGGAGATCAGAAAATGAAGAGATTGCGGTCATCTGATCATTTCAAACGATTTTTATGTCGTTTCATAAATTTCGAAAAAATCACCAAATCGTTTGGAAGAAAAAACAAAAAAAACAATCCGTCACTTATCGTTTTTGTTTAACGTTGTATTTTTCTTTCGATAAAACTTGCATTCGTACTACAAAACCGTTATTAGGTATAATGTGGGTGTGAAAGATCTGCAAAAAAAAAGAAGGATGATAAAAAAAAAAACGCATGTTCACTGTTATATTTTACAACAGTTAATTCGTTACATATGTATAACATATATATGTATATATATTTATTCCGAAACATATATGTTTCGTTTTTCTGTTTTTTTTGTTTCTTTCGAATTATCATTCTGTTATTTAGAAAATTTTTACGACACTAAAATACGATCACCCATTTCTGTTGATACGAAATAATTTATTCCGATGAAAGAAAAGAATTAATTGATAAAAACGTGAGCAATTTTTTCACCTGGTTATAACAAAAATGAAAGATTCTAGCTTTGGAGATGATTTACGTTCGATTTATTATTTGCTGATTTCCATTCGTTTATCTGTAAAAATTAATAACAGAAAATTTGAATATGAAATGGTGGCGTAAAATTCGCTTCAAAATATCATATATATATATATATTGAAGTTGTAACGGGAATTATAATACTTGAAAGAAATGCATCAATTATGTATCCGTTAAATACCAATTCGCATATAATGTGCGGTATATTATAACCGAATGTGTGCACTGCGAGTATAATTTGTAGGATACGTCGTTAAATTTTCTATTAAGGAAAAATTTTAACATTTCAAATGAAACGTAAACGTGTATCTGCACGTAACGTTATATATCACTATACGTGTATTCGATGTAATGTAGATTTAAATATTTCTAAACACGGTTTTCCATATGATCTGTTAAATTGAGCCTTCCAAAGCAAAAGCAGTAACGCATATGAATAAAAGGCTTTCCAAGTCCTACTGCACTTGAACTTAGTCTATGATAGCGATCAATTGCTTGGAAATGGATGCGATTCGCATACCTTCAATATTCCCCTCGGGCAAATGAAAATCTACCCGGAATTCTCTTCAACATTTGCAACAGCAGAGAAATTTTGTTCAAATTTTTACACGCCATTTTCAAATACGGTATTAAGCGCGATACAAAAATTGTTTTACAAGTAAAAAAAAAAATTAAATCAAATCAATCAAAAATTTTTCAAATTCGTCCAAACCGAGTGTTTTGGAAAATTCAATTTTGAATGAATAGATGAAAGAAAAAAAAATGTATCAACCTTTAATATTTGCTGGAGGAAGATTTAATTTTTTCGATTTTTGATTTTAATGAGGTAATTACCTAAATTAAATTCATGTAAATATATATTTTAGATAATTGGTATATTTATAATATGTATAGTGCATTTCGTAACAATCTGTTACGTGCGCAAGTTTTACTGAAGAGTATATGATATATATATATATATGTATTATTACTATATACAAACATATGTATACATGTACATATAGGTGTACGTGTATAAGGAAAAACGAACAAAACAAAAAAAAATACACCAACTCCGTGCAGAACGCTATAACAATAATAACAATAATTATACTCTACTCCTGAAATTAATTAACGCGGAGCTAGGTATATGTTGCAAAATTTTTATTACACTACTATCGTCTAATTTGTCGAGTATCTAACCATGTATTATGCTATAAACGTATGTATATAGGTATATAATAGGTGAGTGGGTATATATTTTTATATACATATATGTACATAACATATGTAGGGATGTTTGGTACGCTTTCAGCACATGCCTCGTCATGGTGTTGAATCTCAAGATGTATATAAAAATACGTATATATTCGTATGTAACATACCTATGGAGGTAGTAGATCATATATAATATCAATTCACCTTCCATCTTATGGAAAATATGATCCTCCGTACTTAAAAATTTTTTTTTTTCTCTCTATTCTGTATTCAATTTGTTTAATAATTTTTCAATTCAATATTCAAAATTCTTCTCCGTTTTCTTCAAGTTCTTGAGAAACTTGACGTTGCTTTTGGATTATTTTTCGAGTCACAACGTAGAATAGAAAAAAAAATTAAAAAAAAAAAAAAAAAAAAAACAAACAGAGCCACCGTTTTTGTTACATGGATTTGAATAAAAACTTTTGGAAATTTTCATACAGCGGTAAAGCAAAACGTAAATTGTTTACGTGCGGTTCGAGGGGTTTATTATATAACTCCGAAATTCCCGTTCGAAACGGTGTAAGTAGTGAAAGAAACAAAAAAAAAAAATGAACAAGAAACGGGTTGCAAAAAAAAAGTTGACGGGATTTTAGGGTGGCAGGCAAGAAAAATTTGTAAGTGGTAAAACTAGCGGTCGGTAACGGTCTGTTCGATATTCTCAATACGGGGCAAATATTCGTTTTTTTTTTTACTCCTTTTTTTTTTTGCCTTCTGCGGGCATGTTTCTTGCCGAATACGGATTTTAGGATAATATACCTAATATAAGGGATGAGGACCGAGTGGCACAAATTTCGAATAGCGGTGTGACATACCTTTTTTTTTTTCTAGTTTTTTTTTTTTCCGGAACGTTCGAATGTCCAACCCTTTCAGGTACCGTTTTCTTAACCGTATGCTGTTCGGCTTTTTGATATCGTTGAAGATTCGGATTTTCAAAATTAAGGGAAACCCTTTTCTTTTTTTTTTTTTTTTATCACGTTTTCGTTTATGTTTTTATCGTCACATCGTAACGGACCGCATGTAATAACTTGAGAAAGTATATTTTCACATCCTCGTTACTTTTTCGTTCTGAAGTAAGTTTTTTTTTTTTTCTTCTTCTTCTTCTTTTGTTTAATAAAGAATACCAATTATATCGGCAAAATTCGCAATGATATACTTACCTAATTATTTCCGAATTGTATACGTACGTGTGTGCGCACGTTATACAATTCTGTGAGCTGCAGTCCGTCATAACTGAAGAAACAAAAGATACCCAAGAGAAAAAAAAATTAATATAATGTAAAACAAACAAAAAAAAAGTTGACAAAATTTAACAACGCGATCCGTATACCTTAATTATGATGTTATTTGAAACAATTTTACGTATACGTATACATCGTTCCGTTCGTATTACCTGTATTGTATAGTAAAAATATAGATTGCAGTAAATGATTAGAGGCGTAAAAGCAGTGGCGGCTATTACTATAACACTTTCTTTGTATAACAACGAACAACTAGATATCTGCACAGTAACACCAACGGCGACTGGCGGTACCATTCACTCACTATTTTGCGGGTGCTGATCCGAATCTTGCACCGAACACGGCATATAAATGTGTAATAAATATCCACAGCATACATACATACATATATATAAAAATTATATTCACTATACTTTATGTATATATTTTTATATAAAACTATCGCAACGCGAACGTGTTACGAGCGTTTATTACAAGTTTTATACCTATGTCAAAAAAAGTATAGTAATATACATATAGACAGGAGCCCGTTAAAATTTTGTACAAAATGATTTTTCATCTTATTATTCCGTCGAAAAAATTTTTTAATTTTTTTCGTTATATTTCAATTCGAATCCTATGAGGACGAGAAAAAAATTCTTTTCGAAACTGCAAACTGAAAAAAAAAATTTCCGTTGATATCGGAAAGCAATTTTTTATCGCTATACGCTATGATAACGAGGGAAAATTGATTAGCGCATTTTTTGACGCGTCAAATTGACGCCCGATCGGCGTTTGATGAATTTTTGTGCAATATAAGTTTTTGGTCAGTATTTTGTGCCCAAATATTTTGACACGGGTTATTTCTGGGGGGATGAAATGAAAATTTATGGTCTTCATGGTTCGGATAGTCTAACCTGGAGGATTCGGATAACCACTGTTAGCATAAATATGAGACTGAAAATATATAAGTGACTTCGGTATGGTGTACCAGGCGTGCCCAGAATCTGGGGAACACCACCAACTGGATCCATGGGGGTATATAATAAGGTATACATATATAAAAGAAGAAGACCTGGAATCTACCTTATATTCCTTTACCGTTATGGTAACTATACCGCTGTTTTGGAAGACCTTAACTCCGCAACCTTGTTCCTCTCTCTCCCTCCCTCCATCCCTTCTACTTCTACTACTCTGCTGTAACTAATTTCGGGGGCAAGTTTATTGGGAGCAATAAACCAAGGAGGACAATTATGCGCGACAGGACCTTCTTCTTCTTCTTCGTCTACTTCTTGTTTTTTGTTTTTTTTTCTTACCTCTGACTTTACGACGATATTTCGTGTATATTGGTTTTCCAGCGGTAGCCAGTATACCCTTGACACTTTTATCCACATCGCCACCCCGCCGAGAGATTTTTCAATCGCCGATTTTATTCGGAATAAAAAATTAGCGGGAAGAGAAGACAGAAATAAACTATGGTGAAAAATTTACTTCCGTTCGATCTGAACAGTGCGAGATAATTTTCAATCGATTGATAAGATGAGAAATTTTGGAATTCGATTCGTTTGAAAAAATTTCCAAATTCGACCGACGACTCGAGTGTCTTGAAAATTTATCGGAAGGCACGCGTCCAGCGTCACTTGATTTCAAGGACACGTATATTATATCCGAATAGAATCTATTCCGAAGGTCGAAATAGTCGTGAGTTGTTGAGCACATGTTGGGCACACGTTTCCTGAAAATTCTTCTTTTAGATTTTGACTTCTTGACCCAGTGTGGAGACAGATAGAAATTTATTACGAAATTTTTGAATTTACAACAGTCGTGTGCCCGTAGTCAAGACTAAGTCAAATTTCACATGACAATGCGTTTGTTTGACGACATTTCTACACGTACCTTAATACCATATTGTCGTTGAACATGAAGGTGTTCCAAATGTGCAGTAGAACGAATTTCAATTCAATTGTTCGTAACATGTGTCGTTCTTCGAAAAATATTTTGCAAACAGGAATAGAAGGTACTCAAAGTATATGAACGAAGGTCTCAGTCATGGGATATTGACGAACATAATTCGTTGTTGAGAATAATGGAAGAAAAAAATGTTATTTATACCCAAGCATGGATGAAGCGGAAATTATTACGATGGAACACGTGGAAAATAGGCACGCGTTAGAATTTGAAATACGGTATAATTTGTCGTGTGCTAGATGTAAATCTAGGCATACGGGATGATTCGCAATATTTTTCTTTATTTTGCTTTTGGCAAACAAAAAAAATGCCCGTTCTTGATTTTTCAACATGCGTCAATGCAACGATATTAATCGTAATCAAAACTATCCGAAAATCGGTACTTCGAATTTTCCCAAGAAGAAAAAAAAAAAAAAATGATTCACCGTCCACCCGTAACATAATTTCCAAAATTCACGAGTAGGAAAAAAGTACAGTCGAATTTGGGCGTGGATAAAACTTTTGCGAAAAAAATCAAAGAAAACGTCGCTCCATTTTCCCTGGTCACGTGATCCCTCGGTATACGACGCAAGTTTTTCAAAAATTCTCGCTTCCGTGTATGGTAAATAAAATTTGAAACGGTAGATTTTTCCACAGTTGCTGATGTACACATATATATATGATTTTCAGTTACAGCATGGCTTATATATCGGGCGTGAAAAATTCGAGTGACAAATATTTTGAAAGGTTAATTTTTCCCGGCACGGCGGCGGCGGTGGCGTGCGGTGTAACGAAGTTTCCTCGTCGAAATTATGGTAAAAATATTTGGGTCTGACCGAACCGCCATAGCGGAAATTCAAGAAGAAAAGTATAATAAAATGGAAAGATAAAAAGAAATTCTCCACGGTTCTCAGTTTCCTGATTTTGTCGGAACTTCCGTGTTTCCCGTATCACAACAGTAGTCCGACATAGTAATTTGCGAATTTATAACCGTAGCAAAATGAGTTTAGGTCAGATATCCCGTGGTTAAGTTTCTACCTCAGTTCCCCACTTCTACACCCTTTTGTATTCGCGTATACATAGATGTACAGTATATTTTTCATCCCATTTCAACTTACTTTTGAACTGACAACTTCAGCCGCCTCTACAGTTCGCCCTGCCGATTTACCTTTTAGATTTCCGAAACCAGGAAAGGCAAACCAAAAACTCTTGCGATATTCCGCCGCAACCTGCGGTAGCCATAAATATAAATTAACCTGCAGTACCCAGTGGCTTCTTCTTCTACTTCTTCTTTTCCGCATTTACCACCACTACAACCAAACTTACTCGTTGTTCGTAATTTCCGTTTTCCAAAATTCCAACAGTACAGAGTATACAGTATTACAATAAATATACAATTTCGTCTTGTACCCCCGCAAAGTAAATTTACGGTTTTTCATACCAACTGCAGTATAATTTTCACGGAATCAGGTAGGTCGGGGTGGACATCCGATGAAGTAAAGTGCAGCGATGTGTCCCCGTGCGTTATAAAGCACGGTTGTATAGTACACACAGAAAACTAAACTAAAAAATTTAAAAAAAAACAAAAACAAAAACAGAAAATCGGTTGACATATTTTCGTTAATTTTTATACCACTGCAAAATGCGACTTTGCCACAACTATGAGAATTCAAAATTTCATTCTCCCGTCCCGAGGCGGTAAAACAATAATAATAATAATAATAATAACAACGATAATAATAATAATACCCGTTGCCAAAAATTACACATCGTAAATTTTTTCACCTCACATATCATCGCAACGAATTATACTGTACAGGTTGATGTACGATACAATGAATGAAAATTGTACAAAATTTCTTCTGTTTTTTTTTTCTTCTTTCTCTACTACAAATCTATGGGAATTTCAATAGATGCAGTATTTTATATATATAATATATTTATGCTATTTAATCTCGAATGCCGTGCATCAGTAATTTTATTTTCTTGTTCAACGATTTTTACGTAATTTTATAAAACATATATATACCTTCCTGTATATATATATACAGCACCGTATAGCCATACTGCACGGTAGAATTATCAAATGTTCAGTGGTCATTCCGTAATCTTAATTTTTCGCAATCCGTTCTTTCCTAGTGCGTAGCGTGCGCGTTCTATTTGACTGTATATACATTGTTTTTTGTAATATACACCACAAAATTCAGACAAAAAATCTGAAAAAAAATTAACAAAAAAATCAATAATGATTCATTCTCTACGTACAGTTGAAATGGATCCAAATAAATTGATTAAATTTTTGATTGAATTGAATGATAGAAATATTTCAGTTTCGAAGGTCTTGAAAATTATAGTTTACTCTTAGTTGTTTCTATTGAATTGATTTTTTGGCGCGAGATCCTATAAAAGTTACATGTATACCAACGTGTAAAAAAAAAAATTATCTTCCGCACACAACTTCGCGTCTACGAATCGGAGGAAAAAAAAAACAAAAAGAAGAAAGTAATCGAATAAATGAAAATAAAAAATTTATCGACGACTAAAAAAATATTACTAATAATAATAATGATAAAGTGAAGAAGGTAAAGAACGGAAACAAAAAAACTAAAAACATCCATTTCGTGCTGCAGTCTGCAGTAATGCAAGAAACGTTCAATATGATAATACCAAATTTCACTATAATCTTGCCACGACGTGGTACACATGTAATGTAACGAATTAATTCCGACGCCCAGTCTACATAAAACTATACGTATAGTTTCCGCGTGTGAAATTTCTTCCTATATACGACTACGTATGTGGATATATAGATGTGTATTTAACGCTAAGTATATATTATATTAGTATTAGTGGCAGCATCATGCGCACAAGTTTGGATCGTTGGAAAGGAACGACTTATACGGCCGACACTTTACACGAAGGAAACGAGTGACTGATCGTATAGGTATATAAAGGCCTTGCAAGGCCGAGCGCAAACCACGGTGTATTTCAACTATAGATATATACAGGTATATAATATTATATGCACACACGTATCCGTGTCGTCTGTATAAGATTCTTCTATATTCTTTCTTTCTTTTTTGTTTTTTGTTTTTTTCTTTTTATCGTTTGAATTAATTAATTATTTTTTTTTTTTTTTCATAATTTTTCTCTTCTCATTTCGCATCGGCAATGTGTACCTATATTTGTATCGTCGCCGAGATGAAATTCGTGTAAAAGAAGAAAAGAAAAAGAAAAAAAAAGAAAAAACAACTTCATCTAAATTTAGGCAATAATTTTATACGCACGTTCGGATGATTCATAAAAATTCGAATGTATAGGTATTATAAATTATAACTGTGATATTACAATAAGAGAAACTATAATCTCAATTGCGCACGCGTATAGAATACTGTAGATATTGTAAAATCTTAAAACCAAGAATCACTCGATCTTGACGAATTTCTAAACTCGACCGAATTCCTCCAAATATATTATTGTGTCAATCTACAAATGAAAGACAAATTCAAAAACAAAAGCAGAAACAAATTCTAAAGCTACCGATACTTCTCCTCTCTCCTCTCCCTCGCTGCAGCCTCTTTGGGAATTTGAGTATTCGGATGAAAATTTTTTTGAATATAAAATATTTCGTTCATCCATATTTGAAAATATGAATTAACGACGAGATTAACGATATACATTTCTGTATATCTCGTTGCCCTATAGACACCAGAAAAGTTAGTTAGGTATGTAGGTTGGCACTCGGGGGCCCTAGAAACGTGCTCGACTGGTTCGTGTTTTCTACTTCAACTTCCCATCTCGTAGATATATAGGTATAATATGTACCTGTAACATAAGTATGTACGGACGTTTATTTATTTACCTATTTACGTATGTATAATATGTGTATGTAATCTACAGATGTATCGTTATCATTATCATTATAATCGTAGTCGTCGTGTCTATAGGATCTTTATAATAATTTACGCCGATGATTATCGTACATGATAATGCTATTTAAAATGATCGACTATACGTACATAGGTACATACGAATATAAAATAAAGCTGAAATGTGTACATGTATATGTAATTTTAAACACGAATCAGAGGCCTTAATGTGATTAAAATTGAGCTTCGCGCATTGTATCTTATTTATGCCGATAAAATAATCAAGATTTAGTATTGCGATATTGCAGCAATATAAATAAATAAATACTGTAATGACTTTCGCCATTATTATTTTCTTTAATTAATTTTATACATAAATATATAGTATATATATATACTTGATTATTTCGTTTACACAAAAACTATATCGATACAACTGAATAACTAGTTGTCAATTTTTCTAAACGGTTATTCGTATCTATAAATACAGAAATTGTGGTAAATCACAAAGAGTCTCTGTATATGCCCTATTTACTATTTAGCTCGTCGAAATTAAAAGTGGGTAAATAGCGCGAAGAAGTAAGAACAAAGTTTATTTCTTTTATAGTTTTTTCCCCCTATTTTTTTTCAATTTTTTCTTTTTTTTTTTAACGCTACTAAATCTACGGATGTTTATTTTATCAAACTTCCGTGACGATGAAATAAAAAAAGAATAAAAAAAAAGAATATGATCACAGTCGTTTTGCTCAAATGAATAAATATATATCTTTATGTATATATATAATATAAAGATAATTAAAATCGAAAGAGATATGTACCTGATTGTTCTTATTATTACTATTATTGTTATTATTGTTATAATAAAATTAGAGAAAACGATAATTAGAAAATAAGGAATTAAACTTACCGAAAAAAATATAAAAGAAAGAAGGAAAGAAAGAGAATAAAGAAGTGAAAAAAAAAATTTTATGATTAAATAAAAAAGAAAAAAGAATGAAGCAAAAAAAAAAGACGCCCGGTCCTCCCACTAGTTTTGTCCTGTTTGCCAAGTGGGCCAACAGCAGAAATTGAGAGTGAGTAGGATATAAGTATAACGTCTCGTGGTCGGTCCCCAACACGGGTGTGTTCTGCAGAATCTTGAATTCGAAATATACGTATACATATAATATATATGAGAAGAAGCCCCGTAATATTTTTCGAGACTACGTTCACTGTATACATATAGATATATAGATTTATATATATATTTACGTACATATGAATATATATACCTGTATAGATAGGAATCCATCTAACTGTTAGATTGCAGAGTCCGTTACGCACCTCCAATATAGTCCATCTTTCTCTCTCGTATACATATATACTTTGTAGGTAGGTACATAAGAAATTGTATACCGCGTAATCCCCATTTTGAAATTTTTCACCGATAATTAGGGTAAATACAAGGATAAATACCCGACGAATCAACTGCGAACATCAACCTTAAAAAAAATCAAAAAACAAATGAAATGAATTAGAACCAAAAAAATTATTTCAAGTATCGCGAATCATGTGACGAAGCAGCAGCACTACTTTTTCTCCTTCCTTCTTCTTTATTCTTTTTTTTTTTACCCGAAATGATGAGAATTTTTTGATTTTTTTTTTGTCTTTTTTTTCTCTCTCTCTCTCTCTTTCTTTACATCGGACATATCCGTACGCTCGAATCAACGGACACCGCACTAAAATCATTTGTAGTTTAGAAGAGAAAATTTTATTATGAGAATGAAACAAAAATATTTCTCACGTTCCATTCGCCATTTAATAATGCCGGTAGAATGAATTATTTTATATACGATTACTATTTGCATCCAATCTTCTTCCGCGATTTTATTCTGCATTTCATGATTCTTCGGTTGAAATTATCGTCAATCAAATATTAACAGCTACCGTGCAGTGGTGTTTTTCGTTGAACAATATCTATGCAAGAATTAACCCTTGATGAATGTTTTTTTTTGTTTTTCGTTTCATGAAAAAGTGAACAAAAAAAAAAAAAATTACCACGCATGTAAAATATCATTTCCCCTATCGATTTTCGTTGGTTTATTTTTCAGCTCAACTTCTCTGTACGTAGGGGGAAAAAAAAAACAGAAATAAAAAAAATTTGTCTGTACATCGAAAAATCACAGGATAAAAAAACATTCACCGATAATTATGTACGTTCCTACGTACGTAATGGTTTTTCGTTTTTCAATTTTGCCGTTTTTTCCTCACACACATATGTTTGCGAGCTTATAAATTTTACATACATACACATATCGTACGTATACCTGTAGGTTGATTGAGGAACGAATCTTTGTATGTATAGATAATGTTACGTTGCAAGCAATATAAGTATTAAGTACTCGCGTAGCATAGGTAAGTGTGTTTGTAGGTCAGTGGCACAAGACGCCGCCACAATACAACTGGGCTGGCAAAATGTTACATACGAATATATATTTAATACATACTATAGTACGTACCATGTATATACCTGTGTAAGTACATAACTATCTACTTTATTTACCTATATATGCGTATATGTATAACTATAGTTAATATTATCGCGAAGTCTTCCATTGTTCGTGAACTTGCGACGTGTAACTCACACGACACGACGCACGTATACCGTATCACCCTATATATCGTAAGGATCGCGAGGAAGAGGAAGAGGAAAATCGGAAATAAGAAGAAAAAATTATAATTACAATTAATGATGAAATTACAATTGATTTGATGTTTTTTCTTTTTTTTTTTTTTTGGATTTCTGGAATATCAGCTATATATGTATGCTTTCAAATGTAATATACATAGGTATGTGTATTAAAAAAATACTTTTACCCTCAATCGTTTGATTCTTTTCTTTTTTTTTTTTGTGATCTGCGTTTGTATCCAGACACGTACTGTAATTTAACGTGTAAATTTTCAGATCCTCATTTATGATGATTTACACGTACGGGTATGTATGTGTATGTATTGCGATATATATAATATATATTCGTATATATTATAATATATATTAGATAACACTTCAAAGAAAGGTGAAATAGAAAATGTCAACGATGCGGAACAATTACGTGCAAACTATATGTATACATATATATATATGTACCACATAGGTATACCCCATTATAAGTATATTCAATTCGAATTGTAATTTTGTTTTTGTTTTTGTTTTTTCTTTTTGTTCTATCGTTATTATCAATTGTAAATTCGAATCGCAAAGATTTATCAAGAACAACAAAAAAATAAAAGTCAACCTTAAATTCATTTTGTTTATTTAGCCAATTTTTAAATGATTTTTTCATATCGATATTGTACGTACATACCTATACATATTATATTATGTATAGACGTGGATAAATTTATATTGTAATTTTGCATAACGTTAAAATTACGCCATAATATTCTTTGTATCTACCGAGTTATTTCGATAATAATTATAATGATGATGATGATGATGATGATGATTATATCTGTACAATATTAAAAAATGAACACACCATATATATTGTAGCTAGATACTATAGAAATACAACAACGATTTTAAACCGATTGTATAATATCTTCATATTCAAATAAGAGTATGTATTAAAAATTAAAAAAAAAAAACAAAGAAGAGCCTAATGTTTAAATATTAGTAATAAATACGATAACGCTCATTATGGCGGTTTGCTGCATGTTATAATATTATTATTGTAAAGTTTTGAGTTCGTTGCACTTTATACTTGTTTCGTTATTGCGACATTAATTACGCTTTTGTTATACATATATTGTAATTCTGTGTATACATAAGTTTTGGTAGCAAAAATATCTACACGAATAAATAATATTGAATAAATGACTGAGCATTCGACACACTCCGTAACTGATTTTAAACAAACTATGTATATAATATGACACCGAGTACATATGTACAAATTCAAGTATATAACATGAACATGTTTTTATGTACACCCTAAACTGCTGACCATATCGCGTTTACCCAATAATATCGATTTACTACGCAAAGATATGCAAAAAAAGAATAAGAGAGAAAATATTGGAAAAAAAAGAATTAACAGACAAAAAAAAAGAACCTACAACCATTGATCCTGTACAAATATTAGATCGAGTAACATTAACTGTGACAGAAAAGAATATATATTTTTTCTAATTCGTTCGTATCAAAAATAATTATCATATCAATGATATCCGACGATAGTATCGCGATCGAATCGTTTGTCGAAATTTAAGACTTGCAAAAAAAGTTGAAAAAAGAAACAAAAGAACAACCCGTTACTCAAACTCGTGACGATGGACTAATTTGATTGACAATCAAAGTGGATGAAATTTGAAACTACAAATTTGCTGTAGGGCAAGTAAAAAAAAAGAAGACGAAAAAAAAAAACAAGAAAAGATCAAAATTTTATTTCTGAATAAAAGAAAAAATATTTAACGTTTCTAACGGTAATTGGAGTAGATATAGCTGCCTGTCTATACGGTGACCGGTTTTTGATAATAATAATTGACTTTTACCCAAAACGCGTGGTATGCCCCAGATTCGAATTCAATTGGGCCATAAGAAACGCAGAAATTCGTGCCCGTACTCTCAGAGTATAGACATAAAGAATCAGATTAGACAATGCTTTCCCAGTCTAGTTCCTCACCAACACATATAAATGCACGTATATACCACGTATGTACACCTTGCATTATATATTACAATCGTATACTTCTTCCCATGTATATACATACATGGAAAAGAAAATCTGAAAAAAAAACTTTACAAAAAAGTCATGAGAAAAGATTAAAATAAGAATGAAAAAAAAACGATTTGTCGTTCGCTCAAATGATAATATGAACCCAATTTTGCTTTTTGATTTGTTTTTTTTTTCCAGATTCGTCCGGTACCAAAATCAGCGTTTTTGATTTTTGGTTTGAAAGTAACGTATAGATACATATGTAATAGAAATGAATTAGTAAATGACTAATATCGCGAATTGGTGTTTTTAAATTTTACCGTTGGCCCTTGATGTCGTGAGTCGGAAGGGGAGAGTATTTTATGGGGGGGCGGGAAGGGGGGCCGAACGATGTCACGATTTCGTACAATTTCTTTCGCTATATTTTCTGTTATACACAGAAAGAGACTGTACACATTACGTATATGTATGGAAGAAAAAGAGCTGCAGGCAATCGCTCGTGGGTGTCGAACCATAACTGCACGCGGTCTTTGCTATTTCATAGCTATTATCACTGTATATAGTATACGTATATATGTAACATAGATAGGGTATGTATAAAATAGGTATATATGGTCAGTATATAAATAAATTATACTTTCAATGATATAAAATTAATGAAAAAAAAAAATAGAGAAAAATTTCTAAAACCGAGGAACAAACGCGAAGGAATAAAATTTTAGGCTCATATATACACTTACGTAGAGAGTGAACGAAAATTGATAGAAAAATTTTGCGAGAATTTGATTTTTCAAAATAGCCAAGACGATCTGCTTCCGAATGAGCATTGAAAAAAAAAACACGAAGTTTTCAAATTGCACCGGTTATATAATAAAATTAACAGCAATCGTATATTTCGTCCTTGAGGTAAGAGGGGTTTCCTTCTGTACCTATTTATTATACCGCAGACTTCCTGGACATTTTCTATAGAAATTTTGAAAAGTATAACTTTGAAGTAAAAGCAAACAACGGGGTGCACAGGCAGGTAGTATGTATCGTACAATGAATATTATTTGTGGGCTCGATTTTGGCCACAATTTACGCAAGGTGCAGCGCAATATAAGTGAAGAACTGTAAACTTTATGCTGCAGGTACGTAACGTGTATAACTATACCTATGTACAGTTCATTGTAAGAAAAATTTTTGCAACATCCGAAACGAATTTTCGCTATAGGTGAACTGAGGTGGTAACCCGCAAACGCGACAGAATTTTCAAAGAACAAGTAATAAATCTAACTCGGCGAGAAAACTCAGAGCTTGTGCACGCAATTACTAGACGTCCTTCTAACGAACGTTAAAAATATTATAAACTATGGGAAGGAAAGAAGGAAAAATTAATAAATTTAAAGAATTAAGTTTCGTCAATAGATTTATGCATAGGCTTAAATATGTGTGCAGGAACGCCGTTAGTCCGTACAGTAAAAATAGTTTGGTTCTAGTTTATGCGCACATCTTCACTTTTACCTTACTAAGCATCAGAAGCGAAGAAATGCGCGTGTCTCGACTATTTTCGCCTGCTTCAAAGCCTAGAAGAGAAGCCATCAAGCTAGTCAGTCAGCCAGCCAGCCATCTACCAGGTTCAGCTTTAGCGTTGTTTTGCTTTCTCTTTCGGGAGTGGTACGCTCTAGTTCGCTTCTCTATTCCATTATTATATAGATATACACACCTATATACCTATCCGCGATATAGGCATAATTGTATATTACAGGCTAAGAAACCAGCTGGAAATACTCGCTGAGAAATATCTATAATTTTTTTTTTTCTTTATTTTCCGTTTTTAGGATATTGTAACAATGAGATTGAATATCACGTTTAGTTCTAGACAATATTCACGTAATATAAGCAAAAACGATAAACTAGCTATCTGGTACTTACATGATCACGACAAATTGAACGCTAAACGTATCGGTCAACGCCGCTGTAATATGAACAAGATTGAAATTTTGCCACCGCCGCAAACATTTTAAGGAAGTGCTGCCATCGGTGGCAAGACAACAAACAAAGTTTGCCGCAAATTCATGAGAAATTAGTTTCAAATTGAAATAATAAGTGATAAGAATCATGCAATTTCTCCGCTCCAAAAAATGGGAGAGGAGATTAGCAAAGAATTCTTATTCAAAACCACCTAGCACGCGATATGCTAGGCCAACACAATGTCACCAGTTTAATGTCAAAGTTGTAGATTTGGAAATGAATCTGCAAACCTCCATCGCAATTGTACAAAATGGGAGACATATTATTAATTCAAATTATTGCTGTTACATCGCGAGCAAGACGATGACCATCAAATCATTGAAGAGCATACAAAAGAAACAGCACAGTATTCAGTTAATTGAAAGTTTGGAACTCACCGATAATTCCGGGATCAATATGGAAAGTGAACCAATATCCAAGCTCGAGTATCTTGGATTAACCTGGATGTATATGAGCTCCGGATTTAATGTGTTCCTAGTGTGAATGATGATGCCGAGAGATGATCCTGTCGATTTCTCGTTGCACAGTAGATTTGGAATTAAATCCACAAAACCTCTGTTGCAATTGTATACAGCAGAAGACGCATTCTAATATTACTGCTACATCGCAGCCAAGAAAGCCGGAGACCATCAAATCATTGAAGAGCATACAGAAAAAAATGGCAGAGTATTCAGTAACTGAAAAGCGTGCGACTCACCCGTTATGCCAAGATCAATATGAGAAGAGAACCAAGACCCAAACCTCAAACATCTCAAAGTCATATGAAAGTAATGTGTTCCTTCGTTAGATGAATATCACTAGTCAAGTCAAGGATCTGAGTTTCCAGTGAGGTGATCCTGTCAGTCATTTCTACAAAGAGAGCAATCGAAATGGCAATGAAAAATTCATGTAGCGGTATGCCTCATTATTGATTGATATTTCGAATCGGAGTTAATAAATATAGATTGTTATCGGAAGATCGTAACGCAATTAGCCAATCGAAAGAGGAGTTCACTAATTCGCGATTCATGTCGTTGTAGTAATAAAAGTATCAACCAAGACGTGAAATGCTAAATAATAAATAAGCACACTCTCATTTACCCTCGCATTTACCTTACCGTGATTCTCTGTTGGAAAGAATTTGGATGTTTCTAGAATAACCGGAATTGTTCTTATGCCAATCAAACCGCCCAATAATCGGTTTTTTTAGACTTTTCGCTTTTCGTCACGCGGGAGTTTGTCACGTTTGAACATTGTTTACGAAACTATCGCGTCTTTAGTCGACAGAGGTCACTTTACGTAGCAACCGTTCTCTACTATTGCCGGGAAAATTGTTCAAAACATAATCTCACTTACTCATTGATTTGTTGGGTTATTTTCATGGTTATTACTTACCCGCTTGACGTGTGGTCGGTTAAAGAATATTGAAGCAAATTCTCGAACTGTGCAGGACTCGTAGACGGTGAGGATTAATTGTACAGTAAAAACACCGAGAGAGCGCGATGAACTACAACGAAACACGGCGCCAATCACTAATGGCTGACGTTGACTTAACAACAGCCGATCATCAAGAACAACTGAACGCTGACTGGGCTAGTTCAGTGATAAAATGGCAGCGTTGTCGCACAACTTAGTTAACCGCTAAAATCTATCGTATTTTGAATTTACGAAGCAAAACAATACATCCCGTTAGGATTCTGATGAGCAGTCGTACTCGCGAAAAAATCTGAACAGGTATGGAATCGTCTTATATTTTTAGTACATCAAATTTCTTTTAGAATATTTATTACGAACATCAACAATAAAATATATTTGTACTTTGCATAACAATGTCATATTCTTAACAACGATCGGATTGGTTCCATCTGTACCGATTTATATAAAAATAGTAACAAATGATCTAATAATGAATTAATTTTGTTATCCTTAATTATCAATTATAAATTCTGTAAATCATAACTCTTTCCATCCATAGTATTCATGGATTGATTTTTTTTCAGTGAATCACCGAACGCTTTCGTCACGACCAGTCCTACACCATCGATTCTAGATAAGTACATCTTGAAAATCACGATTTTTACATTGTAGACAAATTATACTTATTGCAATATTGTGTACCCTAAATCACATCATATGAAATGTGAGAATTACAATGTCAAGTGGTGAAAAGTATAAAATACTTGTTCCATTACTTATTTTCATAGCAAGATATGATCAGATCAAACTATCAAAGTGTTGAGATGTCTTCGTTCTGGTTCGAGCCGTTTTATCTGAGATTAAATCAAGAGAATACGTAGAATAAAATCCGTAACAGTGTAATTGCGCATTATTCATTGTATGTGGATGAATGTTTATAAATATGTAGGTTAAAACTATAATTATTCTTATTCGAGGCAGTTGATTGGCGATTGATATTCTGATCTGAACCTATAATGTCGTTCACGAGTAATATTTTTTAATTTCACGAAGCAGTGGAGTTTCTGTGAGTTCATTTATTTCAACGAATCTTTTATTCGCTCGACTAAAGTAGTAGATATCACCTGTGTAAATGTCGAACCACAACGCATGTATGTGAAGATCGTGTCTTTCCAACCGCCTTTTAAGGAAACCGTAAGACGCCACATTTTGGAGTTGCTGTAACGTATTGATCTAGGAAAGATAAACTCAAATTTTATTACTTGCCCATATCAAAAGGTCCCACAAGTTTTCTAAAAATATAATCGAACCAATTATTTTGAGTATCGTCACCTGAGATAACTTGTCCTCTATGGCGAATTTGTCTTCTGGATCGATATAAGCCACAAATTTACGGAGTGGTGTTTCAGCTTGAAAAATAATTGGCTCGTGAAACCCAGTTATTTCTAGTTGCTGAAATTTTGCCAGGCTACTACTCGCATGAGCACACAACCATGCTCTGAGCGGTGAAATTCGTCTGTTAGACTGGAAAACCGAATAGGAAATTTAGGAAAATTAGACAGTCAATGCATACTTACAAGCTGCCATTGCAAACTGTATCTGAATACGCAGTTTGAGATGTAGCAGATCTTTGATAATTGTTTTAACTATTTATCTATATATTACCTGCGATGCAAACTCCTCATCACGTAAGGCGTAGAGTAAGTTCATAGCTTTGCAATCGCTGTGACCGCAGACAATTATGTGCCGTATATCGTTAACTACGCAGCCAAGTTCCAGAGCTGCGGGTTCGCACATTGTTAGCTCATCCGAGAAGTGTTGAGAATGTGGTACGACGTTCCCAGCATTTCTGACTGAGAATCAAAACTGTTGATTAAAA
The DNA here is from genome assembly GCA_963978495.1 of Athalia circularis. Taxonomy (NCBI): domain Eukaryota; kingdom Metazoa; phylum Arthropoda; class Insecta; order Hymenoptera; family Athaliidae; genus Athalia; species Athalia circularis. The sequence goes on along the minus strand of OZ021698.1, from coordinate 34,027,866 downwards.
CTGTTTGTTAGATAGGGAAAAAAATCACATAACATGATAGAAAAAATGCAAGTATCTTATTATTTCTCCATAGAGCTACACATTGAATAAATTATATGTATACTAGTTTATTATATTTATAGCTGCTCCAAATATTTTGCAGTTTCGTACCAACAAACATATCTCCAACATTTGTTTCCGTAAATCTAGTAGGAATCATCCTAGAATCCATACAGGTGAAGAAAACTGCCTTTGGCTGTTGGATGGAATACATTTTATTAACGAAAAATGACCAATAAATTTTCTGTTTTTGTTTTTATCTTTTTTTTGGTTTCCATTTTCTAATCGTTTAGAAAATTTTTTGGCTATTCGGTACTTTTTTTGTAACCAATGGAATCTTGATATTGTGATAACAGCTGACGTGTGTTGAAAAGTCAATCAAAACATAAAATACGACTATGTGAGTAGGTTTCAAAGGTCGTCCACGCGTAATGCTATGATTTATTAACACAACTTCCACAATTAGTCATTACCATGAATTATCATTGTGGAAGTCAACGTAGAAGCATTATGTTATTGCCAAGTTTATAATACTGCCAAGGATGTTTTAGCGAGTTATTTTTGAATTCTGGGTTTCATAATGAATTTGAAAATTGTTGCCAAATATGGGTTCGAATATTTCAATTCAAATTTTGTCTTATGAAGTAGTAAACTAGAGTATATTCTTATCTTGAAAAAAATGGTAGGCTTTTAGTAATTTTCGGAGTCTTTTCACTGGTACATTGATAAATGAATTGTAACAATCGTCGACTGAATCAATCAATTACGAGAAACGTCAGAATACCTAAATCCGACCAAAGTATATTACTTTCACTATGACTGGGCAAATATAAAATAGATAAAAGCTTACCTCTGGGTGATCCTTAACCTGCTTGAATTGCTTCACCATTCCCTCCCTGTGACACTTTCTATATTTCATTACGCCTTTTAGTATTCTGTCCATTTATAAAATTTATTGGCACTGCGGAGTACAGAGTACGAGAAACTCTGCTTCCGAAGATACTTTCCGATTGTAATCTCCGCGGTTTCTCGTGTGCGTGATTGAAAGGTATACACGTTTACGTTGGGCATGTGTCAGTATCCTAATTCTACATTGCACAATTTGTTATCAGCCATTTCAGCAATACCAAAGCGGGAAATTTTAAAAGTTGTAAATAACTGCGGCATCTTTTAAACCTAGTGTGAACGTTGATCTTGATAGCAATGCTCCAGTCATCAATGTCAATGGTTGAACCTTGCAAAAATTCAAGGAGATATTACGCATGTTATACAAAGAAAACATAACTTTGTTATTTATTTAATCTTTTTCTATCGGAAGTGTCTTAGTCAGCATTCTATATGATCTTTCAACCAGTTAGTAATTACTGAATGTCTTAACGTTCTCTTTCAAGTTCACATAAAGCATTAGGTGAAAATCAGAGTGAAGGAATAATTTTTTGACATGTTCTAAGCAAGGGTCAAAATTAGGGCTGATCATCCATGGTATTCGTTTATTGACACGATTAAAAAATACATTTTTATTAACAGTACATTACAGCAATTATTCAATGACAAAATATTATTGAGAAATTATAGAAATTAGTTCGATCAGATGCCTATCATATGTGTACAAATATACATAATATACGTGTTTTAATGGAAACAAAATTATCTTTACACCTCCCGCTGTTTCACTTAAGAATCTTGTTTTTTTTTTTCTATTGTATTACTATTCTTCCTAAATTTTTTTTTTCTTATTTTCATCTCTTTCACTAATTCACAAATAGCACACACGTATCAAACTCACTTACAAACCTAAAACTGCAATATAATATATTTTACAAGATATTTATAACGATTATAATACAAGCAAAGTCTATTGAACGATTTACTTCGTATAATTAGAAAATATTCATGTCTTTGGCAAAGCCAGAGAGAAATGCTGTACGTTTAAACAAACCGACCATTCCAAACTCATGGAGTGAAATTCTTCCTCCCATTTTTAACGTAATCCAAGAAGAAACAAAGAATTTTTATCACGAGAACAATTTCAACGGATTCAAATACAGAACGAAAAGGAAAATCAACAACAGACCTGTAGATTAGTACCTTCTTGGCATTTGATTAGCTTAGCCAGCCTAAGTAATAGTATATATAACAGTTAATAAAAAAAATTGGTTCAGTATCACGGTGATCAATGTGATACAAGAATCGGAAATAATATACAATTTTCATGCTCACAATGAGGTCTGCCGATTTGAATTATGGGGTTTTAATGATTGAGTTATTGCTAACAGTGGTGAAGCAACTGGACCCGGGTGACACTGCGCCTGGGTCGGGGTAGCTTCTATCTACTCAATGCTGAACTCTGACTCGCACGTTCCAATTTTTCAAAGTGTTTTCGAGCATTTCGGATGTTGATTAGTGTTGCGGCAGATGCTGGAAGTCAATATTCTCAGTTGTAAAGTTCATTCAACTCCGACATATTTCATATACATTGTATAGTTATGAACTTACGTATAGCAGGATCAGACATGATGACCATGACATATGTATTCGACGTAAAAACGTCAATGAACGCTGCAAAATTTGTATTCCTCACCTCCATACTTTGAAATTGCGCTGCCAATTTACTGAAAAATCAAATGACGAATATAATCACTGGATATTTTCACAGGACTCCATTAACGTAGTTTTCTTGGAGAGACGTTATAATTACCTGCAGCTAAGTTTGAACTGCTTTATAATATTTGAGACTTTTTCAAATCTATGAACATCCCTATGAACTCGTCTCTGGCAATGGCTGATTACTAAAAATGTAGCACGCTCAAATAGCAAGACCTCATCAGCATCAATGATATTTGCAAATTGATTTAAACTTTGTTCGAGCTCTTTAACATTTGGGATTAACATGTAAACGATCGAAGACCATGCTCTGTAACACAAAAATGTAACCAGCCTTCAATATTTTTTTTCTTCTGACTACGGAATAGATAGCATTGTCCGTTAGACAGAAAAGACAGACTTTATTACGTGAATGTTTTAACTGGACTTGAAAAATGGATAAATAAATTAATAAATAGTTCATCTCATTATACCTGTATAGGGTCTCGTCCCATATGCTGGTTCTAAAGCATGTGCACTCTAACGGTAAGCTCAATCTTTTAAGATCTTCTTCCCGCTCGCGGAATATTAGGTCTCTCTGATCTTCCTGCACTAAATCCATCTTGTGAACCAAGCAGAATATCTTAGCATCGGGACTATTTTGTAGGATAGCTTCCAGACAGCTCTGGTAGTAGTGCATATCTTTATCCAACTCTCGGGATTCGACATCAAAAACATATATCAAAACTTCGACATTCCTGAATATGTTGTCTCTTTGGGAAGCGAAGTAATTCTCCATGAAGGCTTCTTGACCTCCGCAATCCCACAAGTTCAATACTAAGTTACCCAGGAATCTGACGTGGCTGTGCTCGACATCGACTGCATAAATAGATCATCAAAATACACAATTAGACATAAAATTGCGGTTCATTTAGTCAGTTGGCGCTGTGGATTCTGAACCCATTCAGGAAATTGAGAGGTTGGGAAATCTGACTAGGCATCTTTATATCTTGTCCATGAAAGTGTAACAGGGTTCAAAGTTCAACTTGGTCCGGACCATTGGATCGAGGACAAAGTAGATAGAGGTAGAGCTAAGATATTGCATTTGGGTATAAAATTCGTACTGGTAGCCCCAAGTCTTCGTGTGTCCCTTGCGATGTAGTTAGCAAAGATTATGCTTCGCATACTCGTTTTACCGGAGCCGCTTTTTCCCATTAAAAGAACCTGTAAATTATTGAAAGAAATTGAATAACTGAAGAGTAAATCGCGGATAGTAGATTGTATTTTATGAGGAATTCTGACAATACGCATTGACATTGCAGAGCAAAGTTGCATGCAACAATCGTTATGTTATTAACGAACCTTTTTCTTCATTATCAATATATTATTTCTCAATATTGTGTGATGTAGCGGTTATTTGAGCACCGATAGATTAAACGGAAATAATCGTTGGATCAATTGCAAAAATAATAACACATAAGTCAAGCACTGATGTCAAAGTAGGTGGGAACTGCACTATCAAGTAAAACTTCTGTCTGCTATCGAAGGATTATTACTATTATTATTTGGCTATTCGCACGATACATGCAGCTCCCCCTCCAGTCTACTCCAGTCACTGATCTGCTCCGAAATCTGACCTCGTCAAAAATGACGTACGCGAACAATCGGAACGTACAAAAATTTCTTCCGTCTCTCTAACTGAAAGGGTGCCCTCTATGAACAGCCGGAATCACGGAAGACGGAAAGCGATCACGTCTTAACAGAAAGCAGACGACTTCTAGTGACTTTTGAATTCCAATTGCGTGAAAAAATTTTCTCTGGATCCCCATGAAACAAATTTGCACGGAAGGACGGAACGGAATGGGGCTATTTTTGCAGAATTCAACTTGAATTATGTGATTAAATCGCACTTATGTATTAAAATGTATGATTTATGTAATTATCCGTAAGACCAACTCATAATTACCGATAAGAATCCGTTACTTCATAAAATAAAATATGAATACGTCCAATTCCGTTCCGTCCTTCCGTGCAAATTTGTTTCATGGGGATCAAGAGGAAAATTGTCACGAAACGGAATGCCACGCTAATGGTCAGTCTTTGGCCAATCTATAACCATGGACGTATGATTGGTCCATGCAGGAAAGTAACTGGATTCCGGTCGGATCGCCCAATTCAAGCCCGCGGATTTTAGTAACATCGTCTGCCTTCCGTTTCGTGTTTCCATCTTCGGTGATTCCGGCTGTTCTTGTAGAGCACCTGCGCTTGGATCGGTGTACGTAGTACATGGCCATGTAGTTTTTGTATTAAAGACTCCTTACCGAGCCTTTCACAATTCTTTGAGTTTCATGAAAACGCTTAGCCAAACCTATTAGCAGCTTTAAACTATAGCTTAAAGGTTGAGAAAAATCAATAATTCATTGTGGCGCAATTGGAAAAATAAGTTATTCGTTGGAGGAGAAGACTTGCAGCTAAACTTACTCAGAGTAACAACAAAATTATCATCCACTTTCAAGCAGTGTAGGTGGTCCTTATTTTGGGTGTGTTGGAATTTTTTTTCACGATATCCCAAATTGGTTCAAAATATATCTAAAAAAATGCCTCCCAAATTCCGGCTCTTAATTTTAATATTAACCTGGCCCCCACGGCCATCAAAGTTTTAAATGCAAATGTCATCATGTTCTTAGCAATTTTGTAAGTCGTTAACATGTATACTTAAAATTACGGACTATGTGTTTTCTTGGAGGAAATTTAACGCTCTACAAAAAAGGTCGCTTATGATTTTTCGCTAACTTTATCGGTTCGATAGATATTCGAGATCAAAGTTGAATGTATGGTCGATTTCGCAGTCTTTAGTCGATTTCATAGAAATCCAACTATTGGATTTGTCTTTAAGACGAATAGGGTGATTCTTCTTTTGGGTATGTTGGATTAAAATAAATGAAGAAAATTTTTTTCTTCATAAATTACAAAAAATTAAAGAATTTGGCACGCATACTGCAGAAACTTTTTTGACTCACATTTATCGATATATTTATGAACTGGCGATTTAAATTTGGAACATGACCAAGTTGGTCATTGGATTTCTATGAAAACTGCGAAATCGACCATACATCAACTTTGACCTCGAATATCTATCGAACCATTAAAGTTAGCGAAAAATCATAAGAGACCTTTTTTGTAGAGCGTTAAATTTCCTACAAGAAAACACATAGTCGCTAAGAATAGTTCAGTGATTGAAATGTATAGTCACAGTATACATGTTCATACACAAAATCAAAGATATTTTATTCGTCTTCGAGACGAATCGTGAATTAAACCTCACGAATAACCAACGTATTCGCTTAGACTTGAATTCTCTCCACGTCCCAAATGCTTTGAAATTAACTGTTACTTGTTTTCTTAGCTGACTTCTATTTTTCATTGCCCAAAAAGTAGTCTGGTAGGTTCAATTGTTCATTCGTAAGAAACAAAAACTGGAAAAAAAAATTAACCGTTATGAGTCTGCGAATTCTGTCATTTTTGGGATTTGCTTTGTCATAAAAGAGTAACTCGGGAAAAAATGTTATAATGAGGATGTGAGGTAACAGAGAGCCGAGGCTGGGAAATGTGGGATCAGCTGCCAGAGCTGGTATTGACGGAGATTTTCAAGCACCTGACACGCAGGGATCAGGTCAACTCCGGACAGGTCTGTAAATCGTGGAACCAAGCCTTAGCCTCTCCTGTTCTTTGGCGATCCGTAACAGTTGTTATCGATCTTGACGTGTGCGGTGGATTTCCACTGGCCAGACAGCTAGCGGTAATTCAATAATATCTTATTCTGTTGCCTGAGATATAGCTATAGCAATATTAGAAGAAATGTTTTTATTATATTATAAATGTTATATTCTTACGAGTTGAGCCAAAAAAATCCTGATATTTCTTCTTCTCATGGATGACCAAGGTGAAGTATGGGCAGCACATGCGACGTCTTGAACTAGCATGGTCGAGGCCATATCTACTACCTAGGGAGACTCGAATTGCGTCTAATGTACAGGCGGAAGGAGGTGCAGAGTTTCTGATAGTTATCAAGGAGAAAGATGTACAACTACGAGAACTCATTTTAACCAATTGGGTGTTCAGCAGCAAGTGGGGCAATCGAGGCAAACTTCTTAGTACTCTTGCTAACTTTTTAAGGTATCTTCGAAGCTAGAAATCTGATAGGCTGAAAGAAAAAAGTTCTTGGCTATCATTGTATTTATTCAACATCATAGCTCACAGCGGAATCTTGAGACTCTGAGTCTATTGAACGCGAATTTCGGAGTCAGCGATGTTTTGAGAATTTTGGGTGCCACCATTCAGTCCTGTGGAAAGAATCTTGCCTTTCTCGACTTGCGAGGTGCTTTCAAGGAGTGGCATGCACCGCACAGTAATCCTAGGTAACAAACACTGAATCTCCATCAATTTCAAATTACAAAAATTCGAAACAACATTTTTCCGGAAACGTTTTCCAGATACCTGCGCTTACTAGGTCGCCTTCGAGCTCTAGTTATGCTGAGGCTAGACTATCCAGCCTTATCTGGTGGCACACTTAATGCTTTAGCTAGCGCAGCTCCTTCGGTACTTCGGACGCTGCATATATCTGTCCGAGATTCGGACTCCAGGCAACACACGATTGCCAATGCTGCTTGGCACGAGCTGTCGCTTGCTTGTCCGAAATTAATTGTCTCGTACACGATAAGTACGAGTTATTGCGGACAATTATTTTATGAAGTCGGTGTGTTTCAAAAAGCCAGGTCGATTTATGCTCAATTTTACTTACAGTGAACATCTCGCACTATGAGGATATGTACTATTTGCTATTACCTAGCGTGCCTCTTGGTAGCTTTCAAATGTATAGCGGCCACGTTTGGGACCAGAGCAGGTCCAGAAACTTCAGAAGTACCGTTGGACTGCTGATAATGCACTACACAGATACATTGGGTGTGTAATTACTTTGGAAAACCGCTAACAATTGAGAAAAATACTTCAAATTAATTACGGGTTATATAATGTAGCGTTGCATTTTGATGAATAGCCAAGGTTATGCTGCAGCTGCAAAATAATAGAGAGCTTCTCGATGACTTGTTGATCACTCTGCTTCTTCGTTGCAAACAACTGACACAACTGCAATACGATGGAATCCTGAGGAACCTAGATACTTTGAGAGAAATTTGTCAAATACAAGCAGACAGAAAAACCCGTAAGTTGAATATAGTTTTATGCTGGTTATTTCCAATGAGTGGGTCGACCCAAATAAGGTCGATGAGCTTAGGGCCTGTTTAGGTTTACTGGTTATGTATGTAGGCTTCCGAAGGATCAACGTCAAACCACGTCATGTGAGCACCCGAAACCGGGCGATATTGGATGACATCAGCTATCAGTACAATCATGCAATGGCACAGCAAGGTGTTGATTTCCGCATAGAAGACTCCGCTTCTGTTCTGACGTTCTACTAGGACAGTTCGAACACTTTGTTCTTGGATTGGTCATCGCTTATTAAGGATGCTCGTCCAGTTTCTAAGCAACCAAGGATTCAAAGAAGCAAAATTAAACCATTGACAAAATCGTCACCTGAAAGTTCTGCATATTTTAATGGTATTATTATACGCTTATGCAGGTCCATAATTACTCTATCAACTCTTACTAAATGTAAAAAAAATTTCTTGTTGCTAAATACCGTAGATGACCATAAATTGAATATTAGTACTTGCTATTCCACCATTTCACGGAAATATTGTAAGACAAAATGTAAATGAAGTGTAGACATATCACATGTATCAATATGAAACTTTAAATAAACGCTGTCCTTACGCTATCGTTCCTTCTACACTCTTTTTTTGCGGAATTGAACTCAATTGCAAGTTTGCTGGTATGAATTCGTTTCTTTACCTGCATTATACTGAAGAGGCTAGCAGTAACTTCGTTCTCCTACAATTTTGCTTCACTGTTTATTTAGTTTGTACCTGTAATAGGGAGTTTTGTGAGCAACACTCTGGGCGCATATTCCACACGAACACAGTTCCGGGTGCGGCGTCCGAGCACGTGATTATTTACGTGGCATTCACTTTCGTCAGTGAGATTCGCGATCATATTACCGTTGGCTATAAATTTCTCGTTGCGAATCTTGCAAAACAAAATTATACTCATTCTAATGATGCTGGTTCTGAGTGGGCGAGCGTTACCTGAATTTCTCTCTATTGACACAAGGTAAGAACTGTCTAAAACGATAAAAATAGTCAGCAATGGATCGCTATGAAAGAGAAATGCATGGATTTTAGTGAACATCGCATTAAAATCTTATTTAAAAATTGATACAAGCCAATTATTGAACATCTTCTTTATCCTCAAACAGCATTTTGTTCCTTGATATCCCGTACTAAATGTACTCGACATTTTGTAATCAGCGGCAGGATTTTAGATGCGTGTTGAGAATCGTTCGAGTAACAAACCCCTTGCCGCATTTTGGGCAAACGTAGGGTCGCTCTCCTGTGTGATATCGTTTATGTACAACAAGGGTAGATCTCTGAGTAAACGATTTTCCGCATTGATCGCAGGTGTATTTTCTCTCCCCAGTATGCGTGACGTTGTGTGTTCTCAATAAGGTTTCGCAGGCGAAGCATTTTCCACATACTTCGCAAGTGTAGGGTTTTTCACCGGTGTGCGATCTGTTGTGAATCTCAAATCCTTTGGCAGTCTTCAACTCTTTACCGCAAAGAGCACATAAGTATCTGCGCCGAGGCCTCTCGTAGGCGTGTACCCCGTGTATTTCGATTTTATGTTGTTTGAGTGCGGACTTAAATTCGTAACACTTGCCACAAAGGTCACATTTGTGCTCGGAATCTGGAATCTTCTTTATCCCATGTGTTAGAGGAACGAGGCGGTCACATGAAGTCCGATGTTGCTTGAGTGTGTTTGCATCACCAAAGGTTACACCACATCCGTTGCATTGTGGGTATTCAATAAAGTTGTGCATAGCGGTATGGGCCACAAAAAGATCTTTATCGTTAAAAGATTCGCCACATACTTCGCAGTAGTACTTTAATCTAAGTTCATGTTGTTTTTTCCTGTGTCTTTCAAGATCTGCCTTAGTAACGCATACAAATTTGCATTGGTGACATGAAATGTTCTTAGGCGTATGCGATTTCTTAATATGGGCATTAAGCATAAATTGTTGAGCGTACGTTCTCCAACAAGAGTTGCATTTGAACGGTCTCTGAATACCATGTGCTATCCTAAGATGAGCCACCAAACGAGTGACAAAATGAAATTTTTCTTTGCAGATTTCACACGTTTTCACGTTGTCCTCTGATCTGAAAATTCAAAAGAAATGATGTAAAGAACAGGAGAGAAATCAAAGCTTATGCCGAATAATGTATTTACGACCGAAAATTAATTCTCTTTAGGATTATCGGATGGGGAAGGAAACTCCGACGTTTTTCAACTATCTTCAGACTCTCCGGAATTTTTGTAATCAAATTTGAAGTGCGTGTTTTTTTTATTCTACTTTACTCACTTGGCTTCCACGGGGATGGAGTTCAGCTCGATCTGAATGCCGTTCAACTCGCCTTGAAACTGATCATGTTCGATGGACCACTGGCTGCAACATAATTGTTTGTAACTAATTATCATTTTGATATATCATTATAGAATTTAACATGTGGAAACAATGACCTCGGCAGTTTGAAATGAAAGAGGAGGGCTCCGTCGAATTATGAAAGTGAGACGCGCTTATCGATGAAATCAGATATTGAGCTTCGAAATGTGTTTAAAATTCGTTTATCGTCCATCACATCCTTTATTTTTACATTTTTAATTGTCAATCGCTAACGCTACGATATGAGATTTCTTATGTTTTGTTAGCAATGTATTTGAGACGAATGCCTTTTTGCAAACGGAGCATTGATACGGCCTTTGTCCAGTGTGGTATCGCATATGGAACACCAAGGAACTTCTCTGCGTGAACGCCCTTCCACATTGCTGACAAACATGCGGTCTTTCACCAGTATGCGTCCGTTGATGTAGTTTTAAATTTTCCCGAGTGGTAAATCGCTTCCCACATACATCGCAGCATGCAGGTTTTTCGCCTGTGTGCGTTCTTCGGTGTGTAATCAGTACACTTTGGGATGACAATTGCTTGCCGCAATAATCGCATAGGAATATTTTCAAGCTACTCGGTTTAATTCCATGGACAGATTTCATGTGTCTAGTCAAGAACCTCTTGTACGGAAAACTTGATGAACACATCGTGCAATTGTGGCTATCTACTGTCTTCAGGAGCCCGGGATGATGCACCCGTTTATGAACCAGCAAATTATTTTTATAAGGGTAAGATTTCGGGCAGAGCTCGCAGGCATAGGGTTTCTGCCCTGTGTGAACATTTTTGTGCTCCAGGTACTCCACCTTGGAAAGAAACCCTTTATTGCAGATCTCGCATTTGAAAGCGTAATCCTTGGTGTGCCTTCTGCGGTGGTATTCGAGATTAGTTTTTTGGTTACAGGCGTAGCTGCAGACGTCGCAGGCGAATCTTTTGAGCCCCGTGTGGATCAATTTGTGTCTCTTAATATTCATCGAGCTCCTGAATGCTTTCCCACATTGATCGCATTTGAAGGCACGTTCAATACCGTGAACATTTTTCAAATGTTCAATTAGTTTTGTCATGTGAAAGAATCCGGCATCGCACTTTCGGCACTCGTGAATCGTTTGTTTTATGCCTGTCGACCGCCAAAGCTCGTTCCTGAAACAAAGAATAAACTGAAACCGCGACTTTTATGTTTTTGGATATACTAGGAAAAAGGACATGTCAAAGTATAGATCAGATGAAGTTGTAATTAACAATATTTTTAATAACGACAATTTGTGGTCCGTGATACAATTTTCTCTGAATCCATCGCCAACTATTTCTTCTCTACTGAGGTTTTATACTTGTCGAGGTGATCTGCCTTAAACTTGTTTAGTATATCATCTATATAAAGAGGTGGAAGAGGTGGCAACAGTCCCGGATGCGTCTTTCTGTGACAAATAAGTCCGGGTTTTTGTGTGAAGGACTTTCCGCAGATATCGCAAACATAAGGTCTCTGCCCTGTGTGTGTTAAAATATGTTGTCTTTGTGCGCCGGATCGTGCAAAAGGCTTTCCACAGACAGGACAAGGGTATGGTTTGTCACCCGTATGCGTCCTCATGTGAACGGCGAGCCCACATTTTTCAGAAAATGTTTTCCCGCACTCTTCGCATATCACTTTTTCACTATGCCATCGAACGTGTTGCTCTAAATTCTTCCGAGACACCAGTCGTTTTGGGCAAATTGAGCACTTGAACTCCGGTTTATAGTGTGCGAACTTCTGGTGGACCTTTAACGTATGTTTATCTACGCATGATTTTCCGCAGACATCACAAACCACCGGAGGATTCCCGCTGTGGTATTTCACCACGTGTGTTCGAAGGTCGTTTTTTATTTTATACGCCTTTCCGCACACCTCGCAAGAAAAATTGTAAACGTCGGTGTGTTTCCTAATAAAATGCGCTTCTAGAATCCTCTTTTTTTTGCTCACGTAGTTGCAGATATCACAAGGAAACTCTGTTTTTGGAATATTAAGAGATTTGTGACCTTCGAATTGTACTTCTAGATCCATTTTGCCTTGAAAGCGCTGCACGGAAGCCTCGCACTTGGGGAAGGAATGCTGCGTCTTAGCGCGTCCAAGCAAGACATCTCGATTCAAATCATTCACGCTAGAAATTTCACGCGAATATCTTTCAGTGTTCGGCTCTGTTTTTGTCTTTGGCGGTGTAACCTCATTCACTGGGTTCTGTGGCAACGGCCCGTTCGACAAATTCCTGGCGCTACTAACTAGGGCTAATGTTTTTCTTAGTGCCACAACGGCATCAGCTGGCGTAGTCGAAACTTTTGGAAGAATGAACTTGGGCTTGGATGGATTACGCACCAGCGCAAAGTACGATTTCCTCAACTGTTGTCGTTTTTGTCTCAGCAATAGTGGGTCGCGGGAAATTCCATTCCTAGAAAAATAAATTATACCGCTTAATCAAGCAAGTTCATTGTCACGTATGTCAGCTCTTACCTCTTTAATTATAAACGACGAGGAAAATTTTTTCTCTACTTTTTCACAGGATGGAACGACAGGTAATGTCCGATAATTTTTGTTTTATTAATCAATCTCTTATGTTCTATGATACAAGAATATCATTTATTCGAATGAGGAAAATTAAAGTCGAAGGCTATGAG